>OU911093.1:2502500-5002500 GCA_918358865.1 Melinaea marsaeus rileyi | reverse complement strand
TGTATTAAACAATCAAATTATACAACATCGCGATTAATGATAATTGAATCAGACTGATATAATATTTCATTCAAAACGATCTGCTTATGGACAGTCAGTCATGATTATCTCGATTTGGCTCTTTGCCGATCCCATATCATATATCATTATAAGATATGTCAGTTGTATACCAAAATATGTTATATAACTACCCCTATTTTTACTTGTTTCTATGAATTAAGGTTTGTTTAATATAAACACATGATGTGTAATTGTAAATAAAAGTTAAAGTGAACTATTAAGCGAATTTAATTATTTTATAATTGACATGTATGGTTGTCAAAGTAGTTCAATTAAAACCTCTGCCTTTACTTGCCCTCTTCGTGATGAGACAGGATGACACGTCCGCTTTGAAATATCTTCTTAAATCAGATAGACGTCGGGAAAACTTTCTCGAGAATACGACGGGTCAAAATGTTTAGAGACGTTTCTTCTCAACATATATAAATTATACCAAAAAAATAAATAAATAAAAATAATAAAGCAAAATGTACAAATAAACTAATTTATTAATGTTACGTAAATTTTTTTAGTTCCATATTTATAAAAATCATAGTGTTTATATGTAACATTATTGAACAGTATATTATGTTTAAATTGTATCCAATCTTTTAACCTTATTTATAAAACTCTAAACCCAAATCAGCAAGCAATTTCAAACAATTACCAGACAAATACAAGTATTCGCTACAGTATTTGATATTAGTTGAAAATATTTACTCGTAAATCTTTAAATAAAAGCGCTGTAGTTATACGTGTAACTTTTTTTAATGAATGAAAATGAATAAAAAAATAATTTGACATACCGTCATAGCGACGCATTCTTAATTTTGGTTTAAATAATTCTATTTATAATAGTTTTAAGACGAGAAAAGTTACAATATATCTGTCACTATATTATAAAATACAAATTGCTACTTTAGTAGTATTTAATTAAATAAAATCATTGTACAGGGTATGACGAAAAAAAAATGTTATCAAAATAATATAATAGTAACAATTAATGCTCAGTCCACTAAAAAATAAAAAAAAAACAAAACAAAGCATAGGCTGTTTAAGCCTTATCTGTTTGTTGTCCATCAAAATGTACAAGGAATCGGAAGTGAAATTGTTTCAACAAAAATATAACATTAGTTTATTGTGAATTACAGGGCACTAGTCGTCGAAGAGCAACAATATTATAAATATAGAAAATTATAGTTTGTTTAGTTCAGTCTGTAGAGAGAAATCTATTCCACGCTGGCTCACTTATCTTAGTTCGTGGTGATGTAGTTTTAAAGTCTGAATCAGACATAGTGGCACTCTCTATCGAGCAAATTATTGAACTATACTGCATTGTGCTATATGAATATATTATCTTATTCGTGTCCCAAGCCCCCTCTGATAAGGTTGATAAATTTTAAAACTAAATCGAGAATATTTTAACAAAGTTTTTCATAAAAACAAGTCAGTGATAGTGTGCAGTGAGTCTAATGTCACACTTTAATACTACAAATAACTTCGTCTAATATAGGTTTATTAAATTTGTTTAAATCTTATAACTTGTTGAATGTCTTTTCGGAACCCACTCGCGTGACTAGTGTTTCCACGATTTGTATTGATGAAGTGTTCTATAATATTATTATGACTGTAATATTTATGAAGAGAGGATAACCTCGAGTTTAAATTCCGAGAACTGTGGTCACTATAAGAAAAAAGCCAAACCCGAACACGAAATCGAACCAATTCTGGACGCGAACCCGAACCTGAAGCTGAATTTACATGTACATAACAACGCTGTTAATAGTTTATGTTAGTTGTGTTATTCGATCTCCGAAGTTTACATATTTCTTCCCACCAAATTATACACAAAAGAAATGGAATAAAAGCTTATACCTGGAAAATCTAACTTTCAAATACTCTTAAACGAAGTTACTCGGCCACAAAGCGTTTTCGCGCAGTTCGTTTCCTTGCCCCGGGGATACCGTTGGATGGAGTGTTGATTTTGATAAAATAAAAAAGGATAAAATTCTATGATTGGACCGCAACAAATTATTGTTATCGTAATACCTATTTATATATATATATATTTTCTAAAAAATGTTAGGCCAAAGTCTGACATTTAAAACATTCACAGTTTTAAGCTAACTAATACTTTACTAATGGGTTGTAAATAATTTAATTTAAAACTATATATTTGAGGTAAATATTGAAAAGTTAATAAATAACAGTGCGTTGAATAAACAATAATGTGTTTGGATTATATTTTTTTTATTGCCTTATTATTTAATCGCGGTTATTATTCAGAATAGAAATCAATCTTGTTATCGCATTCCTCTTGAGATTACAAGCAACATATACTTCATTTAAGGTTTCCTTATAGATTTTTTTGTTCATTTGATTATTGTATTCTACAATGGTCCTTTAAGAATACTACACTTAGGCTGGCAATGTCGCTTTGTTATAATATCTAAAAAGGCTGCAAGGAAAGAAAATCTTTTGAAATACACCATAGACATAAAATTATAAAACGTATAGGTCGACCAAAAACTATGGAGGATTGGCTCAGTTTTTATTTGCGGCAGACATTTCGAGGAACTCTTAGATGTATATTTATAGAACCAAATAACAGATATTAAAAGTATATAACCATTACATAAATAAAGATATGGGTCTTCAAATATAACAATATTTTATCTTCATTTGGTTCTTGTTGGTCAGGTTCCTTGAATATAATGTCCCTAATTATACTATATCAAGAAAACATCTGTTATCTGCTTTTTGAAACTTTTATTAATACCTTGTCAACCCTTAAATGTCACCAATTAAACCAAATTAACAAATTTTTTTTCTAAATACTGGACCAGTTGGAAGAACAGAACATTTTCAGATTATGAGATAAATATTTTTAAATTGTGAGTATAGTCTCCGGTATTGTAGATAATTAAGTACAGTAAGTACTATTACCTCAAGACCTTACCTTTTATTACAAACCAACGAATTCAGTAAAGCTTTTCTTTTCTAACTTTCTTTTTTATATGTCATTTTTCATGACAAATTAAGAAAATATTTTCAGGTAAGAAATAATTTAAGTTAAGTTAATAAAAATTTAAAATAAATTTACTGCTTTTCTACATTCTTTAAGTTATTGTAGTGGAACTAGATAATTTATCGACTGGTATATAAATGTTTTTTTTAACACAATTTAAAAATATATTGTTACTCTTTTTCTTTATTAATATCTTTGATTATCGTTTTCTTCCATGACGCGAAAAGTTACTACTTAGTAAACAAAGAGAGTGGTCTAAAGAGAGTGGTTAAAGCTCGAGGGATATTAATTCATACAAAATATAAAAACACGAGCATTGATAATGATGGAGATAACAAATACTTATGAATCCTTCCCCTGATCGAAAAAAAGAACATATAAAAGAGAATAATTGTAAAGCAGGCATCTTATATAATAATTAATTATCGTAATTAAAATAAGAAATCACTGTACTCTACATTTCAAAGTTTTGTTTAAAATAAATATTGATTAACTTAAAAAAAAATAGTATAGTAATTTATGTATATAAATAAATAGGTATAGGAAAAACATGGCAAACGTAAAGAGTTTATTTGTAAAAATAATAATAAAATTAGAAAAATACTATATTATTACTTTTCGACCTACTTTTTCTTTACTTCCTTTATTTATAGCAGAAATTTGCAAGCTAAGTAATATATCATAGTTATACAAAATTAAATTATAAATGTTACACTGTTACATATTAGACTTTCTTCGAAGAAATGTTGGATTTAATTTCCCATAAAGTTACGCACCCAAGACTCGACAATTAAAAGTCAAGCATTAACTCTGTTTTGCTCGATAGTCGAAATATTATCTTCACAAAAAAATCATACGAATCTTCATGATACTACAAAGTTTCCAGTTTTTCTGCTTCAGATTAATTAAGTTCTCAATTGTGCTAACAGAGTTTGAAACTCTCATTATAATTATCTTATTCTTGGTCGGAGCATGGTTTTCGCGTAATGCGATGAATTTTAAGTTTTCATGTTTTCTAGCAAAAGAAAAATAATATATATTTTTTAAATATTAAACTATTCAAATAAAAATAATTTCTTGTTGATAACTATTTGAAGAATATCTAGTAAAACTAGAAAACATTATCTTAAGTACACTCTATATAATATTAAACAACAATAATTACTATAAAGTTACAGCGATCGATTTGGACTGAAAATCCGTGTGATGCACAGAAATATAAAGCGAAGTCTGGTCTGATTCAAGTAGAAAAGAGATTTATTTAAAATGTTAATAATGCGAGAGTATAAGGAATAATAACAATGTAATTAATAAATAATATTTATCATTTGTAATTGTCTGTTGCTTTTAGCTAACTTTCTAGTTACGATCCATGATAAATGATTAAATTTATGTAATCATAAAATGGATAGGTTATTTTATGAAAATATATTTTAAAACGTGTTAATTTAGTGCTCTGTGTGACAAATCTGTCACACGTAAGTTCTATCTAAAAGAACCTTATAAAAAGATTTATAATTTTTATCTTGAGAACAAAGAGATGTAATGCCATTGTGATAAATCATATTCGATAAAAAATGTGAATACATTTTATCCATCTGGCGGGTTCTAGTGACAAATATCTCATATCTTGTCTATCTCATAAATTTACTAAAAGCTTATAACAATATTTGAAAAGGAAAATAATTTGGTAATCCTTGTTGCATATACTAACCATTTACGATCTTTTTATGAAGTTAGTATTTGATTGATTTTTTTCATAATATAAAAAAAATACTTATTCGTATAAAGAATAATACTTATGTTGTTGATAAAAATTAAATTAATTATAAAGACTTTGTTAAGAAACTTTGTGAAAAATTGACTTGGCAGTAAAACCACGTATAGTTTTTACAAAGATTTTAAGAAGTATGGTGTAAAAATTAATATTACTTGTATAACTAAAGGAATATTATTATATTATATTGAAAAGGAAATATTGTTAATAGGGCGAATGTATGTTACTAGACGACTGAACATTTTGTTATAAAGATTAAATATATAGGTATTCTATATTTCATTACACAATTTATAAAAATAGTGCAATATATAAAAAAGGAACATCTTAAGTAATACAAAATTTCTTAAAATAACGTATGGGGCACTTTTTAAATTCAGTGTATATTTTTTATTTGATTCATTACATCTAATTAAAAACTATTCTAAATCGCTTTATTTACCTAATTTAAAATTAGTTAACATACTCGTCTGCTCTCCTCTCATAATAAGATATCAGCTCTTTAAAAGTTAGGGAGCAAACTAAAAAGAAAACTAATAATTAGAAAAGTTTATCATTTCAGTATATTTAAAATGAAAATAAATATCTTGCTTTCCGTCAACCTTTAAAATATAGTGATGGAACTCATTTAAAAACAATGTAAAACTATATTGACTGTATTTTTCCTCTTTTCCGTTATTACTTTTTTTGATTAATGCTTCGCCACTTTTTATGATGCGGAAAGTTACTTCCTACTAACGAGTAGTATACAAAGACAGTGGTCTAATTAAGTTATTTTTCTCATTGTGCGATAAAATTACGTCTTCAGTGGCAATGTTGTTTTAAATAAAATTTAATGTAAGAAATGAAGTAGAATTTGCCGCCGCATTTGTTGCATTATGCAATATGAAAGGAAATGTTGAAAAGAATATTGTAGAAACCTTGTAAGTTTACTTCTTTATATCTTGAAAAATCATAAATATTGGTTAATTATATTATTTTTCTATTTATTAATACAAAAGTCATACCACAGTCAAGCGATTAATATTCATACGAGTATACCTTTCAACTCTAGTTTCTTTCGATGTCTTATTTTATAATAAAAAGTTACAGGGCAAATTAAAGCATTCTCGAATCATTAAAACTTACTATTATAATATGAAAAAAAAATGTTATGGAGTTCCAAAAGAAGAAGAAGAAAGAAGTTTCTTCATAGTACAATTTTTTATGTTTTCTGCTTCTCTTTAATACGGTTATGAGTTTCTTACAGCGCTATAAATTTTCTTTCTTAGAATTGGTAATTTTTTATGATATACAATGATAATGATAATTTTCATTTTCATGTTTATGGGAAAAAGAAGGAAGACAGAAATTTAAATTATTAGTAAAACATTATAAATGTTTACAGTTTTTAGAAAAAATACATGAAAGAAGAAGAAGAAGAAGAAGATAAGTAGAGAATATTTCTTAGAATATTTCAAATTCAATTATCTGCAAATGAGTCAACATCTTAAGTTCAAGTTATTTTAATGTTATAATAATATTTATTTAATAATACACTTTTGATTTCAAGCTAAGAAAAGGAAAGTCTAAGATATCCTCTGGAACTTTATTACATATGTACACACTCAAGTCCATAAAGGATTCGTTAACTTTTTGAAGACGAAATTTTGGCGTGTTAAGGGTTTATTTTTATTTCTTGTATGAAGCGTGTGTTTATCACTGTTTTTAAAATAACTTTTTAAATTTAGGCATATAAATAATGTTATTACATATGTAAGAATAACAATTTATTTAAAAACATATCTCAGGGAATTTCTAGCTTTTAAGTTATAAATACCCGCACAGCTTTTCTCCACAGCTGCACAGCCGTTTTTCTAAAATAAATATGGAATTAATTTCCGCTGCACTTTCCCTTTATAAAATACCGTAAGCAAGTATACCAATATATTATGAAAATAACTAGAATAAACAAGTCAAGCCATATTGTCTACCGTATAGTAGTAAAGTCCATTAATTGTATAACTTTTCTAATTGCAAAGACGGCTGAACTGAGTTTGCTCGCTAGTGTTGAAAGATGGGGATACTACTGTAGATTTTTATCAAAAGTAAAAGCAATGACAGTATAAATAACATTAACAACAATAACTACTCTACAGTTACATAAAACGAGTCGAACAACAAATGTGAAGCAGTGTCGTTTGTTTCAAACGAGGAAGATAATTTTAATAGAAAAATATTTAAGACAAATTACAACAATTAATGACCTAAGTAATAACGTTGACTCTAATTTACAGATTTCAGCTAATAATAGGTAGGTAATTTTATGATCCAATATTTATGTAATCATGAAATGGATTGGATATTTAGCAATGAAAGGGTTGAATATTTTTAACAAGTTTTAATTAAAATACACGGATGTTTTATCTAAAAAAATTGTTACATTTTTTTTTCTACGAACACAAAAATGCCGTTAAGATAAATCATATTCAATAGAAAATATGAATACCTTTTATCCATCTGCTTATTGATAGTGACAGATTTATCATATATTACCTATATAAGAAATTATCTTTAGACTTATAAAAATATTAAAAACGACACCGAAAAATTATTTGGTAATCTTATATAAGTTATTAATTAAAGTTCTCATAATGAAGTTACTTTTACGGTATTAATATAAGGATTTTTTTAAATTCTGTAAAGGTAAGAGCAGTATTTCTAACTTCTTAGTGTGTTATTTTACCAAATGGACGCCCACAGTTGGATCGAATTTTCTGTCGCACTTAGTACCTAGTACTAAATCGTATAAAGAATAATATTTAAGTAAACATATTGATTATAAAGAATTTATTAACAAAAAGAAATTAATTGCGGTAACTATTCTGCGGTTTCTATTAAAATAGAAACATGTATGTTAGTAGACGACTATACTCTTTGTGACAATTTGAAGATTATATTTACAAAGGTGTGATGTGTTTATTATTGATTCATCATGTGAAAACTTTTGATCAATCAGTGCGTACAACCGACGTGGGAGCTGTTCCCTGAGTAACAGATTTAAGTGTTTATTTCAAGTTAATCTAACTGAACTGTCAAATCTGAAAGTTGCTCTGCAAAAACATAAGAATTTTTATTTTTTTTAAATTGTAACATAAAACGTGACAGGTCACATATAATTAAACTCCGTAGGAGTTCTGTATGTCAAGAAAGAATTTGTATATTTGTTTTTCCAGGTTTCTAATCGTAATTAATATTCCCTTCAAAATACTCGGTTCATTTAGAAGAGAACTACGTACTCGATTTGCTTCAGGGATATGCTTTGACTACCTTACGTCACTCTGACTAATGCGACAAGCGTTTTCTATTGTCATAGAAGAATCACTTTACATCGTAGGTGACAAGCCGATACATATAGGACAAGTTTTAACAAGGTTTTGTAGCCATAGGTGCTTTTCTGTCTGTCCACTATCTACCCTATCTACTGAGACACCCGGCGGTAGATAGTTTGCAGCTGAACTACGGGTCAGCTGCTAAGATCAGGGTACTACGGGACCCCGGTACCTAAGCCCTCCGGCAGCGACGCATGCGCTTGCGCGTGTAAACCGCCGGGTTACCGGTTTTGGTATTGGATTTGTAGTGGTAATGTGGTTAACTGTAGAGGTTCGGCACTGTTCGTCTGGGTTGTTGGGTTGCACACAGTTGTCGGGAGCTCGTCGGATCTCGTGCGCAGCAAGAGGTGATTGACCAGCCTAAGGCGAAGGGGCTGCTGCGGTCTTTTACTTCGGGGCTTGGAACGGTCCATAAGCAGAGATCCCTTCGGGGGTCACTGCAGTTCGGGTAGCCTCTTGCTTAGAGGTTAGATGGATGTGCTAGCATCTATCCAGTCACCCGACTGTACTGTAGGGTAGGCTTGCAGCCTGACTGCCTATCGGGAAGTGAGCGTGCCTTACAACTCCGGCACCAGCTGAAAACTGGTAGTTAGCCTCTCTGACGTTCTCAGCAAGTTATTGCTAGTGCGAAAAATCACACGGGAAGTGAGCGTGCCTTACAGCTCCGGAACCTTTCATGGAGAAAAGGTAGCTGGGTGGTCGCGATTGGACTTGTCTATGACTGATAGCCTTGCGAGCTTACTAGTCTTATAGTACCGTTGTCGGACGACTTCGGAGGTCAGATCTGCCGTACCACGGATCCATGTGACCGGGGTAAACCTGGACCACATGTATAGCGGCTCAACCTTTATAACCGAAGAGTTGGTGGGGTTGAGAAGCTATAAACATAAACATTAGGACGGAAGGAGGCGAAGGTGACTATGTCCACTATCTAATTTGTGTTCAAAATTGTGTCAAAAAAGTTAGGTTCACGTCTACGTCATTAATCATACATACATATGTCACAAATTTTAGTCAATGAAATTGAATCAAATTAGCATGCAAATTAGCAAATTTAGATTTAATTTGCTAAAGGACAATAACTACTGAGTCTAGTACTAATATACCAAAATATCATAGTGCAAATAAAAAATAATATAAATCAAATGAAACGAGTAAAGAATATTTAGGTACAAATAAAGGGCCTTCTTATAAATAACATAACAAAACAATTTCGTGTACTATATATAGCATTTTGATTGAGCATTGAATTATATTTACTTAGTGCAATCTTCTTTATATAACAATGAAAATGTAATATATAATATTATATAATTTTATATAAATTTTATATTTTGCTTAATAATTTAAATCTTAATATTAGGTCTATACATCCGAAATTGCCGTTTTGTCATATTGGCCACTTTAATTACAAATTCCTCCTTTTTAATTATGAATTTCAAAATTCAAATTTATACAGTTATGTATTTGTTTCATTAACCGTTATTTATTTGTTTTTTCCTGTGTTTTTTTGGGTTTGCGTCAGTCAGTTTACAAAATGGAAAACTAGAAATATCGCTTTATTTACGAGTGCGATTTCCACCGTGGCACCAGTGCTGCGGAAACGGCTCAAAGGGTTTATGATGTATATGGCGGTCATGTTGCAAAAGCAAACACAGTGCGTTTTCTGTTCTGTCTGGGACCCAAGTTAATAATGAAGAATTGAAAGCTATTGTGGAAGCGTGCGGATCCATCGCACACCAAGCCCGAGTTAGCTGCAGTCTGCGGTGTTAGTGATAAAACTATTTTAATTCACTTGAAGCAAACCGGCACACGCGCGTCGACCGTTACGTTACATTATCTAATCAGCACCATAATTAAAGGTTTTTAAGTCGAATCATTACCTGTGATGAAAAGTGGGCTCTCTACAATAATCGGAAGCGGATCGGAACCGCAGTAGCTAAACCCAAGCCAGCCAAATCTGCATCAAATGAAAATTTGCAAAAAAAAGTTACTTGTAAACGTGTTCTAGTGCCGGTGTCGTTGTTAGTGATTACTTGACTGTTGTACAATATTAGGTATGAAGATTGCTAAAACTGAGTTACTTTAACAATTGTTGGAAAAGAATTGTTTCAAAATAGATAGTGTTAAGTGAGTGAGAATAACTTTCTTTATTTGAAATTATCCGAAAAACTTAACATTTTTAATAAATACATAAATTCAAACTCATAAAATATTTGTTTAGTTCTAAAAACTAAATCTCTGTTTAGTTATAAAAAAACAACTCCGTAAATTCACTATTTATTAATTTTGTTTTTAAATAAAAGTTACGTATATGTTAATACAAGCGTTCATAACAAAATAATTATAATCATTTCTACTGTTTTCATTCGAAATCATAAAAACTATTTATAAAATAATGTATCATTATATTATTTAATTCATTATTCATTTTATTATATAATAATATAATGAATGTCTATTTCATAAAACGATCAAATATACAAATTTCTATATAATTTTCGAATTTATATCCAAAACAGTCACTATATACATAATACTACGACGGCTCGGCGGTAGCTGAGTATTAAATCAAATTATATTACAATTTAAGTAAATTTGTTGTTGAAAAGATAAATATATTTGAAATGAATATTTTATTGCGGTAGTCATAAATTTATTAATATTTTTCTTGTTATTACTATTTATAAGTGATATGAAAGTATTTTTATATACGATTTTTAAACCGATGTACTCGTATTTAAACTGAGAATTTGAAAGGTTGCACTTAAATCCAGCCAAAAGGTATTCGATTTGTTAATTAACTCTTTTGAAATTGACAACCTGTTATTATAAATTTGTAGTAAGAACCTACACTCACAGATCAAAATTGTATTTTTCATTATTTTTGAAAAAATTTAATGTTGTACCAAAATAGGGCCCTTGCCTCTTTCATTTGAGGTACATAAGTGATCACTGGTATTTATTCGAAGTGGAAAAGATATAAATAAATAAATAAATGAAATATAAATATATGTACAAAATTTTATTTTATTTGTTTTTTTTTTTAAGATATTCCTGGTAAAATTATTGTCTATATAGGATTTCATCTTTAAATATTTTAAATATGGTTCATATATTCTGCTGGGAAATTTCAATGCCCTATAATGCCATAAGGTATTCGTTACAGCTGCAATTTTAAAAAAATGCTAGCTCAAAAGATAAATAAGATAATTTATATAAAATATAAGTACATCATGTCTTTACGCTTCTAGGAATTACATTCATACAATATATCGCATCGATATATGTTAGAGAATAATGCTTTATTCGATAAACCCCTTTTCAAAGAGATATTTCTTTAAAAATCCTAAATGAAAGAATATAAGCAAAAGATGTATTGTCAAAGGCCGTTAGAAAAATATGTTTTGATAACTGGCTCGAGAAAAATACGCGATATTTCGAAAGGCTTACTATTCTTTTTTGTTGTTTTTAATGTCAAGTTTGTAGTAGCCGTAAACTATATTACCATGTGGATGTGATTGAATGTGAAGAAAGATTTTGATGAATAGCTTAAGTCATTTCAAACTATTCTCTCATCATAACTTGTGTTATCTCTATTACCATCATCAATCTATTTGATTCTATTTAAATCTATCGTAAACTCTACCACTTTTAATTTTCAGTCTTATGACTGTTATCAGTTTATACTAATTATTAGTTTATTCGTTAGAAATTTTATTAGAAACTGAAACATAAAAAAAACATTTTTAATAATAATTATTGAATTAAAAATATGTAAGTTATTAAAAATATAAGCCGTAATACAATAATTTGCTTCATACAGAAGAAATGCATATCGTACCCATACTTATGAGAAACTAACAGAGATGACTGAAGCATAGCTCTTTGCTCAGAAAATTTGCTTCTCAGAAAATATCGCATCCAAAAAAGTGAACCCATCATTCAAAGTCCACTTATTGTACTTGGTTTGTTGTTGATTATAAATTTATATATTTTTCTCGTGACAATGTATTTTATACAAAAATTTTAAGAGAATTATAGTTGAGTACGTTACGACTCATTTATCTTACTGTATTGACTATCTTTGATTATTCTAATAAACAATCAAATTATACAACATCACGATTAATGATAAATGAATCAGACTGTTATAATTTTTCATTCAAAACGATCTGCTTACTGTCAATCAATCATAGCTCGAGAGACTTGGCTCTTTGCCGATATTATATCATATTTCATTATATATATATATATATAATGAATGAATGAATAACATATCATATATATATATATATATATATATATATATATATATATATATATATATATATGTATATATATATGTATATATATATATATATATATATATATATATGCAGCGATTTACCACTCACTGACTCATCACAAAATCTCCGAAACTATCTGTCCGATTAACGTAAAATTTTACGAGTACATAAGGGGAACGAATTCCAATATTCTCTATTTAAAAAAAAAATACACTAGGTATAAAATGGATATAAAACATTTTATCAATACAATAAGACTAACATTCCATCTAAATTAATAGTGTGCCCAGCGAAGCGGGTGGGAATCAACTAGTAAGATATATGTATTGTACATCGAAGAATGTCATACAATTAATCCTAATTACATTAGTTTTTTTATAATTGTACATAATATTAGAGGATCCCATTAGGAGAATTTAATTATTTTGTAAATGATCTATATGCTTGTGAAAATAATTCAATTAAAAACTTTAACTCGCTTTTACTTGCTATTTTTGTGATGAGGTGAGATGACACGATCGCTTTGAAGTATCTTCTTTAATTAGGGCGGGGAGATAAGGATCTGAAAAAAATGTCGAGAGTGCGACGAGTCGCCGTGTTATGTGACCTTTTACACACCCTTAAATAAGTTAAAATAATGTGTAAGGTTTAAAAAAAATATCGTTGTTTAAAAATAATAAGTTAATAAATAAATAAAAAAACATGTACATAAAAACTCATTTATCATTGTGACTTCTATATTTTCATTATAATTATATAATAATATTATTAACTCTTATGTTTTAGGTTTAATAAAAAGCGTTATATTAAACGAATAATTTGTAAGTGAAACGCTATAAAATATTACGTTATATTATATATTTTAAATTTATGAAATCTTTTAACGTTATTTACAAAACGAACCCAAATTAACAAGAGGACCGGACTACGTGATTAGTGATTAACAACTTCAAACAACCAGACAGATACAGTGATTATAAAATACTATTTATTTTAGAGTTATGCTTGTGCAATTGTATTTATGGCTTATATTGCATGTGCTATTTCATTGCCGCGATTTATCAATTACTGGTTACGCCATATTATATACAAAAGAAACTGGAAACATAATAAAGGGTTTTACCTGGAAACTCAAATTCTCTAATAGTCTTAAACGACGTTACTCTGCCAGAAAAAGTTTCCAGACTGTTCATTTCCTTGTCCCGGGTTTAACATTGGATGAAGTGTTGATTCCGATAACATCAAAATATATAAAGTGTGGCTGTGGCTGGACGTTCCATACGTCATACGGACGTCAGAAAATGGATGTTATTGCAATACCTATTATGTTATAAAATATATTACTCTCTAAAATGTACGACCCTTTAAATAATTTAACATTTAAAATAAGGTGTTATTCATAGTTTAAAGCTAATTTATATGTAAATAACGAGTTGTAAATAATGTAATTTCAAATTATACATTTGACATAAATATTTAAAAGTATCATAATTTACTAGTAGTGCGTAATCTATAATAAATAATATCGTGCTTCGGTTATTACTTTTTTATTATTTATTATGTAACAAATCTGTTTAGTCGCTTTCCTTTAGTTACAAGCAATATATACTCTATATTCCTTATAAATGTCACTGTTCATTTGAATAATATATTCTACATTGGCCTTTAGAGAATTTTCATTACACTTTAGCTGGTATTCAATCTGGAATTCTTACGAATGCTAATGTGTCAGCAATGTCGCGATACGATTAAGTGGTCTTATAAAATTAAAAAAAAATACTCGAATTAATGCAACTCCTTTTAATGCATCAGATAGAAAATAAATGTAATAGAAAAGCCAAAAGATTTAGACGTTTGGCTCAATTTTTATTGGCACCCGATGAGGTAATTTTATATAGCCACACAGAAATAGATTACGAAAGAAATAAAAATATTTAGCTTTTTGATAATTTCAGTTCGACTGAAGATTTGTATGTATGTATATATACAACTCCAAATATGAAAATATTTTCTTTTCATCGGTTCTGTGAATATAAAATTATAAAAGAAAAAAAAAGCAAATTTACATAAATTAATTTATATAAATCAAACTATAATGAACTTTTTGCTGATTATGAATTCTCAGTATAGTGACTTCTTATGCAGAAAAAAAATTTTACAAAGCTATAAAATTTAAACTAAAAATAGAAAAAAAATATAACTGAATAGATACCAGTGAATATGCAAATACCCAGGGTATTTCCCGAACGAACTTTGACGAAATTATAAATGTTATTAAAAAAACAATTGATTTTCAAGTAAAATGATTATTATTTACTGAAGAACCGAAAATGTTAAATATATGTTTATTTATAATTACTAATATATTCTTAAATATTAAAATAAACTAAATCAGTAAATTAAAAACAGCGCCATCTCTCGATAGTATTGAAATTTTTTCCTGTCCACAGGCCAACAATACATCCATCCGAGAAAATTAAAAAAAATTCAGAACGAACAAAGTTCGTTCGTGAAAAGAAATAGAAAAGTCTTTAAGCTATTAACTATTTTAAGTTTTGTACTGATTCTCATGACCACTTTTTGGTATTGAAAAGATACTACCAATTTTTTAATCCTTAATAACAGCATGTCAAATTGGTATTAAATTACAAAAACAGATTGCTGATTTCCTACTGTATTTTCTTATCCAGAAATCTCGCCAAATAATTCTCGCTCTCTCCTTTTATCTATCTCTATTATATTTGTTTGTATGTGTGTGAATGTCAATTACAACCCTTTGGATTTCTTTAAAGGATTTTCTACCTGTAATAAATACGAACGACATTATTTAGTTTTGGAAAAAAAAATTGAAAATGTTAATTTAAAAAAAATATATGAAAAAGATATTAAAAATGAAGCAGAAGCAAGATTCTTAATTTTTTTTATCCAAGGAATAGTTACGTTTGTGTAAAATCATTGAAAACATTTCTTGAAATGGAGACGCAGAAGTTCTCACTTTATCATGTTAGTAAGCTGGTACAATCACAAAGCAATCAGAATTCTAAAATTTCCAAGAAACAAGCAAGGAATTCGTGAGTAAAAATATAAAGTGACAAGTAGAGTTGAATCAAAGCGACAAATAAAGTAGTGCACCTGCATTTCGTTTACAAATAAATAAAAACTGATTAAATGAGAACTTTTCTAAAAATAGCTCCTTATCAATACATTTTAATTAGATTGTTATATATTAATGTTTCATTACAATTAATTAGTAATTATTAAGTTATAAAATTGTAAACTAGCCGATGTTATGTATATGGTGCAATATGAATACGACAATTATGTTTTATTTTGAAATAAACTGAATTCATATTTAAATATGTAAAAATAAGACTATTTTATATAATTAAGGCTATAACAACGTGATCATTTTATTCTCATGTATTTCATAAATATAAAAAAAATATATAGTATATCTTTTATTTATTTCTGTCTATAACATTTAAATTTTACTACATAACATACTCCTAAACGCAAATCTAACATTATCTTATAATTAATCTAATGATCAAATGTAACATTATCTTATAATTACATTAATCTTAATATCTTATACTATAATTATTCTTATACTTATATAAAAACCTTATACCTAAAATACGTTTACAATTAAAAAAAAAAGAGACAAAGTTAAACATGTTCATAGTATTAGATTTGTGAATTGGGTAAATTCTTGTTTTTGACGTATAAGCGTATAATAGATGTATCAGAGGAAAATCATATCCTAAATTATTTAAAGTAAGTATTAGTTATTTTAAAAAAAGTTATCCTTATTGAAATTAACTTTAACATATCCGACACATGTCAATAAAATCATTTTTTGATTACTTATTATTTAAATATTTTAGTATTTCAGACTTCTTTATTGGATAATTAATATATTTAAAAAATTATATTCATTCAAAAAACATTAACCTAACAGGCACTTAATAAATAAAAGTCAGTACTGCCTGCATTATAGTTTCAAATATTTTATTCTTTTTTATTATTGTTCTTTTTTGATGATTCCAATTGTACCAAAATATTAATGTATTATATTATTAATATTCAATACTTTTGTATTTTTAATCTACAATTTGAAGATATTTCTAAAATATAATAAAACATATAAAAAAAATAAAAATAAAACAATAATAATTTTAAAATGTAATAAAAAAGAATGAAATTGAAATTTTTTGTATTTTGAGATTATTATGATATCTTTTTTAATAATCTTAACACGAAAACATTTACTAACTTTTTAAGTTTGATTTCAAATGTTTATATGTATAACTGGGTACTTACTTTCTTTGTACTTAAATTAAGGTATTTTGTAAAGTTATATAATTTTTTTTTATTATAATCAATAAATAATAATAGTAATATTGAAAGCAATACATTGAAATTCTTCAAATACATACACTTGATGGTTTCAAGGCAATGCAATGCAAACGCAATGTGTTATGACAAATACACATTGTATGATCAACGTCAGGGTTCCTCAAAATTTTCAGATGGAGTTAGGAAAATGTAAAGTTACAAGAAAAATGAAGAGCTCTGCGGAGGAACGAGTGAAGTATACAAATTGCATAACAGAGCTTTCTTTGTACCAGAAAAATGACAAGAACTCAATATTATTTTAAACGAAGTTAGAATGATGTTATTGTTGGCGTTTGTTGTTTTAGAAAGTGTGATAATTTATGGATGCTTTTATTTAAACGGTTGCTATTACCACGAAAGCAAGTGGTAATCGCAACCGTAATATAAAAAATATTTTTAAAATAATTAAAAAAATCTTTTTATATTTGCCAATATTAAAAAATAACTAATCCTTACTTTTATCGATCACGGGAAAATTCATTTAACATTGTTAATATTTTTATATTGCAAGAGATTTTTAACACAGATCCTGTTATAAAAGGATTGACGAGTGACGCTACAAATCCATCACACAAAATAAATTCCCATGAGTGGCAGTTTTATACCACATATTGTTTTGATCCTACTCTATTCTGTTTAATTAAATGTTTATATATTTCGATAATTTAATAACTAAAGTAAGAAAAAGCCTCCTAATAACAACTACTGTGAATTACAACACAGATATTAATAATAAAATACTTATTGTCTTTTGTCAAAATTTAAATCTAGAATTTGTAATTAATCCTTTAACCTTACATTACTCTTTCTCAAAGCTGAAAGTTAACTCTTATAATGACTAACCAATGAATATTCATGACCTTCCCTCTTATATCACGCTCTTCATCATTTAAATCGTGCTCAGAACCTATGTCTTAGTTATTTCAACTGTTTTGTGTTTCCATATTGCTTCTGTATACCTCTGTTTTTTATTCACAACTGACGCTTATTATACAATTTATATATGTACATTTATTTTAATAACATACCTTTAGAACTTTAAGGAAGAAGGCTAATTTCCATAAAAGTGTAGTATAATTCAAAGTCTTCTCTTTGTAATAATTCGAACTATAGCTGCAATTATACTATAATACTATTAAATTAACTGAACACAAAGAAAACAGTTTACGGAACATTGCTATCATCTATATATAGGTATAATTCTTAATATATATTAATTTAACATGTTATACAATTACAATTTTATGATACTAACTAAATTATTTAGTTAAATTAGTTTTTAGTTATGTTCGCAACTTCTTATCGGTAGGTATCTATTACGATCACATTGTTTTATATAATAAATATAATACATAAAGTTTTGTAAAGATTTCTAAATAAACTTATGGTGTTTGCCAAATACTCGAGCATTTAATACGAATTAATCTAACTGTACTGTGGACTTTTCCGCTGGATAATAGCAGCTCTCTAATATTTAGAGAGGAACTAAGACTAAAATTTATAATTAGTAGAGTTTTTCATTTAAAGTTTACATTACAAAATGTATCTAATTACTTTTTATTAGAAATTAAAATCTTGCTTTTCTACGCTCTTTTAAATATTTTAGTGGAACTAGTTAGTATGTTTTTTTAAATAATGTAAAACTATATTGTTTTTCTTTTCCTTTATCACTGTCTTTGATTAATGCTTCGTGCCTTTTTACGATGCGCCAAGTTACTTCCTACTAATGACTATTATACAAAGACAGTGGTCTAATTACGTTATTTTTCTCATTGTTCTTTACAAATAATGTCCTCAGTGGCAATGCTGTTTTATATGTAATGTACATGTAATGTTATAAATTAAGAAGATTTGCTTTTCTGTTTGTTGAATTATGCAATATACGGGTAAAAAATATTGTACAATATGTGACACAATTATTACCATTTATGAAACTAGGGAAATCCAAGTAACGTTCTTATAATCTCTTAATATCATAAAATTTAAATAACAGGAATTGATGTACAATATTTGAATTCACATGCATATGCCTCTGGAGAAATACTACTTATATTTCATATGAGATATGAAAATAAACTGAAACGTAGAATTTGTTCTAAGTGGAATAGTTGCTGAAATGTTTTGTTTATTTATATTTATCGTAAGGAGACAAAATTAAATAAAATTGTGAAATTAATGTCAATCTCAGTTATGTTTACACATAAAGAGCAAAAAATAGTAATCAGTCATTTTGGTTTTAATATAAAAAAGAAGTCAATTAACATATATAAATAAATTTAAGTAAGAAAGAAAGAAAGAAAGTACACGGCAAAAAAGAAAGAAAGTACACGGCAAAAATATATTTTTTTTTTTTTCTAAAATATGAACAAACATTAATATTTTTGTTCATATTTTGTATTAATATATTTTGTAGACTAAACTTAGACAAAAATAGATTCACTTAAATTAATTATAGGAAAATGTTATATGTAAGATTTTATAGTTATCTTCACTTGAAATTTTATTTTTTATTAAATGTATTACTTTTAATTGAAAACAACATTAAATTATTTTATTTAAAATTACTAATATTTTATTTAATATACTGTTCAAGCAATATTGCTCTGGAATGCATTACCGGTAGTCATCAGACAAGCAAGGTCTTTGACTGCCTTTAAGAGGTTGGTTAAAGATCATTATCTTGGCCTCTGTTCGTCTCTATAATGTAAATTATATCTAATTTTATATTACCCTTTAACTTTATATCTTTATATTATTCTATCTCTTATTTTTCCTTTGTTTTTTCTTGCACATATCAAATAATCTGTCTCCTGTATTCATAATAGTATTATATATATTTTAATATGATATATATACATATGTATATATATATATATTTATTGAATTATGTATTTTATTTATATTATATTTATTTGTATTTGTGTATATATTTATGTTTGTTTATGTAATTATGTCTGTTAATATTATGCACCACTCTTGTATGTAACTCACCTTAAACTTAGACATAAGGTTGTCTGGAAGAGATCGCTACTTAGCGATAAGACCGCCTTATTGTATACCCATATATAGTTTAAATGTTTTTTTTTGTTTCGATATTGTTATTTTACAATGTGGTTGCAATAAAGTATATTATTATTATTATTATTATTATACTAAAGGTAATTATAAACTGTCAAAATTTAAAAATAAAATTTGTGTTAAAATTGAAAAATCGTTTCATTCATTTTGCGTTTTGCATTTCAAAATTATGAGTATTTAAGGCCGTATCAAAAAATCGTAATAAGAATTGTATACTATAAAATATGTATATTGTTATGGTATGTACATACATATATATAGTCATTTTCTTCTTATCGATTATGTACTTAATTAGTTTTGATAGTAATTAGAAATTACTAACCGCAAACCACAGCCTGCTACTGAAAATGTCATTGTATTCTATACTACAATATTACTTACAAAGATTTTACTTAATTTTACAATAACTAATTATTAAATATCACACTGAATTTTTAATTAAAATATTAACAGTCCAATAGGCTCAAATAAGAAACAAGTTATTTCCGTAATTAAAACAGTTTATTTATGAAACAAATATGCTAAGGTATTTATAATACCAAATAATTCAATAAAAGCCTTCCGACAGATCAGAAACAGAATCTTATATAAAGACTAAATATAAGCTTTTCGTTACTCACTGTACCCAAAATATCATGTCTTAATAATTTCTAACAACATTCTATAACGACCCAACCCCTGGGTATTATAACTCATAGGGATTGAACTCTGAATTTACTGAATTAATTTAATTTGACTTAAAGTTATTCTCATAGGTATTATAACCTTCAGATGCTACTTGACGAGACCCAAATTTATATAAAAATAAATTGTTAAGACAGAAACTTTGTAATACCTCTGACTGTTTCGTCAAAATAGATTTAAGTTCACAAACAATGATTAATTATAATGAGCAAGCAAGCATTAAGACGATACAACCGACACGTGAAATATTCAAATATTATTAGCAAAGCAGATTGTATTGATTATAATATTGTTTATTAATCTTTGTCTTGTTATAACTTTAATTAAAATCTAAATAATAATAAATACCAAAGTATATGTAGCTGATACAACATTATTTAATTATGTTGAAGTATCAATAAAGACCCGCTCCTTACTTATTTACTTGAAATATATTTTTTATATGTAGACATGTTTACAAACTGATGTTACAGTTTTTCCTAGAAAAGAGATATGCTACATACACTAAGGATAGTCATTGTTTCTGTTATAACAACAAACTTAAAATATATCAACCAAATCAAAACGCAAAGAAGAGAAAAAGGTAAATATTGAAAGGATTGAATTATATATAGTGAGATACAAAATATAACATTATTATATATATCGGATTTGGACCGCTGATTATATTTCTAAAAAGGCCAGTTCTAATGACCTCATCAGGGCCATTAGTACTGGCATTGGATTTTTTCATGATAATAAATAATCAATAAATTAAATAAAAATAGAAAATAATTCTTTATAATTTAATTAGTATTTATTAATACTAGGTTAAACAAGAAATACAATCTAAACAAAAATAAGAACTAAAATGTGGTACCAACGTTATTTCATGCAATAATTATGACAGACTTACCGAGTCATCGCTGGAGTCCGAGTGTGTCTAAGTCTCGGATCCACCCGTTTTTATACACGCCTCAGCCGGAAAATAGATCTTCTACATATATATATGTAGAAGATCTATTTTCCGACCCAATTACAAGAAAGAAATAAAGAAACTGCTAATAAACTATAATATACTAGGTTGCTTGATGAATTTGAAATTGCACTTCCTCGAATCTCATCTAGACTATTTTCCTGACAATTTAGTTGACTACAGTGAGGAGCAAGGTGAAAGGTTCCATCAGGATCTTAAGACAATGGAACAGCGCTATCAGGGTAAATGGGACGTCAATATGTTTAGCAGACTACTGTTGGAATTTAAAAAGAGATTTGCCAGAACAGAAAAGAGCCGCCGAATTTCACTACCGCACAGCTCGTCATCGCCTCCTTTATCATCCATACCACCTGGACGCGTGGCGATCTTCAACTGTGCGGTTTTCAAGGACTTTTTTCCCACGTACCACTCAAATGTGGAAAGAACTTCCTTCGGCGGTATTTCCAGATCGATACGACATGGGTACCTTCAAAAAAGGCATATATTCCTTTCTCCAAGGCCGGCAACGCTCTTGTGTATCCTCGGATGTTGCAAGAGTTCATGGGAGGCGGTGATCACATACCAACGGTGACCCGCAAGCTCCTTTGCCCTCCTCTAACATAAAAAAAAAGAGCCAATAAAAGGAAACCACTTAGAAGATCTTTTAAAACAAGAGAGTTCGTTATCGTAGAAACAGGTAGACGCTGAATAGTGAGAGGCAAGAGGACTCACTTTAATCCAGCATCCCAAAAGGGAACAAAAATCGTTTACGCCCTTGTTCCTAGGTTACGCTAAGAGTAGAATTGAATCATGAATATATATCAGATACTTCTGATCGATAAAGCATTTGAATTTCTAATATAAGAGCTAAGAGTAACCTCAAACTAGTTGGAGAAACATGTCATTTACTTTAAATCGTTAAAATTTCTTCATACATCTTGATTTTATTCAAAATTGAAACTACCCCCCCGTAAGGGGTGGTTAGGGGGTGGTATTGAGTAAAAGAGGTATCAAATTCACTTTTGGTTGTTATTTTCGGTTTCATCATACCAAAAAACATAGAAATACACATTTATCTTTATTTTATACAAAAATGGAGAACTTTACTCCCTATTTTATACAAAAATGGAGAACTTTACATGAGGGGTAGTAAGAAAGTGTTAATGGATTATGGAGGTCTTGAATTAATTTTTAGTTATCATTTTCGGCTTTAACATCCCAAAAAACGTAGAAATACACATCTATCTTGATTTTATACAAAAATTTAAATATTCACCCCTTAAGAGGTAGTAAGGGGGTGCTAGCGGGAAAACGGGAAATTAAAATTAGTTTTTATTGTCATATTAGGTTTCAGCGTTCCCAAAAACCTAAAGGTAATGGGGTCTCCCCTTTGGTTCATGTTTTTTTTTGTGTGCCTGTGTAATTATTCTCTTAATGCGGTCTCTCGGGATCGCGTTAGCCGTCTGCTAATGTCCAGCGCGGGGTTGTCAGCCATGAGGTGCTCGAGTCTGACTCATGGTTGACAAGGGGGGTTCACGCGGCGGTCTGCCCTTAGGGGTGGTCCGTCTGCGGCGGCGGGCTCGGGCCCCTTTCCTTCGGCCTCAGCCGTTGGAAAGTGGGTCTGGGCGTTTCGGTGGGAGGGCACAGGCCCTCTTTTCCGGGGGACAGCCGCGGGGTCATTCCGGGTACTTCTCTGATTGCAGAGTTGACCTTGGGGTGGCCTCGTGGTTGCGGGGTTTTAGGGGCGTTTAGGGCTTGGGGTTCTTCCTGTCGAGTCGCTCTCTAAGGAGCGGTTCGGCCGGTCGTTTCTCCTAGCAAATATGGTGCCCGGATTAACCTTCGTGGAGCGTGACACCACAGTCTTGCTTGGCGATCGTTAGTCCCGGCTTGGTGGGTTCCCGACTTATGCCTCTTTCTTGCTGGACTCGGTTGACCACCGTGTTCGGCGGTAGAGGCCTGTCGGGTTCGAGGTCGGGCTCCAGATCACCGCCGAGGGCGCTGGGCCTGGACGAGGTCCTCAGGCGTCTTGGGGTTGAGTAAAGACTCCCCCGGGCGTTTGGGTTCCGGATCGGGCCTGGCTAGAAGAGGGCTTCGGCCTTTTTCTTAAGGTGGGCTTGGGTGGGGGGGATCCCCCCGCGATCTATCAAGCCTGCCGACTATGGAGGGGGCCTCTCGTTGCGGGGTGCCCTCTACGTGGTGTCCGTCGGGGCGCCGCGGTTGTATGCGCAAGCGTTCCCGCGGTGTCCCATCATGACGGCGACGGCAACCGTCTGGTTTAGTGAGTAAGAGTCTCACATACCCACCGCCTTCCTCCCCTGGAATGCGGTGGCACCCATGAGGGATCCAGAGGTTAAAAAAAAAAAAAAAAAGGTCACATCCACATTAATAATATACCCAATGAAGCGGGAGGGAATAAGCTAGTTTCTAATATACTCACTATTCTGATGCACCATGTTGATATGGTTTACGTTACTATCTTTATAACTTTAATTAACTTTGTTTTTTGAAATAGTTATTGTAATTTTTAAAGTCATTTATTCGGCTGGATATCTCTAATGTATTAAAATCTTGGTTAAAATAATATTAATTGCAATAGCTTTTTACACAACATATTGCTCCGATCTTACTCCATTTTGGTTTATTTGATACCTGCCTATAATTTAATTTGGTAATAACAAAAAACTATAAGGTCTCCGAATAACACCATTGAGATTTTTAACATTATTATTATTAAAACATTTATTATATATATATATATATATATATATATATATATATATATATATATATATATATATATATATATATTTTCTTTAATTGTATTTAAAAATTTATTATTTATTATTTAACCTATTACCCTCTTAGAAAGCTGAAAGTTAAGTTTTATAATGACTAACCGATGAATATTCATGGCATTCGCTCTTATACCGCGTTTTTCATAATTTAAATAATGCTCAGAACCTAGGTGTTAGTATTTCATCTGTATTGTAATTCCATATTGCTTCTGTATACCTTCAACCGACGCTAATCATGCAATTTATATGCTCGTTCGTATCACGGTGAATAAATTTTTCATAAATATAAAACAAGTTAACAATATAAAATTACGTAAAAAATAATAAAAATAAAACAGAGAATCACTTTCTTTTGCTTTAATATTAATATGTTAAAGTATCAAATTTATCTTGAATTAAATCACAACAGCTATTAATAATATAAATGATATGACTACTTTAAAATAAAATATTAGCTTCAAGTAAAGCAAAATATTAATTAATTTGATTCCTCCATTTCATTTCATTACAAGACTTTCAATTTCCGATATAGATTAATTAAACCTTGTTCATTCGTTTGCTAATGAAAAATAATATTTTATTAAAGCTGCCTTCTTGTAGCTTTTATTTGCCAATCGATGTTTGAATTTATAACTTTCGAAAATTAAAAATTACCTAAAATTTGTGTGATGACAACTATATAATTTAAAATATAAAACACAATAACAAAAACACATTATATATTTTAAATTTATTGTATTGTTTTTATATATTTTATTTCTATCTTAAAGTTAATAAGTATAAGTTATAATGTAAGTAACTTTTTAATGTTTACCAATCCTAAAAGAATTTTTCATTTAAAAATGTTGATCTAGAAGGATTGCAATCAAATAAGGTTATTTATATCGAAAACAAAATGTAATGATTATACCACGACACTCCACTTCTTATTATAACATTAAATCATAAGAATATTACACTCGTAAACAAGACTAATGGCCATTAAAGTGTCTTTTCTTTGTAATAATTCAACCTTTCTCACCTAATTAGTATTATAAAGTTTCGAGTATCATCGTCTCGTCATCGAGATTTCTATTTTGATACTAAAGTAAGATAAATTTTGAAACATATTATCATTTAATTGATTATATAAGAAATATTATATAATGAAATCTCAATAGGAAGAAATCAGTTTATTGAATATTAATATTAAACATCTCGATTTCAAAGTATAATTTTTAATACATAATAACTTAAGGTGTTATTAAATAAAATTTTTGTTGTAGTAATTAAAAGATTAAGTTAAATTATAATTATAATTATAGGTTTAGTTATGTTTAATATGGGTAAGTACCTACAAAGTAAATACTACTTTACCCTTTACCAAATACTTTTATTAATCTATCCAAATTTGTGGATTTTGCTAACAACCTAAGATGAAAAACAAATAATTAGTAAAATTTTTCATTTCAGGATCACGTTACAAAACTATTTTATATATATATTATATTTTAAAATAAAATAAATATCTTGCTTTCCGTCAACCTTTAAAATATAGTGATGAAACTCGTTACTTTATTCATTGGTAAAAAATATGTACAATTTCAAAAACAATGTAAAACTATATTGACTGTATTGTTCCTCTTTTCCGTTATTACTTTTTTTTCCTTAAAGGTTTGCCACTTTTTACGATGCGGAAAGTTACTTCCTACTAAGGAGTAGTATACAAAGACAGTGGTCTAATTAAGTTATTTTTCTCATTGTGCTATACAAATTATGTCCTCAGTGGCAATGTTGTTTTAAATAAAAATATAATGTAAGAAATGAAGAAGATTTTGTTGCCGCATTTGTTGCATTATGCAATATGAAAGGGGATGTTAAAAAGAATATTGAAGACACACGTTGTAAACTTACTTCTTTATATCTCCAATAACCATAATTATTTGTTAATGATATTTTTTTATTTATATATTTACAAAAGTCATACCACAGTCAAGTGACTAATATTCATACGAGTATAACTTTCAATTCTGGTTTATTTCGATGACTTATTTTGTAATAAAGGGCTCTCTATATTCATTCAGCAATCTATGAAGCTGAATATTTAACAAATACAATTTTATACTTATATACAATTTTCCAATGCACAGCTATTATGGTTTAAACGTTATTGGTTATTATTGGTTGAATGTTTGATAAATTTATTACCATTTTGATACTAATTATTTTGAAAGTTACGTTGTTTGGATCGAGTCATGTCATGTCGTCTCTATGATTTTCTTTGCAAAATTTTATTATACACAATGTTGTTTTGTTTCCTAAGTTATACTGCGAGTTAAAAAATGTTGTATAAATATGTTAATAAAACTTAAGAAATAATAATGCTATTAACAATAATTTTGAAATGTATTATGATTCACAAATGAACATATAGGTGTAATGAAAAGAAATCTCATTAACGTCACATGATAGGAATGATGTTCCAATTGGATTCTAAATGGATATATCTACAAGGAAATATTATTTCATACGACAAACATATTTCTAGTTGGATGGTGCTGAGATGGTTTTTAACCCTTTATAACTAATCACTCGTCGAGGCGACGACGTACCATTTGACGAAATTCGAAATCACCTACTTCGCTCCGTCCCCTGACGTTGACTCTTTCATTACCTTCCTAATTTGAGTAAACAGTGCAGCCCGTGACACTATTGGGTCCACGCGTATCATAGGACGTGCTCTAGGACCTTTTCGTCGTCCGCTGGACGAAGGTTTAGTAATAACAACAACTTTATTGTTACGGTACGTACATTAATAAATTCTTATATTTATTGTTTTACATATTGTAGATCTGCTTTTTATCGATAAATGTAGAATAGTATTTATTACATTTCTAATTTAATTTATTGGATTGATTTAAATAGAAAGTTTAATGCAAAATTTAGTAGTAAGTAAATTTTTTGGTCCGGTTTAGATAAACGGTACGGAGAAATGTAGAGATGTTTTCACTTTTTTATATTTGTTTTAGATGGATTTGAGGAATCAAGAGGATCAGATTCGTCATTGGCTGGAGTCAGCATCGGAAAGCGAATCGACGGAGAGATCTGACAGCTGAACATCGGAAACGGACGACATTTTAGAGAAATATATTAGTTTCATTTAAAGCCAAATCCAACGAAGTTGTATTTTTATTGTCAACTATTCATGATCAACCTATTATTAATGAAACGACATGAAAACCAGAAATAAAACATTTTTATAATAGCACAAAAGGTGCAGTGGACACTGTCGATCAAATGTGTGCAAATATAAGCTCTAACCGGGAAACCAAGAGATGGCCGGTGTGTAACTTTTATAACATTCTCAATATATGTTCTATTAATTCTTACGTCAATTTAATTAATTGTTAATTAAGTTAATTTGTTTAATTTAGTTAATTTGTCTGTAACAACAAAAGAAATAAGAAAAAGCCAATGACTGGTGGCGATTTTGTAATGAAGTTAGGAGAACTGCTAATGGAACCCTGGCTGCGACAACGATAACAGACCGTGAGTTTGGGGCGTAATATAAGAGTCATGATTGAGGATATTCTTGGAAAATCTTCAACAATAGAAGCTCCTGTTCCTTCTACGTCAAACGCGCGTAAAATTTGCTACCTATGTCCATCAAAGGCCCGGAGAATCACCAAGCACCGTTGCACCAGATGTAGAAAAGCTGTTTGTGGTCCACAAAATGTTGGTATGTGTGGTCACTGTGTAAATTGATATTATAACATTAATTAGTACTTAATTTGTTCATTATAATCCTTACTTTTGTGCGATGAAACAAGTTCCTATCTTAATTAAATATATTTTATTATATTTCATTGTTTTATTCTGTAGTCCGTTGGACGAAGGTGTAGTAATAATGTAACAATGAAAACAGTTTAGTTATCTAGGGTTAATATTTTATTTATAATAACTAAAATAAATATATCGATATATATATCGATAAATTATGTTTACCAACAGAGACCAAAAAATATGAATTGGTGTTTTTTATATTAAAAGAGGTCATGTTGTAATATTTTATTATACTTCATTAAGCTAGGGTAATTTTAATTAATATAAAACGTAATAACTCTCATAATGAGCGAAATGACAAATTAATTATCAATTACGCTTTCTATATATGAAAGAGAATTATTGTAATCAACAGACGTCTTCCTTTATAATTAATTGACGTACTGAATCATCGTTATTAAAATTAAAATCACTGTACTTAAATTTTTCGTGTACAATAAATAATAATTTAAGTAGGAAACGGATAAACGTAGGAAAATTCATAGCAAACAGTTTTATTTGCTTTTTTGTCAAAATACTTATCCAGTACGGGTTGACAGGTTACATTTTAAAATTTCTTCCAACTAAAGAACCATCCAAGAATCGACGTCGCATTATCTCATTGTCAAAAGATTATCATTATAATATTTTAAAAAATTTAATACGGGACTTTATATTGCAATATTTTCAGTTTTCTTGCGTCGCATTAATTAGGTTATGAGTTTCTCAGTTTCGCTTACAGCGCTTCTAACTTTCTTTACTAGAATTATTCAATTTCTTTTTTGAGCATTATGATAATAATAATGTTTATGTTGCAAAATAAAATAATACAACAATTTGAATTATTAGTTACTTAGTTCGGTAAAATTTAATTAAAAAATAAACACACGAGTTAAAGAATTAAAGACGGTCTTAGTTAATACCATTCTGAGTCAACCTTATTACGTTGACTCAGAATTTGAAGATTCCTGACACATATATAATTATTTAAGTTAAGGCTTGAGTAATGATACCATGTTATTTAATTATAAAAAGGATTATATAGAATTAAAGAAGTTATTCTGTAAGGATAGGAAATATTTAAAAAAAGTGTTATCTCAAATGGTATTCTCATTTTATTTTAGGAGTATTGTTCCTTGACAACAAAAAGATCGCTGTTATGATAAATGATATTCTATCAAAATATGAATACATGTATTATGTCGGCATAGTCCAAAGAAAACAAAAACACAAATGATACAGTTTTATATATTTCCAATACTACAATTATATTAGCTATTAATAAATTCCCCCCACGTCTGCCATTACTTCACTCCTCATCTCAGCCAATAAGAAATAACTTCAAACATCCTGAAACAATTACATAGAAATTGGTGGAGTAAAATAAATGCAATATTAATTCTCTAATAAGTCGATCAAATCGTCCCTTATCACAACATTTTCATTACTACTGACTCCACTATCTTTTTCGGCGCATTCATTCGTTCCCTTGATACTTTTTAACTCGTATTTTCCTTTATTCAGTACATTATAAAAGACCCTGAATTTAAAGCTTTAAGTTTAGTGTTAACGCTTTTAACTTGACCTCCTGTATGTAGTTTGTTTCTATACAACCCTCATTTTTAAATATTAAATGCTTTTTCTGGTTTATTACATTGATCACAATTGCGTTTATTATTGTACTTCTCTTAAGTAACCTTTTGATCCAATTTCAGATTTTTGTTCAATAGAAATTGTATTATATTTTGATTCTAACGGATTTGGAAGTAATTTACCTTATATAACTAAACATAATTTCATATGGATGATATATCATACTTTCAATAATAGTATTCATTCTTCACACTACATCAGATAAGCATTCCGACCAAATGTTTAAATTCTTTATTATGAGTACCTAAAGAATACAGCAACGTTGTACAAGCAATAGAATTTAATGTGTAATTTATTTGATATTGATTGCAAAACTCTTTAAATTTGCTTTTATTGTAAATATGTACATTTGACTTCACGGTGCAAAAGTCAATTATATCTGGGTAAATCCTTTATGTAGTTCAATTCATATTTGGCAACTAATAAACATAGCCTGTTCAGTGGAAGTATTTAAATGGACACCAACGCGCTTAACAGATTTGTAATTTGTATAAAATAATCCGATTCTATTGAATAATCTCTTTAGGTATGAATATCATTTGAAATATCTAGTTAATCAAAATTATTACTATTAGAGGATTACGAACAAATAAGTATGCGTGAATATAATTTTCTACTTATCGTCCAAACATTGAAATAGGTTTGCTAATAATTAGCACTTACTTACGGCTAACCACAATCTGCTACTGAATTTTTTTATAATTGTGATTACTAAAGACGTTTTTCTAGTTTCGGGTTTATTAAAAATCCCTAAAGACATAAAACACATTTTTTTTCGCTGGTACAATACAACAAATATACTACTGTTTTAAGGTCAAGGCAACGTGTTCGTTCCCTTGACCTTAAAAAGATACGCTCGTTAAATCATTTCATAATGCTCTTAATGTAAATAAATTTACAGACTGTTTTAAGTGATTTCTAGAGTAAAGAGAGATATACTATATCACATTCTATTGTTTATTTTTTTACAAAAAAAGAAGATTAATATATAAAGAAATGTACCAAATAACCAGGTAATGTTGTTGTCAATTAGAAGGAACTGCAAGAGTAGGGTTAACAATTCTCTTACGATTCATGATAATATCATCTTATTATGTACATTCTGCTCCAAATTCTAACATTATTCTATGACAATCAACAGTTATTTACCATTATTTAATGTTCGATTGTTTATTGAGCTATAATAACTATAGTACACGATTTATACGATATGAACTCGATAGCTTATATCATTAATTATAGTAATTATTGTTAACCCGAGTATGTTTATAAACGGTATTTATAATTAGCTTTGAAATTAAATTAGCTTCTGTGATACCGGATTACCTAATGATATCCAAAATATTACACAGCAATGTATAAATGTACTATAATAAATTTTGTTTCGTATTAAAATCTTGCTTATTATAATAATAAAAAAAATTAATACCTTAAAAACATTCAGCATATGTTATTACATATACAGAAACCAACATGTCTTAATAATATATATATATATTATTTAAACGTATGTTCTTAGTTTTACTCATAAAAAATCGAATAGAAAATATGTATTAAAAACGATTACCAGAATTCCCGTAAGATGGCCCAATCCATATGTGATACGCGTCAAAATATTTTAATATGAAAAGTAGTTGTTGGGTTTTATAACGCTCTACAATTTATATTGTTTTACTGTCGATAATTATATTTGTGAAAATAATAAGTTTTAGATAAAAATAAACAAACAATTTATTTATCATAAAAATATCTACTTCACTGAATTTCTACCTATCAATTGCTGAGTCTAGCTGGCATATTGAAATTGTAGTCATTTAAATTTAAGTATTAATAAGTTCAGTCCTAAATTTAAGGATATTTAGTTTAGTTACAATAAATAATAATTTAAGTAGGAAACGGATAAACGTAGGAAAATTCATAGCAAACAGTTTTATTTGCTTTTTTGTCAAAATACTTATCCAGTACGGGTTGACAGGTTACATTTTAAAATTTCTTCCAACTAAAGAACCATCCAAGAATCGACGTCGCATTATCTCATTGTCAAAAGATTATCATTATAATATTTTAAAAAATTTAATACGGGACTTTATATTGCAATATTTTCAGTTTTCTTGCGTCGCATTAATTAGGTTATGAGTTTCTCAGTTTCGCTTACAGCGCTTCTAACTTTCTTTACTAGAATTATTCAATTTCTTTTTTGAGCATTATGATAATAATAATGTTTATGTTGCAAAATAAAATAATACAACAATTTGAATTATTAGTTACTTAGTTCGGTAAAATTTAATTAAAAAATAAACACACGAGTTAAAGAATTAAAGACGGTCTTAGTTAATACCATTCTGAGTCAACCTTATTACGTTGACTCAGAATTTGAAGATTCCTGACACATATATAATTATTTAAGTTAAGGCTTGAGTAATGATACCATGTTATTTAATTATAAAAAGGATTATATAGAATTAAAGAAGTTATTCTGTAAGGATAGGAAATATTTAAAAAAAGTGTTATCTCAAATGGTATTCTCATTTTATTTTAGGAGTATTGTTCCTTGACAACAAAAAGATCGCTGTTATGATAAATTATATTCTATCAAAATATGAATACATGTATTATGTCGGCATAGTCCAAAGAAAACAAAAACACAAATGATACAGTTTTATATATTTCCAATACTACAATTATATTAGCTATTAATAAATTCCCCCCACGTCTGCCATTACTTCACTCCTCATCTCAGCCAATAAGAAATAACTTCAAACATCCTGAAACAATTACATAGAAATTGGTGGAGTAAAATAAATGCAATATTAATTCTCTAATAAGTCGATCAAATCGTCCCTTATCACAACATTTTCATTACTACTGACTCCACTATCTTTTTCGGCGCATTCATTCGTTCCCTTGATACTTTTTAACTCGTATTTTCCTTTATTCAGTACATTATAAAAGACCCTGAATTTAAAGCTTTAAGTTTAGTGTTAACGCTTTTAACTTGACCTCCTGTATGTAGTTTGTTTCTATACAACCCTCATTTTTAAATATTAAATGCTTTTTCTGGTTTATTACATTGATCACAATTGCGTTTATTATTGTACTTCTCTTAAGTAACCTTTTGATCCAATTTCAGATTTTTGTTCAATAGAAATTGTATTATATTTTGATTCTAACGGATTTGGAAGTAATTTACCTTATATAACTAAACATAATTTCATATGGATGATATATCATACTTTCAATAATAGTATTCATTCTTCACACTACATCAGATAAGCATTCCGACCAAATGTTTAAATTCTTTATTATGAGTACCTAAAGAATACAGCAACGTTGTACAAGCAATAGAATTTAATGTGTAATTTATTTGATATTGATTGCAAAACTCTTTAAATTTGCTTTTATTGTAAATATGTACATTTGACTTCACGGTGCAAAAGTCAATTATATCTGGGTAAATCCTTTATGTAGTTCAATTCATATTTGGCAACTAATAAACATAGCCTGTTCAGTGGAAGTATTTAAATGGACACCAACGCGCTTAACAGATTTGTAATTTGTATAAAATAATCCGATTCTATTGAATAATCTCTTTAGGTATGAATATCATTTGAAATATCTAGTTAATCAAAATTATTACTATTAGAGGATTACGAACAAATAAGTATGCGTGAATATAATTTTCTACTTATCGTCCAAACATTGAAATAGGTTTGCTAATAATTAGCACTTACTTACGGCTAACCACAATCTGCTACTGAATTTTTTTATAATTGTGATTACTAAAGACGTTTTTCTAGTTTCGGGTTTATTAAAAATCCCTAAAGACATAAAACACATTTTTTTTCGCTGGTACAATACAACAAATATACTACTGTTTTAAGGTCAAGGCAACGTGTTCGTTCCCTTGACCTTAAAAAGATACGCTCGTTAAATCATTTCATAATGCTCTTAATGTAAATAAATTTACAGACTGTTTTAAGTGATTTCTAGAGTAAAGAGAGATATACTATATCACATTCTATTGTTTATTTTTTTACAAAAAAAGAAGATTAATATATAAAGAAATGTACCAAATAACCAGGTAATGTTGTTGTCAATTAGAAGGAACTGCAAGAGTAGGGTTAACAATTCTCTTACGATTCATGATAATATCATCTTATTATGTACATTCTGCTCCAAATTCTAACATTATTCTATGACAATCAACAGTTATTTACCATTATTTAATGTTCGATTGTTTATTGAGCTATAATAACTATAGTACACGATTTATACGATATGAACTCGATAGCTTATATCATTAATTATAGTAATTATTGTTAACCCGAGTATGTTTATAAACGGTATTTATAATTAGCTTTGAAATTAAATTAGCTTCTGTGATACCGGATTACCTAATGATATCCAAAATATTACACAGCAATGTATAAATGTACTATAATAAATTTTGTTTCGTATTAAAATCTTGCTTATTATAATAATAAAAAAAATTAATACCTTAAAAACATTCAGCATATGTTATTACATATACAGAAACCAACATGTCTTAATAATATATATATATATTATTTAAACGTATGTTCTTAGTTTTACTCATAAAAAATCGAATAGAAAATATGTATTAAAAACGATTACCAGAATTCCCGTAAGATGGCCCAATCCATATGTGATACGCGTCAAAATATTTTAATATGAAAAGTAGTTGTTGGGTTTTATAACGCTCTACAATTTATATTGTTTTACTGTCGATAATTATATTTGTGAAAATAATAAGTTTTAGATAAAAATAAACAAACAATTTATTTATCATAAAAATATCTACTTCACTGAATTTCTACCTATCAATTGCTGAGTCTAGCTGGCATATTGAAATTGTAGTCATTTAAATTTAAGTATTAATAAGTTCAGTCCTAAATTTAAGGATATTTAGTTTAAAGTGACCCACTATATTAAATCACAATTGGTGAGGTATAATACTTACCGCTTATATTCTTCCCCCTGATAAAACTATCGCGTATATACTTACCACTTATCCCTTGTATACTTACTGCTTATTAATCCCAAATATAAAATACCGCTTATACCCTGTCCTCTTATATACTTCCTGTGAATATACTAACCTCTTATATACTTACTGCTTAATTATTACTCTTTTTTATACCAACACCTTAAGCAGGAAGCACACTTCTTGCTTATATATTTTCTTACCTTACTTACTACCTACTCAATTACCTTACCTTACTTACTACCTACTGAATTGTAATAGCGGCTATACAAACGTTTAAATTGTCTATGTTATTGGGTTGTATTCACAATACTTTGAATTTAGGTAACTACATCGCATTAGTTTGAATTATTCATAAATAATTCTGTAAAAGTGTAGGTATATTAAACATAATCTAGGTTTTGTAAAACCTGCTTACAGAAATTAAATATTATCAAACTTGGGCCAACAGTTGGCCTAGGTAATTGAATACGAAATATAAAATATTGAATAAAACATTTAATTTATTAAATATTTATATATGGATTAATTTTTTACTTATATTTAAATTCATCACCCACCTTAAAAATATTTAAGTAAAGAAAATCTTATCGTACCATTTTATAACCTTCCTTATTTCAGCGATTTTTTTTTATTCTGTTTAAAGATAAAGAGAATATTTAAAAAGTGTAATATTTAGGCCGCTTGTGGAAATTTTAAACTGAATGTAATACGATGCAACGGTGACAATATTAACCTTTTATTTTTCAGGTATATTGTAATAAATATTTATTAAATTAATGAATATAATATTTATTAATACATCCAGTATGCGATATTTAATATCAATTTATGATAGTTACGTTTTGTTTGACAATGTTATAAATGACGTACAATATTGTCAATGTTATATTGCTCATGATCTAATCAGATTTAAATAATAGTTTACACAGTACTATGAAAATATATTTTAACACACTCAATGTAAATCAAAGAAGTGGTACACATTTATTTTTATTTAATTAATATAATATACTGATCGCAATCCTTAACACTAATATGAATAATATTCAATGTATAATTTTGACATAATATGTATATAATATTCAACAATGGCGTAATTGTTTATACATTATTTTTCTCATATGACTAGTTTAATAGGATTCAAATATGCTTAATAAAAACACTAAGTAAGTAATTTACAAATATGTTATCATAATTTTATTTTGTATTTTAGATTTTTATTTTCTATTTCATTATTATTCATATCAAAGAAAATCTTCTGATTTTCTTTTTCAGGTCAGACATTTTGAATTATTGAAAAAGCTTTGTAACGATATCAATTAACGTTAAGAAGGTGGGAATAATTGCTTGTTATATAATAAAATTATTAGAAATCTATTTTAAAGTATACCTTTTTAATGTAAATTGAGATTTATAACAAAATTAAATGCTAGATTGCTGTTATAGCTAAAAAATTATATAAATAATATTCTTTGTCCAGTTCTAAAAACAATTTACACCATAAATTCAACATTCATTAATTATTTTTTATATCAATGTTACTAAGAAAGTGTACATAAAATTTCATAACTAAATAATTATAAGCTTTCCTTGAAAAACCGCATAAAGCATTTGTTAAACATTCAATTATATATTTATACAAAATATATCATCTACAATATTATAATAAATATAGATTTCATAATACTATCAGTTCAAATTTCAATATACTCTTCGAATTTGTATATATTTGTATACTTATATACTACGACGCTTCCCTGGCATCTAGGAATTGCATATAGAATAAATCAAATGAAAATACTATTGTCGTGAATTTATTGTTGAAAAAGAGGTATTTATGAGATAAGTGACTAAATACATTGTCAGCAATATAATATTTAAACTTTAAAAGATAGTCCATAAATTTTTATGTAAAATTTTTCAATATCAAGTAATATGATTAGAAATTTACTGCTATTACAGTTAAAGCAGTATTAAGCAATTTTTTTTTAATCTGGCTGTTCTCACGGGTTATCAGTCAAATAAAGTCGTGTTATTCGGTCTAACCGTTTCCGATTCTAGCCGGTACAAACAGACAGATAGACAGGCAGATATATTTTTTAATTGTTTTCTTTTTGTAAGAACCATATATACTTTCAAATACATTTAGTGAAAAGGAAAAAAAATATATAAAATAAATTATTATTCAGAGGTTAATTAACGAAAAAAATTATCGTAACATTTTTGGTTTCCCGAAATCAGGAACCAGTCGTATTTTGAGCTATGAAAATCGTTGTGAAGGTTCCATTTCCAGACTAGTTAGAAACCCGTAAAGTATATTACCATTTGGATGGGATTATTTGAACTAAATAGCTATTGATCAAAAACTTTTTGATCAATAGCATAACCCATTTCAAACTATTTTCTCTCAAGAACTTTGTTTAATCAAATCTCATATCTTTACCACTTTACAATCAATTCAATTCCATTCGAATCTATCGAAAAATCAATCACTTTTAATTACTAGTGCTAAATTGATTAATTTATTCATTACTAATAAAACTAAAATATGGAAAATTATTTCATAATTTGAAAAAAAAGGATTTATAAATATAAGTAAATGTAAACTATAATACTGACTTATTTTTATAAAAGACAGTATTTTTTTGCTTCACCTAGTTGCTTGAAGCATAGCTCTTTGTTATCGGTAAAAAGCGCATTCAATAAAGAGGTTTGTTGTTCAGTAAAAGGTTATAGATTCTTTTTTAATTTTGTGTCCATACAAAAATGTAATGAGAATTATAGTTGAGAGCGTTATGTTTCATTATTCTCACATTGGTTATTGTATTAAACAATCAAATTATACAACATCGCGATTAATGATAATTGAATCAGACTGATATAATATTTCATTCAAAACGATCTGCTTATGGACAATCAGTCATAATTATCTTGATTTGGCTCTCTGCCGATCCCATATCATTTATCATTATAAGATATGTGAGTTGTATACCAAAATATGTTATATAACTACCCCTCTTTTTATTTGTTTCTATGAATTAAGGTTTGTTTAATATAAACACATGATGTGTAATTGTAGAAAAAAGTTAAAAGGGACTATTAAGAGAATTTAATTATTTTATAATTGACATGTATGGTTGTCAAAGTACTTCAATTAAAACCTCTGACTTGCCTTTACTTGCCCTCTTCGTGATGAGACGGGATGACACGTCCGCTTCTTAAATCAGGGCGGGGAGATAGACATCGGAAAACTTTCTCGAGAATACGACGGGTCAGAATGTTTAGTGACATTTCCTCTTACTATAAATAAAATATACCAAAAAAATAAATAAATTAAAATAATAAAGCAAAATGTACATATAAACTAATTTATTAATGTTTATAAATTTTTTTAGTAAAATTTATGTGACATTATTTTTCTTTTTTTTGTTCCATATTTATAAAAATCATAGTGTTTATATGTAACATTATTGAACAATATATTATGTTTAAATTGTATCCAATCTTTCAACCTTATTTATATAACAAACCCAAATCAGCAAGAGGACTTGATTACATTGATTAACAATATCAAACAATTACCAGACAAATACAGTATTCGCTACAGGTATAAACATAGTTTTTAATTAAGAGGTCTTTTTGTGCAAGGAAAAAATTGTTATAATAATATTTGCTCTTTTTCATATTTTTTTTCCAGTAAAGCCAAAAACTATGGGAACATAACATTTTTAAAAGAAGTTTTGTCTTTTTACAGTAAATTCAAACCTTAATAAAAAAAAACTTAGTAATATTAATTTTAGTAGGAATAAATAGTTATTGTTAGTGTTTTAAATCGTAAATCGATTGATAAATGATTAATTAGAAAAATATATGTATATGCAATATCATAAGACGTTCACGTGTGTCTAAGTTAACATACAATGTACAACAAAATATTTGATATAAGTTGAAAATATTTAAATCTTTAAGTAAAAGTGCTATCGTTATACGTGTTAATTTTTTAAAATGAATGAGAGTGAATGAAAAATTAATTTGACATTATATAATTTGACATACCGTCATAGCAACACATTCTTTATTTTGATTTAAATAATTAATATTATTTATAATAGTTTTAAGATGATAAAAGGTGCAATGTATCTTTCTCTATATTACAAAAAAACAAATTTAATTAAATAAAATCATTGAACAAGGTATGACGAAAAATATAATAGTAACAATTAATAATCAGTCCACTTAAAATAAAAGGAAACAAGATGAAGCCTATGCTGTTTAAGACTAAGCTGTTTGTTGTCCATAAAAATATACAAGGAATCGGAAGTGGGATTGCTTCATCAAAAATATAACATTAGTTTTATTGTGCATTACAAAGCACTAGTTGTCAAAGAGTAAAGAATATTATAAATATGGAAAATTATATATTATCTAGTTCATTCTCTACAGAGAAACCTATTCGCGGCGGCTCACTTATCTTAATTCGTAGTGATGTTGTTAAAGTCTCAATCAAACATAACATAGTGGCGCTATCTGTCGTGCAAATTATTGGACTATCCTGCATGCATAATATATCTTATGAGTGTACCCCCTCTGATGAATTTAAAAACAAAATTGGGAATATTTTAGCAAAATTTTGTCATAAAAACAAGTCAGCGGTAGTGTGCGGTGACTTCAATATTACAAGTAACTAATGTACTAAATTTGTTTAAATTTGATCAAATCTTATAATTTGTTGACTGTCTTTTTTGATCCGACTAGTGTTACCACGATTTGTGTTGATGAAGTGTTCTGTAATATGGTTATTACTGTAACATTTATGAAGAGAAGATAACATCGAAATTAAGTGCAGAGAACTGTGGTCAAACATTAATTAATTGATATTGAAAGGCCTCAAAAGTTTACTTGCGAATCGATTACAAAAATTAGAAATAATGTTGCGCAAATAGTGCTTAAAGGAAATGTTACTTATGATTATCCCGAACCCGAATCCGAACTCGAACCCGAACCCGAATCCGAACCCGAACCCGAACCCGAATTTGAACCAATCCCGGACGCGAACCCGAACTTGAAGCTGAATTCGAATTTAAATGCACAAAACAATGTTGTTAATAGCTTATGTTGGTTGTGCTATTCGATCTCCGAAGTTTATATATTTCTTCCCACCAGATTATACACAAAAGAAAAGGAATAAAAGGTTTTACCTGGAAAATCTAACTTTCAAATATTCTTAAACGAAGTTACTCGGCCACAAAGCGTTTTCGCGCAGTTCGTTTCCTTGCCCCGGGGATACTGTTGGATGGAGTGTTGATTTTGACAAAATAAAAAAAAGATAAAATTCTATGATTGGACCGCAACAATTGATAGTTATCGTAATACCTAATATATATAATATAATAATATATATATAAATATCAAATGTAAAAAGTATATAGCCGTTTCATAACTAAAGATATGTGCCTTCAAATATAACAATATTAAATTTTCATTTGGTTCACAGGTCCTTTGAATATAATGTCCCTAATTATACTATATCAAAAAAACATCTGTTATCTGCTTTTCTTCTTGAAACTCTTATTAATATCTTGTGAACCCTAAAATGTCACCAAATTGTGAAATTATAAAAACCAGACCAGTTGGATGAACAGAAGATAGTCAGATTATGAGAAGATTGATGTGAAATTGTGAGAGTAGTAACGGATAATGTAGATAATAAGTAGCAACAAATGAATATTGTCATACAAACAATATAAACAACACAACATTAGTAAGAACAGTAGGTACTATTACCTCAAGACCTTACCTCTTATCACAAACTAACGAATTCAGAAAATCTTTTCTTTTTTCTTAATTTATTTTTCTTAACTAATTAAGAAAATGTTTTCAGGTAAGAAATAATTTAAATAAAAAAACTTGAAATATATTTACTACTTTTTTACATTTTTAAGTTATTATAGTGGAACTCGATAATTTATCTATTGGTATATAAAAGTTTTTTCAACACGATGTAAGAATATATTGTTCCTTTTTCGCCTTTATTACTTTCTTTAATTAACGCTTTGCAACTTTTTTATAACGCGAAAAGTTACTTCTTAGTAAACAAAGAAAGTGGTCTAAAGAGAGTGGTTAAAGCTCGAGGGATATTAATTCATACAAAATATAAAAACACGAGCTTTGATAATGATCGAGATAACAAATACTTATGAATCCTTCCCCTGATCGAAAAAAGAACATATAAAAGAGAATAATTGTAAAGCAGGTATCTTATATTATAATTAATTATCGTTATTAGAATAAGAAATCACTATACTCTACATTTCAAAGTTTTGTTTAAAATAAATATTGATTAACTTAAAAAAAAATAGTATAGTAATTTATGTATATAAATAAATAGGTATAGGAAAAACATGACAAACTTAAAGAGTTTATTTGTAAAAATAATAATAAAATTAGAACAATACTATATTATTACTCTTCGACATACTTTTTCTTTACTTCCTTTATTTATAGCAGAAATTTGCAAGCTAATTAATTTATAATAGTTATACAAAATTAAAGTCATCGTATAAATGTTACATTGTTTATATAATATACAAAAGGTGTGGAGCTACCATACTAAGCACACCAATCCAGTGCGGGTTGGCAGATTACACATTAGAATTTCTTCTATAAAGATTAGTTCTAAGACCAGACAATTAAAAGTTTTTTTTTAATATTCAATTCAATTATTAAAATAAAAATAATTTCTTTTTGACAACTATTTGAAGAATATCTAGTAAAAGTAAGAAAATAAGTAAGCCGTTACATTATCTTAAGTACATTATATATAATATTAAACAACAATAATTACTATAAAGTTACAGCGATCGAGTTGGACTGAAAATCCGTGTGATGCACAGAAATATAAAGCGAAGTCTAGTCTGATTCAAGTAGAAAAGAGATTCATTTAAAATGTTATTAATGCGAGAGTATGAGGAATAATGACAATGTAATTAAAAAATTATATTTGTAATTTGTAATTTTCTGTTGCTTTTAGGTAACTTTCTAGTTACCATCAGTGATAAATGTTATGTAACCATAAAATGGATAGGTTATTTTATGAAAATATATTTTAAAACGTGTTAATTTAGTGCTCTGTGTGAAAAATCTGTCACACGTAATTTCTATCTAAAAGAACCGTATAAAAAGATTTATAATTTTTATCTTGAGAACAAAGAAATGAAATGCCATTGTGATAAATCATATTCGATAAAAAATGTGAATACATTTTATCCATCTGGCGGGTTCTAGTCACAGATATCTCATATCTTGTCTAACTCATAAATTTACTAAAAGCTTATAACAATATTTGAAAAGGAAAATAATTTGATAATCCTTGTTGCATATACTAACCATTTACGATCTTTTTATGAAGTTAGTATTGTTATTGATTTTTTTCATAATATAAAGAAAATACTTATTCGTATAAAGAATAATACTTATGTTGTTGATAAAAATTAAATTAATTATAAAGACTTCGTTAAAAAACTTATGAAAAATTGACTTGACAATTTATAAAAATAGTGCAATATATAAAAAAGGAACATCTTAAGTAATACAAAATTTCTTAAAATAACGTATGGGGCACTTTTTAAATTCAGTGTATATTTTTTATTTGATTCATTACATCTAAATAAAAACTATTCTAAATCGATTTATTTACCTAATTTAAAATTAGTTAACATACTCGTCTGCTCTCCTCTCATAATGAGATATCAGCTCTTTAAAAGTTAGGGAGCAAACTAAAAAGAAAACTAATAATTAGAAAAGTTTATCATTTCAGTATATTTAAAATGAAAATAAATATCTTGCTTTCCGTCAACCTTTAAAATATAGTGATGGAAGTCATTTAAAAACAATGTAAAAGTATATCGACTGTAATTTTCCTCTTTTCCGTTATTACTTTTTTTGATTAATGCTTCGCCACTTTTTATGATGCGGAAAAATACTTCCTACTAACGAGTAGTATACAAAGACAGTGGTCTAATTAAGTTATTTTTCTCATTGTGCTATACAAATGATGTCCTCAGTGGCAATGTTGTTTTAAATAAAAATGTAATATAAGAAATGAAGTAGAATTTGCTGCCGCATTTGTTGCATTATGCAATATGAAAGAGGATGTTGAAAAGAATATTGTAGAGACACACGTTGTAAGCTTACTTCTTTATATCTCATACCATAAATATTTGTTAATTATATTTTTCTATTTATTTATTTACAAAATTTATGCCACAGTCAAGTTATTAATATTTATACGAGTATACCTTTCAACTCTAGTTTCTTTCGATGTCTTATTTTATAATAAGATATAACAGGGCAAATTAAAGCATTCTCGAATCGGTAAAAGATTATTATTATAATACGCAAAAATGTTATGAAGTTCCAGAAGAAGAAGTAGAAAGAAGTTTCTTCATAGTACAATTTTTTTATGTTTTCTGCTTCTCTTTAATACGGTTATGAGTTTCTTAGAGCGTTTCAAATTCTCTTTCTTAGAATGGGTCATTTTTTCATGATATACAATGATAATGATAATTTTCATTTTCATCTTTAAGCGAAAAACAAGTGAGACAGAAATTTAAATTATTAGTAAAACATTATAAATGTTTATATTATAGTTTTTAGAAAAATTACATGAAAGAAGGAGAAGAAGAAGAAGATAAGTAGAGAATATTTCTTAGAATATTTCAAATTCAAGATATCTGCAAATGAGTCAACATCTTAAGTTCAAGTTATTTTAATGTTATAATAATATTTATTTAATAATACACTTTTGATTTCAAGCTAAGAAAAGGAAAGTCTAAGATATCCTATGGAACTTTATTACATATGTACACACTCAAGCCCATAAAGGATTCGTTAACTTTTTGAAGACGAAATTTTGGCGTGTTAAGAGTTTATTTTTATTTCTTGTATGTAGCGTGTGTTTATCACTGTTTTTAAAATAACTATTTAAATTTAGGCATGTAAATAATGTTATTATTAGGTCTACAACTTTGCTCCCGCCGTTTTGTTTTTAATTTTAAAAATTATATAAAAAAAATGGTATCTTATTTATGTTTCAAAGTATTGTCCGTCACTTTCCACTACTTTGGCCCATCTTTCAGGCAACAAACGAATCCCGCGTCGGAAAAATTCTTCATCCTTTGATAAGATCCAAGAATCGATCCACTCTTTCACTTTTTCAAAAGAATCGAAGCACTGAGTTACTCCCAATGACTGTGCTGGCTGTTCTTGAGTTTGGCACGAGTCTTCATTAAGTAAAGCCTCCAGTTCATCATCTTCAAAAGATTTTTCTCAAAAGGTTGAAATGAAAAAGTAAAATCTCCCGCAAATGACGTGAATTCGGTTTATAAGTTGACATATTTAATTAAGTGTAACTATATGACGCAAACAAAAATTAACTAATATCGATGTAAGGTTATATTTTTAGATGTCAAAACTGATGGAAAACAACTGTGATTAATTTATTTGAACTATTACTGGCTACTAGCGCCATCTTTTGGAAAACGGCGGTAGCAAAGTTGTAGACCTAATACATATGTAAGAATAACAATTTATTTAAAAACATATCTCAGGGAATCTCTAGCTTTTAAGTTATAAATACCCGCACAGATTTTCTCTACAGCTGCACAGCCCTTTTTCTAAAATAAATATGGAATTAATTTCCGCTGCACTTCCCCTTTATAAAATACCGTAAGCAAGTATACCACTATATTATGAAAATAACTAAAATAAACAAGTCAAGCCATATTGTCTACCGTATAGCAGTAAAGTCTATTAATTGTATAACTTTTCTGATTGCAAAGACGGCTGAACTGAGTTTGCTTGCTAGTGTTGAAAGATGGGGATACTACTGTAGATTTTTATCAAAAGTAAAAGCAATGACAGTATAAATAACATTAACAACAATAACTACTCTACAGTTACATAAAACGAGTCGAACAACAAATGTGAAGCAGTGTCGTTTGTTTCAAACGAGGAAGATAATTTTAATAGAAAAATATTTAAAACAAATTACAACAATTAATGACCTAAGTAATAACGTTGACTCTAATTTACAGATTTCAGCTAATAATAGGTAGGTAATTTTATGATCCAATATTTATGTAATCATGAAATGGATTGGATATTTAGCAATGAAAGGGTTGAATATTTTTAACAAGTTTTAATTAAAATACACGGATGTTTTATCAAAAAAGATTGTTACATATTTTTTTCTATGAACACAAAAATGCCGTTAAGATAAATCATATTCAATAGAAAATATGAATACCTTTTATCCATCTGCTAATTAATAGTGACAGATTTATCATATATTACCTATATAAGATATTATCTTTAGGCTTATAAAAATATTAAAAACGAAACCGAAAAATAAGTTGGTAATCCTCCTTATATACTAGTAAGTTATTAATTAAAGTTACTTTTATGGTATTAATATAAGGATTTTTTAAAATTCTGTAAAGGTAAGAGCAGTATTTCTAACTTCTTAGTGTGTTATTTTACCAAATGGACACCCACAGTTGGATCGAATTTTCTGTCGCACTTAGTACCTAGTACTAAATCGTATAAAGAATAATATTTAAGTTAATATATTGATTGTAAAGAATTTATTAACAAAAAGAAATTAAATGCTGTAACTCGACAGAATAATTACGTCAATTCATTACAAAGGGTATAAAGAAGTTAATAAATATATTGTAAATAAATTCAGTACACAATTTTTAGTTATACAAATAATAAATTATAATATTGTGTAAGAAACATTGTATAGCATATATAACATATACGTTTCTATTAAAATAGAAACATGTATGTTAGTAGCCGACTACACTGTTTGTGACAATTTGAATTTCATATTGACAACTGTGTAATGTCTTTATTATTGATATTCATCATGTGAACATTTTTGATCAATCAGTGCGTACAACCAACGCGGGAGCTGTTCAATGAGTAACAGATTTAAGTGTTTATTTCAAGTTAATCTAACTGAACTGTCAAATCTGAAAGTTGCTCTGCAAAAAACAAGAATTTTTATTTTTTTGAAATTGTAACATAAAACGTGGCAGGCCACATACAATTAAACTCCGTAGGAGTTCTGTATGTCAAGAAAGAATTTGTATATTTGTTTTTCCAGGTTTCTAATCGTAATTAATATTCCCTTCAAAATACTCGGTTCATTTAGAAGAGAACTACGTACTCGATTTGCTTCAGGGATATGCTTTGACTACCTTACGTCACTCTGACCAATGCGACAGGCGTTTTCTATTGTCATAGAAGAATCACTTTACATCGTAGGTGACAAGCCGATACATATAGGACAAGCTTTAACAAGGTTTTGTAGCCATAGGTGCTTTTCCGTCTGTCCACTATCTACCCTATCTACTGAGACACCCGGCGGTAGATAGTTTGCAGCTGAACTACGGGTCAGCTGCTAAGACCAGGGTACTACGGGACCCCGGTACCTAAGCCCTCCGGCAGCGACGCATGCGCTTGCGCGTGTAAACCGCCGGGTTACCGGTTTTGGTGTTGGATTCGTAGTGGTAATGTGGTTAGCTGTAGAGGTTCGGCACTGTTCGTCTGGGTTCTCACAGTTGTCGGGGGCTCGTCGGATCTCGTGCGCAGCAAGAGGTGATTGACCAGCCTAAGGCGAAGGGCTGCTGCGGTCTTTTACTTCGGGGCTTGGAACGGTCCATAAACAGAGATCCCTTCGGGGGTCACTGCAATTCGGGTAGCCTCCTGCTTAGAGGTTAGATGGATGTGCTAGCATCTATCCGGTCACCCGACTGTACTGTAGGGTAGGCTTGCAGCCAGACTGCCTATCGGGAAGTGAGCGTGCCTTACAGCTCCGGCACCAGCTGGAAACTGATAGTTAGCCTCTCTGACGTTCTCAGCAAGTTATTGCTAGTGCGAGAAATCACACGGGAAGTGAGCGTGTCTTACAGCTCCGGAACCTTTCTTGGAGAAAAGGTAGCTGGGTGGTCGCGATTGGACTTGTCTATGACTGATAGCCTTGCGAGCTTACTAGTCTTATAGTACCGTTGTCGGACGACTTCGGAGGTCAGATCTGCCGTACCAAGGATCCATGTGACCGGGGTAAACCTGGACCACATGTATAGCGGCTCAACCTTTATAACCGAAGGGTTGGTGGGGTTGAGAAGCTATAAACATAAACATTAGGACGGCAGGAGGCGAGGGCGACTATGTCTACTATCTAATTTGTGTTCAAACTTGTGTCAAAAAAGTTAAGTTCACTTCTACGTCATTAATCATACATACATATGTCACAAATTTTAGTAAATGAAATTGAATCAGCTTAGCAAATTTAGATTTAATTTGCTAAAGGACAATAACTAATGAGTGTAGTACTAATATTGATTTGCGAATATACCAAAATATCATAGTGCAAATAAAAAATAATATAAATCAAATAAAACGAGTAAAGAATAATGAGGTACAAATAAAGTGCCTTCTTATAAATAATATAACATAAACATACACATAAAACAATTTAGTGTACTATAGCATTTTGATTGAGCATTGAATTATATTTACTTAGTGCAATCTTCTTTATATAACAATGAAAATGTAATATATAATAATATATAATTTTATATTAATTTTATCTTTTGCTTAATAATTTAAATCTTAATATTAGGTCCATACATCCAAAATTGTCGTTTTGTCATACCGGCCACTTTAATTACAAATTCCTCCTTTTTAATTATGAATTTCAAAATTCAAATTTATACAGTTATGTATTTGTTTCATTAACCGTTATTTATTTGTTTTTTCCTGTGTTTTTTTGAGTTTGCGTCAGTCAGTTTACAAAATGGAAAACTAGAAATATCGCTTTATTTACGAGTGCGATTTCCACCGTGGCACCAGTGCTGCGGAAACGGCTCAAAGGGTTTATGATGTATAGTGCGGTCATGTTGCAAAAGCAAACACAGTGCGTTTTCTGTTCTAACTTTCGTTCGTGAAATGCTGACCTGCAAAACAAGCCCCGTTTATAGTCTGAGACCCAAGTTAATAATGAATTGAAAGCTATTATGGAAGCGTGCGGATCCATCGCACACCAAGCCCGAGTTAGCTGCAGTCTGCGGTGATAGTGATAAAATTATTTTAATTCACTTGAAGCAAACTGGCAAACGCGCGTCTACTGTTACGTTACATTACCTAATCAGCACCAAAATTGAAGGTTTTTAAGTCGAATCATTACCTGTGATGAAAAGTGGATTCTCTACAATAATCGGAAGCGCGCACCACAGTAGCTAAACCCAAACCAGCCAAATCTGCCCCAAGTGAAAAGTTACTTGTAAACGCGTTCTAGCGCCGGTGTCATTGTTAGTGACTACATGACTGTTGTACAATATTAGGTATGATGATTGCTAAAACTGAGTTACTTTAACAATTGTTGGAAAAGAATTGTTTCAAAATAGATAGTGTTAAGTGAGTGAGAATAACTTTCTTTATTTGAAATTATCCGAAAAACTTAACATTTTTAATAAATACAGAAATTCAAACTCATAAAATATTTGTTTAGTTCTAAAAACTAAATCTCTGTTTAGTTTAAAAAAAAAACAACTCCGTAAATTCACTATTTATTAATTTTGTTTTTAAATAAAAGTTGCGTATATGTTAATACAAGCGTTCATAACAAAATAATTATAATCATCTCTATTGTTTTCATTCAAAATCATAAAAACTATTTATAAAATACATATTCATTATATTTTTCATTCATTATTCATTTTATAATATAATAATATAATGAATGTCCATTTCATAAAACGATCAAATATACAAATGTCTATATAATTTTCGAATTTATATCCAAAACAGTCACTATATTTATAATACTACGACGGCTCGGCGGTAGCTGAGTATTAAATCAAATTATATTACAATTTAAGTAAATTTGTTGTTGTAAAGATAAATATTTGAAATTAATATTTTACTGCGGTTGTCATAAATTTATTAATATTTTTCTTGTTATTACTATTTATAAGTGATATGAAACTATTTTTATATACGATTTTTAAACCGATGTACTAGTATTTAAACTGAGAATTTGAGAGGTTGCACTTAAATCCAGCCAAAAGGTATTCGATTTGTTAATTAACTCTTTTGAAATTGACAACCTGTTATTATAAATTTGTAGTAAGAACCTACACTCACAGATCAAAATTGTATTATTTATTATATTTTGAAAAAATGTAATGTAATGTAATGTTGTGCCTAAATAGGGCCCTTGCCTCTTTCATTTGAGGTACATAAGTGATCACTGGTATTTATTCGAAGTGGGAAAGATAAAAATAAATAAATAAATGAATGAAATATAAATATATCTACAAAATTTTATTTTATTTCTCTTTTTTTTAAGATATTACTGGTAGAATTATTGTCTATATAGGATTTCATCTTTAAACATTTTAAATATGGTTCATATATTCTGCTGGGAAATTTCAATGCCCTATAATGCCATTAGGAATTCATTACAGTTGCAGTTAAGGGAATTCATCTAAGTATTAGACCATTCTGTAAAAAAAATGCTGATTCAAAAGATAAATAAAATAATTCATATAAAATATAAGTACATTATGTATGTACGCTTCTAGGAATTATATTCATACAATATACCACATCGATGTATGTTAGAGAATAATGCTTTATTCGATAAACCCCTTTTCAAAGAGATATTTTTTTAAAAATCCTAAATGAAAGAAGAAAGCAAAAGATGTATTGTCGAAGGCCGTTAGAAAAATATGTTTTGATAACTGGCTTGAGAAAAATACGCGATATTTCGAAAGGCTTACTATTCTTTCTTGTTGTTTCTAATGTCAAGTTTGTAGTAGCCATAAACTATATTACCATGTGGATGTGATTGAATGTGAGAAATACACTCACCGGCACATTTAACCGCCCACCTCTATCATTCGTCGCCCTGTTTGTTTACGTTTATTATGGTTTATCACCTGTTTTGTTTTTTGTCAAGTGGCTACTCTAGCAATAAATTAAACATATACTCATAATTTATTTCCTAATTTTGTGTCACCGACAGGTTTTTGGAATTTAGTCGTTATTTGACATTGTTGACGTTGTGTTCCCGTGTTAACATTTCCAGTTATTTTCTACCATAGTGTGTAAATATTGTTTAATTTAAGTTTCTAGCGTTCGTTTATTGTTTGTAACTGTAAAAAATGCCACTCGATGCAACTGGTGCAGCTACGGCAGTGGCTTTGTCTGACGCCAGGTAGAGCCAACATCGCATCGTCCGTACACTCGGTGTACCTCGAACAACGGTACGGGATGCCATCAGACGATTTCGGGAGACAGGCTCATTCACGCGCAGGCCAGGTCAAGGCCGATATCGATGCGGTTCAGCCCGAGATGATCGCTTCGTTATTACAAAGTGTTGAGAAATTGCTTTTGTACGGCTACTGAAGTTCATAAGCGTCTTTTTGAGGTGAGAAATGACAGTGTGAGTGAACGAACAATTAGGAGAAGACTGGCAGAAAGGAATCTGAGGGCTTTTCGTTCAGCTCTTGCCCCACAACTGCTCCCACAACACTGTAGAGCTATACTTGCTTTTGCTCAAGAATATGCTAACTGGTCTGTTTGGGAATGGAAGGACGTACTGTTCTTAGATGAGAGCAGAATAGTCCTAAGAGGTCCAGATGGACGTCAGCGTGTCTATAAGCAGCAAAATGAAAGGTTTGCTCCATGCACTATAACCGAAACAGTAGGTTACCAGGGAGGATCCGTAATGGTTTGAGGAGGTATCTCTTATGAGGCTCGTACTAACCTTGTTGTGTTCGATATAGGCAGTACAAATGCTCAAAAAATACGTGGAAAATGTCCTACAAGACTATGTCATACCTTTTGCACCATTGGTAACAACTTTAGATTAATGCATGATAATGCACGTTGCCATACCGCAAGTTCCGACATAGAGTACCTTAATAAGGTCGGTATTCAAGTTTTACCATGATCGGCACGCAGTCCCGATCTTAACCCAATTGAGTACATTTGGGACAATCTCAAAAGACGTGTTCGAGCAAGAGTACCAGCACCACTACGACACTAGGAGAGATCAAGACGGCTGTGGTAGAGGAGTGGCACAATATCCCCCAATCAGATATCCAAGATTTCATGGATGGAATGGCAAACCAGCTCCAAGAAGTCATTGGAGCCCAAAGCAGCAACACCCATTATTAATTTTAAATTTTCTTTTTAATCAGACCACTTTTTTGAAAATTGAAATTGTTAAATTTTTATCTAAAATTTGTTTTGAAAATTTGTTTTGAAAAAACCCCTTGTTTGAAGAATTTTGTTTTTTTTTTAAGACCTTAAAGGTAGCTTTCAATGTACCGCTCATAAAATGTGGTATAAATTTGTCGATTTCTGTAAATTGAAGGAAATACAAGGTGGGCGGTTAATTGTGCCTGTGAGTGTATTGTGATGAATAGCTTAAGTCATTTCAAACTATTCTCTCATCATAACTTGTGTTATGTCTATTACCATCATCAATCTATTCGATTCTATTTAAATCTATCGTAAACTCTACCACTGTTCATTTTCAGTCATAAACGGATTATTAATTTTTTCGGTAGAAATTTTATTAGAAACTGAAACATAAAAAAAACATTTTTAATAATAATTATGGAATTAAAAATATGTAAGTTATTAAAAATGTAAGCCGTAATACAATATTTTGCTTCACACAGAAGAAATGCATATCGTACCCATACTTATGAGAAACTAACAGAGATGACTGAAGCATAGCTCTTTGCTATCAGAAAATAGCGCATCCAATAAAGTGAACCCATCATTCAAAGTCCACTTATTGTACTTGGTTTGTTGTTGAATATACTTTAGAGATTTAAAAAAAAATATTGTACTCGTGACAATGTATTTTATACAAAAATTTTGATCGAATTATATGTAAGTACGTTACGTCTCATTTATCTTCATGTATTGACTATCTTTGATTATTCTATTAAACAATCAAATTATACAACATCACGATTAATGATAAATGAATCAGACTGTTATAATTTTTCATTCAAAACGATCTGCTTACTGTCAATCAATCATAACTCGAGAGACTTGGCTCTTTGCCGATATTATATCATATTTCATTTCATATATATATATATGTATATAAGCGATTTAGCACTCACTGACTCATCACAAAATCTCCGAATCTATCTGTCCGATTAACTTAAAATTTTACATAGTTACTTAAATTTGCCCTTAGTTATGCTGGCAATTTTTTCGTGGTGTAGGCCTATGGTGATCCCGCTACTTTACGAGTACATAAGGGGAACGAATTCCAATATTCTCTATTTAAAAAATTACACTAAGTATACAATAGATATAAAACATTTTATCAATACAATAAGTCTAAGTTTCCATCTAAATTAATAGTGTGCCCAGCGAAGCGGGTGGGAATCAATTAGTAAGATATATGTATTGTAAATCGAAATATATCATATAATTAATTCTAATTACATTAGTTTTTTTATAATTATACATAATATTAGAGGATTCCATTAGGAGAATTTAATTATTTTATAAATGACTTGCTATTTTTGTGATGAGGTGAGATGACACGACCGCTTTGAAGTATCTTCTTTAATTAGGGCGGGGAGATAAAGATCTGAAAAAAATGTCGTGAATGCGACGAGTCGCCGTGTTATATGACCTTTTACACACCCTTGAATAAGTTAAAATAATGTGTAAGGTTTAAAAAAATATCGTTGTTTAAAAATAATAAATTAATAAATAAATAAAAAAACATGTGCATATAAACTCATTTGTCATTGTTACTTCTAAATTATCATTAAAATTATGTAATAACATTATTAACTCTTATGTTTTAGGTTTAATAAAAAGCGTTATATTAAACGAATAATTTGTAAGTGAAAGTGTATTTTTTATGTATGAAATCTTTTAACCTTATTTACAAAACGAACCCAAATTAACAGGAGGACCGGACTACATGTTTAGTGATTAACAACTTCAAACAATTACCAGACAGATACAGTGATTCTAAAATAATATTTATTTTAGAGTTATGCTTGTGCAATTGTATTAATGTGCTATTTCATTTCCGCGATTTATCAATTAGTTGTTACGCCATATTACGACTATATACAAAAGAAACTAAGGAAACAATAATGTGTTTTACCTGGAAACTCAAACTCTCTAATAGTTTTAAACGAAGCCAGAAAAAGTTTCCAGCCAGTTCATTTCCTTGCCCCGGGTTTACCATTGGATGAAGTATTAATTTTGATAACATAAAAATATGTAAAGTTCTGTGGCTGGACGTTCCATATATCCATACGGATGTGAACAAATATATTTTATCGCAATACCTATTTTATTATAAAATATAATACTGTCTAAAATGTACGACCCTTTAAATAATTTGACATTTATAATACGGTGTTATTCATGGTTGAAAGCTAATTTCTATATAAATAACGGATTGTAAATAATGTAATTTCAAATTGTACATTTGACATAAATATTTAAAAGTTTCATAATTTACTAGTAGTGCGTCGATCTATAATAAATAATATCGTGCTTGGGTTATAACTTTTTTATTATTTATAATGTAACAAATCTGTTTAGTCGCTTTCTTTTAGTTACAAGCAATATATACTCTATATTCCTTATAAATGTCACTGTTCATTTGAATAATATATTCTACATTGGCCTTTAGAGAATTTTCATTACTTCACTTCACTTTAGCTGGTATTCAATCTGGAATTCTTACGAATGCTAAAGTGTCAGCAATGTCGCGATACGATTAAGTAGTCTTAAAAAATTTTAAAAAAATACTCGAAGGAAAGCAAATCCTTTTAATGCATCAGATGGAAAATAAATGAAATAAAAAAGCGAAAAGTATAGACGTTTGGCTCAATTTTTATTGGCACCCGATGAGGTAAATTTGTATAGCCACATAGAAATAGATAACAAAATAAATAAAAATATTTAGCTTTTTCATAATTTCAGTTCGACTGAAGATTTGTATGTATGTATATATACAACTCCAAATATGAAAATATTTTATTTTCATCGGTTCTGTGAATATATAATTATAAAAGAAAAAAAACAAATTTACATAAATTAATTTAAATAAAGAAATCTTTAAGTACTTCGATCTACGAGTATGTTATAGGAACGTTAACTTTTTTCTTCGTAATATTTCTATTTATATTATGAACTTCTTTTAATGAAATTTTATCAAATAATATATGTTGCTTATAATGAAATAAAATTCATTAAAAATTAGAATCAAACTATAATGAACTTTTTGCTGATTATGAATTCTCAATACAGTGACTTCTTATGCAGAAATCATTTTGATTATAAAATTAAAAAAATGCTACAAAGCTAGAAAATTTAAACTCAAAATAGAAAAAAATATAATTGAATAGAAACCAGTCAATATGCAAATACCCAGGGTATTTCCCGAACGAACTTTGACGAAATTATAAATGTTATTAAAAAAAACAATTGATTTTTAAGTAAAATGATTATTATTTACTGAAGAACAGAAAATGTTTATTTATAATTACTAATATATTCTTAAATATTAAAATAAACTAAATCAGTAAATTAAAAACAGAGCCATCTCTCGACAGTAATGAAAATTTTTCCTGTCCACAGACCAACCATACATCCATCCGAGAAAATTGAAAACAATACAGAACGAACAAAGTTCGTTCATGAAAAGAAATAGAAAAGTCTTTAAGCTATTAACTATTTTAAGTTTTGTACTGATTCTCATGACCACTTTTTGGTATTGATAAGATATTACCAATTTTTTAATCCTTAGTAACAGCATGTCAAATTGGTATTAAATTACAATAAGAGATTGCTGATTACCTGCTGTATTTTCTTATCCAGAAATCTCGCCAACCTATCCTCCTTTTATCTATCTTTATTATATTTGTTTGTATGTGTGTAGAAGTCAATTACAACCCTTTGGATTTCTTTAAAGGATCTTCTTCCTGTAATAAATACGAACGACATTATTTAGTTTTGGAAAAAAAAGTTTTGAAAATGTTCATTAAAAAAAATAAGAAAAAGAAATTGAAAATGAAACAACATGAAACAACAAACAACAGAAGCAGGATTCTTTATTTTTTTTCATTCGTGGAGTGGTTACGTTTTTGTAAAATTATTGAAAACATTTATTGAAATAGAAAAACGAGATGCAGAAGTTCTCACTTTATCAAGTTAGTGAGCTGGTACAATCACAAAGCAATCAGAATTCTAAAATTTCCAAGAAACAAGGAAGGAATTCGTGAGTAAGAATATAAAGTGACAAGTAGAGTTGAATCAAAGCGACAAATAAAGTAGTGCACCTGCATTTCGTTTACAAATAAATGAAAACTGATTTAATCAGAACTTTTCTAAAAATAGCTCCTCACCTATACATTTTAATAAGATTTTTTATACATTAATGTTTCATTACAATTAATTAGGGATTAATAAGTTATAAAATTCTAAACTACCCGATGTTATGTATGTGATGCAATATGAATACGACAATTATGTTTTGTAGTGAATAAACTGAATTCATATTTAAATATGTAAAATAAGATTATTTTATATAATTAAGGCTATTACAACATGATCATTTTTTTCTCATATTTTTCATATAATTAAAAAGAAAAATATTTTAATTGCATATTTTTTTATTTCTTTTATTTATTTCTGTTTATGACATTTAAATTTAACAACATAACATACTCCTAAACACAAATCTTATCTAAAAGATTACCTCGTTAATGGAGTTCACACGCTTCATAGTATTATAACTACCAAATAACTAATTAATATGTAACATTATCTTATAAGTATATTAATCTTAATTTCTTATACTATAATTATTCTTTTACTTATATAAAAAACCTTATACCTAAAATACGTTAACAATAAAAAAAAAAGAAAAGAGACAATGTTAAACATGTTCATAGTATTAGATTTGTTAAGTGGGTAAATTCTTGTTTTTGAAGTCTATGCGTATAATATATATATATAAGAGGAACATCATATCCTAAATTATTTAAAGTATTAGATATTTAAAAAAAGTTATCCTTATTGAAATATTTAAAAAAAGTTATCCTTATTGAATATATCCAAGACATGTAAATAAAATGATTTTTTGATTACGTATTATTTAAATATTTTAGTATTTCAGACTTTTTTATTGGATAATTAATAAATTTAAAAAATTATATTCATTGGAAAAACATTAACCTAACGGGCACTTAATAAATAGAAGTCAGTACTGCCTTCATTGCAGGTTCAAATATTTTATTCTTTTTTATTATTGTTCTTTTTTGATGATTCCAATTGTACCAAAATATTATTGTATTATATTATTAACTAGTTTTGCCCGCGACTTCGTGCGCGTTTCCGTCGTTTTTCGAAAAAAAATTAGCAGATGTCCTCCCTCATAGTTTTGACGTAACAGGCAGATTCACTTTCGTATTTTAGAAGGGCAATAGTAATATAATATGCCAATCCACAAAACTGTTGAAAAATATAAGTAACCGCAGAATATTATAATATACCCACGCTATACCCACGACTCGGTCAGCGAGTAACTCCTTGTTTTTTATTAAGATAATATATTGCTAATATTTTTAGATCAAATTAAAATGTTTCAGCGCAAAGCTTCTGGGTAGACTATGTTAAGAGTCGACCCGTCCGGCACGTGAACGTAAAGATTCCTAGAATTGCTAACCCGGGAAAGAGCGACGTATAATTGACCATGCGAGAAACAGCTAACACCGAGATCTACTCCAGCAACACGAAAAGTCTGCCCTTGAGCTTTATTGATAGTCATGGCATAGCACACCGATACTGGGAATTGCGTTCTTTTAAATTGGAATGGAAAATTATTTGGTATTATGGGAATTATGGGAATAAAGACAGTTTCTCCTGCACCGCAACCTGTTAAAATTTGAGCCTCGATTACATTTTGTTGCAACTGGGTTACTTTTAGCCGAGTTCCATTGCAAAGTTGAGGTGGTCTTAAATTTCGGAGCAGAATTATCGGTATGCCAATTTTTAAACAAATTATATGAGAAGGTAGTCCAGGCATACTTAAAGAATTTAAAAATTCTATCGGGTAATTAGTGGCTTCTTGTTCATCAACCATTCTATTTATTGAACTATAAACTTTGTTTTCTCCCTGTATATTAGACAGTATTTTATTATTAATTTCAAATGCCTGGTCATTGCGAGGAGTCAAAATGGACCTTTCGCAAAGCCAAGAATTGTCCCTATTAAATATTATTTGTTATGTCACCGTAAACCGAAGATATAAGATGTTGTTGGGATTGCACTATACAACATAACTCAGGTGTCAGAATAAGTTTTCCTTGGTGTAGTTGTGGATAGGTACCTTCACCAATCTTCAATAATGTATCAGAAAATTCACGATTATCTGCGTTGTCTCCAGTTCTCACTCGCATATTTATAGTCAAATGCACCGATTGTATATCACGCCACAAATAAGAGCTTTTCAGGCAAGCCCTAATCTCATCAGCTCGGGTTCCCCGTGGTATTACCGGTAAGGTTTGTCGGAAATCACCACAAAATAAAACCGTAATACCGCCCATTGGTCGATCATTTTGTCTTATGTCCCTTAGAGTTCTGTCTACTGCAATATTGTATATTGTTTATGAAAAGAATTGTGAGCTTCAATCTGTAGTCAATGGGTTTGATCAATGTAGTGCTGAATATGAAGAAGCACTTAGGGTTACTGATGTACTGAAGCTAAACCTCCAAGAGGCCCAAGATCAAATTGCCAGCCTTCAAAGTACTTTATCAGACCTAACTACAAATCAAACCCAGAGCCTATTTGACGAATTGGTTGGGAATGATTCTACATTAGTTTCACCATGTACCACCAGTAAAACAAATATTAGCACTATTGACTTGACTGGTGATGATTGTGTGACCTCCCAGCCAATTCTATCTAAGAGAAAGCTCAAGAATTATGTTAAATTAAATAAATTCATAAGAAAAACACAACACCTTAAAAAGATAAATAACCTTAATTTAAAGTATTCCAAATTGTCTACAGAGAAACATGAGCTGAACAACCAATATAATATTATGTGTGCTGAAGCTCAAAACATGGAAATAAAATATAAAGCTGACATTGATACTCTTCAATCTGAAATATTAAATTTAGGCAAATCATTAAATTACATAAGTAATAAATATCAATTAGCCCAAAAGGAAATCTCCGAACATATCCTAGCCATGAATGACTTGGTAAAAATTTGTAATGAGAACTCAGAGCGCTTTGACTCACTAACCAGAAATTATAATACATATTCTTTTAATAATTCCTTACCAAGTAATTCTGTGCCCAAGGACCTATATAGTTTAAATAAGAATATCCATGTCAGTAGCAAAAATAAAAATAATACTTTGCCTTCATCCTTGACTGCAAATGTAACTGTATTTAGTGATGAAATAGGCAAGGATATGGGCACTGTACTTTACAGGGAGTGTTATGGACAGTCAATAACTAACTATTGCATGCCCGGAGCTTCATTTCTTCAAATTGTAAGTAAAGCCATAAATATTGAACATAGTCCCAACACAACCTTAGTTTTTATTATTGGGAGAAGGGGAAGTGTTAATAGAAATAACTTAATTAAATTATTCAATAGAATAGCACAACTAAACATTAAAGAAGTTATTTTCTTTACATTTCCTTATATAAAGGGTTTGCCTCATGAAAATAACATAAGATTTTCATTAAATGAATTGTTATACACATTGACACATGACAATTATATTAGTAATCAATTTTCTATGAAAAGTCATGTAATAGATATTAATTGTATAACAAAAAATAGATACAATAACTTTTGTATTATGACATCTGATAGGTTTTACTTATCATATTATAATTTTAAACTGGTAGCTAATGCGCTATCTTATTATTTACATTTTAATTCAGCCAAATATTTGGCTAATAAGACTACTGCTTTTATTGAGCAGAATAATAATATGACATCCAATAATTTGACATTGAATTTGGAATCAAATAATTTAAATTAGAAAATAAGACAAAGGAGATACTCTCTGGCAATAAAAAAAATGTTTTACAGAAAAACATTAATTCTTGTAATCAGTGCATTGCCCATAATAATGTTAGTAATCTAATACACCTGGTGCATCAGAATATTCAAGGAATTATGAATAAGGAAATTGAAATTGAGCTATTCTTGAAAAGTAATGAAATTAATATAATGTGTGTTACAGAGCATTGGCTTAAAAGCCATGAAATGTTGTTTAACTTCGAGGATCACCAGGTGGCTAGTTCGTTCTGCAGGGTGAATGCTATACGCGGTGGCTCTTTAGTTCTTGTAAACAATTATTTAAAATTTAAGGAACGTAAAGATATTGTGAGCCTCTCTGTAGAGCGGACTATTGAAATAGCCTGTGCAGAGCTTGAACGTTTCATTGTTGTTAGTGTTTACAGACCCCCAAGTTCGTTATATGATTCTTTTGAACCTGTTTTTGAAAATGTTTTATTAAAACTGTCTGCATCTAATAAAAATATTATTGTATGTGGTGATTTTAACATAAACTTATTAGATAACTCCGCTACCACTATTAGATTCAGATCATTGTTAAAATCATATAACCTTATTAACTTATTCTTAGAGCCCACTAGAATAACTGAGTCTACTTCCACTTGTATTGATAATATTTTCACAGAGTTTATACCAATGAATAAGAAAATAATTGATAGGTTAAATTCTGATCACTGTGGGCAATTAATATCTTTTAATTACAAATTCAGCAAAGAAAAACAAAAAATTGTGTTTGTTCCTATAACTGTAAGGCGCATGGATAAGTTTAAAAATAATATTTTGGCCAAATGTTCATATCTGGAATATAATAAAAATCCTTCACAACTGTTTAATAAATTTTTCAAAATTATTAATAGTGAATTCAAATCGACATTCTCCTCTAAAACTTGCACTTTGAGAAATCACCTTTCTTTTAATGAGTGGGCGACCCCAGGAATTCATAAGAGTAGACAAAAACTGTTTGAACTCTACAATGAGAGGGAGCTCAATCGCAGTGACTCGTTTGCTCAACATATTAGAAATTATTCTAAATTATTTAATAAAGTTTGTTCACAAGACAGGTCATTACATATTAGAAACTTAATTAGTAATTCTTTAAATAAAATTAAAATGACCTGGAATATTATAAAGTGCGAAGCTGGTAAAAGCAAAGCTCGCAACTCCAAATTTTCTCTTCAAATGGACAATCAAGTAATAAAATCAGATAAGGAAGTTGCCTCTGCTTTTGAAAATTATTTTAAAAAAATTCCAGCTTCTACCACTTCTTCTTTAATTTCTTCTCCTGTAGTCGCCGAGTCATTACTACAAAAAAATGTAAAAAAATGTAACATTCCTTTTAAATTTAAGAAAATTGAAACCAATGATATAATTAAATGTTTTAGGACCTTAAATATTAAGAATACTCCTGACTTATGGGGAATATCTGTTAAGGTGATTGGCTCAATAGTGGACCTCGTTGCGCCTTACTTAGCGACCATTTTTAATGACTGTATTTCTTGTGGAGTATTTCCTGACCTAATGAAACACAGCAAAGTAATACCACTCTTAAAATCAGGCAATAATTCAGATCCGTCTAATTACAGACCAATATCAGTATTGCCTTCGTTTAGTAAAATATTTGAAAAAATCATGCTTAATCAGCTGATAGACCATTTTAATAAATATAAATTGCTTCACCATAAACAATTCGGTTTTACTAGAGGTCGCTCTACTACGGACGCCGGCGTCTTTCTTATAAAACATATATATGAGGCCTGGGATCAGTCACAGGATGCTCTTGGAGTATTCTGTGATTTATCTAAGGCTTTCGACTGTGTTCAGCATGAAACATTGGTCAGGAAATTGTACCACTATGGCATTAAGAACATTGATCTCAAACTCTTGATTTCTTACTTGTCTAATAGAATTCAGAGGGTAGAGGTGAATGGAAAAAGATCGGCTGGGGCTCCGATTGATATGGGGGTCCCTCAAGGTTCAATTTTAGGTCCATTTCTCTTCCTGGTTTATATAAATGACCTGCCTACTTTTGTAGACAAACATAATGAGATAGTATTGTTTGCTGATGACACTTCTTTAATATTTAAAGTAAAACGGCATCAGGTAATGTATGACGATGTAAACAAGGCTCTCTCTCGAATAGTGCATTGGTTTAGTGTTAACAACCTGTTGCTTAATAGTAAGAAGACTAAACTTCTTAGATTTTCAACTTCTAATATTAAACAGGTGCAAACTAATGTACTTTTAAATGAGGAAGCGATGGAAGTGGTGGAATCCACAGTTTTTCTAGGAATCACTGTTGATGCTAAGCTACAATGGGGCCCTCATATAGCTGGATTGGCTAGTAAACTCAGCTCTGCCGCGTACGCTGTTAAAAAAATTAGATCCCTAACTGACGAGACTACTGCTAAGTTAGTGTATTATATTTATTTTCATAGCATAATGTCTTATGGTATCCTACTGTGGGGTAGTGCTACTGATATAAATACCATTTTCGTTATACAAAAAAGAGCTGTCCGTGCAATTTACAATCTGGGCCCTAGAGATTCTTTAAGAAATAAGTTTAAGCAAATTAATGTACTTACGGTCGCCAGTCAGTATATTTTTGAAAATCTTAAATCTATTATATAAAAATGAATCGCAAAATGTGTTGGTAAGCGCACAACTCAACAACGCATGGACCAATCTTAACAATTCTTTTTTTTAAATATTCCTTGAAGCCCAAGGATGGTTCTTACGGCGAGAAAAAATCGAATAATTTCCAGGAAAACCCTAAAAGAGCCCTTTTCTTTTTCCTATACAAATATTTTCTAACTAAATTTAGAGTCAATTTGAACTGTATTGCTATACAATAAAGTTCATATTAAATTACAAGCACTCATTATTGTCTAAACAATATAGGTGTGTTGCTAACATCGAAGAGTCAATTCGCACTTTATTGTCTCTACACAAAGTTCAAATTCAATCAAATATATGTGTGTGCAGGTTCACGCAAAAGTGATAATATCGTGAACCCGACCAAATTGAAAAGTCAAAAAATTTAAGAGCTATAGATTTGATTGGCCTTGGAACATTCTTTCTTTTGTTTTAGTTTTGGAATGCGACATAAATTGTCATCAGTTTTCACGTCATTGCATTTGTCAAACAAACCGCGTTAAAAAGCGTTTATAATATTTAATAATTCATTTTGATGGTTTTATATCGTGTTTTGTGCAAAGTGTTTTAATACCTGTGATTAATAATTATTGCATGTGACATAATTTAGGTGAGTATATTCGATATGCCTCCTATAAGACGAAGTAATTTAGGTAGAAGAACCCGAAATGCTACAAACCAAACTAATTACCGATCTTATGATACTGCACAAGAACGTGACGACCGAAAAATACGTGAAAGAATTCGTATATCACGAACGCGGGAAGCGAGAGCGAGAGATTCAACGAATAATCCCGAAAGTTTGAATCGAGCTGCTTTCAATTATGATTTGTCAATTGACTACAGTAACCACCAATGTGTTACTATTGGATCTATGAACTTGGTTTGCTCTCATTGTAAGGCAAATGAAGCCAATGGATTGTGTTGCGCAAATGGGAAAGTGAAATTGATACTATTGGATCTACCACCAGAGCCATTGTACTCATTGGTTTCAGGAATAGAACCAGATTCCATACACTTTTTGTTAAATATCCAACAATATAACAATTGCTTTCAAATGACGTCATTTGGGGCAACAAACGTAGTTCGGGAAAATTTCATGCCAAATTTTAAGGTAGGTATTATAGCAGTTAATCATTATTATTTTAGTGAACAAAATTTCCTGTTAATTAAGTAAAGGTGTGTCATTAACCTTCAGTTCCTTAATCCCCAAGAAATAAATTACTTAGTCATAATATTATTTGGTGATTCAGTATTAGCAATACTTTTATTATTTTGAAACACAATATAATTATTTGATGATGGATATTAGTTACAACTAATTATTACATATTGACATACCTAAGCATATCAATTATAAATTGGGGATTCAAATTAGGAGAGAGATATACTTTTTACGAACAAATATTATTTATATTTGATAAAAATCATTTTTTTTTAATTTACAGATACAAGGCCAACTATATCATAGCGCAGGTTTACTGTTACCAGTGTCAGATAGCCATTACAAATTCCTGAAAATTTATTTCATTGGCAATTCACCACAAGAAATTGATATGCGTTGTTAAAAATAACAATTCAGTAAAGAGGTCTATTGTAGAACAATTACAAACTTTATTTCATGAGTACAATCAATTAATTATGTTGTTTAAAACTGCACTGGATCTGATGCCATCTGATAATCACAAAATTGTAATCAGAGCTGATAAAACACCTGTTGGCCAACATGCAAGAAGTTTTAATGCACCAACTATTGATGAAGTTGCCATCGTTGTAGTTGGAGAAAACTTGGAATCCTGTGATATTGTTTTACGTCGTCGGAATGATCAATTACAACGTATAAAGGAAACACACCGCTCATATGACGCATTGCAATATCCCATTATATTTTGGCAAGGTGAAGATGGCTATGATTTCTCAAACAATATGATAAATCCCATTACAAGTAATAAAAAATATTAGTTTAGCAAGGAGATATATTATCAGTCACTATATTATTTTTTTTTATTATCAATGTTATGACAACAAAAATCTATTTTCAGGTTCTAAAACCAACAAAAAAGTCAGTTCAATGAACTATTATTCCTACCGCCTAATGATGACAATCACATACTCAAACGTCGGCGATTATAATATCACAAGTATGTTGTAGACATGTATGTTAAAATTGAAACGGAGAGATTAACATTCATCAGGTTGAATCAGACAAAACCCAGATCTGAAGAGTATATTCACCTTCGAGATGCGTTTAATACTGATGGTAATGCACAGAATCTTAGTCGAATAACTATTCTTCCAGCAACATACATCGTAAGCCCTCGACATATGCATGAATATGCTCAAAATGCCATGTCATATGTTTGTCATTATGGTGCAGCAGATTTGTTCATCACATTTACATGCAATCCACACTGGATAGAAATAGACACAGCCAGAGTCTTTATACAAAAGTTGAAATCCTTAATGGATTTCATTGTGAAACATTATGTGTTTGGAGAGACACGCCGCTGGATGCATTCTGTGGAGTGGCAGAAACGGGGATTGCCACATGCACATATTTTGATTTGGTTAGTTGACAAGATAAAGTCAAATGAAGTTGATGCAGTAATATCAGCTGAAATCCCTAATGTAGAAGTAGATCCTGGATTGCATGAGGTAGTTATCAAAAACATGGTACATGGTCCCTATGGAACTCTTAATCAAAATTTACCATTTATGGTGGATGGTAAATGTTCAAAACGATATCCACGGACATTAATATCTGAAACAATCACTGGTATTGACGGTTATCCTTTGTATCGTTGCTGATCGACAGCAGAAAATGGAAGATCAACAATTGTCAAATTAAATCAACAAGATATTGAAATAGATAATCGCTGGATTGTTCCATATTCACCCATTTTATCAAAGACCTTCAAAGTTCACATCAACGTTGAATCTTACCATTCAGTAAAATCTATTAAATACATTTGCAAATATGTAACCAAAGGGAGTGATATGGCTGTGATTGGTATTAATGCAGAGAATTCCAATGATGAAGTTACCCAATACCAAATGGGTCGCTATGTTAGTAGTAATGAAGCAGTTTGGCGAATAATTTCTTCTTTGCTATTCACGAGAGACACCCTACTGTTGTTCATTTAGCTGTGCATTCAGAAAATGGACAAAGAGTATATTTTACAGCACAGAACGCAGTACAAAGAGCTGTATAGCCACCATCTATTACATTAACCAGTTTTTTTGACATGCCAAAACGATGCTTTTGCTCAAACATTGTTATATTCTGAAATGCCAAAATATTATACTTGGAATCAATCCTTAAGGAGATTTATGCCACGGAATCAAGGACAACCAGTTTCAGGATACCCAGATGTATATTCTACCGATGCGATTGGTCGAATTTATTCAGTACATCAAAGCAATGATGAAAGTTTTTATTCACGACTGCTATTAGACAATGTACGTGGCCCAACATGTACGAACTGTTAATGGTGATTTGTGTGGATCATACAGAGAAGCTTGCCAACGTTTGCGATTGTTAGACAATGATGCTCATTGGGATCAAACTCTCAATGATGCTGTAATATCATATCTACATGCTTCCCATCAAACCCAAAGGATTTGTGGATCAAGTATAAAGATAATATGTGTGATGATATTTTGTATCAAATACGGATTAGAAGGGGAATCCAAATATACAAATAAGCGAAGAAATTTACAATGTAGTATTGATTTCAATTGAGGACATGTGCTTGATGATGTCAAACAAACTATTATTTCAATTAGGCCTGGCCGCACCCAATCGTCCAATGCATGATACTTTTAACCAAGAATTGCACCGACAAAAACTGTATGATCTCAACACTTTGAAAGAATTAATTCAAACAAATCTTCCACGATTGAATGGACAACAAAAGTATGTATTTGATACACTTATGAAAGTAATAAATGATAAAAGAGGAGGGATTTACTTCTTAGATGCACCTGGTGGTACAGGAAAAACTTTTTTGATTTCATTGATATTAGCAACAATTCGCTCACAAAATAAAATTGCACTTGCACTCGCTTCAAGAATCGCAGCAACTTTGCTTGAAGGTGATAGAACAGCTTATTCAGCACTAAAATTACCATTAAACATGCAAAGCAACGAAACTCCAACCTGCAACATTTCGAAGAACTCTGCAAAGGCAAAGGTTTTGCAGCAATGTGAATGTGAATTAATTGATTGTTTGGGATGAATGCCCAATGACACATAAAAAATCTTTGAAGGCTTTAGATAGAACCTTACAAAATCTACGGAGCAATCATAACCCATTTGGTGGTGCAATGATTTTATTAGCAGGAGATTTTCGTCAAACATTGACAGTGATTCCACGTTCAACCCCAACTCATGAACTTAACGCATGTTTAAAGTCCTCCAATTTGTGGAAACATGTGAAGGTATTACATTTAAGTAAGAATATGCGTGTCAAGTTGCAAAATGACCAATCTGGAGACATATTCTCTAAACAACTCATTGACATTGGTAATGGCAAATTTCCTATAGACACCTTGACTGGTTGCATTAACTTTCCTCAAAGTTTTTGTCAGTTAATTAGATCAAAAGATGAACTTATTCAAAAGGTGTTTCCAGATGTTGCTCAAAATTACAGAAACCATGATTGGTTGAGCGACAGGGCTATATTGGCTGCAAAAAACATGGATGTAAATGAATTAAATTTCAAAATTCAAGAACAAATTACAGGCGAATTGAGGATATATCAGTTGATTCGGCTACTAACCAAGATGATGTCGTCAACTACCCGCCTGAATTTTTAAATTCGCTGGATTTACCAGGATTGCCACCTCACAATCTTCAATTAAACCTTTAATTATCGTTAGTTATAATGTTGAGAAATATCAACCAATCACGTCTTTGCAACGGCACACGGTTAGCGATAAAAAAATTATTGAACAACGTGATAGAAGCAACTATACTGAAAGGAAAGCATAAAGGAGAAGACGTGTTGATACCACGCATCGCAATGATTCCGACTGACATTTACCAGTGCGGCTTGCTTTTGCTATGACCATAAATAAGTCCCAGGGGTCAATTGTATGTTGCCTGTTCCCATGTTGGAAAACCATCAGATTTGTTTGTATTCACCAGGTAATCAAACAAAAAACATTGTGTATCATAAAGCACTACAATAAAAATAAAACAGATTTTTGTTATTAATACGATTACTGAAAATACTTATATTCGTTTATTATTCTTTATTTCATCTTATTAAAATGATAAAGTAACATATTAAAAAAAGGATAATTTTACGATTTATTTATCATATTATTTAAAATATTAAACGATAAAAAAGATCCACCAGAAATCTTAATATGTATAAATCACGTGTCACGTTGTTTGTCCGCGATGGACTCCTAAACTACTTAACCGATTTTAATAAATTTTACTCACCACGTACAGTTTGACCTAACTTAAAAGATATATAATCATTTTCAACTCAATTCATAGTCGCAATATTATTTTATTGCAAATTATTTGTTTATTATTTTGCAGTTAGCTCCTAACAATTCTAAAAGATAGCGGTATCTGTTGACTGGATTGAATAATTACGAATGATGTATCTACCCTACCTACCTCATTCGTAAGTTTAGTGTTCCAAGTTATTTACTAAAAACTTTGTAATTTACAAATAGTGTTATAAATTTGGATTTAATTTAAAAAATAATTTTGTTTCTATTTTTGCTTAATATCGACTGTAAGAAAACGTTATGATTTTCATGACAGAAGTATTCTGAACGTTACCCCTTAAATAGTTTACTACAATGTAATATATCAAAAACAATAGTCACAGCAACGCGTGACCGGGTCTGCTAGTATGTACATAAAAATACTGACAATTTTATTAAGCATAGTGATATACACACTATAAATACCAGGAACAAACACAAGCTCGCGCTACCTGTTACTCGACTTAAAAAAGTGAGTAAATCTTTCATGGGGCAATGTATACAGTTTTACAACAAAGTCCCAGCAAACGTTCAAGTATTACCATTTAACAAATTTAAGAGAATAGCTAAGGAACGTTTGTGTGCAAAAGGATATTACAATGTATCTGAATACTTAGAGGATAATGCACCGTGGGTATGAAGCGATCGCTGCCAGGCTGCTTCAAGATTATTTATTTAATATTGTGTAATGTATTTATGTTATTTGGAATTTAAGAAAAAAAAAAAAAAAAAAAAAAACAAATCATGACAATCCCGCTGAGTTTCTGTCGCCAGCTCTTCTCAGGTCTGTGGAAATAATTTTCCGAGCTGGTGGTAGCTTTGACAATGAAAAAATGTTTTGTATGAAACTTATTTTCAATAAAGATTTTTGATTTTGATTTTTGATTTTGATTTTTGCTTCTACTCCTTTTCGATGGGCCATCGTACATTCATCCCATACGATTAAATTACACTCACGCAATACCTTAGCTTTGTCGCTATTTCTTGAAATACTACAGGTTGGACTTTCCGTGCGATCTAAATTAATTGGTATTTTAAACATAGTGTGAGCAGTCTTACCTCCTGGTAGCAATGTTGCAGCTATACCTGATGAAGCCACGGCAAGAGCGATTTTACGCTGATTTCGAACATAAGCTAATATTAATTTAGTCAAAAAAGTTTTCCCAGTTCCTCCAGGTGCATCTAAAAACCATATTGTTCCTAAATTATTCTGCACACTCTCGCACACGCGATCATAGACTAAGCGTTGTTCTGCAGTCATCATTGGGACACCGTTTTCTAATGTTACCAGCAGTTCCATTGGGTTGTAACCAATCTCTGCGGAATATTCCCTATTGGTAACCTCTCCGACTGAGGTTGGCGTTGGCAAACCATATTCACAAAGTGATTTACCGCCTACTGCTGTTAAGTCTTCCTGAAGAGCTAATAAGCACTGATTTATAGCCAGATCTCGAAAATTATCATTAGTTGCGCCTTCATTATTGTGAGATAAATTCCGAAGAAAGTCTTCTGCAAATTTTTCTTTATATTTTTCCCATAATTGGACAGGATCAGATAAATTACAAAATGTGAGTAATGTTACAAATAAATGGCGTAACCGTCGTGGATTATCACTAACACAGGATTCTGCTAAAGCGTCATCCCAATGTTGATCATTTTCAAGCAAATGACGCGCTTGGCAAGCTGCATGATAAGTTGGATAAACAACATCGTCTACTTTTCTCAAATCTATAAATGATGTTGGTCCTCGCACTGTATGTAATAATAATCTCAAATAAAAACACTCTGCGTTGTTAGGATGAACAGTATACACTCTACCAAGAACATGTTCTTTGAAAATACCTGTCTCGCCATCTACAGGCCTGCCTCGGCGTCTACGGTTAAAGACACCTCGTTGTTTATCGTAGGTATAATACGATGGAACTTCTTCATACAAAAGAGACTTTGCGAAATTATCAGTTTGGCAAAGTCGAAAGAATGCCAATAAAGTTGTTTGTCTAGGGTTCTCTAATCGTTCTGTAACATTTTCGGCGTTAAAATATATACGTTGACCGCCTTCCAGATGAACATCCAGATGGGTCACAGGTGGATATCTTTCGTGAATATTAAAACTTAAGATCCGCCACACAGCTTCTGAAGAGCTGATATATCTGCCTGACTGAAATCTAGTAACTTCATCATGTTCATTTCTTAACGCAAACGTAGCTTGGTCACTGCCCTTGTTAATGTACTTACAAATATATTTAATTGACTCTACACTATTACACATTTCTACATTTATGTGAGCTTGAAATGCTCTGGACAATACAGGCGAATACGGAACGACCCACCTATTATCTAAAGTAACCTGTTGTCCAGACATTCGCTTTTCAACAGTAAAACCACCATTGTCTCTTGAACGGCGACGATATAATGGGTATCCATCATGTCCTGTTACAGTTTCATCCACTAATGCTTTTGGATACCTTTTAGTGCAACGACCGTCTTGCATGCAAGGAGCATTTGCGTTAAATGCACCACATGGACCATGTATCATATGAGTTTTAACAATGTCGTATAACAGGGGATCTGCAGTCGGATCTGGAATTTCAGCACTGATTAATCTGTCTACATCATTAGGTCGAACCTTATCTTTTAACCAAAGCAAGATATGTGCGTGAGGTAAGCCGCGTTTTTGCCACTCAACACTATACATATAATACAATACTTCTCCAAAAATGTTATCTTTGGTAAGAAGATCTATCATTGATTTTAATTTTAAATGAAACACTCTTGCAATAATATCATGGCGGTCATGCGGTGCCTGACCCTCAAGAAGCTCCCGAGTGATTTCATCCCACTTGGGATTGGTAGTTACAGTAACAAATAAGTCGGGACGTCCATATTTTCTTACGTAACAAAAAGCGTCTTGAGTACGTTCATGCATGTAGCGTGGACCACCAGTAAAAGAAGAGGGTAAAATAACTAAACGACCCATATTCACAGTATCGTTATCTTGCTGCATGGCATCGCGAAGGTGCACGTATTCTTCAGCTGCCTTTGATTAGATCGTATATAAACTAATCTTTCGGTTTCAATTTTTGCGTACATGTCAACAATAAACTGATTAAATAAGCCACGAAAACGTTGAAAGTATACCAATCTATTCCGTCTCACTTGCAGGTGGTAACAATAAAATTGAAGGCATGACACCTTTTTATTATAATTAGGTGCGCCTGTGCGCGGATCGGTTTGGTATACAGCGAAATTATAACCATCTTCCCCTCGACAGTATATCATAGGATATTGCAAACTGTCGTAAGCCCTGTGGGTTTCGAAAATACGTTGCAAACGATTGTCTCTGGAACGTATAACGATATCACGCCTATCACATTCCTGGTCGACCAGTACTACAGCAACTTCATTCGTGGATGGAACGTTATGACGCCCAGGGTGTTCCTGAGTTGGACGCTTATCGGCATTTATAACAATTTTATAATTGTTATTACCATCTTGAGAAAGGGCTTCTAATGCCGATTTAAAACTGCATACGTACGAATTAACCTGATGTAACATGTTCTGAAGTTGTGAAATGAGTTCAGTATTTAAATTCGGAAAATATTGATTTCTTATATTCGACTGTTCGTTGTAATCGGATACAAAATATATTTGAAGAAATTTAGGTTGTTCTTCAGGCAAAAGGGACCCTATCAAATGGTAAACCTGACCTTGTGCCTTAAAAGTAGGCATGAAAGGGCCTTCTGAGATTTGTTTAGCACCAAAGGATGTCATTTGGAATGCACTATTATAAGTGCGAATATTATCTAAAAACTGTTTGGATTGCAAATATTCCCCTAAAAGTAGTGATTTTAAAGGTTCCGGTGGGTCTTCGAACGAAGGCAAATTTATTTTACCTCCAGAACAACAGAAACCAGCAGACTCCTTCCTCCACTTCGAAGCATTACAAAAGGAACATACTACGTTCATATCGCCTATTTCAGAAGATGATCTGTAATCAATTGTGAGGTTATAAGCAAACCCACTTTTATATTTATCGGACCACGCCACCGAATTTGTAGATTGATCTACCACGTGTATATCTAAGTCATTAAGACCATGTCGAAATCTATCTGCAGTAAGACGGGCCTCTCGCTGTTCTTCTGTTTCAAGCGACCGAATATTTTCAATTCTTAATCTTTCATTAGATAAAGTAATCAATTGTTCTTGTCTCAAAGAATTGTAATAATCGCGTCCCGACTCTAGTCGTTGTTCATGCTCATGTTCATCTTCAAGAGATCGAATCATGTTATGGTGCGCCCTATCATTTGTCAAACGGTCTTGATATTGAGTAAAAGTTTCAGATTCTCGGGACAAAATATGACGTTCGCGATCAGCTGTAAGCCGTAATTCCCTCTCAGTGAAGGTTTCGGACTCGCGAGATAAAATATGACGTTCGTGGTCAGCTGTAAGCCGTAATTCCCTCTCAGTGAAGGTTTTGGACTCGCGAGATAAAATATGACGTTCGCGGTCAGCTGTAAGCCGTAATTCCCTCTCAGTGAAGGTTTCAGACTCGCGAGATAATGTATGCCGTTCGCGGTCAGCTGTGAGTCGCAATTCTCGTTGTAAAGCAGTTTCAGCTTCTCGGGATAACGCATGTTGTTCCCGGTCAATGGAACGCCTTAGCTCTCGTTGAGAAGAGCTTTGAGAAGCCCGTGTTGTAGCTCGTCTCGCTCTTTCAGCTGCTAATCGCATCTCTCTTTCTGGAGAGCTTTCATTAGCTCGAGATGTTGAGTTCGTTTCCGCGACCCGAGGCGACCGCGATATAAAGCTCACCCAGGTATTGTTTTATGAATCAAATGATTTTTGAAATATACGAGTAAGAGGACAGCGAGAAGATATAGAAACTAGAAATGTGTAACAAATATGTAAAAAACTGCTACATGTAAGATTTTCCCTATTACTTTTTTAAAGATTTAGAATTAAAGATAAGAAGAAGAAAACTAAATTCAATTACTATCCCATAGTTATGGCCATATTACTAAATGTTCTGTAGCCTCCAGCCCTCTTTTGTTTTACATCAAAAGAGGGCTGTCAAAATTACTTGTCCCGCTTTTCTAAAGACGCAATATTTTAAAAATTTCTACAGCAATAGAACGTTACTAACGCTACTTCAAATATTACCTTAAATTTCTAAATAAAACACGAAAATACTTAAAATACTTATTCCTATACTTTATAAATCAATTAAAGAAAAAAATGTGTTTAAAATTATTATATTATTTAATATTTTGCAGTTAACATATTGCATTTTCAGTGTTATTAATTTTTTAATGTTTAGTGTTTAACATACTCTGTATATATATATATATATATATATACTTGGACATATATGTCCAAGTCATTTGCAAAATAAGAGTCAGAAATAGAAAAGCATAAATACATGAACAGTTTCAAATCAACAACTGTTAAAGACTGGTTCTTTCTTACAAAGTGTTTTCTTTCTATTCGTTTCCTTAGCTCTAGATGTAAAAGGTGATACATCACGACTCAAAAAATATCAATTCCTTGGATGCTTACAATTTTATAGAGAGGTAATGTGAAAATATGTTTATTGCCATCGTAATGCAACAATATAAAATGGAATCAACAAGAGACAAAGAATTTAATAATTATTAAAATAGTAAACAATGTTGGCAAAGGTCTATGGTTATCACCACTGGTGTCATTTTTTCTTACTCTAATCTATGATGCAAAGTAAATATTTAAAGATAAATCGATAGTTTATTTATTATTAACAAAAACTTACTATTAATACAAAAATAATGATCGAAATAAAACTATACAAGTTGTAGAGAACCACAAAGCACCACCTTGTACTCATATCAATATTTTTAAATAAAATATATACGGGCGTATGTTGATAAAAGGATCGTTCGGTAATTGTGGTAAAAGTGAAAATAGATATCATATTAATATATATTTTATAATACCGTCGAGTTTTTTTATTATTTCAAATTAGAAAAAAAACGTTTTATATAATTGAATAAGAAAAAACCATTTATATTATGATTTATTAATTGTTGTATTCTATTTATTTATAATATAATAAATCCTTAATGTTTTTATGGCATTGAAAAGGATATTTTTTTACAATCATTGAATTTTCAAATTTATTCTTAAATAGTTATCGGAAAGACAATAGCTTAGTTCTAGACTCGCACTAATCCCTAAACTGATTTAATCAAATTGCCCATTCTTGTTGACTGACTATAATAAATGACTCCTATTATAATTAAAATAGCTCAATAGATTTAATAGTAGTAAATAACTTTATCTTTTCATATATATAATAATGTTATATTTTGTATCTCACTATATATAATTCAATCCTTTCGATATTTACCTTTTTCTCTTCTTTGCGTTTTGATTTGGTTGATATATTTTAAGTTTGTTGTTATAACAGAAACAATGACTATCCTTAGTGTATGTAGCATACCTTTATTCTAGGAAAAACTGTAACATCAGTTTGTAAACATGTCTACATATAAAAAATATATTTCAAGTAAATAAGTCAAGGAGCGTGTCTTTATTGATACTTCAACATAATTAAATAATGTTGTATCAGCTACATATACTTTGGTATTTATTATTATTTAGATTTTAATTAAAGTTATGACAAGACAAAGATTAATAAACAATATTATAATCAATACGATCTGCTTTGCTAATAATATTTGAATGTTTCACGTGTCGGTTGTATCGTTTTAATGCTTGCTTGCCCATTATAATTAATCATTATTTGTGAACTTAAATCTATTTTGACGGAACAATCTGAGGAATTACAAAGTTTCTGTCTTAAAAACTTATTTTTATACAAATTTGGGTCTCGTCAAGTAGCATCTGAAGGTTATAATACCTATGAGAATAAATTTAAGTCGAATTAAATTAATTCAGTAAAGTCAGAGTTCAATCCCTATGAGTTCTAATACCCAGGGGTTGGGTCGTTATAGAATGTTGTTAGAAATTATTAAGACAAGATATTTTGGGTACAGTGAGTAATGAAAAGCTTATATTTAGTCTTTATATAAGATTCTGTTTCTGATCTGTCGGAAGGCTGTTATTGAATTATTTGGTATTATAAATATCTTAACATATTTGCTTCATAAATTTAACTGTAGCCTATTAGACTGTAAATATTTTAATTAATAATTCAGTGTGATATTTAATAATTAGTTATTGTAAAATTAAGTAAAATCTTTGTAAGTAATATTGTAGTATAGAATACAATGACGTTTTCAGTAGGAGGCTGTGGTTTGCGGTTAGTAATTTCTAATTACTATCAAAACTAATTAAGTACATAATCGATAAGAAGAAAATCTATTATATAAAAATGAATCGCAAAATGTGTTTGTAAGCGCATAACTCAACAACGCATGGACCAATCTTAACAATTCTTTTTTTAAATGTTCCTTGAAGTCCAAGGATGGCTTTAACGGCGAGAAAAATTCGAATAATTTCCAGGGAAACCCTAAAAAAGCCCTTTTCTTTTTCCTATACAAATATTTTCTAACTAAATGTAGAGTCAATTTGAACTGTATTGCAATTCAATAAAGTTCATATTAAATTACAAGCACTCATTTTTGTCTAAACAATGTAGGTGTGTTGCTAACGTCGAAGAGTCAATTCGCGCTTTATTGTCGCTGCACAACGTTCAAAATTAAATCATCAAATCATCATCAAATGAATGTGTACACCCGACCAAATTGAAAAGTCAAAAAAAGTAAATGTAAGATTTGATTGGCCTTGGAATATTCTTTCTTTTGTTTTAGTTTCGGAATGCGACATAAATTATCATCAGTTTTCACGTCATTGCATCTGTCAAACAAACTGTGTTAAAAAGCGTTTATAATATTTAATAATTAATTTTGATTGTATACCTGTGATTAATAATTATTTCATGTGATATGCCTCCTATAAGACGAAGTAATTTAAGTAGAAGAACCCGAAATGCTACAAACCAAATTAATTACCGATCTTATCATACTGCATGTACAATACATTGCATACATGGACTTGCTTCGGATCCATGATTGGTGTAAGAACTTTGGTATTAATGTTAACCCACAAAGTGTGAAATAAAGTTTGTAATTTTTCTACAATAGACCTCTTTAGTGAATTGTTATGTGAACAACGCAAATCAATTTCTCGTGTTGAATTGCCCATGAAATAAATTTGCAGAAATTTGTAATTGCTATTTGACACTGGTAACAGTGAACCTGCTCTATGATATATTTGGCCTTGTATCTGTAAAATAAAAAAAATGATTATTGCCAAATAGAAATAATATTTGTTCCTAAAAAGTATATCTGTCTCTTAATTTGAATCACCAAATAATAATTGATATGCTTAGGTATGTCAATATGTAATAATTAGTTGTAACTAATATCCATCATCAAATAATTAATTATATTGTGTTTCAAAATAATAAAAGTGTTGCTAATACTGAATCACCAAATAATATAATGACTAAGTAATATATGTGTTGGGGTTTAGGGAACTGAAGGTTAATGACACATATTTACTTAGTTAACAGGAAATTTTGTTCATTAAAATAATAATGATTAACTGCTATAATACATACCTTAAAAGTTCGCATGAAATTTTCCCGAACTACGTTTGTTGCCCCAAATGATGTCATTTGAAAGCAATTGTTATATTGTTGAATATTTGACAAAAAGTGTATGGAATCTGGTTCTATTCCTGAAACCAATGAGTACAATGGTTCTGGTGGTGGATCCAATGGTATCAATTTCACTTTCCCATTTGCGCAACACAATCCATTTGCTTCATTTTTGTATTTAAATGCCTTACAATAAGAGCAAACCAAGTTCATAGATTCAATAGCAACACATTGGTGGTTACTGTAGTCAATTGACAAATCGTAATTGAAAGCAGCTCGATTCAAACTTTCGCGATTATTAGTTGAATCTCTCGCTCTCGCTTCCCGCGTTCGTGATATACGAATTCTTTCGCGTTCATTTCGATCGTCACGTTCATGTGCAGTATGATAAGATCGGTAATTAATTTGGTTTGTAGCATTTCGGGTTCTTCTACTTAAATTACTTCGTCTTATAGGAGGCATATCACATGAAATAATTATTAATCACAGGTATACAATCAAAATTAATTATTAAATATTATAAACGCTTTTTAACACAGTTTGTTTGACAGATGCAATGACGTGAAAACTGATGATAATTTATGTCGCATTCCGAAACTAAAACAAAAGAAAGAATATTCCAAGGCCAATCAAATCTTACATTTACTTTTTTTGACTTTTCAATTTGGTCGGGTGTACACATTCATTTGATGATGATTTGATGATTTAATTTTGAACGTTGTGCAGCGACAATAAAGCGCGAATTGACTCTTCGACGTTAGCAACACACCTACATTGTTTAGACAAAAATGAGTGCTTGTAATTTAATATGAACTTTATTGAATTGCAATACAGTTCAAATTGACTCTACATTTAGTTAGAAAATATTTGTATAGGAAAAAGAAAAGGGCTTTTTTAGGGTTTCCCTGGAAATTATTCGAATTTTTCTCGCCGTTAAAGCCATCCTTGGACTTCAAGGAACATTTAAAAAAAGAATTGTTAAGATTGGTCCATGCGTTGTTGAGTTATGCGCTTACAAACACATTTTGCGATTCATTTTTATATAATAGATTTTCTTCTTATCGATTATGTACTTAATTAGTTTTGATAGTAATTAGAAATTACTAACCGCAAACCACAGCCTCCTACTGAAAACGTCATTGTATTCTATACTACAATATTACTTACAAAGATTTTACTTAATTTTACAATAACTAATTATTAAATATCACACTGAATTATTAATTAAAATATTTACAGTCTAATAGGCTACAGTTAAATTTATGAAGCAAATATGTTAAGATATTTATAATACCAAATAATTCAATAACAGCCTTCCGACAGATCAGAAACAGAATCTTATATAAAGACTAAATATAAGCTTTTCATTACTCACTGTACCCAAAATATCTTGTCTTAATAATTTCTAACAACATTCTATAACGACCCAACCCCTGGGTATTAGAACTCATAGGGATTGAACTCTGACTTTACTGAATTAATTTAATTCGACTTAAATTTATTCTCATAGGTATTATAACCTTCAGATGCTACTTGACGAGACCCAAATTTGTATAAAAATAAGTTTTTAAGACAGAAACTTTGTAATTCCTCAGATTGTTCCGTCAAAATAGATTTAAGTTCACAAATAATGATTAATTATAATGGGCAAGCAAGCATTAAAACGATACAACCGACACGTGAAACATTCAAATATTATTAGCAAAGCAGATCGTATTGATTATAATATTGTTTATTAATCTTTGTCTTGTCATAACTTTAATTAAAATCTAAATAATAATAAATACCAAAGTATATGTAGCTGATACAACATTATTTAATTATGTTGAAGTATCAATAAAGACACGCTCCTTGACTTATTTACTTGAAATATATTTTTTATATGTAGACATGTTTACAAACTGATGTTACAGTTTTTCCTAGAATAAAGGTATGCTACATACACTAAGGATAGTCATTGTTTCTGTTATAACAACAAACTTAAAATATATCAACCAAATCAAAACGCAAAGAAGAGAAAAAGGTAAATATCGAAAGGATTGAATTATATATAGTGAGATACAAAATATAACATTATTATATATATGAAAAGATAAAGTTATTTACTACTATTAAATCTATTGAGCTATTTTAATTATAATAGGAGTCATTTATTATAGTCAGTCAACAAGAATGGGCAATTTGATTAAATCAGTTTAGGGATTAGTGCGAGTCTAGAACTAAGCTATTGTCTTTCCGATAACTATTTAAGAATAAATTTGAAAATTCAATGATTGTAAAAAAATATCCTTTTCAATGCCATAAAAACATTAAGGATTTATTATATTATAAATAAATAGAATACAACAATTAATAAATCATAATATAAATGGTTTTTTCTTATTCAATTATATAAAACGTTTTTTTTCTAATTTGAAATAATAAAAAAACTCGACGGTATTATAAAATATATATTAATATGATATCTATTTTCACTTTTACCACAATTACCGAACGATCCTTTTATCAACATACGCCCGTATATATTTTATTTAAAAATATTGATATGAGTACAAGGTGGTGCTTTGTGGTTCTCTACAACTTGTATAGTTTTATTTCGATCATTATTTTTGTATTAATAGTAAGTTTTTGTTAATAATAAATAAACTATCGATTTATCTTTAAATATTTACTTTGCATCATAGATTAGAGTAAGAAAAAATGACACCAGTGGTGATAACCATAGACCTTTGCCAACATTGTTTACTATTTTAATAATTATTAAATTCTTTGTCTCTTGTTGATTCCATTTTATATTGTTGCATTACGATGGCAATAAACATATTTTCACATTACCTCTCTATAAAATTGTAAGCATCCAAGGAATTGATATTTTTTGAGTCGTGATGTATCACCTTTTACATCTAGAGCTAAGGAAACGAATAGAAAGAAAACACTTTGTAAGAAAGAACCAGTCTTTAACAGTTGTTGATTTGAAACTGTTCATGTATTTATGCTTTTCTATTTCTGACTCTTATTTTGCAAATGACTTGGACATATATGTCCAAGTATATATATATATATATATATATACAGAGTATGTTAAACACTAAACATTAAAAAATTAATAACACTGAAAATGCAATATGTTAACTGCAAAATATTAAATAATATAATAATTTTAAACACATTTTTTTCTTTAATTGATTTATAAAGTATAGGAATAAGTATTTTAAGTATTTTCGTGTTTTATTTAGAAATTTAAGGTAATATTTGAAGTAGCGTTAGTAACGTTCTATTGCTGTAGAAATTTTTAAAATATTGCGTCTTTAGAAAAGCGGGACAAGTAATTTTGACAGCCCTCTTTTGATGTAAAACAAAAGAGGGCTGGAGGCTACAGAACATTTAGTAATATGGCCATAACTATGGGATAGTAATTGAATTTAGTTTTCTTCTTCTTATCTTTAATTCTAAATCTTTAAAAAAGTAATAGGGAAAATCTTACATGTAGCAGTTTTTTACATATTTGTTACACATTTCTAGTTTCTATATCTTCTCGCTGTCCTCTTACTCGTATATTTCAAAAATCATTTGATTCATAAAACAATACCTGGGTGAGCTTTATATCGCGGTCGCCTCGGGTCGCGGAAACGAACTGAACGGAAACGCCTTAGGAGAGAGGATTTTCGATTGAGTATGTAGACGTTTTATATTCTTTTGTAATAGTTTATTTCTATGAAAATAGTGGTAAATTGTACGCTATGATAGTAAGAAATTTATAAACAGTAATATACAACCTTTAATGACGAAATATTGTATATAATAATTGTCTAATGGTTACTTTATTAATTGTGGAAAAATACATGAATCCTTAAACTTTTATTATTATAAATAATATGTAATTTCATGACTTGTACAAATTTTGTTTGGCGAGAGAATAATGATAGAAATAGAGTACTTCTAACAATAATAAAATTTTTAATATAATGATATAGATATTATAATAGTACACATAATTATATAACAATGTCATAAATTTTGTTATAAGAACTTTTTTGCATATGAAGTAGGTGATTTTGTAAAACACACTTTTTTCGCATTAATATTAAGGAATTCATTTGTCATTGCGTAAATTTTGTGAATAAATAAAGAAACAATCAAATGCATTAGTGAACTAATATTCTTTGCACCTTTTCCAATTTCAGTCAACAACGTTTTAATTAAAGTGGATGCTTCAAAGTGGACGTGTTGTGTCGCTTTATTAAAGAAAATTGAGCAAACTATAAGGAAATTTTATATGATACATAGTGTTATATATGTTTTGTATGCAATTTTTTACTAATAAGTATTATAATTAAATTTCTTTAGACTGCTACATCTACCAAATTCATCAGATAAATAAAAAAAATATATTTATATTGGTTGCTGAGCTGTGATATGTATATATATATATATATATATATATATATCTAAATAATTTGGACCACTATTGTTTGTTATATAGTACTTTAAACGTCCCGCACACTGCCGCTTATATAAGTATATAGGCTTATTTAATTTCCATACATATACTTCCAACTTATATACTCATTTCCATAACATTTTTTCGATAATATTTTTTATGCAAAGAAAGATGTCTATTTTTTAATGTTATAATGTTAATCAATCCAGTATTCAAAGTGGGGAAATAACATATACATAAGACGGTAGATTTGAATTCATTTGATCTACCGAGGATGCCAACACATGTTTTAAAGACTTCCAGTTAAAAACAATTATTAGCAATGTAGTATGAGCAACAATTTTAACTTGGATTTTCAAAGGTAAAGGTAGGTAGGTTCTCATCTCTCAAATTCCAATTTTCAAATAATCGGGTAAAATGAATTAACAAACAGACAATTAAAAAATATATTATTATATCCTCTTCATAGAAGTAGTTTACTGAAAGGTGACTCTGAAAAAGTATTAATCAATTAGTATTCCCAAAGCGTATTCAAAACCAAATTCATTGTTTTTACTTCAGTCGTTTTGCCCAAGATTTCGAATTGATTAAGCTATCATAAATTTTTATTTTAAAAGTAGTAGAGTATTTGAAATCGGGTAAATAGTATTAAAGTTACAAGATGAAAATCATGAAATTGGTTTTAGGAATAAAGTGAATAATGAAAATAACAATATAATATAACAAACAATACTTTTATTTAAATCAAATGTTCAATTACATATTTATAAATTAATTAACAAATTAAATGTGCGCTTAATTTATTTTAAAATTAATTTTCAAATTACTGTAAGAGAATATTTCAATATATGTGTTTATAGGTAATCAATTAAATTTGCCTGGCATATAATTGAATTTATTTTAAAAGTAAACAATATATATATTTTTACCAAATCTCTAAAATAAGTTTATAAACAAAATATTTTTACCACAAACAAATATTTAATGTTTTTATAGTCATGTTAGAGTTGATGAATTATAATAATATTGAATTAGAAAAAATAAAATATTATTATTTAATATGTATATATAATGTACGAGTATAAGTGATATTTAAATTTACAACAATACAAATTATTAAGTGTTTACAAAATTAATCTCTTAGTTCAACTTGAATAGAAACTTTTTACCGTGATAAAGTATTGCTGACAATGATGACCGGATATGACAGCAGTTTTACACTATGAAGTGCAAAACTACTATCACATCCGATAAAAACGACTGAACTCGTAATTTTCGTCTAAACTAAACTAATTGCAGAACGATTTGCGTTCCTGCCTTGTTAAATTTGTGAAGATGATTTAATTTCTTCGCCTGAGATCTATCACATACATATAATATACGAAATATTTACTTCTGACAGATGAGATAATAGAAAGACACAATAAGAGAGATACAATATAAAATAATAGAGAGACACAATAAAGAGACACAAAAATAATTAATTTAAATTCACGAATTATGTTACGAATAATGTACTTGGGGATATACAATCGCCTAAAAGTTGGTTTTAACTTGTTGAATATGTACATATAAACAAAGCGACTTTGTATCGGCTTGTCAACTATGATGTAAATTGTATCTTGTATGATAATAGAAATTGCTTGTCGCATTGGTCAGAGTAACGTAAGGCACTCAAAACATATCTCCAACGCAAATTGGGTTAGTATTTTTATGGTAAATGTACCGAGTATTTTGAAGGAATGAAACCTGGTAAAACAATTATTCAAATTCCTCATTGCCATACTTAACTCCTATTATTGCCATTTTTTTTCCGTGATTTACTCGTTGTCACTATTGTTTTTGCAGAGTAACTTTCAGCTCAGACCATTCAATTAGAATAGCTTGAAATGAACACTACAATAAAGTGAATGATTAATTGCAATTTCTTGTAATGGAACCTCATTTGTCTATAGAACATTAAGTTCGGTTCGAACTTGACCGTACAAAATTGATGTAAAAGCTGAGGTTTCATTCGCATTTAAACTTCTTCTGAAAGCTTGAAAAAGTAGTACTATTACTCTAACTTGCACATAGATTTCGATTTAAATTACAGACAAGACAAGACAAGACAAGACAAGACAAGATTTATATTGACGTTGCTCACTTTGATTACAATAAAAACACGATTACTTGCGATTGTAATTATTGTTTTATATTTAAACAACGAAAAGTTAAATATTTGGGGAATAAAAAGTAACTTATATTTTACATGTCTGTTAAATTCTAAAATATTTTTCCGATTAACTTACAATTTTACGTAGGCACTTTTTTGTGAAGTAGACGTTCACTAAGCACGGATTTTACGGAATTCATATTTCAACGGATTTCATCTTTTTGCGTTTCGACAAGTTTTAAACCTTTGGGAACTATACACTTAACGCGGGGTTAAGAGTTACTATAGCAACGGTTAAGATGACAACGGATGATATGACAAATGTTACCAAAACAACCTAAGGTCACATCTACATTAACAATGTGCCCAGCGAAGCGGTAGGGAATAAGCTAGTTTCTAATATACTCACTATTCTGATGCACCATGTTGATATGGTTTACGTTACTATCTTTATTACTTTTTTTAACTTTTTTTTTCAAACAGTTATTGTAATTGTTTTTAAAAGTCATTTATTTCTCTGGATATATCTAATGTATTAAAATCTTGGTTAAAATAATATTAATTGCAATAGCTTTTTACACAACATATTGCTCCGATCTTACTCCTTTTTTAGTTTATTTGATACCTGCCTATATTTTAATTTGGTAGTAACAAAAAAACTATAAGGTCTCCGAATACCACCATTGAGATTTTCAACATTATTATTATTAAAACATTTATTATATATATATATATATATATATATATATATATATATATATATATATATATATATATATATATATATATATATATATATATATATATATATATATATATATTCTTTAATTGTATTTAAAAATTTATAATATATTATTATTATTTTTTTTTTTTTTTATGTAAGAGGAGGGCAAACGAGCTGGCAGGTCACGGATGGACGTGATCACCGCCGCCCATGAACTCTTGCAACATCCGAGGATTTACAAGAGTGTTGCCGGCCTTGTAGGTAGGAATAAACGCCTTTTTTGAAGGTACCCATGTCGTACCGATCTGGAAATACCGCCGAAGGGAGTTCGTTCCACATTCGAGTGGTACGTGGAAAAAATGTCCTTGAGAACCGCACAGTGGAGGATCGCCACGCATCCAGGTGGTAAGGATGGTATTGGAGGCGATGGCGCGCTGTGCGGCGGCAGGCGTCAGATCGAATAGTTCTTCGGAACACTCCCCGTTGTAAATGCGGTAGAAGACGCACAAAGAAGCCACGTCTCTACGCAATGCCAAAGAGTCCAGCCGTTCGCAGAACACTGGGTCCCCGACAATCCGAACGGCTCTCCGTTGTACGCGGTCAAATGGTAGAAGCTGATATTGGGGTGATCCGGACCAGAGATGAGAACAGTACTCCATGTGTGGCCGTACCTGCGCCTTATAGAGCGCAAGTCTTTGGCCAGGTTTGAAGTACTGCCTCGCTCTATTGATCACTCCCAATTTCATCGAGGCCAACTTGGCCTTGCTCTCCAGATGACCACGAAACTGACAGTCGCTCGAAATGTCGAGACCCAGTATTCTGATACTTGGCGAGGCAATGAGGGGAGTGCTCTCGAAGAGCGGTGATACGACAAATGGGGTTTTCTTAGTGGTAAACGCGCAAACCTGTGTCTTTAGGGGATTGAACTGAACGTGGTTCAGTTCACCCCACTCAGAGACCATCCCCAGGGAGGTCTCTATTGAAGACACAAGTTTCTTTCGGTACTCGTCGACGTTTTCCCGAGTGAGACCTGCACGGCCGGAATATACCGCATGTATGTTGGAGATATCCAACATATCATTGATGTGCAGGAGGAACAGAGTTGGGGATAGCACGCAGCCTTGGGGTACACCAGCGTTCACGGGCTTGGGGTCCGAGCAAAAACCGTCGAGAACGACCTATATGCTCCGCCCAGTGAGGAAGCTGGTGATCCACTTGCATAAACTCTCGGGAAGCCCATAGGAAGGTAGCTTCGAAAGAAGCCCCTTGTGCCATACACGATCGAAGGCTTTCGCCATATCCAGACTAACTGCCAGACCCTCTCCCTTGCTTTCAATAACAGCTGCCCAACGGTGTGTAAGATACAACAGAAGATCACCAGCCGATCGACCATGGCGAAAGCCATACTGCCGGTCATTGATCAACTGGTGATCCTCGAGGTACGTTAGGAGCTGTCGGTTGATAACAATCTCCATTATTTTGGAGAGAAGGGAGGTAATGGCGATAGGACTGTAGTTAGCTGGGTCCGAGCTATCACGTTTTTTAGGGATCGGATGGACAAGGGCACGCTTCCATGAGACCGGGACTACGCCTTTAAGGTAGGAGTACCGAAATAGACGCGTTAGCACTGGAGTCAACTCAGGGGCACACGGTCGTAGCACCAATGGAGAAATGCCATCCGGCCCACTCGACTTATGAACGTCCAAGGAAAATAGAGACTGCCTTATAGTTTTCTGCCGAAAAACTATTTCCGGCATTGAGCTCTGACACCGCGGGATGATAGGCGGTGTCTTCCCCTGGTCGTCCAAAGTCGAGTTGGAGGCGAAAAGAGTGCCCAAGAGATCAGCTTTCTCTTTTGCCGTGTGGGCCAGAGAGTCATTCCCCATGTGCAACGGCGGTAGGGACGGCTGGTTAAAGTTTCCCAGAGTGGCCTTTGAAAGCGCAAACGCGCGAAATTTAACCTATTACCCTTTTAGAAAGCTGAAAGTTAAGTTTTATAATGACTAACCGATGAATAGTCATGGCTTTCGCTCTTATACCGCGTTTTTCATAATTTAAATAATGCTCAGAATCTAGGTGTTAGTATTATCTGTATTGTATTCCCATATTGCTTCTGTATACCTTTAACCGACGCTAATCATGCAATTTATATGCTCGTTCGTATCACTGTGAATAAATTTTTCATAAATATACAAGTTAACAATATAAAATTACGTTAGGAATAATAAAAATAAAACAGAGAATCACGTTCTTTTGCTTTTATATTAATATGTTAAAGTATCAAATTTACCTGGAATTAAATCACAACAGCTATTTATAGATATGTAAATGATATGACTACTTCCAAATAAAATATTATCATCAAGACGATCATTTGTATAAAAATTGCAGCTTCAAGTAAAGCAAAATATTAATTAATTTGATTCCTCCATTACATTTCATTACAAGACTTTCAATTTCCGATATAGATTAATTAAAGCTTGTTCATACGTTTGCTAATGAAAAATAATATTTTATTAAAGCTACCTTCTTGTAGCTTTTGTTTGCCAAACGGTGTTTGAATTTATAACTTTCGTAATATTAAAAATATCGTAAAATTAGTGTGATGACAACTATATAATTTAAAATATAAACACAATAACAAAAATAAATTATATATATGGGAATTGTAAGAAACTATTTTAAATTTATTGTATTATTTTTATATATTTTATTCCTATCTCAAAGTTAAGAAATGTATGTAACATGAAGATGTAAATTACTTTTCAATGTTTGCCAATCCTAAGTGATTTTTTCATTTAAAAATGTTGATCTAGAAAGATTGCAATCAAATAAGGTTATTTATATCGAAAACAAAATGTAATGACTATACCACGACACTCCACTTCTTATTATAATATTAAATCATAAGAATATTACACTCTTAAACAAGACTAATAGCCATTAAAGTGTCTTTTCTTTGTAATAATTCAACCTTTCTCACCTAATTAGTATTATAAAGTTTCGAGTATCATCGTCTCGTCATCGAGATTTCTATTTTGATAATAAAGTCAGATAAATTTTGAAACAGATTATCATTTAAATGATTATATAAGAAATATTATATAATGAAATCTCAAAAGGAAGAAATCAGTTTATTGAATATTGATATTAAACATCTCAATTTCAAAGTATAATTTTTAATACATAATAACTTAAGGTGTTATTAAATAAAAATTTTGTTGTGCTAATTAAAAGATTAAGTTAAATTATAATTATAGGTTTAGTTATGTTTAATATGGGTAAGTACCTACTAAGTGGATACTACTTTACCCTTTACCAAATACTTTTATTAATCTATCCAAATTTGTGGATTTTGCTAACAACCTAAGATGAAAAACAAATAATTAGTAAAATTTTTCATTTCAGGATCACGCTACAAAACTATTATATATATATATATTATATTTTAAAATAAAATAAATATCTTGCTTTCCGTCAACCTTTAAAATATAGTGATGAAACTCGTTACGTTATTCATTGATAAAAAATATGTACAATTTCAAAAACAATGTAAAACTATATTGACTGTATTGTTCCTCTTTTCCGTTATTAATTTTTTTTCCTTAAAGATTTGCCACTTTTTTGATGCGGAAAGTTACTTCCTACTAACGAGTAGTATACAAAGACAGTGGTCTAATTAAGTTATTTTTCTCATTGTGCTATACAAATGATGTCCTCAGTGGCAATGTTGTTTTAAATAAAAATATAATGTAAGAAATAAAGTAGATTTTGCTGCCGCATTTGTTTCATTATGCAATATGAAAGGGGATGTTAAAACGAATATTGTAGACACACGTTGTAAACTTACTTCTTTATATCTCCAATAACCATAATTATTTGTTAATTATATTTTTTTATTTATATATTTACAAAAGTCATACCACAGTCAAGTGACTAATATTCATACGAGTATAACTTTCAATTCTGGTTTATTTCGATGTCTTATTTTGTAATAAAGGGCTCTTTATATTCATTCAGCAATCTATGAAACTGAATATTTTACAAATACAATTTTATACTTATATACAATTTTCCAATGCACAGCTATTATGGTTTAAACGTTATTGGTTATTATTGGTTGAATGTTTGATAAATTTATTACCATTTTGATACTAATTATTTTGAAAGTTACGTTGTTTGGATCGAGTCATGTCATGTCATGTCTATGATTTTCTTTGCAAAATTTTATTATACACAATGTTGTTTTGTTTCCTAAGTTATACTGCGAGTTAAAAAATGTTGTATAAATATGTTAATAAAACTTAAGAAATAATAATGCTATTAACAATAATTTTGAAATGTATTATGATTCACAAATGAACATATAGGTGTAATGAAAAGAAATCTCATTAACGTCACATGATAGGAATGATGTTCCAATTGAATTCTAAATGGATATATCTACAAGGAAATATTATTTCATACGACAAACATATTTCTAGTTGGATGGTGCTGAGATGGTTTTTAGTATTTTATTTATAATAACTAAAATAAATATATCGATATATATATCGATAAATTATGTTTACCAACAGAGACCAAAAAATATGAATTGGTGTTTTTTATATTAAAAGAGGTCATGTTGTAATATTTTATTATACTTCATTATGCTAGGGTGATTTTAATTAATATAAAACGTAATAACTCTGATAATGAGCGAAATGACAAATTAATTATCAATTACGCTTTCTATATATGAAAGAAAATTATTGTAATCAACAGACGTCTTCCTTTATAATAAATTGACGTACTGAATCATCGTTATTAAAATTAAAATCACTGTACTTTAAGATTTTGTGTACAATAAATATTAATTTACGTAGGAAATGGATATATAAAATTCATAGCAAACAGTTTTATTTTCTTATTTGTCAAAATACTTATCCAGTATGGGTTCACAGGTTACATTTTAAAATTTCCTCTAACTGAAGAGCCATCCAAGAATCGACGTCGCATTATCTCATTGTCAAAAGATTATCATTATAATATTTAAAAAAATAATGATACGGGACTTTATATTGCAAAATTTTCAGTTTCCCTGCGTCGCATTAATTAGATTATGAGTTTCTCAGTTTCGATTACAGCGCTTCTAACTCTCTTAACTATAATTATTCAATTGCTTTTTTGAGCATTATATAACATTAAAATAATACAACAATTTAAATTATTAATTACTTATTTAGGACAATTTTAATTAAAAAACATACACATGAGTTAAAGAATTAAAGACGATCTTAGTTAATACCATACTGAGTCAACCTTATTACGTTGACTGAGAATTTGCAGATTCCTGATGCATAAATAATTATTTAGGTTAAGGCTTGAGTAATGACAACATATTATTTAATTATAAAAAGGATTATATAGAATTGAAAGAACATATTCTGTAAGAATAGGAAATATTAAAAAAAAGTATTATCTCAAGTGCTATTCTCATTTTATTTTAGGAGAATTGTTCCTTGACAACAAAAAGATTGCTGTTATGATAAATAATATTCTATTAAAATATGAATACATTTATTATGTTGGGATAGTCCAAAGAAAACACAAACACAAATGACACAGTTTTATATATTTCCAATACTACAATTATAATAGCTATTAATACATTCCCCACCACGCCTGCCATAACTTCACTCCTCATCTTAGCGAATAAGAAACAACTTCCGTTACAGCCGGCCATCCTAAAACAATTACATAGCAATTGGTGCAATAAAATAAATGCAATATTAACTCTCTAATAAGCCGATCAAATCATCCCTTGTCACAACATTTTCATTACTACTGACATTTTAGGCGCTATTGTTCTCATTTCCTTGATACTTTTTATCTCGTATCTCTCTTTATTAAGTACGTTATAAAAGACCCTGAATTTAAAGCTTTAAGTTTAGTGTTAACGCTTTTAACTTGACAAGTTTGTTTCTATACAATCCCCATTTTAAAATTTTAAATGCCTTTCTGGTTTATTACATTGATCACAATTGCGTTTGTTATTGTACTCCTCTTAAATAACCTTTTTGATCCAATTTCAGATTTTTGTTGAATAGAAATTCTATTATTATTTGATCCTAACGGATTTGGAAGTAATTTACCTTTATAGTAAACATAATTTCATATGGATGATATCCCATACTTTCAATAATAGTATTTATTCTTCACAGTACATTAGATAAGCATTCTGATCAAATATTTAAATTCTTTATTACGAGTACCTAAAGAATACAGCAACGTTTTATTGCACTCTTTGTACAAGCAATAGAATTTAATGTGTAATTTATTTGATATTGATTGCAAAACTCTTTAAATTTGCTTTTATTGTCAAATGTACATAATTTGACTTTACGGTGCAAAGTCAATTACATCTGGGTAAATCCTTTATGTAGTTCAATTCATATTTGGCTACTAATAAACATAGCCTGTTCAGTGGAAGTATTTAAATGGACACCAACGCGCTGGACAGATTTGTAATTTGTATAAAATAATCCGATTCTATTGAATAATCTTTTTAGGTATGAATATCATTTGAAACATTTAGTTAATCAAAATTATTACTATTAGAGGATTACGAACAAATAAGTATGCGTGAATATAATTTTCTACTTATCGTCCAAACATTGAAATAGTTTTGTTAATAATTAGCACTTACGGCTAACCACAATCTGCTACTGAATTGTGATTTGATTGTGATTGAATTTTAATCCACTATAACACTTATGTAGTTTTTATTTAGTTTTATAATAACTTTCAAACTTTTAACAGTCTTATGAGCTTTAAAATAATCTTCTAAATCTTCAAAATGTTATGATATTGTAATAATTCAATAGAAGCCGTCCGGGAAACAGAAGCTTGTTTACATAACATTCTATAACTATCTAACCTTTCGAAATTATAATTTATTGAGATTGATCACTGGCGTTACTGTTATTCTCACTAAAGTTATTGTTATTCTCATAGGTATTATAACTTTTGGATTAAATTTTACCCGTATTAATAAAAATAAGGTTTCTTAGACAGGAACTTTGAAACGAAACCCTTCTGCTATTTCATTAGCAAGGCAGACCTTAATTGGTTATAATTGTGATAACTAAAGACGTTTTTCTAGTTTCAGCTTTATTAAAAATCCCTAAAGACATAAAAAACATTTTTTTCGCTTGTACAATACAACATATATACTACTGTTTTAAGGTCAAGGTAACGAACAAGATACGCTCTGTAAGACGGCCGACCCCGAAAGACTTTTTTAAAAAAACTCAATTTAATTAACACACCCGTTTATTAAATGGTCACAATTTTGGGAAACTTAAATTATGGTTTTACAATTACTGGGACCACTACCAGTCTCAACGACGTCCAGAGTACAACTGTACTAAAAATATGATGTACATTTAAAACAGTATAATTAAAAGCGCTGACACAATAATGTGGAAAAGTACACTAGGAATACAGAGTTACGAATATTGTATAATAGACATTATTTACATAAATACAAGGGATATAACACCTCCCCCCTTAAGACGGAGCATTCCGAACTTAAGATGAATGCGAAGTTACAATTTAAAATAATCATTTTAATAAAAGATGTGTCTTGAATATAAAACTAGTAATAAGTAAATTACGAAATAGTAATAAGTAAAATAATAACTTCAAATTAATGGTTACATAAGTTCCTGCTTGAGGGAGATTGACATTTATTAATTTTAAGAGAAGGTTTACAATATTCTGGATTAGGTAAAGATTTAATTGAGTTAACATCATCATCGGAAGTTGAGATTTCATTCATTTCAATAGAAGTTGATACTTTAGAATTATACTTGGATAATTTCTTATTGTGACATTGATTAAATATTTGGATACAATAATTGGATGAATTTTTTCGTTTTCTGTAACATCGCAATAATTTATAAAATAGGCTTAGAAATATTATTACAATTACAATATAAGTAAACGTAGAATAATAGTGTCCATACTTAATAAAATGCGATTGTTCTTCTAAATTATTAAGTTCTTTTTCAAGATTATCTAATTGATGATTTTGATATTTTAAAGATTCTAAGTCGATTTTACTTAGAGAAAGAGGCGTTAGAAATGGTAGCGTTTTATTAAATATGGATTTCATACAACAGTCATCTGACGTAATATCAAAACTTATGTCTAAATAAGGTTTTATATTTAGTGTATAACTACTTGTTGGCAATAGTTGAATAGTTTTTGAGAATCCAATACAATTTTCAGTTAATTTAACAATTCCTGTGCCAGAAATAGAATAGTCAATTATATGATTGTCACATTTTACAGTTAATTTATTAGCGTTGGATTGAACATAAATCCATTTGTTATTTTGTAGCTTCTGCCATATGTCTATTTTACCAACTAAAAATTTAGTATTACATTCTGATGGAAGTGTGAGAATCACTTCAGTTAATAGTTTCGATTCACAACTAGGATAATTTATCGTAGAAAATATAGAAATTAATCCGCAAATAGAGTAGTTCTTATTTATAAACTTACAAGTATTTAAATTATCTAAAAATGTATAATGCATCCTATCGTCGCTTAAAGCAATAAAGGAATGTGAAGGTTGGATAAGAGCAAAAGTAGGAGAGTATGATTGAGAATTATCATGAGGAGTCGGTAATGGAATACTTTTGTAAACAATAAATTTTTCTATTGTTATTAACGGAATTTGCAAAATAAAAACTATCTTCTTATTAAAATAATAAGAACTCAGTTCGGAAACGTCTATTAATGAGCTGATATGATCAATATCTAATGGAACTGGAAAATCATATCTCTTATTAATCTGATTGCATTCGAGTAAGAAACTGTTCAATTCTTAAGGAAAATTTAGTAACATCTTCGGATGCTTCCTGTTTACAATTTTGTAAATCAAGTAATAAATGCGTGGCATGTTTTTTCTCACCGAAATTTTTCCTTAGAAAGGCTTTTAAATCTAGCCATTTTTCAAATGTTTTTAGACTACAGGCTACTTGAGCTTTTCCTTCTAATTGAGAGAGAATGTATTTGCAAAGTACTGACTGTTGTTCGGTACTTGCAAGAGACATAGCATTGTCACAATTAGTGAGGAAAGCCGGTAGACCTTCCTTGTCACCGTTGTAGGTTTTAATAAATTTTGTTAAAAAAGTAAGGGTTATTTTGTCGGCTACACTTTCCTTTTTTACTTTTAGCGACATATTACAAAAATAATCAGTGAAATAATCAAAATAGAAAAACAAAAATATAGAAAATACGATTTTAAATATTACAAAAAGAAAAAAAATATATATATATCTAATAAGTTTAGTAACTTACAGGATTACTAAAATTTGAGTCAGCGACATTCGCGGAAACGTTGTGTAACGCCGTGTTCCCAGGCGCTGTAATCCGATGCTGCGGCTCACGTTGCACCGTCGCTAGCACGGTCGTCGTCGTACACGTGGAAAATAGAAAATGTAGAATGTAGGTGAAGAAGGAATGAAGATGAGTTGTACCTTGCTGTCGATAAGTCTGCTGCTGCGGATGCTGGAGCGGGCTCACGCTAAGAAGCGGAGACTTAACGTCGTCCAATTGTCGTTGTCTTCTTGACGTTGAGTTTTTCGTGGTGCAGGCTTAGACGCGGCTAAGTCTTATTGTCGACCAACTAGTCTCAAAATTCGGGGGCCTTGTAATTCGAGATGTCAGTACCGTTTGAAGGTTTTCTGTCTGACATCCCACTTCTGACACCAATTTGTAAGACGGCCGACCCCGAAAGACTTTTTTAAAAAAACTCAATTTAATTAACACACCCGTTTATTAAATGGTCACAATTTTGGGAAACTTAAAATATGGTTTTACAATTACTGGGACCACTACCAGTCTCAACGACGTCCAGAGTACAACTGTACTAAAAATATGATGTACATTTAAAACAGTATAATTAAAAGCGCTGACACAATAATGTGGAAAAGTACACTAGGAATACAGAGTTACGAATATTGTATAATAGACATTATTTACATAAATACAAGGGATATAACAGCTCGTTAAATCATTTCACAATACTTTTAATGTAAACAAATTTACAGACTGTTTTAAGTGATTTCTAGAGTAAAGAGAGATCTATACTATATTACATCATATAGTTTATTTTTTTACAAAAAAAAGAAGATTAATATATAAAGAAATGTACCAAATAACCAGGTAATGTTGTTGTCAATAAGAAGGAACTGCAAGAGTAGGGTTAACAATTCTCTTACGATTCATGATAATATCATCTTATTATGTACATTCTGCTCCAAATTCTAACATTATTCTATGACAAGTAACAGTTATTTACCATTATTTAATGTTCGATTGTTTATTGAGCTATAATAACTATAGTACACGATTTATACGATATGAACTCGATAGCTTATATCATTAATAATAGTAATTATAGTTAACCCGAGTATGTTTATAAACGGTATTTATAATTAGCTTTGAAATTAAATTAGCTTCTGTGATACCGGATTACCTAATGATATCCAAATTACAAAGCAATGTATAATATTATACAGCAATGTATAATATTTACTATAATAAATTTTGTTTCATATTAAAATCTTGCCTATTATAATAATAATAAAAGTCAATACCTTAAAAACATTGAGCATTTGTTATTACATATACAGAAACCAACATGTCTAAATAATATATATTATTTAAACGTATTTTTTTAGTTTTACTCATAAAAAATCGAATAGAAAATATGTATTAAAAACGATTACCACCATTCCCGTAAGATGGCCCAATCAATATGTGATACGCGTCAAAATATTTTAAAAATATTTTAATATGAAAAGTAGTTGTTGGGTTTTGTAACTCTCTACAACTTATATTGTTTTAATGTCGATAATTATATTTGTGATAATAATCAGTTTTAGATAAAAATAAACAAACAATTGATTTGTGATAAAAATATTTACTTCACTGATTTTCTACCTACCAATTGCTGAGTCTAGCAAGCGACCATTAAATCACAATTGGTGAGGTAATAATACTTACCGCTTATGTCCTTCCCGCTGATGAAACTATCGCGTATATACTTACCTCTTATATACTTATCCCTTGTATATTTACTGCTTAATTATTACTCTAACCTTGAGCAGGAAGCACACTTCTTGCCTATATATTTTCCGCTTAAATATTTACCTTACTTACTACCTACTCATTTATAATAGCGGCTATACAAACGTTTAAATTGTCTATGTTATTGGGTTGTATTCACAATACTTTGAATTTAGGTAACTACATCGCATTAGTTTGAATTATTCATAAATAATTTTGCAAAAGGATGCAACGGTGACAATATTAACCTTTTATTTTTCAGTTATATTATTTTAGAAGACATTTATTATTGAAAAAGTGTAATAATGTACTTAAGTTATAAATATAATAAAATTAATATTTGTTCAAATGATTTTATTGTAATAAATATTTATTAAATTAATAAATATAATATTTAATAATACATCCAGTATGCGATATTTAATATCAATGTATGATAGTTACGTTTTGTTTGACAATGTTATAAATGACTTACAATATTGTCAATGTTATATTGCTCATGATCTAATCAGATTTAAATAATAGTATAAACAGTACTATGAAAATATATTTCAACATACTTAATGTAAATCAAAGAAGTGCTACACATTCATTTTTATTTAATTAATATAATATACTGATCGCAATCCTTAACACTAATATGAATAATATTCAATGTATAATTTTGACATAATATGTATATAATATTCAACAATGGCGTAATTGTTTATACATTATTTTTCTCATATGACTAATTTAATAGGATTCAAATATGCTTAATAAAAACACTAAGTAAGTAATTTACAAATATGTTATCATAATTTTATTTTGTATTTTAGATTTTTATTTTCTATTTCATTATTATTCATATCAAAGAAAATCTTTTGATTTTCTTTTTCAGGTCAGACATTTTGAATTATTGAAAAAGCTTTGTAACAATATCAATTAACGTTAAGAAAGTGAGAATAATTGCTTGTTACTGTAATAAAATTATTAGAAATCTATTTTAAAGTATACCTTTAATGTAAATTGAGATTTATAACAAAATTAAATGCTAGATTGCTGTTATTGTTAAAAAAATATGTAAATAATATTCTTTGTCCAGTTCTAAAAACAATTTACACCATAAATTTAACATTCATTAATTATTTTTTAAATCAAAGTTACAAAGAAAGTGTACATAAAATTTCATAACTAAATATTTATAAGTTTTCCTTGAAATCGCATAAAGTATTTGTTAAACATTCAATTATAATTTATTAGGGCGTCTCAAAAAAAAAAAAAATTTTTTTTTCTCGGAACCAGGCTCAAAAGTTTCGTTTAGATGCCAAAATAGGCCTGTGAAAATATGAGCCCTTAATATTAATATTAAGGTAGTCCGCATCGCACTTTTCGATTTCCCATAAGAATAACACAGGAAAAAAAATTTTTTTTCTTTTGATTTTTATAACTAATGAACGATATATTGTATTGCAATACCCATTCATTATTTTTGTAGAGAATTTAACGCTCTACAAAAAAGGTTTGAAGTCAATTTTTGATAAATCAACTCAGTCAAAAGTTATTCAAGATCAAAGTTTAAGTTACTCTCAATTCAGCTGTTTTTTAGTAGATTTCATAGAAATCTAACTATTGCATTGGTCCTCATGACGGAACTTTTGAAAAAAATTGTCATTTCCTTACTCAGCTCGGCGAGCTGATTAAGAAAATATATATGGTTCAAAAGTTTATATATGTATGTATTGCATTTTTCAAAAATTCAAAAAGTTATCGCAATCAAAAGTTATTTAAGAAAGAAGGTGGGAAAAGGTGCATTTTTGCGATTTTGAAAAATTCAAAATGTTCTAATTTCGAAACTATTCGACCGATTGAGCTCATATTCGAACTTAACTTTAGTATTCAGGCACAAATAAAGTACTTTGAGTTTAAAAACGATCGGTTGAAAATTGCGAACGCTATCGTCGGTGCAAGCCGCGTTATGTCGTATATCTATATATATATATATATATATATATATACATACATATATAAACTTTTGAACCATATATATTTTCTTAATCAGCTCGCCGAGCTGAGTAAGGAAATGACAATTTTTTTCAAAAGTTCCGTCATGAGGACCAATGCAATAGTTAGATTTCTATGAAATCTACTAAAAAACAGCTGAATTGAGAGTAACTTAAACTTTGATCTTGAATAACTTTTGACTCAGTTGATTTATCAAAAATTGACTTCAAACCTTTTTTGTAGAGCGTTAAATTCTCTACAAAAATAATGGATGGGTATTGCAATACAATATATCGTTCATTAGTTATAACAAATCAAAAGAAAAAAAATTTTTTTTTCCTGTGTTATTCTTATGGGAAATCGAAAAGTGCGATGCGGACTACCTTAATATTAATATTAAGGGCTCATATTTTTACAGGCCTATTTTGGCATCTAAACGAAACTTTTGAGCCTGGTTCCGAGAAAAAAAAAATTTTTTTTTTTTTTTGAAACGCCCTAATATTTATACAAAATATATCACCTACAATATTATAATAAATATAGATTTCATAATACTATCAGTTCAAATTTCAAAATACTCTTTGAATTTGTATGTATTTTTATACTTATATACTACGGCGCTTCCCTGGCATTTAGGAATTGCATATAGAATAAATCAAATGAAAATACTATTGTCGTGAATTTATTGTTGAAAAAGACATATTTATGACATAAGTATTAAATATTTTATTCCGGTTGTATATCATTTAAATCATTTATTATTTTTATTATCATCTTCAAGTAATTTGAAACTAGTATTAGATAAAATTGTTAAAACCATATTAATTGAGATGTCGGACTTAATTCCGACCAAACAGATTAGTTACCGGATTTGTTTGTTATAGTTAACCTTCGTATCGTTGGTTGTGATAATTGAAGAAAATTGAAGATTGAAAATTTTTTGTAAGCTTTTTTTATCTGTGTGTATGTAGATAAGATCAAATAACTTTAAATTAATATTAATGATACTCTAAATACATTTTACATTACTTTCATTTATTATTTTTTAAAGACACCGCCGATCAAAAAGATTTTTACTTTAAAAAAAAAGGTCCATAAATTTTATTTATTTATTTACCTTCACGCCATATCCCTTTCGGCGTAGCAAGATACGACGGAGCGCCAAACGCTACGGTCCCTGCATACCTCTTTCGCCTCGACCACAGACATTAAACTCTTCATACATGCCCTCCAGGGGTCCTCATGCTTTTTACGTGACCTTCCTCCAGTATCATGACTGTGTTTTCGAACGTCACTCGAGGCCTGAATGAATAAATTTATAAATAGGTCATAAATTTTGATGTAAAATTTTTCAATGTCCTGTAGTACAATTGGTAAATTACTATCATCGCAGTTAAAGCACTTCATCTAAGTATAAGTATTAATTATATTTACTACCACTAGATGATCCCACGGGTTATCTGTCAGATAAAGTCGTGTCAATGTTGCCGTTTTAGAGATTAGCCGGTACAAACAGACAGGCAGATAATTTTTTCAATTGTTTTTTTTTTATGTACGAGCAGTATATTTTTATAAAATTTAGTAGAAAGGAAAAAAAAATATAAAATAAATTATTACTCAGTAAAAGTTAAAAAAATTACTCAATAAAGTTAATAACGGAAAAAATATAACGTAATATTTTTGGTTTTAAGAAACCAGAAACCAGTCGTATTTTGAGTCGGGTTTAAAAATTTTGTGAAGATACTTTTTTAAGACTAGTTATAAACCCTTAAACTATATTATCATTTGAATGGGATTATTTGAACTAAATAATCAATAGCTTTTGATCGAAAACTTTTTGATCAATAGCATAACCCATTTCAAACTATTTTCTCTCAAGAACTTTGTTTAATCAAATCTCATATCCTTACCACTTTACAATCAAATCGATTCCATTCGAATCTATCGAAAAATCAATCACTTTTAACTACTAGTGCTAAATTGATTAATTTATTCATTACTAAAAAAACTAAAATATGGAAAATAGTTTCATAACTTGAAAAAAAAAAATGGAATTATAAATATAAGTAAATGTAAACCATAATACTGACTTATTTTATATAAAAGACAGTATTTTTTTGCTTCACCTAGTTGCTTGAAACATAGCTCTTTGGTATCGGTGAAAAGCGCATTCAATAAAGAGGTTTATTGTTCTGTAAAAGTTTATAGATTCTTTTTTAATTTTATACCCATACAAAAATGTAATGAGAATTATAGTTGAGAGCGTTATGTTTCATTATTCTCACATTGATTATTGTATTAAACTATCAAATTATACAACATCTTGATTAACCTTTAACTATGGACGTCATTTTTTTGTCACACTACCATGGACGCGCGGTCTCTCGGACCGCTATGTTCTGAAGTCCAAATATTACGTAAATATTAATTTTATTTGTACACTTTTGTATTTAATGTTTTTTAGGTATATAAAAATTAAATAATTTCGAGGCTTTTAATAAATCTTTCTTTATTTGTAAATAAAATAAAGTATACTTACAGTTAAAGGCACTTTTTGGCATACATTTACTATCATTCAATTTTAGGACGAAAAACTTGAATGAATTAAACTTTTTAGAAAAAAAAACAATCAAAACTATAAATCTAAGGTTTAACCTAATATAAAAACGAATAAAAGTCTTCTCAAATTAAAATACAAATTTTTTGACATTAGTCCAATTGTTTAAAATTATTGGCAGTCCTTACACAAGGGTTTGGAACACTGTAAACATATGACCTGCCTACAACTTATACAAGTGTAATTGGACTTTCTCTTTACTTTTGGTGGACAAAGTCGACATGTTTTTCGCTTTAATGAATCGCTCTCCTGACCATAGGCCATCTTCTCGTTCGTCGACTACTTGAGTAAAGGGAACACTTTTTGTCAGTTTCGTCTAATCCTCCTTTAGTGGAGTTGTAGAATTATATAATCTCGGGTTTATTTGTAATGCTATCTATATTGTTATTATATCATGATGCATCGAGGAAATCTAAAGTACAGCTTTATTCGACTTTGGGACGTGTGAACATAAAGTTTTGTCTTTCGTGAAGCCAAATAAAGTTGAACCAACCTCTCGAGACTTGTGCGGCTGAAATTGTAGTGGAATTTCCCTCTTTTTTTTTAAAGTCTCAACGTACGTAAGTTTTCTCTTAGATAACTCATCCACTAATTCTACTGATGAAAACTAATTGTCTGCTGTCACATTGCGATTCGACTCATGAATTGGTTTTGTCAAACGGAGAACACACTGCCAACAACTTTCAACTCGCCATATTTTCGCTGTTCGAGCTGTGATGTTGACGTTCGTTTTGATGTGGATGCACGTTGATCAATATTCATTGACATTTTGAATGAAAATAACCAAAAACAATCAAATGAAACAAAATCACCGTTTATATTATTTACGCAGGAAACGTGGACGTGCGGTCCGACAGACCGCAGTTAACGTATAAAGTAAAATAACTCACCTAATTTTTGGCCACTGATACAACCTCTCATCTCAACATACGTTTCTGCACTAAAACTAAAGCTACTGAGCGCATTAAACCCGGGGAGCAAGGGGAAAGGGGTAAACACAAAAATTACAAACTGCAAGCGGTCTGTAAGACCGCGCGTCCACAGTTAAAGGTTAATGATAATTGAATCAGACTGATATAATATTTCATTCAAAACGATCTGCTTATGGACAATCAGTCATAATTATCTCGATTTGGCTCTCTGCCGATCCCATATCATATATCATTATAAGATATGTGAGTTGTATACCAAAATATGTTATATAACTACACCTCTTTTTATTTGTTTCTATGAATTAAGGTTTGTTTAATATAAACACATGATGTGTAATTGTAGAAAAAAGTGAAGGGTGGCTATTAAGAGAATTTAATTATTTTATAATTGACATGTATGGTTGTCAAAGTACTTCAATTAAAACCTCTGACTTGCCTTTACTTGCCCTCTTCGTGATGAGACGGGATGACACGTCCTTTGAAATATCTTCTTAAATCAGATAGATAGACGTCGGGAAAACTTTCTCGAGAATACGACGGGTCAGGATGTTTAGTGACGTTTCTTTTCACCATAAACAAATTATACCAAAAAAATAAAATGTTAAAATAATGAAGAAAAATTTACATATTAACTAATTTATTAATATTACATAATTTTTTTTTATTTAAATTAATGTGACAATATTTTTCTCATTTTTTTTTCATGTTTATTAAAATCATAGCGTTAATATGTAACATTATAGAACAATATTATATGTTTAAAATGTATACAATCTTTTAACCTTATTTATAAAACGAACCCAAATCAGTAAAAGGAAATGACTCCATTGATTAACAATTGTCTGGTAATTTCAAACAATTACCAGACAAACACAGTACTCGCTACACGTATAGAAATAGTTTTTAATTAAGAGGTCTATTTGTACAAAGAAATAATAATTTGTAATAATATATTCAGAATTTCATCTATTTGCTCTTTTTCAATTTTTTTTCCAGTAAAGTCAAAAACTGTGTGAACATAACATTTTTACAAGATGTTTTGTTTTTTTAGCAAATTCAAACCTTAATATAATATAACTTAGTAACATAAATTTTAGTAGGAATAAATAGTTAGTGTTAGTGTTTAAACTCGAAATGGGGTGATAAATGATTAATTAGAAAAATATATGTATATACAATATCGTAAGTCGTTCACGTGGGTCTAAGTTAACCTGCAATGTACAACTAAATATTTAATATAAGTTGAAATATTTTAATCTTTAAATAAAAGCGCTTTAGTTATACGTGTTAATTTTTTTTAATTGAATGAAAGTGAATGAAAATTTTATTTGACATTATAAAGTTTGACATACCGTCATAGCGACGCATTCTTTATTTTGATTTAAACTATTTTATTTATAATAGTTTTAAGATGATAAAAGGTGCAATGTATCTTTCTCTACATTACAAAAAACAAATTTAATTAAAAAAAACATTGAACAGGGTATGACGAAAAATAAATTTTATCTCAATAATATAATAGTAACAATTAATGATCAGTCCACTTAAAATAAAAGGAAACAAGATGAAGTCTATGCTGTTTAAGACTAAGCTGTTTGTTATCCATAAAAAATATACAAGGAATCGGAAGTGGAATTATTTCATCAAAAATATAACATTAATTTATTGTGCATTACAAAGCACTAGTTGTCAAAGAGTAAAGAATATTATAAATATGGAAAATTATATATTATCTAGTTCATTCTGTACAGAGAAAATTATTCGGTGGCTCACTTATCTTAGTTCGTAGTGATGATGTTTTAAAGTCTCAATCAGACATAACATAGTGGCGCTATCTGTCGTGCAAATATTGGACTATCCTGCATGCATAATCTATCATCTTATGAGTGTACCCCCTCTGATGAATTTAAAAACGAAATTGGGAATATTTTAGCAAAATTTTGTCATAAAAACAAGTCAGTAGCAGTGTGCGGTGACTTTAATATTACAAGTAACTCCGTCTATTGTACTAAATTTGTTTAATTCTTATAATTTGTTGACTGTCTTTTTGGATCCTACTAGTGTTACCACGATTTGTGTTGATGAAGTGTTCTGTAATATTGTTATAACTGTAGTACTTATGAAGAGAGGATAACATCGAATTTAAGTTCAGAGAACTGTGGTCAAACATTAATTAATTATGACATTGAAAGACCACAAAAATTTACTTCCAGATCGATTACAAAAATTAAAAATAATTTTGCGCAAATAGTGCTTAAAGGAAATGTTACTTATGATTATCCCGAACCCGAACCCGAACCCGAACTCGAATCCGAACCCAAACACGAATTTGAACCAATCCCGGACGCGAAGCCGAACTTGAAGCTGAATCTGAATTTTAAGACACATAACAATGCTGTTAATAGCTTATGTTGGTTGTGCTATTCGATCTCCGAAGTTTATATAGCGTCTATTACTCATAAAATAATTTTAATGTCTCCCTCTCGATATTCGGCCTCCTGTGAGTACTTGTTTTTAGAGCTAGATTTTAAAGGTGTCAAGGCACTCTTAGGCGTTATATATTGTCCTCCCTCGACTGATTACTTTACAGATTTAGAACACGCTCTTGATAATATATCGTCTAATTATAAACATTATATAATAATGGGTGACTTTAATACTAATCTCCTAAAATCTTCCTCGCGATCCCTTAGACTTCGATCTATCATTGAGTCAGTTAATCTCTCAATTCTCCCATTGAAGGCAACTCATCACAATTTAGACAGTGATGATTCATGGATAGATCTCATAATTACTGGAGTCCCTGAATTATCAAAAGAATTTGGACAGTTATCTGCTCCTGGCTTTTCGCGACACGACCTTATTTACTTGTCATACAAATTAAAACCCCCTAAACAGAAACCTAAAATCTTGGAAATTAGAAATGTGTCACAAATAAACTTAGATAATTTAATGCGGGATGCTTACAATGTTGATTTCTCGGTAATAAATGCAGCGTCGAAAGTTGAAGACAAAATTCATGATCTTAACACTACTATTTTAACATTGTATGATATTCACGCACCAGTTCATGAAGTTAAATTAAAGCGACCTGCAGCGCCGTGGATGACTGCCTCTATTCGGGCTGCTATGATTAAACGGGATCGTTTATTTAGAGCATTCAAAAAAGACCGCAATGCACAGAATTGGTCAATTTACAAGCGTGCGAGGAATCGGTGCAATCAAGTGATACGAATAGCTAAACGCCGTTATATACATGACAATATAAGCAATTCTTCATCTTCCGATACATGGAAGTTTCTAAATTCTATTGGTGTTTGCACGTCACCTTCCGTTAAACCTTGCTCCCCTCTGCCATTAGATGAAATTAATAGTTATTTTGTCTCTATTCCTCAATTAGATCATACAATCCTATCTCAAACACTTGCTTGCATTTCATCAATGCAGAGTCCTGATATCCCATCTTTTTATTTCACAACTGTACCACAGGATGAAATTAAAACAACCGTTTTCTCTATAAAATCTAAGGCAATGGGCTGTGACGATATTAACAGATCTATGATTCTTAATATTTTGGATCCTCTCTTACCTTTAATGTCTCATATTGTTAACTTTTCCTTAACATCTGGAGAATATCCTAATATTTGGAAAAAAGCTTTGGTGCGTCCGTTACCAAAAATTCCTCAACCTACTCTCCCAAATCACTACAGACCCATCTCCATATTGCCATTCCTATCAAAAGTTCTAGAAGCCTGTGTTTTTAAGCAAATATCTTCTCATATTTTCAAGTACAACCTACTGAGTATTTACCAGTCTGGGTTTCGTCCAGGTCACAGCACCAATACCGCTCTCATAAAGGTAACAGATGATATACGACTTGGTATGGACAAAAAGCTATTAACAGTGTTGGTGCTTGTGGACTTTTCAAATGCTTTCAACACAGTTAACCACGAAATCCTCCTTGCCATTTTATCTTTACTCAAGTTCAGCCCATCTGCAGTTAAATGGTTCTCATCCTATCTTCGTGGCCGCCAACAGTCAGTTTGCATGGGTGGCTCATCCTCCATATGGGCCAACATAGAAACTGGTGTGCCACAAGGCGGAATTCTTTCTCCTATTTTATTTTCTTTATTTATTAATACATTACTTCCCAACTTCGACTGTTCGTATCACTTATACGCTGATGACCTTCAGCTCTATGTGCAGACTGGGATAAATGAACTTTCAAATGCAATTGTTACCATTAATCGCAACTTAAATGAATTGAGTTTATGGTCCTCCAGATTTGGTGTTTCAGTTAATCCTACAAAATGTATAGCTATAGTCATTGGAAGCTCAAGATTGCTGGTCAGAACGGATTTTGACAGCATGCCTGCCATCACATATAATGGCAATGTCATACATACCACTATCTAAGACCGTAAAAAACCTGGGGTTGTGCATTGACTGTAAAATGGATTGGCGCCAGCAGATTAACGAAATATGCCGCAAAGTCAATGCCGCATTGCAGTCCTTATATCGAACTAAACATTTCCTCCCTATTAAGACAAAAATAATGCTAATCAACTCTCTTATCTTGCCCCTTATTGATTACGCAGATGTCTCCTATCCAGACCTAAACAATGATCTTCTCAACAAGTTAGAGCGCCTCCTTAACAACTTTCTCCGCTACATCTTATACATACGTAAGTATGACCATGTATCTCAATTTCGCACTAAACTTAAATGGCTCACTATTCGACAGAGGCGTAGCTCTAGAATACTTAATCTCCTCTATTCAATCTTAAATGATCCAAATGCGCCTCCATACCTAAAGAAGGAATTCCAATATCTTCACGTAACACATAACAAAGTGCTTCGATCATCTTCCAACCTTAAAATCTCCATTCTACCCCATAAAACTGATTTTGTTCAGAAGTCTTTTAGAGTTCAAGCTTCTATCCTTTGGAACAATCTTCCTGAAAATATAAGGAGGGCACCTACCAAAAGGTCGTTTAAAAATCTTATTCGCAACTACTTCCTAGATTCTTCCTAATACACATTTCATTCAGATATATATGCTATTTATTATAAGTAAGTATATTTAATTAGAAGTTATATGTGTTTATAATTTATATATATATGTATATATATATATATATATATATATATATATATATATATATATATATATTATAGTTTATTTATTACTATTATTATTATTATTTATTTATTATTATTATTATTATTTTTTATTATTATTACATAATAATAATTTGTTTTTTTTTTATTTCACTTAGTACTAGTTTTGTTTTGAATTTTACTTTGTTACGCCTACCGCAATTTCTCACCATCCACATAGGTTAGCTGGTAAAAAATGCCAACAGGCATTAAGTTCGCCTTTTGTAATATACAATAAAGGGTAAATAAATAAATAAATAAATAAATAAATATTTCTTCCCACCAAATTATACACAAAAGAAAAGGAATAAAAGGTTTTACCTGGAAAATCTAACTTTCAAATACTCTTAAACGAAGTTACTCGGCCACAAAGCGTTTTCGCGCAGTTCGTTTCCTTGCCCCAGGGATACCGTTGGATGGAGTGTTGATTTTGACAAAATAAAAAAAGGATAAAATTCTATGATTGGACCGCAATAAATGATAGGTATCGTAATACCTATATATACATATATATATATTTTTTCAAAAATGTTGTCTAAAATTTAAAACATCCACTGTTTTGAGCTATTTAATACGTTAATGTAAATAATTTAATTTAAAATTATATATTTCAGGTAAATATTTAATAGTGTAATAAGTAATAGTGCGTTTATCAATAATAAATAATAATGTGCTTGGCTTATATTTTTTCATTGCCTTATTATTTTATTGCGGTCATTATTTAGAATATAAATAAATCTTGTTATCGCTTCTCTCTTGCTTACAAGCAATATATACTTCATTTAAGTTTTCTTTATAGATGTCTCTGTTCATTTAAATAATATATTCTGCATTGGTCCTTTAAGAAAATTACACTTAAGCTGTAGCATCCAAGTTGGAAATTTTACTATTTGTAAGTATCAGCAATGTCGCTTTATAAAGAAAGAAACTCCTTTTAAATACGCATTAGAGAAAAAATATCAAATGTTAAAAGTATATAGCCGTTTCATAACTAAAGATATGTACCTTCAAATATAACAATATTATATTTTCATTTGGTTCACAGGTTCTGTGAATATAATGTCCCTAATTATACTATATCAAAAAAAACATCTGTTATCTGCTTTTCTTCTTGAAACTCTTATTAATATCTTGTGCACCCTAAAATGTCACCAAATTATAAAATTCTAAAACCAGACCAGTTAGATGAACAGAAGATAGTCAGATTATGAGACCATTGTTTTGAAATTGTGAAAGTAGTGTCGGATAGTGTAGATAAAAAGTGGCAACAAATAAATATTGTCATATAAACAACACAACATTAGTAAGAACAGTAGGTACTATTACCGCAAGACCTTACCTCTTATCACAAACTAACGAATTCAGAAAATCTTTTCTTTTTTCTTAATTTCTTTTTCTTAACTAATTTTAGAAAATGTTTTCAGGTAAGAAATAATTTAACTAAAACAACTTTAAATAATTTTACTACTTTTTTAAATTTTTTAAGTTATTATAGTGGAACTTGATAATTTATCTATTGGTATATAAATGTTTTTTTAACACGATGTAAGAATAAATTGTTCCTTTTTCGCCTTTATTACTTTCTTTAATTAACGCTTTGCAACTTTTTTATAACGCGGAAAGCTACTTCCTAGTAAACAAAGAGAGTGGTCTAAAGAGAGGGTTTAAAGCTCGAGGGATATTAATTAATATAACATGTAACAACACGAGCATTGATAATGAACGAGATAACAAATACTAGCGACTCCTGCTCCAGATTGAAAAAAAGAACATATAAAAAACAATGATTCTAAAGCAGGCATCTTATATTATAATTAATTATCATTATTAAAAAAAGATTCACTGTTCCCTATATTTCAAAGTTTTGTGTTAAATAAATATTTTATACTTAAAAAATAAAAAGTATAGTAATTTATATATTGAAATAAATAGGTATAGGAAAAACATGGCAATCGTAAAGAGTTTATTTGTAAAAATAATAATAAAATTGAAACAATACTATATTATTACTCTTCGACCTAGTTTTCCTTTATTTCCTTTATTTATAGCATAAATTTGCAAGCTAATTAAGATGTCATACTTATACAAAATTAAAGTCATCGTATAAATGTTACACTGTTACATATTAGACTTTCTTCGAAGAAATGGTGGTTTTTATTTCCCATAAAGTTACGCACTCAAGACCCGACAATTAAAAGTCAAGCATTAACTCTGTTTTGCTCGATGGTCGAAATATTATCTTCATAAAAAATATATATATCACACGAAACTTCATGATACAAGTAACTACAAAGTTTCCAGTTTTTCTGCTTCAGATTAATTAAGTTCTCAATTGTGCTAACAGAGTTTGAAACTCTCATTATAATTATCTTATTCTTGGTTTTCGCGTAAAGATGAATTTTAGGTTTTCATGTTTTCGGGCAAAAGAAAAATAATACATATTTTTTAAATATTAAACTATTAAAATTAAAATAATTTCTTGTTGATAACTATTTAAAGAATATCTAGTAAAACTAGAAAACAAGCAACCCTTTACATTATCTTAAGTACACTCTATATAATATTAAACAACAATAATTACTATAAAGTTACAGCGGTCGAGTTGGACTGAAAAACCGTCTGATGCACAGAAATATAAAGCGAAGTCTGGTCTAATTCAAGTAGGAAAGAGATTCATTTAAAATGTTATTAATGTGAGAGTATAAGGAATAATAACAATGTAATTACTATATGATATTTGTAATTTGTTGTTGCTTTTAGGTAACTTTCTAGTTACCATCAATGATATGTGATTAAATTAATGTAGTCATAAAATGGATAGGTTATTTTATGAAAATATATTTTAAAACGTGTTAATTTAGTGCTCTGTGTGACAAATCTGTCACACGTAAGTTCTATCTAAAAGAACCGTATAAAAAGATTTATAATTTTTATCTTGAGAACAAAGAGATGTAATGCCATTGTGATAAATCATATTCGATAAAAAATGTGAATACATTTTATCCACCTGGCGGGTTCTAGTGACAAATATCTCATATCTTATCTATCTCATAAATTTACTAAAAGCTTAGAACAATATTTGAAAAGGGAAAATAATTTGGTAATCCTTGTTACATATACTAATCATTGACAATCTTTTTATGAAGTTAGTATTATTATTTTTTTCTTAATTATATAAAGACTTATTTGTATAAAGAATAACACTAATGTAGTTGATAAAAATTTAATTAATTATAAAGACCTTTTTTAAGAAAAAAGTGACTTGGCAGTAAAACTAATTATAGTTTTTACAAAGATATAAAGAATACAATGAGTGTGGTGTAAAAATTAATATTATTTTTATAACTAAAGGAATACAATTTTGAAATTGACATATTGTTAAAAGGCGGGTGTATAATTCTAGACGACGTAACATTTCGTTATAATGATTCACTATTTTATTACACAATTTATAAAAATAATGCAATATATATAAAAGGAACATCTTAAGTGATACAAACTTACCTAAAATAACTTATGGGGCATTTTTTAAATTCAGTTTATATTTATGATTTCATTCATTACTTGTAATTAAAAACTATTCAAAACCACTTTTACCTAATTTAAAATTAGTTAACATACTCATTTACCCTCCTATCATAATAAAATATCAGTTCTTTAAAAGTTAGGGAGCAAACTAAAAAGAAAGATAATAATTAGAAAAGTTTGTCATTTCAGAAGTACGTTACAAAGTGTGTCTAAGTATATTTAAAATGAAAGTAAATATCTTGCTTTCCGTCATCAACCTTTAAAATATAGTGATGGAACTCATTTAAAAACAATGTAAAACTATATTGACTGTATTTTTCCTCTTTTCCGTTATTACTTTTTTTGATTAATGCTTCGCCACTTACGATGCGGAAAGTTACTTCCTACTAACGAGTAGTATACAAAGACAGTGGTCTAATTAAGTTATTTTACTCATTGTGCGATAAAATTACGTCCTCAGTGGCAATGTTGTTTTAAATAAAAATGTCATGTATGAAATAAAGTAGAATTTGCTGCCGCATTTGTGGCATTATGCAATATGAAAGGAAATGTTGAAAAGAATATTGTAGAAAGCTTGTAAGTTTACTTCTTTATATCTCGCAAAATCATAAATATTTGTTAATTATAATATTTTTCTATTTATTTATACAAAAGTCATACCACAGTCAAGCGATTAATATTCATACGAGTATACCTTTCAACTCTAGGTTCTTTCGATGTCTTATTTTATAATAAAAAGTTACAGGGCAAATTAAAGCATTCCCGAATCGTTAAAAGATTATTATTATAATATGAAAAAAAAATGTTATGGAGTTCCAGAAGAAGAAGAAAGAAGTTTCTTCATAGTACAATTTTTTTATGTTTTCTGCTTCTCTTTAATACGGTTATGACTTTCTTAGAGCGCTTCAAATTCCCTTTCTTAGAATTGGTAATTTTTTTATGATATACAATGATAATGATAATTTTCATTTTCATGTTTAAGCGAAAAAAAAGTAAGTTAAATTATTAGTAAAACATTATAAATGTTTACAGTTTTTAGAAGAATTACATGAAAGAAGAAGAAGAAGAAGAAGAAGATAAGTAAATAATATTTCTTAGAATATTTCAAATTCAAGATCTGCAAATGATTCAACATCTTAAGTTCAAGTTATTTTAATCGACTAAAAGTTTTGAATGTTATAATAATATTTATTTAATAATACACTTTTGATTTCAGCTAAGAAAAAGAAGGTCTAAGATATCCTCTGGAACTTTATTACATATGTACACACTCAAGCCCATAAAGGATTCGTTAACTTTTTGAAGACGAAATTTTGGCGTGTTGCGAGTTTGTTTTTATTTCTTGTATGTAGCGTGTGTTTATCACTGTTTTTAAAATAACTATTTAAATTTAGGCATATAAATAGTGTTATTACATATGTAAGAATAACAATTTGTTTAAAAACATATCTCAGGGAATCTCTAGCTTTTAAGTTATAAATACCCGCACAGCTTTTCTCTACAGCTGCACAGCCCTTTTTCTAAAATAAATATGGAATAAATTTCCTCTGCATTTCCCCTTTATAAAATACCGTAAGCAAGTATACCAATATATTATGAAAATAACTAAAATAAACAAGTCAAGCCATATTGTCTACCGTATAGCAGTAAAGTCCATTAATTGTATAACTTTTCTAATTGCAAAGACGGCTGAACTGAGTTTGCTTGCTAGTGTTGAAAGATAGGGATACTACTGTAGATTTTTATCAAAAGTAAAAGCAATGACAGTATAAATAACATTAACAACAATAACTACTCTACAGTTACATAAAACGAGTCGAACAACAAATGTGAAGCAGTGTCGTTTGTTTCAAACGAGGAAGATAATTTTAATAGAAAAATATTTAAGACAAATTACAACAATTAATGACCTAAGTAATAACGTTGACTCTAATTTACAGATTTCAGCTAATAATAGGTAGGTAATTTTATGATCCAATATTTATGTAATCATGAAATGGATTGGATATTTAGCAATGAAAGGGTTGAATATTTTTAGCAAGTTTTAATTAAAATACACGGATGTTTTATCTAAAAAAATTGTTACATTTTTTTTTCTATGAACACAAAAATGCCGTTAAGATAAATCATATTCAATAGAAAATATGAATACCTTTTAACCATCTGCTAATTAATAGTGACAGATTTATCATATATTACCTATATAAGATATTATCTTTAGACTTATAAAAATATTAAAAACGAAACCGAAAAATAATTTAGTAATCCTTCTTATATAAGTTATTAATTAAAATTACTTCTACGGTATTCATATAATGATTTTTATAAATTCTGTAAAGATAAGAGCAGTATTTCTAACTTCTTAGTGTGTTATTTTACCAAATGGACACCCACAGTTGGATCGAATTTTCTGTCGCACTTAGTACCTAGTACTAAATCGTATAAAGAATAATATTTAAGTAAACATATTTATTGTAAAGAATTTATTAACAAAAAGAAATTAATTGCGGTAACTCGACCGAATAATTACGTCAATTTATTACAAAAGGTATATAGAAATTAATAAATATATTGTAAATAAATTCAGTACACAATTAAGGTATACAAATAATAAATAATAATATTGTGTAAGAAATATTCCTTATAGCATATATAACATATACGTTTCTATTAAAATAGAAACATGTATGTTAGTAGACGACTATACTCTTTGTGACAATTTGAAGATTATATTTACAAATGTGTGATGTTGTGTATTATTGATATTCATCATGTGAAAACTTTTGATCAATCAGTGCGTACAACCGACGCGGGAGCTGTTCCCTGAGTAACAGATTTAAGTGTTTATTTCAAGTTAATCTAACTGAACTGTCAAATCTGAAAGTTGCTCTGCAAAAACATAAGAATTTTTATTTTTTTTAAATTGTAACATAAAACGTGACAGGCCACATACAATTAAACTCCGTAGGAGTTCTGTATGTCAAGAAAGAATTTGTATATTTGTTTTTCCAGGTTTCTAATCGTAATTAATATTCCCTTCAAAATACTCGGTTCATTTAGAAGAGAACTACGTACTCGATTTGCTTCAGGGATATGCTTTGACTACCTTACGTCACTCTGACTAATGCGACAAGCGTTTTCTATTGTCATAGAAGAATCACTTTACATCGTAGGTGACAAGCCGATACATATAGGACAAGTTTTAGCAAGGTTTTGTAGCCATAGGTGCTTTTCCGTCTGTCCACTATCTACCCTATCTACTGAGACACCCGGCGGTAGATAGTTTGCAGCTGAACTACGGGTCAGGGGTTACCGGTTTTGGTATTGGATTTGTAGTGGTAATGTGGTTAACTGTAGAGGTTCGGCACTGTTCGTCTGGGTTGTTGGGTTGCACACAGTTGTCGGGAGCTCGTCGGATCTCGTGCGCAGCAAGAGGTGATTGACCAGCCTAAGGCGAAGGGCTGCTGCGGTCATTTACTTCGGGGCTTGGAACGGTCCATAAGCAGAGATCCCTTCGGGGGTCACTGCAGTTCGGGTAGCCTCCGGCTTAGAGGTTAGATGGATGTGCTAGCATCTATCCAGTCACCCGACTGTACTGTAGGGTAGGCTTGCAGCCTGACTGCCTATCGGGAAGTAAGCGTGCCTTACAGCTCCGGCACCAGCTGAAAACTGGTAGTTAGCCTCTCTGACGTTCTCAGCAAGTTATTGCTAGTGCGAGAAATCACACGGGAAGTGAGCGTGCCTTACAGCTCCGGAACCTTTCATGGAGAAAAGGTAGCTGGGTGGTCGCGATTGGACTTGTCTATGACTGATAGCCTTGCGAGCTTACTAGTCTTGTAGTACCGTTGTCGGATGACTTCGGAGGTCAGATCTGCCGTACCACGGATCCATGTGACCGGGGTAAACCTGGACCACATGTATAGCGGCTCAACCTTTATAACCGAAGAGTTGGTGGGGTTGAGAAGCTATAAACATAAACATTAGGACGGAAGGAGACGAGGGCGACTATGTCCACTATCTAATTTGTGTTAAAACTTGTGTCAAAGCATTTTGATAGAGCATTTAATTATATTTACTTAGTGCAATCTTCTTTATATAATAATGAAAATGTAATATATAATAATGTATAATTTTATATTAATTTTATCTTTTGCTTAATAATTTAAATCTTAATATTAGGTCTATACATCTGAAATTGTCGTTTTGTCATATTGGCCACTTTAATTACAAATTCCTCCTTTTTAATTAGGAATTACAAAATTCTAATTTATACAGTTATGTATTTGTGTTTCGTTAACCGTTATTTATTTGTTTTTTCTTATGTTTATTCAGTTTGCGTCACTCAGTTTACAAAATGGAAAACTTGAAATATCGCGTTATTTACGAGTGCGATTTCCACCGTGGCACCAGTGCTTTGGAAACGGCTCAAAGGGTTTATGATGTATATGACGGTCATGTTACAAAAGCAAACACAGTGCGTTTTCTGTTCTAACTTTCGTTCGTGAAATGTTGACCTGCAAAACAAGCCCCGCTTATAGTCTGGGACCCAAGTTAATAATGAACAATTGAAAGCTATTGTGGAAGCGTGCGGATCCATCGCACACCAAGCCCGAGTTAGCTGCAGTCTGCGGTGTTAGTGATAAAACTCTTTTAATTCACTTGAAGCAAACCGGCAAACGCGCGTCGACTGTTACGTTACATTACCTAATCAGCGCCATAATTAAAGGTTTTTAAGTCGAATCATTACCTGTGATGAAAAGTGGGTTCTCTACAATAATCGGAAGCGCGCACCGCAGTAGCTAAACCCAAGCCAGCCAAATCTGCCTCAAGTGAAAATTTGCAAAAAAAAGTTACTTGTAAACGTGTTCTAGTGCCGGTGTCGTTGTTAGTGATTACATGACTGTTGTACAATATTAGGTATGAAGATTGCTAAAACTGAGTTACTTTAACAATTGTTGGAAAAGAATTGTTTCAAAATAGATAGTGTTAAGTGAGTGAGAATAACTTTCTTTATTTGAAATTATCCGAAAAACTTAACATTTTTAATAAATACAGAAATTCAAACTCATAAAATATTTGTTTAGTTCTAAAAACTAAATCTCTGTTTAGTTATAAAAAATACAACTCCGTTAATAAATAATTCACTATTTATTAATTTTGTTTTTAAATAAATTACGTATAAGTTAATACAAGCGTTCATAACAAAATAATTATAATCATCTCTATTGTTTTCATTCAAAACCATAAAAACTATTTATAAAATACATATTCATTTTATTATATAATAATATAATGAATATCGATTTCATAAAACGATCAAATATACAATTTTCGAATTTATATCCAAAACAGTCACTATATTTATAATAATACGACGGCTCGGCGGTAGCTGAGTATTAGATCAAATTATATTACAATTTAAGTACATTTTTTGTTGAAAAGATAAATATATTTGAAATGAATATTTTATTGCGGTTGTCATAAATTTATTAATATTTTTCTTGTTATTACTATTTATAAGTGATATGAAACTATTTTTATATACGATTTTTAAACCGATGTACTCGTATTTAAACTGAGAATTTGAGAGGTTGCACTTAAATCCAGCCAAAAGGTATTCGATTTGTTAATTAACTCTTTTGAAATTGACAACCTGTTATTATAAATTTGTAGTAAGAACCTACACTCACAGATCAAAATTGTATTTTTTATTATATTTTGAAAAATTTTATGTTGTGCCTAAATAGGGCCTTTGCCGCTTTCATTTGAGGTACATAAGTAATCACTGCTATTGATTCGAAGTGGAAAAGATAAATAAATAAATAAATGAAATATAAATATATCTACAAAATTTTATTTTATTTGTCTTTTTTTAAGATATTACTGGTAGAATTATTGTCTATATAGGATTTCATTTCATTTTAAATATGGTTCATATATTCTGCTGGGAAATTTCAATGCCCTATAATGCCATTAGGAATTCATTACAGTTGCAGTTAAAGGAATTCATCTAAGTATTAGACCATTCTATAAAAAAAAATGCTGATTCAAAAGATAAATAAAATAATTCGTATAAAATATAAGTACATTATGTATTTACGCTTCTAGGAATTATATTCATACAATATACCACATCGATGTATGTTAGAGAATAATGCTTTATTCGATAAACCCCTTTTCAAAGAGATATTTCTTTAAAAATCCTAAATGAAAGAAGAAAGCAAAAGATGTATTGTCGAAGACCGTTTGAAAAATATGATTAGATAACCCCCTCGAGAAAAATACGCGAAAGTTCGAAAGTCTTACTATTCTTTGTTGTTGTTTTTAATGTCAAGTTTGTAGTAGCATTAAATTATATTAACATGTGGATGTGATTGTTTGAAAGATTGTTCGAAAGATTTTATTCTTTAACTCTTCTCTCAATAACTTATGTAATGTTTATTACCATCATCAAACTATTCGATTCTATTCAAGTCTATCATAAACTCTACCTCTATTGATTTTCAGTCTTTATTCGTAAATTTTTTTTTAGAAACTGAAACAAAAAATATTTAATAATATTTATAAATAATTATTGAATAAAAAATATTTAAGTTATTAATATTGTAAGCCATAATACTTTATAAAAAAACAAAATTTTCCTTCACACAGAAGAAATGCATATCGTACCCATTCTTATGAGAAACTGACAGAGATGACAGAAGCATAGCTCTTTGTTATCAGAAAATAGTGCATCCAATAAAGCGAACCTATAATTCAACGTCCACTTATTGTACTTGGTTTGTTGTTGAGTATACTTTAGAGATTTAAAAAAAAATATTGTACTCGTGACAATGTATTTTATACAAAAATTTTGATCGAATTATATTTAAGTACGTTACGTCTCATTTATCTTCATGTATTGACTATCTTTGATTATTCTAATAAACAATCATATTATACAATATCACGATTAATGATAAATGAATCAGACTGTTATAATTTTTCATTCAAAACGATCTGCTTACTGTCAATCAATCATAACTCGAGAGACTTGGCTCTTCGCCGATATAATATCATATTTCATTATATATATATAAACGATTATATGTATATATAAACGATTTACCACTCACTGACTCATCACAAAATCTCCGAAACTAACTATCTGTCCGATTAACTAACTTATCCCGCCACTTTACGAGTACATAAGGGGAACAAATTCCAATATTTTCTAATTAAAAAATAAAGAAATTATACAATAGATATAAAACATTTTATCAATACAATAAGTCTAAGTTTCCATCTAAATTAATAGTGTGCCCAGCGAAGCGGGTGGGAATCAACTAGTAAGATATATGTAGTTTTTTTATAATTGTACATAATATTAGAGGATCCCATTAAGAGAATTTAATTATTTTATAAATGATCTATATGCTTGTGAAAATAATTCAATTAAAAACTTTAACTCGCTTTTACTTGCTATTTTTGTGATGAGGTGAGATGACACGACCGCTTTGAAGTATCTTCTTTAATAAGGGCGAGATAAAGATCTGAAAAAAATGTCGAGAAAGCGACGAGTCGCCGTGTTATGTGACCTTTTACACACCCTTGAATAAGTTAAAATAATGTGTAAGGTTTAAAAAAAATATCGTTGTTTAAAAATAATAAATTAATAAATAAATAAAAAAACATGTGCATATAAACTCATTTATCATTGTTACTTCTAAATTATCATTAAAATTATGTAATAACATTATTAACTCTTATGTTTTAGGTTTAATAAAAAGCGTTATATTAAACGAATAATTTGTAAGTGAAACGCTATAAATTATTATGATATATTATAGAACAATATTATATATTTTTAATGTATGAAATCTTTTAACCTTATTTACAAAACGAACCCAAATTCACAAGAGTACCGGACTACATGTTTAGTGATTAACAACTTCAAACAATTACCAGACAGATACAGTGATTCTAAAATATTATTTATTATAGAGTTATCCTTGTGCAATTGTATTAATGGCTTATATTGTATGTGCTATTTCTTTTCTGCGATTTATCAATTACTTGTTACGCCATATTATATACGAAAGAAACTAAGGAAACATAATAAAGTGTTCTACCTGGAAACTCAAACTCTCTAATAGTCTTAAACGAAGCCAGAAAAAGTTTCCAGACAGTTCATTTCCTTGCCCCGTGTTTACTATTGGATGAAGTGTTAATTTTGATAACATAAAAATGTGTAAAGTTCTGTGGCTAGACGCTCTGTGGCTGGACGTTCCATATGTTCATATGGATGTCAACAAATATATTTTATCCCAATACCTATTTTATTATAAAATTTAATACTTTCTACAATGTACGACCCTTTTTATTTTATTTTCATCGGTTCTGTGAATATAAAATTATAAAAGAAAAAAAAAGCAAATTTACATAAATTAATTTATATAAATCAAACTATAATGAACTTTTTGCTGATTATGAATTCTCAGTATAGTGACTTCTTATGCAGAAAAAAAATTTTACAAAGCTATAAAATTTAAACTAAAAATAGAAAAAAAATATAACTGAATAGATACCAGTGAATATGCAAATACCCAGGGTATTTCCCGAACGAACTTTGACGAAATTATAAATGTTATTAAAAAAACAATTGATTTTCAAGTAAAATGATTATTATTTACTGAAGAACCGAAAATGTTAAATATATGTTTATTTATAATTACTAATATATTCTTAAATATTAAAATAAACTAAATCAGTAAATTAAAAACAGCGCCATCTCTCGATAGTATTGAAATTTTTTCCTGTCCACAGGCCAACAATACATCCATCCGAGAAAATTGAAAAAAATTCAGAACGAACAAAGTTCGTTCGTGAAAAGAAATAGAAAAGTCTTTAAGCTATTAACTATTTTAAGTTTTGTACTGATTCTCATGACCACTTTTTGGTATTGAAAAGATACTACCAATTTTTTAATCCTTAATAACAGCATGTCAAATTGGTATTAAATTACAAAAACAGATTGCTGATTTCCTACTGTATTTTCTTATCCAGAAATCTCGCCAAATAATTCTCGCTCTCTCCTTTTATCTATCTCTATTATATTTGTTTGTATGTGTGTGAATGTCAATTACAACCCTTTGGATTTCTTTAAAGGATTTTCTACCTGTAATAAATACGAACGACATTATTTAGTTTTGGAAAAAAAAATTGAAAATGTTAATTTAAAAAAAATATATGAAAAAGATATTAAAAATGAAGCAGAAGCAAGATTCTTAATTTTTTTTATCCAAGGAATAGTTACGTTTGTGTAAAATCATTGAAAACATTTCTTGAAATGGAGACGCAGAAGTTCTCACTTTATCATGTTAGTAAGCTGGTACAATCACAAAGCAATCAGAATTCTAAAATTTCCAAGAAACAAGCAAGGAATTCGTGAGTAAAAATATAAAGTGACAAGTAGAGTTGAATCAAAGCGACAAATAAAGTAGTGCACCTGCATTTCGTTTACAAATAAATAAAAACTGATTAAATGAGAACTTTTCTAAAAATAGCTCCTTATCAATACATTTTAATTAGATTGTTATATATTAATGTTTCATTACAATTAATTAGTAATTGTTAAGTTATAAAATTGTAAACTAGCCGATGTTATGTATATGGTGCAATATGAATACGACAATTATGTTTTATTTTGAAATAAACTGAATTCATATTTAAATATGTAAAAATAAGACTATTTTATATAATTAAGGCTATAACAACGTGATCATTTTATTCTCATATATTTCGTAAATATAAAAAAAAATATATAGTATATCTTTTATTTATTTCTGTCTATAACATTTAAATTTTACTACATAACATACTCCTAAACGCAAATCTAACATTATCTTATAATTAATCTAATGATCAAATGTAACATTATCTTATAATTACATTAATCTTAATATATTATACTATAATTATTCTTATACTTATATAAAAACCTTATACCTAAAATACGTTTACAATTAAAAAAAAAGAGACAAAGTTAAACATGTTCATAGTATTAGATTTGTGAATTGGGTAAATTCTTGTTTTTGACGTATAAGCGTATAATAGATGTATCAGAGGAAAATCATATCCTAAATTATTTAAAGTAAGTATTAGTTATTTTAAAAAAAGTTATCCTTATTGAAATTAACTTTAACATATCCGACACATGTCAATAAAATCATTTTTTGATTACTTATTATTTAAATATTTTAGTATTTCAGACTTTTTTATTGGATAATTAATATATTTAAAAAGTTATATTCATTCGAAAAACATTAACCTAACAGGCACTTAATAAATAAAAGTCAGTACTGCCTGCATTATAGTTTCAAATATTTTATTCTTTTTTATTATTGTTCTTTTTTGATGATTCCAATTGTACCAAAATATTATTGTATTATATTATTAATATTCAATACTTTTGTATTTTTAATCTACAATTTGAAGATATTTCTAAAATATAATAATACATATAAAAAAAATAAAAATAAAACAATAATAATTTTAAAATGTAATAAAAAAGAATGAAATTGAAATTTTTTGTATTTTGAGATTATTATGATATGATATCTTTTTTAATAATCTTAACACGAAAACATTTACTAACTTTTTAAGTTAGATTTCAAATGTTTATATGTATAACTGGGTACTTACTTTCTTTGTACTTAAATTAAGGTATTTTGTAAAGTTATATAATTTTTTTTTATTATAATCAGTAAATAATAATAGTAAAATTGAAAGCAATACATTGAAATTCTTCAAATACATACACTTGATGGTTTCAAGGCAATGCAATGCAAACGCAATGTGTTATGACAAATACACATTGTATGATCAACGTCAGGGTTCCTCAAAATTTTCAGATGGAGTTAGGAAAATGTAAAGTTACAAGAAAAATGAAGAGCTCTGCGGAGGAACGAGTGAAGTATACAAATTGCATAACAGAGCTTTCTTTGTACCAGAAAAATGACAAGAACTCAATATTATCTTAAACGAAGTTAGAATTATGTTATTGTTGGCGTTTGTTTATTTAAAAAGTGTGATAATTTAAGAATGCTTTTATTTAAACGGTTGCCATTACCACGAAAGCAAGTGGTAACAGCAACCGTAATTTAGAACATAATAAAAAAAAATTAAAAAATCTTTTTATATTTGCCAATATTAAAAAATAACTAATCCTTACCTTTATCGATCACGGGAAAATTCATTTAACATTGTTAGTATTTTTATATTGCAAGAGATTTTTAACACAGATCCTGTTGTAAAAGGATTGACGAGTGACGTGACAAATCCATCACACAAAATAAATGCCCATGATTGGCAGTTTTATACCACATATTGCTTTTATCCTACTCTATTCTATTTAATTAAATGTTTATATATTTCGATAATTTAATAACTAAAGTAAGAAAAAGTCTCCTAATAACAACTACTGTGAATTACAACACAGATATTAATAATAAAATACTTATTGTCTTTTGTCAAAATTTATATCTAGAATTTGTAATTAATCCTTTAACCTGACATTACTCTTTCTCAAAGCTGAAAGTTAATTCTTATAATGACTAACCAATGAATATTCATGACCTTCCCTCTTATATTATGCTCTTCATCATTTAAGTCATGCTCAGAACCTTTGTCTTAGTTATTTCAACTGTTTTGTTTCTCCATATTGCTTCTATATACCTCTGTTTTATGTTCACAACCGACGCTTATTATACAATTTATATATGTACATTTATTTTAATAACATACCTTTAGAACTTTAAGGAAGAAGGCTATTTTTTGGGTAGACCTCGAAGAATTCGGTCTGCCCATTCATTTGTCCCCTACTTTCGAATTTTGGAAAAATTTCTTCACAGGGGGTCTTCTTATGACCGCCTGAGTCCGAAATGACCATTGGTCAAAAAGTTTATATATATATATATATATATATATATATATATATATATATATATATATGCGTGCGTGCGTCCAGATTCGACTTTTGTCAGCACGATAGCGGCCGCAGTTTCGCTCGGATCGCTTTCAAACTTTGCACACAAAAATCAATCATCCAAAAATGAAGGTCAAGTTCGTTAACCAGAGAAATCTGGTCACACGGGGCGCTAGGGCCTCACTTTTTCTGATTTCAGGTTTTCGACCATAACTTTGTCCCTATACAAAGGAGATCAATCACGTTCATATTATATGATGTCTTTGATTAATATCTAGAACTAATGTAGATAAACCGAAAACCTAACTTCAATAACTTAGGGGTGGGGGTAAATAAACCGAAAATTTTTGGAAAAAAAATCATAACTTTTTTCTGGTAAACATTCTTGCATCACAAGTATTTTTAATAAAAAGGTTATTTTTTACTCTAAATTTAAGTACCAAAAGTTTTTCCGTAAAAGGTACCGTTTCCGAGAAAAAAAATTAAAACCACTTTTAGCTTGTAAATTTTAGGTAGGTAAAACCACGGCAACTTTTTTCTGGTAAACATTCCCTCCTCGCAAATATTTTAAATAGAAAGGTTAATTTTTACTCTAAATTTAAGTACCAAAAGTATTTCCAAAAAAGATACCTTTTCCGAGAAAAAAAAATAAAACCGCTTTTTGCTTGAAAATTTTTGATGTGAACAACGGCATCATGTATTATTCTTAGGTAGTGAGTTATATTTTAAATGAGTTACACACGAGGTCTACCCACGCGTGTCCTCCTGCGGGCACGGATTTTTTTTTTATGTAAGAGGAGGGCAAACGAGCGTGCGGGTCACAGATGGACGTGATCACCGCCGCCCATGAACTCTTGCAACATCCGAGGACTTACAAGAGTGTTGCCGGCCTCGTAGGTAGGAATAAACGCCTTTTTTGAAGGTACCCATGTCGTACCGATCTGGAAATACCGCCGAAGGGAGTTCGTTCCACAAGCGAGTGGAACGTGGAAAAAATGTCCTTGAGAACCGCACAGTGGAGGATCGCCACGCATCAAGGTGGTAAGGATGGTATTGAAGGCGATGGCGCGCTGTGCGGTGATGAAATTCGGCGGCAGGCATCAGATCGAATAGTTCTTCGGAACACTCCCCGTTGTAAATGCGGTAGAAGACGCACAAAGAAGCCACGTCTCTACGCAATGCCAGAGAGTCCAGCCGTTCGCAGAGCACCGGGTTCCCAACAATTCGAACGGCTCTCCGTTGTACGCGGTCAAATGGTGGAAGCTGATATTGGGGAGATCCGGACCAGAGATGAGAACAGTGCTCCATGTGAGGCCGGACCTGCGCCTTATAGAGCGCAAGTCTTTGGCCAGGTTTGAAGTACTGCCTCGCCTTATTGATCACTCCCAATTTCATCGAGGCCAACTTGGCCTTGCTCTCCAGATGACCACGAAACTGACAGTCGCTCGAAATGTCGAGACCCAGTATTCTGATACTTGGCGAGGCATTAAGAGGAGTGCTTTCGAAGAGCGGTGATACGACAAATGGGGTTTTCTTAGTGGTAAACGCGCAAACTTGTGTCTTTAGGGGATTGAACTGAACGTGGTTCAGTTCACCCCACTCAGAGGTGAACTGGTGATCCTCGAGGTAGGTTAGGAGCTGTTTATTGATAATGCTCTCCATTACTTTGGAGAGCAGAGAGGTAATGGCGATAGGTCTGTAGTTAGCTGGGTCCGAGCTATCACCTTTTTTAGGAATCGAATGGACAAGGGCACGCTTCCATGAGACCGGGACTACGCCTTTAAGGTAGGAGTACCGAAATAGACGCGTTAGCACTGGAGTCAACTCAGGGGCACACGTTCGTAGCACCAATGGAGAAATGCCATCCGGCCCACTCGACTTATGAACGTCCAAGGAAAATAGAGACTGCCTAATAGTTTTCTGCCTAAAAACTATTTCCGGCATTGAGCTCTGACACCGCGGGATGATATTCGGTGTCTTCCCCTGGTCGTCCAAAGTCGAGTTGGAGGCGAAAAGAGTGCCCAAGAGATCGGCTTTCTCTTTTGCCAGAGAGCCTTTCCCCATGTGCAACGACGGTAGGGATGGCTGGCTAACGTTGCCCAGAGTGGCCTTTGAAAGCGCCCAAACTTTGCGCGTGCCAGGCGGGTACTTTGCCAGCTCATCCCCAATTTTGACGACATGCTTGAACTTTGCTCTAGCGATTTGCCGTTTGAAGAATCTGGAGGCACGATTATATTTCCTCTTCAGAACTCTAGAGTTCGGATCCTTAGTGACTAACGCATTGGCCCAAGCTTGATAAGCCTGCCGTTTGCCAGCTGCTGCAGCCCTGATAGACGCATCAAACCAAGGCCGCGATCTGCCACCAAGTGGTACCACAGAGCTTGGTACAAATAGTTCCATGCCCTGTAGTATCACATCAGCTACAGCCGCAGCGCAGTCACTAGGATCATCGGAAGGGAAACAAATCGGCCCCCATGGGTAGGATGCCAAGAAGGACCGCATTCCATCCCAATCCGCTGACTTGTAGTGCCAAACACGTCGAGTCGCAGGTGTTGTGCGACCCGAACGTTGAATGGGCACTACACTCCATACTATACAATGATCAGAGGACCCTAACGGAGCCTCGACAGTGACCTGGTACTTTCCGGGATATGTAGTCAGCAGAAGATCCAACAAAGAGGGCATATGGCTGTCCACATCCAGTAGACGAGTGTGCGTCTTGACCAATTGGGACAGACCATTTGCCAGAGCAAAGTCAAACACAGATCTCCCCGCGTAGTCGGTGGTACGTGACCCTAACCAATCGGCATGGTGCGCATTGAAGTCACCGAGGACTACGACTTCGGCGGAGGGAGTCTGTGAAAGCAGATCGTCAATCTTCGCCTGAACATGGCCCAAGAGTTGATCCGTTTCTGCATTACCACTATGGGACCTGTAGAGGCACGCGTAGACTTTGACATGGTCATCCATGTCCACGCGCAGCCAGAGTACAGACAGGTCCCGACCTTCAAAAACCTGAAGGCGACTGTAGCAGATATCCTCCCTTACGAACACAGATACCCCGGCGTGTGGTATAAAATGATGTTCAAGTTTATACCCGGGGTATGACAGGTATAAACTAGACCATTAAAGTGTATAATTCAAAGTCTTCTCTTTGTAATAATTTGAACTATTGCTGCAATTATACTAAAATACTATGAAATTAAAGCTGAACAAAAAAAAAACAGTTTACTGAACATTGATATTAATAATTATCTATTTCTAGGTATAATTCTTAATATACATTAACTTAACATGTTATACAATTACAATTTTGTGACACTAATTAAATTATTTAGTTAAATTCGTTTTTTAGTTATATTTACAACTTCTTATCAGTAGGTATCTATTATGATTACAATTTTTTATATAATAAATGTAATACAAAAAGTTTTGTAAAGATTTATAAATAAACTTATGGTCGAGCATTTAATACGAATTAATCTAACTGTACTGTGGATTTTCCTGCTGGATAATAGCAGCTCTCTAAAATTTAGAGAGGAACTAGGAATAAAATTTATAATTAGTAAAGTTTTTCATTTAAAGTTCACATTACAAAATGAATTTAATTATTATTAATTCGAAATTAAAATCCTGCTTTCCTACGCTCTTTTAGATATTCTAGTGGAACTGGTTAGTATGTTTTTTTAAATAATGTAAAACTATATTGTTATTCTTTTCCTTTATCACTGTCTTTGATTAATGTTTCATGACTTTTTACGATGCGCCAAGTTACTTTCTACTAATGACTATTATACAAAGACAGTGGTCTAATTACGTTATTTTTGTCATTGTTCTATACAAATCAGGTCCTCAGTGACAAAGCCGTATTATATATAAAATACATTTAATAACATTACATAAATTAAGAAGATTTGCTTTTCCGTTTGTTGAGTTATGCTATATACAAGTAAAATCCGATGTTTAAAAAAAGATTTTACAATGTATGACACAATTATTACCATTTATGAAACTAGGGAAATCCAAGTTACGTTCTTATAATCTCTTAATATCATAAAATTCAGGCATTGATGTACAATATTTGAATTCACATGCATATATCTCTGGAGAAATACTACTTATATTTCATATGAGGTATGATAATAAACTTAAACGTAGAATTCTAAGTGGAATAGTTGCTGAAATGTTTTTTTTATTTATATTTATCGTAAGGAGACAAAATTAAACAAAATTGTAAAATTAATGTGTCTCAGTTATGTTTTCACATAAAGAGCCAAAAATATTAATGAGTAATTGGTGTTTTCAATATAAAAAAGAAGTTAATTTACATATATAAATAAATTGAAATAAGAAATACACGGCAAAAATAAATCTTTTTTTCTTTTTTGTAAAAAGTAACACAAAATATAAACAAACATTAATATGTTTGTTCATATTAAATAAATAATATATTTTGTATTAAAAGTGATAATTCACTTTTCGACCCACTTAGACGAAAATAGATTCACTTAAATTAATTATAGGAAATACGAGTATGTTATATGTAAGATTTTATAGTTATCTTCACTTGAAATTGTATTTTTTATTACATGTATTACTTGTAGTTGAAAACTACATTAAATTATTTTATTTAAAATTAGTTATAACACTAAAGGTAATCTGTCAAAATTTAAAAATAAAATTTGTGTAAAAATTAAAAAATCGTTTCATTCATTTTGCATTTTGCATTTCAAAATTATGAGTATTTAAGGCCGTAACAACCAATCGTAATAAGAATTGTATACTATAAAATATGTATATTGTTATGGTATGTACATACGTATATAGTCATTTTCTTCTTATCGATTATGTAGTTAATTAGTTTTGATAGTAATTAGAAATTACTAACCGCAAACCACAGCCTGCTACTGAAAATGTCGTTGTATTCTATACCACAATATTACTTACAAAGATTTTACTTAATTTTACAATAACTAATTATTAAATATCACACTGAATTATTAATTAAAATATTTACAGTCTCATAGGCTCAAATAAGAAACAAGTTATTTCCTAAATTAAAACAGTTTATTTATGAAGCAAATATGTTAAGGTATTTACAATACCAAATAATTCAATAAAAGCCTTCCGACAGATCAGAAACGGAATCTTATATAAAGACTAAATATAAGCTTTTCGTTACTAACTGTACCCAAAATATCATGTCTTAATAATTTCTAACAACATTCTATAACGACCCAACCCCTGGGTATTATAATTCATAGGGATTGAACTCTGACTTTACTGAATTAATTTAATTCGACTTAAAGTTATTCTCGTAGGTATTATAACCTTCAGATGCTACTTGACGAGACCAAAATTTATATAAAAATAAGTTTTTAAGACAGAAACTTTGTAATACCTCTGACTGTTTCGTCGAAATAGATTTAAGCTCACAAATAACGATTAATTATAATGAGCAAGCAAGCATTAAGACGATACAACCGACACGTGAAACATTAAAATATTATTAGCAAAGCAGATTGTATTGATTATAATATTGTTTATTAATCTTTGTCTTGTTATAACTTTAATTAACATCTTAATAATAATACCAAAGTATTATTATTTAGATTAGCTGATACAACATTATTAAATAATGTTGAAGTATCAATAAAGATATATAATAAGATATATATTTTTTATATATAGACATATTTACAAACTGATGTTACAGTTTTTCCTAGAATAGAGATATGCTACATACACTAAGGATAGCCATTGTTTCTGATATAACAACAAACTTAAATTATATCAACCAAATCAAAACGCAAAGAAGAGAAAAAGGTAAATATCGAAAGGATTGAATTATATATAGTGAGATACAAAATATAACATTATTATATATATGAAAAGATAAAGTTATTTACTACTATTAAATCTATTGAGATATTTTAATTATAATAGGAGTCATTTATTATAGTCAGTCAACAAGAATGGACAATCTGATTAAATCAGTTTAGGGATTAGTGCGAGTCTAGTACTTAGTTACTGTCCTTGCGATACCTATTTAAGAATAAATATGAAAATTCAATGATTGTAAAAAAATATCCTTTTCAATGCAATAAAAACATTAAGGATATATTATATTATAAATAAATAGAAATACAACAAATAAATCATAATATAAATGGTTTTTCTTATTCAATTATATAAAACGTTTTTTCCTAATTTGAAATAATAAAAAACTCGACGATATTATTAAATATATATTAATATATGATATTAATTTTCACCTTTACCACAATTACCGAACGATCCTTTTATCAGCATACGCCCGTATATGTTTTATTTAAAAATATTGATATGAGTACAAGGTGGTGCTTTGTGGCGCTCTATAACATGTATTGTTTTATTTCGATCATTATGTTTGTATTAATAGTAAGTTTTTGTTAATAAGAAATAAACTATCGATTTATCGTTAAATAGATTAGATCATTCGCATCATAGATTAGAGTAAAAAAAAATGACACCAGTGGTGATAACCATACCTTTGCCAATTTTTTTTACCTTTTATTAATTATTATATTCTTTGCATCTTGTTGATTCCTTTTTATATTGTTGCATTATGATAGCAATGAGACGTTTTAGCGACAAGAAACATTGTCAACAAAACGCTATGAAAATATAATAATAAATTAATATATTTTTACCACTAAGCCAACTTCCATTAATTTTATTGTTATCTTCTAGAGAATTATAATCTAATAATTTAAAACTATATTCATATTAAAATTATTCTCAACAAGTAGAACGTAATAAACTTATTTTCACATTATCTATCTATATAATTGTAAACATCCAAGGAATTTATATTTTTTGAGTCGTGACATATTAGCTTTTACATCTAGAGCTAAGGAAACGAATAGAAAGAAAACACTTTCTAAGAAAGAACCAGTCTCTAACAGTTTGTTGATTTGAAACTGTTCATGTATTTATGCTTTTCTATTTATGTCTCTTATTTTGCAAATGACTTGGATATATATGTCCAAGTATATATATACAGAGTATGTTAAACATTAAAAATTCAAAAAATAATAATACTGAAAATGCAATATGTTAAATGCAAAATATTAAATAATATATTAATTTTAAACCCATTTTTTTCTTTAATTTGTTTATAAAGTCTAGGAATAAGTATTTTCGTGTTTTATTTAGAAATTCAAGGTAATATTTGAAGTAGCGTTAGTAACGTTCTATTGCTGTAGAATTTTTTAAAATATTGCTTCTTTAGAAAAGCGGGACAAGTAATTTTGACAGCCCTCTTTTGATGTAAAATAAAAGAGGGCTGGAGGCGATAGAACATTTAGTAATATGGCCATAACTATAGGATAGTAATTGAACTTAGTTTTCTTCTTCTTATCTTTAATTCTAAATCTTTAAAAAAGTAATAGGGAAAATCTTACATGTACCAGTTTTTTACATATTTGTTACACATTTCTAGTTTCTATATCTTCTCGTTGTCCTCTTATATTTCAAAAATCATTTGATTCATAAAACAATACCTGGGTGAGCTTTATATCGCGGTCGCCTCGGGTCGCGGAAACGAACTGAACGGAAACGCTTTAGGAGAGAGGATTTTCGATTGAGTATGTAGACGTTTTATATTCTTTCGAAGTAGTTTATTTCTATGAAAATAGTAGTAAATTGTACGTTATGATAGTAAGAAATTTATAAACAGTAATATACAAGCTGTAACGACGAAATATTGATCACAATAAATGTCTAATGGTTACTTTATTAATTATGGAAAAATACATGAAACTTTAAAATTGGTATTATTATAAATGATATGTAATTTCATGACTTGCACATATTTTGTTTCTGAGAGAATAATAATTGAAATAGAGTACTTATAAAAATAATAATATTTTTAATATAATGATATAGATATTATAATAGTACACATAATTATATAACAATGTCATAAATTTTGTTATAAGAACTTTTTTACATATAAAGTAGGTGATTTTGTAAAACACACTTTTTTCGCATTAGTATTAAGGAATTCATTTGTCATTGAGTATATTATGTGAATAAATAAAGAAACAATCAAATGCATTGTATAATTTAGTGTTCTAATATTCTTTGCACCTTTTCCAATTTCAGTCAACAACATTTTAATTAAAGTGGATGCTTCAAAGTGGACGTGTTGTGTCGCTTTATTAAAGAAAATTGAGCAAACTATAAGGAAATTTTATATGATACATAGTGTTATATATGTTTTGTATGCAATTTTTTACTAATAAGTATTATAATTAATTTTTTTTAGACTGCTACATAAATCAAAATTCATCAATAATATTTATATTGGTTGCTCAGCTATGATATGATATATCTAAATAATTTGGACCACTATTGTTCGTTATATAGTACTTTCAACGTCCCGCACACTATATACTGCCGCTTATATAAGTATATAGGCTTATTTAAATATTATATCATTTCTGGTTATTTATTACCCACCTATATACTTACCGCTTTATTTAATTTCCATACATATACTTCCAACTTATATACTCATTTCCATAACATTTTTTCGATAATATTTTTTTATGCGAAGAAAGATATCTATTTTTTAATGTTATCATGTTAATCAATCCAGTATTCAAAGTGGGGTAATAACATATACATAAGACGGTAGATTTGAATTCATTTGATCTACCGAGGATGCCAACACATGTTTTAAGGACTTCCAGTTAAAAACAATTATTAGCAATGTAGTATGAGCAACAATTTTAACTTGGATTTTCAAAGGTAAAGGTAGGTAGGTTCTCATCTCTCAAATTCCAATTTTCAAATAATCGGGTAAAATGAATTAACAAACAGACAATAAAAAAATATTATTATATCCTCTTCATAGAAGTAGTTTACTGAAAGGTGACTCTGAAAAAGTATTAATCAATTAGTTTTTGAGGCCAAAGCGTATTCAAAACCAAATTCATTGTTTTTACTTCAGTCGTTTTGCCCAGGATTTCGAATTGATTAAGCTATCATACATTTTTATTCTAAAAGTTGGTAAAAGAGTATTTGAAATCGGGTAAGTAGTATTAAAGTTACAAGATGAAAATCATGAATTTGGTTTTTGGAATAAAGTTAATAAGCAAAATAACTTAAGTTAAATAAGGGTTACAATATAACAAACAATACTTTTATTTAAATCAAATGTTCAATTACATACGTATAAATTAATTAACAAATTAAATGTGCGATTAATTTATTTTAAAATTAATTTACCAATTACTGTAAGAGAATATTTCAATATATGTGTTTATAGGTAATCAATTAAATTTGCCTGGCATATAATTGAATTTATTTTAAAAGTAAACAATATATATATATATATATATATATATCAAATCTCTAAAATAAGTTTATAAACAAAATATTTTTGAGTTGATGAATTATAATAATATAGAAAAATAAAATATTACGATTTAATATGTATATATTATAATGTACATGTATAAGTGATATTTAAATTTACGACAATACAAATTATTATGTGTTTACAAAATTAATCTCTTAGTTCAACTTGAATAGAAACTTTTTACCGTGGCAAAGTATTGCTGACAATGATGACCGGATATGATAACAGTTTTACACTATGAAGTGTAAAACTAATATCACATCCGATAAAAACGACTGAACTCGTAATACTCGTCGAAGCTTAACTAATTGCAGAACGATTTGCGTTCCTGACATGTTAAATTTGTTAAGCTGATTTAATTTCTTCGCCTAAAGTCTATCACATACATATATATGAAACATTTACTTTCGAGAAATGAGATAATAGAAAGACACAATAAGAGAGATACAATATAAAATAATAGAGAGACACAATAAAGAGAGACAAAATAAATAATTTAAATTCACGAATTATATTACGAATAATGTACTTGCGGATATACAATCGCCTAAAAGTTTATTTTAACTTGTTGAATATGTACATATAAACAAAGCGACTTTGTATCGGCTTGTCAACTATGATGTAAAGTGAATCTTGTATGATAATAGAAAACCCTTGTCGCATTGGTCAGAGTGACGTAAGGCACTCAAAACATAGTCCAAATGCAAATTAGGTGAGTTTTTTATGGTAAATGTACCGGGTATTTTGAAGGAATGAAACCTGGCCAAACAATTATTTAAATTCCTAATTGCCATACTTAACTCCTATTATTTCTATTTTTTTTCCTGATTTACTCTTTATGTAAAGTCTCAAAAAATATTTGCTTACTATTGTTTTTGGAGAGCAACTTTCAGATCAAATCATTCAATTAGATTAACTAGAAATGAACACTAAAATAAAGTGAATCATTAATCGTTGCAGTTGCAATTTCATATAATGGAACCTCATTCGTCAATAGTACATTAAGTTCGGTTTGAACTTGACCCAACAAAATTGATGTAAAAGCTGAGGTTTCATTCGCATTTAAGCTTCTTCTGAAAGCTTGAAAAAGTAGTACTATTACTCTAACTTGCACATAGATTTCGATTTAAATTACAGACAAGATTTATATTGGCGTTGCTCACTTTGATTACAATAAAAACACGATTACTTGAGATTGTAATTTTTGGTTTATATTTAAACAAGGAAAAGTTAAATATTTTAATATTTGTATTCGGGGATTAAAAGTAAGTTTTAGAAAATATTTCACATATCTGTTAAGTTCTATTAAAAGCTGTATTCTTGTCAAGAGCTTGAAAGTTAAGACCATTATGACATGTTAATACTAAATAAACCAAAAAATATTTCATTGTAAAGTTCAAATAAGGAAAATTATTGTTCCTTTCTTTTGAAATAATTTAAAAATATATTAAATCTATTAATGTCCACAGTGATTACATAACCTAATGTCTTAAATACTTTTTCATATAAAAATATACTTACAAATACTTACTTACTTCTATATCATTATGTATCAGAAACAATATCCTTCGAGTGTATTCAATTTTCTACAAATAAAGTGACACAAAACGTCCACTGCTTCAAGCATTCACTTTAATTTGAACGTTGTTGACTGAAATTGAAAAAAATGCAAGTGATATTAGTGCACCAGTTTATTATTATAGTGCACTTGATTTGCTCAATTTATTCAAAAAAATGTAAGTAACGGGATAAATTATTTTTTTAAGTTTTACTAAAAAACCTACTTTATATTACAAAGTTGTTAAGAAAATTATTATTATCATTAACAATAATATTGAAAACCTTATAGTGTTATAGTACTAGGTACTACTACTTATTTAGAAATAAGTTTCTCTCATAATATCTGAGAATCAAAATAGGTTATGAAAGTTATGAAATTATATAACATTCATAATAATAAAAAATCTATTCATAAAGTTTTTATAAAAGGGAAGGAAACCTCGACACAATGCTTGTCCTTAGCAGTAGAAGGTCCAGTTGGCAGTGTGGCTCTCTACATCAGGTACTGTAGTCTAATAAAGACTTGTTTTTAAAATAAGTACTAGTTTTTAATATATTATTCGGATTGCTTATAAATCCATGCTTTACACATTAGTGTAATTCTTTAATTCTTAATTTGAAATTACTATTATATGGGATTGTTAAACTGATATCAAATGAAATACTTTATTACAACTTTAATTATAATTATTGTTAAAGATGAACCCCTGATAAAATACATTGTTTTTTAAATAAGATTTTACCTATAAAAATTGTAAAAGATAGTCCATAAAATTTGTTGGTAAATTGTAAAGTCCGGTAATGCTATTAGGAATTCACTACGATTGCAATTGAAGCAATTCATCTAAGTATTAAGCCATTTTGTAGACCATACGGTTTCTCTATAAAATAGAAAAACCATATCAAAACACGTCATATATGTACACTTCTACTAATAAACATGCATAAATATAATATACAGCAGCGATATATATTAAGAAATAATGCTTTATTCGACAAAGTCCTCTTCAAAGAGACTGTCTTTTAAAAGATTTTAAAAAAATCCTTAATGAAACGAACAAGAAATTTATTTATTATCAAGGCCCTTTCGAAAAATATGATTTCATTATAGACTCGAGAAAAATAGGCAGAAGTTTGAAGAGCTTGTTCTTTGTTGTTATTTTTAATGGCAAGTTTCAGTCTATTATTGTAAAAATATGTTGAAATTTGAGAGCGTATTATATTGTTATAAAATATTTTGCATGAATTGTTAAATAAAAGTTTACTTGAAATTTTTTGTACATTTTTATAAAGCAAACAAATGACCATTTTCTTCTTTGGAAATAGGTAAGAGAATTATTTATTATTTGAAGATAATTAACAAACAATAAAATAATATTGGTTTTTAATACCTGGTCTTATTTTGAGTTGGTTCTACAAATCGTTGTGAATATTCTTTTTTCGGACTAGTTAGGAACCCGTAAATTACCATTTGGATGGAATTGTTTGAACAGGCAGAAACTTCTAGATCAATAGATCAATACCATAAGTAATTTGAAACTGTTCTCTCTCAATAAATTTGTTTAATTTAATCTCATAACATCCTTCAATCTATTCGATTTTATTCGATTATATTAAAATCTTTCACTTTACATTATCCCGTGCTAAATTGATTTATTAATATATTGCGAATAATATTTAATACTAAAACAGTAACAATATACTCATAATTTAAAGAATTATACAATTTTATTTAAGTTATTTAAAATGAAAACCTGACTGACTGACTGCACTGTACTGTACTGCACTGACTGACTGACTATATAAAAAACAATATTTTGCTTATATATGACCAGATTACACAGATGACTGAAGAATAGCTCTTTGCTATCAGAAAATAGCGCATACAATAAAACGATGCCATTATTTGACATTCACTTATTGTTTAATACTTGGTTAATTGAGTAAAACTTTATAGATTTTTAAAGAAGTATTGTACTCGAGACAATGTATTCTATACAAAAGTTTTATGAGAATAATACTTAAGTACGTCACGTTTCATTTGGTTTTTGGTTTTGGTTATCTTGGATTATTCTATCAAATTATAATTACAACATCACGATGAGTGATAATGATACTAACATAGGTTGATATAATATTTCATTTTAAACGCTCTGCGTATGGTTAATCAGTCATAATTATCTCGATTTGCTGCTTTGCTGATCCCATATCATATTTAACTATAAGATATATATGTACTCCATATCAAAATATGTTATACAACTATTCTTGATTATATTCGTTATTATGAATTAAGACTTGTTAAATTTATACACATGATTTTTGTATGAAGTGTATGATGAATTGTACATAAAATTGAAATAGAATTTTATTATATTGTAATTGAAATATGTGTTTGTCAAAGTACTTCTATTAATACCTTTAATTCGCTTTTACTTGTTATCTTCATGATGAGGCGGGATGACACGTCCGCTTTGAAGTATCTTCTTTCATTAAGGCGGGGAGATAGAAATCGGAAAGTTTCTCGAGAATGCGACGGGTCAGGTCAGTGAGCTTTCTTCACACCGTTCAATAAGTTGATCATAATGTGTTAAGAATGAATAAAATAAATAAATTTTGCAAAAAAGCAAATTAATTAATATAATACATAAAAGAAATAACGGGTACAAATATTTCTTAATATTATTTATATAAAATACACACATATTTACTCTTATATTCCATTTTGTGTTAAATTTCTATAAAATGCAATAGCGTTATATTAAATAAATAATTTATCATTCAAACAATATTATATGTTTAAAATGTATCCAATCTTTTAATCTTATTTACACAAAGAATCCAAATCAGCAAGAGGACCGGATCACGTTGTGTTTGTTGATCAACAACTTCAAACAACTATCAGACAAATACAGTATTCTTCTAATAAAGTGTTTAAATTAGAGTTAATTTCCTTGTAACTTGTGTAAAAAAAATTATAGTGTTTTAATTAAAATATGTAACAATATATTTATCATCACATTTTTTTATAAAGAGTTAAATAAGTAATTTTATTTTCTTAACAACAACGTGAAATATTCAAACTATGATACAATATAACTTAGTAACATTACTTTCCTGGAATAAGTAGTTAGCGTTATCAGTTAGAACCATAAATATTATTAACTTAAAGAATAAATTCATATGCATTGTTGTTATTGCAAATATTTTTAGAAGTTTCAGTTGTAAAATAACTTAATCTTTATATAACAGCGCAGAATTTTTAGTTTGTTGCTTTGTATGTGTTTATTTTAATGTGCTAATTTGTTCTGGCTTGAGTTGAAAGTTATGGCAATAAATGTTTGCCTTATATTTTAATTATAAACGTGTAATTGTAGATTTGTAGATTTATTTGCTCATTGTAGATTTTTTTTGAGTCTTCGTATTCATATAAGTTTAGACCTGTTTTAATCACCGTATATTTTTTGAATTGATCTTTGATACAATGCTACTAATAGTTTATACTTTTCGTTTTATTCCATCTTAGCAGTTTATAAATTTCTTGCCACACCAAATTATATATAAAAGAAACTAAATAAGCAGAATAAAGTGTTTTACCTGGAAAATCTAACTTTGCAACGATCTTGAACGAAGTTACCCTGCCAGAAAGCGTTTTCTCGCAGTTCGTTTCCTTGCCCCGGGGTTCCCGTTGGATGAAGTGTTGATTATAAAATATTCCATTCTCTCAAAAATATATGACCTTTTCAAATCATTTTATTATAAAGAATATCATTTAAATATAATGTTAATTATAGATTTCAGCCGTTGTTTTATATGTTGTTAATGGGTTTTAAATAATTTAATTTACAATTTAACAAATATTAAAAAGTATAATAAGTAATAGTACGCTGATCATTAATAAACATTAACGTGCTTGGGTTATTTAATTTTCTACTATTTAATAATTTTACAGTTATGCTGGCATTCAATCTTATGTTCTTACGAATGCTAAAGTATCAACCATTTCAAAAATGTTAATTTGTAAAAGGAAGTCATTTTCAATAAACTACGGAGAAGATAATAATGAAACGGATAGACCTTTTAGTCGAAAAGGTATCGTCCATAGCTTTTGGTTTTCGCTCATTTTTATTGGCGACAGATATTGCTAGGAAATTTTAGATAGACACGAGTATCCAGAACCATATAACAAATGAAAAATATATATAATTGTATTTAATAACTGAAAACATATTTCTTCAAATATTACAATATTTTACTTTAATTCTAATTTTGCTATATCAAGGTAACATTTGTTATTTGCTTTTGTACATAAATTCTTAGTAATGTTATATGAACCCTAAAATGCCTCCAAATGAACCAAATGATAAAAAAATTATGATAGAAACTGAACGTTTATAATAATTAGAACGTATTCATATTATAAGACAAAGATTTTGAATGAAATAGTGAGAGTACTATAGGATAATGTAGATAATAAGCTTCCACAAATAAATATTGTAATCAGAATCATTTAAACAACATATCGTTATTAAAGCTTAGAACAGTGTATAATATTAGCTTACACCTTTTTTACAAACTAACAAATCTTAAAATCTTTTTACAAAAACTTTTCAGGTAAAATATAATTTAACTAAACAAAGTTTAAATATTTATTGCTTTTCAACACTTAAGATATCAAAATAGACCTCTATAATTTATTCATTATTAATTAAAAACTATAAAGCTATATTGTTCCTCTTTTTTTTTATAACTTTCTTTGATTAACGCTTCGCCACTTTTTATGACATGGTAAGTTACTAACGACTAGTAAACAAAGAGAGCGGTCTAATTACGTTATTTTTCTCATTGTGCGACACAAATTGCCTGTACTGTAAAATGAAATGTTAGAAGGAAAGAAGATTTAATTAATTATTATTGATTTAATTTTATGCATTATGCAATATAAAGCCGATGTTAAAGCCGATAAAAGATTTTGTAATGACAAACGTGGTAAGCTTAGTTCTTTGTATCTCCAACAACTATAAATATTACTTAAGTATGAGTTACATTATAGTTAAGTAACATTCAAATACCTTTCAATTCTAGTTTTTTTTCTAATAAAGCAATATTTAGACACATTAGGTTCATTATGAAACAGAATATACATTATGCAACTTATATAAAAGTTGACAGTATATGGCGGTAATTTGTTAAATAATGATAATATGCTAGATAATTATAACCGTATTGAAACCATTTTTTTTTGTTTTTGTTAAAATTGATGTTGTTGTTGGAGAAACTAATTCTATAATTGTCTTCGTTAAATTGAAAACGGTTCCAAAAATAATTTAGTTAACCCTAAGACATAATAATGATAAAAATTATCACTTTGAAAATGACAGGAATTGAACTACAAAATTTGAATTTCAAATGAATATATCTCTGGCGAAATATTGTTTCATATGGGGTATGAAAATAGACTACAAAATGATTTGGAACATTGTAATATAAGGAGACGAAATTAATTATAATCTATAAATTAAAGTGTCCGACTTCTCATGAACGTAAAGTATGAATTGGTGTACAAAAAATTGGATTCTAAACATTTATGTCTCTTGGTAAATCCTACATAAGATGTATAACTATACAATTAAGAATAGAATCTATTCTATATGAAATTGGTGTTGAAATGGTTTGTAAAATAAATACATTATATTAAGGAAAAAAAAATTAAATATAATGTTTAAATTAAAATGTCTCAATTACGTTTACCAATGACGAACAAAGAATATAAATGAGTGACTGCTGTTTTTAAAATAAAAAAAGAAGTTAAATCTGTAATATTTTATTACACTTAATTAGGCTACGTTAATATTAACTCATATAAAATATAATAATATGAACAGTGATAAACCACAATATAAAAAATACTTACGCTTTTTACCGACCGCAAAATTCGCAATACAAGAGAATGATTATAAAAGGCAGGCGTTTTAATTACATACATACACACACACACTAACACACAGCATATGATATTTCGTTACGTGACGATTTCTAATAAATCATACCTCTCGTAAGCCGCATTAAGGAACTTCGTTCCAAAAAATTTGATGATATAGAACTTCGTATATAGTTTTCAGTTTCTGTGCTTCAGATTAATTAGGTTATGAATTTCTCAGTTTTAATTATAGCACTTGAAACTCTGCTCATTAAAATTATCCTATTTTTTTCTGAGCCTTGGTTTTGCGCAACGATGATAATCATTGCAGGAAAAAATCAATACAAATAAAAAATAAGTATATAAACCACCTATTGCGGTTGATATTTTTTTTTCTAAGTTTTCAAGTTTTTTTTATTTTTTTTAGTGTTCATTTTACTACATAGACACCTACACTTGGATCAAATGATCCTTCGTACTTAGTGAGTTTAAAATTAGCATTAAAAAATAGTACAGGGTACTAACTTGTACTGTTTTTAATGGTAATAGGTGGACAAACGAGCTTGCGGCAACATTGCTTGCTTGCTTTGTTTGCAAAACTCTTGCAACAACCGAGGATTTAAAAGAGCATTGCCGGACTTGGAGGTGTGCGTATATTCCATTTTTGAAGATACCCGTGTCGTATTGATCTGAAAATACCGCCGAACGGTGTTCCTTCCGCATTCGAATGATACGTAGAAGAAACGTCCTTGAAAACCGTACAGTGGAGGAACGTCACGCATACAGGTGGTATGGATGGTATCGGTGGCGATGGCGTGCTGAGCGGTGAAAAAGTTCAATAGCAAACATCATATCGAGTAGCTCTTCGGAACAGCCCTCGTTGTAAATGCAGTAGAAGATGCACAAAAAAGCGACGTCTTTATGCAATGCCAAAGAGTCCAGCCATTAGCAGAGCACCGGGTCCTCGACAATCTGAACGGTTCTCCGTTAATCGCAGTCAAGCGATAGAAGCCGATAATTTGGTGGTTTCGACCAGAGATGAAAATAGTACTCCATGTGTAGTCTGTTGGACCTGCGCCTTATAAGGCGCAATATTTTGGCCAGGACTGAAATATTGCCATGCTCTATTGATTATTCGAAATTTCATTCAGGCCAACTTGGTCATACTCTCCAGATGACCAAAAAACTGACAATCGCTCAAAATGCTAAGGTCTAGTACGAGGGCCAAACTGAAAGTTTTTAGAACTGGCCACTTAAAAGCATTATATTAAAAAAAATAGTTTAAATTTTGAAAATAGAACTCTTCACCAATATTATTGAGTGTACATTTCATTCATTTGTCATTTGTTTTAGGTTTAAAGAATTTATTCTCAAAAAGACAGATTCACTTACATGAGAACAATATAATAAAGTAATAATTAAAATGGTCGCCATACAAGTACAAGTACTCAGTTAATGGAATATAATGTTATTAAGTTGTTTTATATGTTTTAGATATTCTAGAAAGGGGTATTCTTTAGAATATATTTTGAGAGTTGGGTCTTGAAACCATTAACTGAGTTTACATTTTTTATAGAAGTAGGTAAATTGTTGTAAAGTTGTGCTCCATCGAAATCAATATTTTTTTTTGCAAATTTAGTTCTAACCTTTGGAAGAACTAGTAAACCTGGTCTACGCGTGCTACGTTTATTGTTTTTTTTTATTAAAATTAAATTTGAGTGTATTGATCCACTAATAATTTTTCTAATAAAAATACAGGAATTATATATATAAAGTTGTCGTAAGTTCATAATATTTGTTTTCTTATAAAGTGTAGTAGTTGGTGTCAAAGGTGGATATCGAAAGAGTATTTTAATTAATTTATTTTGTTTTCTTTGGATTTTTTGTAGTTTTGTTTTACCAATATTACCCCATATTTCTATTAAATATAATAAATGTGATTTTACTAAGGAATTGTAAATGTTATACTTTAATTTCTCAGGTATGCATTTTGAAATATTAATAAATGAACTAATTAAAGAAGAAAGTTTTTTACTTATATAGTCTATTTGATATTTGAAAGTTAAATAATTGTCTATTCGTAAACCTAAGTATTTTTCATAAGTTTTCTGCTCGATTGGAAAGTTGTCAACCGTTAATGGGTCATGCGGGGCAATAATTTTGTTTTTTGTTTTAAATATAATATAACAAGTTTTGGAAGCATTAATAGTTAGAAGATTTTGATAGAACCATTTATGTAAATCATCTAGATCTTGTTGAGCTTGAGAAATTATTTCATTTATGTTACTACCAAAATAAAATAAACAGGTGTCATCTGCGTACAAAGTCAGATGACCATTTAGTTTCAAAGACGCAATATCATTCACGTAAATTAAGAACAGAAGTGGCCCTAGAATTGAGCCCTGTGGGACTCCGCATGTCACAGGCAGCGCACCACTTTGGCTGTTTTCAATTTTAACGACCTGCAACCTGTTTGTTAAGTATGATTTTAACATTTCGAGTACAGTTTACAGTTTTACGATTTGGCGACAAATTGAAAATTGTCTGTGCACGTCAGAATGAATTTAAGCTGAGAAAATTTTCGTGCAATGATTTTTTATGACTTTCGATGTCATTTAAGTCAACAAGAAAGTTATGATAGACTTCGATTGGCTTTTCACGATGAAGCCCCATCTCGTGCCACAGTTTACAACTGGTTTAATGAAATCAAACGTGGTCGAACTAATCTCACCGATGATTTGCGTGAGGGACGGCCTTCTACAGCGACGACTGAAGATAACATCAGTGTTGTGCGGCGTATGATAGAGACTGACAAAAGAGTGACCTATCAGCAGATTCGGACAAGTCTAGGCATAGGTATGAGTCAAGTGCACAAAATCCTCCATGAACATTTAGCGGTCAGGAAGCTTTGTGCCCGCTGGATACCGCATAATTTGACCGAGGCTCAAAAACTCCGCCGTGTTGATTGGTGCCGAGAAATGATCCAAAAGTTTAACGGAGGTGACTCAAATGCTGTGTTCGACATACTAACGGGTGACGAAAGCTGGATTTACTGTTATGATCCGGAAACCAAAAGACAGTCTGCTCAGTGGGTGTTTCCTTCCGAAGAGTTGCCAACTAAAGTGAAGAGAGGTCGAAGTGTTGGAAAAAAGATGATGGCCTCGTTCTTCGGAAAGACAGATCATTACGCGACAGTAGTCTTAGAGGATCAAAAAACGGTTAATGCAGAGTGGTATACTAACAATTGTTTGCCACTTGTCTTGGAAAAAGTTCGAGAGAAACGACCTCGCAGCAGGATCCTCCTTCATCACGACAATGCCTCGTCGCACACCGCCAGGCAAACGATCGACTATTTGGTGACCTCAGACGTGGAATTACTGGGTCACCCGCCGTATAGCCCCGACCTCGCACCCTGCGATTTTTATTTATTTCCGAAAATAAAAGAAAAACTTCGAGGAAAACGTTTTATAGACGCCGAAGAAGCAGTGGCTGCGTTTCAAAACACCGTCGAAGAGACCCCTAAGGCCGAGTGGGCAAGGTGCTTTTCTCAATGGTTCCATCGAATGCAGCGATGTATTGATGTAAATGGACGCTATTTTGAAAAGTTACAATAAAACTAATAACTTGCTAGAATGCTTAGTTTTTGATTTTCTAAGAACTTTCAGTTTGATCCTCGTATACGGATACTTGGCGAGGCATTGAAGAGTGCTCTCTGAGAGAGGTGATACGACAAACGGGTTTTTTTAGTGGTAAACCCGCAAAATTCTATCTTTTGTGGATAAAACTGAACGTTCAGTTATTCCATTTTGCGATCATCCCCAGGAAGATTTTTATAGAAGACACAAGTTACTTCTGGCGCTCGTTGACTTTTTCCGAGAAAACCTTTCACGGCTGGAATATACTGCATTCCCAGTGCTGTCATTTGCATGTATGTTTGAAAAAGCAATACATCATTTATATTTTTTTTCGCACGCCTACCAATGTTTTCTAGTGTACATTCTAAGGTTGCCTGGTAGTGAATGTCTTTGTGGTATTAGGCCCGCCTTATGTGCATTATATTGTGGTGTAAAGAATTAAATAAGTAAATAAATATGCAGAAGGGACAAACCTGAGGATGTTCACTGTCCTACATACCGCAAATAGTGATTACCTATCTAAAGAAAGAAAAATACATTTAACAATACAAATTTATATACAATAAACTAAACTATGAATTTGATGTCGGAAACTTCATGACACTTATACCCGACCAAAAGAACCTTTTAAACCTTTTATTTTCTTAATTGAGATGTAAGTTTAACTTTTGTCATAATACAATAATATTATTGTATTTTCCTACATTAAAAAAAAACTATTTTGACAATGACAATAATAAAAAAATATAATATGAAGAGAAATATAGGCCATATATTTAATTAGTTTTGCTAGTAATTACAAAGCAATTACAAAGAAAATGTCATTGATTTTTAATCCACAATATTACTTATAAGGCTTAAAAGCCTAAAAACCTTTAATTTTATTATATAGAAACTTTATTTCTATTTATATTATAACATTTTGACGCCAATTATTTACAGTCATGTTGACTTAATATTAGATTTTTTTTTTCAACATTTATTATTATAATTATTATATTTTATACGTAGTTTAAGTTAATACATGATAACATTCCTCCTGATAGAATGTGGAAATGAACTCATTAGTGGTAAGACGCATTATTTTGTAAAGGCCCATTCACCTTCGTCTTGAAGATATTGTACTCATTGTACTCTATATTACCTTATTAATCAAGAAAATGTGTTAAGAAAATTTTGTAATCAAAATAATTCAATTAAAGCTTTCCGGTAAACAAAAGCTTGCCTAAACTAAATGTAAGCTTGTATTTACTTACTGGATTCAAAATATCTTGTCTTAATAATTTCTAACAATATTCTATAACGACCCAGCCTTTGGGAATTATAATTAATAGGGATTGAACTCTGACTTTACTAAATTCATTCATCTCTTAGGTATTGAACTTGGCTCCAATTTGTATTGGTAAAAAATAACATTTGTAAGACGAACTTTAATATATATCTGCTCCATCGAAATTGACTCCAATTAATTCAGTTATTTTATAAAACTACAAAAAGTTTAAAGTATCAAAAACGACACTTTCGTTAATCACTTCAAATATCTTTTAACGTAAACAAATTTACAAATTAGTTTTAGATTTTCCAAAATAAAAGAACTGCTACATCACAAACAAACAATAACAATAACAAACAATAACCCATAGCCTATGGGTTATTGTTTTCTTTTACCAATAACTATTAAATAAAATCAACCAAAACATAATATTAAGAATTTTGAAGCTAAATATTCAAAGGAATAACCAGCTATTTTGGAATTAATTGGATCGGACCGTCAGAGTAGTGATAATAACTCTCCCAGGATTTATGATAATGTAATAGTAATATGTACATTGAACTACAAAATATGACATTATATTATAATAGGTACAAAATATTCATATATTTAATATATTGAGAGATAATAATTATAGTACGAATCAAGTTTCTATCATTAATTAAAGTCAGTTAATCCGAATGTGTTATATCCGAGAGTGTTTGTAAGTTGTATTTATAATTAAATTAATTTCGCTTCTATGTATACCAAATTATAATTAGATTACCATAAGATATCCAAAATATTATAATTATTACATAAATATATAATATTTACAATAACAAATCGAAATATTCGTATTAAATATTAATCCATAGATTTGGAATAATAACATATAACATATTGGTTCAAAACAGAGTGGATGCTGTTATAGGGAGTAAAATTTTGAATCGAGTGTTTGAATTAAAATAAATAAAAATAAAACTCACGTTATATCATTTTAAACATTTTATTTTCTACACTATCCGGACAAAAGGTATATACGTACGAGAAAGCAAATGTTGTTGTAAGCGCTACTTCCGTAAAAGTATTAAACAGGTTTATATATATGAATATGTATATATGATACATCACATATAAATTGCACTACAGCACCATAATGTACACTTTACTGTTATTTTTGTAAAAGTTATTTAGAAATACAATTTTATATTTAATGTTAATAAAAAACTTCTTTAATGCCATAAAACATTTTGCATATGTTATAGATGTACAGAATATAACATATATAGATAGTAATCCTATTAATGATTTTTATTATTGAATTTCTTCAAAAGGTTTTTTTTTATTTTTATTATTCAAAATATTTCGGCAGGAATAAAAAATATTAATAAACAATGTCAATCTACACTTTTATCACAATATCAGAACGATGCCTCGATCAAGATTGCTCTTAACTATATTTTTTTTAATAAATAGCAAAGTATTGTTATATGTGGCACTTTACAGATTGCACTGTTTTTTATCATTATTCTTGCGACAATAATAAATTTTGGTTCAAAATAAATAAACTATTTATTTATTTATTTACTTCTTGTGGTAAATATAAACTAAAAAAATAAATATATTACACCAGTATCATCATCATATACTTTTGCCGGACTTTTTTACCATTTTAATAATAGTTATACATGATTTAGTAGGAAATTATATTCTTTACATTTTACTGATTCCGTTTAATTTTATCGAATTTTGATGGCAATGTGATTTTATTTTATGACGAATATTTGTACTACTACTACGTAACATTCCATTATATTCTAGAGTCTCTTATTATATATATATATATATATATAATATTGGATGTTATGAATAGAAATATAATAAGACTTATTTACACATTATCTGTACACAACAAATGGCAAGCATGCAAAAGATTGACATTCTAATAATTTATACAGATAAAAAAAATTTACAACTCAAAACGTTGTTAGAAAGCGGTCAAATGAAATAAACTTTGAATCGTGACGTATTAGCTTTTATATCCAGAGCTAAGCTCGGAGCTTAAGGAAGCGAATAGTCAGAAAGTATTTCTGAGAAAGAAAGTTACAAGTTTTGTCGTTTTTAAACTATTTATGTATTTTTGCTTTTCTAGTTATATCACTTATTTTAAAATAATTTTGACATTTTAGAGTATATTTGTTGTATGTTAAAATCATAAATAACCCTTTAGATTTATTAAATATATCATTATTCCAAATGTATTTCCTTTTTACAGTTTTCTCTTAGAGATTTTTACATTAGCTAAATAAACGATATAACTGGCAGCAACTGAATGATTCATAATATATATATTTTAACGTTGATTTGTATATATAAATATTTTTCTTTGTATATTATATATAACAGTTTATTATCAATGTGACTGTGCATTGTCTTCTACCAGGGTATCTTCATTTTACCTTAGTTTCTTCTTTATAATATTAGAAAAACTTCAAGCTTGAGAAAATCTTACATATAATTTTTTTTATATATTTGTTAAAGATTGTTAGATTGTCTATGCACTCGTTTCTCGTCTTATGAATGACAATTTCAAAAAATATTTGATTCATAAAACAATACCTGGGTGAGCTTCATATCGCGGTCGCCTCGGGTCGCGGAAACGAACTGAACGGAAAAGCTTTAGAGGAAAGGATTTTCGATTAAGTAAATTCGTTTTATTTTTTCTTGCAATAGTTTTTCTTTTATATAACATAGAAATAAATTATACGCCATGATAGTAAGGAATTAACAATAAAACATCCTGAAATAATTTGAACTAAGTCTAAGGTTATACTATATCTTGCTCTATTGGCTTTGACAACGTCTGAGGGAAGGAAACTAACTATTTAAATAACTATAATTAGTAAAAACCAATAAATAGTCCTTTTTGCATCATAAACAATCTTAAATTAATATTCTGATAAATTTAAAAGTATTGTAAACCATAAATGCTAATAATAAAAGTAATAAGTAATTAAAAGAGATTTGTTCTATTTTGTTTTATTTTAAAAGAGGGAACGAACGGGACACAGATGCTACGTTTTCATCCAATCATGAACTCATGCAACAACCGAGGATTTACAAGAGCGCTGCAGGTCTTGAAGGTTGAAGTATACGCCTTTTTTGAAGTTACCCATACGGTATCCATTCATAAATACCGCCGAAGGGAGTTCGTTCGACATCTTAGTGTTAAGTGGAAAAAAGGTCTTAGAAAACCGCACAGTATAAGATCACCACGCATTTTGGTGGTACGGATGACATTGCCGTCCATGACGTTTTTGCGGTAATGATATTTGGCGGCAGGCATCACATTAGATAACTCTTCGAAACACTCTCAAACAAGCCACATCTCTATACAATGCCAAAGAGTCGAGCCGTTCCTAGAGCACCGGTTTCGCGACAATCTAAACGGCTCTCCATTATATCCGGTTCGAAGGTAAAAAAAGCTGATATTGGAATGAACCGAGTGATTAGAACAGAATGTGTGTCCGGATCTGCGGTTTATAGATTCCAAGTATTTGGCCAAGTCTGAAATGACCAGTCCTAATTACATCGATGCCAGCTTGGCCTTAAACTTTGACAATAAAACTGACAACCACTCGAAACATTAAGAGCCAGTATACTAATACTTGGCGAGACATTGAGAGGAGTGGGGATACGATAAATGGGTTTTTTAGTGATAAACCTTGGTCATTTCAATGTACGTTGGAAATATTCAACATATCATTGATATATCGAAGGAACAGAGTTTGGATTAGCACGCAACCTTGAGGTACCAAAGCATTTAAGCGTTTGGCGTCAGAGCAAAATCCATCGTAAACAACCTTTAGATCCACCCGATGAGAAAGCTGATTCACATATATAAACTCCAAGGAAGCCCAAAGGAAGGAAGCTTCGAAAAAACCCCTTATGCCATACACGAGAAAGATCACCAGCTGATCGATCACGATGACAGCCAGTTTGGTCATTGATTATCTGGCGATCTTCCAGGTAGGTTTGGAGATAAAGATTGATGATGCTCTTCATTACTTTGGAAAGAAGAGAGGTAATGGCGATAGGTCTGTAGCTAGGTGTGTCCAAGCTACAACCTTTTTTTGGGATCAGATGGATAAAAAGTTTTTCCATGAAACCGTAAGATATGTCTTTAAGGTAGGAAATAAACGCTAATTGCTAATGCAATAGAGTCAATTCAGGGGCACATACTTGAAGCATCGACTTGTGAATATTCAAGTTCAAGGTGAGTGAATTCCGGGTGGTTTTTTGCCGAAAAATTATTTCCTGCATTGCGCTCTGACACCGCTAGATGGTAGGCGGCTTCTTCTCTTGGTCGTCCAAAATCGAGTGTGAGGCAAAGAAGTGCCCAAGAGATCGGTTTTCTCTTTTGCCGTAAAGCCAAATAATCATTGCGCAAATGCAATGATGGTAGGAACGGCTGGGAAAAGTTTCTCAGAGTGACTTTGGAAAGCGCCCAGAACTTGTGCCTGCCTGGTGATCCCAATTTTGACGACATGCTTGAATTTCGCTGTAGCGATTCGCAGTTTGAGGAATATGGAGTCACGATTTTTGTTTCCTCTTCAGAATACTAGGGTTCAGATATTTAGTGACTAAGGTATTAGTACAAGCCTGATACTTCTGCCGTTTGCCTTCTTCTTCTAGGCGCATGAAACCAAGGCTGAAATATGCCAGAAAATGGTAGCTCAGAATTTTGTATAAACAATTCCATCCCCTCTATTTATATTTATTATATCAGCAACCGCAGTGTAGTCACTGGGATAATAAGAAAGGAAATATACCAGCCCCGATGGATGAGATGCAAAAGAAAACCGTATTCTATTCCAATCAGCTGAGTTGTAGTGCCCAATACGTCGGATTGCAGGTCTTCTGCAAGCCAAATTTTGTCTGGGTACTGCACTCTGTATCACAAGAGTTGATGCGTGTCTCGTTTACCATTATAGGACTTGTATACGCAGGGGTAGACCCTGACATGATCATCCATGCATTCGCGCAGCCAGAATGTGATAGGTCCTGACCTTCAAAACTATAAAGGCAATAGTATCAGACATCCTAACTTACGAACAGTGGTACCCCGGATATCCTGTGGTATAAACAGATATTCTTGATTTTACCCAGGGTATGATAGGTACGCTACGTCACTATGGTGCGATATCTGTGTCTCACATACAAAGGGCAGTCCGAGGAATATCCAATAATTATTCCCCTGATCTTGCGAGCGTTATCCTAGCCAGTACCTTCCTAGTGTGAACTTTTTTGACGCATCATATTTGGCGGGCTTCCGGATTCTCTCATTCACTAATGAAATCTAACCAAATAAATTTGGCTACTACACGTTTATCTCCTGTGTGAGCGTAGTCCTTTTGTGGTTGAGCCAGGCCAATACGAGCTGCAGACAAGCAAATAACTACTGCTAGACTCTACCAATTCAAAAAACCTTTTTGTTTATGGAAATAGACCTTGTAGGAGAATAAATACTTTTGATCACCGTAAAGTGTTTCTGTTTTCTTATTTTTTTTTATTTATTAGATACGATTTTTTTTTAAATAAAATTATGAAATAATATATTGCGGTATATTAAAGAGAAAATTATTGTTTTAATGACACGCTAATGGTGGTTGTAAGACCTCTGTAATTTTATTATGAATTAAGGACGAGACTTCGTTCATCTAATGCTTTGAATAATAATGAGCCCTTCATGCATATCTTCATAATGAGAATTATTAAATGTCTGCTTACAATTATAAACTGTACCTAGATAAATAATGTATTATTTTATATACTTATTATCACAATAAATTAATTACTACTTATCCATTATATACGTTCCGCTTATATACTGACAGCTTATGTTGTTCGCTTATAAACTTACCTCTTACATACTGGCCGCCTATATACTCACCGCTTTTATACTTGCCGTTTGTATATCTAGGCCTTACATACTTCCTACCAATATTCTTATGCATTATATACTTGCTACTTAAATACTTTCTGTTTTTATATTTACACCTTATATATTTATCGCTTTCATTTTAAATATAGACCCTAGTTTACCAATTCTCTTCAACATCTTCCAGGTTTTAGCAAAACTTTCTTACTGAAATTAAATAATACCTTAATCACGTGAATCTTCATATGATTGATGATGATGATTGAGTTATTTAAAAACGAAGTAATGAAATTTTTAAGTTATTTATGTACGGTTTTTTCTACTTTAATTCAAACCCTAAAAATGGTTAAGAAAAGAGTGTGAATATCTTAATCTAATCTAAATAGTATCCAATGTTTTATTTGGACCTATAACACATATGGAACTGACATATATTTATTAATAAAACAACACTGTAAGATAGCTACAAAAATTGTTCTTTACTTTAGTTTACTTTTACCATTTTTAATGTTGAAACAGGTGATAATATTAAATAACTAATCAAGAAAACGTAGGTGTTGAATTCTCTTTAGTCTATTGAACTTAAATATGTCATTGCATATTACAATAATAAGAGTACTTATTTATGAAAAAATTATCCAGACAAAACGTTCTTTTGTTGATATTTATAGATTTAGTAAAACATTTTTAATTTATTTTGAAATAAAGAAACATAAATTTTTGCTCTCAAAGGATCTTTACAATCAAATAAATGTTTTGACAACATTTCATAACTGTCCAAACCATTAAGCTCTTCTGAAAAATTACATTTTTGATAAAACTGAAAAGTGTTTTTTTTAAAGTTATTTTTAATTCCACAAATATTTCTATTTCTTCTTTCACGATTTTTTGTGTGAATATAAAAAAAGTTATTGCAATCGTAATTTGTATTATTGGTTGTAATCAACGTGAGCAATATGTTGCAATATAAATCTTATCTATAATTTAAATCGAAAACTATGTCCAAGTTAGAGTAATAGTACTACTTTTTCAAGCTTTCAGAAGGGGCTTAAATACGAATGAAACCTTAGTTTTTAGATCAATTACAATCATTTGTTGGTCCGAGTTCGTACTTAATGTACTATTGACGAATGAGGTTCTTTTACGCGAAATTGCAACTGCAACGATTAATGATTCACTTTAGAATTTTTGTGTGTATTTAAAGTTAATATAACTGAAGGGTCAGGTCTGAAAGTTGCTCTACAAAACCAAAAGTAGAAAAAAAAAATAGATTAACGATTGCGAGTGACGAATCAAAAAAATTTAAATATAGGAGTTTATGGAAGTTTGATAAGGATGACTTTGTTTAATTGATTTGCGAGTTTTCTAACCTTTGTCTAATAACAAATTCTTTAAAAATATTCGGTATATTTACGGACTCAATTTGTTTTTCAGATATGGTTTGACTAGTCATAAGTCAGTCTGATAAATGAGACGACAAACAGATACAAAATTGATTTGTTAACCTGTGCATATTCAACAAGTGAAGATAAGCTTCAACTCGTCATAAATGATTCATATATATATATATGAGATAGAGTTTAGCCGATAAAACTAAATCGGCTTAACATGTTTAGATTTATTTTGCTAAAGAACAGATTAACCTAGATTATTTAATGGAAAACTACTATTTATCTTGAAATTATTCGTGACAATTAATATACCATACTTCAATATTAACCCTCTTTCAAATAAGAATATTAATTAAAAAAGTTTTCATAGTTTTTTTTAGAATAAAAATTATTGTATAAATTTTATGGATATTTTATTTTCATAAATTCGAAATAGATATTCTGCAGGAATAGATTATTTTTAGGACTACTTTTGTACTAACTTTTGGCGCACAAAGTAATTTAAAAAAAAATTAATTCTTATTGAGCTCAGATAGTTTTATTATATTATGGGAATAAAAGTATTATAAGCAGAATCCTATTTATAAATTTTTATAGTTAAGTTTTCATTGCTTCAATTTACAGGACATGGAACATTTATCTAAATCTAAAAAGTAAATATGTTTAGAACTTCATTGTGAAAAGAGATGGTAAATTATCTTTGCTACACAGTAATTTCATGAAGTATTCTTATGTTAAAAACTGTAATTGTTTTACTTACTTTAGACATCTATGTAAACGTTCAAAAATCAATTTTGAGAAAGAAGAAGATATTAAAATATAACTTACAAATACATTATTACATTGTCATGTAACGATTAGGCAGATTGCTTTCCTTTCATTCCTTCACATTTGCTTAAACTTATACTTTTTTGAATATTCGTGCGAAACTGAATTAAGTGATTTAACCCTAGATAACTGAACTGTTTTTATCGTTATATTATTACTACACCTTCGTCCAACGGCCTACGGAAAAAAAACAATGAAATAGAATAAAAAATATTTAATTAAGATAGGAACTTGTTTCATGGCACAAAAGTAAGGATTATAATGAGGATTGTAATGAGCAAAAATAAGTACTAATTAATGTTAAAATATCAATTTACACAGTGACCACACATACCAACATTATGTGAACCACAAACAGCTTTTCTACATCTGGCGCAAGGGTGCTTGGTCATTCTCCGAGCCTTTGATGGACATAGGTAGCAAATTTTACGCGCGTTTGACGTAGAAGAAACAGGAGCTTCTATTGTTGAAGATTCGCCAAGAATATCCTCAATCATGACCCTTATATAACACCTCAAACTCACGGTCTGTTAACGTTGCCGAAGCCAGGGTTCCATTAGGTGATCTCCAAACTTTATTACAAAATCGCGCCAACTCAATGGCTTTTTCTTATATCTCATGTTGTTACAGACATGAATAGCGTAGGAATGAACAGAACATATATTGAGGATGTTATAAAAGATACACATCGGCCATCTCTTGGTTTTCCGATTAGAGCTTATATTTGCACACATTTGATCGACAGTTTCCACTGCACCTTTGGTGCTATTATAAAAACGTATTATTTCTGGTTTTTATGTCGTTTCATTAATAATAGGTTGACTATGAATAGAATACAATAAAAATACAACTTTGTTGGATTTGACTCTAAATGAAACTTAATATCTTTCTCTAAAATGTCGTCTGTTTCCGATGTTCACCTGTCAGATCTCTCCTCCAATTCGCTTTCCGACTCTGGCTCTGGCTCTGGCTAACTCCAGCCAACGACGAATCTGATCCTCTTGATTTCTCAAATTCGTCTAAAATAAATATAAAAAAGTGAAAACATCTCTACATCTCTCCGTACGATGTATCTAAACCGAACCAAAAATCTACTTACTACTAAATTTTGCATTAAACTTTCTATTTAAATCAATCCAATAAATTAAATTAGAAATTTAATAAATACTATTCTACATTTATCGATAAAAAGCAAATCTATAATATGTAAAACAATAAATATAAGAATTTATTAATGTACGTACCGTAACAATAAAGTTGTTGTTATTACTAAACCTTCGTCCAGCGGACGACGAAACGGTTCCAGAGCACGTCCTATGATGAACGTGGACCCAATAGCGTAAGTAAGGTAAAGAAAGAGTCAAGGTCAGGGAACGAAGCGAAGTAGGTGATTTCGAATTTCGTCAAGAGGCACGTCGTCGCCTCGACGAGTGATTAGTTATACGGGGTTAATTAAGGGGGGTAACCTTTCCAAAAAAGATCGGAGCAAAGCCAATACTCCTTCCTTTTCCGTTCTTTCTCATATTTTCTTATCTTTTTCTCCACTTCCTAAAAATCAATTACCCATTTGAACTTTTATTATGTTGTTGTTATTATCAACAGTATTTGGTATTCCGTCTCATTATAATAAATTAAACACAGATAAAAATATCAAAATATTATCTAATTATTAAAAAAATATTATAATCTAGAATTCTGATATTTAATATTATATGTATTTAATGTTTCTCCTTCCTTTATAAAGAATAGTTAAATTAAAAAATATAATTAAACATTTAAGAAAATATAAATTGAAAGTCAAATACAGAAAGAAAATGTATTAATACTAAGACGATATGAATAGAATATTATCTTGCTTGCACAATGAATAGTCTTAAGCCATTAGGAGGTAAGTACTTTAGTAAATCTTTATAAACCGCATAATGGACTTACCACTTCATATTATACAGTAAATAGCGGTATCCAATTTAGGTCCATAGCAAGGGAATATTTTATTAAATTTAAATTATCCCTTATAATATGTAATATATTTTTTTATTAACATGTTTATCAAATTAATATTTATATATCAAAAATGTACTTTATTTAAGACCATGGAGGTAATATAGAGTAGGTAAAAAATAATATGAAAAGACAACCTATTTTTTTCTACTATGAGAAATAGTTTCGTTAAAGAGAGTAATCTTGTTTTTCGGAGCTTTGAATCCCTTTGACTATCCGCTTTGCGTCAATCTGTCAAAAATGGCGCTAAGAAAGTAATTTGGGGCTTCTTAAATATTTCTTATTTTCTTTTTATATATTTAAGATAGAAATGCGAAACCGTCTGCAATTTTTTTAGCTTAGATGAATACTACGAGTTCCTATTTTAATAAATAGGAATACACTGAAATCATTAAACACGTGATATTTGTTAAAAATATATATTAATAACTATAAAGTCAATTTTTTGGCAATATTCTTAGTTTATATGTAAATAACTTTATGACAGTAAACAGTACGAATATGAATCAAATTATTATATTAAATTATATCTCCCGTTTGACTTAAGTTATTTTTATATTTAATTTTATATCTTAAGTAAATGTTATCCCAATTGGAATAAAAAAATAGTATATATCAAATAATGTTTTATTTTATTTTAGATGTTAATTAAAATGCAGTTTCATGGCGGACTTTAATCAATGCAGACGAAACCCTTGGCAAAAGTTACTGAAATAAAACTTTGACAAAGACTGAATTTGTTGTTTGTTTGTGAATTTATTTTATCCAAAAACATTAAAATAATGAATTTCAAATATGCTATTAAATTCAAAATTAAGAAAAAAGGATACAAATCAAATAAAGCGAGTAACGAAAAGTTTGGTTAGAAGAAAATATTTTATCACAGCCTTTTTAAAAATAATTAGCCATAAACATATAAAAAGAACAATATTATATACTTATACAGATATGTCATAGAGGAGAAAAAAGTATCGGTATACACATTGAATTTAATTTACTTACTGCAATCTTCGTTGCAGAAATAATAAAGTGTAGTAATTTAATAATTTTTAATTTGGAATTTGCATAATAATCGAACTTTTAACATAATGGTGATCGTACTGTCTTGCATTAAACCAATCGGAGAACAAAGTTGAGAGTATTTTTTTATTATTATTGTTTTGTCACCTTACTAGTTTTTGTATTACACAAAAATTTAATTTAAAAATAATATTTTTGGCTTTTTGGTTTTTCAATGTAGATAGATAAAGGTGATATACAAAAATATATATAAAGATATATTATGTTAGGTATCGCGGAGCGGAGTTTAAATTATTACAAGTTGTTTTGACATTTTTATCAATAAAATTCACAAATATGTTTTGTTCAATTTTATTTTACGTCTTAGATTATTCTTTTGTTTTGTTTATTATTCACGTTGAAAATAATCAAAGTAGATATTTTCAATGATTGAAAAAGAATTGCAATTATATAAACTAATATTAAGTAGTTTGGAATAATTGCTCTCTTTATTTTATAATAAAGAGAGCAATTATTTTATTATTAAAATGATTATTTAATAGAAAATTGCGAATTATAAAACTTTTAAATGATTTTTTTTCCGCTAAAGAATAATATAAATATTTGTCTTTGTTTAGTTTTAAAAACTAAGTAGCTATATATTCAAAATTTATTAATTGTGTTTTAAAATCAAAGTTACAAACAAAAAATACAAGAAAGTGTACGTATTAAAAATATATCAAAAACAATAATATAATAAATCTAGATTTCATAAAACTATCCAATAAAAATTTCAATATACTCTTTGAATTTATATCCGAAGTATTCAACACTTGTATATACTGGGTCGCTTCCCTGATATCTAGAAATTGCATATAAAATAAATCAAATTAAAATAAAATTATTTTAAAAAAAGACATATTTATAACAAAAGTATTTAATATTTTATTCAAGTAACATCTGCAATTAATTTGAATCTAATATTATATAGAATTTTTAAACCGATTATATATACCGTAGATGAACAATGTATTTAACATAGAACATTTTAACTTTAAAACTTTTATTATTAATTTCAAGGTCGAGTAATAAATACCATTAGAAATTTACTACCATTGCAGATAAAGCAATCCATCTAAGTCTTAAACTATTTTATTAAAAAAACGAATTGTGCTCACGAGTTATCTGCTAGATAAAACCAGCCATTTCATAGATTAGACGCTCCAAATCTACAGACAGACATACATAGTTTTTTTTTGTAAGAACTGTATATAATTTCATATGCATTTAGTAAAATAGCCAACTCAATTTTATTTATATATATAGCTATGCTAGTTCGTGAAAAGAAAAAAAAATGTAGTATGATTTATCGCTACTAAGAATATATATATATATATATATATATATATATATATATATATATATATATATATATATATATATATATATATATATATATATATGTATTGAGAAATAATGCTACATTCGATAAACCTTAGTAAATAAGTAAATATAAAAATATACGTGGAAGTTTGATAACCGTATTATAATATAATATTTAGTGTCCATCGTTAAGTAAAGGTATAACGAACATTGTTTTACAAATTTTTAGAAAAGAAATAAAAATCCGAATTTTTAAATATGTAAAGAAATTACTCAGAAGTAAATTAACGAACAATAAAATTTAATATTGCTTTCAGTAAACAGGAACCGGTATTATTTTGAGCCGGGTTAAGAAAAATAAAAATCGTTCTGAAGCTTTTTTTCAAATTAGTTAGAAGCCCATAAATTATATTAACATTTTTTGGGATTGTTTGAACGGGTGGAAACTGTTTGATCAATAGTTTCAGTGACTTTAAACTATTATATCTCTAGAACTTGGTTTCATCTCTTTACCATTCTACAATCTGTTGGATTCGTTTCGAACCTATCGTTAAGTCAACAATTTTAATTTTGTACTGCTAAATTGATGAATTAATAAATTACAATAAAAAAACTGAAAATATGGTAAATATTTTTATAATTGAAAATAATAATAGAATCATAAATATTTATATTATAAATTCAAATTCAAATTCGAAATGTCATGTCATGTTTATTCAGATCTATCTGAATAAAGATATTCTGTATTTGAATTTGTGTAAATGCCTACATTTACACGCACTTTCGAATAGTCAATTATTACAAGGTCAGTGCAGTCAGTCCGTGAGTAAGCTACCACCGGCTCGGAATGCTGAGAAGAGCCGGCCAGACACTCAACAGTTGCCCCTTTTAACAATCTTAGATTATGTACATTATAATGTCAACCTTGAAAATGAGTCGACAACTCAAGTTCCACACATTTGAATTCTCTAAACTCTTGAACATTATAATAATATTTATTTAATAATACACTTTTGAATTTAGATTTAAGAGAAAGGAAAGCTTAAGATATCTTGTCGAACTTTATTACATGTGCGAATAGATATTATAACTTTATTACTCAAGCCCATGAAGGATTTGCTAACTTTTTGAAGACGAATTTGAAGCTTTACGGATTTATTTTTATTTCTTGTATTTATCGTGCGTCTGTCAATGGTTTTTATATAACAATTAAAATTTTAACGTATAAGTAATATATTCTTAAATATATACCTAAAAATTGAGAAGTGACTGTAAGAATAAAAATTTCTTTAAAAACATTCCTCAAGGAATCTCTAGTTTTTTAGTAATAAGTAGCCCGCAAGGCTACCATGAAAATAACTAAAACAAACAATTCGAGCCGTCTAAACGTCCGTTAATTGTATAACTTTTATAATTGCAAAGACGGCCGAGCTGAGTTTGTTTGCGAGTGCTGAGAGCCAGCCTATTGGCTTCCAAACGATTTTGAATTATTTACGTAAACCGTCTGGACTCTTTGATTCAGGTAAGGGCAGCGCTAAGTACACCATAGTAGTTAAGTTTGCATCGCAAAGTTTGATTTTCCACGAAATCAAAGGCTTTAGACAAATAACTAAACACCCCGATTGCATTCTGCGACTTCGCCCATGCGTCTTAAATGTGCATAAGAGGGGTGGCTCCCGCATCAGTTGTTGATTTGTCGTTGGTAAAACCATATTGCTCGTTACGCTAGATTTTATTGCTATACACAAACTCTCTTACCTAGTTCAGAAAAAAAATTCTTAAGAACAGTAAAACAGAGATGTGTCTATAATTTGCGGGTTCAAGCCTATCACCACTTTTAAACAAAGGAACTACTTTACTGTTTCTTATCAAATCTGGGAATAAACCGGTTTCAATTCATTTTTTGGAAATTAAGAAATATTGTGGGGCAACATCATTTATAATAGTGCTAACTAATTTGACTGAAGTATTAAAATTACCGTTTTTTTCGGATTTTAGGTTCTAAATGTGGCAACAATTTCATTTAATGAAACAGGTTTAAAAGCAAAACATTTATTACTGACTCAATTATTATTATTCAATCGGCAGTAAATGATGAAGAATTTAAATTACTCGTGACAATTTTTGGAATTGCAATAGAAAAAGGCTCATAAAGCTGCCACATTCGTATGCGTATACATATATTTATATTAATATTATATCAATATTATAATTTTTTAACTTTATAGGTCAATTGGCAGTCCTACTTGTCACAGTAACACACAGTAACAAAGCTCCCAAGTTGCCTTTATTTTATGTTCTGAATTTAAGATTTTATTTCGAATATAAATCGACTTAGCTTGTACGCAAACGTTCTTAAATATTTTAGAGAAATTCCTTTATTCAAAAACACCGCATCATGATTCTACTGCCTCCTACCATATAAATCATATAATTTTTCTCTGCTTCTATTTATTCCTACGCTAGCCTAATATAAGTTGCGGAAACACTAATAATGCGAGTAGGTTCCTAAAAGACATTCAACAAGTTATAAGATTTAAACAAATTTAATAAACGTATACTAGAGGAAGTTACTGCACTCTACCACCGACTTGTTTTTAGGACAATTTGTTGTTAAAATATCTTCCATTTTATTTTTAAATTCATCAAATTCACCAGAGTAGGTTCGGTATACGCATAAGATAATATACTCATGAAGCTCACTGTAGGATATTTCAATACTTAGCTCGACAGAGAGCGCCACTATGTCTGGTTGAGACTTAAACTACAAAACTACGAGCTAAGATAAATGAGCCACCGCGAATAGCTTTCTCTCTACGGAACATACTTGACAATATGTAATTTTCTATATTCATAATATTGTTACTTTTTGATAACCAGTACTCTGTAATGCACACACAAAAATACAATATTAATTTATATTGTATTTTTTAACAAACACTTCCACTTCGGATCGATGATTGGCAAAGGCCACCAAAGTATATTTTGATGGACAATATTAAATAGCTTAGGCTTTTCTTGCAGCCATAATACTGACTTTACATTATAAAAGTCACAATATTTTGCTTTACACAGAAGAAACGTATATCGTACCCATATTATGACAAACTGACATAAATGACTGAAACATAGCGTAGCAGAAAATAATGCATCCAATAAAGCAAAGCTTTCGTTTAACTTCCATTTATTGTACTTGGTTAGTTGTTGAATAAAACTTTATAGAATTTTTTAAAATGTACTAGTGACAAGCTATTTTATACAAAAATGTAATCAGAATTATACTTGAGTACGTTACGTTTACTATTTTTTTCGTATTGATTATCTTTGATTATTTTATTAAACCACCAAATTTACAACATCACGATTAATACCAATTCAACCAGACTGATTAATATTTCATTCAAAACGATCTGCGTACGGCCAATCAGTCATAACTATCTCGATTTGGCTCTTTGCCGATTCCATGTCATATTTCATTATGAGATATATATATGTATCGCATATGTTATATATCTATCCTTAACTATACAGATTTTTAAGTATTAAGATTTTTTAAATTTTAATGATATATAATTATGCATAAAATTAAAAGAGACTTAGGATAATTTAATTATTTTGTAATTGACGTATGTTTTTGTCAAAGTACTTCAATTAAAATCTTTATCTCGCTTTTATTTACTATCTTCGTGTTCATTCGGGATAATATGTCGCCTTTGATGTATAGCTTATTTAATTAGAGCGGGGAAATATAGAAACGGAAGTTTCCAAAGAATTTCCAGGATGTTTAGTGACCTTTCTTCACACCGTTCATTACGTTAAAATAATGTGTAAAGAATGAATAAAGTAAACCAAAAAGCATAAACATAAAATAGTTAAAATACAAAAAAATTAAACAATGTGTATAAATTAATTTATTAATATTACATAGAAAATTTCATTAGTATCTGGTGGTAATTACACTACCACATCACTTATGCTTTATTAAATTCTAGAATTTTTTTTTACCTTGTTTACAAAACGCAGCCAAATCTGCAAGAGGACTGGACCAAGTTGTGTTTGTGGATCAAACTCCAAATAATTGCCAGAATAATACAGTATTCGTTTCTAAAATACTATTTAATTTATAATACGTATACTTATAGGTTGTATAAAGAAAAATAATAATATTTTAATTATTATTTTAACAGTTATTAATTGGAAAGTTTAACAAAATATCTAGCATTTCTACTGTTTGACCTGTTTCATATGCATACGCATGTTTGTAAGATGATCGTTTGTACCTAAATTAAGTTGCATGTTACAACAAAATATATACAAAAGCACCTAGTTATTTTTTTTACCTATAAAATCTAACTTCCGAATAGTTTTAAACGAAGTTACTGGTACTTTGCCACAACACGCACTTCGTTTCCTTATTTTTACCGGTTTAGTGTTGGGTGAGGTGTTAATTTTGATGAAACTCAAAAGGGTCGATTTCTGTTATTGGAGGTTTCGAACGTCAATAAATGATTGTTATGCTAATACCAAGTTTTTTATAAAATATTTCATCTTCTTCTTTTTTTATTTAAGAGGAGCGCAAAAGAGTGTGTGGGTCACCAGTGGCAGGTGTTCACAGTCGCCCACTCTTGCGAGGAACAATCAACATCAAAGGGGATCGGGGAACGGGGAACATCCGGGGAATCGCAATACCATGGCCAGCCTTGGAGGTGACAGTATACGCCTTTCTTAAAGGCACTCGTGTCGGATCGATCTGGAAATACCGCCGAAATAAGTTCCTTTCACAATTAAAAAGTATGTAAAAGGACAGTCCTTGAAAACCATACCCATAGAGGATCGCATCCAGGTGGTACGGATGGTATTGCAGGCGATGACGTGCTGTGCGGTGATGAAATTCGGCGGCGGACACCACATTAAACTACTTTTCGGAATACTCCACGTTGTAAATACATGCACATAGAACATGCTCAAAGATGCCACGTCTCTACGCAAGGCCAAAGAGTTCAGCGGTTCATAGAGCACCGGGTGTTCAATATTCTGCAACGCTCTCCTTTGTCAGCGGTCAAAAGGTAGAAGCTGTGAGGGTAATTCAGAAGAGAAATGAAAGCCTTATAGAGCGCAAGTCTTTGGCCAGAATTGATATTGTTGACGCCCACTCCCACTCCCACTCCCACTCCCTTTTTTTTACAAACTAACAGGTTTTTTCAACTTCAGTTTCATTAAACTTTATGCGTTATAATTGTCACATATATTTTTTTATTAAATTTCAATCTTCTAATTCCAGTCAACTAAGTATAGGATTTTAATCACTATTAATATTATATCTTACTATTATATTAATAATGTAGGTTTTATTTATTTTACAAATACTTCTGGTATTACGTGACACCTATAACATGAGTTTAAGCACTAATTTATTATCTTATTCATTAGGAAAAAAACAACTGCATGATATTTTTTGTGTATGAAAGCAGATAGTGTTATAGATGAAAGCTTATAAATGAAAAGATAGTCCAAAATTAGAACTACAATTTTTATTTATAATTTTACATAAAATATTTTTTATTTACAAAAATATAGGCATTTTATTCATATATTTTAAAAATAACGAGTCACATTTATGAAATAAATGATAAAGGTAAAACTATTTAGGTCAGAAATTATGAAAGCGTGTAGATTTTAGCCAACAATTTTAAAAGGTTCTCTCATCTCTTTTAGCCTCTTTTAAGATAATTGTATGAAAAAACCTAAATATCCCTGTAATTATTCTACAAGTTACTAAGAGGAAAAATTTAATCACCACATGCGAGTCTTAAAATGCAATAAAAATATGTATAATTTTAATGCACTTTCCACTTAATTATTTTAATGTGAAAAACATTCCTTTATACCTGTACTAGCTATAAGATGACATTGTCTTTCATATATTTTAATATAAGCTTTTGAACGATCTATAAATATTACTAATATATAGCCTTAACGTGTTATGTTATGCTGAAATCGATTTATTTAAGATAAAGTGACCTTAAGTAATAGTATATGATCTATTAAAAGAATATCTACATTATGATATACTTTAAATATCTTACATTACGTAGATCACCAGATAAGTTCTGCAATATGGAGTTTTTATAAACAGAAAGTACATGATTATATATATTTTTTATAAATTTCAATTCATAACTAGTAGCTAGCCAATAAATAGTAATATAATAAATCAATTTTTATCACTGCATTACGAAGTTATACGTTTTTGAAGAGTGAAAAATTACTTAGTGGTCGAGAGACGTATTTATTACGCGCAATTATTCGCTACAAATTTATGCGTGGCCTATCTATGCCTATCTATAGATAAATACTTTAAGGCAATGAAAACTGTAGTCCAAAAAAAGTGTTCTCATTGCACAACTGTTTACCGATACTCTCGTGAATTTGTACGCGATAACTTCAGTGTGAGTGTACCTCCAAGATCTGGTCATCTTGTAGAAGTAACTACTCTGGAAAACGTAGTCAAAGTCGAGTTATTGATCAAGGCTGATAATAATATTACACACAGACAAAAAGGTCTTAAAGATTAATGCACCAAGCGTTCCTAGAATTTTACAAGATATCCTTGAAGTAAGAAACGTTTGTACACTGTGGGACCTTAAGCCAGAATAAAAAAAAGTGACAATAAATTGTTAAAGGTTTCAGAAAACGGGAATTCGTGTTATATCAATGACAAGGGTAACGAAATCTGGCTTTACTATTTTGATGTACAGTCAAAAAATTAAAACAAAATATAGTTGTTTGAAAATGAGGAAACGCAAACTCAAGTCCGTAAATCGCGATCAATGAAGAAGAAAATGATAGCTCTATTTTGTAATAGACGAGGGTTATTGAAACGAGTTGTTTTGGATAGTCAGCGCAAAGTCACGGCCTGAATGACGGCGGCAATGAATGTTTGCCTAAAGTTGTACAGAAACTCAAATCAAAAAAACTCGTCCAAACTCAAGAATGGGTAGTTGGTATATTCACCACGACAAAGTTCCTGCGCATCAGTTGCGACATTTGAATTTTTGAAGAACAATGGTGTAAAAGTTGAGCATTCTGTCTACAGTCCAGATCTTGTTCTCTATGACTTTGCTTTGCTTATAATTGTGATAGATCAGCTCAAAGGTAGGAAGTTTGCGAACGACTCTGAATTATTGGCAGCGTGGGACCAAGCATATTCGAAAACCCATAAGAAAAATAGAATGAATTTTTCGACAACTGGTTTTTATGATTAAGTGTATAATTTGCAATGGCAATTATTTTGAAAGACTTTAATAAATATGTCTGTATTGCAAACTTATCTAGTGACCTATTATAATAATATTGACCATTTTATTGACATATAACAGTTATTAGTTTTAATCTTTTTAATTTATATAAACCATCCTGTTAGGCTTGTGTAAATTATTAATAAATATTCAATATAAGATTTATCAATAGTATACCGTAGCTCTACCAATTAAGTTAAACTTTTCCTACTCGGCCTTATGAAATTAACAGTCTTTATAGGAATGTCGGAGACGATTTCTAAAAGGGTTCCTTCAAAAACCCTAATCGATGATAATAAGATTTAAGCTATAATCAAATGATCTATAAAGCTTTCAGCCATGTTAAGCTTCTTTTCTATATTAAATCTATTAGATCTTTATTTTCAGAAGCAATAAAAATATTTCATAATTTTTATTTTCAGAAATACAAACAAAACAACTTTCCAAAAATAGCCAACGATTCAAAATCGTTATAAGAAATTATTGAATATTGAAAATGTTTAGTATTTTAATTTAGTAATATTACTTTAATAATTTTTTCCAACGCAATCAAAGAAACTAACACCTCTTAATTACATTTTCGTCGCTTTACCGTCGTGACAAGTTGTAATACATTACAAAGAAAAAGGGCACCTTTATTTCGTGCCCTACAATTGAGTAATCGCGTGCATTATTCACCAGCCCTTTGACCTTAGTCCGTTATCAGATTCGCTTGACCGATGGCATGTAGGCTAGGAAAGACATTTATTGTAAAATTATACTAATGCAGTTTATACGAAAGAATAATAATATAAATTTTATAGAAATATATTTTTTCTAAAATTTAAGATATGTAACATAAATTTTTGAATATACGTTTACTCAATAGTACTTTAAAAAAATCCAAAGTTTGCCTGTGAAAACATGAAAATATATAATATAAAGTCAGCTCAATAGAAAGACGTTGCAAACCGGAATTTGGAGTAGAGACATCATATTAATCAACATATCTTCAACTTACAATGAAGTGTGGATTTAGACATGCTGCCGAATGCAATTATGGTTAGATGTAGAAATATAACTATTATCGGTATGTTAAGTCCAATTTCGCAAAGTATTTTATGTCAATCAATAATGAACACAATATCGATGAGCTAGAAAACGAAACTCGTAATCTATAGAACAAAAACCTATTTAACGTAAACGGCGGTCTGAAATCGGGAATACAGATATTACTTTTGTAATGAATTGTAAATGAATTACTAAACAATATACACAATATGAAAACTGACTAGCCACCAAACATGCTATGGTTGTAGTTGTAAATTGTACGCGGTATTGCAATAGCACTGCAGCAATTGCACTTTATATTTATGATGGCTTTAAAGCCACAAATTGAATTGTCGGGATGCCATGTGTCATGTCGGCGATAGCTCTGGTTGGTGTCTAATTTGTAGCAACTAATATTGGCTATTTTAAATCATTATATATATTTATATATAGACCGCAGAGTATTAGTTTCTGTTATTGTTATCATTTTTGCTATTATACTGGTTTCTGTATTAGGTTACCAGAACTACAAATATAAAATTATAATATTAATATAACCAAATAATCCACATAAAATATTGTTATGATAATTAGTAACCTGAATTATTTGTTATTTATACATATAATGTAATCAGACTTCAAGTCCACATTCAGGAAATTGTAATGCTAATAAATAAGTAATTTAGGTTATTGTTTCATTAAAAGCAGATTTATTGTTTAGTTTTTTGTCTTATTTTAATAGAATAAAAATTTATTTTTGACAAAGACGTGAGGAGTGCAGCTTAAATTGCTGATAAGATTATTTTTACATATAATGAAATATATTTAAACCTGTTACAATCTTTTGTATAGGAAGATAGTTTTTATTAATAGACATTTATCTTTAAAAACAAACGAATTGTTGATTTAGTTTTTAACATTGTAATTTATTTGATAATAACATAATAGGTAAACGTTTTATATTATAGGTTAACAAAAATACTAATAATATATATATATACAAACTAAAATAACACTTTATAAAAGAAAATAACCAACTGTCTATGCCCAATATATTATCAAACATTTTCTTAAAAGGGTATAATGTAAAATGGAGAGGTTATTTTTGATTTTAACGTAAATTGCCATCATAGGTACATCAGAAAGGAAAAAGCTCTTCAGTTAATCTCTTAAGTCTTCATTTTGAGACCCATTTCTCAAGAAAGTTAAAAAGTCAAGTTATTATTCATTAAAAATTAATATTATGACACCAATTTCATATAATTTTCTATTGAAAGGTATACCTTATTAGAACAGAATATGAAAAAGGTATACATTATTAGACCACAATAGCAATAATTACTTGCTAATGAAGACTTATTCCTGTTAACAAATAAATACATTTTACGACTAAACGACTGTTATATGAAGCAAACGCTTTAGTTCCATAAAACATTAATAAATATTGCATAAGCCGTCTTTTCCTGAGTTCTTAAACACTCAGAGGCGAGAGCCAAACTTTGTTTCACTCATTAATTTTACTTACATCTTTTATATGGGAGATGACGGTTAGATAATTTGTAACGATTAGCACACTTGGCTTAACTACTTCTTTTTCCGTATTCAATTATGGAGTGTAAAGAATTGAATTGTATATTACTTGGCTTACTTTTAATAACAAATTTATAACAAATCATGGGCCCTTAACTTTTCTTTTTCAGCAATAGCATCGACAACTTAATGAATTTTTAAATTTTTATTAATTTGAACTTTTATATTACCAAATACTGTCTGTAAATTGTATTATTATTATTGTGATGTTTAAAAATTATTTTATTTTAATTTCTTTACATCCATATTCAAAATTTTCTAATTTCAAATGCACATATGACATATATTGCACATATGACCTCACACTATAATAGATCAGATCATCATCATTTTCGCTTTTTCTTCCAAAGTGTTAGTTTCAAACACTATATACTACCAAACCAAAATGTTGATAAATTATAAATCAAAATGTTAATAAAGTAAAGCTAAATATTAATAAAGTAAACCTTTTTGGTTAAAACTACATAAATAATAACAATCTATATAAAAATAAAAGAATAAAAGGAATTCCATGAGAGACAAAACTTTGCCACTATTACTTAATTTTCTACTCCGATTTGCCACAAAACCACCTCTAATTAGTATGCAAAACTTTAAATAGGTCAGAAGATCGGAAGGAGCTAGCAATTATGGTATATTTTTTTGAGGAAAGTTTTGGACGAAATTTTAGAGGCACGTTCCATTTAGAGCTTTAGAAAATCTGAATAATCGATTCTTTATTTGCTTTTGTATTATTTATCACAAATCGCTCTCAAGGTCACGTATATCTTAATTTTATATATGTGTCATATTTTTACAACTTCAGAAGCCTATCCTTAATAGGCAAATCTTATTATATTATCTTATATTTAATGACACAAATACGTACAAAATATTGCAAGCGTGTATGATATAATAAGATTTACACTATCAAATGAATATGTTACCGCCATACGGGTCACAGCATAGCAGACTTAAACACACGTCTTCAGATTGTAATATAAAGGAGCTTACAATGGAACTCAGGTTTAAATATGGGAGACACGTGAAATGCATGTATATTCGTTATCTTAGAGACTTGTTTAAAGCTTTAGTAATGTCTCCTTCCTTGACAGAGACACTAAGTAGATTTAGGTATACATTTCCTGCACCAAAGTAATAGTCATTTATTTTATTCTTGTAACTATTTGACTTGTAAGTAAACTACTTGAAAAAAGTCTATAAAAACAAAAAAGTCTATAAATCTCTTATTTCTTACATATAAAATGTTTTAATTAACCAATCATTTCAGAGATAATTTTTAATATAGTATTATAATTTTTTAATCTTTCAAAAAAGATTAGGTATTGGTATTGTTTTTTTATTTTTATTGGTGAGGACGATATTTATATAACATTATGAACCTATTCTGTAATGTTACATACATATATTTTTCCTGTTTCTATAAGGAAATGCTGAAGTTTGGGGACAGATCACTATCATGTTTATCGTTTCCATCGTAATAAGTTGATGCCAACAACTCTAACGGTACATGTATAGGGAAATTCATATCTGTGTTATTGTATTTGTTTTCAGTCTTTTTATTAATGTTGACTCTAATATGTTTATATCTGTTATTAGTTTGTTTTATCAATATACTTATTTCCTTGTGACTATCATAACAAATGGAACAAATACATATAATAAAATATTATATTTTTATTGTTTTACAAACAAGCTTTGCTTAAGAGCGATGATTCCTATAAAGATAAAATAATAAACTTTAACTGAATACAAAGTGGAATCCTATCTAAGTAAATTAAATACTTAATTGAACAAATAAAACAACTAACGTTTCGACGTCGACGAAGGTATTAGTTTTTGTACAACGTGGAATCATTTACTGGGTGAGAGAGGAAAAACTACCTAGGCAGTTTGCCAAAATCTATTTTCGCCTCCCCCTCTTTATTTAGAAGGCTCGGTAAATGACAACCCCGCTAGACCCGTTCTAACACCGGTATTTGGATAATCGATAGTGTCCAAAGAAATTAAGTTGATGACTTAAGCCAAATTCCAAACAATTTGTATCAATTTAAGTATAACAAACTTTGTAAAATGTTCAAGAAGTATGAAGTTAATTGCAAAAGATTTCTTTGAACAAGAGCTTCACGGTAATTAAATTGCAGCTGAAATTTTCTAAAGAAGATGAATCTTTAAAATAATGTGAACGTATCTTAAATTAAGACTAATAATTTATTTAGGGCAATAAATTGAAAATTCTTAATAAATATTTATCTTAGACACAATCATGTGTCACAGATTAAAATTAAATAACACAGTAAATTTCGCCACAGAATGTCACAGGCGGTGATGTGAGATATCATATTATAAGAGGTTGTTTGCGCAGGCGCGTTGGGTTCTGTGAGCCGCAGCGGCCAGTCTGCTAGACGCTTGTGCTCCCATCGAACAAGCCTGCGCGATGTTTGTAATGTTTCGAATTACAAAACTCACTTCCGAATAAATATCTAACGATAATTTTTAAAACGTATTTTTTTTGTGGCTGTGATTTATTTTCTAATCGGAACAGCTAATATTATTCTCGAACTATTGTGTGTAAACTTAAAAGTTTTAAAGTTTTATAAACTGTTGGTGTGGATTTTGTATGGGAGAATGTGAAAAAAGTGTTGTGTAAAAAAATAAATAATACTTAAGCAGATTTTTTTAGCAAAGTACAAAGATTTTTTTTCATAAAATTTAACAGTAAAATTAGTAGATGTTACCACTAGTACGATTTATGGTAGTAAAAAAGATATACATTAATTACTAATGAAGAAGCAATTCTGTTGGTTATTCAGAAAACAATTATAGAACTCTATTAATATTCAGCGTTAGTCCTTATTTAAATTCAGAAAAGACCGTGATTTATAGGATTGAAGTTATAACTTGGCAATGGTCTTCAATAGGGTTACGTAAATTAAATTATTCATAAACAATTAATGATTTATATTTATAGTATTATGTTTCTTGCTTGTTACTTTAAGCTCATTAGGAAATATAATTATAAGCTGAGCTTGTAGAAATGGTATAGGGACTATTACGACTTTTGGAATAAGAATCACTTAAAACAAACTATATATTATAAAAACATATATATCTATACATATCATATGAGCACATTATTATTTAAATTTAATTAACATATATTTATTAAATAATTTATACTCTCTTCCTTTTAAATACGTCTTAGAATATATTAATTATTAATAAAAATTCGCATGTTTATATTTAATCGTCAAAATCGGTCAATAAATATAATAGTGAATATCTAAAAAAACCTATAATACATTTAGGAAAAAGTATTGATTTTATAACTTAACAACAGAGCAATACATTTTAATTAAAGTTCGTAACAATTAAAGTAATACTTTCAATTTGTATAGAAGAATAAGTTTAAAGATCTGTTTAGTTTTCGCAATAAACCAGATTTTGTAGACGTACACAAGAAACTTTCTTAATCTTGGATATTATGTTATTCAAAATTTTAATAAGATAAAATTTATTTTTCCAGTCCATTCAGAGTAAGAAACAAATCATATTTATATTTGGTCAAAAATCAATAAATAGAGCAATCTGTATTTTGTTATATTATTGACATAAAATAATAACCTGTGTATTTTGCTGTTTGAAGAAATTCCAATCATGACTTAGTTACAACCACAAAAAAGAAGATTTATACCTTTCGTACCGTCTTCTTATAGTACATTCTCCTATACTTCTTTATTAAAAAGCATATATATATTGCAATGATAAATTGAGATATTAATGAATATAAATAGTACGATCAGATGGGATCTAATCAGTTGAACCTTTGAGGTAGAAACATACAGATTTTCAAAGTTTTATTGAAATTATTTAGGGTAATTTGTTTTCAATTATTGTTATTATAAAATGTTATTGCTTGATATAGTTGAAGTTTATTATTGACATATAATTAAACTAATAAACGTATTATAAGTTAAGATTGAGTTTAGCAAACTTAATCTCCTGTGATATGGGTATAACATGCAATTAAATGTATCTCGAAGAAAGTAATACTCTCTATATATGTACCTGTTTAAAGTTCTAATAATGTGAAATATTTATTTACTTATAACTTTTATAATCTATTATTTAATTTCGAAACAAATATTCCTGGATAAAACATTTTTTAATTAAATTTTAATCTGTAATAAGAATGATAAACCAAGCAAAGATCAGGTAAATAAAAAAAAACTGATAGAAAAGTAAATGATATAAATTTAAATATAAATATTACATAAATATTCATACAATTTTGCTAAAGAATAAACAACATCTCTGGTAATTGAAAAATGAGCCGTTTCAGTTTCTTTAATTACGTAGTATGGCTCGTGTAATTAACTACTGCCTACAAGGGATGAGAGTTTCTATTGTGAAATACTATCTTTTACTTTGTAGTTTGAAAACGTATTTAAATGGCGTATTACAGCATTTGTATCTAAAAAATAAAAACTATTTGTACTGATATGGTTTTAAACCTAATGAGATACATGATGAAAGCTTTTAATAGACTATTAAAAAAACTAAAATTTTAATTGATTCCAATATTAAATTGGTTTACAATATTAAAATATTCGACTTACATGCTTTTCGTTCTTATAATTAGTATCCTTTAACAATTATTATATCATTAACTTCCTATCTATTTTTCTTCTGTTTTTTCTTATTACAAACACTTAGAAGCAGATGCCGAGGAAAAGCGTTAAAGTTCACTTAAAGTATAAAATATCATCATATTAAGGGTTTAGGCCTTCTGTTTTCCAAAATAATTAAGTTTCACCGTCTAAATGAGACAATTATTATACCCCTATAAAATTAATACATATTGTAGCAAAATTCCTTGCCGTGTCTAATAAACATGTTAATAACGTAAAATATTCAAACCGAATTTCAAACGATTATCACTAATATACATGGAGATTAAACAACAATTTTAGTAAGTAACTTGTTTATATACTTCATTTTATTTATTAAAAATATAGTAGGTTAATTCTTATTACTTACTTCTGATGGAACACAGTATTTCTATACGTTTATATATATTGAATGCTACACATATAAAGTCGTGGTGAGTTAGATGTTTTGTTTGTGTATTAATGTCAGTTAGATGTTTTCATTCTTTGTAAGAGAAATCAATTTTATGAAAGGAAATAACTACTTTTCATTTTAATTCACGTTAAGTCTTATGTTGATTTTCAAATATGCGTATTTGAAAGTCTTTCGATGACAGATATGAAGAAAAGATATTTTATGTTCTTAAAGTGAATCTAAAGGATAATCTGTGAGGCACTGAGTGTCCGAATTCCCCTGAAACCCCTTACAATCAATAGCCAAGGTTATAATCGTTATAAATATATATGTATAACTGTTGGGTTTGGAAAGATATTATATAGAAAATAATAATTATTCTACGAGTCAATATTGGTTCATGGTGCTTGGTAATTTTGATTGCACAGGATCCAAATTTAAATAGGAAGTCCGATAAATATTTGAAGTATTGGTAAACTTTAAAAACCGATAATAGGATTTTCTGGGGTGAAATATTTTCTCGTTACCTTCGTTACTTAGAGCCGCTCTGCTTAGATTGTCACAAGCCAGCCTGATTGCACAAACGTTTTCCAAACTGTTGAATTTTTCACATCCGTCCCACTTTTGCTGAAAAGATAATTTTAAAGAGCATGTTCATCATAATTCTCATTTCATTTAACAGATACCGCTTTCACACTCATTCAATTAGTACGAAATGACGAGCTGTTAAGTTTAAGTACTAGTTCTATGAAGCGACAACGACAAATCATTGAGCGAATGCTGAACACTCATTTCTTTTTTTAACTAACACACTACCACCATAAAACTAAAAACTTACTATGCTAAATAGTATAATATGAAATAAGTTTCTTCAATACCGAAGTTTTTCCTTTGAAGTTCATATCCTCAGTAGCTAAAAACGTCAAAACCCTTATCCCTCCGCTAGGATTGGATAGATTGTCTATGCGGATTGTAATAGTGTAAAACGATATCATTAATATAATGACAAATTCACTGCCAAAATAATAAAATTACAGCAATAAATATTAAGTAGTTATAATAACAATATTTAAATATTTAAAAAGTCAATAATGTAAAATTCATATCACTTTACCATTAAAAATGTAAGCAAAATTATGATAAAGTAAAAGATTGTGTAGACAAACATGTGACACAAATTGTTAAAATAAATACAGTATTTTTTCTTTTATTATCAAAATAAATAACAATTATTATATTTATTAAACAATTTACCTCAGCATAATGCTCATAGTCACTTGAAACCTGAAATGTCAACAAAACCTCGCATCGATGATTACACAATCAGGTAAGCTTATTGCTTACGGGGTACAGTTGATCAAAAGAATTGCGGTCTTGCGCGAATATTTATCGCTTAAGCCGAGCTCAATGGCACTATTGAAGCTTTTTATTGGCTCTTCACAAATCGTCTTGGCGAAATAAGTTCGTGCTAAACCCCTCTTTGAAAATGTAGAAGGGCCTCTCCATTCTTATAAAGAGAATACTTTACAGATTTGCAATATAAATTTAACTGAGAAATAAACTTTATGTTTTGTCAGTTATATTAAAGTTCTTTGGAATTAATAAAATAAAATTTTGGATATTACATTATAATATTTGAAAAGTGGAAATCTTATTTCCTACACTACTATGTCAAATAGTAGGAAAAAAGTTAATGAATTAATTTATACAATATAAAACTTTTATATCAAAACGAGTCTTCAATCAAGAGCTTAATATCACAAAGTGCAACACTATAAATGAATAGCAAAATTGTATGATGTTTGGAAATTTCTTTCAGGTTCTCTTTAGAAAGAAAATTCACTATTTTCCTCCTGTAGATCTTTATGAAAAATAGAACATAGACAGAGTTTCTTTAAACGTGATGAGTCAAAGAACTTTCACATTTAGAATACTGTATTCTTCTTAGCTTATTTAAGGTAATTTATTGCCTAGTACGAGACTACTATATATTTAACTTTAACTGTGTTTTTTTTATTTCTGAAGGTGTAATCAGAATGTTTATGGATTTTTTTTAATAAGTAATAATAATTTTTGGTAATGATTTTTAACTAATAAAGTAAGATTGTACATTGTATTTTTAATTAAAACAACAAGCTCCCTGTTCACTATAGCAGAACGAGTTAGTATTTGACAGCACCATTTAATATAACTTAAAAATAGATATTTTTCATTATTTAATAATTGGACATGAAACTTTGAAGAAAGACGTCGTTACTTGATATAATACTTTCAAAAACAGACTAATCTTGAGAATTGAAAAAATATTAACGAAAAAAAAATTTTGCATTTTTGCTTACCAACAAAAGATCTAATTCATTTTTAAGCTTTCAAAGTTTTGTTTTATTTGTTTTGCCATTCACTTTAACCACAATTTAATTTACAAAAATTTGGAATTGCTTTTACGTTTCTCTGAAAATGTTAATAAAGTTCGCTAAGTAAGTAAGTATGGTTCAATTTCCATAACATACATCATGAATCGTATTGCAAGATATGTAAAATTATTTCGTATTATACCCCTATGTAACATTCATAAAACCTCCAAAGTTACTGTTTCAATTTCATATTTGTTTTGCTTTGTAATCCAACTTCAGAATAAGCCTTATTTGAGATCAGTAAAGTTTGTTATTTGCTCATGAACAAGCAAAATTCCTTAGAATGGCAATCCAAAGACACCAAATAGGTATTTAAAAGTATAATTATTTCCAAAAGACAATCTGAACCGTAACTATTCAGGAATTTTATTCTCGCAAACGCTCCCGCGAAATAAGTTCAATTGCAATCTCTCAGCAAATTTATATTTGTTAGTCCCTCTTGAGTATTTCGTATACAATTTGGATGTATAAGTCCGTGAGAATTTATATTAGATTTATTTCCTTACATTTTAAGAATGGATATCCTTCATTTATACTCATTATTTTTATTTATACGATTATTTGTTTATTTGTTTACACAAGAAAAGAACACGATGTTTATTTATAATTAATTGGACTGTAAACCATATTTTTATTATTATTCTTACTAATTCGTCTTTTTCAAAAACCTAGTTCAGATATTTTCATGAAAATATGTGTGATTAATAATAAAATAAAGTAATTTTTAGTTACAATAAATATTATAACACATATCAATGATACATTAAAAACAATTTAAATTATTAAAAACAATACATGGCATATAGGAAACTAATTTAGGACAAGAAAGTGGAACTTATATTTAAATATATATAATGTTATATAGAAAAATAGATATTAATTATTTCTTTATTATGTCTTAAACATAATATATGGTATTTAAATATTCATAAACAATGTCACAGATTTTATTATATAAGTATATAAAATGAAATATAACAATTGATACGAGTAATGAAAAAAAACAATTCAAAAATGAACATAAGACAATTGATACCTATGTTTCTTCAGGCAAAAACTACTGCACTGTTTCTGATGAAAATTAGTGGTGTTATAACTTGTCTTAATTTACATATAGACATATATATATCTAGGAGAATATATTCTATTCTATTGGGTTAATATAAAATATATTTTCAATGAAATCCAACATAAAAAAAACCTTAGGTTTTTTCAGTTGTTACAGGCCAAATGAAAAGAGTAGATTTAATCAAGAAAAAAATATATAGTAAATAATGAATCAATATTATTCAGAATATTTAAAAAAATAAAAGAATCGTAAGAAAGTTCAATAAAAAGTATTCAAAGGTGTTACTACTTTTCTCGCCCGAAACAATATAAATATTTCTTTTGTCATTTAGACTCTTTTATTTCGGTGTTTATTTTACGGACGAAGACAGTTTTCTTAGCATATAAAATTCGCTAAAATGGCCTCTTTCGCAGCGACTAAGCAATTGTCTCTTGAAAAACGGGGGTGGAATAGACCCTTGTATAAATATTAACACAGAGTGTGTTTACATTGTATAAAAACCGTAAGTAAGGGTGAATCAAATTATTTATTATACTTTTACAAATCTACACCCAGATCTTTTTGTAGATGAAAGAAATCATTTTAAAAAGCTTATTTTATAATAAATATAAGAAACTAGTTAATATTTTTACGACATTGAAAGGATTGTTCGATAATATTTAGCGTGATTAAAACATTGTGAGGATTTTGGTAAAATGATTTTTCTTTAATAAATAAAATGAGTACAATAGCAATATAAATTCTGTATAGCGAAGCTTTGTTACGGTGAAATAAAAATATCGGGCGAACAATAGCTTTTTGGAGGCAACAGTGAATAGGCTATTTTCTAGCCGCTCTTCACCTTTGCCACTTACCATTACGCGAGATTGTATGATGAGTTATTTTGTATAACATGATATTATTATATATTATATGAAATTTATGTAGACTATATATTTCTAAAGGTGAATAACACAGATTCTTAGAAAAATCTTTCTTTTAAAATTAAACCAACTCTTTTAATTTATTTTCAGTTGATATTTAGAAACCATTACAGTTGGGTCCATTTAAACATTTTGAATAAAAAACTCAGTGTGTGAAACATTATTAATAATATAGTGAACTAAAGTTTGAAAAATGTTGCTTTATGCTGGTATATAGATTATATGGATTGCAAAATCAATTACATAAAATTGTGATGGAAAAATGAAGTGTTATGTAATTATGTGAATTGCTAGCAGTGATGTGGATTCCGGCGTTCCTGTATTTGCTGAGTCAATTTGGTATGTATTTTATTATTTTCCTATTTTAACATAGTTATGTTTGCTGTTTGTTTAACATAAAGAAATTAAAATTTATTTTAAATCTAAATCCAGTCATTAAACTAGTTCAGCTCATCAAAGAATTAATATGAGTTTTTGAACTAAATATTAAAATACCTTATTAGTCATTACTAATAAGGTATTACTTTCACTAAGGTATTACTTTAAGTAGTCACTTTCTTTTAATAATATTTTAAATAATCCATGCACCTAAATTATTGTTCCTTGACGTTTTTCTCCATACCGTTTTAAAACCTAAAAGTGATACTGAAATAAAAACTTTGACGTTCATAATTATTATGATATAATATTAGGACAGTTACATATTTTATTCAATAACATCAAAATACTTTATGTATATATACTTAGCTTAATCACAATACATTTATAAATAAGTTTTTTGAGTTTATCGCGTTATAAAAAATATATATATCATCTAAAAGTTATTTACTAAACCTCCGTTACAATACTGTTTTAGTATTAAAGGCATGTCCTCTCTGTTACCCTTCACAACTTGTGTGTCGTGAACTACGATAATCTATTAAATAATAACAACAACTTACATTAGTATACTATTCTTATTTTATGTTCATTTTATTTTTCGTTGAGTGCGCTTTTTCTTAAACTGATTGTTTTTTCCCTTCCTTCGATTACGATCCCGTAGGAAATTCGAAATAATAAATAGCCTATATCACTGACTGATAATGTAGTTTTAGATAGGTGAAATAATTTTGAAACAATTTTGTGATTTTTAAGATTACCAAAAACATAAAAACATAGATTAAAATATTTTATGTTTAGTATACCCGTAGACCAGAAACTTTTTGGTTATAGTTGTTATTACTTTTCTAAAATTTGTTTTTGTAGAGGATTTCATAAAAATATAAAATGATTGAAATTTATACCAAGTATCAAATTCATAAAGTATATACATATATAATAATAATGCTATGAAAGTTAAAATAACATTCACATGACTATCCAACCGTTTAAATCTATAACTTATACAATTTTCATAATCACCGTTTTAATCCAAAATATAATTTATTTCCTTATTCCTTTATAATCATTATCCAAAGACCACCTAAAGTATATAGAGAACTATTTAATGTAAACAGTAACTATCTCTAACAAAATGCAAAATCAATTACAGAACACGTGATAAGGATAAACTTTTATTGCTTTCTTTTGGGTAAAAAATCAATTGAACTTTACTTTAAACTAATATCAAAGCGATTTCTTTCAATGAAATTTTGCTTTAGTAAGTACCATATTTAACATTTGTTCTCCTTGATAAATATATAATGAAATAGGCTTTACCTCGAATAGAAATGTAAACTGTAAACTCCTGGGACAGCCCCCATCGCTCAGCAAACTAAGGTATCGTGTTGATGTCCGCTTTGGTAATATTCTTTTTTATTTAATCACCAAAATTTTAGAAATTCTTAACTAATGAGTCTAAGTTTACTAGGCGTATTAAAATTGATCATATATAAATACCGAATTACACATTTGCTAATATCTCTAAATAATTCAGCTGTCTTTACCGAAAGGTAGATAATTGATTGGAATACAAAATCTTGGAAGTTGGAAGTTCTATATATAATATATTTTATATCCATATTTTTTTTATGTTATAAATGTAATAATTTGATACTTGTTTTCAATTAATAATAACAAAAAACATCTAGATTAAGATACGAAGCCTTAGCTAGGGTTTTAGGTCATTGCCTTAATTAGGCTTTGCTAAATAAGACCTGAATAAATTTTATTTCCAGGGAATTGTGAAGACATGTTAATATATTACCATTTTTATTCAGATAAAAACATATTTTAGAAAAAGCGTCATATAAAAGAAAATTATAAAAAAAATGAATAAATAAAAATATGTAAATTAGCTAAATAAAAATACATATAAGCTCTTAGGAACACTAAAATGTAGCGATATATTAAAGATATTAAGTGCATATTATGGCTGTAATCTCGACTTAGTGTAACGAGCTTATGCCTTCACTTCATTAAAATCATGTACTTAAAGCAGACCCACTTAAGATTACCGCTAAGTATCAGTCTTAGCGCAGATTTTCTCATAATATTTTAAGTATAATAAACTTCTACTTTATAATATTTTCATATATCATAAAATGCAGTTCTGATAGTCTGAAAAACTGCCTTTTAAAACTTTTCTTTGGTCTTAATTTTTTTTTAATTAATTTTGAATAAATTACAACTACATTTAGAAAATTAACTGTGAGAGAATTAATAAAAACCAGCAGAAGACTTTTATTTATTGTTTTTTTTAATATATTTTATATATATTTTATTTTGTTTTGACAAAAAACTAAAGAGGTTTAAAAATGTAAAATATTCGTGTTGTATTGTTGTAATGATCAAAGAAATTGATAAAAATATAAGCAACAGATCTGTAAGGTTAATTAATTAATACTTTGTATGTCACACAATATTTACGTACATACTCATATTTACGAGTATTTGCAAGGGAAAATCTTATTTTTGTTAATATTCAAAACACTATCCGAACGGGAACGTTCATAGAATCTTTTTATATACTATAAGAAAAACTATTTGGAAAGTATGTCAGCGTTCTATGAAAATCTTACGTTCCGTCCCTTATAGCAAATAAATAACAAAAAAACTTCAACAAAATAGGATAAAATTCTCTACAAATCCGACTATATAAAGTACCTAAGCTGTTTATTTTGGCCTTAGAAAAATTACGGCTTGGGTTCCCTTTCATTTTAGATTTATTTTTTCACAAGGGCTAGTTCTTTTGGGTTCACCCATTGCCACGCTCCCTTGGCCCGTGTTATTTTGGGAATGTAGCACTTATGCGGAAAAAATCGATACATCCTGTTTTTAGAAACAAATAAGAGGAATATTTCTTATACTTGGAAAATAAAGTATACATAACTTTGGAGTGAATTTAAATGTCGATCAAATTACGCATGTACAAATCTCGGTATGGTATAATATGTAACATCATTAAACAAAGATAGCAATTAAGTCGGAAATATTTATGAATCTCCGACCGAATCGGGATTCATTATTCCACCGGTTTGTAATATCATTAGCTTCGTATATTATATATATATGATTCATGAGCTATCTATCTACAATTTAGATATAGAATATCCATAGTATTCTACAGTTTTTTTATAATTTCAAATCCCTTTTCGAACAGTTTAAATTATATTAATACGAGTACTACTGGAGATTAGTAAATAAGTACTTTATTATGATATTAGTGTACATGACCTAGATATATTATATATATAAAGGGTCAATTGCACAAGTAGTTTAAAAGTGATGATAAAGGTCGATTAAGCTATTGTAGAACTAGTTAGAAATTGATGATATTAAAACTTTGGCCAAAACTGAGTAATTTGGGTTAATTATAAGATAAATTTCCTTATCCTTAATGTTTGTAAAGGGGAAATTATTCGAATTTATTTTTTATATTACTTGCACATGATATATATTATGTATAACTTCCTCTTCTTTACATTTCTGTATTCTGAACTAGTAAATTGCTCGAGCAAAAAATAGTCCATAAGATTCCCTAACTTTCTATATATTTTGTTCGATAAATATATTCATTATTCATCCGCAATACATAAGTGATGTCGTGGTTGAAAAGTTTTGCTTAAGAAAAAATTGAGGTCGAAACCCGCATATGGATTCAGGAGCTCAACTTATCTCTTTACGCAGCGATTGATCCTTAACTTTCGTAGTTTCATCATTTATCATTTATCAGGGTTTGGTGCGTTGTTGTCTATTCCTAAACGAACTTAAAAGTCGTAATGATAAAAAATATTAGTGATATATTTCAGCTGCGATGATATGTATAATGTATCAAGTTATTTAATGGTGTTAAATAATTCGTTTTTTCCACAAAAATACATACAAATGTATATATAAATCCTTTTAAATACACTGACCTTTGAAGATCAAAGAAAAAGGAATAGGATGTGGCAGTTATAGTAATAACAGCAAATGGAAGTTAGTTTTTCTGCTAAAAAGGATTAGTGACCAAGAGTATCACGCTCACATACAAAGTATACAAAAAATCCATTCAAATATTGACCTTTTTTCCTCTTTATAAGGTTTACTTTTCTTTGTTATGGTATCAAGATGTGCTTTTCTGATACGCGGTTAGGAAATGTTCGAGATAGTTGGCCAAGATAGGGTTGGGTCTTTTCGCTTTGAACCACTCTTATGTATTTTGGCAATATCACTTAATGTAATCACTAGACCAAACAATGTTCGAGAGACGGATATAGGTATGATATTAATTCTAATATTCACATTATTATGTGCTGTTGTGTGATATTGAAGTACATTTAAGAAATGTTATTTAGTCTGGGAACTGTTTTTATCTTGAACTGAAATTATTACTTTGGCTTCCATTAATTATTTGTCACTAAATAATTTTGAAATTATAATTAATTGATTGGGATTTTAAAGTGTCTGAATCAAAAATAGCAATAGTGGCAACCATTAACAAAGGATTTAAGGAAAAAATGCCGTTGGTAATAGAATCCAAACAAGGATTCTGTTAGAAGAATATAGCTCCAAATATAGACACATCTTAGAAAGATATGTTTCCGGCTAACAAATATATTTTATAACTTTTTGGGTTTCTTAATGTTAAATAAAATTGACAACAAATTGACAAATATTAGTGTTGCAAACAAGATAAAGTACTATATTATTTATATTACATTTTTAATTAGTGCGTTTAAATAACAACATAATATTTCGTTTTAATATACCGTCAAGATATTCAAAGGCCAGAGGTCTTTGAAGTGAAAGACTCATTTACAAGACTTAATAGACTCCAGACAGACAGATTTAATAGACACTGGTGTTTTGCTAATATTTGCAAAGACATCTGTTGTATCTCTACCTTTCTTAGTAGTTTTCATGACATTTAAGACTTTATAAAGTATAATATAATTCTTTGACATATTTTTACTCAACTTGTGATTATATATTTGAACAAACACAACAATAATAAAATTTAAATATAAAATTAGCCGGAAATGTACTATACTACGCTTATTACAAAATATAATAAATACATAAAAGCCAGGCTTTGTTTTATCAAGCATTTAAATCCGAGAGGGTATTAACGCAGCAGTAAATATGAATTTATTCCCTTGAGCTACAATTGCGGTACATGTTGCGAAAGACTTTTAGCAATATTTTTAAAGAGTATATAATTATAATCACAAATTATTTATAATGGACTAAATATGCTTCCAGAAGCTATATATGGACGTCAGAAATAAAATTATGAAGCAAAAATGTCTATAAAATATTAACTTCACACATGACATAATTATAAAATGTATAATTTTCGTTTCAAAAGTCTTTTAAAACATTTATACTCTTTGTCATAAATGGATCGTATGCGGTAGGTCTTAAAAGTTTAATTCTTTAGGTGTTTTTACGCGCGTTAAAATATAGTGATGTTGATAGTCCATTACCTCGTAACCTAGATTTAGTGCTGAGCAAGCACAAAGAAATAGAATGTGAGTGTGTGAAAATGGAACCAGGAGATTTAAATTAAGAAATGCCTGAAATGAAATTTTTGCTAGTTTATCTGACCTACTTAGAATACATGTCAAATAATTCTTAAACATAAAAAGAGGGTCGAATGAATGAAAAAAGCTTGTTAGAAAACTGACACTTAAATACCTATTTATTTAATATTACGTAAGTTTAGTTGCTTTTGATCCACATTTACGATTGAAAAATAAATTAAGTTATATATAAAATACAAATATTTAGTACAAGTACAGGAAGCAACTAAGCGATAATGGTCTTAAATGAATTGATGACCAGCAATATCATCCTCACATACGAAATCATTATATTTGCCTAAATGCAAAAATAAAATCTCTCACTATGGAATAGATTCGATTTTACTTTAACGTAATTTTCCTTATTAGTGGATTTGATGGAGTAGGATTTGAGCTTAGCGTATTGAAACAGTGGTTATTTATTTTAGTAATATTAGTTAAGCCCAGTCTACGTTAGACACCTTAATAGATTATTAGATCAAATATTATATCCTCCCCGGGTGATATTATAATTTAGGTATCATAGATTTATTGTTATATATTTTTGTACCTTTCAAGAGCTTAAACATAATGCATAGAAAAAAAAAATATGTTTCTATATATATGTTTTTAACAACATAGTTTAAGTATATACTTTTTTATAATGCTTATATATTGAGAAATCATATAATTTATGAAAGCAAACTATTACACGAGTTATTAGGTAAACAGAGTAGGTAGGAAAAACAGAGCTTTATAAACATTTATGTCATAAAAAAAAACTCGTTTCATTTTGTCTATTGAAAAGAATTTAGTTCACTGAAGAATAGACAAAGAAAACTTTCTAACAATGTCACTATTTCAAGATCATTATCAGATTTTAAAAAATGCTTTCAATCAAATGTTACTTAAAATGGAAATGTCATTTATGTAACAGTTTAAAAATTATGCAAAAAAAAGTTATGGTATTTATATAAATAACTTTTACATCTTTATTAGGATTATGCTGTAAAGTATGCTTTATGGTTTAGATAAAATAATGTTTGAAAAAAAATCCTATTGTTTACGACTTGATTTACTTTTAAATTACTATTATGTTAGCAGTTATGAAAAAATATCGATATAATATGATAGCATGATATATACATATTACGTAATATGTACGTAACATAAAAGTCATTACCATCAATCTCATGACTAATAAATATATTATACGTCAATTGTATGTCATATTTATATAAAAGTTCTGTGAACCCTTTAAATAGTACGAGTACATAGCGTGAAGTCAAATTCAGCTCAGTCTTGTGATTTGAGAACACCCATCTCTTGTAGAATTTAACCCTACCTTAAATGTTAGGGTTAAAAAAGGAAAACAAAAGTTAAATTCTCCCATTATCCTACAATTAGTATTTAGAAACTCTAAAGTAAAAATGCATTTATTCTAAAGTGGTTACAGCGATTATGTAGTTGAAGAAACGAATGTTTATGAATATTATTACTGATGATGATTGTAGAATGATTGCGTTTATTTGAAATAGTAATTTATTTTTTGTAATCGACTGTTATTCAAAGTAAGCAACAATTACAAACTACTATTCGTATTTTGCAGTTTTTTTGTACGTTACATACTTTTTACAAATATAATAATATTTGTTTTTAAATTAGACACTTAATTTTGTAGTGTAAAATCATTAGACAAAAATGCTCTTTAATAATGATGGCCAGGATCTCAGTGAAATTGCAGATATTAATAAATTCATGTCCCAACTATTATTGATGAAATAACTTCGCTAACTATAAATTTATAATTTATCAACTATATCTCAGCATTCTATTTGCGCCTAATGTCCATTTTTAGGCAATAATTTTATTATATATATAACCCAACAATACATTATCATATTTTCTTGGTTAAAGCATAGAATGGCACAGGAACGTAAATTTTAAGTACATATCCTCCATACACGTTTAGGTCTCATCATTGAACAATATAAAGGTACTATCACCCCGACAGTACAGTCCATTAGTAGCTTGAGCGATGTAACGACTAAGTTACTATATATACCGGCAGGTTCAGGTATTTGTTATTACAAATCGCAGAACTTTGTCAACAATATAAAATCAAATTTAAAAAGCTTTTGCAAGCTCTATTCCCAGGCTACTAGAACTGGTAAAGGATTTTAATTTCCCATTTTGATACACAAATTCTGTCACAGCTAAATATTTATTACGGTCATTAGAGAACGTCCCGGCCCAATATTATTAATTTAATCTGAAAATAGAATATTCTAAACTACTTATACCGAAATTGTAGATAGTTATAGCAACTATTTATATTAATATTATAGTTTCAGGTGGATGGTATTTAACTAAAATACTTAAGAGACTATAAGTTTACTAAGAGGTTACAGTTTATAACCAACTCTCTTTGATTTCTTGTTATTATATTTCAGTTATAGTATGAAATAATTATTACTTAATATATATAAAATTAAATATTTATATTAATTAGTATGTTCTTATAACAATTTTATTTTTGAAGTTCCCCAAAAATATTTATTTGTTTGGGCAGCAATAACAATAATATAAAAATTGCGTGCAAATGGTCCATTTATTAAAAAAATTACGTACTCAAGTTTTGTATTTCATAACTTGTTTGCAGTAAATCATGACATGTTTAGTGAAACTTTGCAATAAACAGAAATAAAATGGAGTAATGGTTATAATAACAGTCGTAAGGTGTAGCCTTTTTTCGTTATATTATTATGTAACTAATAAAACAGTGTGGTTAACACAAATTATATCTAATATGTCTTTTAAAAAGTGTTTTTAGTTTTCAGGTGTTCCACGCTCGTTAAAATATATTGTTGATTCACCATTAACTCGTAGCCTAGTTTAGACTTAAGAGAAAAAGTTTATACTGCTTTGTAGCGCAAAATTTAGCATTTAATTAAAAAAATGACCTTTTTACATATTTTCATATAAAAGTTTTTTTTAATTTTTTTTTTCATATTTTAATTTCTAAATCAATAATAAAAAATGTATTAAAACAAGATTATAAAACAACAACATAAAAACTTTGTTCAAAACGGACTAAATAAAGATTAACAACGATTTTATTTTTTTGTAATTTAATAAGGTTTTGGAGGTATCTCTTTTAAAATTATAATTAAATTTTGTAATAACCCACCACCACAAAGTTAAAAGTAATAAAGTAATAAAACCACCACAAAGTTTCATAATCTTAAATATTTAAGGTAATTAACTATTCATCTTCCTGCCCTTATCTCATTTTGGGGTCGGCACAATTTGATTTTTTCCTTCCATACTCTCCTGTTACTCGCCATCTCTGTACACACTCCCTTCTTCTCCATATCGTCTTCCACGCAATCCATCCATCTTTTTTTCGGCAGTCCTCTACCTGTCCCTCCCTCCACTACCATACCCAGCACTCTTTTGGTCACGTGCCTTTCATCCTTCCTCATAACATGCCCATACCATGACAGACGGCTACCTCTAATTTTTTCTGTCACTGGTGCTACTCCTAAGTTTCCCCGAGTACACTCATTTCTTATTCTATCCCTTCTTGTCACCCCACACATCCATCTTAACATTCGCATCTCCGTTACATGAAAACGCTTTTCATCCATCACCTTCATCGCCTAACCCTCAGATCCATACATAACGACATACATACATAAGGTAATTAATTAACTATTAATGGAAAAAAATAAAACATTATCATAGACTTAATTTGCCAGTAGCAAAAGAAACAAGGCAAATAATTACATTAATTTTGTGGAAGATTTGAAATAAAAATGATTTCTCAAATTGCCGTACGTTTTTGAATATATATAAGAAATAATAAGTAAGCATTGGGTAGTTTTTTTTACTCATGAAATTTTTCACTCAAATTTTTAAATAAAACAATATATAAGGTTAAAATAACTTAATTTTTAATAAACATTGTTATTTTCAATGTCATTCATTATACTATGTAATATATATTATGAATATTTTATTTTGTTCAGAGAGGACAAACAGGTTGTGATCGATCACTATAATAGGGTTTTCATTTCCGTTAACATTCGTTTCCACTTTGGATATCCTATTACATTTCACACTGTATTCATATTACGCCGTATAATAGATGGGATATAAATTCTCAAGATTTATAATTTATAACTAAGTGAATTTACTACCAATAAGGACTATAGTGATATTGTCATAATTAACTATGAAAATTTACATTTTCATATGGTTCTTAAAATTAAAAAAAAATGTGAAGAGAAATTAATTTTTATATTCCAGAAGTTTACTTATTTGATACGGTTTTTATAATGAAAAGAGCAAATACCAAGAGGTCTATAATAATTTCTAAATGAATGATTTGCCCGTCGGCTTAGTTTTATACGGATTTACGAGTATTAACGTAGTAAGTAGTAACTTACTACTTATTTTACAATTTGATTCTTAAAGCAAAAAATAACCATTATGAATCCAATTACGATACCCCCGTTAAATGTATAGCTCCTACAGGCTTAAAACTTGGCGAAATGCAAAAAGGTTGAAATCCGTTAGGATAGGAATTCCGTAAAATCTGTTCTTAGTGGCCGTCTATAAGTCAATGCGTGGTCAATCACTTGTATATTCCGTAAATGATCACATACAAAGAACATAATTATACAATTTTATTGTCCTCAGTTTATCTATGAAGAATAAACATTTACTACCTAAAGTTTCTATTCATACTATTTGATTTATTAGTTTATTCTATCGTAACTAATCTGTTCTAAGTATAGTGCTAGTATTGAATTTCAATGCTGCTTAAAGTATTTATAATGAAATTCAAAATGAAATAAGGTCAATTTGTTAAAAATACAATATTAGTTTATTGTGAATTACTTGAAAAAGTATACCTCAGGAGGGTACCGGCACTAGAGTCGGCGTAGACCGCCTTGTTGTTTTTGACGGAAACGCAGATATCTCAACCAAGCGACGCAGTGTACCTATCGTGCCATGTATAAACTAAAACATCGTTTTATATCACACGCCGGGGTATCTGTGTTTGTAAGGGAGGATATTTGCTACCATAGTCTCCAAAATTTTGAAGGACGGGACGTATCAGTACTCTCGCTGCGCGAAGACATGTACGATCATATCAGTATCCACGCGGGCCTCTACAGGTCCCATAGTGGTAATGCAAAAATGGTTCAATTCTTGGGCCTTGTTCATGCGAAAATTGATGACCTGCTTTCATAGACTTGTTCCGCCGATGTCGTAGCCCTTGGACACATCAATGCGCAAAATACCGATTGGCTTGGGTCACGTGCCACCCACTACGTCGGGAGATCCGTGTTTAAATTTTACTTTCATTTGATGATAACTTTAATATACTCGTACATACGAAATTTGATACGATAAAGTAATAATCATGTAGAATTAAGACAATGAAAAACAGTTGATATTTAGTAATACTGATAAAATAAATATTATAAGTATTGTATTTTATTTCGTTATATGTAACATGTTTGTCTATTGCGTTGCGTTAAATATACAATAAACAGGTCATCGAGGTATATGTTACTATAATTTTAATATCCCTTATATTAATAAACTACACAAATTTGATTTATATTACTGTGGACAAACATTTGTAATTGAATTGGGATAATATTGAATATCATAATATACATAAAATAGTATAATTTCTCTATTTAAGTATGGGATAGCCATATCCAAAAAATTCCCTGGCTGACCTCGACCTGTTGAAATGTAGTAAGTTTCAGTAGTTTATAGATAAAGTGACTTACTTCGATAAAATATGCTTTGGGTTTATGTCATTTCCAATAATCGTTAGTTTGGTCACTTACATAACAGCTCAAACTTTCTATGTAGTAGGTTTCTCAAATTTATAATATATATATATATATATATATTTATATTTATATTTATATATATATATATATACATATTTATTTATTTTATTGTAGGTAAACAAATAATTTTTTTTACCCTTGATCCTGTGTATTCTTAAAAGGTCAATAACAGTATGTTAAGTTTGTTTTGTACCTACTTAATGTTATGACATTTACAATTGAAGTTGAAATATTAAGTTTTAATAGGTAGCTGTCAAATCATTTTTCATGTATTCATTGGTTAAAATATAAAAATATTTTAAACATAAGGAACGTTGATTACTGGCTAAGCATCTCGGCAATTTAATTTATTTACACTCCCCTCCCTCTGCCCCTTTTTCATGCGATAAATCCCGGGTGATTTATTCTAAAAACAAACAAACATAATCTATATTAATGACTCTAAACACTTACCGATCACAAGTCTATTAAAAATAATCTTTAATAAAATATTTAGATAATAGAGAATTTTCTAATTATAAAACTCTCTTGAACTCCGATCTTGAAATCAATGACATGTTTCTGACAGTGTCATCGGAGTTTCTGTGTCTGAAAAAATTAGGTCGTAGAGACAAGAAAGAAAACTTTTGCACAATGTGACTTCTTTTGGAGCTTTTTACGTTTTTATATGCCTTTGAATACGACCTTATCATTACAAAATTCTGTTATGAATTAAGTATTAATATAATACATTTACTTCTACATATATGTAGAGATAATTTGTACAAAAAATATCTTCTCTACATTTGTGAGGGTAATAACATTTTTGTTAATACAGGTATTTCAAATATTTAGCTGTAACCTCTAATCTGATTATCTACGCTTTTTAACTCTTTTTCTTTAGTACAAAATGAAAACATCTGAACATTAGAAGGATATCATATTTTGTTATTATGCTGTTATATATTTACCATTTATAGTAGTTACGACTTGTTTCCAGTGCGTTTAATTATATATTTAAATAACCATTAATTTACAGTAATTATTATTGACGTACAATTTAAGAAATATAATTAATCCATGAAATTGAAAAATTATCTGTCCTATTATGAATTATTCTCTCTCTAGATTTATATTTTAATATTCTGTTAATCATTTAAAATATTTGGACAACATATATTTTTGGTAAGTTTATTTACAGATATCATTATATTGTTTATTCGTTCTCATCGTTCATATATTTTGGGTTAAATATTAAGTATAATTTAATAAAAAAATATAATATTGCCCGTCTAATTAATTAATTATTTATTGGCTATTGGATACGTTGAGACTTTGTCCCGAGGGTCACTCTAAAAGGGTTTCCAGTATCTTTTATCGTTAGCTGAAGGGGAATATTATTATTATCTGTATTTTTTTTATATTTTTTTTATGTAAGAGGAGGGCAAACGAGCTGGCGGGTCACGGATGGACGTGATCACCGCCGCCCATGAACTCTTGCAACATCCGAGGATTTACAAGAGTATTGCCGGCCTTGTAGGGAGGAATAAACGCCGTTTTTGAAGGTACCCATGTCGTACCGATCTGGAAATACCGCCGAAGGGAGTTCGTTCTACATTCGAGTGGTACGTGGAAAAAATGTCCTTGAGAACCGCACAGTGGAGGATCGCCACGCATCCAGGTGGTAAGGATGGTATTGGAGGCGATGGCGCGCTGTGCGGTGATGAAATTCGGCGGCAGGCATCACATCGAATAGTTCTTCGGAACACTCCCCGTTGTAAATGCGGTAGAAGACGCACAAAGAAGCCACGTCTCTACGCAATGCCAAAGAGTCCAGCCGTTCGCAGAACACCGGGTCCCCGACAATTCGAACGGCTCTCCGTTGTACGCGGTCAAATGGTAGAAGCTGATATTGGGGTGATCCGGACCAGAGATGAGAACAGTACTCCATGTGTGGCCGGACCTGCGCCTTATAGAGCGCAAGTCTTTGGCCAGGTTTGAAGTACTGCCTCGCTCTATTGATCACTCCCAATTTCATCGAGGCCAACTTGGCCTTGCTCTCCAGATGACCACGAAACTGACAGTCGCTCGAAATGTCGAGACCCAGTATTCTGATACTTGGCGAGGCAATGAGGGAAGTGCTCTCGAAGAGCGGTGATACGACAAATGGGGTTTTTTTAGTGGTAAACGTGCAAACCTGTGTCTTTAGGGGATTGAACTGAACGTGGTTCAGTTCACCCCACTCAGAGACCATCCCCAGGGAGGTCTCTATTGAAGACACAAGTTTCTTTCGGCACTCGTCGACGTTTTCCCGAGTGAGACCTGCACGGCCGGAATATACCGCATCCCCAGTACTGTCATCCGCAAACCAATGTATGTTGGAGATATCCAACATATCATTGATGTGCAGGAGGAACAGAGTTGGGGATAGCACGCAGCCTTGGGGTACAGCAGCGTTCACGGGCTTGGGGTCCGAGCAAAAACCGTCGAGAACGACCTGTATGCTCCGCCCAGTGAGGAAGCTGGTGATCCACTTGCATAAACTCTCGGGAAGCCCATAGGAAGGTAGCTTCGAAAGAAGCCCCTTGTGCCATACACGATCGAAGGCTTTCGCCATATCCAAACTAACTGCCAGACCCTCTCCCTTGCTTTCAATAACAGCTGCCCACGGTGTGTAAGATACAACAGAAGATCACCAGCCGATCGACCATGGCGAAAGCCATATTGCCGGTCATTGACCAACTGGTGATCCTCGAGGTAGGTTAGGAGCTGTTTATTGATAATGCTCTCCATTACTTTGGAGAGCAGAGAGGTAATGGCGATAGGTCTGTAGTTAGCTGGTTCCGAGCTATCACCTTTTTTAGGGATCGGATGGACAAGGGCACGCTTCCATGTGACCGTGACTACGCCTTAAAGGTAGAAGTACCGAAATAGACGCGTTAGCACTGAAGTCAACTCAGGGGCACATGTTCGTAGCACTAATGGAGAAATGCCATCCGGCCCACTCGACTTATGAACGTCCAAGGAAAATAGAGACTGCCTAATAGTTTTCTGCCGAAAAACTATTTCCGGCATTGAGCTCTGACACCGCGGGATGATAGGCGGTGTCTTCCCCTGGTCGTCCAAAGTCGAGTTGGAGGCGAAAAGAGTGCCCAAGAGATCGGCTTTCTCTTTTGCCGTGTGGGCCAGAGAGTCATTCCCCATGTGCAACGGCGGTAGGGACGGCTGGCTGGCTGGTTTCCCAGAGTGGCCTTTGAAAGCGCCCAGAATTTGCGCGTGCTAGGTGGGTACTTTGCCAGCTGATCCCCAATTTTGACGACATGCTTGAACTTTGCTCTAGCGATTTGCCGTTTGAAGAATCTGGAGGCACGATTATATTTCCTCTTCAGAACTCTAGAGTTCGGATCCTTAGTGACTAACGCATTGACCTAAGCTTGATAAGCCTGCCGTTTGCCAGCTGCTGCAGCCCTGACAGACGCATCAAACCAAGGCCGCGATCTGCCACCAAGTGGTACCACAGAGCTTGGTACAAATAGTTCCATGCCCTGTAGTATCACATCAGCTACAGCCGCAGCGCAGTCACTAGGATCATCGGAAGGGAAACAAATCGGCCCCCATGGGTAGGATGCAAAAAAGGACCGCATTCCATCCCAATCCGCTGACTTGTAGTGCCAAACGCGTCGAGTCGCAGGTGTTGTGCGAGCCGACCGTTGAATGGGCACTACACTCCGTACCAGACAGTGATCAGAGGAACCTAAGGGGGCCTCGACAGTGATCTGGTTTTTTTCTGGATGTGTAGTCAGCAGAAGATCCAACAAAGAGGGCGTGTGGCTGTCCACGTCCGGTAGACGAGTGTGCGTCTTTACCAGCTGGGACAGACCATTTGCCAGAGCAAAGTCAAACACAGATCTCCCCGCGTAGTCGGTGGCACGTGACCCTAGCCAATCGGCATGGTGCGCATTAAAGTCCCCTAGGACTACTACTTCGGCGGAGGGAGTCTGTGAAAGCAGATCGTCAATCTTCGGCTGACCATGGCCCAAGAGTTGATCCGTTTCTGCATTACCACTATGGGACCTGTATAGGCACGCGTAGACTCTGACATGGTCGTCCATGTCCACGCGTGGCCAGAGTATAGACAGGTCCCGACCTTCAAAAACCTGAAGGCGACGGTAGCAGATATCCTCCCTTACGAACACAGATACCCCGGCGTGTGGTATAAAATGGTGTTCTAGTTTATACCTGGGGTATGACAGGTACGCTGTGTCGCTAGGTTGAGATATCTGCGTCTCCGTCAGAAACAACAAGGCCGGCTGCGCCGTCTCCAGATGATAGTGGACGGCGTTCAAGTTGGAATGAAGTCCCTGGATGTTGCAAAAGTCCACTTTTAGAGTGGGTCGGGGTGCCGCTGCATTGACTCGTCGTTTGCCCTCAAACAACACAACAGGCGATATTTTGCCCGCCCCAGATACGACGGGCAGCTCGAGCAAAATCCGAGAATCATTTCCCCGATTTTGCTCGGGGAGGGGGTCCCCGGCTTCATCAAAGCCGGTACCCTCCTGGGGTATTTTTGTATTTGGCATCGCTTTCATGTTTGGCGCGGGGGGGAGGTTGGGCTTCCGGATTCTCTCACTCACCGACGGAACATAACCAAAATGAATTTGGTTACTACACGTCGGTCTTCTGTGAGAGGGTGGTCCTTCCCCGGTCGAGCCAGCCCAATACGAGCTGAAAGAGAGTTGACGAGAGTAAAGTTATATATGAGTAAATTAGTCATGAATTAAACATAACAGACTAACAAATAGACCAATAATTATAAAAAATATTGCTGGATCCTCTTTGGAATAATGACAAAGCATGAATTATTAAAATATATAAAAAAATTAAGTAATTAATTCATTGTAAACCTTTTTGAACGTCAAATTTAAGTTTTGAAAATATTGTACATTTCTAGTACATTTATTGATAACAAAAATTTTAGACCAATATTATATCAAAATAGCTCGGAGCCAAGGATAAGTGGTCTATGGATATATTTTTTCCTTTAAGAAGGGATCAACCTTTTCGAAAGAGAGATTTTTTTTACACATTTATAAAATTGGGTCATATTATGTTAGCTTAAAAATTTTGTCAAAACTTTTGCTATACTTGGTCCAAGTACTAGTAATTTTATTATACGGTACTTATTATTTCATTTATATAACCTGACTATATTTATATGTAGATGTATAATGTAGATATATAAAAAATACATATAATGAGGTAATCTTACGTTATAGGTTATAAGGTATTCAATGGTTCGTTCGATGTTAAATTAATACGTAAAATCGTTTTTTTTATAAAGATATTGTTTCATATGTAACAGAATATTTGAATAAAAATATTTTAAGTCGTTTCCAAATGATTACAACAGTTTATTATCCAAACAAAAAAGCTTGAAACACGAAGAATAAACGAACAATTAAAACATTATCTTCTATTCATCTCCAGAAAAAGTAGTAACGTCATGAAGCAAATACTGTGTAATATGACTCGTGCAAGAAAACTTGAAACAAAGCTAGTTACCATTGTGTTTTGTTTTTTAGGTCGAGTGCTTTTCTTTATATGAAAAGTGAAAAAAACTACTGACTGTCTAACTATCGTAGTAAAGCCGATATCACCTGTTGCATACAATATTTCTATCTTTTATCTCCGATAACACTGCTCGTTATAAGTTACAAGTTAAACTTATAACAACCCTTGTTGCATCTGTGTAAATGAAATGATGTTTTTATGTGAAAACCTTGTCATTTGTAGAGGCCTTACCTATTATAGATAAAAATAAAATCAGTCAGAGAATTTTATAATCAATTATTTTATCGGATTAAATATGATTATTACTTTTAAAAATTAATCTCATAATTGCTAGCTTATATTTAATAATTTTTGTTTCAAAATAACTTTATAAATTGTAAGCTCAAGTGTTGTATTGTAACATTCAACTCGCTATTTTAAATTCTAAACTAACTTTAAACATTGACCTATTCGACGTGGACAAAAGGATTCCGGAGTTTGAGGCATTCCTTGAAGGATGGTCTTCCAAATATCTCAGCAAATTCCACGTGTCCTCACGAAATAGTCTTGTATGGCGATGTTCACTATTCAGAATACACCTTATATTTAGTATTCAAGTACATTACATACTACTATATATTAATTTCCGTTACAATTATAAAAATATTAGAAAGAGACTTGATTGAAAATAATTTAAAGGAGTTGATTTTATTACTATTTCAAATAGATTACATTGTATACAATCACAGAAACGGAATCATACAGTCGTTGATTGGCTTTTGATGCCTGACGCTGCCACCCCGATTACACAAGAGGGATGTCTGTTTACCAAACATACCTTCCCAATCGAATAACATATTTACTTACGCAGTAGTACAGATTGTATAGTTTAAGTCTTGCAAGCTTAAATAGATTTATACCTTGATACTACATAGGTATTGATTAAGTAAAAGAACAATAAAGTTTTATTTATTTATGCACCATTTGCATATAACACAATTTAATATTAAATATTTGTTATTTTTATTTATTTTACATATTTCTATATTTTTCACAAAAGAGTATTAAAAATGAAATCGATGATAAAAGTAAGCCAGTCCACATTATTTAACAGAAAGCAAACAACTTACAACGAGTCTAAAGCACCCGAACTCATTATTCATAACAATCGATAAACTTTTACGATCAACTTGATTTTCGACAAAAACTCTATTATGGATGCCTTTTATTAGACAGTAAATATCCAGGCAAGCGAATAATAGAACGGAAAACCAGAGTGGGTGCTGACAAAGCTCTTTTGTCATCTGATCTCAATATTATTATAATGTGTATTGATTTCTTTAAGAATACTCGTGAGCTGGATATAAATGACCAGGTTTACCCCACTTAAAACATTTAAATATATCTTTCCATTTCATTACATTTATCTCAAAGATGAAAAGATATTGTTTTGAATATATCTGTGCATGTGTTTATCTACGAGTATGTCATACTCGTAGATGTATAATATAAAATAAGCATTATAATATTAAGTGTTTTGGAAATACTAAAAGATCCAGTTTTATAGCATTTTTTAAATTTCTATACACCTATAAATATTACCTACATTAATGTATTTGCTGAAACTAAACTTTTTTTAAGCTTACCGGAATAATATGTTAATTATTTATAAAGTTTTTTATTTTATTCTAAATTAAAACTATGTTATCAATAATGGTAGCATTAATGAATAAATATTTTTCGATTTAGTAACTTCAAACGAATACAAATCAAATCAAATCAAGTCATATATAACGTATATTATTTTACCACTTATTTATTCTTATAACAGACTGACAGATATAAAAAAAATCTTTCAAATGTGAGATCTGTCTCTAAAACTTGTTGATGAAAAGTTCGTTAATTCCGTTAATAAGTGACTGATTTTATTGGATTTGTAAATATATATACCTCTATATAACTGTCGTTATTTTTAAAACAAATTAAAATATATGAATTAAGTATTCCAAATTCCTTTCAAATAATCGTGTATTTTCCTAATTATAAGGTGATCTTTAACATAAATTCCTTCCACGGAACTGTAATAGGGTATGGCCCTAATTAATAATTTGCTTTATTAAATACTATGTATACCATTTACCCATCAGAGGATTATAGCGGTTGAATATGTTTTGACGTATATAGTACGATAATTACTGAATCAAGTTCTAATATGTACATAAACATAGTTATATATAAATTTATATCGACATAATAGCTTAATAAGCTTACTAAATGTGTACACATGATAGTTTTCGGGAGAAACATAATCAATATATTCTTACATACAGAATATATACTTTGCCGGTTTTTCAAAAGAGAAATATAGAACTTGTAAAGACAAGGATCTAAAAGTTTTATTTACATTCATGTTAGGTAATAGATTTTTAAATAGGCACGTCCAGAACATAATTCGTAAGAGAAATTTATCTCCAAGGAAATTGAATTCTCGTCATTATTTTTCAATTTCTTGCGTGAAAAAGTTAGTGTTTTTGGCAGACGTCAAGATGATGTACGATGTGATGTCTAGATTGGCAAGTTCACCCTCGGGCAAACAAAATCATATTTAGACAGGTCAATGACGGGAATTTCATAAAACCTTTTGATACGACAAATTGCTTTATCCCGGTTAGAGTGATTGCTTTTGAAATGATGAATAAGTTGATCCTTTATAAATGAATGTATACGTATAATTTTTTTCACCTTTAGCTCACAAAAATATAATTCTTGCGTTGTGGTTTAAATGCTCTTTGATTCATAGTAAAAAATGTTGATATCGAGCAACACTTAATCCTTTTTTTTTTCAAATTACCTATTTTTTATGTTTTTAATTTGTTCTTTTATTGTACTTCACTGCACACCAAAATATACAAAAAAAATAGAACAATACAAAAGAGATAAATTATACAAAAATGTTTTCTTATCTCTTTAAAGCGACTTCTTCCCGACAACTTTTCAGAGTGGAAAGCAAGTAAAAAATGGGTTGTGTAAATGTAAATTTTATATAAATATATTTATAGCCTTCAAAGTTTTGTTATATCACAGTACACTCTATTCTCAATAAGCCTCAAACTTAAATCTCCACTTTACCCTGTGTTCCACTTATTTATTGTTTTAAAATTATTCCTTAAGCTAATTAAGGTGTAAACATAAATAAAGAAAAATTATAAATTGTCAAAGAAAAATTATATTTTATGGAGTTTTATACCGCATTTAGGTTTGTAGATTTTGACATAACATTTATAAAAGTATAAGTAACCTATTAAGAACACACATTTATGAAATTAATAAAGAAACTAAAATCATTAGATTGACTGTTATTGTAAAATATTTAAAGTAAAAAATACACACAACTGATAGTTTCAACCAGAATAAGAAATAAGTTTACACAGAGAGTGCTTTCCCACATTTCATAAAATAAATTGCTTCATGATATCTAAAAATTAAATCCAGTTAGAAGAGCGCCTTCCTTAAGAATTCAATTAGCAGAAGGGCAGTATATTATGCCATGATATTCCGTTATACGAACATCCGTCTGTATTTTTAATACAATGAATAACGTAATTTTTCTGCAGTCTTTTATATTTATATTTAAATTTAAATTAAGTTAAAAATTTGTCGTGGTTATAGAAAGAAAAGGATGTAGTTTACCAACACTATTAATCTATGCAATTTTGATTATAAGATATTTTTACTCTTTTTTTCTGTTATCTTGTTAAATATATAAATCTTTGAATAGAAAAATATCTAAACAGACCATCACAACGCAACGCAACGTAATAAACAATAATATTCAAAATGGCAAATTATCCCTGAGTTTTATGCTGTATGAGGATTATTCATTAATAAAAATGACCAAAAATGTGGATTGCTGCGTTTAATTTAAGAGAACGAGAAAAAGAAAAATAGATTTATGTAACATTTACGGAAAATCTAAATGTTTATCTGTTTATTGCTTAAATACAGCATCCTTAAACACTGCCAGTAGAACAGTTAGTACGAGCTTAATATATTCACTAACAGAGCAACACTGAGCTTTTATTATTTTAAATATACTTACTAACAAGGCGACATTTTATCTATATTTTATGCTTCATTATCTTATCCATAACATTACAAATAATCATTTCTTATTAAAATGTATATACTTTTTAAAACGTTCAAAAAACAGTGTCTTATAATATTTAGTAAGTTAAGATCTTTAAAAACTTATAAGTAATATATTATAAAACCCTAATGATTAGATTTAGATTTTATTACTTTAATGTATCCGTAACATACAGAGCTGTTCTTATAGCTACAATATGTAACTATATATAGATAATATAGACGCCCCTTTAACCCGATTTAGCGACAAACAGAAATTCCGAGTCCACAAACGAAAACCAGTATAAAGAAGACTTGTTCTGTGTCGCGAATTGCTAGCGTGATGAAATCTATTGTTGTTGGCTCCTCTTTGAAGGCCGCAATTTTCACAAAATATGTACATAGCTTGGTTTTCTTATTTCTAAGTCTCTTATGTAAAACAAAACATAACATAACATAAATGAAAAAATGTTTAAAGTTAAAGTTTACGGAGTTTCAGACACGTGGAAGTCATTATATAACAAACCATATACACTATTACCATATATACTATTTAGTAATAGATTTCACACCATTTCAATATTGTAAATGGAATCATATAATTTCACAACGTTTATTAAAAAAAAATGCCATCTTCTACACCGCTAGAGATTAAAATTTTTTCGACATGAGTGATTATTTCAATCATATTATACCATCTTTCAACGTTATTTTTAGTAATTTTTACGCAAAAAATAATAAAATTGTTTTTTTTTGCCCTGGTTTGGAATATATACTTAAAATAAACATTCGATTCCGTATCTGATTTCAAATATTTGATCAAAGCTTTTAATCCCATAAATTTATTTATATTTTTTATTAAACAAAAATGCAACGAATCAAAGTTCATTTTGTGGTTGTAAATTTAAATGTCGAATATCAATTGAAAGCACAATTTCTATGCAAACCTCAATTAGATTTTGCATCTTGAGAATATTGGTAACCTACTTCACATACATATGTTATATACACATGTTATACTAATTTTAAATAACATACGATCAAATTACCAGGATTGTCGGCTGGTGGTAGCGACACCACTGATCCTGATGCCATCTTCGCCGTAAACAACGGCACTGCTGCCACTGACACCATGGTGCAACCGCACTTCGATAATGCCACAAAACGGGAGTACACTGCAGCAGTGGGGCAGCCGGCATACCTACACTGCCGAGTCAAAAATCTTAGTGATCGATCGGTAAGTATTTTCTTAATACTATATAATAGTGTTAGGAATGAAGGGTATCTCTAAAAATTGTGGTGGGGATCTTTCTATATAAGTTCGAACATCAGTGGTTGCTGGCCACTTTTTGTGCGAAGTCATTTCCGTGCGGAAGCGCTGTAGGAGTGAATAGTGATTGACGGTGTGATCTGTGAATACATAATCGATATATCTGACTGATTTGATCACGAATCAGTTTTGTTAATTAGTGTTTATGTTAAATGTTTAGTGATTTGATTTATGAGTCTAATAGTTATTTAATTAGTTGAAGTATATAAATGTTGTAATTATATAAATCGTTATTTTTTTATTAAAATTCCACCTGATTCCTAAAAATAGTTATTTTGTTAAACTTATTGTTTTTCGGTATCTCGGATATTTTTTTTTTCTTTTGTGTTTCCCTGATAACTGCTGGGTTGAATTTCATGAACCATGTTGATCGATTGAGTCAAACTCCGACCCCGTGGGAATATCGGAATAAAAGTAGAATATATTACTCAATAATACGTTATTATATTATTTCCACAGGGTATTTTTTTTTATTAGTATTTTATGTATGTATGGAATATATTTTTTGAGTTTACCCATTCCATACAAAACATACACACATATACAATGAAACCTTTTCATTTTATAATACAGTAGAACTACACGACAATCTTTATATTGAAAATGTTATAATAAAATGTAACAAAAATGTTCTCTATTACTTAATGTCAGATTTAAAAGCAAGCTTTATTTACTATGATGCTAGTAAAATACCTCGTTCGACAGGGCTCATCGTGTTAGGTAGATTCCCGTCATGCGATTCTCGATATGCAATATGCGAAGGTAACAATGATTAGAATGAATGATTTACTTTAGTTGTGAGGGTGGAGGGTTTGGTGGTCGGATCGACAAAAAAAAACTAGCCAGCAGTATTCTACTCGTCATTACGAGTCTTATGACAGGTCACTCGGCATATATTGAGTGAGGGGGGAACCACCCCCCACCCCTATCTCCTTAACGGGGGGTCGCATCAAAAAACTTTTTGGACAAAAATGTTTCCTCTTTTAATTTGTTAATTTTCTAAGATTTTTCCGACTGTAAAATTTTGCCTCCTTTTGTGACTTTTTTTAGTTTTTAACTTTCAACACCCTCAGCCCCCCAACCCCCCGACCGATTCCTCCGTTCAAGAACTTAACCTTCATTTTGTCCTTAAGAATCTGTATACCGAGTTTGAAAATTCTCCGTCAATATTTGCGAACTGTAGCGTGTCCCAAAGGCTTGCACTTTCACCCTCCCTCCCAGCCCCCCTTTCACTTTTTCGAAAAAAACGAGATGCTACACTTGCCCTACTAATTTATCCTTTTGACCTATGAAGTCAGATTTTGCCTACGATGAATTTGGACTGATGGATCATATATACATATATATATATAGAGCGATATATAAATTTTTTTTTTCGACGGATTCTCAATCTCCAGTTTATAAACCGCGTAGCGCCCCTACTCTGGGGTCTGGGGTCTGGGCCCCGACATCGTATCGATTGCAATAGTTAGATTCATCTATGGAATCTACCTAAAATAGGTTACTTACTATACTCCAAACTTAGAAATATTACTAATAATTTTTTGACAGAAGCCTTTCAGATGTTACCTTCGTGCTTTTAGAGCCAATTATATATAGACTGCTACATTAGTGCCGGTGACTTGGTAACTCGCAGATAACGCAGATTCGAGTCCTTTGTTGAGTAATTTTGAATTCTATATTTATTAAACATATTTAAAAAAGCTGAATGTGTTTGAACCTGTTTAATGAAGATTACAAACAAATATGAATTTTTTTTGGTAATATATTAGTACACAATTTCCAAAATGAAATTAATAATTGTTTCTTAGAATTCGTATGACGTACTTTTTAAAATTCAAGAGAACAATAGATTTAGGTAGATGGCAAACTAACTGAATGACTACAGACATCTCTTCTTCCCGTGGAGACATCTGCTGCAAACACCCATTTGAAACTTTAATTATTCTTCCATTATATACCAAAACGCTATTTAATCTCTTTTGCAAAAATAAAATTGGCTTATTTTTATCAAATAGATTTATCAAACAGTTATTATATCACATTTTAATTAACACGTATCAAATATAAATCGAATACACTTTGTTTCTTTTTCTAGCTTTGCAAAAGTGAAATGTAAATGTTACCATACCAGCCTATTCGTCAAGTGTTAACCAAATATTGCCAATCGAATCCTGTCGGTCAAGCTTTTACATTTTTGCAGCGGGTTTTGAGGGAGCTTTGAAAAAGATTTCTGTTTACACTCACAATATTGACGACGTAACGAATTTTCAAATATTTCACACCTATTCTTTTCCAGATGGGATTGAATCTTTCTCATCTCTAAAAATATGTTATACTACGAAATGGGTCGATACAAGATGACATTTTTCATTTTGTGCCCCAAAATGTTGACAACGAAATTCAGACCATCTCTTCACATAAAATACATATGTAAACTGGATCAAACATAGGGCACCTTAAAGAAATGTCAATTTATAATAAGTTATTTGAAAGACTTATGCAAATAGAATCTATGTTAAAAGTTTATAAACTATATAGAAATATAACTTAATTGATTATTTCTTAAGGTAAATTCCCTTAATCCGAAGTTAAAATTAAAAGCTGAAATCAGTGAAGAATTAAATGAAACCACAAAATGTCTAATAAGCGCTTAAACTGTTTTCTTAATTACGTTCGAAGAAGGAGGCTTTAATACTTTCAAGTAGAAAACAGGTGTTAAGAGTTTATAAATATTACCCTGAAAAATATTTCCTTGGTAGCGTTCACAGCAGAGTGTTGTTAACCTTCTACTTAATTTATTATCATATTTATCAATATTATTACTGTGAATATTCATAATTGTCAATATTATCAATGTAAATATTGTCTTCAATAAATCTTTGTTAGTACAATAACTTACTTTTATACCAATATAAGTGTTATATTCACTGCTTTTACGGTTATGTAGTAAAATTTATGATTTGGATTAATGACACTTATATATTCAATCAGAAAATACTAATCAACAATTAAAAGTCATAAAATAAATAGTAAAAAATATATAATCAATGATCTTTCAATAATTAAAGAGAAGAATTTACACTTACACTTTCATATTTATTATCACAATAATTGTTAGTTATAATTATTGAATAAATAATTGAATAAATATAAATAAATTAATAATAATTGAATAAATTCCAACCCTGTAATATTTATTTTATTTTTTTACTAGATTTAGTTAACCCATATAAATTAATATAGAATTGTGACAATTTCATTTCTCCTTTTCAAAAAATACTAATATACTATAAAGAATGCTATATTCACCGAGGCGGGCAGCGACAGCGTTGCTCTACCAATTGGTAGAGTGACGGTACGGTTTTTTAGATTTCGTTGATTCGAGTCCTACACATGTCGATAAATATTTTATTCCATATTTATTAAAAAACTTGTTCATTACATTACGAAATTATTGAAATAATTGTTAGAAAGTATTTAAATAACCTTAAAATCCTTAGTTATGTTGTGTCTGTTTCTTTTTCAACATTAAAATTAAGATCTAGAATCTCGAAACAATCTCGAATTCAAATTCTACAAGTATCAACTCAATTGTGGAAGGAAGGTAAAGTTGTTGTAAGTAATATAAAGAACTTGAGCGAACTGGTGTGGTTGGGAACATATTTTTGTTCATAATCAAGTACTATTATATTATATACTATTTATTGCAAATAAGTAAGTTTTTTCCGATTAAAGATGACTTGTAAGTGGCAGATGTCACTTATGTTTATTTGACAGATACTTTCAACAGCTTTTACCGCAAAAAATTTACAGGTTTATATATTCATAATTCATCTTTTCTGCAGGGCATTGAAATATTTATGACAAAAAAGGAAAACAAATACAGCAATTAAATCCTTAAAATATTTATTTTAATGACTTGTCAATCTAAACTTATATTACTAATCTAAAAAGGTTTCATATTTGATGATAAGATACAATGAAACAAACATTTCATTAATGTTATTTTTATTCTATCAAGCGAAAACTTTGTAAAGTATAGATTAATCATAAAGTAACAAAAAACAAAAAAGACACATTATCCATGGCCATACGATAAGAACTACTTATCATAACTTTGCAAAAGGTTCCTAAATTTTTTCTTTTACGCAACTTTTTGAACACATTTTCTTCCAAATTGGTAAAAGTTTCAGTTACAGTTTAATCAACTTTCCAAAAGATAAAATTCATATCTAATATAATAATATAATTAATAGCCTAAGTTAATTAACCATGTCTATTAGTATTAGTAACTAAAATATTTTTATATAAAAAAAAGCATATATTATTTCATAGTTATTACATAATATGTTTTAATATTGAAGGTTACAATGTTTTAAAGATATAAGCAATATAGTCATACAGTTACTTATTTAATATAACTTATTAAGTCTTTTCATGTCTAGACTTATGTACATTTACTTTCACTTGTCAACGTCTTTGATAATCCCTTTCAACTATCGTATAAGCCATTTGTGAAAATAGAAATACTCTGAAAGTAAGAAAAATTGATTAGAAAAATTGATGAAGGTGTTTCTATAACATAAGATTTTATTTTGTAGAATGTAATTTCTAATATCTTTATTTCATTGATTATCTAGAATCTTAATTATATAGATACCATATACGATTATCTCCATTTATATTAAGATTTATCTTTTATGTTTTGAATAAAGATAAATATAATTATTAGAATTTCTAGTTTGCAAAGTGTGATTCAATAGAATCAATAAAAATCCTATACTTTTCAGTCTGCTTTTCTTATAACATTATATTATATTTTTAAATGAAGCATAAAAAACAAGTTATTGAATAATTAGGAATAGAAATATGTACGTATGTAATGTAAAAAAAATACAAAGATGTTATTTATGTCGTTAAACTATGAAATAAACTTTTCAAAAATAAAATACATCTATCTACAAAGCTTTGTTGCAGTTAAGCGAAAATACTGAAATCAACAAAAAGGAAGTTTAAACCCTGAATGTGCGCGAAATAACAACAATGACACAAAAAACAATTCCAGTAGAAGTTGGCCGCAAACACAGTAATAACTTTGATACACGGTTACCATAAAAATGAGGTGCAGGCGACAAAATCTCTATTTGTTGGTACGACACTTTAACCGGTATTTTAAATGCAAAATGTTTTTGAAGAATGTATTAATTTTATTCTACAAACACATTTATTTCATAGTTTTAGTTTTATTATTCCGTTACAAATTATAACATATTTTCCTTTGTTACTATGGAAAAGTTTGTTTGGAAAACTTTTTTGAAACGATGATATAAACAGAATATATGTATTTTTTTACAAATGTAACAAGCTTCAGAAATATTTAAAATAAAATCTTGAGTTAGAGGGTAGGGGAAAAGTCCTTATAATTTTATGAAATAAATACAAAACTTGCTCGAAAAAACTTTTTAAATTATCGTTGAAATTATTATTGTCACAAATTTTCAGATCCATTTCATCTTAGACGCTACCAGTTTTACACAACTTCTTAATATCCTTAGAAATACTTTTAAACAATTCTTTGCAAACGTGTTTTTATTTTTTTACCATTTCGTAAAACTGTCAGTTCCTGATTAAAAAACAAAGAATGTTAGCAAACAACTTTTTACTTTATCATAATATTTTATAATATTAAATGATACTTGTTGACCCTCTTCTACAAATAATATAATACAATATAAAATTTCTTTGTGGATACAATAATTAACTCGTCACCTCCAAAAACCTTTCGCAGAAACTAACAAATTTGTCAAATTGGCCGGTCTAAGGATGCGGATCTGAAATCGATTATGGAATAGGTCAATCGACTGAAAGGATCTTAAGAAATCCATAAAATGTTTGTTTTGTTTTTATTTCCACAGTAAAATAACTACAAGGTTATATTTATTAAAATTAAACCATAAACAACTATTATTTGTATATGTTTCGCATACTTGTAACTTGGTAACTAAATATTTCAACAAATTGGACACAAATTGATTTTGTTAACTCGGTTTTTTTCAAAATAAAAAGTTAAATTCGATATTCGATTAATTTATTGTGAATCAATTTGTTTATGTTATGAGCGTTCATGAAATACACACTTCATGAAGTGTCTATAGAAGTAATGGTATGACTTTCTTTATATTTTTAATTATTATGTTGTCACAGTTTGTGCCTCAATGTAAGAAATTATTTGACAAAGGCCTATCAGGTTTATTAGGTTTAGATCTTTCGATAACAGCTTACAAATAGAACAATAGCAAGTGATTAATATTAACCCAAGAAAATAATTAAAACTATGTTATTGATTTTATGTTTATTTTTTGCGAGTTTATTTATAACGTAATTATGAACTTGACTGAACTTTTCTTGTAGCACTGTGTTTGACATATTGTATATAAGTAAAGTAAAGAAAACCATTAAACAAAGTTTTACCAGTAAAAATCACTTTTTTATTGTGTAAAAATCTTTTATTACTGTCCTCGATAATAGTTACAAATTCTTACGAATTCGTCAATCTTTAAAATATATCTTCTATATGAATGAAAGTGAACAAAGGTTTCAACTTCAAAAGTTAGTAATAAAGGAATTCGAATATTAAGCATTTAATTAAATAGGTAGATTCATCTATGGAATCTACCTAAAAAAAATAAAAGACATCGAAAAGTTTAAATTACAATATCTTTTTTTATAAAAGAAAGTGTTGTGTTCATTAATTACTAAACTATGGTTGAGATTACCTTCTGGCTCCTTTTTTATCTGTCTTTTGCCACTTTGCACGATTTTCATATTCTTATTCATACTGCTCCCTAACCACACGTAATTCATTTTGACTTCATCAATAATGACTTCAGAATATGCCCTATTAGTGCACAATCGGGATCGTTTAAATATCAATTAAGAGTAAAATATAAAAATTATGCCGAAAAACTTTATATTTTTAATAAATCAATTTTTGTCATCATATCCCGATAATTATGTTCATCTAATATAATCCAAACCGAAGTTATAAGGATTTCAAATTGATTAAGCGCTTCCGAAAAGGGCAGCTAGTACCCTATGCTTCAATTAGGCTCGGTTTGACGATGGTACTGCAGTGGATACATACATATATAACACATAAACAATTACTGTATACTTACTGTATAATTACTGTATTTTGTGAATAGGTATAATTAAATTATATGTAGGTATTATTAAAAGTATTACTTAGACAAAACTTCATCACTGAACCATATTAGTCTCACTGACACATCAGTGTTATATTCGGTTCTGACAGACAATCGCAACAATTTAAAATAATAATAAATATGAAGCATGCCAGTAGCAGTGAGACCAATATGCTCATTTATATGAAAGGAATAATAAACACATACATCCGCGGTTTGACAGACCGACGCGTGAATAACTATTCTATATATTTATTTTTGTAAGAATTTCACATATTTATTTATTTCTAGGTAACGGGTGCTACGAAATTGGAATTGTATTAGCAGCCGTCAATCTATAGAACGTGACTTTCCAAGCGTTTAATACCGCTTGTGTATGAGATTTGATTTTCAGTAAGTGCTATAGGAAATGTCGCGTGAACGTTCACAAGAACTTCTGGGGAATAAAGTATAGAATTGGGTCGAGGCTTGCGGAATAGCACATTTGGAACAAAGCCAGCCAAAACTGTGCCGATTTGTTTATTTTTATTTCATAAAAATATGGCATGACTATTTTCCAAATCAATAATGTGTTGTCCCATTTATGAATCGACAGTTATTGGTACACGGCTTTTAGCTATTTTTCCAATATTTGTTTTAATTCAGATAGCAATGGTGGCAAATATTTGTTCTTGTATTAGAAATATCAAATTATTTATATTTTTAATGAACTAGATACTATCAACTATCGAGTTTCCTGATGCTTCTGAGTTCAAATTTGATATCAAAAATACGTAATCTATAGTTTGTAGTTCCACTTTTACTTGAATAGTATCTCTAGTAGTAGTAGTATCTTGAGATTTTATTATTTAATTTCAATAAAATCGGTATGACGCTTAACATCTGTGGCTAGAATAAAGCGCCACCATAAATAAAAGGACGTAAAAAATTCACATAGTAAATAGCCTGTACAGGCAATATGTAAGCAAGTGTGGATGAATTTCCCAAGGGCAGAATTATGTTATCGTGTGTTTACGTCTCTTTTCCCTCGAGAAAGGCGAGAAAACTATCTTGATTTTAACACAACGTAATATGAGACCCTTTCCTGATTTATATCTTTCACCATTCCAGATCACCGATGTTCCTATATTTCAAAATTACGAAGGTTTAATATATTTTCAGAAAATTAATATATATTATTTATAATATTTTATTAAATTTGATTAATTAATGATTTATGTAAAATTAAAGTAGCAAAAACTTTCATTTAGTAAATGCAGAAGTGTTTGTATCATTAATTATGGAGGTGGTCTTATTAAAGATGCGACTCTCCATCACATATCACCAGTTAAAGAAAAGCTCAAATGTAATTAATTTCCAACATTAAAATAATAAATATAGTTAGTTTACGACATTGTTAAGTATGTAATAATATGTACTGTGGGATGATTGCTCTATATGATATGAAACTTAATTTGGGAAATACACAATTGCTAGGTTCTATTTTTTTCATATCTATTTCAATAATAACAAAAAAACGTTGTTACTTTTAAAGAGCATCTATAGTAGTATTTGAATAACAAAAAATAATTCATAAGTGAGATGTTATCAAGTTCTAGAAGTCCATATATTTTATTACCTATATATTTTTCTTAAAAGCTATTTTTTTGTTCTGTGAATCGTTTTAAGACATACGAATCCTAATTATTACGAAGAAATATATTTTTAAAGGTTTTATAATGATATCGGTTATTATACTATAAAATGTTATTTGAAATGAAGTCTTTTGTAATTAAAACACTTACTAGGAAACTATTAATTTATAAAATAAAATGACCCAGCAATTTATAAAACGGAAATGCGGCAATACATCAATGTCATTTTTTAATTAAAATCCAAATACATACACTTTCATGATTTGCAATTATTTTATTATTCCGAAAATAGCTTAGGTGTGTCGTTAACACGAAATGGCGTGGCAATTACGCCAATCGTTAAACTGAACATATGTGCTGGAAATTGCTTTAAAGTTACACTTGAATGAGAATTAAATAGCTTTACGGACCACGATTTAACATTCGGAAACAATTAACTTTGTTTGAGATTACTTGGTATTATTGAAGCACTATTGTAGTTACGTATTGACATTTGAGGTTGAATATATTAATTTTGTTTCATATGTTCTATGAGGATATGAATGATTAAATTTTATGTATTTGAATTGGCTTAAAAATATTTTTATTACGATATCTTCTTAATTCTATTAGAATATATTTTCTAGTTGTTTGTACATTGCTCACTAAATATATTGACGTTTGTGAAACAGTGATCACAATAAAAAAAAACCTGGCTGAGTTTGTTGTGTGATTCTTCTCAGACCAGGGCGCATTTGGAACCCTCGTAGCCTTATTTCAAGTTGGAAAGTGTCTTTACAGCAGGGCTTATTTTGCTATCAAAATAGACCCTTCTGTTACTTCCATTTGAGGTACACAAGTGATCACTGGTGCGGAATCAAGGTGGAAAATATATAAGTAAATAGATACAATTATATAAAACTTTTATAAGGAAATGGACATTATATAGCCCCAGCGGAGGTTTCAGATAAAGTAATAGTGCGGAACACATTCCGGTCATGTTATTTATGAACAGGGAAACGACAAACGAGTACTCTGTCTACTTAATAGTAGGTGCACGCACGATTTAGATAACGAGTGTAATATTTCGTGGGATGGTTTAAAACCGTGAAAGTAGGGTAGAGTATTATGTATTTGCCTTTCATTGTTTTGTATACTATTTTACAAAACATTTTTAAATATTGATCACATACCTAAGTTAACAAAAATCATGCAAATTTAGTCAATAAATAATTTGATAAATAAATAAATATGGTTTGAAAAACTGGAGATAAAATAGATAGAATAGAATTGTTTGTTATATTTCTATTTTAAGAAATCATTTATAATATCCTCTTTATGTAAATAAAAGCAATCTACATATGGTAGTAAATGTTAGGATTACAATAATATATCGAGATTTATCAACAAAATAGTAAAGAGAAGCAAACAACAAAACGAGTTACATAACTTAAGATTGTTTATACATTATCAAGGTAATTCTATTCATTTCTTCCTTATTTGTTTATGACATGCCACTATGAAATAGGTTACCGCGAATTGAAAGTGCTTGGGGCACTTTTTTGATTACAGACGTATTACAAAGGTCTTTGTTAATATATGAATCAAAATTCTGTTCGATATTTGATTTATTCAGATATGTTAGTAGTCTTATAAAACAAAATTTAAAAATTTTGTTGATATAACCTAAGACAAATTTGATGTTTTCTCACTTTTATTAATGATGATTTCTTTTTACAATTATCTAATAGATCATATCACTTTTTAAATAAAATGTTGTTTATTTTTTATACAAAATTATGGTCTTGGGTTTTAATTCGCAACAAAGAAGTGATTTATGATGTAAAATTTATTAGTTACGCGCGAGTTATTAATAAAACATTATTAATTACTGTTATGTCAAATTAAGTAATTAAATATATATTTATAAACGATCAGAGTTCAAAATACATTATTATGATTATTTTATGAGTGAGGAGGGTAAACGAGCGTGCGGGTGATGATGATGATAAGTGATCTACAAACTTTTGCTACATCCGGGAAATCGCATGAACATTGCCGCCTTGGAGATGGAAGTATACGCCTTTTATGAAGGTACTCATCTCGTATCAATCTGGAAAGTTCGCTGAAAGAAATTAATTTCACATCTTAGTGGTACATGGAAGAAAGGTGCTTGAAAACCGCACAGCAGAGCCTCGCGTCCAGGTAGTACGGACGGTACTTGCAGGCGGTGATAAATTTTTATTTATCATTTTTAAATAAGTTTTGCTAATAATATAATTTGGTGTAATATTTTATTTATCTTTTTTTCAATGATCCAATTTTTTTAAAATAACAATAATAATTTCATAAATAAAATAAGAATTTTAATATAAACCATATTAATAAATACTTTGATAAAGTATTCGTAGCTGCACATTTTTTTAATATCCCTCGAGTCCTGCAGTCTGTCTGGCGAGCACTGCATTTAATTGAAAGTACCATATTGTTTCGCTCCGACGCCTGCTTGCCAACCTTAGCGTAAAAGGAAACTGCTACAGCAGGAAAATTTTCCCCTTTCCGGAGGGTCGTATTATATTTGGAAATTACATTGCGACTCGGTAGACTAGAAGAGTGTTAGGTCTTTATATTTTAGTGATTATTTTTGTAGTGTAGTGAATATTGTATTTATTGTACTATATTCAATACGGTTTATAAAAAGTTTTATTTATAATAATTTGTTCTTTTTACATTGAAAACTTCTAAATTATAAATATTTTATTTGTTATTATAGTTTGTTTTGGTAGTAATGAATTGACACTTAAAAAAACTTTTAAATTGAAAATTTAATATCAGTTCTCTTAGGACCATAACTCAATTTAAATTAGTAAAATCACAACTCCTCATATATCCGTCTATCATAAATCTGCGCTCAAAGTGACTCCGACAGAAACTTGTTATCGAAGGCTACCATACATACATAAATAAACAAACTACTCACTGTACAGTCATGTCATAAATTTAAGTCCCTTCATGTACAAGTGACGTAACTTTATACCGTATTTCCTATCCTGTCTCTGGTTAAATCTCGGGTTAAATCTCTCAGCTTTAGTGAACATAGCCAAGTCATGCCACGCCTATATGTACTTATTAATGTATGTTATCATATTGCTAAATAATATTGTGTCATTACGTGGTTTGTTTAAAGTAAATTTGTTTAAAACGATTGTTATTTTATTTAAATATTATTTTGGTGGTCTATATTAGAAATGTAAAAAATGTAATACATATTTATGTATACATTATGTTGCCGCATACATAAATAATAAATATAAATAAACAACAAAAAATATTCGATGTAATTGGACAAACGAAATTACGTTAGAATGCGATTAAATTGGACAAAACATGCTCTAATTCAAATGGAAGATTTATTTTTATGATCCCTTAACAAATTCCCTTTGATTAGTTTGCTTCGTTGCTTTTGAATAGGTATTTTATCTTCCGATGTTCTTATCTCGATGTCTTAGCAAAACAAAACAATTACTCATTGTGGAATTAATAAATTAATGCGATTGTATTCTTATAAATGAACTAATTATTGTCCTCGACTCCGTCCGTTGAAAACGTGGACGTCATACCATTGGAACATTAGTTAAGAACTACAGATCGAACCCGGAAGAGAATAAGAATTATCTTTATAATAACTAAATTGTCATATTTTTAAGGTACTTAAATATGATAATGTACTTGTTGAAATAAACGTTAAATATTATTTCTTGTCAAATCAACACCAAAACTCTTATGAACGAGACTTCGCATGAAATAAATGAAACCTTATACGCTAATCTAGGGCATATTTGGCTCTGAACCAAAATATCATCCAATCCATTACGCCGCTTTCTCGTGATTGAGTAACAGACACTTTGAAATAAAAGTGCAAAACTTTGGCAGATCATATTTTTATGCTAAATATTCAATACGCTATTTCTATCTTCGTTCTTTATTTTATTATCAGCTTTTGCATATAAAAACACTTTAAGTTATCTCGACCAAACAAAAATACTCTTGAGAGATCAAAGTATCTGGATTGCAATTAAAGTATTCAAAGACGTTCCCCTGAATTGCTTTAAGTTAGAATCATAAAATATTTGCATTTAATACCCATCTAGAGAGCGTTTTACAACTGAACAACCTCTCTGATTAGATTGTAAGTAATATAAAACTGACAGCGATAATGAATAATACTAAAATAAATATATTGTTAGTAAAGTTAACCTTTTAAATTTTGTTCATAAATGATTAAATAGTTTTAACTTATTCTACAACTAATAACATTAAGTATCGTGCTTTATTTTGTTACTTTTGCCATACTAAACAAAATGATGTAATATTTACAAGTATATTACAATGTTACATTATTAAAACTACTCTGTGAGCGATAAATACGTCATAGCCGGATATAAATATACCTAGACTCATCGCATAATTGCTCAATCACCGATATAATATGATAAACATATCAGATTATTAAGTAATATTGTTGGGTTTGTCAAAATCATCATATAACATAAACACAAAGTTCATCTATAGATATGTTTATTGGTTTGAACTATTTCTTTGAATTTTTAATAAATAACCCTTAAAACATTCTCGTACCATTGTATTTATTTTGTTACATTCTAATTAACGCTATAAACTAAATAAAGTATAAAACTACACTTGAACATATATTTTGTTTCAGGTATCGTGGATTCGCAAACGCGACCTCCACATTCTCACAGTGGGGGTTCACACCTACAGTAGCGATGCACGGTTCGCTGCCCTGCACACTGACGGATCCAATGAGTGGACGCTGCGGGTGGCGCACGCGCAGCCGCGGGACTCAGGCGCCTACGAATGCCAGGTGTCCACTGAGCCGAAAATTAGTTTGTCGTTTTGGCTTAGTGTTGTAGGTATGTTTCTAGTTTACTAAAATATCAATAGGTAGTGGTCGTCACTGTCATTTTTTTATGTATACTAATATATATATATTTTATATATTTATACAAAAGTTTCTAAAATGATGTGATGTCGTCGGTCGGTCGTCGGATCGTCTGAGGAGTTTAAAATGTTCTTGTCATTGGGAAAGTCTATTTTAAACCCTTCGACAGTTTTTCCTTTTACATTTTAATTGTTTTGAAGTATCTTAAAAGTTAAAAGCACACGTTAAGCTTTTTATAAACAAATCCAGTGACCCTGCAACTCTACCAAAAGCCTAGTATGCAAACACGCCGCCTTTATTACCCTCTAAACTAAACGAACATTGCTTCCAAAATATATAACGTTAGCTAAGGCACATTTAGTCTTGTATGTATGGACACAGGCAACGACGCGTTTTATGTAAGGACGTTAGCAAATAAAGTTAGTGCTTTAACCACAATCTGGCCCTTACTTTTGACGACATTTAATTTTAGAAGTTAAAATTATTTATATATCAACGTAGTTACCTAATATAAACTTTAATACATATACTAAATAGTTAGTTAGCATATATATATATATATAAGTATTATATGACATATATATGTATTTGTTAAAAGTCAACATTCCATAGCCTTAGCATCTTCCAGCTTATACTTAATTTATAATTTATAGAGATATAATAATGCATATATAATAATAAAAACTTTATTTCGCCATTTTCTGATATAAATCAAAATTAGTCATATAAATTAGGACAACCTATTAAGATCAAACCATTATTTATCTTTTTATTCGATATTTATTATTGTATATACAAAATTACAAAAATATTTAAAATGGCAATGATGTCACTCATTAATTTTATTTTTGTTCTTTTTCGTAATATATATTACAATAATACTTTAAAATTTAAGTTAGTTTTAATTTCTCTTAAAGCAAAATAAAGATCACGTCGTTTAGCGATTCTATAGGAGATATTGTGAATATAGAAATATATGTCGTGAAAAGAAAGTTTCTGGCATAAACCTAATGATTATTTTGAAGATAATTGTCTGACAAAACATAAGATGAATGACTTGATGGTCTGCATGTGGGCTATATCATCAAAAATGCAATAACATAAAATCAATTATACTAGCTATACAAAATATACTAGAACACCAGGCCAAGCGTTGCTATTACTATGGTTTTTGTTATATTACATTGTAGTAAACTATTTAAGGGGTAATGGTAAGAATACATCTGATATTAGAATGATAAACAAATAATTCGCAATAAAATAATATTACGACTATGAATTGAGATAAAAACTATCCTTTCTTTTAAGTCTGACCAAACAGCACGTGGTGTGAAAATTTTATTAAAATCGGTTAAGTAGTTTAGGAGTCCATCGCGGACAAACAACGTGACACGAAATTTATATATATTAAGATTACACCACACATTAGAAGGCCCATTTGATGGTGTGAAAACCAACATTATGAAAATATATATTATAATTTAATAGCGTTGAATAATTTATCAAATATTATGTTCAGGAAAACTACATAAAAAACTTTGTTTTTCTACTATTTATTTTTTCTTTGACATTTATATAAAACAAAATTTAGTAAATTTCGAATTACTTTATTCAAATAATATTCTTCTGTAACAGAATACATATAAAGTTTTAAATTAATAAGCTGGCCTTTGTAAAGATTTAATCCCCATAACATAACAGGCTGCATGAACTTTGCAGCTTACATAAGTTACTTATACAGGAATATGTAGCTTTGTGGCACTCATAAGTCTTCTTAAAACTACTTTTATATATTAATATAATATGTTATGATTGATATATGTTTTATTTTAGAAAGTTTAAGTGTGAAACGTGACTTTAAAAGGTTAAATTATTTCGAAATATATGCTTAAATAATTGACAAAATTTTGAACTTATAATGACACTGTTAATATTGTTTTTTTAAAATAATTATTTATTTTGTTTATCTCAAAAGGTATAATTAAAATCACATTTTTAAACACACAAATGTAAATAATAAATAACTGATTATAAAATCTTTTTAAAGAGGTATTTGTTTTAAAAGATATGTATTCACTTTTTACAATCAACGAATACATATCAAATACAAAATATATTTTATTTTTATTAAAATTGACGAATTAGTTTTACGACAGTTAATAGAAGTAGTGTTTAAGCCCTACTACATAATAATTTAATGTATTTTCTTCTATTTTTTTAACTATATAAGACTATTTACCGGCAATAAAAGTGTAACTTTAATTAACATTACGGTATTTTACTACAGACTTGCTTTATAATTATTTTTTTATGCATTGAAATATTTTAAGGACTCTTTTACAACCAAAATTTAATTTACATAAATTCATTTACATTTATAAATTTTTATTTTAAATAAAAATATGTAAAAAGTAATTTGTTTTAGTATCGAAAGCTGAAATTCTTTCGGGCCCGGAGCTGTTTGTACGCGCTGGCTCAGACATCAATCTCACCTGCGTAGCCAGACACGCTCCTGATCCTCCAAGGTCAGTTTTTTAAAATGTTTATTTCAAATTCACTTATATTCACTGTACTACTGTGTATAAAATGTTATGACATGTAATAAAATACAAAAAATACTTACACTTAGTCTGGCCATAAATACTGTTACAATTATTAATAATAAATAAAAAAATATTTTTGAATTTGGAATCTATGTTTCTTTTTTGACACGATTATATATATTTTATTTATTTTCACTACAATAAAGTGTAAAATATTTTGTGATATTAGAATGGAGTGGGGTTATAAAGAGAACTGAATCGATGTGATTGCGTTGCATAAAGTAGGTAGGTAAGTAGGTAGTACGAGCCAAATATAATTTTTAAAATTTCCCATATTCTTATTATTAGTCAAATGAAATCTCTTCTGTTTGATACAGAAAAAGATCGGGCTGTTTACGTAGTTTTCGTTCGAAAATGGCGATTAAAGCAGTAAGGGAAAGTATTCTAAGAAATCCTGTCCGAAAGCAAAAGATTTTATCTCGGGAAATGAAGATAAAACCTCGAGCTATGTCATGTATTTTTAAAGATGACTTAGGACTTGTAACGTAGAAAAAAGACACTGGTAATTTCCTAACTGATTATTTAAAAAAGAGTAGGGTGTTAAAATCAAAACATAAATGTTATTTAGGCGGTACGCAAAGGGAGGTCACAGAAAAATGTTCTTTGTCGATGAGATTTTCTTTTACAATTGAGCAATATTTTATAAACAAAATGACGGTATTTAGGCTGATTGTTCTAAAGAAAAGTAATTGGAAACAATTATTCTATAGAGTACAAAGTGGGCATTATCCGGCTTCAGTGATAGTTTGTTGGGGCGTTATCTATGATGGAGTGACTGAGCCATATTTTTGTAAATAAAAAAGTATCAAAACCTCGGCACAAGTGTATTAAGATTCTTGAAAAAGTAGTTAAGTCCCATAACAACACTATGTATAATAACCAAGAATGATACTTTCAACAAGACTAGGTGCTGGGTCATAACTCTGAATCCATCAAATCATAGTTAAAAAGAAACGTTCCAGACTTCATCAGAGCTGAAGACTTTCCGTCTAGTCCTGATCTTAAACCACTGGATTATGATTTATATTCAGTTTTAGGGATTAACTTTGTCCGTACAATTGGCAGTGAATAATTTTCCCACAGAAAGAGTTATATTAATAACTGACCTCAAACTTTAAAATACTGTTTTTCAGCGAATGTAGACCATTTCGAAAAAGTCTTTATATATTATTAACATATTATTGTATAAAACTAACATACTGTAATAGTACTAAATATTACAGATAATAAACGATGGTTGTTTTTTTTTGTAACAATGTTTATGGCAAGACTAAGAACATTTACTTTTGATTTGTAATCAGAGTCTTATTCAACAAGTACATATTTCAAATCAGTTTTGGAGTAATAAAAAAAAAACTATCAATGAAACAAAATTCCATGAACAATCTCACACAATACATCTATGGATTAATTTAATTCCTTATTTACAGCACTTTATTAAAGTGGTACCCAGCTGTGTGCATTTTTGATGAAAGCGTGCAACATATTAATATTTGAAGCTGCATGCACACGAGGGTGGCTTGTTATTCAAAGTAGAAGCATTTATACAACTATTGTGTGCACATTTTATCAGCGCTTTCCAATTTTTTTACGTTTTTCCGTCTACTGTAGTATTATTATCGAAGCATTATTTTTTACAATTAAGTGACAAACTTCAATTATACTTTTTTTATTTTTTATATATTGTTCATAACAATATCATGACTGTTTGTATTTTGATTCAATAAGTATTTTAATACAAAATTTCGTTCCTAGTTTCATATACTGGTACCGTGGGGCGAATGTGGTAAATTATGCTCAGCGTGGCGGCATTAGTGTTGAGACTGAGCAGCGTACTCGGACAAGTCGTCTTCTGATAGCACGGGCATCGCCGAGGGACTCCGGCAATTATACCTGCGCTCCAAGTAGTTCTGGTAAGAATATATTAACCATCGAAATGTTAAGTTTTTAATACATAAATTTAAATTTACTTCTCTATCGTTCATTATTGTCTTTGTCAGATTCAGCGTCAGTTGTCGTCCACGTAGTTAGCGGCGAGCGTCCAGCGGCCATGCAAAGTAAATCACATAGAATTGCTCCAGCATATATTACATATTTTTTTATAACTTTTATTTTTAACATGCCCTTTATTATTGATATACTTCTAAATATTTTTATTTCAATAGTCCACATCAACTTACACCTGAAGAAAAATAAATTTATTTCAAATTTTTGTATTAGACGACTTTTATCTAGATGACCTGAATAATTAGTATAGATATATACGCATAAAATGCATAATTATTAAATAATAATTACTTAATAAGATATAAAAACGAATTATTATAATACATACTTACTGTATAGTAAATATATATTATTATTATGCCAGAAATAATGCATTTATTTCCTTTTATACATTCCTTTTATTTTAAGTAATACTTTGACAATTATTTTAGTTGATATCCAGCTTGATAATTATTCCAATTGAATAATATATACCTACAATAAACGTAATAATTGAAAAATTTATATATTATTTAATAAATAAAATATAATAAGTGTATATGTAGAGTAAAGAAGCTTTTATCGTTAACATAAAATAGTCCATCTATTTGCATTACAAGGAAAATTACATTAACATATTGAATAATAAATGATGCCTTGTAAAAAAAAACACGGCCATGTTTATGAAAAAAAGAATTCGTATCGATGTATGGAAATAAAAGAATATGTTGTTGGTTATGAAAATAGTCCTTATTGATTAAATTGTTCCAAAATGAATTAAATAATATTTGCAATTCAATATTTTTTTACGTTTTATTACTTATTTATATAATTTATAACAATAACTTCAAAATAACATAATTACAAAAATTAAATAACTTATTTAATAAAGACAACGACTAAAATAGATAACTTACAATTCAAAGATACATAGATTCTAAAATTAAAGTTAATCAGTAATATTTATCAATTCATTAATGGAGTAGTAAATATGAAGCGTACTTGTGTATGAGGGTTACATTAAATCAGAACGATAATTAATAATATCAATATTGAATAACTCATTTGCGATACATAATTGATGATGATAATAAGAATATTCTTTCAAAAGATTGTCTGCATAAATACACTGAGTAGATTTTTGAAGGTACGAAAGATTATTCTAATTATTACTTTTGTATATTTCAATTATACTTATTTATTATTTTTAAATAGTAAATTTATTGTAAATATATCTTTGTAAAATACATGTAATAATACTCTGTAGATTAATTACTTAATAAAATATATTTTAAAACCTATAAACACTCGTCACAACTGCATAAAATTCCATGAAGATGGTTAAAATAGCACTAAGTAAAATAATTAGCATTTACCTGTGAATATGTTTTTGTAAATAAAATTAACGGTTTACGTGTTAATCGAGGTTGTTTTATTTCTCGAGGGTGTACTAATTAGTAGATTTAGATAGATTGTAGATAAAGACGACAATAATCAGAGTACGGTCTATCTTACAGACCAACGCCATCTAGTTAACCATAATACAACTACATTCAGATAGGCTTAACATTATCGTTCTTGCGTTGTGTTTTTCAATAGTTGCACAGATATTTGCTGGTTTGGAAGCGTCTGATTTATTTTAATTTATGTTTGTTGAATGTGTTAAAAAATTAAGAAATTGATTATGGACATCTATAAACTAACTAACTGAAAATAACACAAAATTTATTTTTGACCGAAAAGTTTCAAAGGAACTCTTGCTTTTTATCGGTCACCTGCTCTTATCCATTTTGCGCAATATGATAAATTCTTCTACGCTCTTCTATCATTCGGAATTTTAATGGAGACTTGCTTTACGAAATTTTTATACACGCTTCTTCTTCAGTAACTCTTCTGACTTATAAAATCCACATTCAAAACTAAAACTCTTTTCAGTACATGCCTTTCATTGATCCGTTTTAAGTGGCATTATTGAGATAAACGAGTAGGGGAGACCGGGGCTGGTTGACTTAGGGGCAGGTAGACTAATTGTCAAAAACGCGAGTTAGGCAAACTTTTTGCAAAGATCGACTAGGTGAGCGTATCCATTATTCCCCCGCGCACAATCATCAGAAAAACCGCGGAGCAGACCCAAACCGTTTGTCAGCTAGAGCCTATTGTTCAAAAACAAGACACTTAAGTAACTATTTTTGCCTTAATTCTATTTGTTATAACTCTTTTCATTTTGTTTTGATTGCTTGTCAAACTGTTTAATACGAATGTTTGATTTCCGAACTTTGTATGCTTCCTTATTATTTTTAATTACGACACCATTTTAAGGTTTTGGCACTTAGTTAAAAATTACTAGGTCGTTTGGGGCTGGTTGACTCATTTATAAAGGGGTTGGTTGACTATCTAGTCAACCTGCCCCATACAATTTTGGATATACTAGATATAAATTCGTATAAAAATTATTGTTCTTAACCTAACATTTCCAGTTTAGAACGATGCGAATCTATAAACGAAAGTCAAATCGACGTAAAGACATACTGGAGAGAGTATGTCGACAAGTTATTTTCGCCGAAGTATCAATTGCAGCAAAAGCAAAAGAATTTGCTATACCATATAAAATATCGCCATGTAGTAAATATGAAAACAAAAGAATGCACTCCCGGACTGTCTCGATTTCAATTGACCTTGGAAAGCGTTGGCTACATAAAATATAGACAAATATTCAGTGACAAGGAACAGCATGCATCGGAAAATTGCCCATAAGGGAGCTGCTAATGTTTATTATGGATTAACGCCTTACGAGTTTCGAAAATTTGCATATGAATTTGCAAAAAAAAAAAATCTATTCCTGAATCATGGGATAAAAAACAGATTGCTGATAAAGATTGGGTAGGGAGTTTGCTTAAACGTCATCCTATTCTCTCTATTCGATCTCCTCAAGTTTATTTTGAGCCACTTCTTTCAACAAAAACAACATGCAGTTGTTCTTTGATTACCTAAGAACCGTTTACCTACGTTTAAATGTAAGCCTTGGGTATATTTGGAATGTAGATGAAACAGGACTGACAACGGATCACATTCCTGATAGAGTAATAGCTCATCTTGGCACCAAAAATTTGGTAAAAATGACGACTGCTGACCGAGGTTTCGCTGGTGACAGTCTCAGTTGCTATCTCGGCCTCGGCAATATGGTCCTTCCGTTCTTCGTTTTGACACGTGTTCACTATAAATACTATTTTGACTATTTTAGACTAAAGGACTATCAAAGACTGGAGGTGGACCGATAGGTTCTTAACGGTGTTTAATGTTGTTGAAGATGTTCTTAAAAATGATGATTGCATTTACTTTAGTATTTAAATCTTGTTCCTTCTTAGTCTTGGTACTCATTACTTCTTAGGTCAACTTACCCCTAGTGACAAGTCAACCTGCCCCAGGCACGGGGTAGGTTGACTCGTTTTTCCCGTTCTATAAAATCGAGCCTATATACTATGTTTTAAAAGATATCGAGCTTATTGTAATTTCTTTCTAGAGCTGAATAGTGTCACTATCAATGGAATTGCTTTTCACAAAAATAATCATTAAAGCAATAAAAATATTAACTTTTAAACTGAAAATTGGTCAACCATCCCCGGGCTCCCCTACTTTAAATTTGTTTATTCACCGGTAATATTCACCATTCAAAAGCTAGGTTACCTGTTACATATATATATGTTTTATTTATTACTAATGTCTTATCATGTGTTTATAAGTTTTCTTGAATGTCAGGTAAAAACAACGAAGTAATTTCTTTTTTTATAGCTTAATGAAATGAAAACAATTAGATATCATTAAACAGTTTTATGATACAAATATTGAGTGCGTCAATTAATTTTAAAGTTTCTCAAAACTTGCCTAATGGGCTTAAAAATACATTTTTGGACTCATAACTTTATTACCTGCTTCAATTAAAATTTGCTAAAAAGTTTACATCATTATTATAACTTTTCTGAGTTATTCTTGTAAATTTTTTAAAAAAGATGAAGGTTACAATATTTTATATTACTCGATAGACGCAAAGGCACTATTTGCCATTAGATGGTACATCTGCTATGAAAAAAGATATATATTCGAAGTAATACGAGTATCATGTGTTATTATCTAATTCCTTTTATAGTCTATGTGGGTGAAGTTGCTCGGTAAAGGTGGATAATTGTAATTGATTTGTTGTTGCTGTGGCGGCGTGGTCGCCAATTTTTAATATGTAGGTTAGTATTTATAGATTTTAGGAGATACTGCCTTAAGGGATATAAATATTATCGATAAAATCTCATCAGGACTTCACAATTTTGATAACACTTATTTTAACCGATTAACAATACTAATAAAAAAATTATAATAAATATAAAGCCACTCTTTGAAATTTTAGACCCTGGTTGAATTCTGATAATATAAAATACCCGTGAAATTGTAATTCCAATTACGCGTCTTAAATAATTGAGGGGAAAGGTTATAATAATAAGATGAAAAATATAAAAGATTGTGTAACAATAGACACTATAATATAAGTATTAGAAGATACAAAATACATAAAAATAATTGTTTTCGTCTGTCTTGTCTTTTACAATAAAGCTGTCTTGCTGGAAGTCCTCTTTGTGACATTTTAAATACAATATAAAACAAAAAATACTTTTCTATCAATAAAATGAAATTATCACAAAGAAAATTATTCACAATATGTTCATAAATTTATAGAAAACAATAATAACATATTATCTTACATCCCACGCATACACTGAATATTATTATGATATTGGTTGTACTATATTATGAACATTCCATACCTTTGTCATTACCAATATTTAATATTCATTATTCTGTCCTAAAAACTCGAATAATGCAATTCTTTTATCTTATCTTATCTTTTTTATTGTATTGCAACTGTTTTGGATTTTAATAGCACCTTTAATTTTTTTCATATGACTCAATAATAGTTTAGTAAACCTATACTTTATTCATTTTACTTAGCGTAATATATTTTTATTTGGATAAAACAGTTTATATAAGTTCAATTTATTTTAGGCAATAGTTATAAAAGAAGAATAGCATTTTGTGGTTTATTATGTTTCAGTTTTAACCTTAATAGGTTTAAATTCATCATATTTTGATTATATTTATCATTACAGGATTTTAATTTTTAATATTTTTAATTTAACCAAATGAGCGACAGTAATGGCACTGTCAAGGATATAATATTTCAGTTTTAATTCAATACTCTAGATTAAATATATAATAAAGCAGAAATATACTATTTGAGATTGAGAAATAAGATCAAATTTATTGTAAATAGTATCGGATGCAGAAAATTATGCATCCCAAATTCATACAGAAATTCATTCACATTTAACAAAGAGAAAAAATTGTAGATTTACAATTAAAAACAAAAAATGGGTTCTACTGACTGTGATTTGTCTTCTGTTAGCTATTTTATTATGAAGAGTAGCTTAAAGCAATAAAAAAACCTTGAGTACTAAAATGTCTTTTTAGTCTTATTTACGTACATAAATATATAACATTATATTATAAAATCGAAAAGATAATCACTATACAGGTATATAAAAAATAATTAAATTGTTACCTAATAATACAAAGTTATTTATCTTCATATATTCCATTATTCAAATGTTAGATTATTCTTGTGACTACAAAAACAATTAGTAGGATTAATCGAATATATACAGTATAATTATACCTCCTTATCCTTTGATACCTATCTATGAATATCTTGAGTAGTTGATGTGTTATTAACAAATTGGGTTAAAATCAAATAATATTAATATAAACAATTTTGATTACGGCTTTAGAGTTTGAAATCAACACAAACTAACATTTAGTAAATATTTCCTATTGGGTTTAGTTGAGTCCAATTTATTTGTGCGGTAAAGATTAATTAAAAAATTTTTTTTTTTGGATTAACTATGGATACAGTAAGTTTAATTGTTTATTATCGCAATTAACAGTATTTGGGAAAAAATATGTTTATTATATCATTATTGACCGAAGGATGAATGCTGAGCGTCCGAAGGACTACATTCCCACTAGATAGGTCCATTCTGCTTTTTTTCCGTAAGTATGTCAGGATGTTTGTTCCGGCGTAGCCGGCGTATTTTTCATCCTATCGTCACGAAAATTGGCAAGCGTATTTTTGTTTTTGGCGTAGCAGGAGCAATTTTCATCCGATCGCCACAAAAAATTTAATTTATTTAATTATTATTTAATTTAATAATTTTTTTTTGTTTTTCCTTACGTTTTAAGAAATAAATTTACGTTACTACATAATTACAAATACTAGATTAATGAATATAGTCTATATTAATTTTTATCACAATAATATATATTGATATCCTGACATATAAATAGAGGCTTTAATATTCAGTATCCGTTATTATTTTGTATGAATAAAGATATAAAACGATATCATGTATTAGAAAACATTTCTCTGGAATAGTAACAAAAAATATATACTAAATAATGCTCTGTCATTTGAGCTCTTAGAAGTACTATTCTTAGAAAAATATCCTATTTTTGTAAACAAACTACTAAATAAAATGAATCAAGATCTTTTACAAATGCGAATTACAAATGATATATTCGTTTATCTAAAAGCTTCTAGCATCTTTAACATTTATTCATTTTACTAGCGGTATAGCTACCTAAGAAGACACTGGTTCTCGGGTACTTTTTAATAACACAATGTTGAAAAATCAAATAAAAAAAACATGCTGTTGTTTAACTTTTTAACAAATCGTTTTTAAAGTGCATTTTGAAAAAGCAGATATGTTAAAATATATCACAATCGATTTAAGATTTCTATAAATAGAGACTCCGTGACTAACATTGCGATGTCAAAGAGAATGCCATTCCATTTTTCTTTCCAATTTGTGGAATATAATAACTATAATTACATTCCACGAAACATAAATATACAAGATAACTTTAATTAGAACTGATTTGTTTTGTAGATGGCTCAAAGTACCTATACTATTTTGACTACATATCGTTTATAAGACAAGTCGACCGGAATTGTATAATCCTGTTACAATAAGATTCGTGTGAATGGATGTGAAGAATCTGTATAGCTCTCCTTTTCTTATACGAGTTTCCTAGTCACCTAGATTTCCCAATCTTTAATGGAAAATGGATTCGCTACTGCCCCTTACAGCGGTTATATATGGGCGAAGGCACAAATTATCACATGAGGAAATTCAAAATTTTACTCCGAACACAATAAAACAAATAAAAGTTCTATCAACTATAAGTCGTAATTTATTTTACTTCTACTGTTATATATTTTGATAGCAATAAAATGTTGCATTTTTCTCTAATTTACATTTTTTTCATTTTCTTTTTTTATATTCATTCAAATACAGTCCATTTAAAATGGATATATTACATATTTATTATTTAAATAAAAGTCGGCTTTAACTTAATACTTCTCGAAGATGAGTTAGCGGATATTAGTTTAGTTGTTTCAGTTGTTTAATATAAACTATCAATACAACCAATTAATTACACAAGTTATCCGAGCATATTAATTATAATTATATACAAAGTCTATAGTTGTTTAAATTATTTTAAAAAAATCCTTTTTTCATTATTCCTTTTTCTTTGGTTGTAAAATGAATTTCGGTTAAAGAGAAAGTAGGAGTTGTGTCGTTTTACGCGAAGGCACAAACTTCTGTTATGTACCAGGCAACCCAGACAGCTTTTACTTGTTCAAACCTCGGTTAATATAGTTTAATACCCGTCTCGCACTGGTTTAGAACACTTTCTTAAACCACATATTATAATAATAAATACAAGAATAAACCTACCTTATAAATTTAACGATAATAATTGATTATTATCAATAAAATTTATTGGAAATTAATTTTACATATGAAAAAAATGTTTAGGAAACAGTCTTCTTTACTTACGAATGCTATGTAGATTAAAGTCGGCTTTAATTCCTTAAATTAAGATTTTTTCAGTTAATTCGTATTGTACATTTCAATTTTTTGATCTTGATTCCGCTAAAAAGTAAAGTATTGCTTAATATCATTAATACTGTATTTCCATCTTTAAAATTTATACAAGTTTTAGTAAAATCAGCAGTTACGACACTTTGAAATTATATCAATGATTCAAGACATAATAATTTATGGATATTATAATCATAAAGTTTCCCGTTATTATATACAAATATTGGAATTATGGTATAAGTATCTTATCACATTTAAGTTAAAAAAGATTAGTTTGTAAAAAACATTGAAATGATGTTTGTAACTTTTTACCAACTTTATAACCTGGTACTGGTATTGATTAGAATCTATTGATAATATATTTTTATTGATTCGTTTGAATTGATTAGAGATTAATCAAAATGATTATTACAGTAACATAGATAATTAAGCAAATTCTTATATTTATGATACTAAATTCTCAATCACATAAAAATTATATACTTAAAATATAATTTAAAAAAAAATCCTATACTCGTATTTGACACGACAATGCACAATAGTTACGTTATTTTATAAAGACCAGTTTTTTACGCGGTTTTAACTGAGTTGTAAAGTTTGTGTCACTATAACAATGTTTGTCTAAGATGGGGAAAGAAAATTTAACCTTGCAACATAACCGTTTTTTTTTAATATATGTTTTTTTAATTTTTATAACTTATACGTAATATAGTTAATGTTATATGTAATATCCAGTATCAATAGAATCAATATCTTATATATATCAAATAGGAAATATTTTACTCTAAAACATGTTTACCATGGTATACCATGTTTTTTTTTCATCAATATTTTCTTAAATATGATACGTTTTCCACATATTGTAAACCTTATGTGGTTTTATAACCACAGTAATATGTTTATATGATCATAATATTATTATTATTATACATATCTGGCCTAGTAGGTTACAAATTTGAATATATTTCATCCCACAAGAGAGCGTCATTTAAGTCTGTAATATTTAAAATTATAAAATGAAATTAAAAATGAAAGCTTTCCCACAGACATCACAAGTACTTTACTCAGAACCTATGTATCATGTGCTTTATGACTACTGTTTTTAGATTTGACCGCCAGAACTACGATTTAACTTTGCAACATACAATAATAATTACTATTCTTCGTGTTCGTTATCTTTCTGTATTATATTTTGTACAGCTACTGGGTTATTATTATTTATCGTCTACCTTCTTATATTTGTGCATCACATCAATTTCATTTATCTATGTATGTTAATATATTTTGACGTCAATGAAACATATAACAAACAAAATACATTTAATAAAGAAAATAATGTATGTATATTTTAACTATATATACTGTTTTACCAAAGTGGAATTAATTTTCATTGGCCATGTTGAAGTGCAAGGTATTGCCAATTACAATACAAATTATATAATTTTTATTTTATTTATAATGGAGAGTACTTAGATCCATCTGTCACACGGTATATGAATATTTTAGAACAAATTGTTAATTTAAAAACCAAAATAAAAGTACATTTTTTAATATTAAATTTATAACAGAGAGAATAATGTGATAAATAGTTAACTTACGAATACTTTACGAAAAATATTATGTCACGGGTTTTTATTTTTACTATTGGCGCTTAAAATAATATTTTCTAAGTAAGAAATAAAATATTCCAATTAAAATACTGTATTGAAAATCAATAATAATAATTTCAGCGATGGAATACTGATCTAATATTGTAAAAATTTAGGTATTTTTAAATAAAAAATAAATATATATTGTGAAAAATCGTTTTCATCCTAGTAGGTACAAGAAAACGTTGATATAATTTTTGAAATACCAGGTAACGTAACTAACACATAAATCATAGGATGTAGAATCCTTTTACGAAATGGGACGGACGACCCTACTATTTGTCACCTTCCTTTTATCATCTCTTTAGAAATGCACGTAATATTTCACTCGTCTCTGCTCTACAATAATATACACTGATTGTATCCAGTGTAATATTTATTATTCCGAATTCAGTTGTTCTAAGAAAAAAAAAATTAAGTTAAAGTTACGCTCTTAATTTTATTCTTGTTTTATTATATAATATATTTGAAGATAAATCAAATCTGTAAATATTATCATTCATTCATTATTTTCTCAATCACCAAACATTGTTCAAAGGAGATTGCTTATTGTCATATAATTTATTTTATGTAAAAAGTAACTTTACAGCTAACTTTAATTATTTTAAGAATTTTGTTTCTGACGTAAGATCAGCAATGTTTTTTATGAACAGAAATATTTTTTTTTATTAATAAAATAAAAAAGGACAGTATATATTGAATAGTTTTTTTTTTCTTTAATTGTGATTTATTTCCCTGAGATTAAATTAGCTATGGGTTAATTTTATATTTTGACAGAGTCTGAAAAACATCACTTGATTTACATAGCGGTTGACTACCTACATATATTTAAAGATGTCGGGTCGGGATAAAATAATAATATTACAGGGTAGTAATTGATTTTTTATTAAAATTTACATTATTAAAAACAATTCACTTTATATATATCATTATTTTTATTTGATTATTTAATAAGGACTTTAGTATTATTGATGTACTCGTACATGAACTACATAACTATACATATTATAGAAATATATACATCATTTAGCACTTAGAACAAAGTAGACTATTACTACAATAGCTTGATGTTGGAACGCTATAAATGATGCAGGTTAATTGGTTATAACGATAACAAAGGCTCAGGTGATAGGCAAATGATTGAAATATTTCAGTAATCATTTCTGTGACAATAATTACTAGGATCCGCCAACCGTGTGTGGCGGGTGTTGAGCTGAGCCCCTCTCCTTTCTTCGGAATAGCTACAGGAAATATCGATTTATTAGGACTAATTGTCACCTTCTAGCTCAGTACATTGCTCGCACGCTCAGGGCAGCTCTAATGTATTGTCTATGGCAGGAGTGATTTCTTTTTATAACTTTTGAATGGCTAAATATTTTTTAAAATCTGTTTTAGCTATAACATCCGCGTTCGACTCAAACACACATGAAAACATTTTTTACTAATTATCTCGTCGCATTCTGGAGACAACTAAACACAAAAGAGGTCTCCCAAAGGGTTAAGTTCAAACAATTAACTTCTTAACCAAATTTTAATTTAAATATCTCTCTAAAATTTGGTGCTTGAAAAGTCCGCTCCGTGCTCTAAACTGTACCTCCAGCAGCAGGGCCGGAATAAGTTCTATTACAAATGAAAATGTATTACTTTAGACCTTAATTTTTCATCAGTAAAGAGAATCTTTCTCTACCTTTCATCCTCATAACGTTTGATGAGCACAGAGGTAAACATAAGGCATAAACTGTATACATAAATAAACGTACACAAATACTAACATACAAAGCTACAAATATATAAATAAATAAGTTTTATACATATACTTAGATATACTCAGAGGGGAAAATAAAAGATTATAAGCTCTGATAGAGGAAGATATCTCTGATAGAGGAAGCGCTGCTGTTGTATCTGGTGGTGGAACTTATGACTGATGTCAAGCTTTGAAGAATGTTAAAAGGAGAGGTGTTGATGACGTATCTGGGTGAATCTTACGGCTTTTGAAGTCTTGAAAAAGATTGACCGCTCCAATTTGTGGAGAGGAAGTCTGCTTTTTTTTAATTGTAAAAATATATGGAACGCAAAGAAATATGAAACGGTGAGAAATCGATCGAATATTTTTGACATAGGTAAATAAAATTCTTGCACTATAATTATTTTTATAATTAAGTTCATAATTTTACCAATATTTATGCCCAATAAAATTAACTGAGAAAATTTTAATATAAATATATAAAGAAATATATTTAGATATTTAATAATATGTTATGTATATTAAATGTAAGCTTTTTTGCATAATATATTTTCTATTCTATTATATGAAATTCAAAGTTCTAGTAGGTAATGACGTAGAAGGTCTGTCCCGTATCTAATGTAATAATCAGAAAGTACTGTAACTGGACAGGAAACTAATTAAAACCTATAATTATATAATTTATACATAAATGGTATAATTAATACATTAATGTAATAATCCTTTAAAACTCCTATTGTTTTATTGCAAGCCGTAATTTGTATAATTTTATAGTACATCAAATTTAACTACTGCGGAACTCAACAGTTATTAAACTGCACTGACTCATTTATGAATGTTAAAATGGAAAGACAAGTTTACTGAAAGATAATAATAATGACGTAAAAGTTTTCCTTAATTTGTTGATTAAACACACAATTGGGGGAATTCTGAATCAGATTATCTGTTATAAAGGGGAAGGGGAACTTGTATAACAATTAGAAATAACCGTTGAAGTTATTAGAATTACCAGTAGTAGTCAAACACGTCACTAAAACCTACAAAAGAATGCCCTTGTGAGTGGTCCTGTGCAATATCTATTTATTATATTCTGACGCCTGTCACAATTATTATAGCAAAGTTATGTTATAAAGAATTGCTAAGTTAAAAAAATATATATTGATCTATGGGACACTTTTTGATCATTTTATCAAAATCTACAATCACGAATGTCACCAAAGAACTGCTAAACGAGCGAGACATTTTCTTGAATGCATATGCAAAATTTTAAAGCTCTAGCTCAAATGGCTTAGGAGGAGTAGGCGAACATCGAAACACACTTTTGACCAGTAAGAGCTTCGCTTCGCTCAGCTCAATAAATGAGCGTATGAAGTAAACTACAGGTGTAGTGTTAATAGGTATACGACATTATGAACAGATATTATGTTCAAAAGATGCATATCTTAAATAGATAGTAGAGCCTATAGGTTTATTACACTAAAGCTTGTATTTGTTGATAAAATGGGAGTAATATCTACTACTTTATTATAGTTAAATTTAGCCCGTAAGAAAACAGTTTTTGTTTTACTTTCCTACAATTCTTCAGTCTTTCCTTTTTTAAAAGTTGATAACGTATTAGCATCTGTAAATGAATCCCTATGAGGGTTCATATCATAAAAAAACTTATAATTTTAAAATTCATTATTTTCTCGTGTACAATATTCCAACATCTATTATTATTTCAGTGGCATGGTGATGACGTCGGAAGAGATTCCTTGTAAAATACAAAAATCATATTTACCTTTTGGGTAAAATAAGTCTAATAATATGAGCACTCTACGATAAAGTATCAACATCTTGATAAATAAAAACAATTATATAACATTTGATATAACAATGATATAACGTTTATCTGTTATTTGTTTCGGACTACTTAATATTTTTCAAACAATGTTTTTATTCATTTTCTTCACAAAATTAAATAAATGTATTTTAATATTTTAAATAAAATTTGTTTAATAACGCATTACCTGATTTCTAAAGTACATTTCTTTTAATTTGTTTTATTAAAAACAAGAATATTCTTTAACTTGACGACAATGTATATATATAAGCTAGTTTTTTGTAGCAGTGACGAATAGGTTGATTCAATTGTCGTTTTTTTTTAAAGACTACAATATTTTCTAAGAAAAACATTAATTTAAAGTATTTTTGATAAGGTAGGCAGGTAAATATGAAATAGAGATTGGAATTAAGTTATTAATTGGTTGTTTAAAAATTAAGATACCGCCTGCATCTTAACAAATATGGTTACATACAGTATGTTGAAGTCCTGCCTGGGGCGATGAAATGTTTATTTTCTATTTTTGAAAAATCACAATTACTTAGATTTTTTACACACAAACAAAGTACGAGTATAAAGTTTGCTTTCACGTAATTCAAATATAATAGAATTATAAGTAGCATTATAATTCTATTCCATTTGAATTATGTGAAAGCAAACTCATGTTCATGGGTTATATATTTATATTCATATTTAGTCTATAATTACTCAGTTACTTAACAAAACTTCCATGCTAAAAAATAAAATAACATTTTACGATATCTACTTGTTATATATAGTTTTTTTATGATTCCTCACATATATGAGTAAATAGACATATAAAAAATATTTAATCATTCTGTAAAACTATATTAAATAAGTAATATAACAACTTAATGTTATATAAGGTTGAGGGCCTATTTTTCAAAACTTTTTCTTAAATGGATATCGTAAATCCATCCATCCAGAGCATGGCACAATAAAAAAACTTTAAATGATATAATATTTACAAATACGAAAAAAATGTGTACTTAACAAAAACGTATTTCTCAAAGAAATTCAAAAAGTATAAGAAAAGATCCCAGTGATAATTTAATAAATTCCTCTCGACCTACCATTTTTAATTCTCTGAGTTTTGTTTCAGCAACTGTTTAACCTAAATTCCAATTTTCATTCCGCCGTACAATTTCTCGGTTCTGTTTACAAGCGGTATATTCGAGCGCTTACTCATAAATTAAATGTTTTTAATCTTCATCATAAGAGATTTACGGAATAAAATAACTTCTGTAGCACTTCTACGGCTATATATGTTTTGAAGATTTTTTATTCAATTTATCACTTTCTTTGTATTTTTACCATTACAATAGTGATCGAATTACTGGTTACGGTAACCAGTCGAAGGAACTTTGGTATAAAGACTTTATAAAGAAATACAATTATGGTATATTTATTAATATTGAAAATTAAAATTCATTAATACCAAAGTTGCATAAGGTTTTCCATTCTGAAAATAAGCAAATATGAGAGCTTGTGGGTGAAGGTGGGCAAATATTTATACCTAAAAGGTAAACATTATAAATTGGGAAAAATATATCTTAACACTCGTTTATTTCATAAAGCTAATCTTGAAATAACAGGTCATGGTTCAAACCGGAGTAGATTACTAAGTCAAGGATATTGTAGTTTTAACACGTCTCAGAACAGTTTCCATTGCAGTAAGTAATTTGTCATTTAAACAATTATTTGTTAAATAAGATAATAAAAATATTTAGTCGGTGCAAGTTTAACACATTTTTATGTTATTATAATAAAAAGATAATGAATTGGCGTTTTTCTAATTTCTGCTACTACCATCTTTTACTCACTACGTACATGTGTAGTTTCTCAAAGAAATACCACTTCCATCTCAAAATTTAATATCGACACCGATGTTATTCGAGGAGCAGGGCCAATACTGATCAGTTTTTCTTAATACATAACCAGCACAGTTACATTATATACATAGTAAATTCTTATTAGCAATTCTCCCGAAATATTTTCCCTTAATCTATGACACCCAGTGTTTCGATATATGCCTTTCACTACAAGCGTGCGTTTAATAGATATATAAACGATTGTATATATACGTCACCGGTCCTAACGGACTACAATCGTCTTCACGTTTCTTGACTTATAAAAAATCAAATTAAGTGTCTTCTGATTACAAAACTAAAACTATTCTTTAGTATGAAATAGGATCACCTCGTCATACTGAAGAATGGCTTGTACAAATATGCGGTTAGACAAATTACACACATTCTTGAAATAGCTTCATATTTATTACTATTAATGATATAATGCGCCTTCTCGACGATACATATAATTTTATATTTATCAGATCAGAAGAAGGACTTCCAGAGGTTTTAAATTTAAGTCCTTCACGTTTTGATAAATTGTTAATTATAATTTGTTGTTTCTAAATTACATAAAGTTATTAATAATAAATTTGAAATAGTTATAATATATATAGACAAGATGGTAGATAGTCAAAACATCTATAATTGGTTATTGTTACACGCATAAATGTATTTACTTTATGGAACATCAAAGCGATGATAAGTGGTACATTTTCTAAAACTAAAGCATTACAAAAGCGTTGCTTAAACTAGTCTGGGAGTTCTGTCCTAAGTCAGGAAAAGGAACTTTTTTATTATTTTCATAGTGAGCATTGAACGACGGACGAACGAGCCCATATAGTTATAAGTTATATACGAGTAAGTAGCAGGCTGCAGCTAAGTTTCAACACCTCAAAACATATAGTAAAGTGAAATTTTACTATTTTATAGACAATAAAAGAAATACCTGAAATAATTGTTAACTCAATATTTCGCAAATTATATGACTTAAGTAAAGACTTATATAACACACGCTTAAAGTTAATATTCTGTCGTTTTGTATCTAATTTTTTTTTTTTTATATTATCTTAAATTATATTAGTTTTGGACGAAGGTAAAGATGGGTAAACATTTATTCAAATGCACTAATAACTAATGAGAAGTTCTAAGCACAGTTTGTTTGTTGTTTCTATAAGTTTGGCACAAGCTTTTGGAATGTTGTTTGGATGATCAAATACCTTTAAATGTTATTTTAGGCAAATATTAAATAAGTAATGCTATCTATATAGAACCTTAGACAAGTATATTATTGTAGTCTTTGTAGAAATAATTTTTACAACACATCTCTTTCAATCATAAGGTATTTTAATCAAAATACAAAAAAAAATTGATTACATATTTGAAAGTCACTAAGATAATAATTATTATAAAAGGTATTTTTCAATCCAATTAGACTATAAATTAGTAAAATTACGATTATTTTTTTTTGGTCCCAGTTTATTATTAGCGCTCTATAGAAATAATTATATCTAAAATAATATGAATAAATTGAAGTGCTGAATTATAAACAAACTACCTACTTATAAAGAAATAATAACATTAGACTGTTACTTAATAATTCTACCTCATTACCTTACCTTGTAAAAACTCTCAGAGATAGCAGAGTTTGAACACACTCTAAGGGATACGCAATTTAGAGAAATCTATGAAAAATTTCAAGGGCCAAAAAGATTCAAAAGTGGAGAAACAAGTGTTTCTTTTAGGATTGCCTGATTATTTAAGTCATATTGTTTAAGCTTCTCTTTCAGCTAATCTCTCTTGAACTTAAAATTATTCCACAAGACTGAGAAGTGGAGACAACGAAAACAGAACCAATTTCGTTGAAAAACATAAGATACTCCTGTAAATGTCTGACATCACACATCCTTTACCACATAAATATTGAAAAGCAGACAAAAATATATAACTAGCTCGCCTCATTTTGACTAGTAAGGCCTCGCTACTTTAATTTACCTAGCATCACTCTCTGAAAAAGAATCATTTATAGCACCATCATTTATTATAATTAAAAATGTGAAGTCTTTGACTCAATTCTAATGTATACTAAGTTATTTAAATATTCAAAGCATTGTGACAGTAGCAAAGTGTACGAGGATTTATTACAAATCTAAGCATTATCGTTTATTATCGTATTGTTTGATGAAAATTTATTTACTTTATATCAATATTATAATTTATACGAGTAGATTAAGAATAAAGAAAGCTTTAATAATTAATATGAAAATTTGTTTTTCAATCATAATATTTATCATTAAACAATAATTAATATTACAAATAGACTAATTATTATAATTGAAGTTTAATAAGGGAAGTAGAACATTACTTTCATAATTAAATTGAACAAGTTGCTATTATGGTATATTATTATAATAAAAGCTGGTAAAAAACATGTGTAAATAATAATATAAAATATGTATTAAAAATAATTGAAATATATTTATACAAACAGAGGTGCATTATTTAAACTTATTTATTCAATAATCGTTGTATTTGGTCTTTAGTATTTAGGTAGGTGGCCAAAGACCGAAAGTATTCACTATGTTTAAGATGTATGAGAGTTTTTACATGTGGCTTAAATATTTATTTTTTGTTTCATACTTTATTACAAATTGTAATATGAAATTAACTCTCTCATTGTTCTTAAGGATTATTCTATTACAGGGTCCATATATTATCCTAAAACATGTTTGTAGCAATTTCCAGAATACCTTTAACAAAACACATGTAGATACATACGTTTTCACGTAATGTTATCATGATTCAAATTTCAAATAGGTTCAAAAATACGTTCCTGTTTTCTTAGGGTAGAAAAAAGGCGAAGTAGGTACCTAAGATTTTTGGTGGATTTGTTTGAGCGGTACTTATATAGACGCTTGAAGACAAGAATAGTTTGGAATGTTAATAAGATTGAGCACCTTTATATAAAAAAGTTTTCTCTAACCTTATAAGAACCTTTGTATTCTATTATTTGTACAAATTTCTTTTAAAATACATATCAAACTATTATTTGCAGTAAATTTGACAAAATCTTAGTCCTTTTAACCTTAATAGATATATATTTAAACAACTTAAAACATTTTTCCTTTACAAATATTTTATTCATTTTATGTACTCGAAAATGCTATAAATACAATTCAAGTGAAAGATATGGGATACATTTTAAAATAGGTACTTTTATGTGGTAAGATTTATGGGGTCAACCAAGGTAACATGTTCATTTCTATGTCGCTATCACATTGAAGCAACATCAAGTTCTCCTTAAGGCACCTTAGTGTAGCCGTCCTTTTTTGGCGGGCTGGCTACAAGTTGTGGATAAGGATAAGGATTGAACATGGAGTTTCATATCTTCCATGGCTTGCAACCATGAGGAATTACGTCTCTTTCGTAATTGTCAACGTCGAGATATAAATTACTTATATATATACATGCCTTAATGCCATATATTTGTACATATATATATATATATAATTGTAACATTATTTATATATTTAAGTTAGAGCAGTGTATTCAAGACTTAAGGGTTCTCTTTGAGAAACTTAACACGTTCCTCACTTGAGATGAGCGTACTTACTTACTTTTAAAATCTCTTGAAGTCCAAACTCTTAAGATTTTTCTTTAAAAGCGTATCAACAAAAGCATATCCTGTATACGAGACAGTATATCATAAGTGTAAAGTTGAAGCAGGACAATTAATTTTAACAAAAATAATCAATAACATTAATTTTTACGGTGAAATTAAATTTTGAACATGCAAAAATCATGTTTTAAAAGAAGTTAATTACTTATTTTATTTCGGTATATTTATAGTTAAATGTATAAATAATTATAGGGAAGAAAGTATTGTAAGTTGTATGTATATTAGCGGTTTGGAAATATATTTTAACGGAGTCATTGTTTTGTAGACGGTTACGTTGTAATTTACATTGAAATACATAATATATATTCTTAAATTTATTCTAAATAGTTCCTTGAAAAAACTCTTTAAATAAAATGTAGTGATGAGAGCCTATAGAAGGGTATTAAAATATATCTTGGAACTTGTTCATTCCTGACACTTTGAGGAAAGTTTAAAGTGGTGAAAAATTATTAAGTATAAATTCAATATTATTGAATTTTTGGGTTATATATTTTTCTCTGTATTTTAATTGATGAATTATGATGGTATTAATTTTCGCTATATTTTTTTGTTAATAACATTTTGATGTTTAACATTGTTTTATATGTATGTAAAGGATTTATTTGGGAACATATTAAAGTAAACAGAAATAAACACAATAAATAATAAAAAGAAAGCAATTTATTAAAATTTGAGTTATACTATTTTATATATATATATATATATATATATATATATATATATATATATATATATTAATCGATCACTTTGATTAAAGCATTAATATATATTTATGTTTTAATATCAGAATCAGTATTCATGTACAAATTGAAATAATAATTGGTAGAGGAACATTGAATCTGTTGACTCGTGGCACGCTAACGACCACTGAAACCAAAACGACTTTTCGCTGCCACATTAAAAAACCTAACGATCGCTCTCTCTCATTTTCACTAATGAGATTATAATATTATTGAACGGTTATTTTATAAAACAAGATGAAATATTAAAACAATCTCATATAATTATAAAGTAGGTAGTTAAATATTTATTTTTATTAAACTGTTTTCCGACTGCGATCATAGTCATAAATATTTCCTTTACAGTAGTGATTTAGATGAAATATATTTATTTGAGAGATATTAACTTATATATATAATCTCGCCCATTTTCTTGATATCTATACATGTCATATAAATAAGATTAATTTTCTAGTAGTAATAGTAATAGTAGTAGTAGAAGTGGGTGGTGGCGATGGCGATGGCAGCTATGGTGACGGTGGCACAACATTCTACAAAAGAAATACTTTTATCTAGTTGTTTGTAAAATAAATATATAGCATCTGGTGGAGATTAAATGTATACACTGTCTAATGTTTTAATTTGAATATTCAAGAGCAATAGCATTATATAATATTAAGGTTCTAAATTAATTAATCATTTAATTGACTTTTGATTTACATAATGTCTTCTTATTAATGATAATGTGCAAAAAGAAAAAAAAATGTTTTGAATATTTTAATAGCGATACAACAAAGTGATGAAATAAATTCCAAAGTTGTATGAATTTCAAAATATTTAATAAGCCTGAAAACTATTTTGTTATTAGTAATTCTTCAAGTTCACAATTCATTTCATTATCATTTTAAGATTTTAAGAATATTTTTTATTTAAAGAAAGAAAACATAAATATTATTCTTAGGAGCTGAGGGTGGTGATATTAAACTAATAAATGTAATATTAACTCCAGACTATACGACTATAACTATGGACATGCCAACGACTGACGACGATTTAATACTTTTGGGTAGACCTCGAAGAATTCGGTCTACCCATTCATTTGTACCCGACTTTCGAATTTTGAAAAAATTTCTTCACAGGAGGTCTTCTTATGACCCCCTGAGTCCGAAATGACCATTGGTCAAAATGTATATATATATATATATATATATATATATATATGCGTGCGTGCGTCCAGATTCGACTTTTGTCAGCACGATAGCGGCTGCAGTTTCGCTCGGATCGCTTTCAAACTTTGCACAAAAATCAACCATCCAAAAATGAAGGTCAAGTTCGTTAACCAGAGAAATCCGGCCACAGGGGGCGCTAAGGCCTCATTTTTTCCGATTTCAGTTTTTCGACCATAATTTTTTCCCTATACAAAATAGATTAATCGCGTTCATATTATATGATGTCTTTGATGAATACCTATAACTAATGTAGATAAACCGAGAACCTAACTTCAATAACTTAGGGGTGGGGGTAAAAAAACCGAATTTTTTTGAAAAAAAATTCATAACTTTTTTCTGGTAAACATTCTTACATCACAAGTATTTGTAATAGAAAGGTTATTTTTTACTCTAAATTTAGGTACCAAAAGTTTTTCCGTAAAAGGTACCGTTTCCGAGAAAAAAAATAAAAACCACTTTTAGCTTGAAAATTTAAGGTAGATAAAACCACGGCAACTTTTTTCTGGTAAACATTCCCTTCTCGCAAATATTTTTAATAGAAAGGTTATTTTTTACTCTAAATTAAAGTATCAAAAGTATTTCCAAAAAAGATACCTATTCCGAGAAAAAAAATAAAAACCGCTTTTTGCTTGAAAATTTTTGATGTAAACAACGGCATCATGTGTTATTCTTAGGTAGTGAGTTAAATTTTAAACGAGTTACACACGAGGTCTACCCACGCGTGTCCCCCTGCGGGCACGGATTTTTTTAATTAATTTTCAATTGAAAAAATAGACCACTATTTTAGTAAACTCTATTTCAATTCTAATATTTAAAAAATAATCTAGTAGTATTGGTCATGCATGAAGTGTTCTAAATATAACAACCTATTTCGTGTCAATCAATCAATCAATCAATCAATCAAAATCAATGAATACTATGAAATTTCAGACGCCTCATATGTTTATTTTTTTTTCTAAACTATGGTTTTTCATATTCTTACTGTCTTGGTTGGATTTTGGAAAAGCAGAATAAATTGTATTATATTACAGCAAACTTTTCCAAGCATATATATTGATTATAAGAAAACTGTCTTCTTATTGTTTCATTTCCTTAATTTATGGGTCCAGTCCGTGTTTTCATTTAAATTAAGGAAAGGGAAGTTGAATTTCCTGAGTAGTAAAAATTACGAGGTGCCTGTATCTTATCTTCAGATCTTCTCTGCTTTTTATGATTAGTAAATAATTTATTTAATAACCTTAAAAATTTAGATATAAATTATAATAATCATTTTGGAAACTGTCAGACGATTTGAATTATGTACCTTTTAATATATTGCCTTGCAGGCTTAATAGAAAGGTCGACAATGCAGCAGTATTGCAGGGGTAACGGCTCCTCAGATTTATAGGATTCGATTTCGATGTGGCCATTGATACGTGGATAGATCCAACTTACAAAATCAAAATTACCATCACCTTACAAGTTTCATAAGATATAATCAACATTATTTTATCTTACACCTCTTCGTAAAACTTGTTTAGAATATGTTGTTCGTTTCGAAATGACAGATAAAAAAAAATATTCAAGAAAAAATTTGCCAAATTTTTTAAATTATATCGGATACACATGGGCCTGATTATATTATCGGATACACCTGATTTTCAGAGGAAAGTTTATCGTCAGTAAATAAATTTTGTAAACCTATTAATATTGTTCACAGTTTCTTAATTGTTTATTAATTTATAGTTATAGTTATGACAACGAAGTTCAAAATAGTATAGATTAGTAAAACAATATTATGGAATTAATAATCAAAGAAACATCACACAAATATGTACAACATCACATAATGGATTTCTAAAAAATTCCATTAGATGGTGCTAATTTTTAAGACGTTAATCACAAGAAGATGAAATCTGAAGAAATGTAAGGAAATTAATCGATCAATCAGAGTCAAATCCAACAAAGAAACAAGAAACAATTTCTGCAAACATAACTATATTTTTATATGGTTAATTAAAAAAACATATTATTGAGATATGTTTACCCTCTACCAGAATAAGTTTTTGAAACAACAACCTTAAAATATACCAGTTTTAACTAATACATACAGCATAGTAATACATATTTTTTCGATATATAAAGCCAGAAACAATTTTTGACTTTTACCTATTAAGTACTTACTTATGATGGGCGCAGCAATTTATTTATTTCTATTTCTAGTATTTATTTTGTGTACATCCTATTTTTTATTGAATTTATTATTATTTTTATGCAAATAAATCAATTTTCATAAATTGATTGTAGTCATAATCTTGATTTCCGTGATTTTATTATTAACAATGCACGTGGTCTCATGTTGTAGATTGCTCGAATAGCCCTCTTCTGCGGTACAAAGATCGTATCTATATCTGATGCATTACCTATAATTGTATGTCACATGTATACATACAACATACTATTATTTAAGTATCATAATACTGTAAAAGAAGCTAAAGTAAACTATTTTAGTAGTTTTAATGTTTGTCAACTGGCATATTCTTTAGTGTTCAAAGTCTGATGAAATATCTTACAAAAGCCGTGTCTTTAATGTCCCATCGATATCCTTCTGTAAAATGTTGTTTATATAAAAAAGTTTTGGATTTCCGCTATATAAAAATCGAATTTTATCAATCCTACTAAACAGTTCAAGTTGTAAGTTACTTGAACATAATTTTTAAATATATTTTGCTACTAGCTTCTTCAACCGTGGATTTTTACTTTTCTAGTTATTGTTGCTAAAAGTTAAGTAATGAAGAGTTACTATTTAAGGCTACTTATGCATTTATATATTTCATAATAACTGCTAAACATTAAGAATAAACATAATTCAGCGAAAAGGTTATAAGATAAACGATTAAAGTTTACTTCAAGATAGGGTTTGCTTCAAATGTTGAAAAGTTCCATTTCATAAAACAATCTTTAATCTTGAATTTTTATTTGTACCTGTGTCTTCACTGAGCTTTTATTTTATGTTAAAATACAATTAAAAAGTAAAAAAACATTAACAATATAAATAATAAATTCATTACAAAACTTTGTTGCGCATGCGTAGAAAACATTTTTTTTTTACTCAAAACATTACTTCAAATATAAATGGTTTAAGATGCTATATATTGCCACAATACTAAAGCAAATGTACTTTATATGATAATATTGTGATTTTAAACGGTACTGCTGAATAAACCTCACAGTATTGAAGGACAGCCAACTTCTAAGTTCATACAAAAGCATCGTCCTCTGAATAATGCAAAGTTCTCTAGCAAATGCCAACTTCGCTTATCTTTGAGAACTAGTTTAAAGGCATTTCGCATAATCTTCGTACCTTTATAACTAATACCATTAACTATTTGCTTATCCTGTACTGTTTCGGTTTTTTAAGGTAGGTAGCAAAGTACAGTAAGTATTTTAAGATACTCATATATAAATATAAATTTTACAAACATAAAAACGTAGGTAAACAATATACATTAGACATACTTCGACTTTTGCATTATAATCAAAGAATATTTGTATTTAATAATATAATATACTTAATCGATTAAAATAAGTACATATTATTACTAGTTGTTATTGTTTGTTTGATACAATAATCTCTTAAGCTAATTACGTCGGTCACAACCGAGGGATCCAAAAGAATACAAATTTATTATTTAAAATTTAATCATTATATTTAAACTACAAACTACGTGATCCCTGCTCAAAGTTGCAGACAAGAATGAATATAATAAAATTGAAATTATAATTGAAAGAATACAGAGAAATATATGGAACAAACAAGGGTTTCAGATTTACATTACATTCTGGGATTTTAACATGATACAATGCACCTGCGTCTAATCAGCGTTTCCACGGCTCGTGAGAATATAATAAATGCGAATTTAATAATTTTATAAATAAGAATATAAGAAATATTTAATGAATAAACACAAGTATATAGGAATATAACAAGCTGTTATGCTGAATTGACATTATTTTTATTTATTATATCGAGAAATTTTATGCACTGAATCATCTTGATATGTAAAATAAAATCTAATTATCTTTTAAAGTGCAGTTTAGGTGTGAGTATATAGTAATCGTTGATAACCCTTCTTGTCCTTTTGTTCCTGCATGGTCAGTAAGGCGTTAGTAAAACTACTTCTATGCGGAAAGGCCCGTAAGCACAGGCAATATTTAGTATGGTGGCACTATGAATAAAAAAATATTCGAACTATTGCCACGTGTTACTTATAGTTCTTCTATTGTCTCTGTAGGTGGAGTTACTAGGAACATCTAGGTAATTGTAATTGTTTTGTAGTGGCCAGGACTGTGTCGTACCGAACTTTTGATGTGAAGGTTAGTATTTCTTGCTTTTGAGAGATAGAAATATAGGGTTAAACATTAATACAAGCCACCTCTGGGCTTTTAATAATATTTAAAATAATGATTATTATCAAATATGCCTAAAAATTCATGTGTATATATATATATATATATAAATTCAAAAAATTCAAAATTCAAAATATCTTTATTCAAGTAGGCATTTACACGCACTTTTGAATCGTCAATTATTACAATACAAAAAAAGGTCAGTGTAGTCCGTCCGTAAGCAAGCTACCACCGGCTCGGAATGCTGCTCTGTTGAGAAGAGCCGGCCAGAAACTCAACAGTTGCTCTTTTCAAAAGAAATATAACAATAGGTGATGTATATTATAATATAATATAAATCCTGCAAATGATTCAACAACTTAAGTTCCACATATTTCGATCCACTAAAAACTCTTGAACGTTATAATAAGCTTTATTTAACAATAATAATAAATATATATATATATATATAGATAAAGCAGATATTTTTTGTCCCACCGGATAGATAAAAATAAAAATTATATATCATCCTTTTTGGATGTAATGTAATGGATATAAATATTTTACAATTCAATTTTATTTATTTTAATTTTTTTTTTATATAACTTGTTAAATAAGCGACAGTAATGGTACTGTAAACCAGGGCTTTTTAAACTGTGGGTCGCGACCCCCAGGGGGGTCGCGAGACTACTGAAAGGGGCGTCGCAAAGATCTAATACTATGATCATTATATGGAGGAGGGGGTCGTTTAAAATTTCCTAAGCTTGAAGGGGGTCGCTATATAAAAAAGTTTAAGAAGCCCTGCTGTAAACAATATAATAATTCAATTTTACCCGCAACCAATATAGAATTACATATTAAGTTAAAAATTATTGATTAGGAAAATAATATCTAATTATTTTATCACCTTAACACTTAATATATATTTTTTAATAAATTAATTTAATAACAATATAATACGGACTAACCTATCTATGAATATCTTGAGTAATTAATATATTATAAACAAGTTTGGTTAAAATCAAATAGTATTCATGTAAACTATTTGATTACAGCTTTCGAGTTCAAAATCAACACAAACTAACATGTAGCAAGTATTTCTGAATGAGATTTTCAATTCGTTAGTACGGTAAATATTTTCAAACAAATCACAAATTTTTATCAGGAATATCAAAAGTAGATTGTTGGGACTTATTTATTTAGAACAATATTGAATAATGGGAGAATATTTTATAACTCCAGGGATGCGATAAATTGTGTTATAATTAATTAATTAGCATTTTTTTATGTTATGTGAGGGCAAACGAGCTTGCGGGTCACCGTGGTTAAGTGATCACCGCCGCCCGTGAACACTTGCAACATTCGAGGATTAACAATAGCGTTGTCGGCCTTGGAGATAGGAATATATGCCTATATACGATTAGGATTTAGGATTACTGAATAAGTTATTGATAAAAAATATTTTGAAGAATCAGAAAATTTTCATCGCTTTCGAGATTCGTTTAGTAATTTAGTCTTGGTGTCAACAAATGTAAAAATAAATATATCTTCATTCAAGTATTCATTTACATGCAATCGACAATTATTACAAAAATATCAGTGTAGTTAATTTAAGTTAATACCGTCTTTACATTTTTAATACAAAATATAGCTTTATAGCATGAGAAAAGTTTATGTATTTATTGATTATCAATGTGCGTTGACGGTGTAATCTCGCCCTTAGCTAACGGCCTTAGATATTAATGCAGGTGAATTAATATATATATATAACTTTATTTTAATATTCTGATGTATAAATGGAGACGTTATATCTAGTATACGTTATACTTTTACGTGAATAAAGATATAAAACGATATGATGTATAAGAATATATTTAAAAAACTATAGATTAAATAATGATATGTTGTTTTGTGCTTATAAGAACTACTATTCTCAGAAGTAATTACCTATATTTGTAAAGGGACTAGTAAACAAAATGAATACTGATCATCAATCAACAAATGTATGTCTCAAATAATATATTGAGTTCAGCTTCTAGGTTGCTAAATATATTTTCCATTTTACTCGCGGTATTGCTCACTAAGAAGGAATAATTCTGGGGTACTTTACTGTTAAATGTACCTAAATGTAAGTATTAATTTTGACACAATGGAATAATAAAAAACATTAATTTTTATACTTTTACTTAGCTTTCCTACATTTTTGAAGAATGTTTCAAAAAAAGAAATATGTTATAATATTAAATAGATTGAAAAGGGAAATATAGTATAAAAAATTTACGTTACATATTTAAAATTTCTAAAAATAATTTACTTTACTTTTACCATTTTATATTTTTAGCAAAAAATATATATATTTTATTTCTATTATTAATAAATAAACGACAACAAGCAGCAAAGAAGTTCATTTCAAATCATTCATAATGAATATATTACAATATATAGATGTTTATATTAATAAATGTCGGCTTTAATAATTGTGTTCCTCCAATAGAGAAAAGTTACGGTTGCTACGATACTTAATACTGCTCGAAGATGAGTTAGCGGATATTAGTTTAGTTGTATCAGTTGCTTAATCTGAAGTATTAATAAAATCAATTAACAACACAATTTATCTGGAAATAAATAAATTATAAAAGTATTTAATCTATTAATATAAAATATACTTCACTATTATTATTTTTTTCATCATGGTATAATCATGTTTCTTTTCTATAAATAATTTCTTAAATATTAAAATACTGGTTCACTAAAATCAAAGGTAGTTTTTAAATAACAAAACTTGTGTATTTTGACAAATAGTTTTCATCCTGGAAAGTACAAGAAAATATTGAAATAATTTTTGAAATACCAGGTAACGTATGGAACATAAATCATAGGATGTAGAATCCTTTTACGAAATAGGACGGAGGACCCTCCTATTTGCCACCTTCCTTTTAGCATCTCTTTAGAAATGCACGTAATATTTCACTCGTCTGTACTCTACAAGATTATACACTGATTGTATTCAGCGTAACACTTATTATCCCGAATTCAGTAATTTCAGGGAAATATTGCTATTGCACTGTTAATTTGAACTCTTAATCATCCTAAATGCAATCTGCATATAAATAAAATATTTTTAAACAAACAACATTTCATTTAACTTCTTTTTTTTATAATATGACGATAAATTCAATCTGTAATCTGTTTGTCATTCACCTAACATTGTACAAATAAGAGCGTTTATTGACATGAACTTGTAAAAGGTTACATTTTAGCTAATTTTATATGTAAGGGATACTATTTATGAAATAAAATCAACAAAGAAAGGTTTTTCAATAACAATATTTTTTTAACAAAACAAAAAAATAAAAAATAAAGAACAGTTATTGTTTATTAACTTAATTGGATTTTTTCCCCAGTTCACCTTTACCTAATGTATAATTTAATATTTGAACAGCTTTTCAGAAAAAATATATGTTAAATGTTTATAATGATAACAAAAAATCCGATGATACTTTAATGTACGGTAAAAGTAGGTTGCAATTTACAGGTTAGCGTTCATATTTCTTGAAATATGGTTTCCTCATAGGAGTAAATAAACAAAATGTAATCATTCTGTAAAACTACATATATATATATATATAGTTTTATACATATAATATAATAAATTAATGTTGCATATGGTTTAGAGCCCGTTTTTCAAAATAATTAGAAAACTTCCTTAAATTTATATCGTAAATCCGTCCATCCAGAACATGCTACACTAACCATTTTTATAATAATATATTGTTAACAATGACAATTTAATATCCCTCATTTTAACTTAAATGGTACTTAAATTTTTCTCCTTCAAAATGACAAAACATTATTTTATACTTCACAAATAAGAAAAGATCCCAGTCATAATTTAATAAATTCCTCTCGACCTACCATTTTTAATTCTACGAGTTTTGTTCGAGCAACTGTTTAACCTAAATTCCAATTTTCATTCCGACGTACAATTTCTCGGTTCTGTTGTTTACAAGCGGTACATTCGAGCGCTTACTCATAAATTAATCTTTTTAATCTTCATCATAAGAGATTTACGTAATAAATTAACTTTTGTAGCCGTAGATGTTGCTTATATGCCCTGAAGATTTTTTTAATCAATTCATCACTTTCTTGGTTTTTACCATTAAATATGTGATCCAATTACTGCTTACGGTAACTAGTCGAAGGAAATTTGATATAAAGATTCCATAAAATAATACAATTATGGTATATTTATTAAATATTTAAAACTAGCAGGTTACCCGTGCTTCGCGACGGGAAAAGACAAAAAAAAAACTGACTTTCGTGAATATTGAACCCATGACCCTACCCTTCACAAATACACGCTCTATCCTCCAACCCATCATGACTCGCTATCATTGCGAAAAACCCTTGAGTTTGATAACTACAGAGTTTCATTCCTATCGGGTTATAGGTACACCCTTGTTTCTCACATTGCAGCGTTTGAGAATAAACATAGCTGCCCAAATAATTTTAATTTCTACTGCAATGCAATGGGAGAAAAAAGGGAGCGGGGGGGTAAACTTTGCAGTTTTTTAGCTGTAACTTTGGAGCGGTTTGGACCTTTGCGAAATCCTTTCTTATTCCACCTATAAGTCTTGTGTCCAAATTTCAGCTTTCTAGGTAGTACGGTTTGGGTTGTATAGCGATGACTGAGTCAGTGAGTGAGTGTCTTTGTGCTTTATATATTAAGATAATAATACCAAAGATGCATATATTGCCCCTTGTGCAAATAAGCAAACATAAGGACCAGTACACTGACTTGGTGCCACGTTGACCAATATTTGTACTCAAAAGCTAAATATTGAATATTGAAACAATACACAACACTCGCCGTACAGTGCTAAAGCTAACTTTTAATTGACGAATCATAATTCAAATCTAAATCATTTTTTGTATTATAAATATTCCAAGTTTTATTTTAATTAAGAAAATCGTAAACTTACTATTAGCTTCAGTGTTCAATGGACAATAATAGTTTGATATTATATAAAGAAATTATATGGAACAGTCAACGATATTCCAACGTAAAAAAGCTTTAGAACAGTTTCCATTAAGTAAAAATTCAAAATAAAATTTATTTATTCAATAATAAATATATTTAGTCGATGAAAATATAATACATATAACTTTCTTAGTAAAATACATTATGACATGGCATTCCACTAAATTATGCTTCTACCAAATCCTTCATTAATAAAATTCAATTCACTTCTACGTCGAAAGTAAAATCAACACTGACGGTATTCTGGACCAACACTGAAAGTCCTCAAAATCTTTGTGATAAATTGTTAATTATAATTGGCATTAAGTAAAATGAGATTGCCTTTAAATTAATTAATTATAAAGCTGCCTTGGTTACATTATATAATGGACAAAATTGTTTTTATACATACTTTATAGTACATAAAAAAAAAAAAAAAGTTACAAAACAACAGAGATTGGGAACATACAAATAACGGTCTTATTGCCCAAGGGTGATTTTTTACAAACAACGTTAAGGTTAGAAAAATTATTATCTAATAGAAACAGATAGATGTAAAGTTGTAACAATAGACAAACATAGAAATAACTGCACACTTATTACACATATATATTTAAATAATAAATGTATATATAAACAATATAAATATGACCCAATAAACTTAACAATATATCTATAAATATAATAAATTATACATAATATAAGATCAGACTATGCAAATTCTCAGTAATAATTTGATAGAAACTATACTTTGACAGTTTTTATTTATAATTAAAGATTATGATTTCCTTACAAAGTAGAGGACTACCTCCACTTGTTAGGAAATCATAAACCCGCTAGGGTTCCATAATCTAATGATTAAGACGCTTGAGGATTGTTTCATCATACCTAAATATTTATTTCTTTTTTCATACTTTGTTACACATTATAATATTATATTACATTACATCCACACATTTCAATAAAATATTTTTTCAGCAATTTCCGGAACAATATTTTAAAAAGATACATATAAAAACACATGTTTTTATGCAATGTTGTTCATGATTCAAATTTCAAATAAAATACGTTCATATTTTCTTAGGATAGCAGAAAAGGTAAAAGTAAGGAGCTAATATTTTTGGTGGATTTGTCTGAGCGGAACTCATACAGAAAATAGAACACAAGAAAAGGTCGGAATGTTAATACGATTGAGCACCTTTTGTTATACCAAATATAGATTTCTCTAACCTTATAAAAACCTTTATGTTTTATTATTTTAACAGATTTCTTGTAAAATCTATGTCAAAATATTATTTTCAGTAAATGTGAAATAAATCTTAGTCCTTTTAACTTTATACTAATAGCTTAATAATTATTTTTTTTCAATATTTCAAATAAATAAAGTAATCAAATGTCATAAAAGCAACAAATTTTAAATAGAAAATATCAGATACATTTTAATTAGGTACATTTATATAGTAAGTAGTATTATGGGGCAACTATGACGATGAGGATGATACACCTGGAACTATATGCCATTCATCAAGCATGTTTTGGGGAGTTGTTAATAAGTTACAGAAATAGGGTTTGACCATGGGAGTTTCATGCTTGATTCACGGCATGCATCAGTAAGGAACTACGGAATTGTGAGCGTCGAGGTCGAATAATAAAGTTTTTTGATAGCCAAAGATGTCAATGTCATTGAGAAGTAGGTAAATGTGTATAAAATCTCTTGAATATTAAAAATAATTTTGTATATCCAAAAATGTTTGCAAAAAGCAAGATGTAATATGTTATTAAACATATTTTATTATTATTATACCACAACTTGTTACTATAGATTGTATAAATTTATAATGCCTGATGTTTTTAATGTCGACAAACGTTTTTCTTAGCTTAACTTTAATTTTCATAAGTAAGTAAGCTGTTCCAATACAAATATTGGGCGGGTTACTAATTTATTTATACAATTAAATTATAATTTAGACGATTATTTTTTTTCTTTTAATTCAATTTTAAAATATTGTAATCACCATTTTATGTTATTTGAATAAGGTGGTTTTTTACAATTTTTATATAAAGTTTTATTTTTTAATCTATTTCTAAACCACATCTCATATTGTCAATATGAAAGTTATAATAATAAATATTTATTGCTCAAACTTTGCCAGGAATCATCTAAGAAATTAAGAAAAAATGTAACGTTCATACATTGTCGATGTCTGTAAATATATTTAAAAGATACAGTACCTACTCATATACCAAGGCACTTGCCTTGTTCGTATATATTATTTTTCATTAATGAAATTTTATAAATTAAATCTTTTTCCATCCGATTTTAATCTCCACATGTTTGAAAAGTTGATGAAGTTTGCGTTTGAACCAACGTAAAATTCGAAGAGGCTAAAGGTTTACTAAAATCTGCCGATACTGAGCTTTGACCTGAAGAGTAATCTGTTTTACAAATGTAACTTTTAATTTAATATCGCCTACGTTACATTTTAACAAGTTTCATTAAATATATATATATATATATATATATATATATAATGTGCCATGGAAGGTTTGATTTATTGTCTTTATTAAATTTAAGCACACTGTGAATTTATATACATGAATCTATCACCTAATCTTATTTATATTTACACAATCATAACAAAGTAATATAAAAATGAGAAGAAAACGAAAAAAACGAATATATGTATATGTATATATATATATATATATATATATGTATGTACTTGTTATCTCACATTCCCTTGGCTTGTTTCATTGGTTTGAGCTCTGTTTTGAAATCATGGTATGAAATAATCAGATGGAACTAATAGAGTATGAGACAGTGCATCGTTTTCCTTATCTTTATGTCGGAAATCAATACCCGATAAATGTGTGAACCGTTACTAATTAACACCCTTAATAATATTATCATCTAATTAGAAAAGTTTTCCGGAGTACGATTTCAATAGTACGATTTGAATGTATTGTGACTTATTATTATATTATCTTTTTACATCTACTACTATCAATATATCTAATATTTTTTACATACTTTATGTATTACAAGAAGGACATTAAAAAAACTCGTTAAATTAAAATAGTGGTGAGAGCCTATGGAATTGTAAAAAAATATATTCATTCCTGATACTATGAGGAGATTTTTTAAGTATAAATTTATTCTTATTACTTATTTTGCTTATAATAGTTTTTCACTATCAATAAATTACGAAGCTTCATTTTAGCTTCCTTATTATTGAAAATAAAATTATACTGTTTTTCATCTTTTTATATATTAATTTACGATTTTTTTATGGAAACCGCTAGTAAACAGAAATAAGCAAAATAAAAAATAAGTAGTTATTTAAAACTTGAGATTCAAAAGTTTTAGAATTTAGTAAGTCGTTAACTTTGATTAGAATTATTAATTACTATTTAATTGTTTTATGTAAATTTAATAAAATTAGCAGCAAATTATTGATAACAGAACATTAAATCAGTTGACTCGTTTGAAACCAAAACGATCTTTCGCTGCCACATTTTAATCCTAACGTGCACTTTCTCTCATTTTCACTTATGAAATGATAAAATTATTGAATGTTTATTATTATAAAACTGAATTGTATGATATATTAAATTTATATTATTTATTATTAACATGAAAATTTTTTATTATGTAGAATAGTAATATGTACAGTTTTACGCCCACAAATATAGTCGAAAATATCTTTGTTACAGTACAGGTTTGAAATATCTTTATATAAAAACAACAACGTACATATATCTAATCTCACTCAAATATTTATTTTCTTCTAATAGTAGTAATAGTAATAGTAGCAATGGTGTAGTTTGCGGCGGTTCAAGCAATGGTGGTGGTAGCGGCAGTAATGGAAATTATAGTAATAAAATTCCACACAATTAACACTTATATTTAGTTATATATAAAATAGATATGTAACTCCAAATTGCATAACTTAATCTCAAAACATTTAAATCCAAAAAATGTATCTGACCTGACAACTAAGTTTCATTTTAACTAAGAAAATCGTAAACTTACCATTAGCTTCAATGTTAAATGGACAATAATAGTTAGTTAGATATTATATAAAGAAATTAAATAGAACAAAGATCCAGTGTAAAATTTATTAATTAAATAATAAATATATTAATTCGATGACAATACATAATGACATGGCATTAAACTAAATTAAGCTTCTACCAAATCCTCCATTCATACTATAGACATGTCGAGTTTCTCAAATAAAATTCACTTCTACGTCGAAAGTAAAATCAACACTGACGGTATTCCTCTGGACCAACACTGAAAGTCCTCGAAGTCCTTATGATAAAATGGTAAATTATAATTGGTATTTAATTAAAATGACATTGCCTTTAAATTAATTAATTAATTATAAAGCTGCTTCAGTTACATTATATAATGGACAAATGTTTTTATACATACTTTATAGTACATAAAAAAAATAAAAAAAAAGTTACAAAACAACAGAGATTGGGAACATACAAATAACGGTCTTATTGCCCATGGGTTATTTTTATCATACAACGTTAAGGTTAGAAAAAATGTTATCTAATAGAAACAGGTAGATGTAAAGTTGTAACAATAGACATACATAGAAATAACTGCACACTTATTACACATATATATTTAAAGAATAAATATGACGCAATAAACTTAACAATATATCTATAAATATAATAAATTATACATAATATAAGATCAGACTATGCAAATTCTCAGTAATAATTTGATAGAAACTATACTTTGATAGGTTTTTTTTATAATTAAAGATTATGATTTCCTTACAAAGGTTCCATAATCTAATGATTAGTTTTTACATCATACTTAAATATTTATTTCTTGTTTCATACTTTATTACACATTAAAATGTTATATTACATTACATTCATATATTTCCCTAAAATATTTTTACAGATATTTCCGGTATAACCTTTAACCAGAAACATAAAAACACACGTTTTTATGCAATGTTGTTCATGATTTAAATTTCAAGTAAAACGTTCCTATTTTCTTAGGATAGCAAAAAAGGTAAAAGTAAGGAGCTAATATTTTTGGTGGATTTGTCTGAGCGGAACTTATACAGAAAATACGAGTAGAACACAAGAAAAGGTCTGAATGTTAATACGATTGAGGAGCACCTTTTGATATACCAAATATAGAATTCCCTAACCTTATAAAAACTTTTACATTTTATTATTGTTACAGATTTCTTTTAAAAGTTATGTCAAAACATTATTCGCGGTAAATTTGGAATAAATCTTAGTCCTTTTAATTTCATAATAATAACATAATATATTTTTATTATTATTATTACAAAAATCAACAAAATACTTAAATGTCACAAATTTTAAGTATAAAATATCAGATACATTTTAAATTAGGTACATTTATATGGTAAGTAGTATATATGACTAACTAAAATTATAACGCGCCTGGAACTATTTGCCTTTGATCAGGCTTGGCAGGATAAGCAAGGAAGACTGATCACGACATCTGAGGAACGTGTCAAAAGTTGGCGCGAACATTTCGAAGAGTTGTTCCGTTTATCGTCCACAGCACCTCTTTACTCTCTTGAAAGCATGCCAACGCCCCACTTGCTAGATATTGACACGTCCCCACCGAGCAGAGAAGAAGTTAATAGCGCGATACTCTCACTTAAGAGCGGCAAAGCCCCAGGTCTCGACTAAATAACCTCGGAAATGCTGAAAGCAGATACACAAACCGCAGTCGAGACCTTAACACCCCTTTTGGAAAGAATCTGGACAATCGAAAAGCTCCCGAAGGACTGGAACAAGGGTTTTCTAATAACTGTGTCTAAGAAGGGAGATCTGAGTCAGTGCAGCAACTGGAGAGGAATCGCTCTGCTCTCTGTACCATCGAAAATTCTCTGTAAGGTACTACTAGAAAGGTTGTCAAGGGCAGTTGAACCTTTGCTTAGGAGAGAACAAGCAGGCTTTAGACCGAATCGTTCCTGCACGGACCAAATCAATACACTCCGGGATCATCGTAGTGGAAGCATCAGAATGGCAGCGTGAAACTTATCTTACTTTCGTTGATTTCGAAAAAGCTTTTGACACCGTACGATGGTCTAGGATTTGGTCCCGACTAGATAAGGTAGGTGTCCCACCTAAGATCAGGGACATTCTAATCTCCATCTATAGAAACTACACTTGTATCGTCGCGCACGATGGCCTCCTTTCTGAAGACATCACGGTACACGCTGGAGTTAGGCAGGGCTGTCTCCTTTCACCTCTGCTGTTCCTTATCGTCCTGGATGGCATCATGCTAAGAACAAATGGCAGCGAGCGACGCGGTATCTATACCCCACTCTAGTGGGGGTTGACCGAAACACTGGACGACTTAGACTACGCTGACGACCTGTGCCTGCTCAGCCACAAGCAAGTGGACATGCAAGCCAAATTGAGCGATTTACAACGCGAGGCGATTCAGGAAGGACTGAAGGTTAACACGCGGAAGACTCAAGAAATACGTACCGAGGAAAGGAACTCGACGCCACTGCTACTCGGCTCGGACCCTATTGAGCGAGTGTAACAGTTCACCTACCTTGGAAGCGTCGTGTCGGGGGGGGCACGGGTGTCGGGGACGGGGGGAACGGAAGAGGACATCACTTCCAGGATAGCCAGGGCCCGGGCGACCTTCGTGCAACTACGACCCGTATGGCAGTCCCGAAAACTGACGCGGAGAGTTAAATTGTAAATATTTCGCTCCAACGTAAAATCTGTTTTGCTGTACGGGGGCGAGACGTGGAGGATTTCAAAGAACATCACGCAACGCGTCCAAGTTTTCGTCAACCGATGCCTCAGGCAAATCCTCGGTATCTACTGGCCCGAAAAGATCTCAAATGACGACCTTTGGGATCACTGCTCAGAGACGCCTATCGTTCTCCAAATAAAATGCCGCAAGTTGACTTGGATTGGTCACACCCTAAGAAGAGCTCCTGACCACATTCCAAGGCAAGCCCTGGAATGGACACCATAAGGGAAAAGGAAGCGTGGCCGTCCTAAACACACTTGGAGACGTTCAGTGGCAACGGAACTGAAGGCGATCGGGTTGACGTGGTCCGAGGCTAAGCGAATAGCCCAGAACCGAACGCGATGGCAGAGCACTGTGGACGCCCTCTGCCCCACATGGGGGCCTTAGGACATTAAACAAACAAACACAGTTTATAAGTTACAGAAATAGGGATTGACCATAGGAGTTTCATGTTTTATCCATGGCGTGCGTCAGTAAGGAATTATTAGTGTCAAGGTCGAATAATAGAGTTTCTTGTAAGCCAAAGATGTCAATGTCATTAAAAAGTAGGTAAATGTGAATAATATCTCTTTAACATTAATGATAATTTTGTATATACAATTTTTTTAAAAGTAATATGTAATATGTTATAAAACATATTTTATTATTATTATATCTCAACTTGTTAATATAGATTCTATAAATTGTATAATGCCTGATGTTTTTACTGTCGGCAAACGGGTTCCTTAGCTTAACTTTAATTTTCTTCATAAGTAAACTGTTCTAATGCAAATACTGGGCGGGTTGTTAATTTATTTATACAATTAAATTATAATTTAGGCTTATTCTATTTTAAATTATTGTAATCACCATTTTATGTTATTTGAATAAGATGTTTTTATACAATTTTTATATAAATTTTTATTTTTTAATCTATTTTTAAACCACATCTCCTATTGTCAATATGAAAGATATAATAATAAATATTTATTGCTCAAACTTTGCCAGGAATCATCTAAGAAATTGAGAAAAAAATGTTACGTTCTTACATCGTCGATATCTGTAAATACTTATAAGATACAGTACCTACTGATACTCGTATACCAAGCCAGGCCTTATTCATATATATTATCTTTAATTAATTAATTTTTGTAAAATAAACCTTTTTCCATGCGATTTTAATCTCGACATGTTTGAACAGTTGATGAAGTTTGCGTTTGCGAAGTGGAATTCGAAGAGGCTAAAGGTTTACTAAAATCATCCGATACTGAGCTTTAACCTGAAGAGTAATCTGTTTTGCAAATGTAACTTTAAATTTAACATCGCTTGAGTTACATTTTAATTAATTTGATTAATAAAAAATATAAAGTACTATGTAGGGACCGATTTGTCTACATTAAATTGATTCAAACTGTGAATTGAAATATATGAATTTACCACCTAATCTTAATTACAATTACTCATTCATAACAAAGTAATATAAAAATGAGAAAAAAACGAATATATATATATATATACAATATGTATGTAGCTTCACTTTTAAATTACTTGATATCTGAAATTCCCTTGGCTTGTTTCATTGGTTTGTGCTCTGTTTTGAAATCATAGTATGAAATAATCTGATGGAACTAATAGAATATGAGACAGTGCATCGTTTTCCTTATCTTTACATCGAAAATCGATACCCAATAAATGTGTGAACCGTTACCAATTAATATGCCACCCTTAATAATATTATCATCTAATTAGAAAAGTTTTCCGGAGTACGATTTCAATGGAAATATTGTAACTTATTATTACATCTTATTACATCTACTACTATCAATATATCTTATATTTTTATATACTTTACATATTACGAGAAGATATTAAATTGGATTGTCAAAGGTAATAAATTATACGGCATTTCCAAAATAAATATTTAATAAAGAAAATTATAAAGATACAAGTATACCTGTATATATCACTGCAATTAGGTTGTACAAAAGCGCCTAAGCCAGTAAACTAAATAAATTATGATATAGTTTAAACTGGTAAATATTTCTAATAAAAATAAAATTGTTTTATTATTTTCACTTAATTTAAAATTTAACTTTAATAACTGAATGTTTTTTTTATATTATATTTTAACTGTCTTTTTATATTCTATTTAAATTTAGTACAAAAACATTAAGAAATAATTAATAATTTTAAAATCTATATTAATTTTAATAATACGAAAATATAATTATATATTTTATTTATTTAAACCTTATTATAAAAACCTAAAACTAAGGAATACAAAGGGCGGACTTAATGCCAGTTGGCATTCTCTACCAGTCGACCCGTATATAATTATTGATTAATAATTTGCAATTCATCTTACATACTTTGGTGTTTGTAAATTATTGCCTTAAATAGAATTTTGAGCCTGACTTTATTTTTAGGCATTCAATAATGTCTCATTATATTGATTTGTAAATAAAGTCTCAAAAGAGTCTAGTTGAAGAGACTCCCACTTGCGGAAAAGACGAACAAGGAGTAATCCATTTCTACAGACCGTTCCTGTAATTATCATCGATGTGGTTATTTAATAATATTATTCGACGATATATTATAGTATCAATTCATAATATTATATTCTTATAAGAACAGAGAGCCTTAAATTTCAATGTTGGTGTTATTTTATTTTGTCATTTATTGAAAGTATGACTGCCTATGTATAATTATGCTTCCTATTGTAATTCTTACTATTTTGTATAAACGTTTTACAATATTATAATATCTATATAACAAAATAATTCAAATATCTATATAAAAAAATAATTCAAATTAATAGAATATTATTTTGGTATTTAATAATGTTGAAAGAATAAAATTTATTTTTATTTACGTTGGCGAATACAATAAATTGAATATTAAAATGAAAAAAGACACTAATTAATTTAATGCTAGTAGCATTAAATTCAATTTTAACACTTTAGTTTTTTATATAAATAGTATAAAAAGCACTATTTTTCTCTAACAGACACCAGACATAACTTGGTGCAGAGTGCATTCGACACTTGAGATTCTCTTTTAGCAACTAAACACGTTTATCACTTGAACTGAGCATAACCTAGCGCTTACTTTTAAAATGCCCATCAAGTCCAAATTCATGAAGGGGTTGTTTAAAATCTTATCAGCAGCATCTATATATATCTTAAAGGTACATTTTTTCTTACTTTAAATTCATACAATACGTAAGTAAGAAATTCTGTTAAAAAATAATTTAAAATATTTATTTTTACGGCCAAGTAAAATTTAGACAGGCATTAATCATAATTTAAAAGTATTTATAATCTGATTTTGGGGTAAATTGTAACTTAATTTACAAGTTCCATAGATTATTATGCATTATAGGGAAAAAGTATTGTTGTTTAAGTTAACGTTGTAAATTAGATGTTTGGAAATTAAACATTTTAACGGAGTTATTATCTTCTAGATATTGCATTATAATTGAATATATAAATATGATTACTATTTCTTTTAGGGTAATTTTAATATGAAAATGTTTTAATATAGAATAAGTAGTTCAGTTTTAAGATAGTATACAAGAGTGGTGGTACCAACTATAATTGATTGTAGAACAATATTTTACTATTACTCTTAGATATTTTAGTAAATGCGTTATATCTTTTAAAATAATATTTAATCTTTTGTTAAAAACTCAAATTATTGAGAAAAAGTCAAAATTCGTACATAGAAAAATGTAGTGTTTTAATTATTCCGTAACATTGAAGTTAAATTATAATATTTGTATTTAAAGTCCCAGTGAGCATTCATGAATAATCGTTCAAGTGTACCGCTTGTGTACAACAAAACCGAATTCTATGTCGGAATGCAAATTAAAATTTAGGTTAAACACTTGCTTGAAGAAAACCCGTTATATTAAAATAGTGATGAGAGCCTATAGAAATGAGGAGATTTTTTTAAGTATAAATTTATTCTTATAACTTTTTTACTTATAATTGTTTTCTGTATTTAAAATGATGATAAATTACATTAATGTGTTATCACATTTTAGCTTCCTTATTATTGAAAATAAAATTATACTATTTTTCGTCTTTCATATTTTTTTATTTACGATTTCTTAATGGAAACCGTTATTAAACAGAAATAAGCAAAATAAAAAATAAATAATTATTTAAAACTTGAGTTTTAAAAATTTAAGACTTTAATAAGTTCTAACTTTGATTATTAATTTTTAATTAATAATCAAAGTTAATTTAAGAGAATCAACATTCACGCACAAATTGTAATTAGAAATTACCGATAACAGAACATGAATTAGTTGACTCCTATAGAAACGATCTTGCGCTTCCACATTTGAATCCTAACGTGCACTTTCTCTCATTTTCACTCATGAAATTATAAAAGTTTTGAATATTTATTTTTATAAAACTGAATTATATGACATATTAAATGCATATTATTTATTATTAAAATACCAAATTTTTATTCTATAGAAAAGTAATATGTTTTGTTTGCCGACCTCAAATATAGTCGAAAATATTTTCGTTAGAGTACAGGTTTGAAATATCTTTATATATTTTTATATGTTAAAGTAATAACTTGTATATATCTAATCTCACTCATTTTCTTCCTACCTATATAAATATTTATTTTCTTCTAAGAGTAGTAATAGTACTAAGTTCCACACAATTTAGTTATATATAAGATAAATATATAAAACTACAAATACCAATTTTAAATTCAAATTATTAAATTCCAAAAGATGTATCGATATATTTATTTAGCTTGAAAACTATCCTATTATTAATAAATTTGCCTATTATCCTATTATTAATAAATAAAAAAATAATCTCGAACTAACAAAATTAATATCCTCTCTATAGATATGCCAATCTTAAGACAATTTAAAAGCTTTAATTTATTTCGGATATTGTATGTTTAGTGTAATATGTCTATCTTCATAATATATATACCAAAGTCCTTAGTTATCGATTAATAAACCTAATTGGCTTATTAGTTTATATACTTTATCTTTTTACAACAAATTATTCTCATTTTGTAACGTTTTCATTAAAATAACTGAGTATTGACTGATGTTTTTGGCTTCAATAGGAATATGTTTAACATCCTACACTTGACTTATTTGTATTTGAGATGTTTTTTGGCCATTTACCATACCTAAGAATAGAGCATCTTCGACATCTTAATATTGTACCGACATCAAATTTAATAATAAAATTGATTTTTATATTCTATTCAAGTGTTATTTCAGACAAATAAAATTTAAGAAATTTTATTAATCTTGAGTTAAATGTTACATTACTTGAAATGTTTAAATTTTTTATAACTATAAATAACATTTCAATTTTAATAAATATTAATACAATTTTACTTTTAATTAAAATGAACATTTGATTACGAAAACAACTTTAGAAACGTACTAAATTAATTAAGTTCTATGTCATTGAACTAAATGAAAGTATTCTATACATTTATCATTTTTAAAAAGTATATTGAAAACACAATTAGGTACTGAGTGGAAACTTTCTGAGATATAACTTTTTATTGGGATATTGAATTATACAAATATATTACATTTTACTTCTTAGTTGTTTTTATATTCTCAAAATTATTATATTTTCTGTGGATTTATACATTTAAATTTCTTTTTCTTCCAAAATCAGATTTACATATTTGTAATACTATATAATATATAATATATGTGAATACTTTGTCCCGTCGCTAGTAATATTAATATTACTACAGGAGATATATCGAATATCTTTTTAATTTGTATTGGATTCAAATTTGCTTTAGCTTAAGTTGTTTCGTGCTTTGAGTTTTTTTTCTTAGGAGAATGCATTTAGAAACTTTATATCAAATAATGGATTCGTCGTAAGAGAAATTGGTAGGGATGATTATCGTTAATATGTGAACAAATATTGAATGAGGCAGTCTTTCATAGAGAGGAGGAATATCAAAAACCTGGACAGATGATTTGATCTTGGCAAAGAGCAGAAGAGCCTAGCCTAGCCTCGCTATGGCAATTAAAGTCGAAGCTCATCATACAGATATGTTGAGGAATACGTAGTGGATTTCTACATATTATCAACAGATGGCGCTGTTGTTCAAGACGGTAATTAACGTAAACAATTGAGTTACGACTGAAAATGTTCAAAATATTTTTTAGAATTCTGGCACACTTGTTTTCAAAACATATACGTTTGTTAGTTCAGTGACAAAAATAAAATGTATATTACAACTCGGAAAGATAGGGGAAGAGCTCCGGGTAACTTTATTCGCAGCATAATATTATTATGTCATAATAGTCTGTATGTAGCTTTTAAATTATTAAATTTCTGTGACTACAGCGAGCTCCGCTGAACTCGCTTTTATATTTAAATGAAGATGTAAGAAACTTGTTGTTAATAAGCCAGCGTTGATATTAAAAATATTAACATCTATTTATGATATTCCTAATTAAAACGAGATAGAATACATTATTTATGAATTCAATAAGACCTTATTTAACATTCGTTGACAAATAACTGACAATTATGATTTAAATGTAAATAATATGAAATATTTTACTAGTTTCATATTAGTTACACTAAAATCACAGCTTACTTCGTAGTTAGCTTTAAAGAATATTAAAGATACTTAACTATCTTTAAATATTTTTAAGGCTTTATTATTTTTTTATTACTTTCCTGGTGATATATAATATATACATATATATAATACAATTCCTTCATTGGATTATATTCTATATTTTATTATTATCAAGTCTTTATTACAGCGTGTTATAAAAACATTAATAGAAATTGTAAGTGTGTTTATAAAATAAATTAATTTTTGTAAAGGACTTATTGAAGACATAATTATCTAGATTGTTATGTAACCTTCCACTTTGCACTTTGTTATGTAACCTTGCACCTTGTACATGAAGGCAGAAAATGAAATTAGAAATTTCAACATCATAATTGGAAATTGTAATAATACAAATTTCGACCTTCCTTAAACAATTATTCGTTGTTAATTATCCACATCACAATTAATTGACTATCAGTTTTATATACACAAAGACTATTCTCTAATTTCTAATTTAAAAAAGTAATTTAACGCCTAATTTTTGGTTAATATAAAAAAAAAATTTAAACGACTAAAAACTATATGATGGTTTATATGTTTTCATACAAGGTAAGCACATAAACTCTGACCTTAATGTTTACAGAGTACAAACGCTAAAGGGTCAGCGCAAACAGCAGCTAATTACGTAGCTGCTCTAGAATACCTATTATGTAATCTCTATGCGCCGCTGCCTAATTCATATCGCAGTTACTCTCGGCTTATAATATCATCATATAAAATTTCTATGTTTTCAGAACAACATTATTGAAATAACAGCGATAATTTCCGAATCGTTTACGTCGTTACTTTTTCTATACTACTTTTTAGTCGTATTTAAACTGTGCTATTCATACTCTTGATATATTTTCAATTAAGAATATCTAATAAAAGTGGTGACAAAAAAATTATTTGATACACATATTTGATAACAAATGATGACATTACTTCAAGTTTCCTAAAGGATTACGTTTGCATAATATAAAATACTTTTCCAAGAGTTTTATAGGTTTAACAACAAGAAGAACAAAGTTATTAAATCTCGGTTAAATTAACAATATTTACGTAAACACAAAAAAAAGTAAATAAAAGTCACTTTGTATATTCAAAATATTTACATGCATAGGTAACAAAAATCCCGACACTAAATAAATTCCAAAGAAACTTCACAGCGGTGTTCATTTCAATTCCTCATAATGAATGTACTGGAAATATTTTACAAAGAAACCATTTCGGTGAACATTTTTTCGGTCTTTGTTGTTATTATTACAAAATATCCAAGTAACATAGTATAATATAGAGCAAAACAACACCTCACTCATTATTTAAATTGTTTTTTTATTATTTATCACATATATATAATGCTGATTTTAATAAATCCAAATAACATTATCTAAAGATTTAAATTTTATGTCGCTATATAGAATAATTTTGATCTCATTTAGACACACTTGTTTTTTTGTTATATAATATATAAGATAATATGAATTATAAGTCTTATTGTGGTGTTGTGGTGGTTAGTGGTGAAATATGCAATATGCAATTATTAAGATAATCATTTAAGATATGTTATATCAATCTCTGCCTCTTAGAACCCGAAAAAAAACATAACAATTTAACATTTGATTTACACTTTTTGTTACAAAAAATATTTCAAATATATAATGTGATACAACAGGAAAAAAATCTTTTTTAGCGAGAAAGGAAGCAAAAGTTCTAAAAGTTTAAAAAATTGTGTCTAAAACTTACAACTAAATCTGAAGTTGAAATTTAATTTCTTCTTGGGTATAAGTTGATGAACCGTTTTGTAACAATTGAATTTTTATTCCCGGTTTCGAATTAAGTTTTAGATAAATGTTGTTTTAAAAAAAAAAATAATACAATGAAAGTAATTAAAGAAACTTTGATAAAATATATAACAAAAAATATCCATTCCTATTAATTCACCATGTCTTTTCTCCACCAAAACAAGCTTTTAAAAAAAAAACTTAAATAGTAACTATGTATATTCGCGGATGATATCAGGGGTATTATGGAACACCGTTATTAAACTAACGATAGAGTATAATTGAAATCATTAGTAATCAAGACAAACTAACTTTTAGAGGGTATTCCTAAAAATGTAGCAATTTCACTTCGTTTCCCCATTTCGTTAAGTAGTTTTCTCTAGGTGTCTGCACAAAAACCTGTAAATAGACTATTCAAAAATCATAAAATTATGTTGTATTTTATTTCATTGAATCTGTATCCTAGATTTTTAACATTTTAAATTTACGTGAATACTATCTTTATATTAATATTGTAGGTAAATACGAAATTATCAAACTTTTGCATTTATTGTTAATCAATGTGCATTGACAGTGTAATTTACCAATTCTCTATTAATTTTATATTTAAAATCCATTTAGTATCCTTCATCTTTTTGTATGAATAAAGATATAAAACGATATTGTGTATACGAAAGTATTTATTCCCAATTTGAAAACAATAAATATTGTTTAAATAATGCTTTGTCATTAAGAACTCTTAAGCACTAGTTTATTCTCATAAGTAATAACATATTTTTGGAAACGAACTATAAATAAATAAATCACTTACAAATGTATTTTACAAATAATATATTTTAGATTCTTAAACATTTGATGATACGAATGATAAAGAAACTTTTGTCTAGCAGAAAAATGTGTCATAATCATCATAATTTGTTTGCAAATGCAATATAAACTTGAAAGGTTTCTGATAGGGATCTCTTTTAAGAGATAATTCATGCTTTATATTATATATATTTCATATATATGGTCATTTATATTCCTGGTACATATAAATTGATTTGACCTGATTAGGACCATCCAACAGGATGTTTAACAATGTAACAACACTACACCTCGTACTGTAAATAAGAACTTATGAGGTCGGTAGAGCACTTCTATCTAATATGGGTGTTCTAATCAGGTGACAGGTGTCTTTCTACCCATTATTTAATGGGGCAAGGGATTTGCAACTGCCCCTTATGGCGGTTGTCTCTCGGCCATGACACAACTTATCACAGAACGAAATTTCGGGTTTAGCTTCCGATTGAAATTTATTTTACTTGAATCATTATATATTTAATAGGAATTTATAAATGTTGAATTTATTTTTCTCAATATTCTTATGTTAATTATTGTATTTAGTATTAATGAATTAAAGACAAAGTATTTTATATTTTATAACCTTCAATTCATATATTATGGTATATACGTATTTATATATATCGGTTATAATATCTTCTAATACTGAATACTATCTTATACTACACTAAGATTAGTTAGCAGATATAAGTTTTCTGGTGAATAAATAAGTTATTAAATATCCGTGAATACACAGCATATATTATATATAAGTGACATGAGAAGAAAAAAGAGTACATGTTATTAGTGAAACATGAGTGATCTTAGACCTAGTTCATTCAATTACTAGGCTAGTAACCGTTGTAATGATTTAAAATGTTTAAAATTGTTTATAAAAATGTTTAGATGAGTAAGGCACCAAAATAAAATGTATACATAACTAAAAAATCATCAACAAAGACAGGTAAGAACACTAGTGAAGGTAATCCATCCCGATAAATTTGATAGAAAATATCCGATAAGTATGTTTAAGTCCAGTCCGGGTCGATAAATTTTTATTTCCTATTTATGAAAAATTATGATTACTTATGTTTTCAACCCATAAATAAAGTGAATCAATTTTTTTTCACATAAACAAATATTCTAATTTCTTTAAATCATGTGAAAGAAAACTCTTGTACATGGGTACAATATATTATTTTATTAAACGTAGGGGACGTTTAATAAAATAATTATTGAAAACTTTTGATATATCCTTATATATAGAAGTATATAAACGATGTTCTAATTTTTAATTCCACTACATTTTTTTAATAAAGTGTTATTTTTCTTTAACAGACACCAGACATAAGTCAGCGCAGAGCTTATTTGACACATAAGGGTTCCCTTTAAGTAACTAAATACGTTCCTCACTTGAGCTGAGCATAACACTAGCTCTTACTTTGAAAATGTTCTTCATGACCAAAGAGTTTTCTTTTAAGCATATTAGCAGCAGCATATACGAGAAGCTATATCACAAGTGTTTTTTTATTATTACTTGTAATTCATTCAATATTAATAAATAGAATTTTACGTCTGATTTTGCGGTATATAGTGTTTAATAGATTATGAGTTTTAGGGCAAAAAGTTTTGTATACATACACCACTTAAATATATACATCGTATGTTGTTTATACATGATTTTTTTTATGTTTAGTGAATATTTTTGTCGAAAATAATATATATGCATACATTTAAAAACAAGATTTTAAAGTTCTAGTGAGCTTAATTCATTAATGATCGCTCAAATTTACCTCTTGTATACAACAAAACGGAATTGTATATCGGAATGCAAATTAAAATTTAGGTTAAACAGTTGCTTGAAAAAAATTCCTTAAAGTAAAAACAATCGTGACAGTCTATGGAAATGTATTATAATAAATCTTGGAACTTGTCCATTCCTGACATTATAAGAAAAAATATGAATGTTAGAAAATGGAGTATAAATTTTGTGTTATTAAATTTTTTTGTTACATATTATTTTCTGTATTTAAAATAAAGATAAATTTAGTAGAGTCAGTAATGATGTTCCACAAAACTAAAACTTTTATTTAGTTGTATATAAAATAAACATATAGCTACAAATGGCAAATTTGAATTTTAAAATATTTAAATCAATGCGCACAATATCGCAATTACGTTCTTAAATATCATTTGACGGAAATTACAACTAAATCCGCTGACATAATGCTTTAATTTGAATATTCAAAACCAATAGCATTTTACAATATTAATTAAGTCCCAAATTAATTATCAATGTTAATGGACGCTTCAATTTACATAATGTCGTGTAAATGTAAATGTGCAATAAGATAAAGTTATGTTTTGAATATTATAATAGCAAACTAACAACGCGACAATACATTCCAATAGATATATTCCATTTAGAAATATTCATTTACACTGAAAACCACCGCTTTTAGTAATTTCTCCAATTCACACTTCTTATTTTAGACTTAAGAATATTTTTTAATCAAAGATAGAAAACTTCTGAGATACTTTAAAAAATATTTCAATTATCTTAGCAGCTGAGGGTGGTGATATCGAACTAACAATTTTAATATTCTCTCTATAGACATGCCAATATCTTAGGACCACTTAAAACTTTTTGATTTAACTTTGATATGAAAAAAATACATTGTACCATTTTAATAAACTTTAATAAAATTCTAATACTGTATAAGTATTTCTAGCAACATAATATTTATTACAATATTTATTTATTAAATATAGTAGTATTTTCATTTTTCTAGTAGTATTTTTCGTCCTAAGTAAAATAAGGTATTTAGTTATCAATTAATAATGACAAATTAATAGTGCTTTATAGACTTACATATTTTTTAATAACAAACTATTCTTATTTCATAACTTTAGTGTTTCAAGTATAGAATACTGAGTGTAGTTTTTGGCTTCAAAATGAATCCTTTTAATGATTCTGTACTTGAGTAATTTGGACTTGAGAAGTTGTTTGACAATTTACCATTACTTAAAATAGAACATCATTATAATATTGTGCCTATATCGGATTAAATAATTAGATTGTGACCATAAATGTATATAATACTCTGATTTGGTACTCAACGTAGTAGTAGATAGGTGTGACAACGACATTATAAGTATTATTGAGTAGTAAAACAATATTACACGAGTCTTTCTATAGCATTGATAACCATACAGATGTTGATGTTGTAAAATACATAGTGGATTTCTAGAAATGACCATAAGATGGCGCTGTTATTCAAGACTAATCTCAAGTAGGTCAATTCTGAAAAAAAAATTGGACTATGTCTATCCTTCACCTTCATTCACCTCCATAAAAATTTAGTTAAAAATTCTACCTGTTTTAATTATGACATACAGCATAATTGCATACATATATTTTCCATATAAAGAGACCAGCAAGCTATTTTGTAACACAATGTGTATATTTGTAAGAAATATTTTTTTTTTGTTACATTAACTACAAATTTTATTCTATTTTTACGAATTTATGTCGCAGACAATCTGACAAGTGATAAGAATTATTTTACAAAAGTCATCTACGCTCACAAAGGTTAAAAATTTTATGTGATAATATTACAAAATTGAAATTAAATATCGCTAAAGTAGCCTTGCTATCTTATTGATATGAAAAAAAATCATCATACCATTTATAAAAGCTGTAACACGTAGAATGGATTCCTAACTCATATAATATTATTAAATCTGGAAAATCTTTTTTGAGGCTCAATTATAAAATTAATCTTATTTGAGTTTTATTATACTTCAATTCAGAAGTTTTATGCAAATTATCGTTTTCGCTAAAGTTTAAAATTTACTTAAATTTAAAATTAAATTTTTCATTGTTAGAGATGAAAACGAGTGACCTTAAATTAATAAAAATATTTTCAGTTCGAAACGTATCGTTCCCTTCAAAACTGAATTGGGATATTTAAAAATAATTGGGATAATTAAACATTTTATTTATTTATTATATTTCTGCCAAGGCAATACCTGCTTATTTATAAAAGCTTATTAAATACTTACTTATTATTGTTTACTTATTTATAAAAATATGCAAACAAGCAAAACTATTTACTAAAAAGAGGAATTACTAATTTATTATTTTAATATTATTGACATTATTTCATGTTCCATTGTATAAAGTCCAAAAACATACGCAATGTAAATAAAGAATTATAAAAGTTTGTTGCATACATAGAAAATATTGGTACTCAAAATATTATTTTAAAAGTAAACAGTTTAAGATGTCATATATTGCCACACTACTAAATTATAAAATATGGTACAAGGCAAATGTGCTTTATATGATAATATTGTGATTTTAAATGCTACTGCCGAATAAACCTCACACTATTTGAAGGACAGCCAACTTCTAAGTTCATACAAAAGCATCGTCCTCTGAATAATGCAAAGTTCTCTAGCAAATGCAAACTTCGCTTATCGTTGAGAACTAGTTTGAAGGAATTTCGCATAAGCTAATGCTATTGCTAAATTACCATCAGGACTCCTAGCCTCATTTAACGGGAAAACGGGAACTTTGATGTCTCTTTTATTTTAACCTGTCAACATTTGGATTAAAAATGATTATAAAATATGATTAATAATTTTTATATATTATATAAATAATACAAATGAAAAATGTTTAATAAAAAAGCCACTCTTTGAAGTTTCGGATCCCGTGTTTGATTCTGATAATATAAAATACCCGTATGACTTCAATTGCCGATCTAAATAATGTATGGTAACAGTTAAAATATAAAATGAAAAATGTAAAATGTTTTGAAGAAATATTTACTTAAATCTCTCAATAAAGCCGTGATCAGAGATCAGTATTCTTTTAATTTTTAAGACGCGATCAACTTCTGCCCAATCCGCTAGAAATATTTATTACTAGCTGACTCGGCGAACTCTGTTCCACTTTTACAGTAAATTTTTTTACCAGACTTAACCAAAGACAAAATTACGTTTAGCTGTCATTTATGTTTTATTATTCCACTGTCATTTGCGTTTTGGTTATACCACATTTTATAGTGACTTGACGGAAACGCAGTCGAACGGGATAAAAAGTATCCTATGTCCGTCTCCTGGTTCTAAGCAACCTCTCCAACAATTTAAAGCCCAATTGGTTCATCCGTTCTTCAGTTATAAATAGTGTAACTAACACCACTTACTTTTATATATATAGATATAAATAATTATACCGTTTTTTTAAAACATCTTTTTATACATTATTTTTTCTTAATCTTTCTATTTATTTACATTTTATTTAATATTTCAATTATATTTATCCTGATCGGATTTTTATTTTTAACATGACTCACTAAATAATATACTCGTATACATATAACGTTAATAAGTAATTGTACGAATATTAAATCAATATAAACTAAAATTCACAATATCTTTATTCAAGTTGGCATTTACACCAATCGAATCATCAATTACTACTATAAAAAAGTTCAGTGTATTCTACGAGTAGTTACATGCTAACATTTGTATAGTCCGTAACTGATTTAATATTTAATATTAAGAAAAGAAAGGTCTAAGATATCTAGTTTTACTTTATTATATGTATATGCATACACTCAATTCAAGCCCATGAAGGATTTGTTTACTGCTTAAGACGAAATTTTGGCGTTTAAATAATATGTTATTAAATATGTATTGAAAAGCGACTGTAGAACTACCGATTTCTTCAAAAACATCTCTGAGGGAATCTCTAGCTTTTAAGTCGTAGGTTAAATAGCGAGAAGAGCACTGTTTTATGATTATTATTAAATTAATTTCGGCAGCACTGCTCTATAATTAAATACAAAATACTATAAAAAAACTATAATAAATAAGTCGAGCCGTATTAACGTCCGTTAATTGTCTAACTTTTCTATCTGCAAAGACGGGCGAGTGGTGTTTGCTTGCGAGTGTGAGAGATAGCGGTTCCGGTGGATCTTTTTATCTAAATATATAGCTGAAATTTGTTGAGTCAGTTTAGTAAATATTTCTAAATACGTTTTCCAATGTGCTTTAGTTGAGCCCAATTCGTTTGTGCGATAGAGATTAATTAAAAGAAAACTTTTTTGTATAGCCATGACAACGGTGAGTTTAATGAGTTATTATTGTTATTTATTATAAAGGTTTTAGTTAATTATTACGATTTAAGATTAATTAATATCGGCGAAAATGTAATGACAAGCTATCTAAAATAAATTTATGAGCAATGTGATGGGAGTTTTATCCGCAAATATATTTATTAATATGTTTTACCTCCATAAAATATTATGTCGAATATCTCAATGTTATTTCATATATAAGATTAATAATATATAAGATTGGTCCAGTTACACAAATTTATAACAATATTTAATAGTGGGAGAATATAATATTAATTAGTTATCGTTTATACAAATACTTACTCATTAAATATCTCGAAAATGCAGCAACTTCTCTTCGCTTCCTAGATTCGTGCCGTAGTTTCCTCTCTAAATTGGAAAACGTATAAATAGATAAATTCAAAACTATAAAATTATGTTATAATTGAATTATGTGTAAATGAATACTGTTTTAATCTTTTTGTAAAATGTAAGTTTTTGGCACAATGATAATTTATATGAATAAACATTTAAACGATATTATGTATAAGAAAATATTTAACATTAATATACACTAAGCAATGTTCTGACAATTAGAGCTGTTAGGAATTTTAATAATTGTTTTTTACTTACTAGAAGCAAAGTAAATGAAAACTGGCCACATACAATAATTATCATTTATCTAACAGCTTCTAACTTGCTAAATATGTTTTCAATTTTACTAAGAAGAAATGATTTTCGAATACTTTACTATTAAACGTACCTAATAGTAAATAATAGTTTTGACAAAATGTAAATAAATCAAATAAGTCATAATATTAAATAGAATAATAAGGGAATTATAGCACGACATAAAAAATGTCTTAAATAATTTAAAAATTCTAGAAATAGTGGGTTACGTGAATAAGTTTAGTGATGTCATTAAGAATATTCAATTCTTATTCCAATTTGTGAAATATAATAAATATACTAAATAGACGGTTTAAAGTAAATATGGCTTTACTATTTTGAATGCAGATCGTTTACAAGCCGAATTGACCAGGACATTACCATTTTGTTACACTACTCTACTTAACTGTGAAGTTAGCGCGCTTCGACAGACTCTAGCCTGACGTTCGTGATAGTCGTACTCTTGCCTCTGAGATGCGCAGGCACTTCTATTCGCACCATTGAGCGGACAACACGATCATAGAAACTGTCTCACACTTCGTCGTGTGCTAAATGTAAGTTCGACCACGCATCCTCGACCACATTATGGACAGTAGGGAAGATTCTAACTGTAATCGGCCTCCTGATACGTCATATATACTTTTATTATTTTTAGGATTAACAAATTAACGACAACAAGCTACAAAGTTTTTCATTACAATCCATTTATTAGGAATACATTATAGTATATATATATATATATATATATATTTATATATATATATATATATATATATATATATATATATAAATGTCGGCTATAATAATTGTGTACCTTCTAGAGAAAAGTTACGGTTGCTACGTAATTCTACTCGAAGATGAGTTATCGGATATTAGTTTAGTTATTTCAGTGGTTTAATCTGTACTATCAATAAAATCTATGAACTACATAAGTTATGCGAGATTAAATAGTAACAGTATATGCACAGTATATAGTTGTTCAATCTATTCTCATAATAAATGAAAGTTTTATTTCATTATTTTTTCTTGTAAAATCTATCAAGATTAAGGAGAAAGTGAAAGTAGTGTCGTATTAATCGATATAGAAAATGCTACTATTTACGCTGCAACCCAGACCCTTTCCACTCCTCCTAACCACAGCTAAAATAGTTTAATACCCAACTTGCGCTTCTTTAGGTTACTTTCTTAAATCGTATATAAAAATGATGAATATATAATAAGAATATAAGCAACCATATTTATTTAACGATTTAATAAATAATTGTAATCATTAATAGTTATTTGATATAAACGTCACAGTAGAGCCTAGCTGCAGTTATCTGACTGCAGCTCGTATTGGGCTGGCTCGACCGGGGAAGGACCACCCTCTCACAGAAGACCGACGCGCAGTAACCAAATTCATTTGGTTATGTTTCGTCGGTGAGTAAGAGAATCCGGAAGCCCAAACCCCCCCCCCCCCCCAACGCCATGAAACATGAAAGCGATGGCGAAAAGAAAAATACCCCAGGAGAGTACCGGTTTTGATGAAGCCGGGGACCCCCTCTCCGAGTAAAATCGGGGAAATAATTTTCGGATTTTGCTCGGGCTGCCCGTCATATCTGGGGCAGGCAAAGTGTCGCCTTTTGGGTTTTTTGAGGGCAAACGACGAGTCAACGCAGCGGCACCCCAACCCACTCTAAATGTGGACTTTTGCAACATCCGGGGACTTCATTCCAACTTGAACGCCGTCCACTATCACCTAGAGACGGCGCAGCCGGCTTTGTTGTTTCTCACGGAGACGCAGATATCACAACGTACCTGTCATACCCCGGGTATAAACTAGAACACCTTTTTATACCACACGCCGGGGTATCTGTGTTCGTAAAGGAGGATATCTGCTACCGTCGCCTTCAGGTTTTTGAAGGTCGGGACCTGTCTGTACTCTGGCTGCGCGTGGACATGGACGACCATGTCAGAATCTACGCATGCCTCTACAGGTCCCATAGTGGTAATGCAGAAACGGATCAACTCCTGGGCCATGTTCAGGCGAAGATTGACGATCTGCATTCACAGACTCCCTCCGCCGAAGTCGTAGTCCTCGGTGACTTCAATGCGCACCATGACGATTGGTTAGGGTCACGCGCCACCGACTAAGCGGGGAGATCTGTGTTTGACTTTGCTCTGGCAAATGGTCTGTCCCAATTGGTCAAGACGCACACTCGTCTACCGGATGTGGACAGCCATATGCCCTCTTTGTTGGATCTTCTGCTGACTACACATCCCGGAAAGTACCAGGTCACTGTCGAGGCTCCGTTAGGGTCCTCTGATCACTGTCTGGTACGGAGTGTAGTGCCCATTCAACGTTCCGGTCGCACAACACCTGCAACTCGACGCGTTTGGCACTACAAGTCAGCGGATTGGGATTGAATGCGGTCCTTCTTTGCATCCTACCCATGGGGGCCGATTTGTTTCCCTTCCGATGATCCTAGTGACTGCGCTGCGGCTGTAGCTGATGTGATACTACAGGGCATGGAACTATTTGTACCAAGCTCTGTGGTACCATTTGGTGGCAGATCGCGGCCTTGGTTTGATGCGTCTGTCAGGGCTGCAGCAGCTGGCAAACGGCAGGCTTATCAAGCTTGGACCAATGTGTTAGTCACTAAGGATCCGAACTCTAGAGTTCTGAAGAGGAAATATAATCGTGCCTCCAGATTCTTCAAACGGCAAATCGCTAGAGCAAAGTTCAAGCATATCGTCAAAATTGGGGATCAGCTGGCAAAGTACCCGCCTGGCACGCGCAAATTTTGGGCGCTTTCAAAGGCCACTCTGGGCAACTTTAGCCAGCCGTCCCTACCGCCGTTGCACATGGGGAATGATTCTCTGGCCCACACGGCAAAAGAGAAAGCCGATCTCTTGGGCACTCTTTTTGCCTCCAACTCGACTTTGGACGACCAGGGGAAGACACCGCCTATCATCCCGCGGTGTCAGAGCTCAATGGCGGAAATAGTTTTAAGGCAGAAAATTATTAGGAAGTCTCTATTTTCCTTGAACGTTCATAAGTCGAGTGGGCCGGATGGCATTTCTCCATTGGTGCTACGAACGTGTGCCCCTGAGTTGACTCCAGTGCTAACGCGTCTATTTCGGTACTCCTACCTTCAAGGCGTAGTCCCGGTCTCATGGAAGCATGCCCTTGTCCATCCGATCCCTAAAAAAGGTGATAGCTCGGACCCAGCTAACTACAGACCTATCGCCATTACCTCTCTGCTCTCCAAAGTAATGGAGAGCGTTATCAATAAACAGCTCCTAACCTACCTCGAGGATCACCAGTTGGTCAATGACCGGCAATATGGCTTTCGCCATGGTCGATCGGCTGGTGATCTTCTGTTATATCTTACGCACCGTTGGGCAGCTGTTATTGAAAGCAAGGGAGAGGGTCTGGCAGTTAGTCTGGATATGGCGAAAGCCTTCGATCGTGTATGGCACAAGGGGCTTCTTTCGAAGCTACCTTCCTATGGGCTTCCCGAGAGTTTATGCAAGTGGATCACCAGCTTCCTCACTGGGCGGAACATACAGGTCGTTCTCGACGGTTTTTGCTCGGACCCCAAGCCCGTAAACGCTGGTGTACCCCAAGGCTGCGTGCTATCCCCAACTCTGTTCCTCCTGCATATCAATGATATGTTGGATATCTCCAACATACATTGTTATGCGGATGACAGCACTGGGGATGCGGTATATTCCGGCCGTGCAGGTCTCTCTCGGGAAAACGTCGACGAGTGCCGAAAGAAACTTGTGTCTTCTATAGAGACTTCCTTGGGGATGGTCTCTGAGTGGGGTGAACTGAACCACGTTCAATTCAACCCCGAGAAGACGCAAGTTTGCGCGTTTACCACTAAAAAAACCCCATTTGTCGTATCACCGCTCTTCGAGAGCACTCCCCTCATTGCCTCGCCAAGTATCAGAATACTGGGTCTCGACATTTCGAGCGACTGTCAGTTTCGTGGTCATCTGGAGAGCAAGGCCAAGTTGGCCTCGAAGAAATTGGGAGTGATCAATAGAGCGAGGCAGTACTTCAAACCTGGCCAAAGACTTGCGCTCTATAAGGCGCAGGTCCGGCCTCACATGGAGTACTGTTCCCCTGGTCCGGATCACCCCAATATCAGCTTCTACCATTTGACCGCGTACAATGGAGAGCCGTTCGAATTGTTGGTAACCCGGTGCTCTGCGAACGGCTGGACTCTTTGGCATTGCGTAGAGACGTGGCTTCTTTTTGCGTCTTCTACCGCATTTACAACGGGGAGTGTTCCGAAGAACTATTCGATCTGATGCCTGCCGCCGAATTTTATCTCACGAGTTGGGTACCTTCAAAAAAGGCGTTTATTCCTACCTACAAGGCCGGCAACACTCTTGTAAGTCCTCGGATGTTGCAAGAGTTCATGGGCAGCGGTGATCACGTCCATCTGTGACCCGCCAGCTCGTTTGCCCTCCTCTTACATAAAAAAAAAAATATGCCAGCATGATATGCCGAAATGCTTTTGCAAAGTTTTTATTATTTATCACTGCCAGTAAGGTTATTACCGGCTTTAACTAGAAAAACTCAAGATTTAAACCATTAATTTTTATTGTAGTCAAATTTTTGGATTTCTCTTTCACTTAAAAAGTCCCGAATTACTTTAATATCTTAATTGTATGTATTTTATCATAGTTTAAATTTATAACTTCTTATGTCGATTAGAAAATATTTTAATATATTTTTTTATTGGATAGAAGATTCATTTGAATATATTAAAGGTTTACTAAATTAATATATCAAATGTTTATGGTATTATCTGCTATCGCAAAAATATTCTTTTAAATATTATAATATTAAAACTTTAAAATTAAAAGTATTTAAAACGATAACGCTCAAAAGTTACAACTTTATTTTACATATACCCTCGTAGTTTTAACTAAGTTCTAAAGTTTATGTGTAAACCATAACAATGTTTGTTAAAGATGGGGTGATAGAAATTTAACTTGACAACCGTGGCCTAGCAATAGCAGAATTCAACTATTTTAAATGACTCTAATTGTTTTTCATATAAATATGATCGTTTTTTATAGGTTTATAACATTCTATTTCTGTTATAATTATGTACAGAAAGACTGTAATGAACACATATACATATAAATGTTAAACTTTTTACATACATCAAATAAAAAGTAATTTATATTTAATGTAATTAATATTATATATAATATCCAGTAACTATTGTTACTGGATATTATATATAATATTAAGTTTTTTGAATTTAATTTGTTTTTTGTTAATTGAATCAATATATTAAAATCATATATATTTTACTCTGTCATGATCATATTTTTGTTTGTATGATGTTCTTTGAATTGTGTATTGTGCTAGATTTTCTACATATTTATATTATAATATAAAATTCGGTATTACACTATAAATATATTTCTACAACTGGCCTGAAACTGGTAACTGTGTTACGAATTTTAATATAAATATTTCATCCCACAAGAGATATAGCACAGTTTAAGTATGCCATACTTTTATTTCTCCGACAGCTGTTTTATCAAGTATAAAATGAAAATCTATTAGCTTTCATACAAACATCACAAGTAGTACTTAGCTCAGTATCATCTGCTGTTTTATGACTACTATCATTTATAGATTATAACAACAGAGCTTAGATTAAAAACAGTGTACTATTTGCGAAACCAATTTAATTTTTTTTTCGCATAACTTTTGAAGTTAATTGATTTCATTGATAATTTAGATTAAACACCTGAAACAACTAAACTATTATCGGCTAACTCATCTTCGGATAGTATTACGTAGCAACCTAACTTTTTCTATTGGAGGAACATAATAACTATTCCCGACATTTTTGTATATAAATATGTATATATAATATGTAATATGTATAAAGTATAATACACAAATGTCAAATATATTTAGTAAGTAATGTTCAAACAATTAAAAACATCGCATTCAATCAGATAAGCTGGCCCAATGATTAGTTAATAATAAGGAAACGATATCCGTGGCTAGAAATATGACCATATGACCAAATGCAACATCACCGCAAGCAGCTCCTGTTCACTAGCATTATGCAAGGGTCAACAATCACTCCCTTCGCTATACAAAGATAGCATCCATATCTGATGCCTCTACCCCATAAAAATATGCCGTATGACATGACACTATTAAAATAACGAAAGTAGCTTCTTACTATTTTAACGTTTATCCACCGACATATTCTCTGAACCGCCTTAAATCATTGTTAGCATCAGAAAGAGCATTACTATCATCGTCCATTACTAATTGTTGTCTTTTAATTTTAAAAGTAATAGAAGTATTGTCAGCAAACAACACTATCCCATGTTTGTCCCTCACAAGGTAGGGCAAGTCATTTATGTAAATGAGGAACAAGAAAAGTTCTAATATAGGGCCTTGCGGTAAGCCCATTTTGACAAGTGAACCAGGGTAACGCTTTCCATTTACACTACTTTTTGAATTCTTTCAATAAGCTATGATGTAATAAAATCAAAATCCTTATTTTTAATCAAAAAATCAAAAAAAATCAAAATCAAAAATCTTTATTGAAAATAAGTTTCATACAAAACATTTTTTCATTGTCAAAGCTACCACCAGCTCGGAAAATTATTTCCACAGACCTGAGAAGAGCTGGCGACAGAAACTCAGCGGGATTGTCATGATTTGTTTTTTTTTTTTTTTCTTTAATTCCAAATAACATAAATACATTACACAATATTAAATAAATAATCTTGAAGCAGCCTGGCAGCGATCGCTTCATACCCACGGTGCATTATCCTCTAAGTATTCAGATACATTGTAATATCCTTTTGCACACAAACGTTCCTTAGCTATTCTCTTAAATTTGTTAAATGGTAATACTTGAACGTTTGCCATAATACCATAATAATATGATTAATTAAGGTTTCATGTTGAACATAATGAAATGGCTTCGATATATATCAGAAAATGCCAAGCGCATCTTGTGATTCCTCCCCTGCTTCGAAAATATTTACCAATAACTCCCATACCTGCATCACATAAAATACGTAATTCATTAAAGGTTGATTGTATACGATTTTACCACTAAAGCCTTAAATATGTCACTAAATAAATTCAAAATATTAATTAAAAGGAATTTGATTAATTATTTAAATTTGATTGATTAAGTTATATAGTGTAAAGGATTACATTAACGAAGTGATTAACTAGTAATCTACGCTGTTTATTATACTCGTTAGATCTAATAGATGCATCACACCGCTCGCTTAGAAGTCATTACTTGCGGTAGCGATAAGGGCCGGGATGCCCCCTTCCCTCAAATATTTCGAAGGGAGTGATGGCTGACCCTTTCCAGTTAACAGGTGCTGCTTGCGGTGAATGGTCATATTACTAGTCACGGAGATCCTTCTCCTTATAATTAACTAAATATTAGGTCAGCTTATCGAATTGATTGCGATGTCTCCAGTTGTTCGAATATTGCTCACTAAATATATTGCCGTTTGCGAAACAGTGATCACAATAAAACATGAAATCCGGATTTTTGTGTGATTCTTCTCAGATCAGGGTGCGTTTGGAACCCTCAGAAAATCTTTTAAGATGGGCTTATTTTGATACGTACGGTATCAAAATAAGCCGTCAGTCCCATTTGACGTGTACAAGTGATTACTGCTATAGATTCATAGTGAAAAAATATAAATAAATTACCAGCATACTGTTAATAGAATAAAATCTTTATCAAGATCAAGTTATATAAACAGGATTCGAAAATCAAGTTGCAGTCTATACTAGTTTATATTTTATCTATCTTACATATTCTATCGTATCTTTTACAATGGTTTGGATTGGTGACTGAAATTGCTTCAGCAATGGAAAGAGTAGTGTTAATATTATTTACATCGTTCATATTACACGTATATATTTAATTAGGTAATTCTAATTGTTCTATATAAATTGTATTGACAATTTTGATGAGTATTTTTAAGACACACGCAAATTAAAAAGCAAAAAGACTGAGTTAGCACAATTTATGGTGAAAAAAAAAATAAGCTGTAATGATAAAGACAGACAATAAATTTAATATGTGGACTTTTATAAGACACAATTAAGGTTAAAACTTAAGTATACATTAAAATACTATACATGTTTATCTAGAACAAAAGAAACAAAATATAATTAATAATATTTGTATAAATTTCTAAAGAAATAACAATACATTTTAAATATAAAAAAATAATATACTAATGACTTATTAAAAGGAATTAGTGTTAGATAGAATATTTTATTTTTTGTAACCAAAATATTATTACAAAATTAATAATTTCAATACCTTGAAATACTGGTCTGCTAAAACATAGGTGTATTTTTAAGTAATAAAGTATTCATCCCGGTCCAAAAAAATATTGATGTAATTTTTGAAATACCAGGTAACGTAACTAACACATAAATCATAGGATGTAGTAGACTTTTACGAGATGGGACGGATGATCCTACTACTATTTGTCACCTTCCTTGTATCAACTCTTTAGAAATGCACGTAATATTTCACTCGTCTCTACTTTACAAGATTATACACTGATTGTATCCAGGGTAATATTTATTATTCCATATTCAATATCTACCAAGAGAAAAAAATACACAATTCATTTCAACTCAAATCTCTCTGAATGTAATCTGCATGCAAGGAATTAAATTTTAATCAAACAATATTTCACTATAATTTGAAGTAAACTGGTTACGCTCTTAGTTTTTTGTTTTTATAATGTCTGATGATAAACCAAAGCAGTAAGTATTGAAAATATTACGGTTGCTATGTTTATTTTTCATTCAGCTAACATTGTTAAAATAAGATTGCTTCTTGATATAAAATTTATGTTATGTAATAGGTACAAAGTAACCTATTAAGTTAACGTTAAACATATTAGGAATGTTGTTGTGACATCAATTCAACAATATTTTTTTATGAAAATAAATAATATTTTTTTATGAAAAAAAAAAAAAATTAAAAAAGGATGGTTATAGTTTTATATTGAGATTTTTCCCCAGTTCAGTTGATTTTATTTATATTACTAAAACAAAAGTTTTTAATTTTGTAAATTAATAGGAACTTTATTATTGATGTATATTAACTAATTACACATACAGCAGCAATATGCACATCATTTGAGTTTTTAGAACGACGTAAGCTATTAAAACTATTATTCTCTTCAACACGTTCGAAATTTCTCGTCCTCTTCCAGTCATCGTACCAACATTTCGACTTCCCAACCTCAGTTTTACATCAATTTGTTTCCGGGCTAACTTGCGTGGCACCGGTATTACCATACTGCTAAAAGATTTGGCTTTGTTTTACGGCAAGCCACCTGCCTGACGCCAACCCTCCTTGGGAATGTTTAATTTGTTAAAATTATAATTTCAGTAAAGGTTATTATTACTACTAATTTTATAATAGCTGTACGGAAATATACATTATAAATTAATATTTACATCAACAGTAATTAATAAAATATAAGTGACAAAGTGTTTAAATATCCTGATGAATAAAGATTTAACATTGGGAAGGAAATATTGGTACATGGCCTATACATGTATACAAGTATGTAACAAAAGCTTATTTAGAAAATACAATATGAAATGTTATTAACATATATCTAATGTTTCCGAAATTAAATATCATATTAAATTTTATTGAATTTTTCCTTAAATCTATTAATTATTGTAATTGTAATAAAAATTGTAATGTCTTCTTTTTTTCTCTAGCATATTGTTGTTACTGTGTTGCTTTATATCTTGCTGCTTGCTAAATTTCATATTCTTTAATTCCTTCATATTTTATTACTCTTTGAGACTTATAGTGCCATCTATGGTCGTTTTCTAGCGTTTTTATTGATCAGTCTATGGAAGCGAGTTAGGTGTTGTCGTTAATTGCCTATAGATGGCAGATCACGGCGGAACTAAATATTTAGAGATAGTTAATACAGCTTCCAGGCATGATGGCACTGTCACATATTGCATTCGATAATGTGATAAGTTAAACATTTGACACTTTTGTGTTTTTAAGTTATTTATTTATTTTTTAGTTAAAAAAAATACAACGACAGGATAATATATCATCGTTCACTCACTTTACTATTATTACTTATAATATATTGTCGATAATTAATGCAATGTCTTTGATTTTCGTACTATTTACACTGATTCTTTATTACTTCTTTTAAAATGGTTGTTATTGTGAACATAAATGGTCGTAATTTAGTCAAATAAGGATAGCTAAATAATTAAGAAAATCTATTAATTAAGTTATATAACTTAGTATAAAATAATTCAAACAGTTTAATATTAAATTGGCTAGTAAATATATGTATAGAAAATAAACAAAAGAGTATTAGTTGGGACTCATTTAAAAGAATAAAAAATACTTTTTAAATATGTTATTTAGTATAACTAATAAAAGAATATAAAAAAGTTTACTTTTCTTTACTCAATTGCTTAGACATAATTATAATATTAATAACAATATAAGTATATAAAACTTAGCTTTATCAGATATCCAGAGAGAATTGTAATTAAAAACAAATTTTCATACTTAATTAACAACTACAGACTAAATTTCCTTTTTTTTTTGAAACATCATATTACAATTAAATAAAATCAGAAAAATAATACTTTAGACCTATGATTTGTCGTAGCTGTAGAGTTAATAGATTTTGATAATTTGAATTATTATTAGATGAAACGTTAAAAAACATCTTATATATTATTTGACTGGAAAGCTACAAAATTAAACAAAAACACAGTTTTCGTTAACACTAGAGGTAATACGCAATAAGAATGATAGTTAGAATAAAATTATAAATAAGCATATATATATATAGCACCACATAATAATTTAGACAATATTAAAATGTAAAAGATAAATATTCTTTTATATATTGTATATTACATCACACTGTGTCCTGTTACCGTGCTTTTAATTTCAAGAAGAGAACATACTCGTAAGGCTTGTCATGTTATCTGTCAGGCATAGCGACGTCGACTAAAATCTTATTTTGATGTCAATGTATATGCTTGTTATATTCTGTAACAAGGACGGGTAGATTGATTTATTGATTGATTGATTGAGTTATTAAAAAAAGGGATATAAAATATTAACGAAAAGAAGATTAAATAATCAATATAAAGGATGAATGATCTTAGATCAAGTTAATTCATTTAGTATTCATGTAACCGTTGTAATAAGTACAAATTCTTAATAATAATAATAAAACTGTTAGATATGTTAGGCTTTAAGAATTCCAACCCACCTCAATGAATCTAGCGTAAAACATTAATTTGGTTTGTCATACACTTTTTGATGTTATCTTATGTTGTAAAAGTAGGTTAGGTTTTTCGAAACAAAGCTAATAGATATTTCCTCCAATAGTCCTTTCCGAGTTAATGAAGTTTTATTTGCTACTTATGAAGAATTATGACTGCTTATGTTTTCAAACCACAAACAAAGTCAGAATAACATAATAGTTTTTCAATTTCAATTATGTGAGAGTAAACTCATGTTCATGGGTTATATAATTATATTCATAATTTATTTATTTTATAAATTCAGACCCGTAACAAAACATTCCTGTTAAACCTAACATTTGACGAAATCTCCCTGTTACATTATACAGATTTTGAAGGCGTCTCATATATATGTGTGTATAGGCAATAGTTAATAATTGTGTAAAACGTTTTTGAATAAGTAATATAAATACTTAATATTGCATAAGGCTATTTTTTTAAAACATTTATCAAATTTTGTCCTTAATGAATATCCTGAATCCTATCTACCCGGAGTACACTACGGGAACATTTTTTATAATAATAACATATTTACGATGACACATTTATGTAGGTCCCGGTTTTTAACACTTATTTAACTTTATGGTGTTTAAATTTGTTTCTTCTTCAAACATATTTTCATACATAAAACAACGTATTTCTATACGAAATTTAAAATGTATACGAACGTATCCTGGTGATAATTTAATGAATTCCTCCCTTCCAACCATTTTTAATTCTACAAGTTTTGTTCGAGCAACTGTTTAACTTTAATTCTAATTTTCATTCCAACGTACAATTTCCCGGTTCCCTTGTATACAAGCGGTAAACTTGAGCGCTTATTCATAAATGAAACCTTTTAAATCTTAATCAGAAGAATTTTACGGCATAAATTAATCTCTGTAGCCGTAGACTTTACTTGTATGTCTTGAAGAATACGATTGTTATAAATTTAATTTATTTTTTGTTATCCTTTTAAAAATTCGTTCCAAATACTTTAGAACAAACCTTGGCTTTAAAATCTCCATAAAACTGTACTATTATGGTATATTTACAAAACATTGAATATAAAAATTGATTCATGTACCATAAAGTTTTATCTTGTGCAAATAAAAGTACTAGTGTGGACAATAATTTATACTTAAACGGTAAATATAACCTAGAGGCGCCAACAGACCCTCAATTTCGACTCGCTGCGCTCCTGAAATCTCGGATGCTGTTTGCATATTGCCAGTGTAATGACTCATCGTTTTCCATTGACTTCAATGGCATATCAGTTTTTTGGCGATTATTCCTCAATGACATGACATTTTTAAATTTTTTTAAAACCATCACCTAATATGTGTTTTTTGATTGCAAAATTTGATAATTTACCGTCAAGTAGTTTTCGAGCCTAACATATTCGGTACAAAGAATGTGAAAAAGTCGCCAGTAGAACGCTCCGCTCGCTTCGCTCAAATATTGGAACAGTATATGGTAATACTCGTCTTACAGCTAACCTTTAAATGAGAGCTCGTGGTTTAAATGTGAGGGAGATCATAAATTACATTATAAATATTTCTAGTACCTTTCTAATTAGAAACAAATCGTAAAATTACCATTAGCTTAAAAGTTAAATTGACAATAGTAGATTCATGATGTACGAGTATAAAGCATTTATTTAGAACAATCTAAGATTATTATAATTTAAACACATTTTAGAGCAGTGCAATTGCATTTAATCCTAGTGAACTACGATTGTCTTCAGGGTTCTTGATGAAAAAAAAATCAAGTTAAGTTTCTTTTGATAGCTTAACACTTTTATAACTAAATACACCAAAACGTCAGCAATAATTTGATTTAAAAATATAACTCATGATAATTTAAAATCAAATTAAATTATGAAGATAACCGAAGACTAAAGATGTAATAATGTGAATGTTGCTGTTGATAAAAAAACAATTTTGCCTGTATTTTACTTTTGCTATGTAGTTTATTTAAAATGCAGGTGCAGCTATCTGTAAAACAAAATATCCAAAGTAAATTTTAAAACCTATGCCTTACTGCTGTAATTGAAAATTATTTATTTGGCAATATTTACTTTTTATTTTGATGGGTTAATTTGGGGAAATAATAAGTAATTAAAAGTTTTTGAATATACTGTTGGTAAATAAAATCTTAAATAATGTAAGTTTAAAATATTTTTATCCCATAGGTTCGCGGTTTTATAAATGAAGTAATAACTTTTTTATAATACATATTTAAACTTAATTTTGTGTAGCTTTATATTACAAAAGTCTTTATATTATGGTGAATTATATTAGTTTTGGATAAAGGTAAGGTAAGCATTTATTCAAATGCATTAATAACTCATGAGGTTCATAGCTCAAGTTCTAGGCATACCTACTTGGTTTGTTGTTTCTAAAAGTTTGGCGCCAGCTTTTGGAATTTCGTGTTAGGATGATAACATAACTTTAAATGTTGTTTTAGACAATTATGATATAGTACCTCCATCCATATAAAACTTTAGACAAGTACACTGTTGTGGTCTTTGTATAAATACTTTTTATTTCAATAATTATTTAAAATATTGAAGTAAAACAGTTTATTTGAAAGTCACTAAAATGGTATTGGCTTGGAGCGTCATGATTTATAATATCCTTTAGTGAAAATAAAATTAATGAAAAGAAAAACTAAGATTTTTTTTCAACCGATTTAAATTATAAATTAGAAGAAGTAGGTCTTCTTAAAGTCAAAGTTACCTAGTCCCGCCCTAACAAATATTACACATTAATTACATTTAGAAGAATATGAACAAATTCAAGTGCTGAGTTTCAATAAAATTCTTTTAAAAAAAGATTAACAAAATCCGTTACTAAAAATTATTCTACACTTATTGTTCTTACTTCTTGCTATTAGGCGGAGTGGGATCAGCCCTTAAGTCTCACTCATTTCTTAATATTTTTCAAACAATCCATTCCCACCTTCTTGGACCCTACTCTCTCTTTTCACTGTTATCTCTCTGTCTGGATATTGGCGCTACTTTTTCCTTTTTGAAAAGAAAAGAATAGAGAGAGAAAGAAGAAATTCTTTATCTCTTATTTACTTTCTTTTATTGTTGTCAATCTAGCAATAACCAAACTTAACAACATTGCAGATCTTATGATATGACCATGATAGTCTTATATATTTGATAATTTTATTTGAAGCCTTTTACTCTGTTATCACCTTACTGAGCAGACTCCAAGGGATACGCAATTTTAAAAGTTGAAAATAAATATTCCGTTTAGGTTCATATTCTTACGTCATAATATTTTAGCTTTCTCTAGAAAGTCCATTAAACCTAAAGTCATTCCACTCAACTGACAAGAGAGAGTGAGAAAAAACAGCTCAACTATAATATTAATATATAATACATATAATAATTTAAAATGTTTATCCTTCAAATAGGTTCTATTGGTTATTTAAAACTACTTACATAGAAAAGATTGATATTATAATAATGTAGAGAAAATAAAAACATATAAAGATAATAATGTAAAAAACATATTTATCGGATCGATATTGTTATTAGGTCTTTCGTCATAAGTCATGTGGATAAATGAAATACGATTCAGTCAATAATAGTTATATTTTGTCTTACAATATATAAATAGGTGACCAAAGACCGAAAGTATAATGATTAAGACCTATGAGAGATTTTATACAAGGTTAATATAGTTATTTTTTATTTCATATTTTATTACCCATTATAACTTTATAATAACTACGAGTATGTATTGTTCTTTTATAGCATCCATATATTTTTCTATCAATTTCCAAAACACCTTTAACAAAAAATATGCAGATACATAGGTTTTCACATAATGTTGTTCCTGATTCTAATTTTAAATAAAATGCGTTACTGTTTTCTTAGGGTAGCGTAAAATGTGAAGAAAAAATATTAGGTATTATTTTTGGTGGATTTGTCTGAGCGCAACTTATCCAGAAGTTTGAATACAGGAAAAGGTTAGAATGGTAATAAGATTGAGCACCTTTTACAAAAATAGATTTCACTAAACATATTATAATCTTTATATTCTATTATTTGTTCAAATTTTTTTAAACACATGTCAAAGTATTATTTGCAGGAAATTTAAGTTCAAAATTTTCCAAAAATATCGAAGAAATAGAGAAAAAAGCTTGTTTCTTTCATAAATATTAATAATAAACAGTACCTACTGGTATAATAAGCCACATCTTATTCATATATATTATCTTTCATCAAATTAAACCTTTTTCCATGCAATGTTAATCTCGACTTGTTTGAGCAGTTGATGGAGTTTGCATTTAAACCGAGGCATTCAAAGAGGTTTACTAAAGTCAGTCGGTATTGAGCACTTTGCATTACCCTACAGAATAATCTCTTTTATAACTATAACTTAAAATTTAATGATCATTGCCCATATTACATTTTTGGAAAAAATTGACATAAATTGGAATATATGTTATTGGAACCATAAATAACGTTTTTAATTCTCATGATGACATATACGTATAAAGTATAAATAAATGAAACAAATTATGCAAACAACAACTAAGTCTTATCCCTACAGAATACTAATTATCAGAAACCTTAAATCGATAATACAGACTGACTGAATGTGACTGAAATGAATACTGGCGGTCGTAATTGCCTAGTATTTTTCACACCAGTATCGGCAGGCAATATTCGATTATATCGATTCGATCTTTTCTCTTGTCTATTATTGGCGGGTATCGAACATTTTATTTAGACAGATGCTAACGATTAGATCATCATTTAATAAGACGAATAAGACATTTTGATTTATCTTGTGTTTAGCTTATACCTGTTATTATCATTATATGTAACTTGTTTATTTTAATAATCAAAATTCAATATTTTATTGATAGGTAGTCAGGTAAACATTTTGTCTTTTTTATTATTTATACATAAAGCTTAACAAGAAAAAATTTTTTGAACTGAAAGCTTTTTTCGTTATTATTTAACATAAAAAAACAATATGCAATGAAAGGTACTTTATATTTAATTTATTGTCACAATCCCAAATATGATTACATGATCATACCAATATTATATATATAATTTAAATTGCTAAATATTTCTAATGGACACACGAAATATTTAACTGTTAATTAGTTTAAAAATTGAGAAACTTAGGAACATTTGTGTCGTACAAAAAATATTTTATTTTTTCGCATTTTAGTAACATTAAAAATTAACTAACTGATTACTTTCTATTTCATTTGAATCAATAAAAAAATGTTAAGAATTTCTTTGTATATCTAAATAAAAAAAAAATTTAATAGTCATTTACAATTTGTGATTCAACTTTAGGATGCATACTTCAATGTTTGTATATATGACTGACTGACTGACTTCGTTTCTGGTTGCTCAAAAAATTTGATAAAACGTGTATCTGTATGGAAAACTTTGACTGTAAAATACACATTTATAATAATGACTGTATAATAACTCATCCAGTTTAATCATTCAAGTATACGAGCTACTAATTCGATATTCAATTAAGTAATGAAATCAAATTTATAGAATATTATTTTTATATTTTCAAATATTTTCCCTTACGTTGTCGAAATAAGTTATTTGAAAGAAACTAAAATCAAAATAAAGACTATTTAATTTAATGACAGTGTTAAAAAATACTGCTTATTTTTTAATCTATTATTTTTCTCTCACAGACTCCAAACGTAAGTTAGTGCAGAGTGTATTCGAGACTTAAGGGTTCTCTTTTATAAACTAAAAACGTTCCTCACTTGAGATGAACATAACACTAGAGCTTCCTTTTAAAATGCTGTTCAACTCCTAACTCTCAAGAGTTTTCTTTAAAAGCATATCAGCAGTAATATATACCTTATACGAGAAGCTATATTATAAGTGACAAATTTTAGTATTTGAAATTCATAATATTAGTACGGTCAAGTAAAATTATAAATATGAACAAACCATGTTTTAAAAGAAGTTAATAAAAAAAAAGTTTGGAAATATATATTACATTTAAATCAAATATATTATATTTCTTATATTGTTTATACGAGTTTAAAAAACAATGAAGTGACATTGAAATAAGTATTTTAGTTATTCTGTGATGATACTAAAATAAACGATAATATTTTGATTTTAAAGTTTCAGTGAGCTTGATTCATGAATGACCGCTCAAGTCTTCTTTTGTATACAATAAAACGGTATTGAATTTTGAATGAAAATTGATATTTAGGTTAAACAGTTGCTTGAATATAACTCGTTAAATTGAAATAATTGAATGGAATTGGGGAGAGTCTATGGAAAAGTGTTAAAACATATCTAGGAGCTTTTGAGGAAAATTTTGAATGTTGGAAAATTTTATATTGTTTTCATTTATTTTTATTAATTTGAAACTTATAGTAAACAAAAATAAATATTATATGTAAAAAAAAGAAACTTATTTTTTTAAACTTACTTTAATTTTTTTCACGTTGAGAATTAATAACATATATTATATAAATTTAATGGAATCAATAGTCACAAAATTGTCAGAGATAATAGGTTGGAGAACATTGAATTGAGCTCACTCGTAGCACGCTAATGACCGCTGAAACCAAAACGACCTTTTACCACAAAAACCTAACGAGCGCTCTCTCATTTTCATTAATTAAATTATAATATTCTTGAACGTCTATTATAATATAGAATTAAATATGAAAGATAATTACTTATATATATATATATATGTATGTATATATATATATATATATATATATATATAATCTCCTCCATCTTCTTCATATCTGTATACATAACAATAATATTCCTCTAGTAATAGTAATAGTAGATATAGTGACAGTTGTGATGGTGGTGGTGGCGATAATAGTAGTAGTGATTACATTCCTTCAAAAATTGATATTTTTATTTATTTGTATATATTATAGCATGTTACTACAAATTGCAAAACTTAATTTTGTTTAAATCAATATTGCAATTGCGTCCTCAAGTATCATTTGGCGGAAATTAGTTTTATTTACTGACATTACTGCTTTCATTTGAATATTCAAAAGTAATACCATTTTTAATATAATTAAGACAGAGTTATGTATTGTATATTACAATAGAGATCCGACATGATAAAATAAATCCCAAAGATGTATGAATTTGGTAATATTTATTTAGTCTGTAAACTACTTCGTTATAGTGATTTCTCCGGTTCACATTATTGTTTAAGATTTAGGAATAATTTTTAATCAGAGAAAAAAATGTTTAATATACTTTTAAAATATATTTCAATAATCTTAGAAGCTGAGAATGATGATATTGAACTAAAAATTTTATTATCCTCTATGCAATATCTTACGAGGACTTTGAACATTAAGAATTAAATACATACCACCTTTGTCAGCGTAACATTATACCGACGTCGGATTTAATAATAAATAAGATTATTATATTATATACAGAGAAATAATTTGAAAGAAGTTTTATAAATCGATAGTTAAATGTTACATTGGCTAATATATATATATATATATATATATATATATAATAAATTATATATAAAAAAATTATAATCGTAATAATTTAAGTAAGTTCTAATTCATTGAACGAAATATACGAATTCAATCCAAATATATTAAAATGTATATTGCAACAGAACATAAAAGTTCTGAGTGGATCAAATGAAATAACTTTCTTTTTGGACATTGATTTATTTAGAATAAAGAAAACCTAAGAGTTAAGTCAAAATTATTAGTTAGTAGTATTTATAAAGTTAGCCTAACATTAATTCCGCTGAAATCCTACTCCGCAATACTTATCACAATTAGATAATAATACTGTTAAGGTGGTATATTAATTATCAACAATTCTCACATTTATCGGATATCGATTTCTGATTTAAAGATAATGAGAACAATGCGTTGTCTCATATTCTATCAGTTCAATCAGAATATTCCATTACGTATGAGGTTGTTATGCATAATTTTCTGCATCCGAACTTATCTGCAATTGCTGATCACCATTGGAAATCATAATTCCATATTACGAAGTTTCCCATTGTATTGTAATGAATTAGGTTTATTAAATAAAGTATATATTAAATAACTTCATAAAATAAATTTGATGTTATTTTTCCAATCACTAGTGATATATTTCTGACTTAATATATAATTATTATTCTGGAGCGGTCGCGCGTAAAATTAAAGTATTATACCGTTGACAGCACCATTACGGTCGCTCATTACTTATTAACTTTATATAATTATTTGCTAAGTCATGTTAAAAAAAATGTCATTATCAATAAAACTAAGATATTAAATTAAATGTTAAATTAAATAAAATAGGTTTAAATAAAGTGATTTAATAAAATTACAATAAAAAACAAAACATATTTTTTATATTTCTACTGTTTCAAATGTTGTAGATGTTATTTTAATTGAATCATTGAAATTAAATTAGATTACGCTTAATATAATGAACAAAACACCGATTTACTAAACAATAGTCGAGTCAGATAAATTAATTTAAGGGTCAAATATTAACATTCAAAAATTACCCAACATTTGCTATAGCCAATGAAACGGTTGCACTATAGATATAGTTAATAAAATAACAAAGATACTAACACCGAACTTGTATTATTCGGGATTAAAATAGAATAATTAATGCTTAAAATTGTGTGGTTTTGTAACAGCGGCAATATTAAATACTGATAATGACAAAGCTATGGAACGTACATAAACAAAATACAATGAACATTTCTGTCTAAATAGTCTTCAGCATATGGACTGTGAGATATAATATGTTTAATAACATTTTTGAAAGTATGATCAATACTTTTAAAAATGTTATCAGATTAAAAATAAAAGATGAATAATAGAACGGTATATATTTCTAGCGGGTTGGACAGAAGTTGATGGCGCCTGGAAAGGTAAAATCTGACCTCTGATCACTGCGTTAAATACAGTTTAAATATATATTTCTATGTTAACTATAAAAATATTGGAAGAAGTATATATTTTTTCAAAACATTTTACATTTTAACAGTTACCTTACATTATTTATTACGCCCAAATAAAGTTATACCGGTATTTTATATTATCAGAATCCAACACAGGATCTGAAATTTCAAAGAGTGGTTTTTTTTATTAGAAATTTATTATTTAAATGATTTATATAATGAATAGATGATTTAATCATTAATTATTTTTAATTTAAATGTTCACCCGTTAAAATAAGAGACATAGAAATTTTTAGGTAGATTCCATAGATGAATCTACCTATTGCAATCGATGCGATGACGGGACCCAGACCCCAGAGTAGGGGCGCTACGCCGTTTATGAACTGGAGATTGAGAATCCGTCGAAAAAAAAATTATATATCCCTCTACGAGTATATATATATGTATCCATCAGTCCAAATTCATCGTAGGCAAAATCTGACTTCACAGGTCGATAGGATAAATTAGTAGGACAAACGTAGCATCTCGTTTTTTTGGAAAAAGTGAAAAGGGGTCCCAGCCCCCCCTTTTTTTTTTCACCTTTGTGGGGTGAAAGTGCAAACCTTTAGGACACGCTACAGGTCGCAAATATAGACGGAGGATTTTTAAAACTCAGTATACACATTCTTAAGGACAAAATGAAGATTAAGTTCTTGAACGGGGGAATATCTGTCGGGGGGTTGGGGGGCTGGGGGGGTTGAAAGTTAAAAACCGAAAAAAGTCACAGAAGGAGGCAAAATTTTAGTGTCGGAAAAATCTTATAAAATTAACAAATTAAAAGAAGAAACTTTTTTATGAGATAGGGGTGAGGGGCGGTTCCCCCGTCACCCAATATATGCTGAGTGATCCGTCATAAGAGTCGATCCGACCCCCCCCCCCCCAACTAAAGTAAATCATTCAATCATTACATGTTTATCGCATTCTCGGTTTCATTGTCACCTTCGCATATCAAGAATCGCGTGACGAGAATCTACCTAACACGATCGACCCTGTCGAACGAGGTATTTATACTTTAAAGCAGTCTATTCCCCAAAAGTAATAAACTAACCTATTCATAAAAATTTGGCCACCACTCAGCCTACGATACTTTAAGATAATCTTCTATGAGAGGGTGGTACTACTACGGGCTACGTATTCCGAATTGTCGGAGTCCCAAAACCCTTTTTAATAAATAGACTAGCAAACTCCCTCCCCACCAAACATTAAAGCGATGCATCACAAAAGCATACACCAGGAGGGTACCGGTTTTGATGAAGCCGGAGAAACCCTGCTCTAGCAAAATCTGGGGAATGGTTCTTGGATTTTGCCGGGCTGACTGTCGTATTTGGGTAAGGCAAAGTATCGCATTTTGTGTTTTGTTACGGTAAACGATAGCAAACAGCGGTACACATGCATCTATACTTTTAATATGATAATATGAAAATAAAAAAAAAATCGATATTAAATCCGATAAAGCACAAAAGTTGCAAGTCTATTTTATATAGAACCTTGCAGTTTTAACTGAGTTGTAAACTTTGTGTCATTATAACAATGTTTGTCAAAGAGGGGGAGAAAGAAAATTAAAGTTGATAGCTGCGGTATAGCGATAGCGGACTTAAACTCTTTTAAATTGCTGTCTGATGGTTTTTCATAGAAATATGATCGTGTTCTTTAAACCTTCAAGTATATATTTATTCTTCAAGTATTATTCTACTACTTCTTATACAATAACGGGTGTATACAGAAAGAGTTTAATGATCACATTAAATATATATAAACGTTTAATATAAATTGAAAGCTCAACAAATATTCTTAGAATAGGATTACAAATTAAAGTTGTATACTGTTTTTGAATAATACGAATATTGTTTACTAATAATAAAGTATAGCAATTTATATGTGATATAATTAATCTTATATATTATTTTATTAAAGTATTAGTAGTATATTGGAATAATTAATATTTGACTCTATATTATATGTATATAATATTGCATAGTTTGTATGGTACAATATTATAATATGTAACTCGATGTTACTTAATAATAATATCTGAATTTGATGTTGTTTACCTTGTGTTTTTTAAATCTATCTTGTGAATAGTAATTGAATTTAATTAATTTTATAGTAACTTAATGAAACTTATTAAATATGTTATTTGGTATTGATTTCTTTTCTTTTAAGTATGTCTCAAGTTATGTAACTTTGTATATTTTATGTCAACTCGACAGTGTAGCTTGATTAATGCATTATCATTACATTAGTTCTAAAAATTAAATCTAATCAATTCTTTAATATAATAATAATCTTTAACAAATTTATATTATTTAGTTTTAGTAAAATGAAAGGTTATATAAATATTGATATTATTGCAATATTATTATTGCATTATAAAATATTATATTATGAAAGTTCATTATGTAGGCAATATATACTAATATAAATAATAAACGCTTTCTGAATATAAAATATATAAGTTATAAATTTATTTGTTATTATATGTTTTTAAAGCATTGAAATGTACATAACATGTGGAATTCTTATAAAAGTTTAAGGTTATATTGCTGCAGGTAACATTCGCGTGTTATTTATAATTGTCAACTATGTAAAAACGGTCATTTTAAACAGTCAGATTAACACTTATATCCTATAGTATTTTGTAATTCATTAAAATAATACTTATAGCGTAACACTATTCAGAATTGTAAGAGGGAACAAAACGAATTCAAAATATATGTTTTATTATATAAACTTATATTGGTACATCGATTGTTATGCTAAAAATTTCAATAATAGAAAAATTGTAAAAGAAAACTTTCGGAATGCGAGTAGCGGCATTTGGAAATACAATTAAATATTTTCGCGACGACATCGGTATTATATTGGACTCGGGGAAAACTCGCAAAGCTACAATTTACAGCTGAAGGAACGCAATCTTGTTGCACTTAATATTAACCCGCTTATGAATTCTTAACATTATTTTAAATATGTTATTTGAATATTTCGTTTATGCTTAATTGGAAGAATTGAATTATGGTTTTTATTTTTATTTTACATAATTATAATACACCGGTCGATTGGTAATCCTTAAACATAATCACCCTATATTTTATCAACCCTATATTTTAGTAACTAAAATTATTTAGTCTGTAATGTTCTCTTTTTTATAGGTTTTAAGAAAACTATACTAAAAAACAATTCCTATGTCGGGAGGGATTTTCATTTCATCTTTGTTAGGTTCAATCCAATCAATTATAACAGTATCGATAACACTATTCGTTTTATTTTCATGAAGGTGTTCGTTTGACAAAAAAAATATAATCCATTTTTTTTTTCTTATTTTATTTAAAAATTTTAAGTGTAATTTTAACACATTTTCTGTTGCTGCTCGGATTCGAGTAGGGTAAGATCATACTAGCAGTGCCTCTCACTCGAACCCGTCCGTGCGTCCCGTTAATTTTGTAGTAGTCAATGTCATCATTCAGTCACAATGTCTGAGTTTGTGACGAGTGAACTTTGTTTTCCGTGATAGTGAATATTTTTGCTATTCCTTGATAGTCAATCAATCAGATAAAAATGATGTATATCTACAGATTTAGAAATATTTAAATTCAAGTTTATTTAAATAATATTTAAATTTGAAACCGAAAATTTTAGATGAAAATGGTAAATCACAATTTTTACATATCTTTTGTGTTTTTTACATTTCCCATCCAACTTGTGATTGCAAGTTGGCTTACACGAACTTAAATGTATTTCCCAAACTTTGTCTGCTTTACTCGTGACAATTCGAGATTGTACAAAGTTATACAAACAAAAAATCTCGTTTCTTATTTTCTATACCTATGAATAAAATCGGAATAATACATAAATGAGCTATGAAAAAAACCTTCAGTTTAGTTTAAAAAAGCATATTTTTTCTTAGTACAACAGCAATCTTTTGACAATATCCTATTATACAATATCCTCACAATCTACCAGTGGTGAGGATAGATGAATTTTATTACTCAGTCTTGTAAAATCTATGAATTTTAAAGAAATTTCAAATCTTACACATCAAAATATTTTACAAATTATTTAAAATTTAACATAGTCGAAGTAAAGGCTTTAAAAAACCATAAACTTGACGATTTACTCGAATAGAGTTTATCATAAATTTCTATTTTTGGAATTAAATTATAGCAAAAAACAGTCAGCTATTGTGTAAAGAAACAAATTTACTTAAATGGCCCACTTATTGAAATATAATTTTAAATATTTAAAGAAGTTTGATGAAATTGCACTTGGCGAATAGATAAGACACTTTTCTTGAAGGCGTCGGTACCTTATTAAGAGCTACGATTAACTTTTACAATATATACTTCTTATTTATATATCTTCCTAAGTCACAATTTATTTTAATCCAGATGTACTAAATATTCATGCATTCATGAATACTAATCCGAAACCAAAAAGAAACAAAAGATTGAAGAAATAAATCAAAGATTTTATTAGCAGTCATTATTCAGGAATCTGTGCAATAATTTCACATAAAAATGAACTTCGAGAACAACTCGTTGACTTCGTCTTACTAAACTTAATCTGCCTCGTAGAAATCGGAGATTACTTCTATTTTAAACAGCGTTGATCACGGAAAAATGGTGTACACAAACAATTATAAAATTAAGAAAGTTTATTCAAAAACACCGGATCATGATTCCACTGCCTCTCACCATATAAAAAAAATATTTTTTTTGTGTCTATATACTCCTACGATAGTTCAATCACTAAATTTATGTTTTAAGTATTTGTTGTTGGTTGGTTGGTTTTCGTTCTTTCTCTAGAAAACCAACTCCACTGTTGGCTGGTACGATCCCTTAAAAGGTAGAGGTAACAGCTCGGACCCAGCTAACTACAGATTGTATGGCATAAAGTGCTTCTCTAAAAGCTACAAAAGCTCTGAGAGTTTATGCAAGTGGATCAACAGCTTTCACACGGGGCGGAGCAAACAGGTAATTCTTGACAGTTTTACTCGAACCCCAAACTGTTAAACGCTGGTGTACCCAAAAGTTATATGCTATCTCCAACTATGTTCCTCCTGCGTATCTATGATATGTTTGATATTTCTAACATACATTATCATGCGGTTGATACCTACAGGGATACGGTACATTGCTGCCGTGCAGGGCTCTCTCGGGAAAACGTCGATGAGTATCTACTGAAACTTGAGTATTCATTGTGTATTGTCGTTCAGTTTAATCTCCAAAAGATACAAGTTTGCGCGGTTAACACTAAAAAAAACCATTTGCCGTATCTTTGAGAGTTCTCCTTTCAATGCCCCGTCAAGTATCAGAATAATGATATTTTGAGCGGATTCGATGGTCATGGTTATCCGGAGATCAAGGACAAGTTGCCCTCAATGAAATTGGTAGTGATAAAAAGAGCGAGGTGGTATTTCAAGCCTAGCTAAAGACTTGCGCTCTATAAGGCGTAGTTCCGGTTACACGTGGAGTACTGCTGTTCTCATCTCTGGTCCAGATTACCCCAATATCAATTCGTTTATCTACAAGAATTAGATTAAAACCATCGCCAATGAGCCGTATCTCATATGTGGGTTCGATACCTTTCTGTAAAATGTTGTATTTATTAAAATAATTTTAGCTTCACAGATAGAATACAAGGTAAATGTAGTTTATTTGATAGTATTATGATTTTAAATGAATTCAAAATACAAAACCTCACAGTATTAAAGGACATCAAACTTCTATGTTAACACAAAAGGATCGTCCTTTGAATAATGCAAGATTCTCTAGCAAATGCAAACTTCGCTTATCTTTGAAAACTAGTTTAACGTGATTTGGCATAACTTTTCTAACGAACACCATTAACTATTTGTTTATGAAATGTATTATTACTACATCTATTTCTTTTCGTCAAGGATACTAATGCATATTTTGTCATTCCTATAGTTAAGTGAACAACCCAAAGTTTTTTGTGAATTCTACCGTTAGAAATTTTATATGAAACTAATTTACGTTTAAAATCATAAACATAAAAATCTATATTAATATATATTTTCATAGGTGGTTATTGGTATTACTACTAATAATTTATTTAAATGTAATCGATATAATAGTTCAGAAAGGTTAATTGAATGTAGATAAATAGTAGAAAGTCGTAATAGACCAGATAATTAAATTACTCGACGTCTAGCCGATATAATGATTATTAATGTTCTTATCTAACGAAGAAAAGCAGACAATAACATTATTATTCTATTCTTCTTACTTTTGACTTGGGTTTAGATCCATATCGATGGTGATGAATAATGATGACTAAAGTATGGTAATTAATGTATTAAGATATATAACCGACTGGTTATAAATGTTAATATGTGTGTGAGATAACGTGACATAGAATAAAAAAAACCATTATCTTTGGTTCAGAAATCAAAGGATCATTTGTCAGAAGGTCAGTCACAAGGTTTCGCTATATATACCTGAAACATTATTTAACCACTATTAATAGAATTTAAATATATTACAATTTTTTATGAACTAAATTATACTTGTAAAGTGAAAAATTCTGTTGTAATGTTGTAACACTAAATAAACTTTATTATACGACATAAGGAAAAAATTACAGTAACATATTTTGTATTACATAATTAAGTGCACACCATGTACTGTTATTTTTTTTCCAAGAAACATGTTTATTAGTAAATCAAGCTTCGGAATGTGAACTTAATAGAATGTAGTTTCTTATTTTTAACATAAAAGGCAAAAAATGTACTAAGCACTTTTCCATGTTCTTATGTATGTAAAATGCTTATATTAGCGATTTCGTTTTTTTATGCATTTTAAGCAATATTATTATTAATACCCTTACATTTTCAATTACCTAGTTCTTGTTAGAAACATTATTATATAACATTAAAAAATATTTCGAGTTTAAATTCATTTCGATTCTTATTTAATGACATTCATTTTGGTGTTTTTTTTCCTCAGTTCGGTAGTTTTAGTATCTTGCTTGACGACAATTTTATTCTCCATATATTTCATTTTATACTTTAATGGTATACAGTACATAGTATAATCAAAACTTAATAAAATCTTTAGAAAATTATTGCATATACAACACGATTAAATATGATTTTTATATGGAGTGATGTAAAAGGAAATATATATTTTATTGGACTGTATACTTTCTGATGTACAAAGAGAATGTCACCACTAACAAATTAGTATTCACATAAATTGTTATGTGGTATAAGTACAAATAGATAAATAGTACAATAGCATTATAAAATTGCTTCAAATCCATTACATACCTAAAAGTAATTTAAGAGACCATTAAGTAAGCAACTTGGAATTAACAATTACATTCGAAAGCTTGGTCTTAATTCACGCGGCGCACATTATGCGGCGCTTGGCATTGAATAAAAATAGAACATACTTAAATACATTGTATACGCCCATCTTTTTATAACTTTTTTGATTAAAAATCTTGGAAAAAAAAATTTATACCATATTACGAATACTTGTTAAATTAAGCATAGTATGTTTTGTACCATCTTAAATAATCTGTACTTTTAAAACGATTAGGAATACAATATTAAATATGTTATTAATATTGTATCATAATGTTACTTTAAGAAGTCGTATTGATTTTTTTTTAAATTCCTTTGTTATCACCTAAGATAGATAGATAGATAGATAGATAGAATATACTTTATTGCACACTACACAGAAAAAAAAAATAATAATAAAGTAATCGAAAACATGGTAGAGTACAAAAAGGCGGTCTTATCGCTAACTAGCGATTTCTTCCAGACAACCTTTGAGAATGGAGCAATTGTATCGAATATGGCAGGGTGGTGCAAATGGTGGTGGGGATGGTATTCATTCAAGCGTTTTTGTTTCTATTTAACATTATCTTTTATTTGTTATATTTTTTTATGTTAAATTCAAATTTAAAATATCTTTATTCAAGTAGGCATTCAAACAGTTTTTTGAGTCGTCAATTATTAATAAAAATACCTCGTTCGACAGGGTCGATCGTGTTAGGTAGATTCCCGTCGGTCGGATCGACAAAGAAAAACAAGCCAGCAGTATTCTACTGGTCATTACGAGTCTTATGACGGGTCACTCTTCATATATTGAGTGAGCGGGGAACCACCCATCACTCCTATCTCCTAAACGGGGGGTCGCATCAAAAAACTTTTCGGACAAAAAAGTTTCCTCTTTTAATTTGTTAATTTTCTAAGATTTTTCCGACGACAAAATTTTGCCTTCTTCTATGACTTTTTTCGGTTTTTAACTTTCAACCCCCCCAGCTCCTCAACCCCTAGACCGATTTCCCCCGTTCAAGAACTTAACCTTCATTTTGTCCTTAAGAATGTGTATGCCGAGTTTGAAAATCCTCCGTCAATATTTGCGAACTGTAGCGTGTCCCAAAGGTTTGCACTTTCACCCCCCCTCCCAGCCCCCCCTTTCACTTTTTCCAAAAAAACGAGATGGTACGTTTGTCCTACTAATTTATCCTATCGACCTGTGAAGTCAGATTTCGCCTACGATGAATTTGGACTGATGGATCATATATACATATATATATAGAGGGATATATATTTTTTTTTTTCGACGGATTCTCAATCGCCAGTTCATAAACGGCGTAGCGCCCCTACTCTGGGGTCTGGGTCCCGTCATCGCATCGATTGCAATAGGTAGATTCATCTATGGAATCTACCTAAAATGTTAGTAGGTAGTCCGTGAGTAAGCTACCAACGGCTCGGAATGCTTATGAGTATTATATTCATTTGAAAAGACCGCTTAATAGAATACATAAACAACATAAGACACAAATATATTACAATTATCTGGTGGTGGAAAAATTGTGCGAAAGATTGTGGAAAAAAGACACAAATTACTTTCTATGTATTGAATGTATCGTCTTAGATGTGCTTATTGGTTATGTTATATATATTGTGTAACGATGATGGTTTTAAGAAGAATTAAAATGCAATGAAAAGATATCTAATGCTAAACAAAATATAAACTATGTATAGAGAAGGTATAGTAAATATTATAAAACATATTTATGAAAGTTAGTAAAAAGAGTGTGAAACCGCTATCAGTCACATCAGTTTTTAATGTTTTAAAGACATAAAGCATTACAAAGGAATAACTTTATATATTTGGTTCTTGTGAGGATTTTATAAATACATTATACTTAGAAGATTTAGAGTAGTGGCAAACAAGAGGTCCTTGAAGAAGAACCAGCAAGGAACTATGCATACCTATTCTACTACTATGGATATTTTATGAATAATAATTATTTTTTTTATTTACCTTTTTAAAGTATTTTCTCATGACTCACAATCGTAATTGATGTGTGAAAATAATTGAGAATTTATATAAAGCGTGGTACCAAAAGCAAAATAAAGGAACTAAGTCTCCTTTAGTCCTACGATTTTCTAACAATGGACAAAACGAGTTTAATCATTTAATGCCTTATTTTAGAAATAAGAATACTAATAGTCAACACCTTGGATGTTGTTACGATGAAACAATATGTGCAAAACAGGAAATTCATTGAGATCCACTTGAATTCTGCCGTAATGATGTGTATCTTTATTTCCATAAAAATATATATAATGTAGAGAGAACTGAAGTGGAATAATAACAAATCTCAAACAATAACATTTCCTTGTTGAGATAATTCTCTGAGTTTTATTATTATAAAATCTTTTCACGAATACAGGTAAAAGAAATATTATATCACACCATTTTGTAGGAACCGCATTTACATCGTGACTCATGTACTTCAGCGCCGAGCTAATATTACACGCCATACATTGTCAAGTCGTGTCTTCGTTTATTCTTCACATAAGCGTCCTTCAAATACAAATTTATTTTGTTGTATTGAGAAAAGTTTAAATAAATATAATGTATTGTATGTATGTACAGTCTGAGCGTAACTTAATAAGTAAATATATTATGTATATATAAATATATAATCATCTTGAACAAAACCAATTGGTATATGAGAATTGCATTCATGAATAACGTATTTTATTTATGTCAGTCCCACTTGCATTATTTAGTTACTGTCACTTTGAAAGCCTATTGTATGTAATCCACCACCACAAGTGGGGTCACTTCTAAACCCTTTTCATATTTAGAATGGCTATTTACATACCAGACGTGTACAATAATTAATTATACCAGGGATTTTACAAGTTACATTAAAGATCAAGCAGTTCTTAAATTTGAATAATATTGTGACTTTTTCTTTATAGGCTATTGAAATAAGTTTATTAAGGGAAAACAATCTATATATAAAAATTAAATTAAAGTGTCTGTTTGTATCCCTAGATATACATATATATAGACATAAATATTTATACTGTAGACATAAAATAGACATGTTTGACTCAAAATCGGTATGTGAATAAACCTTAAGGCCTTTGTTCTTACCTAGATAGATATACACACACACACACACACACACACAGTTTAATGGTTAATGTCTTGTATTTTGAGTTAAAGTCCATTTTGAATAGTAGCTCTGTTATTGTAATTGTGTTCAACGAAATGCCTTTTCACGATCAAGAATATTTTTATATCAAAATACGTCTGAAAAAAGTGATAGGATAAGTGTGATATCCAACGAACACATTGTTAATATAGACTTAGTATTTAAACCTGTATTTTGTTACTACTTTTACTATACACTATTTCTAACGACAGTAGTTAAGATTTTCTGCAGTCAATGACCGAAATCTGGCTTCAACAACTCTAATAACTCTATAACTTTGGTGTATAAGTTTACTCCTATTGGATTATTAACATACTTTATTAGAGAAACCTTTTTACTTATTATCTGAAACGAATATTACATAGAAATTTTAATTAAATTTAAAGTATTTTGTATTATTTTTGATATGATATTAGTGATACATAAAGCAGGATATGTCAATAATGTTTGTTTCATGGACAAACTAAATTAACTTTATTACAATTTCAAAATTCTGTGCTTGAATTTCAATTTTCTGCTAACACGTACGAAGTTGCAGCTTTGAAAGTTAAATCATAATTTAGAAAATTATGATTTGCTCCAATAAATTGGTTTGCTAATTCTAAGTGATTTGATTTATAGGACTTTATAATGCTATTTTCCAGGAGCGTTTAAAAATACTTTATTAATTATGGAGTTAACATATGATGTAAGTAATTCATCTTGTAACGAACATCCTGTAGAAGTAAAGTCTTAAAAGATCTGCAGTTTTTTTAGATTTTATTTTCACTTACTGCGTTTATTTTTTTATTGTAAATAATATAAAAAGAGTAAAACTTTTGAACGCAGAAATTCAATTTTCATCATAATTGAATTTCGACCAAATTAATTATTTGGATCAAAATTCCTCCTCATCTGACACTCTTTATTAATTTATACGTCAAAATTGGAATAATAATAAAAAAAGGAACAGCCATACTTTAAATACGAGAAATAAAAATAAACTCGTACTGATATCTTGCAAAACCTAATAGATGTCGATTCTAAATAAAGTATAACAAGACCCTAAGATTAATTATAGAATTGTACTAAAAACTTACGGCCTCTATTTTTTCCCCTAATCTCCACAATTAACATAATTATTTTTAAGCGTTGATTTTTAGAATAAATATACTTTCGAGAATTAAAGATTTTGTCATCAAATCGGATATATCAACTACATTCGAAAGTTTCATTTTGATTTGATTTTTCATAATTTTTACATTGTTGTAGTATAGTTGTCTGAAAATTTAGCATTCTTTATAACTTCCCTTAACTTGTCTTATGTTTACATTTTTGACTGGTTAAATATTAAATTAAATTTAGAGACTTCGAGCGTTCAAGAAACAAAGATAGTTAATAGCACAGTTTAATCGCATTTCTATTCAAATGCAGAAGTCTATTGTTCTTGTTGTCAATTCTGGTGTTACACACAATATGAACTTTAAATGGAATAAGCAAATTGGTCAAATACAAAAAAAACCTATTTATTTTACACTTGATATTATATCATCTGGTTACAAAACATTTGTTTCTTTCTTGATATTTTTGTTATTTTTCTTATAAAATAGACAAATTAGTTCGCACAACTATTATCATGTGAAAACATGATTATTATTATTATAGGTATAACAATTTAACAAAAGGCTTGTATTTATTAATCATATTCTACAAATTGTGTTCTCAGTAATGTTTAATGTCCCAAAATTTATTAATGGCCGAAAAAAATCGAACTGTTTAAATCTAACTATTTAAGGAGAAATAACTATGATATTCAAAATATCCCAAAATCCCTCTCTCAACTTCTAACTTCACACCCAAGAAATCAATTTTACTTATTGTTAAAAAACAACAACAATAATTTATTTTTACGTATTATCAGTAATGACTATATTTTTTGTAAAAAATATATTACACAAATTATTAATACACTGTATAAGATACTATATTACCACAGTTTAACATAACCTAAACTAATTGCCATTAGTGTACGCTGTGTCAACGCGCAATCTACCAATTTGCTTACGCTACGTCTTAAAATAATTTTGTTACTGGAATTACCACTTTTTTAAAAATAAATTAGTAATACACGATTAGTTATATTGTTAGATAATATTTTTCAGATTTTAAAAATCATCTCAGAGGATATAAATAATGTATTTATTATTTATTATTAAAATATCAAAAATATCCTGATTATTCTAAAATGTGTTAAATTAAACATATAAATATATTCAGCATGTAATATTGCATTAAATAGAATATACAATTTAAAATAATTGTATTGTGTGTGTTTTTAAATATTTTAGTGTAAAATTCTTTAAATAGTAGTTCAATCTATTGTAAATCATATCACATGATATAGTGAATACAGTAATAGTGGGGTTGTTTATAACTTAGTATTTAAGTCTATGCGCCATCGAAGAGTCGTGCGCATTGAGCTTTACTCTGAACTGTTACTCTGCTCGTGTTATCAATTAACAGTGATTATTATATTAAATAGTTTCCTTCATATATTTAATACGGAACAAAATAACTGTGACAGTGAATTACCGCCGACATATTCGTACTACCAAAATGCCATTTCGAGAATCGGAACTTTATGAGAAAGTAGACTTTAAAGCAAACTATGAAACATATTTTTAAGTTGGCTCATATTTTAAATTATCTAAAACATTTGATAGTTTTATCGAAGGAAAAACGTAATATAAAAAATAAAATAATTTAAAGTCAGTAACATAGCTAACTTAAATTATAATAAAATATACTTCAAAGTATATTATATGACACCGATTTCATTAATTGAATTCTTTATAAGCATTGATTAGTTTTCCTAAGATAAGTCCATTGAAATAATATTTTTTATATACAAACGTCACTACATCTATACGTCTCAATTAATATTGTTAAAATTTGTTATGAATATGTTGTAATATAAATGATATAAGAAATACTAATCCATATATACTGTCTTTAATAACATAATATAATAATTTATGAGCAAAAATCTACGACTCTATTACTAGTATAAGGTATTTAAATACGCTAAATTGTTTAAAAAAGTTCTACAATGAGTTTTTCTTTTTAAATCTAAATAGTTTACAATTTTATACGACGTTAATATAAAACTATGCTTTAATAAAAATATTATATCTTATAAGAAAATACCGTTACACATTTCACTACATAAACTGTTGAAGGATATCGATGGAGACGTGGATTAGGTGAGATGGCTTTAACCTACTTCTTGAAAATACAGGTAATAATACTTCGAGAAGTTTAAATTATTCAGGATTTAATCCTTTTATGTGGCCCTTAAAATATAAGATATCTTTAAATCACATTTGAAAATCATATCTACTATTACAGAACAAAATTAAATAACAATATATGTAGACTTTTGTAGACTCTGCTTTACTTCGTAACTTGTTCGCTATATGTATTTTCTATAACACACAGCAATAAAATGACACGCCACGATTTCGTTTATTGTTCGCATAAGCGTCCTTCAAATTCAAATATATATATTTTTTATAGAGGTGTCATAAAAATACTATATAATGTTATTCAATACGATTCATGTATATCATGTAGGTAGGTATATAACGAGTATGTATGTAAAGACACTATGTTTATTAACGGAGTCAAATAGTCTGTTTTAGTGTGATTACCAATCTATTAACTAGTAACGATTACACTGTTTATATGAAATATGTTTATGTATAATGTCTACTATATGGTGTATACCATTTCGAACTTATATTATATTTTAATTTGTGATTTAGCTAAACATTGTTTGATTGACTAAAATAAAGGTTCCTTTAAAAATGCATTTTTAATTACCTAAAACTTTTCATGTTGTTTGTGTTTCAATATAACTATTTTATGAATAACATAACATATTATTATTTAAATGCATCCGCTATATTATACATGTGTGTTGAAAATTGGGATCGACATTATTTGATAGCGTGATGAGATTGCGTTGGAATTAACTAAGAATTGCTGATAGATCTCTAAATATTATTATTTATTTTCTTATAAGGAGCATTTTGCATATAACAAACAGTTATAGGGAAGACTAACAAATTATAAACAAAGTACTTTTATTGTTATAGAATAAAAATAAACCCAGTTAAATTAACAACTGAAAGAATGTGTATGGAAATGGTTCCTTTATAAAACAGCAACAGTACATTCGTTATGTCCCATAATAAATATATACACTTATTTATATACTTAATGTATATATATACATGTAACTAATTTTATCGACTTATGACAACTTTTATATTTTGCCTGTAGAACTTTTGGATGTGCAGGTAAATAGTTTGAAATTATTCAGGCGTAATCATTTTTGTTTGAAACCCTCGAGTTGACCGTCCGTCTTTTGGGTGTCAGGTGTTTGTATAATTTAGGAACATGAATATTTGAAACATATAATAATAAGAATAAGTTTTCTTTATTATTTAAGGACAAGTAAGAAACTACTATCCTTAAACAGTTTTAGCAATATATGTATATACTCAATTTATAAACAACAGACACTTAATGTATATCATTAAAATATGAAATGAATGTGTCTATTCGTAATAAACTACCAAATAAATAATGCAAATTATTATTATCCTTATAACTCCTTATTAAAATTGAAGGTTGTAGTCATTTTTCTGCAACTCAGAAATAGGAACCAACTTTATTATACCTTTAGAGATACCCTGTGTTCACATTAAAATATATTAAACCAATGCTTTTTACCGTGAGTAAAAGGTGGATGCCTTTTTAGAACACTTTCTTATCTATCTGTCTTGTATCTCCTTTGAAATTCCGAAACATGGTATCGACGAAGAAATATTGAATCAGCAACATGTTGTCAAACGTAGAGTACCCCGAACTCAATCAATTCCATTATTTTGCTTATTGATAAATAAACAGAAACTACTTAGTAAAACAATATTTTTTGGTTGAAAAGATCCAAGCAATTTAAAATACATTGTTATTTAGATATTGCTATGACTCCTTGATTTAGATAAGCCGATGGTGAATGTTAACTTAGTTATTCAATTGAATATTTCAATTTCCTAATCGAATTTGGTTAGTCATAATTTGTTTAAATACTTTAGTTACAGGAATGACTCCAAAACATTCCACTACATTGATTACTAATATTTTTTTTTCTTTGTTAGATATTTCTTATAAATCGATTATAAAATCAAGTGATAAATACAAAACGAAATTAAATATATCACTGTAATATGTTAAATATATTCCGTAGATATTTTAGTTTGCAATGTAGATACTTATTATAACTTTGAAGTATACTTCTAATTTTCTTTTTGAACATAGGTTTTATCTCAGATAAATGAATATTTTTCATCATTAATGTAAAAATTCCCCTATAATCATCGTTTTTTATTATATAATTAAATAAAGCCCTTAAAAATCATTAACTCCATTTTTTTAGAGGTATAAAACCCGAATCTCATAAAATCTTAAAATTAGTTCAGTCTACCACCTAACGCCTAAATACTCTCAATATTTAGTTGTTATGAAAAAATAAATTCTATGATACTATTACTTAGATGTTGTTACTTATTATCAAGCTTTTTACCAAAAGAAATATCTGTAACGCGATATTAATACATAAATTATAAATATAGTATAAGTATAATGTCATCGGCGTATAACATAACAAGCTAAGATAATTGCCATTGCTTTTCACTGTGTCGCACAGCCTATCAGTTTACTTCTGTCTTAGCCTAATTTAGCAACTACAACTTCCTATTACAAGTCATTGTTAGGTTCTATATACAAAACCTATTTTCAGAAGCTATTGTTATATTCATAGTTCAATATAGTGTTGTTATGCGATTGTACAATTTGACAAATTCCTTGTTTCCTTTTTCTACTTCGTCATAAATAAAAAAAATATATTAGTTTTGTTTTTGTAGGTAATATTATCTTCCACCGGTGACGCTGTCATGGCCAGTAGGGCTAACAGCAGAGACACAAAAAAAAAAAAAAATAGGTAATATTATTTTGTAGGTAAGAACCCTTTATGTTCTTATTAATGTGAGATCACCATTGAATTAGTATGGCGTAGTTGAGTATAAGGTCGAGGAACGGTATAACAGGAAGGGCGTGACTTTGATTTTGATGAAACAATAATATTTTTTAAAGCATTTTTTATTACTAAGGAATCTCGTCATAATAATAATCTTATAATAATTATTTAATATTTATAAACATTTGCAAGATACAAACTTACTGATATTATATCTGAAATGGTCAATGGTACTATATTTATTATTGTATGCGTTACAAGCGTATTTGATTTGACAACTACTACAAAGAACAGCACACATTTTATAATTACGTTTAGTAAATATTGGTGTATTAAGAGAAATTTTATTTAAAATGTAAGGAGAAGCAACCAATACATTAATGATTTTGTATAAAAAAAAATTGGTCTGAATGATTTTAAATCTTCTATTAAGACACTTAAACAATTTTCGTTATATATTTTCTAGCATATTATATTAGTTTAAACTTCATATATTATGTTAAAGCACAGATAGAACAACTATTACGCAAACGAACTACAATTACGAGTACATACGTATCCATCGCTGTTTTCTTATTTGAAACCTATATTTAAACACATTACATTAGGTACCAAAGAAATAAATATATCTTATCTTAGTTGATTAATAATATTAGCTACCTAATTTAATAATTCATAATTAAAGTATTAATTATATAAACATATAGAACGTAAATTTATTTGTCTTTATTATAAATTTCTGCAATAAGGTATTCATTAAATAAAGATTTTTCCTCGTTGAAATTTAGTTTTATGTATAGAAGATACGAGTTACCGAATATCCTTTTAGTTTCGCCGTAACGGAAAGTTTAAATGAGCTTCGAAGCACGTTACGTGGATCGTTCTGAAATGCCAACACGACAAGTGTTGACAAACTTCCGAAAAGTGATAAAAGAAAATAACTAAGTAAAAATTTAAATAACCACCTCCAAGCGGTTTAAAAAAATATCTCCCACTTCTAGTTTACTAAAGATAAATGCTATTGAAAGCTTTGCGTTATGTATAAATTTGAGTATTATTATGTGCTTGTAAATAGAAGGTTAAGATTGAATGAACTATACACAGGTTATTTTAGTTGACATTTTTAATATTATAGATCAAAATAGTCAAGCAATTAATGTTGTAAATTATTTCAGACTAATTTTCAGATAATTGTATAATTTCAAATTCATCAACATGAAAAAAACCTTATCAAATTAACAAATATCCATGCGATTTGGAATACAATGACAAATTATACGGATATAAGATAAATTATTCATTTGAAACGTTTTAACTTCTGAATCAAATTCGTTTAAACATAATTTGGTTAAATACCTTAGTTACAAAAATGATTGAAAAAATCCACAATAATTATTACCAATAAAATTTTTCCTTGATTAGATATTAATATTTGAAAATTTCATAACTCGACTTAAAAATGACGCAATTATAACAAGGAACAATGTGAAAATTCATCTCATTTTGTTTCAGAATTCATTATCAACTAGAAAGTAATTAACGTTCACACGACCACATTAAACCTATTTAATATTGAAGGTATTTTTTTTTATTATAGTAAAATCAATCTACATAGATACGAAGATTCTTAGACTTAATTATCTGATATAACCGTTGTATTATATAATAAGAAATGATAAAGATCTTGGTTATTTGTTAAGGTTAACTAAACTTAAATTCTCATTTCAGCAAGTGCTTGATGTTTTGGACGTGTCGGGTTTTAATAAAATTAAAAATTATTAAACTATTATTTAATAATAAAATATAATTCGTAGTATTATGATTTGAGACTTTAAACAAAATGAAAAAGTTTTTAATCCATGAAGAAGTTAAGATCAAGTAATATGTTAACAGCACGGAACTAACATTACATTCGGAAGTTTGAACATGATTTACTTTTCATTAATAAATCTTACTCTTTTTGGCATCAAGTGTAAGTACATAGATAGAATATTTAAGACTTTGCAATTTAGTTTTCTATATGATAACATCGATATGGCATTTGAGAATTAGTATATTTATTTATATTAGTGTTATTTTATATATAGTAATTATGATAGTAAGATAAGCAATATTATGAAATTCTATTTGTAGAATTGGACGATTCAAGAAACATACATAAAACTGTATTTTTAGCTAAATTTAATAGAATTACAGTGAAGCTGTTGAAGCATGTAGAAGCATGCATGCATGCATGTAGAAGCATATGAAGTTATTTATTGTTTTTGGTGTTAGTTGTGGTGTCAATACTTCACTTGCAATATATTATAAACATTGATGCATGTACACTTCAGATTTTATTGAATCTTTACAATCAATTATATTTTTTATGTAATTACTGAACGTAATCTAACATTTCTATATAAAATAATATGGATTGAAGACCAAGTAAAAGGAAATAAATGGTATAATAATAAAATTATCTTCTTGAATATGAACATTAATAATCATTACTTTGGCTAAACGTCAAGTAATTGAATTATTCTGATCGAAAGCCTGTTATTTTTCTTCTTTTTTTTATTAAGGGAGACATGAATATTAATATGTTTAAATAATTGACATTTTCCGATTCAACAAGATGCGAATACAAAAATAAATTTGGAGTAAAATTTCAATAAACCGCTTGTAAATCTTTAACCAAAGGCTCATTCGATTTGGAGAATTATTTCCAAAAACATGTACTTCTTTTATTTTACTGAAACTAAAGAACTTTATCGACTTCCGTAGAAAGCTATAACTGAGAAAATAATATGCAATCACAATTAACATCATTTCAACAACAAATTATAATTTTTTTTATAGTTGTGTTTTGGTGGCAGCGAACATTGCAATGAAAATCAATTTATTTTTCTAATTATGTTAATGAGTGACTATTGAAACTTATAATTACTTAATACTAAAAAAAGGTGATTCCAGGTCTGCGAATGACCCAAGAATGCCTGTAATGCCAGTGATTTCTAGATCGTTTCCACCGATCGCTACAATGCGGGTGGTGTCTTCTTCGTTTCACATGAAGGTGCTGCGTCAATATTTTAATAATCTGCACTTTTATCGTGGGATTGACTTGGTCATTGATATTTGAATCTACCTTGCCTATGCTTTTGTTACAAAATCATATAATTATGAATAAAGAAAATCCTTCAATAGTTACAAATAAACAAGCAAACCAATAACTACCAAATGGTAAGTTGTACTATCATCCAAATCTTGAATGATTTAAACTGCAAATATTGAGAAATGGAGAGGAATCTAGAAGTCCGTTTATAATTATACGTCCCCGTACTTTGATCGCATCGCCTCTCTGTAGGACAAATTTAGGTAATCAGGTTTGACTTTGATTTACTCGAGCTCTACTTGTTCAATATTGTTGAAATATTACCAGTTATATCTCTTAGCTTCAGATACGATGTCCATCTTCAGAGAATCAAATATTATACAAGACTAAGAAATATATATGTTATATTATATACATATTATAAATTTACTTCCAAATCAGTCCTAATAAATTAATTACCATATACATGATACATTATAATAATACAAAAGTTTATACTTCTATCAGATTCATTTTGATCGAGAATTGTTTTCATGTCTTAAACAATAGTGACGTGAAATAAAAATGAATATTAAATAAATATAAAGTAAAATTAGATCGCTTAGAACATTACAAATGTTATAAAGCTTATTCAAAATACCTTTAAGCTAGTCTCACAAATATAAACTAGGTTTGCATTTGCTACAGAACTTTGCTTTATTTAGGCAACGATACTTTTGTGTGACTGCTGTCCTTAAATAGTTATTTATTTTTATTTATTTGTATCTTTTCAATAAATACCAACGATCACTTGTGTATGTCAAATTAAAAGTCAGCAGAGCCTGCTTTGATCCTATACTTATCGAAAGCCTTTTATAAAGATAATCTTGAACTTAAAATTAACGCTACGAGCTACTACTGTATGTATCATACTGTAGCTATAATTAAGTTATGCTCACTTAAATTTATTGGAAGCTAGATTTTCAATTCTTTAAAATAGTTTTATTATTTCAATCCTTAACATGGCTAAACTTCCGGATGAATTTCAATAAACGTAGTAAAACACACAGTGACGTATAAAAATACACCATAAAAATAAAAAAGCAAAATAATTTAATGAAAAATACCAAATCCATGGGATATCGAAATTATGATATAAATAAATAATTTGGAATTCGGATTATTTAGCCCAAAACAAGAAGTTAAATAAAACTACAATAATTTAATTTTTTTTTGGTTAAATGGTATTTTTAGTAACAAAATGGTTATAACATTATATTATATTAATGGTGGTGGTATATGTGGTGTTATAATTATATTGATGGTGGTAAACATTAGATATATATTTGTTCATAATATATTTTTAATTTAGTTATTACAACATGCGCTATTTTATATATTATTATTGTCCATTATTAAATATTTTTAAAATATGCTATTTAATAACCAACGCAATTCTCTGTAGTCTTTTCCAGATATTATTTCAATTTCACTCACTCACTCAATTTCACTTCCTCCAATCTCAAGCAGTACTGTTATTCGACAATATAATAGAAAAAATCAATCTATCAAATAGTTTTAAATAGTTGTAGCTAAGCTAATGATCACAGATTTTGCACCTGTGTCATAATGACAATAACATTTTAAATATCCACATTTGGCTTCTTTATGTTCCATTATATTACTACTCAAGATTAATTGTAAGAACTTCAGAACAAACATTTGAATGTTTTATTATAAAAGTAATAAAACACAAACTCCTTAAGAAAGAAAATGTATAAATTGCTTGAAGTTGAGTGGAACTTAGCTAGAAAGATATTTATGTTGGTTTTGTGTTATTTTTCACTGTGAGTTGTAACAGAATGTGTGTGTAAAAGCAAATATGTATTTAAGATTTGTAAATTTTCTTATTATCCTCCCCTCACCTGATATTTCCCACTCTCATTAATCCTATACCTCAAGGATAAACACATCCCTTTGTGATGCAAAGCAACCACAAGGTCAATATAATTGTACAAATTTATATTTGCATAATAAGGTGATTATATATAAACATTACACATTATACAAAGTGTGTCCTAAACTAAATTTATTTTTTATTCTGGTCAACATCTTAAACAATGAAAATATATTAATCCAATCTTTAGGACACTTTTATCTGCAGACAGCATTTAGTATTCAGTATATAGTATTTGTTACTTTTGATGATATTCACTTGATTTAAAAATAATTAAACTAAAAACCAGCCCTTCGTATTGAAATAGCTGTTCTTCGTCTTTTTTTTACCGATTTTTCTGCACCGATATGAAAAAGATGTCATCATCTCATGGTAAACATACGCACATTATGCCCCTGGATAGCGACTGTATTATGAAAATGTTTTCATTGCATTTTCATTTCATTCATTTTCATGTTTTCAAGATTTTGCACATTCTATGCTTTCTTGGAAGAGTAACATAAACCATTTATTTTATTTTCATGAAGTACCAAATATATTGTTGTATATCTCAATAAGTTTCCAATACCTTGTAGTTTATTGTCGTGTAATTCTATATTTAGTAAATAGCGTTACCATGTTGTTGTTTTGAAGCTGAGTCAACACCAACTAACGGATTGGTAGTGATTAGAATAATTTAGTAACTATGTAAACTAAAACAATAATATCCTATAGCAGAGGGTTATATAATTGTTAATATTATAATAAAAATAATAAATGTGGCACTCAAGCTGTAAGTAAAGTTGATTTAGAGTTTGACTTTAAGTTAAGAGTAAGAATAATATTGTCAATATTAAAAGAGTGCCAGAAGATTTTAATATTTTGTTGTTTTTTTTCTTACAATAAGTAAACGTTTACAAATTAGGGAGCCAATTTTAATTAATGACTTATTTATACGATTATTATAATGAAATAGTGTAATCTATAATAACAAACAGTCAATATTTTCTTTCAGTTTGAAGATTCAAATAAAATTTAGACCTGTAAACAGTTTTGTACATAATATTTAATTCGAGTTATTAATATATATGTAACAAAGAAAAAAATTTACAAGTAAACACTATATATAAATTTATTTTAATATTAATATTTGAGTGGCTGAGCCGAGCTGACCGGGATAATACCATCCTCTCAGAGATGATCGGGATGAAGCTATTAGCTGAAAGCTAAAAGCCTTAACCGACCTTCCCTTTTCTCTATCAACTCCCTTTAATTTTTCAAGTCTTTAGACAAATCCTCTGATCACAAGATAAATTTTGTGGCATTATTTTTATAACACTAATATTTTGGAATAAAACTAACAGGATTTTCTACAAAATATTGTTATTTGACTAAACTATTTAATAGTTTAAATAAAGTAATGAAAAATTAGTTTTTATTGAAATTAGCACATTTTTTTTTATTGAAATATAATTTGTAATATAGAAAATACGTTTAAAAATACGTTTTTAGAAATTGTATATTAATTATATTATTATTATTATTAGGTATTGATATTTTCGATTAAAATAAAGATGTAATAATTTAATTAACACATTCAAACGAGAAATAATTATTAACTAAGTTGCTTCTTATTAGAAAATACAGATTCGTTTAATCAGCGTTACGAAATTGAGTTTATTTTTAATGTGTAATATAAATTGACTGTTTTTTTAATTATTGTTGTTAGTTAGATATTATAACAGCATTTATTTAATGATTATTATAAAATAAATATGCTTTACTGAGCACACTATTAATTTGGATGTAAACTTAAGTTGCTGTGGTAACCTTTGTCCTATTATCCGTTGTCATCGTAACCGTTGCTATGGTAACTCTTAACCTCGCGTTAAGTGTATAGCTCCTCCAGGTTTAAAACTTGGCGAAATGCAAAAAGTTGAAATCCGTTGGGATAGTAATTCCATAAAATCCGTTCTTAGTGGACGGTTATAATATATACGGTTATAACATATATATATAATATAAGGTTTATAATTACATTAATGACTAGCTGTTGTCAGTGACTTTTGTAGTACCCCCTTCCTCTGAAATATGTCTTATTACATTACGAAAATATTTGAAATAGTAGTATTTGAGAAATATCTCAATCATTGGGAAACATTTTACTTAAAAGAGTACTATTATACTGCATAAGAGAGATAGGTCTTTTCACTCGAGGAACACTAACGACCATTAAAACCTAAACGCCCTCGCAATCACTTTATAAAGAGCCCTGAAGAGCGAAATGTGTTTCAATTTATAAAGTTTTTTCTCATTTCAAAATGAAATACTGTTTTTGTGCTTTTAATCATCGCACAATATTTATAAATGTAAACCAATCTATAATTCAATTATGATTTAATAAATGATTAAGCACTATATTGGTAAATGTTCGAAGTGAGAAACTTTTAGTACTTTGAAATGCCCCTTTGCTATTAAATGATGTTATATTTTAATTATAATTTCAAATTTGTTATTATATCAATTAAGACCGTTACCCTTTATTGAATACTAGAAATAAAAGTTAAAGGAGTAGCCATGGAATTTATTGCTTGTTCTTCTTCATGAGACCCTGCAAGATGAGACTAGTCCAGAGTCTTTGTAACTGCAATTTATGCATATTTGAAGTAAAAACCTTCGACTTCGTCTTTGAATAAAGAATTGAGGATATCAGTCTAATTCTTCTTATTATCTCCAAAGCTATATAAATAACAGCCGCCGTAAAACAGACAGTAAAAAACAATAATAAAAAAAGTCTTATTTAAATATAGACTTAAACATATGTATATAGACTAAAATTTAATTTTAACTTTCTCAAATTACTAAAATATAATTATTAAAACATACTGTTCTTTTACATAATATGCTTGACTAGTTAATATAATAACAAAAGTAATTAAGCGTAACATTAATCCTTCGGCGAAATTTCCAGACCTTCAAAAAAGGCATATACTCCTACCTCCAAGGCCGGGGCAACGCTTTTGTGAATCCGCGGATGTTGCAAGAGTTCATGGGCGGCGGTGATCACACATCAACGGTGACCCGCAAATTCGTTTGATATCCTATAAAAAAGATATATATATTTTTTGTAAGCTTCAATATTAACTTTATCGTTATGGTTATCATTCATATGTAATTAAGAATTAATAGTCAGAATTATGCATAAATTTTATCAAAGTTTAATCCATAAAATATATTAATGGAAAAAAACTAAAGGTTTTTAAGAAAAGTAAGTTAAATCTTGATCTAAATAATGTTTTCGGGTAGTTAATTTTAAAGAGATGTGTACATAAAACACAAACACGAGACATACGTCTTATTTAAATAGATCATTAAATTGGCGTTTGTTAACGCTGTTCCATAAGACGACTTGCTTATCGCTGCATATAATTAAAGACTTACCGCCGTTCTCCTTAATGCTAAGAAGTTTAGCATATATTATGTTAAAGCACAGATTGAACAGCTAATGAGCAAACGAGCAAATGTATATTTTTGGTAACATGCCTTTCATCTTTTCTCATAACATGGCACCTACTGTATTTTTTTCTACCACTGGCGCTATTCCCAAGCTTCCTAATATACTCATATCTTATTCTATCCTTTCTTGTCACCATACACATCCATCTTAGCATTCGCATCTCCGTTACATACAAACGCTTTCAAAATATATTATTATTATTTTTTTATCTTTTTTTTTTTCCAGTATAATTTTAATAAAGGTTATTATTACTACTTTTATAGTATTTGTATGGAAATATACATAATAAATTAATATTTATGTCAACAGTTATTAGTAAAATATAAGTGACAAAGTGTTTAAATATCCTGATGAGTAAAGATTTAACATTTGTACATGGCCTATACATGTATACAAGTATTTGACAAAAAGAACAATTGCTTGCTTATTTATAGATCACAATATCAAATGTTATTTACATTATATCTAATGTTTAGGCAAGGAAATTTAAAGTACATTTTTTTTCTTAAGTCTACTAATTATTGTATTGTAGTTTCAATTTTAATGTCTTCTTTGTTCTCTAACATATCTGGACTGTGTTGTTTTATATCTTGATGTATGCTTATTTTCATATTCTTTAATTCCTTCATATTCTATTTCGCTATGAGACTCATTGTGGCATCTATGGGCGTTCTCTAGCATTTTTATTGATCCGTCTATGGAAGCGTGTTAGGTGTTGTCACTAATTGCCGATAGATGGCAGATGACGGCGTAACTAAATGTCTGGAGATAGTTAATACAGCTTCCAGTAGGTGGCACTCTGACACATTGCATTCGAAAATGTAATAATTAAACACTTAACACTTATAGCTTTTGTGATTTTAAGGTATTTATTTATTTAAATATTAATTAAAAAATACTCAGATAATCACCCCACTAATTTTCATCATAATCTATCCAGTAGTTTTTGCATTGTCATAAAAATATATTCAAGATTTTTATTACGCACTTAACAAGTAGCAATTACTATTAAATAATTTACTAAAATACTATTAAATAGTATTGTAATATGATATTAAATAATTTAACAGGTCAATGCAGTTTTTTTACCGGTTATTGGACCATGGACACAAACTTTAAAATAGTGCAAATAAAAGTTTGCTAATCACAATGTTTGTTTATTTGACATGGAATTCAATGTTGACGCTTGTTAATACTTCATGATTCTTTAATTTGTATATGTATATGTAAAATGCTGATATAAGAAGAATGTATTACAATAAACCACGTTACCATAAAAAATAATCGTCTATAATTTACAAAATAAAAATAGACATATTCTGTTTCCACAAAAGCAGTTACAATTAAGGAATTTATATATACTTCTAAATGAAAAGCTGTTTGTATGATATATTTTTTATAAAAACTTCGCAAAGAACATTTACGCTCTAATTTTCACTTTGTTTGTGTCTTATTATTAGATCCTTCTATATTTCGTTGTAATATTTGGTTATAATTAAATTCATCAACAGCTCCCTAATTATTAACTAAAATTTCTAATATATTACCTGACTCGAATCAGATTTAGCAACCATTTTTGATAAAAAATGTAGTAGATTTTTTGAGAGGGTCAAGCCAGTCTATACGAGCTGCATTTAATAAATTATAGTCTTTAGTCTACAGTACACTAGTCTGTGAATAAAATTTATTTTAAAAAAGATATTTTATGAAATCAAAAAACTATCCACATCAATTTTATATCAAGTGGTTTCATTCCAAAAAAATAAAAAGTGGCTTTGATTGCTAATTAATGAGTTACGTTATTTATGACAGTTTCTATTGACATACAAAATATATCACACAGTGCAATGATATCTGAGGTTGTCATTTTTCTACTACTGGTATGGACTGACTCAATCAAGAAGTAAGTATTACTTTCTCAGATAAACTACACGTGAAGTATGTATCATAGCTCACAGTGAGTGAGAGATTCGGATGCTTGAAACTAGATCCCTTTTGTCCTATAGGGAGAAAAGGGATCTGGTTTCTTAAACTACCTCATTTTTAGGGTGGCAATGTATATGCAATTTTCCCTGCAGACGTTCATGGGAGATGGGACTATTTACCTTCTCTTAAAATTTTTCAGTTGCAATTACATTCTAGAAAATAAATATAAACTTGTTAATAAAATAAGACGCAAGAGACAATATGAAACAAAGAGTTGAACTTAAGAAATTATTCAAACTCTTTTAAACCTGCCCGCTAAAAGAAACAATAAAATAATTTATAGGAGCCGATTACATTTTATTTTTGATATCAAATCGTCTCATTTCATTCGAAAACACGAATTTAACATTTTTATTTTAAGAGCTACATATGTAAAATATGTCATTAATCCATTAATAATACAATAACTCGATACGAAACTTCGTTTGCATGCTTATTTTTATGAGTGAGAGCAAAAGAAATGGTTATTAAATAACCATTTCTTTTGCACAGTATGTTATTACTGGAAAATTAACTGTTAGTATCATTAATTTGTTATTATTCTCTTTTCTTATTTAAATTTATAAAAAATATCGTTCTTTCATTTGAAAATTGTCATTAAAAAAATATGAAAAATTATTATTAAATCAAACTAATAAATAATATAATGCTATGAAATATTAATTTCTCCAAAACCACTTACAAAATTAATATTATACTTATAAATAGCACATACCAGCGCATCTTATTTTTGTTAACTAAAGCTTTCGATATTGTTTTGTTTTACCTTAACATTAAAAATTTAGTTTCAATTTTAATATCCTAAGACTAGTTTATATTAAATGAAAGCGCTTTAAATCATTGTATATATCATATGAATGTATTGCCTTAGTTCCGACGTATAACTTAATAACTTAAGACGGTACGAGTGCCTTATTTGAGAATCTCCTAAAAGAATACTCTACATAGTTAAGTTCTAATTCTTACTATAATTGTTTTTTTTATAATAAAATTAAAATTCTAGTCGTAACACTCAATATGTAGTAACGAGTAACAATATACTTGCTTCTGATGTCTGGAACAAGAAAATGTGTTAATATTATAAACCTACGTGATAAAGTTGAATCACAGATAATTTAAAATAAGAGTAACAAATTAGGAAATGGAACAGAATTATCAATTTTAGAATGATTGTAACAACGAACGGTTCTAAAATTAATTTATCTTATAAATGGAAATGAATTGGTAGATGGAATGAAAAATAGTAAAATATATATACAAACTAACAACAATTGTAATAAAAAAAAATGAGTAAAAAAAAATATTTGTTACAAAATTTTCAGACACGTGACAAAGTTACCCTTATCGTGCTATTGTAATTTCAGCTCAAGCCACTATTTGTTTCTAATTATATATTTTGATCTGCAGTAAAATATTTAACACACTTAGATAAGCAATCTGCACAAAAAACCGTTCAATAGTATTTAAAATTGAAACGGATAACTGTTTTTCTGTTGAAATAATAAAAAAAATTACAATCTTTTTTTTGTCACTTAGTAAACAGAATGTTATAGATGTAGTTATAAGTAGCCAAATGGTTTTATTAAATATTCAATGCAGATAATTGCGCTCTTTACTATCTTACTATATATTATAATATTAGAATTGAGAACTTTCTCATTTAATAGAAATGAGCTTAAAATATTTTTATTATAGAAAGTAAAACTATTTAATATTGAAATTTGTCACTTAAGTCTAGTCTAAGCTTAGGTAAGTCCACCCGTTGGTAGGATAAGAGAAATTAATTAAACTGATATTATAATATCTATCTAATTAAATCTACTGCAATGAGATTTAAAATATATATATATATATAGATGTATATGTGAATGATTTACAATGAACTGTCTTATGTCTATGGTGTTTCCATGTTTCCATGATTCGTCGACGGTTTTTGCATTATAATTTATAACCGAGATGCAATTGTGCAGCAGAAAACTTAGGTTTCACAGTATTAAGGTATTAATAGAACTTTCAATGATGTTTGATAGAAAAACCAATCTTAAAACATAAATAGAAAAGAAGAAAAACCTTAACCATAGTATAATAACCACATAATATATTAAGGAGTGTAATTATAGCTACCCAATAAATATAAATAGCCTTATCGGTTTTCCATTAAAACTAATGCTCGATCATTACTTGTACTTAACGTAAGTGGTTTTTTCTATTTGTGACGCGGTCTTTTACGATCTATAAAGTATCTATGATTATCCTTTACCGTGGTAATAAATTAATATAAAAACAATAATTTCTTCAGCATTTTAATAAAAAGCGAGTTATTTTTATGTTAATTATTTGGAAAAAAAAACAGTTACCTCTGAGTAACCGACTTATGAAACAAACGAATTAAAATAAGAAAATTTAAACTTTCGAAAATAAATCTATTTAACATTTATGTATGTATGTATAATATTATATTTCCATATTAATATTATTAACATCTTTTATTTGTATTCTATTTTTGTTTCTTTTGCTCGCCTACGGATGTCTTATCTTTTACATCCTAAGGTTGGCTGTTAGAGAATACCAGAATTAGCATTAAACCCGACTTTTGTACATTATTTTATATTGTGCAATAAAAATTACATAAATTAAATAAATAAATAATATTTCATGTATTTCTGTAATTTTATTTCTCACTACAAAGTATTTTCTATGATTTATAAAATCTACTGTTATTTTATACACAGCTCTTTTAAGAATTGGCCAACTAGAATAGAACTACCTTCTTCCAAGTTAGTTATTATCGCTTCATTTCGTACGGCGAAACGGTTACTACTCTCTTTTTCCTCCTTATTCAATTTGTTACAGCTATCGTCATTCCTACATGGAATTTTTAAATATTTTTAGATTATATAACGTAAAAAGAACTAGAAATTTCTCTGAAAACATGTACAACCTATAAACAATATTTTCTATATTTTTTCAAGTTAAAGACTTATTACTTAAAAACCGCCTAAATGAACTACCTCCATGTCTCTACAAATGTATAACTAACTACTTTATTTAAGACCTATTTTTCCAAAGAGAAAAATCTTGATGGTTTTTCATCTATACACAAAAAATATACCAGCTCGTTCTATATGAATACATTGAAGCTCTTTGATGTATTGGATCTAAAGATACCGTGATTAGATTGTAAATATGTTATTGATCGAATATTTTAGTTATAAATTAAACTCAAACTTAAGAGTTTTAATAATATAATATCAAATTCGCTTTATATTAATATTAGCTATTATCAACGTTTTTATCCAGAAGTAAACAATAGAGTGACTAATGTCTAATTAGCTTATTATTAATTAATTAAACTAACGTTTCATGAGTCCATAGGTTTTCTAAATTATGCGTTAAAGAAAAAAAAATAACTTTCGGTTCTAAATTCTAGATATGAAGAAAATGTCAATATAGGATTTTTGTTGGCACTTTTTGCATAAATTTCAATTATATTATATTTTTTACCTATTAATGAATTCTCATTGCAATCGTGGTTCCATTTTATTATGTGAGAAATGACTTTTTTTGTTAAGTCTATTAATACACATGTACTTGTTATAATTCACAGGATAACAAGTTTTTTAATAACATAAATATAATTATTCTTTTTAGCTAAAATTGTAAAGATTGCAAGAGTTTATTAGGTTGTTTAATATATTATAATTTAATATATAAAAGATTTTTTTAACATTCCTTATTACTAACAAACAAGCGTAGTAACGTAATTGCTAATTATTGAAATATTAGATTAATACATAAAAGATTACAGGAATTTTTCAAACTTAAGATTTGAAACTAAAATAGTAACTAAATTTCAAAGTAATTTTAAAAAGTCTAGTCTCCAGAGATTCATTAAGTGATTTATTGAAATTCCGTCGTAAGTTATAAGTCTTCCAAGTATCGCTGAAAGTCAGAAATTGGCTTTTATTGTAGTTAAAAGTAATTTACTTAAGGAGACTTAAAATATTCATGAAGATCTAGATAAATAAAAACACTTATACTTATAAAAAATATGTGGACGTCTTAACACGTAGCAAGCACTGGAACCACGTGAATTATTTAAGAATATTGGGAACTCTTCTAACTTTCGTAACTCCTACTTCTTCGTCTCGGTCGATACTCTTTGACAACATTTTCTAAAACTTCGTCGTTATTTGTGAACTACCGGTGACAACCTACTTTCTAAATATCTTACCTATGAAGTTCGTATTATCGGTCGTATAAGTATTTTGGTGTAAAGACGCATTTAATTCTTGTATGGTCAAGCATAACCTCAAATATTTTATTGGCATTTATATACATATTTTGAAGTATCACCGTATTGCGACACACCTAAATACCAAATAAATCCCAAGCTATAATTTTCTATTCTAGTATTTTTTTTACTATTGATAACTACATATTTTGTAAACTGATTGGAAGAAAGTTTTGTGAACGAGACATTGCTAAAAACCAAATGTACAAAGGAGTGCACATGTACTTAATAAACCCAAATTGTGCAACGGGACGTAATTTATCGATGCAAACCTGTTTAGCCCCTTGTTGGCATTCCGGAAACTTGCAAACTATAGACGGAATGTACATTGTATAATCGAACATCGGCATGACGTAGTAATGAGCAGATTTATTTAACAGAGGACAGAAAATGTAAGCAGCGATATGAATGTAAAGCGGCATTAAATATTAATAGTTTAAATCTATTCAATTTACTAATTATAATTAATATATGAAATGTATGTATAAAATATTTAAAATGTAATCTCGATATTATTTCATACATCAATGAGCTCAAACATATTTGTATAAAACCAATACTTTTTGGAAATTTTCTCTTGTATATTGCGATAGTAAATCTCAATTAAAATGGTATGTTGTTGTTTTAATTTCTTTGCATATAGGTGACAATCCTGTTCCAAAGCTTAATATTAAGCTTTGTTTTCCTTTCATTTCAGACACGTTAGTTCGCCTCTGTGCTACATTGGGATTAATAGCAAACAAAGTTTTTTTTTGCCATTTCCTTTCTCTCTTTGTTTTTCAGAATATCCTTTTTCACTCTTCTGCTTCGTCAGTTATTGTTTTCATTTTGATTATGTCCAGTGCTTAAAATGCATAAAGTTTTGAAACCCAGGATCTCTTTCTTTACACTTATATATACAAAAAGACAGTTCATTGTAATCATGTATTGTTAAAAATGTATATCCAAACTATTAACTACTTAACTGGTCAACTATTTAACTGTCAGATTAGAGGGCACTTGAGTCTAACAAAAAAAATACTTAAAATGTAATATTTTACCAATAAATCCCTTAATCGAAAAATGGTTCTGCAAATCGACAATATCCTTTAAAGATATATCTAAATATACCCCTAAATCATGAGGTACTCGAGAAAAAATACAACCCTAACATACATGCGGGTACCTTTAATAAAATTATTTAAACAATTTTGTACTACCATTTTGTTGGCGAAGCTAACATGTATGCCTAATTAAAGTTTTTTTACTAAAAAATAATATTTAAGCTGGGCTATTAACAGACAGATGGACAAGACGAAACTATATAGATTCCTAGTAGACTACAGAACCCTAAAAAGTAATAACTATTCGTGTACAATATTCTAATAACTAAAAAGTAATTGTATGTGATTATAAGTGATTAAATGAAAATTATAAATAAAAATGAGGTAATTGTTATGGTTGATCATAATTTTATGAAAAGCAATAAATTGTTTTATATTGTAAGTCAATTGCACGTCACCATAATTTATCATGCACTAATGATTTCATTATTAGTTATATATCTTTTTAAATTAATACACATGCAATAAATTTTTATACCTATAAATAATATTCGCTACTTCCTTTCGTTCTTACATGAAAAACTAATGAACACCTTTTTTTTGTGATAACTTATTAATAGGTCATAGTCATTTAATATTGTCATACTTTTCAATAGTCTTATATCTATCTAGTCAATAGTTTCTCATTCATTGTCAAAAAGTATAACTATAATAGTCGACATATTATAACTACTTTATGCCGATTTCCTGTAAGAAAGTGCTACTGGTGGTCTAATCAGCTCATAAACTAAGTGAGAGTCAAATGATTACAGTTAGGCTCTACCATATACCTATTATTGATTTATTTATTTCATTTTTTAATGACTATATGCCAATATAACAGAAATTCGTTAATTAGCGGTTAAAGCTAATTCCGATTTAACCATAGATTAAAGAGGTGGGGAACCACATATAGTACATGACAGGAATACAATCAACCTATTATTCAACTACAGTTTTCTGAAATTATAACAGAAAATTGTAAATATTTATTACGAATTAGAAAGTTTTCAAAATGTTTTATGATTAGTGAAAACACGAAAATTAAAGATATAATTTTTTAAAAAGCTTTGTTGTAGCCCAATTGCTTCCAGCACTTACGGGCCAGGCTTTATCGACAAAGGCAGTCAGTTTGACTGCCTACATTCGATGAGTGAGAATAGCGGCAGCACTATTAAAATATAGAAATACTAAAGACCGTGAAATAGCTTTCGAAAACTTGTGCAGGTGTACAATTTCCAGCGCAGTCACCATCGTAATTAAAATCATGGCAATATTAATTTAAAAATTACAATTAATGGCATGGACGATGATTTATGTCACTGAGGTTTCCTCCGAACTGTCAAACTACCAAAGAAAACAAAACAAAATTGTTTGCTGCGTGGTTGTCTTTGATCACATCGACAATGATTCAATTATGTGTTTAATAGTTTTCATTTTCTTATAAGCAAATTATATATTCATCATGTATTATATACCATTCATCGAGGAATTAGTCTCGTAAAAATATCACGTCAATAACATGTCTCGTATTTTTCATTTAATATAATAAGTAATTTCTGTATTTATGTAATTTAAACTAAATTTTAAAAATTACTTACAATATTTATACATTATTTCAAGAACCAAAGTATTAAATGAAATTATTTTAATTTGACGTATATAAATTATGTATTAAGATGTACATATATTTTCATTCCAAGGCCGGCAACGCTCTTGTGAATCCTCGAATGTTGCAAGAGTTCATGGGCGGCGGTGATCACATACTAACGGTGACCCGCAAACTCGTTTGCCCTCCTCTAACATAAAAAAAAAATATATATATATTAACAATATCGCTACATTGGCTTAATAAATTTAGAAATATAGAAATTTGCTTTACCAACTAGGTTGAGAAATACATATCGTAAAATCCATGAGATCAAAATATTGTAACAACCAAACTTTACCACTTTATAATATCAGTGTAGATGTTGGCCAAAACAAGAAGTTAAACATAATTAAAGTGATATCTCAAACTAAAGTTCTTACAGACAGGCTGTTTGTTCTTGTTACTGAAAGTTTATGAGTAGCAGCTTTTTGAATTCAGAGCTAGCATATGCTAACAACGTTAGTTTAGCAAATTCTAATAATTGTTTAGTTCCATTCCCTATCTTGGGTCTTTTTATTTTTTAAGACTGTCTTTTTACATAACTCAAGAAAATACTTTAATAATCAAATATTTATTATAATAACAACAAAAATTGTATGTATTTAATAATCTGAAGAATACATAATGGTTAAAAATACAAACATAAATATATTTAGCTTAAATATATTGTGGTCAAATCTATTACCTAAGTATAAATAGATATTGGATTTTATTGAAAGAAAAGTATAAAAATATAATAAATGGAAACGATGAAAATGTTTTTTTTTGTATAACAAACTTCTTATTAAAGTTTTTTGCTTGTGTTACTTACGCAACTGTTTGAGATAATTTTGTTTTTGAATCATTGTTTTGTATTCTCCTTCAAGGTACTACTTAATTAGTATTAGTAATTAAAAGTATAGATTCATTCTAGTATTTAAATGGCATTTTTAGTTTCCCTTATGTGGAGCAACTATTTATGTAAATAAATCAGAGAGTTGATGAAATGGAGAAAGTTTGGTTTAATCTGTAATAATATTATATTATTTACAAGTATTATAATAATTACAGTTATATAATCATTTCAACTAAACTACCATATATAGATTTTTTATTCCTATATTTTTACTTACAAGCATATAATCATACTGAAATTAAAACTAAAAATCGCAGCGATTAACAGCATTTATCTTTAGTAAATTTATCACCTCTCAAACACCAAAAGAAGTTAAGATCTGAGAGCATACTTATTTAATTGCTCGGACCTTGAATTACATTTTTTAAATACATTTAATTTTAACATTAATAAGTATAAATTCTATGTCGTCACTATGACTATAAAGTTATTTGTTATGTGTGCTTACGGCAGTAAATATTTATAATTAAAATTAGCTTTTAAAAAAACTATTCTGAATTTAATTGTCGTATGTTAGTTATATTTTAATTTTATTCCGACGTTCCTAATAAAGTATTAGGAACGTCGGAATAAAATTAAAATATGCAATAATGCTGCAATAATGTTTACAAGAACACAAAATGTAGGTATCGTAGTCGTCTTATATGATATAAACAAATTATATACCAATTCAATTACAAAACAGCTTGGCTTAGTAATTAGAGTGAAAATAAAATATTTTTAGACAATAATGATTATGGGCTGATATCAACAATATTTCTTTTAATTCGTGTTGAGAATCTCTATTTCACGAACTTCACGATACACTCTAGTGTATTGTGAAGTTCATATATCGATACTCATTTATGTTGCAATTTAACAATTTAAGCTATATTGAGGACTTAATGAAATTTCATCAACTCATGTTCAGACTTGGATAATCCAAGTTTGTCAACAATACAATGTAATTTACTAAATTTATAATATTGAGAGGAGTATTTAATAGTTGAAAATAATTAAATCAATTACTTGTAATTTAATTTTGTTATAAGTTATACCATTTATTTCATTAAAATATTATGTTAACAGAAATCCATATTAAAACAAAATATTGTGCGCAATGGAAACAGTACCTCCTTGTTAGTAAAGTATTGTGAATAATGTATTACAAGTAACTTAAGATACACTACGTGTTGAATATCTTATATTTCTACCTTATGGCGTCAACATATTTAATTAAAAATTAAACAATAATCTTACTTACATAAGCATTACTCTGCTAGAGAATGAAGAAATTCCGTTACTGGGTAAGATTGACATTCCTTCATTCACTACCAAATTTAAATGAAACACTGTAGTATAGTATTTAAGATCTTTTACTGAATCAAAGCTAAGAGGGCATATTTATTAATGTATCATATTTTTATAGGCCAAGCTAATTACTAATGATAAATTACTTATTATTAATTCTCCACAATATATACATCTTAGATCCGTTGTCGGCTTTACTAATAATTAATAATCTTGGCTCATAATAAGTGTTTATTTTTGAATACCTAAGAATTATTATTAGTTTAATTAAATATACTAATACAAAATTAAATTCATCTCTTAACGTATATATATATATATATATATATATATATGTAATATTATTATTTTAACATAATTCAATTGATACATTTTTAGAGGTGGATATTTTCGTTATTTTAATTTCTTATTTGGTTATTTTCTTTTGTCCCTTTACAGAAGTTCTTCAACACTTATCGTGTTGGCACTTCATAACGATCCACGTAACGTGTTTAGAAACTCATTTTAACTTTCAGTTACAGCAAAACTAAAAGGACATTTGGTAACTCGTGTCTTCTATAGATAAAACTAAATAGTATCGAGGAAAAATCTGTACATTTTCTATATGTAAAATCTAATGGAGTTATTAGAGAGCAAAGGGTCGGAATATATAATATTGTTGCTTCAAAAACAGAAAAAAATTAAACGATTTTTACATTCGAACTTTACACTGGTATTGTATTGTATCAAGTAAAATTAAAGAATTTAAATTATTACAAAATACTTTATCTCTTACATTTTGTAGAAAATTTTAACATATATTTATCTCAAATCCTTATTAAGTCAAAATAATTTAACAATATTTATTTATTATCCTTAAAATAAAATATAATTTCATAAAATGCAAATAAAAAAATCCAGTATATGCGTGTATAGGAACTACAAAATTAAAAATGCTGTAAACGTATAAATATTTTATTTGATACCGAGGCCTTTTAGGTTTTAATGATCGTTAATGCTCTTTGAATGAAAAGGCTTTCGAATGAGATATCTCTTTTGCAAAATAAAGAGCTTTAAATTAAAACGTTACTCAATAGCTTAAATATTCAATTTAAATTATGTCAGTTTTAAAAAATAAATTGCATTTTTCGTACATATAGAACCTGTTAATTTACTAATAAATTGTACTTTATGACGTATTTAATTTAATAAAATTTGGGTTTTCGTTTAAATAAATTAATATACTATTAATAATATTCACTAAAGAGAATTAGCATTTTTTTTTAGTTATTTATAATGACTACTCGATGTATTGTAGGTATTTTGCAGTATGTGTAAGTGAATTACCATAGTAACCATATCAAATATTAAGATTTTATGCACTTACTAGATATTATTTAAGAATATTTACATAGACACATTATTACTAAGGGTGGGAGTAGGGCAGATGAACTCACTACCCATGGCTAATTGTAAATATAATTCTAAATACCAACCGACACTCAAGGATATACACAATTACAGGATACTTGCATAAAATCATCAAGTTATACAGGTATATGTTATTTTAAAGGATTTTTATTATCTAAAGAAAAACACTGTACACTAAAGAAAGAAATAAAGTTTAATTATGGAAAATAATTTAAACCAACTTGATTTCGCGATTTTATTTAAACCAACCAGTATTTCTTAATAACAAGTAACTTCGTTAATAATTAATATTTGCTTGAATTTATTGATCTCATTATAACATATTCATTTAGATTTAAACCGTAATAAGAATACTTTTATGAATACTTTTCTAAATACTTAATGTACAATAAAAAATACGGAATAATTATTTACTAATTATTTTAAAAGCATATGATATACTGTAAAATAACTTTAAGCGTTAAAAAATTAAGGTGAAATTCATAACTTATAAAAAGTAAAAATATTTTACAATATGTTATTCACAGAATTTGGTATATAATTTATAAATAAATATAAATTATATATAAATGCTTAATTTTAATTATTTAGGTCTATTTTATTAATTTATAATAAAAATTCGAAGTTCATATATTAAATTATTACTACTACTACGTTATTTTTAAGGAACATCTCCATTAAAAAGTGAGCAAAATGGCAAGTCAGAACAGATCGTTGTTATTATAATGCCATGAACAATTATTATATATATCCCGCGTATATGGAATTTCTATTAAGTATAACCATTCCAAATACTAGGAATACGGAACGGACATAGTGGCCGAGATATAGCAATCATTGCAAATAATACGCTTTATTTTAAATGAAAATGGAATATATTTCTTTATACATTGTATTGAGACAGCTTTGTCATACACTGTAAGCTACAAACTTTTAAAATTTCGTATATTGGGAAGATTGAAAATATTTTATCATAAATAATTAGGTACATAAGAGAATAAAAGTATTACTTCAAGTAAAAGTTTAGTTCTATACAATTTAAAAGTTTTTTTTGGAAGATATTATAAATATGAAGCTTAACTTTTATATATTGACAATTATCAGATTGGTCATAAAAAAATAAAAGCACTAACTTTTGAGATAATACAATATACAACGCTATTTAACAGTACTCAAACCTATTAAGGTATTTAATATAAACTGATTACTGTTCATTACAAATATAGAAATATCACTTGTTTGATTTAAATGATAGTTATTAATAGAAAAATATATTGTGCTTTTAATCTTATGTATCTATGTATATATAATATAAAAAGTCTTTGATGAATTGTATTATTTCCTTTTAAATGTCTTTATTATAATATGATTAAAGTTCCTTTAACGTAATCATAAAAAAGTTAAGTTAAGAGAACTCATTTGGTAAAGACGTACCTGGAAAATAAAAAGGGTGGTGTTATCCATATATAGTCAATTAGCTATTCTATTAAACTATTTTTTTATTTCTATGGGATTAAAATTTTTGTAAATTAAAGGACATTCGATACAAAAGGAATTAATAGGAATAACTCACACGTATTCATTCGTTGTGTAGTATTTCAGTATCCTAACTGTATCACACAGTATAAATCAATTCCTTTTCAACTAACTAGTTACTCACAGCTCTGACTTAAATTGAAAAATCTACGATCTACTAAAAATGTCTGAAACAATCAGTAAATTCATACAATTACTATACTAACCGTTATTATTTAGTTGTAACTGATATTAACTACTACCGAACTACGACCTTTACAAACTTCTAACCTTTAAATATTGGAACTATTATTTCTAAACTTCAAGTAAAGTGAAACTCAAAATCAACTTACAGCTTGAGGCTCTAGTAAATCTTAGTCTTAAAATGGTAACATTCTCAACTGTTTCATCTTGAAGGAAACAAATATTTTTACTTAAAAAACAATAAAAATGTTAAACAGCAGTTTTGTCCTCCAAAATAGAAAAAAGAGATTGCGATCTTACAAATATGGCTACTCTGTGTGTTCATAACAATGGTGTGTTTTATTTCTCCGCCTTAACATTTATAAACTCATTCATCATCATTATACATTTAAACATATTTTTAAACATCATCTTATATCTTTTTTTTTTTTTTTTTTTTTTTATGGAAGAAGAGGGCAAACGAGCTGGCGGGTCACAGATGACTTGTGATCACCGCCGCCCATGAACTCTTGCAACATCCGAGGATTTACAAGAGTGTTGCCGGCCTTGTAGGTAGCAGTAGACGCCTTTTTTGAAGGTACCCATGTCGTACCGATCTGGAAATACCGCCGAAGGGAGTTCGTTCCACAAGCGAGTGGAACGTGGAAAAAATGTCCTTGAGAACCGCACAGTGGAGGATCGCCACGCATCCAGGTGGTAAGGATGGTATTGGAGGCGATGGCGCGCTGTGCGGTGATGAAATTCGGCGGCAGGCATCAGATCGAATAATTCTTCGGAACACTCCCCGTTGTAAATGCGGTAGAAGACGCACAAAGAAGCAACGTCTCTACGCAATGCCAAAGAGTCCAGCCGTTCACAGAGCTCCGGGTCACCGACAATCCGAGCGGCTCTCCGTTGTACGCGGTCAAATGGTAGAAGCTGATATTGGGGTGATCCGGACCAGAGATGAGAACAGTACTCCATGTTTGGCCGGACCTGCGCCTTATAGAGCGCAAGTCTTTGGCCAGGTTTGAAATACTGCCTCGCTCTATTAATCACTCCCAATTTCTTCGAGGCCAACTTGGCCTTGCTCTCCAGATGACCACGAAACTGACAATCGCTCGAAATGTCGAGGCCCAGTATTCTGATACTTGGCGAGGCAATAAGAGGAGTGCTCTCGAAGAGCGGTGATACGACAAATGGGGTTTTCTTAGTGGTAAACGCGCAAACTTGTGTCTTTAGGGGATTGAACTGAACGTGGTTCAGTTCACCCCACTCAGAGACCATCCCTAAGGAAGTCTCTATAGAAGACACAAGTTTCTTTCGGCACTCGTCGACGTTTTCCCGAGAGAGACCTGCACGGCCGGAATATACCGCATCCCCAGTGCTGTCATCCGCATAACAATGTATGTTGGAGATATCCAACATATCATTGATGTGCAGGAGGAACAGAGTTGGGGATAGCACGCAGCCTTGGGGTACACCAGCATTCACGGGCTTGGGGTCCGAGCAAAAACCGTCGAGAACGACCTGTATGCTCCGCCCAGTGAGGAAGCTGGTGATCCACTTGCATAAACTCTCGGGAAGCCCATAGGAAGGTAGCTTCGAAAGAAGCCCCTTGTGCCATACACGATCGAAGGCTTTCGCCATATCCAGACTAACTGCCAGACCCTCTCCCTTGCTTTCAATAACAGCTGCCCAACGGTGTGTAAGATACAACAGAAGATCACCAGCCGATCGACCATGGCGAAAGCCATATTGCCGGTCATTGACCAACTGGTGATCCTCGAGGTAGTTTAGGAGCTGTTTATTGATGATGCTCTCCATTACTTTGGAGAGCAGAGAGGTAATGGCGATAGGTCTGTAGTTAGCTGGATCCGAGCTATCAACTTTTTTAGGGATCGAATGGACAAAGGCACGCTTCCATGAGACCGGGACTACGCCTTTCAAAAATCAAAATCAAAATCAAAAATCTTTATTGAAAATAAGTTTCATACAAAACATTTTTTCATTGTCAAAGCTACCACCAGCTCGGAAAATTATTTCCACAGACCTGAGAAGAGCTGGCGACAGAAACTCAGCGGGATTGTCATGATTTGTTTTTTTTTTTTTTCTTAAATTCCAAATAACATAAATACATTACACAATATTAAATAAATAATCTTGAAGCAGCCTGGCAGCGATCGCTTCATACCCACGGTGCATTATCCTCTAAGTATTCAGATACATTGTAATATCCTTTTGCACACAAACGTTCCTTAGCTATTCTCTTAAATTTGTTAAATGGTAATACTTGAACGTTTGCTGGGACTTTGTTGTAAAACTGTATACATTGCCCCATGAAAGATTTACTCACTTTTTTAAGTCGAGTAACAGGTAGCGCGAGCTTGTGTTTGTTCCTGGTATTTATAGTGTGTATATCACTATGCTTAATAAAATTGTCAGTATTTTTATGTACATATTTAAGATTTTCAAAAATATACTGACTGGCGACCGTAAGTACATTAATTTGCTTAAACTTATTTCTTAAAGAATCTCTAGGGCCCAGATTGTAAATTGCACGGACAGCTCTTTTTTGTATAACGAAAATGGTATTTATATCAGTAGCACTACCCCACAGTAGGATACCATAAGACATTATGCTATGAAAATAACTATAATACACTAACTTAGCAGTAGTCTCGTCAGTTAGGGATCTAATTTTTTTAACAGCGTACGCGGCAGAGCTGAGTTTACTAGCCAATCCAGCTATATGAGGGCCCCATTGTAGCTTAGCATCAACAGTGATTCCTAGAAAAACTGTGGATTCCACCACTTCCATCGCTTCCTCATTTAAAAGTACATTAGTTTGCACCTGTTTAATATTAGAAGTTGAAAATCTAAGAAGTTTAGTCTTCTTACTATTAAGCAACAGGTTGTTAACACTAAACCAATGCACTATTCGAGAGAGAGCCTTGTTTACATCGTCATACATTACCTGATGCCGTTTTACTTTAAATATTAAAGAAGTGTCATCAGCAAACAATACTATCTCATTATGTTTGTCTACAAAAGTAGGCAGGTCATTTATATAAACCAGGAAGAGAAATGGACCTAAAATTGAACCTTGAGGGACCCCCATATCAATCGGAGCCCCAGCCGATCTTTTTCCATTCACCTCTACCCTCTGAATTCTATTAGACAAGTAAGAAATCAAGAGTTTGAGATCAATGTTCTTAATGCCATAGTGGTACAATTTCCTGACCAATGTTTCATGCTGAACACAGTCGAAAGCCTTAGATAAATCACAGAATACTCCAAGAGCATCCTGTGACTGATCCCAGGCCTCATATATATGTTTTATAAGAAAGACGCCGGCGTCCGTAGTAGAGCGACCTCTAGTAAAACCGAATTGTTTATGGTGAAGCAATTTATATTTATTAAAATGGTCTATCAGCTGATTAAGCATGATTTTTTCAAATATTTTACTAAACGAAGGCAATACTGATATTGGTCTGTAATTAGACGGATCTGAATTATTGCCTGATTTTAAGAGTGGTATTACTTTGCTGTGTTTCATTAGGTCAGGAAATACTCCACAAGAAATACAGTCATTAAAAATGGTCGCTAAGTAAGGCGCAACGAGGTCCACTATTGAGCCAATCACCTTAACAGATATTCCCCATAAGTCAGGAGTATTCTTAATATTTAAGGTCCTAAAACATTTAATTATATCATTGGTTTCAATTTTCTTAAATTTAAAAGGAATGTTACATTTTTTTACATTTTTTTTGTAGTAATGACTCGGCGACTACAGGAGAAGAAATTAAAGAAGAAGTGGTAGAAGCTGGAATTTTTTTAAAATAATTTTCAAAAGCAGAAGCAACTTCCTTATCTGATTTTATTACTTGATTGTCCATTTGAAGAGAAAATTTGGAGTTGCGAGCTTTGCTTTTACCAGCTTCGCACTTTATAATATTCCAGGTCATTTTAATTTTATTTAAAGAATTACTAATTAAGTTTCTAATATGTAATGACCTGTCTTGTGAACAAACTTTATTAAATAATTTAGAATAATTTCTAATATGTTGAGCAAACGAGTCACTGCGATTGAGCTCCCTCTCATTGTAGAGTTCAAACAGTTTTTGTCTACTCTTATGAATTCCTGGGGTCGCCCACTCATTAAAAGAAAGGTGATTTCTCAAAGTGCAAGTTTTAGAGGAGAATGTCGATTTGAATTCACTATTAATAATTTTGAAAAATTTATTAAACAGTTGTGAAGGATTTTTATTATATTCCAGATATGAACATTTGGCCAAAATATTATTTTTAAACTTATCCATGCGCCTTACAGTTATAGGAACAAACACAATTTTTTGTTTTTCTTTGCTGAATTTGTAATTAAAAGATATTAATTGCCCACAGTGATCAGAATTTAACCTATCAATTATTTTCTTATTCATTGGTATAAACTCTGTGAAAATATTATCAATACAAGTGGAAGTAGACTCAGTTATTCTAGTGGGCTCTAAGAATAAGTTAATAAGGTTATATGATTTTAACAATGATCTGAATCTAATAGTGGTAGCGGAGTTATCTAATAAGTTTATGTTAAAATCACCACATACAATAATATTTTTATTAGATGCAGACAGTTTTAATAAAACATTTTCAAAAACAGGTTCAAAAGAATCATATAACGAACTTGGGGGTCTGTAAACACTAACAACAATGAAACGTTCAAGCTCTGCACAGGCTATTTCAATAGTCCGCTCTACAGAGAGGCTCACAATATCTTTACGTTCCTTAAATTTTAAATAATTGTTTACAAGAACTAAAGAGCCACCGCGTATAGCATTCACCCTGCAGAACGAACTAGCCACCTGGTGATCCTCGAAGTTAAACAACATTTCATGGCTTTTAAGCCAATGCTCTGTAACACACATTATATTAATTTCATTACTTTTCAAGAATAGCTCAATTTCAATTTCCTTATTCATAATTCCTTGAATATTCTGATGCACCAGGTGTATTAGATTACTAACATTATTATGGGCAATGCACTGATTACAAGAATTAATGTTTTTCTGTAAAACATTTTTTTTATTGCCAGAGAGTATCTCCTTTGTCTTATTTTCTAATTTAAATTATTTGATTCCAAATTCAATGTCAAATTATTGGATGTCATATTATTATTCTGCTCAATAAAAGCAGTAGTCTTATTAGCCAAATATTTGGCTGAATTAAAATGTAAATAATAAGATAGCGCATTAGCTACCAGTTTAAAATTATAATATGATAAGTAAAACCTATCAGATGTCATAATACAAAAGTTATTGTATCTATTTTTTGTTATACAATTAATATCTATTACATGACTTTTCATAGAAAATTGATTACTAATATAATTGTCATGTGTCAATGTGTATAACAATTCATTTAATGAAAATCTTATGTTATTTTCATGAGGCAAACCCTTTATATAAGGAAATGTAAAGAAAATAACTTCTTTAATGTTTAGTTGTGCTATTCTATTGAATAATTTAATTAAGTTATTTCTATTAACACTTCCCCTTCTCCCAATAATAAAAACTAAGGTTGTGTTGGGACTATGTTCAATATTTATGGCTTTACTTACAATTTGAAGAAATGAAGCTCCGGGCATGCAATAGTTAGTTATTGACTGTCCATAACACTCCCTGTAAAGTACAGTGCCCATATCCTTGCCTATTTCATCACTAAATACAGTTACATTTGCAGTCAAGGATGAAGGCAAAGTATTATTTTTATTTTTGCTACTGACATGGATATTCTTATTTAAACTATATAGGTCCTTGGGCACAGAATTACTTGGTAAGGAATTATTAAAAGAATATGTATTATAATTTCTGGTTAGTGAGTCAAAGCGCTCTGAGTTCTCATTACAAATTTTTACCAAGTCATTCATGGCTAGGATATGTTCGGAGATTTCCTTTTGGGCTAATTGATATTTATTACTTATGTAATTTAATGATTTGCCTAAATTTAATATTTCAGATTGAAGAGTATCAATGTCAGCTTTATATTTTATTTCCATGTTTTGAGCTTCAGCACACATAATATTATATTGGTTGTTCAGCTCATGTTTCTCTGTAGACAATTTGGAATACTTTAAATTAAGGTTATTTATCTTTTTAAGGTGTTGTGTTTTTCTTATGAATTTATTTAATTTAACATAATTCTTGAGCTTTCTCTTAGATAGAATTGGCTGGGAGGTCACACAATCATCACCAGTCAAGTCAATAGTGCTAATATTTGTTTTACTGGTGGTACATGGTGAAACTAATGTAGAATCATTCCCAACCAATTCGTCAAATAGGCTCTGGGTTTGATTTGTAGTTAGGTCTGATAAAGTACTTTGAAGGCTGGCAATTTGATCTTGGGCCTCTTGGAGGTTTAGCTTCAGTACATCAGTAACCCTAAGTGCTTCTTCATATTCAGCACTACATTGATCAAACCCATTGACTACAGATTGAAGCTCACAATTCTTTTCATAAACAATATTATATTCTGAATACAATGTACCCATTTCATTTTTTAATTGAGTATTTTTATTAATTAATTCTATGAGTTCCTTTTCATTGTCATCCCTTTCTTTTAAAAGTTGATCACACTGTTGTTTGGAGGCCTTAAGTTCCAGAAGAGCCATTTGGAGTTGGTTCTCCGCCTGGCGCGACTTAGTACCACGGGTCATCATATTTATAGATTAAATTTATTAAATTAAAGAAAAGTCACGAATATGTGACAGAGTTGTATTATTATATTTATTGTAATAAAGGAATAACAATGAAAATAATTCAAATATGAGTTCGTTACCTGGTCTGACAGTTGGCGAAAACAAATTTCATACACAACACCCGTTACTCACTGAATCTAGAACTATATTACAAATTTTATATTACTATTGCGTAATAAATTATATCACTATTGTAAAATAGATTAGTATTCTAAATAATATAATTAAATAAAATTGGGAGAAGGTTTAAGACGTCTAGTCGATGGGGTTGCCACACCTATCAATCAATCAATACAATTCAAGTAGGAGTACCGAAATAGACGCGTTAGCACTGGTGTCAACTCAGGGGCACATGTTCGTAGCACAACTGGAGAGATACCATCTGGCCCACTCGACTTATGAACTTCCAAGGAAAGGAGGGCTTTTCGGATGAGTTTTTGCCGAAAAACTATTTCCGGCATTAAGCTCGGGCACCGTGGGATGATAGGCGGTGCCTTCCCCTGGTCGTCTAAAGTCGAGTTTGAGGCAAAAAGAGTGCCCAAGAGATCGGCTTTCTCTTTTGCCGTGTGGGCCAAAGAGTCATTCCCAGTGTGCAATGGCGGCAGGGAAGGCTGACAGAAGTTTCCCAGACTGGCTTTGGAAAGCGCCCAGAACTTGCGCGTGCCAGGTGGGTACTTTGCCAGCTGATCCCCAATTTTGACGACATGCTTGAACTTCGCTCTAGCAATTTTCCGTTTGAAGAATCTGGAGGCACGATTATATTTCCTCTTCAGAACTCTAGAGTTCGGATCCTTAGTGACTAACGCATTAGCCCAAGCTTGATAAGCCTGCCGTTTGCCAGCTGCTGCAGGCCTGACAGACGCATCAAACCAAGGCCGCTATCTGCCACCGAGTGGTACCACAGAGCTTGGTACAAATAGTTCCATGCCCTGAAGTATCACATCAGCTACAGCCGCAGCGCAGTCACTAGGATCATTGGAAGGGAAACAAATCGGCCCCCATGGGTAGGATGCAAAAAAGGATCGCATTCCATCCCAATCCGCTGACTTGTAGTGCCAAACGCGTCGAGTCGCAGGTCTTGTGCGAGCTGGGCGTTCAATGGGCACTACACTCCGTACCAAGCAATGATCAGAGGACCCTAAGGGAGCCTCGACAGTGACTTGGTACTTTCCGGGATGTGTAGTCAGCAGAAGATCCAACAAAGAGGGCATATGGCTGTCCACGTCCGGTAGACGAGTGTGCGTCTTTACCAGCTGGGACAGACCATTTGCCAGAGCAAAGTCAAACACAGATCTCCCCGCGTAGTCGGTGGCACGTGACCCTAGCCAATCGGCATGGTGCGCATTGAAGTCCCCAAGGACTACGACTTCGGCGGAGGGAGTCTGTGAAAGCAGATCGTCAATCTTCGCCTGAACATGGCCTAAGAGTTGATCCGTTTCTGCATTACCACTATGGGACCTGTAGAGGCACGCGTAGACTCTGACATGGTCGTCCATGTCCACGCGCAGCCAGAGTACAGACAGGTCCCGACCTTCAAAAACCTGAAGGCGACGGTAGCAGATATCCTCCCTTACGAACACAGATACCCCGGCGTGTGGTATAAAATGATGTTCGAGTTTATACCCGGGGTATGATAGGTACGCTGTGTCGCTAGGGTGAGATATCTGCGTCTCCGTCAGAAACAACAAGGCCGGCTGCGCCGTCTCTAGATGATAGTGGACGGCGTTCAAGTTGGAATGAAGTCCCCGGATGTTGCAAAATTCCACATTTAGAGTGGGTCGGGGTGCCGCTGCGTTGACTCGTCGTTTGCCCTCAAAAAACACAAAAGGCGATACTTTGCCCGCCCCAGATACGACGGGCAGCCCGAGCAAAATACGAGAATCATTTCCCCGATTTTGCTCGGGGAGGGGGTCCCCGGCTTCATCAAAGCCGGTACCCTCCTGGGGTATTTTTCTTTTAGGCATCGCTTTCATGTTTGGCGTGGGGGGAGGGGGGGGTTGGGCTTCCGGATTCTCTCACTCACCGACGTAACATAACCAAATGAATTTGGTTACTACACGTCGGTCTTCTGTGAGAGGGTGGTCCTTCCCCGGTCGAACCAGCCCAATACGAGCTGCAGTAAGATAACAACAGCTAGGCTCTACCACCTACAAAAATACACCTACAAATATACCACCTACAATATCATATATATTTACAATTATTGTGTGAATTATTGAAAACCTTTACATAACCTTAAATTTTTTTTAAGGCTGCTCTTTTATTTTACCTTCAATTCACGATTTATTATAATGGAACTTTTCATTGTGTCAAGATGAATGATATTATTTAAAAGAATTTCATAACGCACATATTTTACATACGTGTTTGTAATTTCAAATATATATACATACATATTTTAGTCGAATTCAATTTATGAAATCTATAGAATCTAATCTAAGAAAGTATCGTTTTTTATTAATATTTTTTAAAATAGTAATGTTATTTAAAAAACCTGCAACGTTACATATTCAATGGATATAAATTATTTTCTAGCATTAAAAATTAATATGAAACCAGATATTTACACATGAAAAAATTTGATATCGAATAAACGGAAAATTTAGCTAATAGACAATTTGTAGAATTTTAATCGCTCATTGCTACAATCATAGAAGGTAAAACTGAATTACGGGACGATCGAACATTTCAGTAAATAGCTTGTTAACATCCGACAACGGCATTGCATCGTATCAATCACTGATTCATGGCATTTTGTAAATAATTTTCCCTTTGTAATAGGAATTGTTTGGATATGTTTTTTAAATTATATGTATAATAAAACAGTACGGTCTTGCGCTACCCGCATCCAGCAACTTCTCGCGATCTTGATTATGTCATCGGTTCATCTAGTGCGGTGCCTAGCCACCCCACGTCTACCGGCTCGTGGTCATCACTAGAGAACCATCGGTCATCGATTGCACGAGACATGTGCCCACTGCCATTTTAGATGAGTAATTCAATTCTATTCTTCGAGAATTGTTAGTGATCTTGTTTCTTCAGCGGATCTCCTAGTTTTTTATTTGATCTCGCAGTATATGTAATCGTCTACAACTGTAATCGTAGTAACTCCAATAATTCCTTGAGTAGGCACTACATGTTCATTATACATCGGCTTTTAAGTTTAAGTTTAAGTTTAAAAGTTTAAGACGTTTAAAAACGAATATCATTATATTTCAAATCAGATTGAATAATATTTTTTAACTATTAGAAAGTGTCTTTTAGTTTTGTTAGAGTTTGAAAATTGTGTCTTTTTAACTGTTAATTGCACCTTATACTAAAGAAAACTGAAATTTCTATTAACAAAAAATTTGGTTTCGAGTTTCACTCATGGTAAGGTGAGTAGTTGGCGTTTCCCACAATCTGTAATGCAAATGCTTCTTATCTTACTGATTCACTAAGTTTCTATTTCACAAGCAGACGATATTATCTACTTTAAAAGAAAATGATGTTTATTCACTTTATTACTTGAAATTAAGATAGAAACTAAAATTCACTTTCAAAAATAATATTTCAGTCTGCTCATCTACATTACAATAAACAAACTTTTTTCATAGAATTTGAACCAAGCTCAAATAAAACCAGAATATTTTTTTTTTATATTCTTAATTATATTATGAAATTGGAGGGGCATGGCGTTAGAAATAAAACATTTTAATCTTGCAGTCTCGCATTTTCAAATTCTTCTCAGCGCCTTTTTCGTTTTCTATCTCCATCTCTTTTCTTCGCAGTGAAGTGATGAAAAAGTGTACAAGCGCTAGGATTTTGCCTTTAATTCTTTAACTAGATTCTGCAAGTGATGTTGAAGTGTAATAGATACCATATAAAAAAAAATAACTTTAATCTGACCATTAACCGACAACCATTCACCATTGAAAAAAAAAATCTAAGTCGCTTGTCAGCCAAGAGTTAAGGTACATAAGCGCGATGAGGTAGCTAGACCTATAGTAGATTTATAAATAGGTAATTTTTTTTTTAAAACATTTCAAATATTAATAATAAACAATGAGTAAGTACCCTTTACTCTTTTTAGGTTAATTAAGAAACCTAACACCTTTGAAAATCCGTTCCTGATATAACATTAATAAATATGAAGTCGTACAATATGTAAAAATCTATTACATATTTTATTTTCTTTTACCTTTCAGTTTTTTTGACATCACCTTAATACTTACTAAGAACTTTTTACATAAATTTGACTACGAAACTAACGAAAGATGTGAGTTCACAGTTTAAAAATGTATTTTACAAATTGTATTCTTCGTGTTATTCTTGAGAGAAAAAAGTTTGTTATTCAAACTGTGAACAAGAATTTGAAATTATAATATTTATTATACCAAATAATAAAATAATTTACATAGAAGGTAAAATAATAATAAACTTATTTAAATATATAACTATTTTACAGCTATTAAAATTATTAGAGATTTCATAACTCATTTGAAAATTAATAATTATAATAAAATCAATATATGATTCTTATAATAACAAAGCTGTGACTGTTTTATTATTCCGACTATTGCAACGTCGAAGCAGCTGAAATGAAGCTTTGCACTTTCTAGAATAGTTTCACAAAACATTATATAATATTCAAGTAATGCTTATTGTTTATGATAAATTAATATCGGAAGCTATTATTTATGGACAGACTGAAAAAAATTTGGTGTATAAATTATTTGAAATTATAAATTTATCAATTCAGGATATATTTATGAACTCGTATGTAAGACAAATATTGTTTAGCCTGTTAACTATTACCCTAAGTTCCAAGTGCAGAAAAATATGTTAGTTAGTCCATATAGACATAGCTATAAAATAAACTCTTATTATTAAAGCACGTTTTTTGAATACAAAAGATAATGAGAACAAGTTTATAAATGTATTTCTTTTTAATTATTTGTAACGTGAAATATAACGGGGTGAAATTTTCAAAAAGATTAAATAATATAATTCTACAGTTAAAATTCGCGTGTTACCTATATATATTTGTCAACGATTTAAAAACGGCTAATAAAAACTATATATAATATTACGTATAATTAAATTTCTTTGATTTGATAAAAGTTAATTTAATTGGTTAAGATACATGCTGATCTTCTATGAGTGGGTGTTATTCTGGTCAAGGTACATATAACCGAATTTGTAGTTATATAAAAATTTATATTTTATTTCACAATATACTATAATTAATTACAAGTGGTTGATAACCACTGTAATATTATAATACTATTACAAAAACTAAAAAGGAATAATCAAACGCTTATGATGAAGTTAAGACATAGCTGCAAAGACCATATTCAATTATTTAAAAGCAAAATGTTTAATGTTGTGAAAATGTTATATTCGCTTTTTATTACCTTAGATAACAGACCAAACTTCTAGTGCTAGTAAAAGTGCGATTCGAGTGGGGCAGGGCGAAACTAACAGTGCCACTCACTCGGACCCAACCGTGCGTCCCGTTCATTTTGTAGTTTGTGTTTTCCGTGGCAGTGAATGTGTTTGCTATTCCTTGATAGTCAATCAATCGGATTAAAATTATGTATCTCTACATATTTAGAATTATTTAAGTTCACGTTTATTTAAGTAATGTTGAACTATTTGAATTTAAGACAGAAAATTTGACCTAAAATGTAATTCACAATTTTTACATATCTGTTGTGATTTTTTCAGTTTCCATTCAACTTGTGATTGCAAGTTGGCTAACAACAACTTAAATGTATTTTCCAAACTTTGAGTCAGCTTTACTCGTCACAATTCAAGATTGTACAAAGTTATATAAACAAAAAGTCTTTCTAATTTTCTAAATTTATGAATAACATTGAAATAATACATATATGTATTATGAAAAGAAACTTCAGAGTTTAGTTTCAAAAATATTTGCTCTTACTACAACAGCAATCTTGTGTCAATATTCTACTATAATTATTATGAACTGGGCAGATTGTGAGGTGGGATGGATAGATTTTTGTTATTCTTTCATGTAAATATTTTGAAGAAATTTCACAACAACACAATATTTTGTAAATTATTTAAAATTTAACAAAAATGAGCAAAATCTTAAATAACTTATAAACCCCGAGATTCAGACAAAGGGAGTTGTCGAGAGATATTTAGGGGTGTAAGTTTGTATGGTAGTTTCATTTTCAAGGCAAGAGAAACTTATAATTTTATATATTTAGATTGATTAAAAGTAAATTTAAGTCTGGATTCATTTGAAAATAAATACATAATTTTTTGTTAAGTATCAGAATGAAATCTGTAATATATAACTACATTCCAAGTAAAAATAAGTCACTAGTCAGTCGGCTATTGTGTAAAGAAAAAAATATACTTAAATGGCCGGAGGAAACCAATAATGAATTATATATAATTTTCAATATTTAAAGGAATTTGAAGAAGTCGCAATTTGTGATTAAATTAAATATTTTTCTTCAAGGCGTCGGTACTTTATGAGGAGCTACGAAATAAAAAGATAAAAACTTTTTTAGTATTATTAGATAATATTTTTCCATTAGATATTTTACTGTTGGAAAAATATATTATATTAAAGCAATTTTATCAAACCTTGCCCATTTTACTAAATAATGGCTGAATAAAAAAAATGTAAGGAATTTCACAATACCGGGTATAAACCAAGCATAGAGTTTATGGTTAGAGATTTAACTTTTACATTATATACTTCTTTTATTATTCCTTCCTAAATAACTAAATATACTAAATACTCATGCAGATATCAATCTGAAACCGGAAAGAAACATAAGAAGAAAGGAATAAATCTGGAATAAATCTAAGATTTTATAAAAGTTTTTATACTCGTACAAGCAAGCATATGTGATATTATTTCACATTTAATTTTATGTTGTTATAAATTGCATTTAAGACAATATTTTTAATTTATTCAAAATTGTAAAATTATTATAAAATAAATATATAAAATGCCAAATAAAATACATCAAAACGACTTTTTGCTTTATAAAACTTTTTTTAAAACTTTTCTGTGGGTATATACTAAATGAGTACAATTAATCTTAAATATCAACCCTATTTATTATATTTTAACATGTTATTTACACTGCAACGAATTTTATAAAATGTTAGTTACCTTTATTTACAGAATAATTTTAGAATTTGAACAAGAATTTAAATAATAATTTATCAATATTTACGACAATACGAACGAATCATATTAAATTGATGTTAAATTATTTATATTAAGTCAATATAAAAATCAACATAGTGTGTACACTATGTTATGTATAATACATTATGTATAATATAACATGCATTATGTATGTATATATGTATACATAATGCATAATTCTGACGCAGAGCTCGAAATATGCTTTGTATTGTAAGGCACCTTGCTCTCAAGTGAGTGAGTGCAGAAACTTTCAATGCTTAATCTGGTAACACTTCGGACACACATAAAGTTTTTTCTTCACCTACCTACTCCTCACTTACTTGTGAATCCACAATCACTTCTGATTACCAACTATAAAGTTTTAAATTTGAATAGATGAAATAATAATATGTATATTTTAATCTAAGTACAACAATTAGTAATATGAATGATTAGCAAGAGTTCAAAAATGATATAGCGAAATAAATTATCTCCCTTGTTAAAATCATTAATTAACATTTACATTGTTTTTGTTTGGGATAATTTCTTCTTCGTCATATTTGGAATATATAACATAAGATCTTTTTTGGACATTTGAAATCGTAGCAAGTATGGACGTGACAATTAATAAAATTAAGATCATTAAGTTAATGTTTTTTATACATAAATTTTTATGATACGTTTTCATTTCGATTACTATGCAAAAGTAATTAAATTAAATTATGCACATATTCATTCATAAACAATAATTTCAACAGACACACAAAGCATTACGTTTTTATTTAAAGCCAGGCTCAATATCGAAGAAATTAACTGGTTTTATTATAGTTTAAGAAGCGACTAAAATTATCGCAGGTAACTTGAAGTAATCTCTTATATACTTATATTAAATGACAACACTATGAAAATCATCTCTAAATGACACTCACAATGGACAATTAAAGATGTCTACCCTCCTTTTTTAAGTCAAGAAGACCGTAATTACAATACTTGTTGTTGTTGTTGTACTTCAAATAACATGTTGTGTAGACCAACTGAAAATCGCTTTTTACAAAATCGAGAATCGAGAACTTTTTACCTGGCTTCAAAAATCAAACAAGGATAAGGGAAGAGCACATTAAAGCCTACGCTCTGAACATTCATAATATCTCATGAAAGCTTAGGGCCTAACAAGCATTAAAGGCTTGTGTCGACGCCCAATAATCGATATAGGACCAATACTGAAACATTGCGAGGTGAATCATTAAAGAAAGTATTAAATCCTACAGTATGAAAATTTGTGGTACAAGTATAAAATACTTACGAAATATTATACCAATAAATAATACCCGGGAAGTACCGGTAATAAAAAATAAGATTATTCCATAATAATTAATCAGCCTTTCAACTAAACACGCCAGAAAACTAAATATTGTAGAATACTACGACTAATATTAAAATGAAATTGGGAAGTGCTTCTAATTAAAAATACACGAGGGTTCACAAGAATCTCAAATTTAAAAATATACAAATAAGCTAAACTGTTGCTACGCACTCCGAACGTCAAACTAAATGTGGGTAAATAAGACACAACAACCAACAACCGTAATGAATCTAGTTTGGTCATTGTATCAAAATCAAGAAACTGTTTGTTTTAAGAATTATAATAAATTAATTTCATTTTAATATATTATAAAATATAGTTTTTGATTCATACTGTATATAAATAATCTTAAACTATTTTAAATTAATTTCTAAGTTCACATGAAAAAAATCCAATTTTATCTGTAAAGTTACCTTAATATCAATTTAAAACTAATTATGATGTTAGACGATAGTAATGTGAGCGTCAACTTTATATTCGTATTCATACAATAAAAAGATTTGAGAGGGTACTCTGCAAAATAAGTAAGAATAAACAACAAAAGTTCAATCTGCAAGATAGTGTGGAGTTTTGAAAATGTAGAAGATACATTAAGAGACGAAATATATTACATTTATTTTCTAATATTTCTCTTCGATCTAAGAGTTTAGGTGGTTTGAGGCTTACAATTTTTTTATCAATACTTTGATGACTTTATCTGCCTTTCAATCGGAAGAAGTTGGGATACTGGCCGTTCTGCAGGGAGTTAACTTCAGAACCTGCAATGAAGAAATACGCTGCAATGAAGAAATACGCTGGCGCTTTCTGTTATGATCAATAAAAAAGATGTCACCAACTCGTAGTGATACCGAAGCGTTGCCGAGCAGCTAAAAATACTTTATAATGTTCCTTAGTCAAAAATTCGCTCACAGTGATACCAGTTCCTTTTAAGGCACTTTTGTTGTACCAAATCTTATATCTCAATAAAAGATTTTGAAACTTAACAAGAGTAGGTTTAGGTTTATCATCCTGCCTTTTACCTTTACGATGGCAGCGACTATAGCGTCTTCACTGAGGTCAGTTCCAAGTGTTTTGTGAGAAATTTGTAAACCACAGAAGATAATAATTCTCTGTTGACTTAAGGAATCTCCATTTGGTCATATTTTTATTAAGTATTTTCGTCTGAAGTTAAAGAGCCTCGAGTGCCGATAAGAAGAAGCTTAGAAAAGTTGTGAATTATCCCGTTAAATTGAAAGTTGGAATCGCTGTATGAATAGAACTTCATAGTTCTATTCTTACAACGATTTTGTTGAAATTTATTTATTCTTCTATTGAAGTGGTTCATCAGTTTAGTTATTGATTATTTAATGGATAATCCATAGTAAACTGGTTGAAGTATTTCCTCTTTCGAAGTATTATTTAGTTACGATAATAAATTAGGTGTCTTTAAAGATAAAATAGTGTACAGGAAATACATGATGGTAGGTTACTGCATTAATTGAGTTTAACTGCACATGGGTATAAATTATAGAATATAATAGAATTAAAATAATTATGATCACGGAAAGACAAGTTACATGTCAAGCAAACCTAGCCCTAACTAAAAAAAATCACATATACTTTATACTAATAACTTTTTACTTTTCTCGCAATTGTTGGTAAAAGATAGTAAAGAAGAATTACTAATTTATTATATTATTATTTAATTCAGTTCCTTTTTGTTTTAAAAATTTAGGCATGGCTATTTTTGCATATATTATTATAATAAAAACCTATTTATAATTAATGATAAACATTACATATATTGCAGTGAAAAAGTTGTAAGATATTTCATTCAAGTTTATTTCAAAACAATGTTTACAGGCAACGATAAAAGTTCTATTTCATGTAACATTTTTTAATCTTGAATTTTAATATTATATATATTTATTCACGGAGATTACAATTCATATTAAAAAATATTTTACGTTTCATTGTATGAAGATGAAAAACATATTCAATGTAAGTAAAGAATTCATTATAAAAGTTTGTTACGATTACATATATATTGTCACTCAAAACATTATTGTATAAGTAAATAGCTTAAGATGACATATATTGTTACACTACTAAATTATAAAACATAGGACAAGGTAAATGTTGTTTATATGATAATATTGTGACTTTAAATGTTATTAATGTACTGCTGAATAAATGTCATGATATTGAAGCATAGTCAACAGTCAACAATTAAGTTCACACAAAAAGATCGTCCTCTGAATAAGGCAAGGTTCTCCAGCAAATTAAAATTTTGCTTATCTTTGATAACTAGTTTAAAGGCAATTCGCATAAGCTCTCTACCATTCTAATGAATACTATGAATTATTTGTTTATCTTGTAATATTATGTTTTGTAAAGCGAGGTAAAGTAATCACTTCAAAATACTCCAAAAATAATACATTTATGAGCATAAAAATATAGGCATATAATAAACAATATACATACAATACAATATACAACAGCGTTAAAATGGTTAACTGGCTATGCTTTATAATTAATAAAAATACTTTTTATTTTAGTAGAAATATCAATTTATTTTGGCTTGCAAAATGAATCAGATGAATTACCTCTTTAATATTAAATACACAAGAAATCTAATAAATAGCGTAGGACATGAAAAATTTAAAATGATAATCAATAACATTTTTAAATAACGCATCAATATTAAGTTAGGTTTATTTAAATTAATTAATTAGCGACTTATTAATAAAACTTTTATAAACTAATATAAGTTTTGTATTGTTAAGGTTTAGTTGTAGACTATATTATTAATAAGTCTAATCGCTAATCTCCTAATGTATTATTTGGATTTGATATCCTTTTTTTTACTTATTATATTAAAATGTATGCACTCGATCATCTCGATAAGAGTGGATTTTAACTTGTAGTATAATATAGGTATAAGTATATGATGATTTCTTTTAATTGTTTCTTATTTACGTGTGCACCATATAATTATAGTTAGACAACAAGGCAGAAGTTTGTGTAGATGTGTCTCAGGTTCTATTAGCAGTTCTGAATTGATTTCCGTGACTTCCATACTTATGTGACTAACTCAACTAATTCGAAACATTTGGTATTAATTAGTATGCTAGTTTACCAAGAAAAAAAAGAAGCAAAATAAAATAAAAATAAAATTTCAAAAATAATAACAATAAGAAAAATAGAAAATACTTTTTCTTCACATATCATTCATTTCTTTCATTTTGAAGGAAATCATTTGTTACAAAAGATCCTTTATACAAATCTTTAACATTTTTATTAATAAAGTATAACGAACAGAAATGAAACTCATTTGTGTTTAATCTCATAACTATAATAATAGATATTTAAAAGATTGACGTTTTCATGTGGTTATTGGAAATATGATAGTAGTTATATAAATTTATTAAAATATAGTATCTTATAGTTCAGAAAGGAGAAATAAATTTTAGTAGAAACTGCTGTGTAGGAAAATAATAGTCTTTCGATCAGATAATTCAACTTCTCAACATCGAACCTATATAATGATTATTAATGTTTTTTATCTAACGAAGAAAAGCAGATAATAATATTACTATTCTGTTCTACTTTCTTTGGACGTGTATTTAGATCCATATCAATGGTGATCAATAATGATGTCTAAAGTAAGCTTCTAATTGTACTAAGAAAAGTAAAAAACGCCTGAATATAATATATTAGTGTGTGTTCTTGGAAGTACGTTGCATATAATTAGAAACCGCTAGAACTTTATAATGAACATAGAAAAAAAATCAATACAAGTAGGACTCAAACTTGCAACCTTTGACACTTGGCGACTGCCAGTGTTTTGTGAATTTTGATCAAAATTGTCCTATGTAGGAATTGAAACTATCTTTTGCTCAGAAATCAAAAGATTCATTGGTCACAAGGATAGTAGCAGTTCATTAAGCGAAGCGAACAAAGTGAGCGGAGCGTTTTACTGGAGACTTTTTACAAAAACTGATATCCCATTGAAGTCAATGAGTAACAATGAGTCAATACACTGGGCTCGCTTCGCTCAATATGCAAACGGCAGCCGAGATTTCGCGAGCGCAGCTAGTCGAAATTGAGGGTTTGTTGGCGCCCCTAGTAGTTTTATACATTTGAAATATTATTTATCCATATTTAAAATATTGTACAATTAAGACTGCCTTTCAAGAGTATAAATATATCATAATGATTCATTAAGTAATTTAAAGTGAAGAAAATACAGCACAAAAATAAATAAAAAAACATTAACATTAACCTTAAATAAAGTGAATGATATAACAGTAAATGAAATAATGTTTGTTTTTGTATTATATAATTAAATGCGCATTTGTAGATTTATTTGATTTTGAGAAGCTTATATAAGATTAAATCAAGGTTCGGAATGTGATCCTAATGCAAAATAGTTCCTTACTGCTAACTTAAGGAGTACAAAAATTTGCTCCTCCATAGATTAGACTAAGCACTTTTTCACGTTTTTTTTACGTATGTATGAAACTGATATTAGCTGTTTAGTTTAATTTTTTCATTTCAACTTCAATATTTGACTTTGAAAATATTTTGATTCTTTAAAAATTTTATAAAATTTTTGGAACTACTTTTAAAAAATTCTTAGTAAATCATTGCATTGACAACATAAATAAATATGAACTAAAAATATTTAATTTATTGGATTATATACTTTCTGACGTACAAAGAGAATGACATCAATACTAAATTAGTATTAAAAATTATTATTATTTAAATTGTTTCATGTAATATAAGTAAAATATAAAAGTAGTACAACAGAGTTTTAAAATTACTGCAAATCCATTACAAGCATAAAAGTAATTTAAGAGACCATTAAGTAAGCAACACGGAACTAACACTCACAATCGGAAGCTTGGTCTTAATTCACTTCGCATTACTTATACACTTCTTGGCATCGAATATAAATAGAACATACATAAATCTATTGTATATGCTCATGTTATACTACTTTTAAACCGATCTCCGCAAAATATTCAGATACCATGTTACTTGTTAAATTAGACATACTTGTTTTAAATAATACGTTATTTGAAAATGTTTAGTACTATAGTATTAAATGTTTCAAATATTGCATTGTTATAATATTTTAAGAAGTTGCATTGCAAAATCATTACCGAACCTTAATTGTTCTTAATATCAGTTATGAGGTCTGCAAGTTTACTTACAGTGTAAATTCAAAATGATCTTGACGTAGTATTAGCGTAGCGTTGTTACTGTTTATTACATTACTTCGAGTGAATACTATCACCGAGTTGTTCTACAAAAGATAAAAAACTGTAAAAAGTTCATAATTAGAATTAGTATATAATAGAATTATATGCTATCATAATCTTTGTAGGATTTGTATAAATAAATATGTAGTTTTCATTAATATGCAAGAAAGCACTGTAATCATATTAGAAAATTATATTAGGTAAATATGAAATGTATTTTTAGTTTTTTTTTATAATTAGCACACAATAAGAAATATTTTGTGTTAAATTATATAGGTGCTTTGAAAATCTGAATTGACGTCATCTGTTTGATTAGAGAAAAGAGAAGCCAATGACCTTAAATTCGAATAGACGACAGAACGTAGATAATAAATATATTTACAGTATAAGGCGTATGATATATATAATGAAAATTAAATAACATTCATTGTCAAAAATATGTAGCCTGGTTATAAATCCGGTTATAGTAACAATATATACCGAAAAAAGGTGTGCCAAAATGGTTCCTTTGTAACATAACTACACTACATTCATCATGGTTCACTGAAAAGAACACCGCTTTGAGTTTTTTGTGGATTAATATTATTCACTATTTATTACCGGCTACTTGAAATTTATAAGATTAATAAAAGAAATTCGGGTGTAAAAAATAAAGACTTTTATAAAAAAGACACGTAAAATAAAAGTTGCTTTCAGAAAAAAAAATGAAATGAAATTATTTATATAGGTAATAATTGTTAGTAAGATTTGAAGTATGCACCGTAACGTAAAGATATTAAAATGTGACTAAATAATCATCGGTAAAAGAATGTTTAATCTTGTGGTGGTATATCAATGTACACTTTTGTCATTGTCGATAAGAACGTCGCTAGCGAAAAAAAGACCTCCGGCATTTGGAAAAGCCCATTTGTATACAATGTGGTTGATAAATGCTAGCATTGACTGCAAATGAATATTACACTTAAACAGAATTCACGTTCCGACACACACATACATATGATTTATATTATCTTTAGATACATACTATATATGACATATACCTACATGTATATTAAGGCTATTGTATGTTTGTCAGTGCGAGTGTGAGAATAATCCTTAAGGCATCTATCTATTCCAGCTTTGATAGTAACACAATTTAATAGCGGTTCTGTTATTGTAATTGTGCTCAATTACAATTGCTAGTGCTATAATTTAGTTCTATGATTAAAATATAATAGTAGCTAAAGTTATCCTGCGGTGTGTAGGAAATCATTATTGGGTTATCAGCTCTGCTTTTATTGATATTTCACTGCTGTCTGAACCAGCGATTTAATGTTTACACAGTTGTATACACATCTCAATACCTAAAATATGCAATGTGTGCATTTAATTAATTGGGACATGCTAGTAAGTAGGTAAATATGTTTAATGTATAGACCGGCATGACATCACTATTACGAAAGTAATCAAGATTTTTTGCGATCAATAATTCAAATCTGGCTTCAACTGGTAAATACATATAAATTCATAAATTCGGTATATACAAGTGTAAGTTTTTTCGTATTGGATGAAACAAGAATATTACACTTTATCAGGGAAACTTTAGTACCTAATAAAGCCTTGATCAGGATTTATTTAAATAAGATAAAAGTGTATTTGTGTTATTGATATGAGTTATAAAAAACAGGATATTTAAATGAAGCCTGTGTCATGGAAAATCTAAATTAACCTTATGACAATTTCAAATTACGGTTCTTGAATTTCAATTTTCTGCTTGCACATACGAAAATGCAGCTTTGAAAGTTACATCATAATTTAGAAAATTATGATTTGCTCCAATAAATTGGTTTGCTAATTCAAAGGGATTTGATATATAGAATTCTACAACGTTTTTTTGTTAGAGGAATTTATGAAAACTTTTATTAATTTTGTACAAATACTTTTCTTATATTTTAGAATCTATAATTGTCAAATGTAGATATTGTACTGAATTTAGTCTATTTATATATGGTACTGATAAAAACGACAATTCTTAATATTTTTTTTATTACAGCTTTCACGGTTATATTCCTTTAATGTTAGAGACTGTTAACCTGAGGCATCAAATAATAAAACAAACTTGTTCCATAAATTTTTATTCCGCTCTGGTAACCGCTCAACTACTGTCGCTTAGTACAGTGAAGACTTCAATTTTAATATTTCTTAACAAAACACTTATATATTATCACCAGTTAATTTTTTTGTAAATAGTTTATTAATATGTATTGTGTTGCAGATAGTAACACTATATATATTGCTAGAAGTTATTAAACAGGACATAATCAATAAAGTTTAAAATAACAATCTAAACTAATTGTCAGCAGTGTCCGCTGTGCCGCCGTGCAATCTATCAACTTGCTTACGCTTCATCTCAACATGATTTTGTTATAGCAAATACAACTTCCTTAAAAATAATTTAACAAGAGACGGTTGTTAGTATATACGATTCACATATACAAAATGATCTTAGGATATATTGTATTCGTACTAAATTAATTGAATAATCAAATGATATTTATTCATTATGGGAATGTAGACTTTAGGAACATAGGAATGTATAAGCTGAAATATAATAATAGAAATAAAAAAAAAAATTAAAAAGAATACTGTTAATATTTATGTATGCAATACAGTTATATTGAAATGTGTTTCATAGGGAATATACAGGTAGACTAATACCCTCCAGAAGGTAGGAGTCACCATAATCTAAATGAAAAACTGTAAACCCATAGCAACTATTACTGAATTGGAAAAGGTGGAAGATTGTAAATTAATAAATCGAGATGAATTCTATATAATAATATTTCCAGTATACCTTCCCCAAACTTGCTACGCTTCTATCTATAAGACAGATTAGCTAATCAGGCTCCACTTGTTCACTGATATTGGTTGTTTAATATTATTGGAATAATACTACTCATAGTAATAACATGTAATTATAAATACATTAAAGATTTTAAATATTAATATTGAATATAATAAAAGTAGTTAAATAATAAAAGCAAGTAGTTTCTTCTACCTCAAAACTAGGCAAGTAATAGAAGTAATGTAACAATTGAATTTTATGAAATCAGCATCTTTCATTGAAATTACCATTGCTAATGTAATATGTTTATGATGGTTACCAAATATTTCAGGGGATATGTGATTATAAAAAAATATTCATTATATAGTTATAATAATAAAACAACGAATTAGTAAAGAAATCATTTATTACTTGTAAATTATCAGGTAATATATAACAAGTAACCTGAATGATTTTTTTTACCTGCCCTACATAGGTAATTATATTTTTTATAATACGAAATTAAATTGTAAGCATTTATGATATTTTATAAATAATAATGATAAATATTCCAAATAATTAAATAGTTTATAATATTTTTTTGTGAAAGATAATATGATACCGATTCGGTTAACCGAATTCTTTGTAAATATTAAGAAGTTTTTAGATTTCCTTTGAATTAATATATTTATATGAAAACGATATTACGCCTCTAAATCTCGATTAATTTAGATAAAATTTGTTATGAATAAAATGTTACATATGATATAAAAAACACTAATCCTTTTATATTATATTTACCACATAACATAAAATATAATAATTTATGAAAAATCCGTGGGCTAAAGTTAATATAAGATTAGATTTTTAACTTCTAAACTGTTTAGGAGAATTTACACAATGAGTTATATCTTTTTAACACTAAACCTACCGACACTTCTTGTATACCTGTTCCTACCGCACGCCGTCAAATTGACCGGTAATTAAAAATTATTTTATTATATAACGCAGGTAATAATAGAAATAACTAACAGTAAAGAGTGAAGACAATATTCCAAGAATTGTCACGTAGTTTGATAACGATATTATTACGTTTAAAAATGTAAAAGTTTAAGAACGGTCAATTTGACCGGTACTTGGTAGGTTTAGTGTTAATTAGTCTGAATACTGTAAAATACCAAATAACTTAACGTAAAAATATTGTATTACAAGGAAATTCCGGTACATATTTCACAACATAAACTATTGAAGGGTATCGATGGCACATTGGAGATGTGGGTTATGTGAGATGGCTTTAACCTACTTCTTGAAAATAAACGTAATACTTCGAGAGTTTTGCATTATTCATGATTTAATCCTTTTATGTAGACCTTAAAATATAAGTCGACATATATTATTAAATCACATTTTATTAAACATATATAACATTGGGATGAAGTAAATTAAAAATCGAAGTTGAGATTATTTATTTATACGGTTTTGCTTTCCAAAATCACGCAAAACACATTTTTTAAATATTGTAGGTGTAGTGGTTTTGCTATATTTTGCGATTATCATAATCATACACTAGGTTTCTAAGAGATAAGATAACAACAGTTTATATTTTTAACTTTTTAATTTTTTAGTGATTACTTGATAAGGTTTTATAAGTATTCTGTAAAATAAGCAAGCGTTTTACCCCTAAATTTGGAAATATTTCTTTTTCTAATTGTACACAAGGTATTTCAACGGTAAAAGTTTTAAATGATTTATTTGATATTGACGACGACAACGACGACGACGTATAGGTATCATTAATACAATCACATATATTGATAATACTATAATACAATATTTCTAGTTATACCTGTTGTCATTAGTTGTTAACTAACTGAACTCAATAAAATTAATTAAAAAGACATATTGTAAGTAGTAAATAACACTTTTACATTATTTATCATCAAAATTATATCTATTTACGAACGAAACAGAAAATTCATTATTTACTTAACCGACTCAAAACCTAGTTTCAAAAGTTAGTTAAATCTGTTACTAGGTTTTAAAACAGGTTAAGTTATTTTTTTCCTAACATACATTTGTTTTCATAATCATTGGGGTCTAAAAAACTGTCTTAAAAGTCTGAAATGATTATTTTATGCCTACAATGGAAATGAATAAACTGCTCCTTTTTCCTAATTATTAAGGGTTCAAGACAGCTCATGCGATATAAATATATTTAATTTCCTGCAAAATTTGTTGGCAGTATCGTATGGTAATAGGTCAACCGTAGGGTATATTGCAACCTTGCCTAATTAGATCAATAACTTAAGATCAGCGATCCAAGTTAGGTCTAACCTAATTGAAGTTAATAAACTTATCATCAAGCAAAAATTCTTGTAAATAGTTTTCAGACGACGATTTTTAGAAGACACTTTCTACTCGGTATCAATTTTTTTTATACATTTTACCAATTACAATACCAATATTGGAAAACTTTGCTTAAAAAAAACTATTAACAAATAAAATTATTCCAATTACAGGAACAATAATTATTATCTAACGAAAATATTTAATCACCTTAAAATACAATGTTAAGTTATTTAGAAAATGCTATGTTCGTTAATTAATGTAAGCCGATGGTGAATGTTAACTAAGTTATTCAATTTAACATCTTAACTTCATAATCAAACTCGGTTAAACATAACTATGTTAAATACTTTAGTTACAGGAATGACTGAAAAACATTCCACAATATTGATTACCAATAAAGTTTTTGATTCAATATTAATCTTATTTCGAAATTTGTAACTCGGTTTTAAAACAACTGAAATTATAACAAAAACAATTTTAAAATTAATTTCATTACGTTTCAGAATTCCTTACATCTAAAAAGTAATTAATTAACACAGTAGAAAAGGTTTTTAATTCATGAAGAAGTTAAATATTACGTACATTATTCGACAGCACGGAACTAACATTACATTTGGAAGCTTGATTAATTTACTTTTCATTAATCATACGCTTCTTGGCATCAAGTCTAGGAACATAGAAAGAACAAATTTAAGACTTTGCAATTCAGTTTTGCCATGGTGCCATGGAATAAGGCATTTGAGAATATTCGTATTAGTGCTAATTTATAAAAGTTAATTATGAACAAGTAGTTTAAAATAATTGCAAACTAAAGTGAAAATGGATTCTTCAAGAAACAGAAATCTGTATTTAAAGCTATGGCGTATTGCCACTATTAAAGAAATAATATTGCATGCGAACATTTTTATTACCTATTTGCAGTGGAATTACCAAAAGATATGATATACGAGGGGAGGTCCAAAAGTTCGTGGAATGAAAGGGATCTAAATAAAATAAAACAATAAAACTATTTTTCCTTTTCAATATAATCACCCTTAAGCTCAATACATTTATTAGACTTATGAATTTATTTTTCTAAACCACTATAAAAATATGTTTTATCTTTTCCGTCAAAATGAGCCGAAATTGTCTCCCTTACCTCATTGTCGTCGGAAAATTTCCTTCCTCTTAAGTCTTTTTTTAAATTGGGGAGTAAAAAAAAGTCACTCGAGGCTAGGTCTGGACTGTAGGGTGCGTGAACTAGGAATTCGAACCCATGCGTGTGCAAAGCACCCATTGCAATTCTGCTCTTGTGAACCGGCGCGTTGTCTTGCAACAGCAACACACCCTTTGTTAATTTTCCTCGCCGCTTTTCCTTGATGGCATCCTTTAATTTTTCTAATATCGTTGCGTAGTATTCTCCGGTTATAGTCCTTCCCTTTTCTTTGTAATCAATCAAGATTATCCCCTCACAATCCCAAAAAACAGTAGCCATCATCTTTCCAGCCGACTCCGTCACCTTGAATTTCTTTAGCGGTTGTGTCCCCTTTTTATGCCATTGCATGGACTCTTGTTTGGACTCAGGCTCAAAGTGATGAACCCATGTTTCATCTCCCGTAAAAATTTGGTCTAAAATCTGTGCAGGTTTATCTCCACACAACTCCAAAAAATGCTTTGACGCATCGACGCGCTGCTCTTTCTGAAACGGCGTGAGCATTCTCGGTACTCATCTTGCACTGACTTTTGTCATACCCAGGTAATCATGTAGGATTCGCAAAATGGTAGTATCTTGTACTCCAACTAATGTAGATTATTGTTTGTTCTTCAAACGGGCATCCTCTAGTACAATTTTCTCCACTTTTTCGACGATGTCCGATGTGGTGGCCTCAACTGGCCTTCCTGAGCGGGGGTTGTCTTCAATTGACTCTCGACCATGTTTATAAAGACCATGCCAATTGTAAATCATTGATTTACTAGGGCACTGTTCCCTATAAACGACTCCCATTTCATTCAAAATGGTTTGAGCGTTCTTTCCTTGCTTGGTAAGGAATTTTATCACAGCGCGGTGTTCAATTTTCTCCATAGTTTCAGTTTTCTTCTGGATTGACTTGTTTAACAGGCGACTGTTAAAACGTAAAGGCGTAAACGAATGACGCAATCGGGTTGAAACTCGGTATTTATGCTAATGATGAGTCTCCGATTCGTATGACACCAAGCGAGCGCCCCTACCCCCGCTCCATCCTCTCCATTCCACGAACTTTTGGACCTCCCCTCGTAACTTGTTTGAATCGGATAGGAATATTCAAAAACTATGAAACGTTTCCTTTTAATTAAACTTACCTACTAATCACCATAGATAGCTAAGTTAGAATAAAAATTGCAACCATATTTAACATAATTTTAATAAGTAAATAGATTTTTAAATCATATAATTAAGGATCTAGAAATTTCTCAGTTAGTCACCTCTAAAATTGTACAAGTAAACCAGTAAGTAATTCATCAAAGTATAAGTTGTTCTGTCGTCCAGTTCTAGAATTGCATAAATTGCAACCCATGAGAAATGGGGAGGGATCTAGAAGTCCGTTTGTAATTGTACGTCCCCGTACTTTGTGCGCATCGCCTCTCTGTAGGACAAATTTAGGTAATCAGGTTTGACTTTGATTTACTCGAGCTCCACTGTAGTTGAAGTATTAATAGCTATCTCTCGTAGTTATAAATACGATATTCACCGTCAGGGAATAAAATATTGTACAAGTGTAAGAAATAGTACCATATATTAAAGAATTTCAAGAATAAAAAAGCTGTGAATGCACAGGTTGCCGTAAGTGGGATATATAATTCAGAATTAGCTTAACTAAAAACTTAATTATAATTCAATAAAACTATCTATTGTACAATAATTTAAATATCTTGAGTTAAATTGAAATTTTTAGTTACGAAATTTTATAAAATAATAAAAAAATAGTAAAAATAACGAAAAAATACTTTAAAAATAAATATAACTAATATTTATTTATAACTATTTTTTTTTATTTATATATTATGAAGTACATTATTTTACTATTTACTGTTTAATATATTTAAAATGTGCTATTCAATATTATAACTTGCACAGTTATAAATGTGTATGATTTTCTTTCATAGTGTTTTTCAAACTACAAATTTTTCATACGGTCCGTATTTTTATTTGTAATTAAATATATAATACCAATTTTAACAAACAATAATTTAAAATGAATATCTTATATCTCGGAAACTTTACAAATAAAATTATGGGTAAAGTATAAACTTATTACGCCTTATATAAATAAACTGTCAAAAAAACAATTATTTGTACATGAAGAAAAAATACTTTATATTTATATAAAATGTATAATATTTACTTTGTATAATATTTATGGTAATAAACAATTCCTATTCCCGTGTTTAAAGGTGTAAGAAATTTACAATGTTCATCCAAAACAAAAATATTTTTCACCATACCTGGTATATCTCAGTCGCTATATTCCTCGTATTTTGAAGTGTCCTGTTTAATTTACACTACGTATATGTTAACAATAGTCACCTCTGTATACCACGCTGAGATAATAATAAAATACTTATTGGTTTTATAGCAAGAGGGTTACTGTACTAGATACGTACAAACTTTCAGACATGAATGTAAGTTATGAATAATTGAAATAAAAAATCATTGATTTTGAATAAAGTTTTGTACAAGTTTAATTCTCTTATTATCTCCAGTGCAATAGCTAGTAGCAGGCGTAGGTAATAAACAAGTCGTATTGAAGATACAACATTTAAATGTTTAGATATTTATATACACTCAAATTGTATACTGTAATTATGTAAGTGTTTTGTCCCAAATTACTAAAAGTGTTATCCGTAAAACAAAAGTGTTTTTAAAAAGCAGTTTGTTTCACAAACAGAAAGGAATCATGTTATTTAGCATATTATAATTAAAAGCATTGCGTTACATAATTATAAACACGGGTTACCTAAAATCCGTTAGAATAAGTTTTGAAATATGTCAAACTAACTTTTCTATAGTGGCAATACGATAAAATTTTGAAAACCTTTGTAAATAGAACAAACAATATAACAAAGTCAAAAATTAATATTAAAAACCATGCCAATACTCCGAGTGTTTATTGAGAGATTTATTTATTTTATTCTGGCTTAGAGTCTATTTAGATTCAATGAATAATAATTCTTATATTCTAACATAATAATTATCATTTTCTTGACATATATTATGACTTTAAAATAGATTTTTTTTTTTTTTTTTTATGGAAGAGGAGGGCAAACGAGCTGGCGGGTCACAGATGACTTGTGATCATCGCCGCCCATGAACTCTTGCAACATCCGAGGATTTACAAGAGTGTTGCCGGCCTTGTAGGTAGGAGTAGACGCCTTTTTTGAAGGTACCCATGTCGTACCGATCTGGAAATACCGCCGAAGGGAGTTCGTTCCACAAGCGAGTGGAACGTGGAAAAAATGTCCTTGAGAACCGCACAGTGGAGGATCGCCACGCATCCAGGTGGTAAGGATGGTATTGGAGGCGATGGCGCGCTGTGCGGTGATGAAATTCGGCGGCAGGCATCAGATCGAATAATTCTTCGGAACACTCCCCGTTGTAAATGCGGTAGAAGACGCACAAAGAAGCAACGTCTCTACGCAATGCCAAAGAGTCCAGCCGTTCACAGAGCACCGGGTCACCGACAATCCGAGCGGCTCTCCGTTGTACGCGGTCAAATGGTAGAAGCTGATATTGGGGTGATCCGGACCAGAGATGAGAACAGTACTCCATGTGTGGCCGGACCTGCGCCTTATAGAGCGCAAGTCTTTGGCCAGGTTTGAAATACTGCCTCGCTCTATTAATCACTCCCAATTTCTTCGAGGCCAACTTGGCCTTGCTCTCCAGATGACCACGAAACTGACAATCGCTCGAAATGTCGAGGCCCAGTATTCTGATACTTGGCGAGGCAATAAGAGGAGTGCTCTCGAAGAGCGGTGATACGACAAATGGGGTTTTCTTAGTGGTAAACGCGCAAACTTGTGTCTTTAGGGGATTGAACTGAACGTGGTTCAGTTCACCCCACTCAGAGACCATCCCTAAGGAAGTCTCTATAGAAGACACAAGTTTCTTTCGGCACTCGTCGACGTTTTCCCGAGAGAGACCTGCACGGCCGGAATATACCGCATCCCCAGTGCTGTCATCCGCATAACAATGTATGTTGGAGATATCCAACATATCATTGATGTGCAGGAGGAACAGAGTTGGGGATAGCACGCAGCCTTGGAGTACACCAGCATTCACGGGCTTGGGGTCCGAGCAAAAACCGTCGAGAACGACCTGTATGCTCCGCCCAGTGAGGAAGCTGGTGATCCACTTGCATAAACTCTCGGGAAGCCCATAGGAAGGTAGCTTCGAAAGAAGCCCCTTGTGCCATACACGATCGAAGGCTTTCGCCATATCCAGACTAACTGCCTGACCCTCTCCCTTGCTTTCAATAACAGCTGCCCAACGGTGTGTAAGATACAACAGAAGATCACCAGCCGATCGACCATGGCGAAAGCCATATTGCCGGTCATTGACCAACTGGTGATCCTCGAGGTAGGTTAGGAGCTGTTTATTGATGATGCTCTCCATTACTTTGGAGAGCAGAGAGGTAATGGCGATAGGTCTGTAGTTAGCTGGATCCAAGCTATCACCTTTTTTAGGGATCGGATGGACAAAGGCACGCTTCCATGAGACCGGGACTACGCCTTTCAAGTAGGAGTACCGAAATAGACGCGTTAGCACTGGTGTCAACTCAGGGGCACATGTTCGTAGCACAACTGGAGAGATACCATCTGGCCCACTCGACTTATGAACTTCCAAGGAAAGGAGGGCTTTTCGGATGAGTTTTTGCCGAAAAACTATTTCCGGCATTAAGCTCGGGCACCGCGGGATGATAGGCGGTGCCTTCCCCTGGTCGTCTAAAGTCGAGTTTGAGGCAAAAAGAGTGCCCAAGAGATCGGCTTTCTCTTTTGCCGTGTGGGCCAAAGAGTCATTCCCAGTGTGCAATGGCGGCAGGGAAGGCTGACAGAAGTTTCCCAGACTGGCTTTGGAAAGCGCCCAGAACTTGCGCGTGCCAGGTGGGTACTTTGCCAGCTGATCCCCAATTTTGACGACATGCTTGAACTTCGCTCTAGCAATTTTCCGTTTGAAGAATCTGGAGGCACGATTATATTTCCTCTTCAGAACTCTAGAGTTCGGATCCTTAGTGACTAACGCATTAGCCCAAGCTTGATAAGCCTGCCGTTTGCCAGTTGCTGCAGCCCTGACAGACGCATCAAACCAAGGCCGCGATCTGCCACCGAGTGGTACCACAGAGCTTGGTACAAATAGTTCCATGCCCTGAAGTATCACATCAGCTATAGCCGCAGCGCAGTCACTAGGATCATTGGAAGGGAAACAAATCGGCCCCCATGGGTAGGATGCAAAAAAGGATCGCATTCCATCCCAATCCGCTGACTTGTAGTGCCAAACGCGTCGAGTCGCAGGTCTTGTGCGAGCTGGGCGTTCAATGGGCACTACACTCCGTACCAAGCAATGATCAGAGGACCCTAAGGGAGCCTCGACAGTGACTTGGTACTTTCCGGGATGTGTAGTCAGCAGAAGATCCAACAAAGAGGGCATATGGCTGTCCACGTCCGGTAGACGAGTGTGCGTCTTTACCAGCTGGGACAGACCATTTGCCAGAGCAAAGTCAAACACAGATCTCTCCGCGTAGTCGGTGGCACGTGACCCTAGCCAATCGGCATGGTGCGCATTGAAGTCCCCAAGGACTACGACTTCGGCGGAGGGAGTCTGTGAAAGCAGATCGTCAATCTTCGCCTGAACATGGCCTAAGAGTTGATCCGTTTCTGCATTACCACTATGGGACCTGTAGAGGCACGCGTAGACTCTCACATGGTCGTCCATGTCCACGCGCAGCCAGAGTACAGACAGGTCCCGACCTTCAAAAACCTGAAGGCGACGGTAGCAGATATCCTCTCTTACGAACACAGATACCCCGGCGTGTGGTATAAAATGATGTTCGAGTTTATACCCGGGGTATGATAGGTACGCTGTGTCGCTAGGGTGAGATATCTGCGTCTCCGTCAGAAACAACAAGGCCGGCTGCGCCGTCTCTAGATGATAGTGGACGGCGTTTAAGTTGGAATGAAGTCCCCGGATGTTGCAAAATTCCACATTTAGAGTGGGTCGGGGTGCCGCTGCGTTGACTCGTCGTTTGCCCTCAAAAAACACAAAAGGCGATACTTTGCCCGCCCCAGATACGACGGGCAGCCCGAGCAAAATCCGAGAATCATTTCCCCGATTTTGCTCGGGGAGGGGGTCCCCGGCTTCATCAAAGCCGGTACCCTCCTGGGGTATTTTTCTTTTAGGCATTGCTTTCATGTTTGGCGCGGGGGGAGGGGGGGGTTGGGCTTCCGGATTCTCTCACTCACCGACGAAACATAACCAAATGAATTTGGTTACTACACGTCGGTCTTCTGATAGATTATGTTGATATTATTATTATTGAGTTTTAACGTAATTTTTGAACTTCACCGTATGTGTTATATACACATACGGTGAAGTTCAATAATTTATCAAAATATATTTTTGAAAATTGTTTAATATCTTATAAACTTACGATCCTCGTTGCTTGTGCTTACTTCTCACACGTTCCGCTCAATCGTAAATAGTCTAATTTATATAGGGTTATATTTAACGATAAGATACGCAATTTAAAATAACTTTGTTTATCTGTCAATTACTCTTTAGTTTTGAACAATATATATATGGATGTGCAGGAGAAACAGACTTTAGGATAGCACGCAGCCTTGGGGTACACCCGTATAAATAGGCGAGCAAAAGCCGGCGAGAATGGCTTGTATGCTACGCCCGTCGACAAAGCTAATGATTCACTTCCATAAAGTTATATTCAGAATTCTAGATCCTTCGTGACCAACAAGTTAGCCCAAAACCGCATCATCGCATATCGTTTACCGGCTGCTGCAGCCCTAACAGACGCATCAAACCAAGGCGGTAACCTGCCGACAAGAGGTATCTCGAAGCTTAGTACAAATACCTCTATGCTTGTAGCATTACATCAGCGACAGCTGTAGTGCAGTCAGACAACCGCAGCGTACATAGATATGTAAACTTTAAAGAAAATAGTCCTTAACAATTTGATAATTGTTAAGGACTATTTTCTTTAAAGTTGTTACGGGAGAAATTCTTAAATATGTCATACTAGCAATATATGGTTTTGTAAATTTTTGACCCATGAGTATCTGAGTTTGAAATAATATCAACTTATTGTTGATTCCATACAGAAATAAAAAAGGAAAAACAAGCTCAAACATTGACTTAAGAGATCCCGTTAGTTTGCTAAAGAGAAATATTATTAGACGTTTCTCTTTGTTTCTGATTCAAGATAACTGCTGTGTATGATTTTGTTTATATAAAAAAGATGATAATATATTTTTTGACATTACCATCTACATGATGACAAAAATGATGACATAAATAAATTTTTCATGCAGGTAATAAAACATTTACAATATACGAAATTAACTCTGTAATTTTGATATGATTGTTTGACCTATTGAATTTGTGTATTCACTGATATAATATTTCTCTATTTAAAATTTTTAAAAATTACACTAAATATTAAATAGAAATTAAACATTTTGTCTATACAAGAAGTCTAATTTCACATCCATATTAATAGTGTGCCCAGCGAAGCGGGCAAGAATCAGCTAGTACATTAATAATATTGACAGGAAATTTCGCTTAAGGGCTTATGAGCTTAATAACTATTCCTTTTACATGTAACTAACTGCTATTAGTGAAATTAAACTGTTACTATTATTAAATACTGTTTATTAATTTTACTTAATAGTTCCTTCCTTATTTATATTATTTCTTTACCACTTATAAAACGAAATTCTATAATTATAAATAGTATTGGCGCAACTTATCTTTGTTAAGTACAAAAGCTTCCGAGGTTGTTTAGTGTTAACATATAAAATAATGTTTAAATTAGCAACAAACAATTTTATTTCAATTTTGATAACTTAATTATGTTAAATGAATTACTGTATATGTACATTTATGCTATGTATATATAATATACGGCTTAGTTCTTATGTAAACAACAAAAAGTCAAGAAGGTGCTTTACATATAAATTTTCTAATTTCATATTGTAACTTGTTAAAAGAATACTCCAGATAGTTAAGTTCTAACTTTCACAACAATTGTTTATTTATTTATTTATTTACCTTCACGCCATATCCCTTGCGGGGTAGCCAGAGACGACGGAGCGCCAAACGCTACGGTCTCTGCATACCTCTTTCGCCTCGGCCACAGACATCAACTTCTTCATACATGCCCTCCGGGGGGTCCTCATGCTTTTTACGTGACCTTCCTCCAGTATCGTAGCTACTGTGTTTTCGAAGGTCACTCGAGGCCTCCCCCTGTCTCTCTTACCGCTCACTTTTCCCATATAAATCTTTTTTACCATTCTTTCATCACTCATTCGTTCAACGTGCCCAAACCACCTGAGCACGTTCTTCTTCATTCTCACCGTGACATCTTCGCTAGTACCTGCCATTCTGTGGATCTCTTCATTGCGGATTCGATCAGCTAGACTGACTCCGCATATTCTGCGAAGAGATCGCATCTCCACAGCATTCATCTTTCTTACATTCTTCTTCTGTGTTACCCACGTTTGGCTGCCGTATAACAGTGTCGGTAGCAAAACTGCATTGTGTACAGCCAAACGTGCAGCTATACTGACGTTTTGCCGTCTCAACAATGCAGTCAAAGCACCATTGACTCTGTTACCAGCAGCAATACGCCTTTCCACATCCATTTCGTATCTTCCGTTTCTGCTAAACATACTTCCCAAATATACCACTTCATTCACTTGTTCTATTATCTTATCATTCACGTTGATCTTACATTCTGTTCTTTCTTCATTTCTTTCAAATATCAGAACCTTCGTCTTATCTACATTCAGGTTAAGACCATTAATTTCACACCCATCTTTCAGAGTGGTGACCAATGCCTGCAAATTGCATTCTGATGATGCAATGAGCACTGCATCATCTGCATATAGTAAGCAATTGACCTTAAGGTCACCTACTTTCACTCCCATGTCACTATCTTTCACTCCTTGGAGACAACTATCCAAATACAAATTGAACAACCAAGCTGACATAGCGCAACCTTGCTTAACACCCGATTGGATGTCAAACCAGGGCGACATGCCAGCTCCTACTCGCACACAGGCTGAGTGATCTCGGTAAAGAGACCTTACAGCCTGTAGCAAGGGTCCGTTCACATTGTATCGGGGCAGTATCTCCCATAACTTCTTTCTCACAACCCTGTCAAACGCCTTTTCCAAATCCACAAAAGCACAGAAAACCTTTTGGTTTAGGGCCAAAAACTTTTCCGTGATCATGCGGAGGGAAAAGATCTGATCTATACACCCTCTTCCAGGTCTAAAACCTCCTTGTGCCTCCCACAACAGCCTTTCAGATCTCTCTTGCATTCTTCTCGCTAAAATTTTAGCATAAACTTTACCGCCCAAGCTAATCAAACTGATGGCCCTATAGCTTGCACAGTCTATCTGTGAACCTTTGCCTTTATACAAAGGTACGATGACTGCACTTCGCCAATCGTCTGGGACCTCCCCAGATTTCCAGCATAAATTGCATAAAAACCAGAAAAAGTCCCAGACGCGTGGCCCAGCATATTTGATCATCTCGGCAGTAACTTCATCTGCTCCCGCAGCCTTACCACATTTCAGACTTCGAATCACGTTCTCTACTTCTTCTAAACTGATTTCACCATCGGCTACATCTTGACTCAGCATTACGCTGGTAGTCAAGACCGAGGCGTCCTCACGTTCATACATCTCCTTATAGAATTCCGCCCACCGCTGCAAAACGTGTGCTTGCTCAGTTAAAATTTCACCGCTTTTCGAAAGCACCCCTTTCATTCTACAGGTTACCGAACAACCCCGGGAACCACTAACTTCTCGCCAGAAAAGCTTCGTGTTTTCCCGGAAGTTGTTCGTCAACCTTTCATCCCTTTCTCTCTCAGAATTTTCACGCTTCATCTTTATAAGTGCTTTCGTTTTGTGCTTTTGCAGCTTGTACGCTCTTTTTCTTATCTCTCTCATACTTTTATCTTTACCAGAGGCTTTATAATCCAGCCATGCTTTCTTCTTTAACTCTACAGCGTCTTTCACTTCATCATCCCACCATTCATCGCGCTTTTTACTAAAACCTCTTTTTCTTTTACCACATACTTCTGTCGCTACTTTCACCATACCATTCCTAAGGTTCTGCCAGCATAGTTCAACACTTTCATTTCCAGAATCATAGCTTTCAAGCTTCTTGGAAACCCTCTCTTGATATTCCTCTCTGATCGGTGGATCCTGAAGCTTCCAGCTTCTTATGCGATAATTCGACGCCAAGCTTGGACACGTCGTGCGGCTGCGCCAACCTGCGAACAAACCTCTTATTCTAGCAACGACTAGATAGTGGTCTGTTCCCAGATCAGCACCTCTGAACACTCGCGTGTCCATAACTTGACTTCGAATACGCTGGTCCACTAGGAATAAATCAATCATACTTCTTTCTTCCGCTCGCTCCCATGTGTACATGTGAATTTGTTTGTGATCAAACATCGTGTTTGCCACAAACAAATTTTTCTCCTTACAAAATTCCAAAATAAGCTTTCCAGCCTCATTTACCCTCTTATCACCATATTTGCCTAGCACGTTTTCGTAACCGCTTCGCGCGGTTCCAACCCATCCATTCATATCTCCACATACTATCAACTTTTCATTATCTCTGACACTACTTAGAACATCCCTGACACTCTCCCAAAACTCCTCGAGCTCGCTCATTTGAGCTGAGGATACTGGCGCATACATGGCTAACAAGAATACTCTTGTTATCCCCAGCTTAAAGCGAACCCAAAGAAGCCTCGGGTTAATCGCCTTGTATTCTACCATCGCATTAACCATTCGAGAGGACAATAATACGCCTACACCTTGGCAACCTCGCTCACCCTCTGGAACCCCAGCCCAGAAAACGACCCGGTTGCCAGGTAAATCGGTCGTATCATTGCCTTTTCGCTTGGTCTCAGACACACAAATAACATCCAGATCTTTGTCATCCATCACATCTAATAATTCATTCATCTTCTGTTCCATTCCTCCTCTTACATTCCACGTAGCTATTTGTAGCTCCGTCCTCCACCTTCCGCCGTTCGGAACATGGCGTGTTGGTTTTTATATTGGAATTGTAGTCGTTATACACAATATGTCATGACAAATTTTGGTTTTTTATATTATTATTATTATCATCTTTAGTCTACACCATCCCAAATATACAAAACAATAGTAACAAAAACAAATAGTACGAGATGAATAATACAACTAGGTTGTCTTGGATTTCTCCCAGACATCCTTAGAGATTGCAAGGATAGGTACAATATGAAATATATATTTTTGATATTTATAATAAGTATATTGACGTGTCAATTTTGTTCATATTCAATGGAGAGAATAAGAATATTATTGGTATTTATGTTTTTTCGAAAATCTTCCCAGTAACAATAGCAGAATAATTTACATGTGAAAGTGTTATGGACGAGTATACAGTCATCTTAGGTATTTTGAGATCAATAAGTTAAGATAAACCACAGTAAAGTTAGCTTAATTGTATAGTTTGCGTGGTAAAGTAAATTATAATAAAATGAATACGAGAACTCTTTAAGCTAAAATCTAATCCATGTGGAATTGTTATAGTTAAGTAATTTATAAAAATATTCAAATAACATTTCACTAAACAATATTCATTGCTTTTTTAGTATTCAAACAGATTAATTGATCAGATGCATCGAGATAAACAGAATGAACAAACGGCATTTGCATTCTTATTTCAATTGCAACCCTGTAGTTTTAAGTCTTAATTTATTTCCAAGCATTTTTATAATTATAAAGAGTGTACCTGAAAATTTTTATTCACTTGGCTGTGCATGAAATATCCAACTGTATTTAATTTATAGGGACTTACTAATACAAATATCTTTATTAAAAATAAGGTCGAATAGGTATTTTCCTACAATTGTTATCACCTTGTTTAACACACAATCCTCTTTAATACTAGTATATATTATAATGAATTTAGAGATTTCACTAATTAAGCTGATTTTATTGGTGCAGCTAATATTGTATTTATTTTAATAAAAATAACGCATCTCATTTAAATAAATCATATAGTACTCTTTTTAGGTGAATTGAGAAACCTTAATGCTGATTACGTAAATGTTGAAATGGTAGATAGTGAGTGTTTTTTTTCTAAAATAGACAAATTAACGAGTAAAGAGATACAGAATAAGTAAAATATTTTAAATAATTTATTTTCGTTGCTTTCTTTGACATTCCCAAAGTTATGTTAACATTACCTAAGTACTTACTATGAACATTTTAGATAAATTTGATTATGTGAATTGAGGAAAAACAATGGGAGTCCTTAGTCTAAAATGAAGAGCAAGCAGATTCTGTTAAAGTAAAATTATTTAAGAAATTACTTTCTTTGTATAAAATTTATAAAAGAAAATAGTTTCTTATTTACAACGTGAACAAAATTTTTAAATCCTAATAATTGTTATACGAAATAATTAAATGGTATATAAAAAAGAAAGCAATTGGTAAAATGAATAATAAATAAACCTAAATATTTAACTATATTACTAATAGGATTGCGTAACTTAATTGAAAATTAATATCTATAATAAAATCAATATAAGATTCATAATTAACAAAGCTGTGACTGTTTTCTAAATCCGATCAACACGCGACGCAAAACAAGCAAAGCAGCAAAGAAGATTAAATTAAGCTTTACATTATCTAGAATAGTTTCACAATATATTGTATGTACGTGATACTTTTGTGTATAAAAGATTAATGTTGTGCTGTATTGTATTATTAATAGTTGAAAAAAAGGATGTATAAATTATTTAAAAGAATTTTAACAGGTGTTAATTTAAAAGTGTTTAGTCGTGTTATCAATTACTCTAAGTTTAAAATGAAGAAAAGTATATAAGTCGGATGACCACGATGATGAAAATAGGATTATTTGTATAAAATAAACTCATATTATTAACACAACTTTTGAATACAGAAGAAAATTTAATCATTTTTATAATTTAATTATTTTTCTTTGGCGCTTTGACACATAACGTGGCGGAATTTCCAAAAAGTTTCAACATTATATTGCTACAGGTAAAACTCGTGTATTCCATATGTTTGTTAACAAGTTAACAATCAATAAAAGAAATCGATTAAGAATTCTTTCTTATAGTATTGTATACTTACAGTTTAATACTATATACGCGACTATATGAGTAAATTAAAGAAAATTTAAAATTGTGGTATATTGAAAACAAATTCAAAATATATACCGTATATATGAATTTGGGTCAGTATTAGTTTAACCATTGTTATGCAAAAAAAATCAATAATAGCGGATTTGTAAAAGAAAACGATTTCAGAATTCGAGAAACTGCATTTGGAGATACAATTAAATATTTTCGCGACGAAGACGACGGTATTATATTGGACTCGGGGAAAAATTGTGAAGATGATATTTAGAGCTGAAGGAACGCAATCCGTTTGTAGTTAATATTCACCATGTTTTGAATTTAGAATTTTTTAAATATATTTTCATAAATTTATAATCTCAATATTTCGTTTAGGTTTAATAGATTTTTTACACAATTATAAGATACCAGTCAAGTAGTAAATTCCATAACATAGTTACAAATCAAATGGAGTGTTTAATTTGGACCTTAAATAAAGTAGGATATAACATAAATAGTTATTCAATTATGTAATGTTCTTTTTAGAGCGCTTCCTAGTTAGCCTTCGAGAGTTATTCATTCAAGGGATAATTATTTTGTATGAAGTTGAAGTTGGAAGTCTTGTCGTCTCGGCCTTTCTTGTGCTAGTACTTACATAAATAATTTTGCAGAGATCTTATTAAACAGATTTATTTTTAAAGTTTACTTACATCTTAATAACAAAGTTATTCAAAAAAACATATTTAAAGTATTATAAATATAAATAATATTACTGAATTAATATAAAATATATAACTATTTAATAAAATAAACATTAACCGAACTAATATTTGACATTAAAAATCTAATGAATTTAAAAAGAGAGAAAAACGATATTTAAAATAATATAATGTATAAAATCTGAATTTTATCCTGAATTAAATAAAATATATACGAGTATATATAAGAATAGAAGATAAAAAAAAGAATTCCAAATATGCACCAACAATTTTATATCGCCCTTTAGTATCAACCTTTTTAATTTACAATTTTCATACAGGAATTTGCTTGAAAAGATGCATGCAGCTATGATTGGTGTATTTTTTATTTGAACTGAGATATGATTTGCTCTTTCTGATAGGTCATATTTGTCTTTGTCACTTGTTACGTATTACAGTAAAATAATAAAATTGAAATGAATTTCAGTTTTATTAAACTACAACTAAGTTTTTTATTTAGTATAATGTTAATAGAGATACAGAATCTTTTGGAGAGTTAAATACCTTTACACAAGGAATAGGATTCATAACATGTATATGCAGAAACTAGAACAATAAGATTTAGTGTCCCATTCGCGACTGGATTAATCGGTCTAGTACATTAAGAACATAAGAAAGAAAACATATATTTTATCCAGAAAATATAATCTGAAGAATCTAAATGAGATATATAAAGTATAGATTTTACATATTTCACTACCTTACTTATTGTTTATTGAATCATACTGTCTGGGCCAGACACCACTATTGACAGCAATAACAATAGACTCCTGCATCAGCTTTAATAGGAATTCCATTAAACTTTGCTATGAATACACAGTTATATTGTATACTCGAACGATCTAACTGTATCTATCGTATTTGTAATATAATTTTAACAATAGTAAAAGGAAAAAAGTGAGTAAGATTTTCAAAGATATATACATATCACAATGTTTCATTAAATAAAGTTATGAAGAAAAATAAATTAAAAGTTAGATATACATTCATTCCATAGATGATGCAAGAAGAATTTAGAAGAATTTTACCAATCACGACTGTTGTTTTTTTTTTTTAATTATATCAAAATTGTAAAAAGAAAATATTTTTATATTTAATATAAAAATAGTAATTTTGTTTAAATTACTTGGAATATATTGACCGTGTGTAATGAACATGGTCATATGAACATTAATTCAGTTTTTAGTTGTAATAAATAATTTATAACTTGATTTTTATTTATTTTGGTTTTAGTTCATTACCTCGTCTTAAAACAAATAGTGTTTTTTATTTGAAATTTAATAAAATGTTATATTTTTTCAGCTTCCCGCGCTTTGCTATAACCATAGTACGTATATTGTATAATTGAATTAGATTAGGAAAATGGAATGTGCCAGTAAATAACTAATTCATATCCTTATTGGCTCGCACCAATCATCAGTTCATGGCATTTATTAAATTGATTCATCATAACTAGAATTGCTTGATATTTTTTGTTAAATAATATGTAGCGTTATTGTAATATTATGAGTTACTTCGTTAGTTTTGATAATAGTCAATTCGACCGCATTTGGAACACCCATTCTTAATGCTTTGTATTAAACGGATTTTCCCAAAAATAGGTGTTAATACTAAAATATCACCGCAATCAAAAGTTATTTCAACCGTAGTGTATTTTTGCTGTACTTATTTAGAAGGTTATTGCGAATGGACCAGTAACTATAATATCAATATCGTAATATCTTCTAGCTTTCAAAATTTTACTCAAAATTTACTAAGGTGTGTTCATTGATATGTAAATAACAGATGTAGGTTTCAGTCTTACACGTATTTATTTGGATTGTTCGGATCTTATGTTAAAAAGATCACTCTAGCATAATTTATATAAGAATAGAATTTTTTTTTTCAACACAACTTTTTATACATTGTGTCTTAAAATATACGTTCATAATAGTGCTTAAATTATAACATACCTACATTTTTATTAAACTCAATGAATTAGCGAAATATAATTAAAGGATTATGGAGAACAGTCAGAGACGGGAAATTGTAGATAACAAGTAATATATCTGTAGACATGAACAATCTCATGTGAGTGTCAGAATTGTCGCCAGATTTTGAATTGCATTTCACTCCAACTTCGTGGTTGCAAGGTGACTTACAACACAAAAGCAGATTCATAGTACGTCATAATTTCGCATAATGCAAAGATTAGCATAATTCATGTTATGTACAGTGTGTTGTTTCTTGTTGTATTTAACGTTAAACAGATTGCTATAATAGAATTTAATATTACATTTTTGTTTTGAATTACGACTTGTCAAAAGAATGTTGAAATATTTGCGGATATTGATTTTGGTGTATAAAAGTACTACCGGATATAAACTGTCATTCTATTAAATTTATTTTAATATAATTAATAGGTCGATGTTATTAATCAATACGAATAATAACTTAAAGTTAATCTATACTCGTTTACTATAATTAATGTACACCTTAAGATATGGAAACGGATTTACACAATAAAATATCTTTATAAATCTTGTATTTCATCTCTTTTTTTATGTAACTAAAGACATCTGTTTATTAAGGACATTATATTTAATAATAAAAATATATGTAAATATATTTTTAGGCTAATTATATATATAATATAAAACAAAATTATAGGATAATTTCAAACAAACTTCTATACGAACTCTTACTTAAATCTCTAGTTATTTATTTCTTTTTTAAATCTGCAAAAGTTTTAAGTACATATCAAAAAATATCATGTTAAAACTATGTTAACACATTATTGCTCACAAAAAATTCCATACTTTTAATAAAATAATGGAATATCTCTCTTTACAATGATATCATATACAAGTTTCTTCACAAGATATCATGTTTATGGGAATAATAGAGTGTAGTATTCTTATATTCTGAAGTTACCTGTTACTATTATCCAACCGAAAGAATATATTGAACAATATTGAGAATCCTGCATATATATATATATATATATATATATATATATATATATATTATATTTCGACTATTGTAGCTTCTAATGAAATAGCGATGCCATCGAGAAAACTTTAATTTATTTCCCAAGTGCGGCATATTTGCATTCCTTTAACTGTTTAAAAATAAATATCCTTATCTATGTGCCACTGGCTTCTTCCGCTCAGAAACAAATGGTTTTAGATATTTCTTATTAAATTTCAAACAGAATTTCTTATCTGAAATTGTCTATGAATATGTTAATAATACTATGCCTACTTAAATTTAACATAAATATTAAATAAAGCTCCTCAACACGAGTAAGACTCGTATGTACCTCCTCCGAGGGACTGTCTCTGTCCTTTTACCAAGTAATTGTTCAATTTCAAGGTAGATACGTCGTGACATAACAACAATAATATTACATTAATATATATTTATATATAGATATCATATTGAAAGTCATTCATGCGAAATATACCTTATAAATTTCAAATAGGTGTAGATGTCAGTTTGATAAATAGAAGATATATAATTACATGTTTCTTTTTTTAAATTTTATAAACGCCCGTACAAACATTCATACCTCCCTTTTATTTTTACCGAATCCCTTTTTTTACCTAATAAAGCTTATTATTTTTCAATGAATTACAAAATACTTTTATATTTAATAGCTTTAGCCTGAAATAGTAAGAACATCTTACAATCGTTTTATTATTTACAGTTTATATATAGTAGTATTTAATCAAGTTACTGATCTTACACTGAACATGTTGGTGTATAAACCATACATATATAAAATAATAAAGATTTTTTTTAAAAGCTCTAATTTATATAACATAATATAAGTCTACTTGATGGACATGAAAGGCACTAAAAATCTGTCTCGTTCAAAATATAACAGACACATTAAGATTGTGAATTATATTTTTCCTTTTTAATTGTCTGTATAAGATCAAAACGTCTATAACAATAATATTAACAAACGCTTAAACTTTTAAAGGAATTTGTGGCAATTAACTGTTGATAAATAGACTATAGAAGTTCATCATATAAAGACTCGTAAAATATTGGAACTCTGTTAAGGTTTCTTGCGATTGTATACTTGGAGCACCTACTCGTATGTGTTTGCTATATAATAAAAAATAATAAACATAATTTCAAGTTAACTAAGTAATTACATAAATTTGTTATAATAAAATCAAGTTTAAATATTATGATAACTTTAAATTAAATTTTCATGTTGATTAAAAGTGTTCCTAGTATAGAAGTTTTACAAAAAAAAAAAAAATAATAACACAGAATGCATGTAATTCAACTATACTTTGTAAAAAATATTTGCCTTATTTACACATTGCAATATATTATAATAGTAATTTTTAAAATCCTTTTTACTCATTAAATTTAGTAATGAGTGAAGATAAATAGATTATAATTAAGTGTCGAAATTCATATAATTAAGGTGTCATACCAAGCTTGAAACAAAACTTTAAACTCAATATTATAATATATTAAATTGTGAAAATAGCTTGTAAAAATGCAAAATGAGGTGAATTAAATATAACAGGATTGCGTTGCTTCATCCGTAAATTGTGGCTTCGCAAGTATTTTATATATAATAGCGATGTCGTCAGGAAAATATTTAATTTTGTCTTCGAGTGAAGCTGCTTCGCATTTTGAAAGCGTTTTCTTTTAGAATTCTACTGTTATTGAAATATTTAGCATTACAATAAAAGTGCCCCAAGTAAGTCACATATCCGTAACAGGATAACGGATGCGTTTAGAACTAAATTCTAATTTCTTTTCTTTAAATCATATTTTCGTTTTCCTTATATATAATTGAGTAAGTAGCCTTAAGCTGTATTATTAGGATTACATATGCAAATGTAGAAAGTAAGATTAAGAAAGTCCAGTATTATGTATAATTGAGAAATTTTCAATCTTAAATTTATATTTTTGCCAAAGTATAATTATTATACATATTATATAAGTAATGCGTAAATTCAACCGCGTAATATTTCATAATGCCAAAGACATACTCGTATTATAAAAAATATAATAAACAGGAATCTGTTATTGCCTGTATTTAGATGTTCTCCACCAATTCTTTTAAAATATATCACATGTCTTCTCTAAAATACTAATCCCCGGAGCATAGATAGTATTGATATGATCTAAGAAGTAGTTGTAAAGTTTTGTAATATTTTCAATTTAGTGTTTGTGTTACCAGTGGGTTGCTTTAAATCAAATATCCAATTAAATATTACGGACTCAATTTATTAATACTTCAACTTAAATGAATACAATATATAATATTCCATCTAGACTCAGCGGTTGGTCAGTTGAGGTTAACCTTACTCAAGGATCTTATTTAATATAAATAACTGAGTTTGAGTTGCCAACAACTCAAATACTTATATTGAGTAAGATCCTTAATATTATGACCTCTTAAATGTAATTCATAGGGACCACTGACAACGGACAAGTGAAGACATAGCTCCCTTTTTAGTCAGTAAAAGAAGCCTGCACTCTAACAATTATTCTTCAAATATTAATTTAAAGTATAGAACAAATATATATAAAATTGTACATCAAGATACCTTATGGAGGATAAGGCCTCACAAGCAATACTATAGACTAAGTCGACTCCAATTGTCCAAAAAAGACAAATACAAATGTCGTACAAATGAACTTTTAAACTGGTTGGGAAATGTCAGTAATAAAAATTATAGTTAATCCCTATAATTTAATCAGACCGAAGCTTCTGATGGAAAGAACTAGAAAGGTAATAAAATTGAATTCAAAACAACAATAAGCGAATATAGTTACTACACCATGCAGAACATCAAACTAAATATGAGTAAATTTTTAATTATTAAAAACGGAAATAATTAATTTAATAATATTAAACTAAAGAACTAAAGGTTTTTGGAAACAAATAAGTATTATTAACAGATAACATTTTAATATAATTTAAATATTATATATCAATATGACAACGTAGGCAGCATCTAAATATCTGAAACGATCATCAGCTATTATTAAAAATGTACAGCAGCTTGCTATCAATTTCTGTTATTAATTATATAAGAATGTCATTAAACTACATGAGAAAATAGTTTGATGCTTCGAAGAATCTAAAGCATCCTCAAGTTGGCAAAATCAAATTTCTAAAATAATGAAAATGTCACAGATTATTAGTCTTTTGAATTAACTGTCAAAGCTAATTAATCAACCTAATCCTGTGATTAATGTCTGTACAAACGTCATAAAATTTTGAAAGTGTAACAAAATATTTAAATTACTTCAGAAAGAAAATTTATACGTAACAGTATGTTGAATATGTTTTGCACGAGTTTAAACAGTCTTAAGTAGAAAAGGTATATCCCTTAAGTAATACTGAAATAGTACTCTTTTACAAAGTACCTTACAGAATCTTTTAAAATATGTTGTTTTTTCTTCGACTGGATTAAAGGTTTAAATACATATGCACAAGAGATATAATCTGGAAGAAATATATATAAGTGGATTATAAGCAGACGAGGGAAACAAAACCATTATTATTATTTATTGCTTGGTTAAAATTTAAATAAACAGCAAACAGATCTTGTCAACACAATTGTAGCTATAATGAAATATTGGGATTTAATATTTTTTTTATTAAATACTACCGACAATCTCACAATATTTTTGTGATAGTAAATAAAAGTATATATAAAAAGAAAGATATAAGAAAATAATTATTGCAATTGCAGAAATGTTTGTTTCAAAAATTTATGATAAATGTACTGAAAATTAATAGAACTAGCAAACATCCTAAGAATTTGTGAAGATTTGAGAATTCTCTTACTTCTCAACTTATCAAAAACGTCAAAAACAAACCGATCTACCGAAATTCATTTAATAAGTTTACTTTCAACAGAATAAACTATTAATAAAAAAATTTAATATGCTAATTTATTTTCATATCTTTTCATTATAATATTATCTTAAATTAGCCAATGCAAAATCTTTTTAAGTAACATGCACTGTTAGGAGCAATTATATCTCATAAATCACAAGAGCAACGACCGTGACGTTCACGTGTCGACATAGAAGATGTTGTAATAATCCTGAAATTACACTTAAAACCAAGTGTTTACTTCCAACTCGTACCTCAATTAAAATGTCAATTGTATTTTATTCTATAATCATTTATTATTCATATTTCAAGCCTGAAATATTTTTTTTACTATTCAAAGTATTATTTGTTTTTTTCTTGGATTGACAAATCTTTTATTCTATACAAATATCATCAGGAAAATATATCCCGAGTTGATTCATAAAACAAAACGAAAGACAAAGTTGACACTGGAACAGAAGGTTTTTCTTTAAAAAATTCTGGGAAAATATTCCCCACAGTGGTGTTCTTTGGAGCGGAGTAAAGGTTATTTATTATTTACCTTACGACCTAGGAAAATTGTATTGATGTTTTTTTTATTTAAAACTTCTTGAAATTTATAAATTATATAATGCGAATTCATTATTGCAAATTATAAAACTTTTTTACGTCACTGAGACTGAGTTAAGTTACAAATAAATTAAGAGTGTCTAAATTAATGTAACCGAGTTTGGAAATTCATAACAGCTTTACTAAAAATAATAAATAATTTAGAATTTCTATAAATAATTTTAAGCGCTTTGTTATAATAAATATTATTCAATATAATCGCCTTTATTACTGCTATATTTATTAAACCTTTCAAATATTTCAATTAGCTTCTCAGCATAGAAAATGTACGTCTGTCGTTTGCAAGTAGCAGTGGCTCTAAAAAAGCATTAAACCAGGGCCGCATTCACCACCAATTTTCACTACGTACAAGGTATATCAATATATCCAGTCTATATAGTATCACTTAAGAGACAGCGGCGACATAGTCACTAGGATCGAAAAGAGACACAATAGGCGAGTCTAAAGTAAGGACCTAATATATTCTTCCACATATTATTTATAACACAGTACAGTTACTAATGTTATGTAACTCATTTAACGTGCACACTATGGGCACAATACTTATGCATTTAGAACTCTGATAGATTTTTACGAATAGTATACATATAGACATTTTTATTACCAAGTCTTTAAGAGATACGTGCATCTCGTTATCAAGTTATATGTTATGTTGATGTAAATTATTTATAATTAAATTTAAAGTTATGAACGATGATGTTTAATACTAATTTTGAATTAAGTTACAAGTTCTTAATAATATATTGTGTATTGCCAGATATTGCTGTGAAATAGTAAACTATATTGCTCACCAACTACAATCAAATTAGTAATTGCTAAGTGCATCCACTTCAACGGGCGGATTATAAAGGCAATTTCACAAGTTGACTTTAACTTTGTTGGAATTTCAAATTATACAATGTAGTGCTTTAGTAATATAAAGACCTTTACTGCTTTTTAAAAGTTATAGAATCAGTATTCAATTATTATAACTACTTTTATAGTAACACTTGCAAAACTATATAAAAGCACTTTGTAAATTACCAGTCTTCACTAACACTTTTGTGTAATACTATGAAAAGAAAAGAAAGATATGAATTAAATTCAATGTAATTCTTTTCATATATATTAATAAAACATTCTCTTATATTATATTTAAATTCAAAATAGATATAATAAATATTAATTAACATTTTCATTAATGAAATACGAGTATATTGAGAATAAAAAACTACTTTACAACAGCTACACACATTTTTTTTATTTTGTTTATTTAACTGTCCGTCTGAATATATGTAAGTAGTAATGACAAACTAAATTAAAATCAATCAAAGGTTTACGATTTCAGCAGTTTCTATTATATTTCACATCTAAACACAAAGATTAAAAGTTAAGTGAGATTAAATAAATATTTTCATTACAGTATATTCGCGTAATTAAAAGAATATAAACACTGCGATATGATTAAGTAAATATTACACTTAATTATATAATATATTACAATTACTTTCACTTGGTTAAAAAATATTAAATTGCCAAAAACATGACCACATGAACCATACTATTTTAATAGGAGTAGTAAAACTAATCTAATAACATATTCGAATCCTGATATTCTTTTGCAAAATGAATTAAATATGTGTAGTTAAAATTTGAAACTAGAGTCTTAATTCGCAGTATATGTTTTAATTTACACGAATAAATCTTATGATATAGTGCTATTTCATTTTGTATTATTTAGTCTCTACTGCTTAACATAGTTTGCAGAAGCTACGAGCTACGAAAATAAATTGCGTTCATAGTGAAGACTACTTTGTGAAAAGCAGCTAGTACTATAATAGAGTTCTCTGTGAATTTGTTATCTTCAAAACAGTTTATGTAATATATTAAGGTTTATTGTATATACAACTTCCTAAAGTTATAGTTTTTATTGTCCATTTAGAATATTATTAACGATAAATTATATTTTACTGAATAGTAAAAAGCACAAATTCTAAACCAAAAAATATACTATTCGTAGCGCCTAATGAAATACCAACGCCAAGATAAAAGTTTAATTTATTAGCCAAGTGCGACTTCTTTGCATATTTTTAAATGTTTGAAGATAAATATCATTAGCTAGGCACTAGCGCTAACTTCTCCTGCTTATATTTAAAATTTTTACTTTCAAAATAACTGATAAATTATTTAAAGTTCTAAAGTAAATTCTAAACAGACAATTTTATATTTACACACCATATAACTAAAACTGTAAATTGTCTTTTTAGATTGAATTTTCTGTTTTAAGTTCAGTTTAACCAGTTCAGTTCAGTTTGACCGTAACAAACGCTAAATGTTTCAAATAATTTATCCTGATTGATTAATGTATAAAATCATAGATTTAGTACTACTTTCTGTGGTTATTACTTGACCGGTGTTATCTTTAATTATTATAATATTTACCAGCGTCATTATATCTCATAAAGACTCGTAAAAATTTATAACTCTGATAAGACTCCTTACGATCGTATACTTGGAGCGTTTGAACTGATTGTTATATTAAAACAAATTTAAATATACATAATTTAAATTTAAATAAACAGTCATTATAAGAGTTATGGTGAAATTAAGGTCTAATAAAAATATGCTAAGATTTTAAATTTAGTTTTTATGTTAATTTAAAATATTCATTGTGTATGGTATTTTACAGAAATATATTTTATGAGAATGCATCTAATTCAACCTTACTTTGTATAAAAAATGTTTGCTTTACTTAATGCATTGAAAAATATTTTTTAAAATCTTTATTCCTTGATACCTATTAAAATTAAAGACGATAAATTGTAATTACATAAAATATTAAAAAGTTTTGTCTATTCGAAAATATAATTAAGTGTAACTCCATGCTTTTATTAAAACTTAAAGCGTAATATTAACACTAGAATTTTGTGAAAATAGTTTGTAAAAATGCAAAATAGGGTGAATATTAAGCGCAACAGGATTGCTTTCCTTTAGCTGCAAATTGCAGCTGCGCGAGTATGCTACAATCTACAGCTGAAGAGCGCCGAGTCCAATATAATAGTGGTTTTGTCGAGAAAATATTTAATTTTATCTACAAGTGCGCTTTCTTCGCATTTCAAAAACGTTTTCTTTTAGAATTCTTCTATTATTGACGTTCTTAGCAGGACCAAGTTATATTCATATCAGCATAACCGACATTGTTTGAATATAATTTTGAAATTGTTTTGGAGTTATTTTCTTTATATATTTCTGTAAATAGCTGTAAGTTATATAATTCGTATAAGATATGTAACTTTAGTATCTAAGACAAATAAAAGAAAGAAAGTGTGCTGTTTCTTTGCAATGTCACAGCGACATATGTATGTATAACATTTGTTGACTAAAACTCTTTTAACTCTTAAGGTTAACATATTGTTGTTATAGATGTCTTTAAAATTAGCTTAGTCGTTAAGGCTTTTTTATTTAGCATAAAATTCGTATCGTTGTTTTAAATTATAGGATTTCCAATTGTAGCAATAACAAAAGATACATCTACACTTAAAGACCAATTTGACAATTACATTTTTCCTAATTTTTTTTACAAACCAATACAAGTGTAACAACGTATAACCTAATACACAAAACAATTCTATAGTTTTAATTTATTTGTAAACACAAATCAAATTTAGGTACTAAAAAAACTTAACAAATCAATCTGAAGAAAACAATTGAGTTGCTACCTTTCTATTTTTGTGTTTTAATAAAACGTAACCTTTAAATTTAACTTAATATAAAATGCGTTAAAAAAGAAGACAATGAAGATAGTTAAATAAATAAATGGCCAAAGTATAATGTTGTCCAAATCCTTTTAGTGCAAGCACAAAGAGAATATTGACTGTACCAATATACGTTTCTTTTCATTGTGTTCAAAAATTTACCTACTTTATTCATAAGTAGTGTATCTGTACTGCACAAGTCTCTTACTTGTTTTTAGCAGACATGCTAACATCATCCAATTTAGATATTAGTTTAGTAATCTTGGTGCAACTCACTTTGCATAGCTAAGCTCTTGGCTGAAAACGACGTACGCTACGTGAACTAAGCTAAACAAGTTAGTTTTGTTCGCCATGTGGTTTGAGGTCACGGTCAGCTTAACGTCAATTTGTCGCCAGCCAGTATCTATTGGACATCAACATCACTAACCAGCTTCTAGTACTTAGTATAATAAAAGCCACTAGTTAACATGTTCTTAACGAGTGCCGACTCTATAAAATAATATAAATAAAAATTAAGTATAACCTTTTTATAACTACCCTATGGACCACAATTAATTACTACATGTACTCGGAAATAATGACTAGTTTATTAATGTATATAAGCTGATAAAGTGAGCAAAAGAATAAAAAGGTAGAAAAGACAAGAACAGATAAGATTACAAAAATATAAAGGTCTCACTATCACAGAACATTGACACTTGTAAACTTAACTTTCTACTGATCAAAACATTCACTTCAATAACTACATTTTCTGTTTATATTTATAAATTATTAACCTGGGTTATACATATATACCAATAGTAAATACTAATGTTTTTGAAGATTTTTGGTCGCTTTTTATTTGATTTTTGGTTTGGTATGGTAAATACCTGTCTAAAGATTATCAAAAAGTTTTACAATTTTAATAATAATTTTGTATAAACAAAACCCTTTTATCGGTATTTTATTCCAGGTATGAATGATAATTTTTCGATTTATATGAAAAAAGTTTCTTTTCATGCTAATAAGCACCCTAAAATATAAAGCGATTATTGATATTTTCTTCAGTGAATAGTGATTCCATCTTCATATTATAGGATGAAAGTAAAGGTGAACTTAAATCGATTACTTTTACAGTAGGTGTAAAAGTCATTAATCAACGTAGTTACTATTTATTGTACACATTTACTAACTAATATTGAATCACATATTATTCTATTATTATTGTTTTATTTTCTGCTTTGATTTTATGACGTCTGACAATAGTTGATAAGGTTAGTTTTTTAATATACAATAGCGATAAAACAAATACATTAATAAATTATAATATCTGCTTTTGCAGTTGCAACTTAAAATAAATTTGTAGTAGCAGTATTTTCTTTACATTGTAGAAACCGACAGTAAATTTAACCAAAGTTTTTCAAACGTGTTGATATAATTTTTTTTATATCTCAGTTCTGGGAGTATTTATGTTAATTTTAGGTTAGTAGGTATTACCAGGCCAGCGCTAGGTGTGGTGGAATCAAGGTGATAGAATACATAAAAAATGACATTTATTTATGACAATTATATGTGTAAAATAAAGATAAGAATATTAAATGATTATAATAGGATAATATACAATATAAAATTGTAAGTATAAGCCTGACTGTAAATTTTATTGAACACTGATTTGAGCAGATTGTAAACTGTCACGTGAATTATGTAATATATAAAATATAATCTATATATTATAAAAATACATAGAAGAATTATACACATACACTCACACACACATACACATACACTCTTATTAAAACGTATTCGAGTCGGCGTCCCTATTCATTTAGTCAAGATTAAAAATATCACATTATATCTTAATTCTGCTGAGATCATGAATAAGTTCCTAGATGCTAGCTTGCAGGAAGATCATAAATAAGAAATATTACAATTTCCAATTTTAGTGTATACATTTAAATTTCCTGCTTGCAAATGCGAAATTACAGTTTTTATAATTACATTATAATTAAGAAAATTGTATTTTGCTTCAACAAATTGAATAGCAAATTAAAAATTATGTATTATATAGGACTTATTATGATGTTGATTAAATACATTAATGTGACATTTGTGATATTAATAATTCGTCTTCACGTCAACATCTAATAAAATCTAAATCTTTAAAAAAATTATATATTTTTTCTTTAAATTCTCGGACTGTTCATATTGCAATCATATTCAATTCATATTGAATTGAATATGATTGCAATATGAACAAAATTCAATTTAATATTTATTTGTAAATAATATATAAACAGTAAGAGATTTGGATGGAGAATTACCAATTTCGACCTTAATTCCATTTTGTAAGAAACAAGACAAATATTTTTATTTTATATTTTTGTTTGTTGTAAATGAGTGCTATTCAAAATTCAAACAAGAATAAAATACTTTAAGATATTAATGATATAGATACTGATCCATTCGAAATAACCTATTAAATAAGTACAGCAAATACTAAACTGCGATTGAAATAACTTTTGATTGGATTGGGATTATACCGCTAACACCTGTTATTAAAAAGTTATATTGAGAAAAAATATCTAAAAGAAGCTATTCTTATACTCATGTTATTATTCAAGTTTAATAACTTGCTCCAGTATATTTGAATAAATCGATGGTTAAGGATCGACGTTTCAAATTTGGTCGGACCTAATTGATGGTACTCATAATAGGCTAGAGGTTAACTAGAAAATTAAAACTGGTTATATTCTGTTTATTCTTCTGGTTTGTGTTATTTTAAATATACTTACTAGAACAAACGAGAGGAGGCTCGATGACAATAGTATTAACTAAGAAAGTTAAAAAAATTACAATAACGCTACATATTATTTAACAAAGATATCCAAACAACTCTAGTAACAATGAAAGGTTATGTACAACCTGCCATGAAGCCGTGATGGGTGCCAGCCGATGTCGGATGTTGACTAGATATTTATTGGAACATTCGATCGTCCTGATTTAACGCAGTTTCATAAAATTTTGGTTATAAAAATGAGTGAGAAACATAATATTCTATTCTATTCTATAAAGTATTTGATATTTTTATTTTCATAAAAAATATATAATTAATATTAAGATGTTATAGAAGAATATCAATAACAATAATAAAAAAAAACAAAAACTATCGTCTTTGTTTTTTTTTTGTTTCCTGTACATGCAATTTTTTTAATGCAAAAAGTAATTAATTTTTACATAAAAAAACCGTACAGATTTTGTCTTCTTACTATTGACTGTTATATATAGATACCATAGATACTTGTCGCAGAAAATCCTTTTAGTTAAGAGGTAAAGGAAAGTTAAAATTAGTTTCGAAGCACGTTACGTGGATCGTTGTAAAATACCAATAAAGTAAGTGTTGAAAAAATTCTGTAAACAGATAACAGAAAATAACGATATAAACAATTAAAATCAAAGTAATCATATCTGAAAACTGATCGATTTAAATATTTCATATAATATGTATTTAATTTTGTTTTCGTATGTTTACTTTTAGCCGTAACTGGGTTTTGAATCTTGTATGATTTAAGTATGTTCATGTCATTTTGTAAAACAGCGGTCTTAAAAAATAAAAGCATCGTTTTATAAGATAGAAGATATGATAATGAACTTTGTTGTTAGCATGTGCTAGCTTCAAAGTCAAAAAGCTGCTTCTCGAAAATTTTCAGTAACAAGAACAAGCAGCCTGTATGTAAAAACTTCAGTATGATATAACAGTACTTTAATTATATTATAACTTATTGTTTTCGTCAACATCTACACTGATATTATAAAGTGGTACAATTAGGTTGTTATAATGATCTAATTAATCTAATTCATATTACGATATGTATTTTTCACATTTCAGTAGGAAAGTTTTTTTTTTAATTTATGTCAAGTTTTATAATGTTATATTGCTAATATTATATAATCTAAATAGAAATAAATATCGTAATACTTAATATGTATGAGTAAAATTTAAAAAAAAACATTACAAACATAAACTTATTACATTTTATATTTTGGTTTTTGACACGATTACAAAATTTCATAAGTAATTTTAATAATTTTAATTTACATTTCATACCATCAGATATTACTACTGGAATTAAATAGAAAAATATATTTTATTGAAAACGCAATAGTTTTTATTTAAGAGAATTATTCTTTATGGATGTTAGATAATGTATGAAATAATGCAAAGAAATTAAAACTCTTGACAATAAACTCATTGAATCAATGACGACGTGATCAAAGACAACAACGCAACAAATGACTTTGCTTTGGTTCACTTGAACAGTTTGAGGGAAACTTCAAACACATAGATTATCAGTTTAATTTCGTAGATATTATAGTTACAGAGTTTCATTAATTATTAATAAAGATTTTGAAACACACAATAGGCAAGAATATAGTTGTTCTACGTGGCTACGTGGCGTGTCGTTAATATACATTTTTAAGACATTAGAAAAATAGCGAGCGGGTTGCCATCACCTATCCCTAGAACAGACACGAATAAAATAAAGTAAACCAGTAAGGGTGAAACGTCAGCTTAGCTGCTCGTTTGGTTGTGCGGTTTTGCTACCAATGCTGTAAAGGAAGATGAATGCTGTGGAAATGCGATCTCAATATGCGGAGTTAGTCTAGCTAACCGAATCCGCAATGAAGAGACCCACAGAATGGCAGATACTAGCGAAGATGTCACGATGATAATGAAGAAAGGTGGTCTTCAGGTGTTTTGGGCATGTCGAACGAATGAGTGATAAAAGAATGGTAAAAAAGATTTATAAAGGAAAAGTGAGCGATGACAGAGACAGGGGGAAGCCTCAAGTGACCTTAGAAAACACAGTGTCTATAATACTGGAAGAATATCACGTAAAAAGCATGAGGACCCCCCGGAGGGCATGTATGAAGAGGTTGATGTCTGTGGCCGAGGCGAAAGAGATATGCAGGGACCGTAACGTTTGGCGCTCATCGTCTCTGGCTACCCCGCAAGGGATATGGCGTGAAGATAAATAAATAAATAAATAAATGTAAATAATATAAAAAAATGTAATGATTAAATGATTTAAAGGAAAGTATAAATATGATTTTAAAATTCCTAAGAAAATCCGATATTCAAACCTCCCCTTGCTCTTCGTGCGATCAAGCTCCTACTTCCTTCCCATTAAAGTAACGCATTTGCAATATTTCATGCAGATGGTATGGAAAATGGGTTCATCTTTATTTGTACCTTTTCTCGTTTCCCACTTAATAAAAAAATAAAAAAAAAAATAAGTTGTTTATAAAATAACAGACCTGGACGGTAGAAATAAGAAAGGTGTAACAAGAGAAATTATTAATAACTCCTTAAACCATGTTTACTTATAAAAACAGATAAGCATTACACTTCGTATTTTTATAAAATATTATGTGATAAACACGAATTAATCTTTTCAATTAAAAGAGCTACGTGTGTTATTAATAATATATTAATTTGACATAAAATGTCTCTCGCAGCTTCATTTCTATGAACTCAATTAAGGCTCGTTTTCCACACTCAGTGCTATTAGAGAAGTATAAAAACGTTAAGAGTATTATATAATATAATACTTTCATTTAAACTACCAGAATTTATATTATCTACTGAGAGTCATTAATTTGATCTCTTTTATTATAAATAATTCATTTTCAAATTAAACATACAAAAAATTTAAGATGTTATTTTAATAAAAAAAGCGGAGATTAAAGGTTGCTCCTTGACTTTATATTGTCATTGGGACATTATTAAAAAACGTAGTCGTGATCGTGTAATTAAAACAACAAGAAATAATATGCATTAATATATTTTTTTAATAATACATTAATTGAGATATATATAATACAGTAATAATGAGTGACTATTTTCAAAATTAAAATTGTATACATAATAATAATTATCAACGTCGTAAAAAGAAATTAAAGTTTTCGTGGTTACTTTTTTATTTACTTAAAAGAAGTTTTTTATTAAAAAATCAAGCTTTATGTGCTATTTATCCCTTTGTACCATAGAACCAAAAATTATAGGAAAATTAAAGTTTGGAATGTGAACGTCACTTATATGCAATGATATTAGAAAAGCAATAAACTAATTTATTTAAGGTTTACTTTACCTATGTACAAAAAACTATTGACTGCCATTCATCATGACACAAAACACACACTGATTTTATACATATATATTGGAACTCTTTAATGTATGCAATGAAATAATATGGAGATTTTATCATTAATATTTTATAGATTTCAATTATAGATTATTAAAATTTTAGAAAACCTATACTAACTATTACCATTATTATTCAATAGTTTTATAAAACACTGTTTGTTTTAAGTTTTTTGGCGAATAAACACTTTCAATGTAACAATCATGTATTAACATTAAAAGTTTTCTCAGTAAACCTGAATCACGGGATTTAAATACAAAAGGCCTAAATCTTTCCAAGTTATTCACATGGTCACAGTACCACGTCCATATAATTTTTATGAGTTAATTTTCTAAACCTACACTAGTCTACTTAAATAAATTACAATCCCAATACAAATAAAAATCCATATTTTACTGTCCTTTTATAGTCAAATAAATATTAGAGACAAAATAAAAATTTCTAAACTAATTTAAAAGAAATTTCAGTGTCACTTCATAGTTTAGGGCGGAATTTCAATAAATCACTTAATGAATCTCTCCAGACAAGACATCTTAAAACTACTTTGAAATTTCGTTACTATTTTAGAAGCGGAATCTTAAGTTTCAAGAATTCCTTTAAACTTAAACATATTAATCTAATATTTCAAAATCTTTGCGATTACGTTACTAGGATTGAAGATAACTATTAAGTACTTTGCTATTTTCCATTCCCTATACCGTTCATCTCCATTTATATGATAAGATCATTGAGTAACGTTCGTGGTGGCCATTATTTCTAAATTTGTTTAATCCTTTCTTATGACTATTTCAAAATTTATAACTATTTGTTTCTAATTATACTAATTCAGCTTTATTTGAACTCGTTATTTTGATTCAGGAATCTTAAGCAAGTATTAAACAATAAAGATTATACTGTTATAATAGTCACTTAAAATAAAAACAAAAAATGCTTTACTCTTAACTATATAATGACTGTTAACACTAGAATTTTATCATAATAGAAACAATTTTTCATGAGAGTTAGGACTTAGCTATATGGAGTATTCTTTTATCAAGTTGTGGAAGTAGAAGATTCTCGACTCAAGTACCTTCTTAAGTAATTTTGTTAGTTCTTAAACTAAGCCAATACTTATAAACTAATAATAAATACATGAATACAATACATACATAAACTTAATGATTGAAAAAGCTTTCATTTAATGTGAATATATCTTAGGATATCAAAATTGAAACTAGATCTTTCTATGTTTATTTAACTTATAAAGTAATACTAAACAACCTGGAAAGCCCTGCTAGTACTATTTATAATTAAAGAAATTTTTTTGCAAGTGGTCTTGGCCACATGCATTTTTTTTTTTAATAATAGTATTTACTAATTTGATTAAATATTGTTTGTTATATTCCTATAAGTGTTTATTAAAAAAACATTTCTTTAGTCCTATTTATTATAAATTGTTTTAATTCGCGTTTATAATATTCTCACGAACCGTGGAAACGCTGATTAGAAGCAGGTGCATTGTATCATGTTAAAATCCCATAACGTAATATCCGAAACCTTTGTTTGTTACATTTGTTTTTCTGTATTCTTTTAATCATAATTTCATTTTATTAAATTCATTTTTGTATCCAACTTTGAGCAAGGATCACGTCGTTTGTAATTTAAATATAATTATTAAATTTTAAGTCAATAAATTTTTATTCTTTTGGATCCTCCGGTTGTGACCGACATATTACGTCAATATTTACAAAAAATATAATAAATAATATTAATAATAAGCACGAAACTAAGCCAAATGATTTAACTAATATTAAATAATAAACAGTTTATAATAATAACATAATCGTAACAGTTTATATTTCACTAATAGTACTTAGTTACTGTGTAGACGGAGCGGTTATTGAGCTCATACTAATGAGGTCGAATATCGTGTCAGATTATTATCTTATTAATGAATTAATAACATATTTCATACATTAGCTTTTCAAATTAAAATTTTGAATTCAGGTTTTCAAAAGAAATGACACTCTTTGATACCAGAAATAAAATGTAATCTGCTTCTATAATTAATAAAGAAGCATTGAGCTTCTTACCGCATTAAAGAAGTTATATATAAGGAATGGTTTCTTATCGCAGGATTTTTTTAAGTTCAACTCTCTGTCATATCTTGCTTCTAATTATATTAACAACTTTATATTTTGTTATTGAATTGGGTGGCATATGAACGAAAGGTTCAACAGAAGGCGAGTGATCCCATCTTCCTCGGACATCTACAGGGAAAATTGCAAATACATTGCCAAACCAAGAATGGGGGCTAATGCAGGAGTTTTCGATACACGAACATAATGGGTGGGGTTTCAAGCATCCGAATTTCTTACTCAATGTATAAAACACTCTAAAACTTACTTCACAATTTATTTAAGAGAGTGTACGCTTTTGTTTAAACCAGTCAATACCAGTAGTAGAAGAAAATTACCACCTCAGATTTTAATTAATTCATTTCACTTTGTAATGTATTTTTGTATGCCAATTGAAACTCTGTAATTAGCGGTCAAAGTTAATTCTATTTTTACTATATCCTGTGAAGTCAGACCACTTAGTAGGTTATTTATTACAACAGACGTGACAAGTTTTTTAAATTATCTCTTTAAGTAATTATTTTCAATAAAAGTCTATAGAATATATACTGTAGAATATTAAATGCAGATCGTACAGACTGATTCGATTTGCTCACAAAGAAATAGGCAAAGCCTAGCTATATGGACTGCATTTTAAACATTACTTCGAGAAATTACAAATATCCAAACTTTAGTATTCGTACTGCCATCTCATACTAGGTCTCTTACATACAGATTATTTGTTCTTTTTACTAAAAGTATACGCAGATTGGCTTTTGAATATAAATCTAGCAACTGTTAAATTCGTCTCTTTATTTATCCTTATAACATAAAGTTATATTTTTATTGTATAAATCTACAGAATTATATGGAAACACTGAAATAATACAAAAAAATACATATCAATTAGAACCGTAACATACACAAAGGGATCCGTTTATTAGATTTATTATGATTACAATTTATACATAAAATACACAAATAAAATTACTGGACTCTTGACACCACTAAACCTAAGAATAATCCCGGTAAATACATAAGGAAAAACTTTAATTTTTAAATATGTCAAGCAACGGTGAAAATAATTTAGAATACGAACAATTTATAAATAAAGATAGTAACGTCTTGTGAAATTGATAATATAGAAAATAAAAAGACAAAAATATAGATGCATACTTTTGTAAAAATAATATGGGATAGTAGTATGCAACAGTGAATTAGTTTTTAAGAAAACTAAGTAACTGAGATAGTACTAATGAGCGAGTACAATGTATTTCTTTTGTAAATTACTTTTCATTTCGACTAAAGTTTATTGAAGATTCTCGTGGAAATGTTAAATATCTTTATTATTACTTCCGGTTGAATTATTTTGCTATATAGTTGGTCAGTTATGAATTGAATAACAAAGTAAAAAGTGGAGAATAATTATTGGTCTTTGCAAAGTTATTACAACAAATTTGTCAGATAATTAATTCCTTACTTGCAGCTGCTGTAGTGATAACACATTACATACACATACATTTTTTTAAATAGGAGGTTAAGCAATCATATCAAAATTACATAGTTAATTTCGTATTCTTCCGAATCCGAAAAATTTGTAAAGAACTCCTTAATATATTTAAACGTCGTTTCGAATCAGTCAAATATAAATGTTTTCTAGAAAAACCGAGTTGTATTATAAAATATTATTGGTATAAAAGAGAATATCACGAAATTTCTATTGAGGCAACTTTTAAAATTTATGAAAGATGAAAGGTAGGTTAATGCATCTAGCTATCAGCTAATAGCTGTATTCCGATTATCTGTTAAGGGTGACCCGCTAGGCGTGACTTCGCCGCATAAGTATACATATTTAAATTAATTTCATTTTTTTTTCTTAATATATTTTTCTATGTCGAAAATAATAATATTATTATAAAACTAGAAATAGGATGGAATTAATATCCTGCTCCCACATGTAGTTTTAGTTTTTAATTGGATATAATGAATCATCAAACGCGGTAGCTGTAACTTAGTGTAAGAATAATAATATTATAATTGCCTAGCATGCTTTTAACATTTCAATATTATTACTACACTCAATTTTAAATAAAATTTGCTTACATCTTGAGCATGAGGCCACAGAAAATGTCAGCGATCAATATTGATATCCTTCAACAAACTCTTCGTCTATTGAAATCTCACCGCTTTAGAAAGCTAACTTTCTCAACAGTTGAACTTTGATAGAAACTAAAGTTATTGATTTAAAACACTATATTATACATTCATATTATTATTATAAATCGTAAATCTTTTTTTTTTGAGTAAGATATATATACAGTGAGAAATACATATTTCAATAACATTAAAATTAGAGTTCACATTTATAATTATAACAATTTTAACAATTATAGTTATAACTCACCAGTATAGTATGTTGTCGTTCTAGTATGCATAGTTACTAAATTATTCTAATCACTACGAATCCGTTAGCTGGTGTTGACTCAGCTTCGAAACAACAACATGGTAACGCTATTTACTAAATATAGAATTACACGACAATACACTACAATGTATTGGAACGTTACTGTGATACAATACGATATAATTGCTATTTTATCATAATAACATGAATTGTTTGTTATTCACCCAAGGAGTGATGAAATGTAAAAAAATAATACTATAATCCTATTCCAAAGTAAAATAGTTCATGATAAATAAGTCATACACAATGGGTATAATTATTATGTGCTTATTGTAAAATGATGGTAGATTTTGCATTTCTGTGATCTGTGTGTCCATAACACTGTTCATATTTAAGCCATTGTTTATTGTGAATACGTTCCAGTATTATATTTTAAACTAAACGCAATACAGGCACTCCATTTACACTCAAAACTGAAATATTAAATACAAATATTATGCTTGCTTGCTTGCATAAAATAAAATTTACCCAACTATTTGTTTTACCGTTTGAAGATGATATTGTGTCTCTGTGTCTGAAATGTATTTTTTCGTTTCTTTCTACATATTTTTTCAAGATTTAATGGTCTGTATTAGTGAAATATTTCCTTTTTGTGTAGAATTTTTTATTAAAATAAACTCCAATTACCTAAAATTATGTTTAAAGTGATTATTTTTTCATATTTAGAAATGACTATTTTTTCTTTTCTTTTAAGCACCAGAAATAATAATATTCATGCATACAATGAATATAATGGTTACATACATGCTTCAACATAATTGTAAAAAGGAGTATAGAACAAACCGACACATTTCAAATGTTTGAATGTTGCTAAATCCGTTCACGTTGGAAACAAGTATTTCTAAATTAACCAAAGAAACAGATATCTAAAATTACGCTTATGTCAAGTGCAAAGCAAAAACTCTCTCGGTGGTAGACCATAACATCGAGTCGCCGGCAAGGTTACCACCCATCGGGCAAAGTCGTGCCGCAAAGCGACCTAGTCGTGTTCCGGCACGTTGTTCGATGAAGCCGTATATATGGGAAATGGGTCTGAACAGTTGCGTTGCGTTGGCGAACCGGTTCGGCGTTGAGTTGGTGCTTATTGTGTCGGGTGTCTAGTCGAGGAGGGTAGCGGGATCCGAAGCGACGGCTTTCCGCTGGCCGCCCGCAGATAGTTGGGGGCCCAATTAGTGGGCCAGCCACCCACGAAAGGCTGCCCCGCCAGCTGCGTAAAATCCCAGGGTGGCTCCATCGTGCTGGTTGGCGACCAGATGAGGAGGCCCGATGGCGATCCCTGGGGGGGTTCGGGCGTCCCCGCAGTCTCCAGACTAGTCTCCCAGTGGCATGACATCACCAAATTCGGCACCGGGTTTGATACGTACCGCCTCGTTCAACTGCCATTTCTCATCCTATTCACTCTTTTATTTTATTTTTATTATGAAAAAGTCCAATAAAAAGAAGAAGTTTTTACAGCGGTTGCACTCCTCCTCATTTAAAGTGCACCTCACTAACATCAGGGGCTTGCACTCTAATCTCTTACCTGTCCACCACCACCTGGAGACAGAGCAACCGCACTTGCTCTTTTTGACGGAGACACAGATACAATGTCCTCTAAGCGCTGCGTACCTGGATCACCCCGGTTACTCGTTAGAGTACAACTTTCGCTCACGTGCCGGGGTCTGTGTATACGCACGGAACGACCTCTGTATCCTGCGTCTCCGTCATCTTGAAGACCCTACTTTTTCTTCCTTATGGATTTTAGTAGACACAGGAAACGAAAAAATCCTGTATTGCTGTGTCTACCGTTCGCACAGCGGTGATCAGGAGACAACTAAATTATTTGAGTATCTCGGTGAGGCTGCTGATATGGCTCTGCATCAGTACCCTTCTGTGCAGCTCGTCTTTCTGGGGGGCTTTAATGCCTGTCATCAGGACTGGCTGTTCCCGTACCAGAAGACCGACCATGCTGGAAGAGAAGCGCGGAATTTTGCGTTGTCTTTCGACCTCTTTCAGCTGGTGAGGCAAGCGACAAGGGTACCAGATGTAGTTGGCCATACAGCCAATTGCCTGGACCTTTTGCTGACAACTGATCCGGACAGGTATCGTGTTGAGGTGACCTCCCCCTTGGGAACCTCCGATCACTGTTTGGTGAAATCTGTATTTACATATTCTCCACCAGCTTTCGAACCACCTGGTGTTAGGCGAGTATGGAAATACAAGTCAGCAGATTGGGATGAGATGCGGCACTTCTTTGCGTCTTATCCTTGGCGGCAGGTCTGCTTCTCTTCTTTGGATCCGTCGAGTTGCGCGGATGCTATAACCGATGTGGTACATCAGGCAATGGAGTACTTCATTCCTTTTGCTGACGTACCCATCGGTGGCAAAGCTCGCCCATGGTTTAATGCCGAATGTGGTCATGCTGAAGACCGAAAACATTCGGCATACCTAATTTGGGCTGATGCTAGAAGCTGCAAAGCTCCGGATGTAAGTTTAAAGAAGAGAGCCTTTAACCAAGCTGCCAAGTCCTATAAAAAGGCATTACGGAAGGCTCGTCGCGATCGTATCGCTAAGAATGGCGAAAAGCTCTCTGTCAGACCTACTGGCAGTCGAGCTTTCTGGTCTCTTGCCAAAGCGATCGAGTCGAACTTCTGCCAACCCTCACTACCTGCTCTGCTGAAGCCGGATGGATCTCTGGCCCATACAGCGACAGAGAAAGCGAATGTATTTGCTTCTCTGTTCGCTGATAATTCATATCTAGACACTGGCAATGCTTCTCCAGCGCATCTTCCTCACTGCGGTATTTCGATGCCTGAAATCCGCATCACTAACAAAGAGGTATGGAGAGCATTGTGTCGTCTTGATGTGAATAAAGCCAGTGGCCCTGATGGTATACCAGCCATTCTGCTCAAGACATGCGCAGCTGAGTTGTCTCCTGTATTGACACGTCTGTATCGTCTCTCTTTCAAGTCTGGAATAGTGCCGAAATCTTGGAAGCTTGCTAACGTGCAACCAGTGCCCAAAAAAGGCAGTCGTGCCGATCCTGCCAATTATAGACCGATTTCAATCACCTCCATACTCTGCAAGATTATGGAGCGTGTATTGAACTCGCGCCTTTTAGCGTACCTTGAAGGTAACGATCTCCTCAGTGACCGACAGTACGGGTTTCGCCGAAATAGGTCCACTGGGGACCTTCTAGTGTACGCTACGCACATTTTAGGCGAGGCCATCGAGAAGAACGGAGAAGCGGTCGCTGTCTCTCTTGACGTCTCGAAGGCATTTGACAGGGTCTGGCATGCGAGCCTTATAAGCAAGCTTTCAACATACGGTATATCTCCTGGTCTGATCGGTTGGGTAACGGACTTTCTGAACCAAAGATCTCTCCGAGTAGTTGTCGACGGGTGTTCCTCGGAACCTTTGACAATAAATGCCGGAGTGCCTCAGGGGTCCGTTCTTTCTGCAACTCTATTTCTGCTGCACATTAACGATCTGCTGGAGCCCGGTATCTATGGGTATGCAGACGACAGCACAGTTGTAGAAAGATACCTGCCGAGTAGTCGGGCTAGTAGAGATCAAGTACAGTCTGAAAGAGAAGCCATGGTGCAACGTTTGAATGACAAGCTTCAGGCAGTCTCCGCATGGGGCAAAGCCAATCTTGTCAAATTCAACGCCACCAAAACGCAGACGTGTCTGTTCACCGCCGAAAGGAGCCCTTTCACCTTGGCTCCTACTTTCCAGAGTGTATCTTTGGAATACAGTGACCGGCTTCAGTTGTTAGGCTTAGAGATTTCCTCGAACCTCAACTTTGGTCGGTGTATTGAGTCCAGAGCAAGAGCAGCTGCAGGAAAGCTTGCCATTCTTGCGAAGGTCCGTCAGTACTTTACACCGGGACAGCTACTTGTATTATACAAAGCACAAATCCGGTCGTGTGTAGAGTACTGTGGGCATATATTCGCTGGTGCCGCTAAGTCTCATCTTGCGGTTCTGGACTCAATTGAGAGGCGAGCAAAGAGGCTTATAGGCGACCCTGAATTGGTTGAAGCCAACCTCCACAGCCTTGAACACAGGCGTAGAATTGCTAGCCTTTCAGTTTTCTATAGGATACATTTTGGTGAGTGTGCGCAGGAATTACATGATTTAATTCCTCCATCCCCCTTCCATCACAGGACGTTCCGACGCACGGCAGATATCCATCCTTACGTTGTGGACATTCCCCCTGTCCGAACAAAGCGCTTTGCTTCGTCTTTCTTAGTTCGTACAGCGAAGGACTGGAACAGCTTGCCTGCGTCGGTATTTCCGTCCCAATACGATGTAGGTGTCTTCAAGAAAAGGGTGAATAGGTTACTGGGTTAATGCGCCTTACCATCTATGACTACATTTCCACTTTCCATCAGGTGGAATGTAGTCAAGCACTAACCCAGAGGGTATAAAAAAAAAAAAAAAAAAAAAAAAAAAAAAAGCAAAAATAAACTAAAGTTTTCAGTAAAATTATTTTTAATTTAAGGGGATATTATTACAAATATGCTGTATGTAAATAAAGAAACTCTTGAAGATTGAATTATATTTGTATTATTTATAATGTCGACCACAATATCATTTTTATAGGATGTTTTTTATATAGTAATGATATTAATGTTTGTATATATTTATATTTGTATAATTAAATGATTTACTTTGTAGTCACTTTGCATCATAGAAGGATGTGTTTACTCTTACTTACCCTTGAGGAATAGGAATTAATAAGAGTAGGAAATATAAGGTAATGGGAATATGATAAGGAAATTTACAACTTTTAGCAACTCACAGAAGAAAATAGGAAACTTCTTTCTAGCTAAGTTCCAATTCAACTTAAGGCATTTTATACATTTTTCTCATTCTTGTGAAGTATTAGGTTTTATTTATAAGAAAAGAAGTTAAAATATTTGTTCCAAATTTCTCAGAATTAATCTTAAGGAGTAATAGAATGGACCATATGGTCAGGTTCTACAATTACTCAACGTATATCAATTATAGGACGGAATATATATAATATATAATTAGTATAATATTAATAATATTAATTATGCTGATTGGAATAACAATTGACACTGATTGGCTTATGTCTGAGTAACAGTAGAAATAAAATCATTCGTAACGTATAAACGGCTGCTTTAAAATAAAATAAGGAACCTGCTGATGATGGGTCTGAAAGATTCTCGAGTGGAGACCACGAGCCGGTAGACGCGGCCTTTGGAGGCCCCCACAAGATTGACCAACGACATAATGGTAAGACCGATCGTCGTAGATATCTTTGACCTATTCTTTGCAGTGGACGTCTATAGGCTGATAAGAAGAAGAAGAAATTTTGAATAAATTCCAAATTATATATCATTTAACTATTATGATTTATTATTTTTACGGAGTAGCAATAACATTTTGTTTAAGTACAAACAAAAGCATCGTCGATTGAATAATGCGAATTTCTCTAACAGTTGTGACCCTCGCTGATCTTTGTAAGACTAGTTTAAAGGCGTTTTGAATAAGCTCTATATCTCTATAAATATTCCCTTTGATTATTTAATATATCATCACTGAATGACTTAAATGTTATACATGATAATTATTTTTAGTTAATTGATCGTGAAAATAATACAAATAGACTCTATCTACAAAGAATGAATATACAACAGCATTCATCAAAAAGTCACCAGATTTATATAATCCTGCTCCTATGAGCAGGCTTGTGCAGCAGGTGAATTTATCAGTTCCTATGAACAAAACAAAATATCAGTTTTTGCTGTTGCAATACCTTTTTCAATCTTCAATCTCTTTTTAATAATTTTCAAATAACTCTGAAGTAAAATTACTGGCGTGAATTATTATTATTGTGTAAGATCAAATCTTTAATTTATAATTATTATTATATATCTACACGTATATATATATGGTAATTATTATATGAAAGATTTAATGTTTATAACCTAGTTTGAAAAAACTATTGATTATTAATAATTTTGATTTTGTAATAACTATAATATCATATATTTTTATGTTTCTTATGATCTTACGATATTTCATTCTCTATCGTCTTATTTATAACTAAGAGAGATAACTAGTAATATTTCAGCAATATTGAACAAGCACAGTTCGAGTAAATCAAAGTCAAACCTGATTACCTAAATTTGTCCTACAGAGAGGAGATTTGAACAAAGTTCAAGGACGTACAATTACAAACGGACTTCTTCATCTCTGTCTATTCTTCAAAGTTTGCAATTTAATTCATTCTAAATTGGACGATACTACATCTTACCGTTAGGTGGATATTGGTTTGCTTGTATAGTTTTAGAGTTCATTGAGCATTTACTTATATATATATAATGGATCCTATATTGGTGACGCAGTGCATGATTCCAAACATTCTATTTATATGAACAATTTCATTTGATGTAATTTTTTTGAGAAAATCGTTCGCATTTTACATAACTTTTATGGGGCGGACGGGTTTTTTTAATAATATGTAATTTTTATACAGAACGTGACAAAAAAGTGATTTTATATTCAAGTTCATACTTCATAGTTTACTACTTTTTACTCCGAAAAAATCTTTTATTATTCTTATAAATTTCAAGTTGCCGATAATAAATAATAATATTCCATAAAGAATCTCACAGCGGTGTTCCACTCAATGGAGCGTGATGAATGTACTGTAGATATTTTACAAAGGAACTATTTTAACATTACTTTTTTCGGTCTATATTGTTGATATAACTGGATTTATATCCGAGCTACAGACTTCTGACAATAAAATTTATTTAGATTTCATTATATATATATATATATATCATACTTTTTTATAAATATAAATAATAAATATAACTATTATAATATCAGTTCTACTATTCTAAGTTAAGGCCTTTGATTTCTCTACTGGATGGGTCGGGATGTCACTCCAGATTTTCAAAGCAATCATATAATTATTAAATTATAAAGATAATAATAAGGATTTCTTATATAATTCTTAATAAACTTTGACTCAAGATAGGGAATACGTAACAAGCTAATTAATAGTTAAAAAGAAATAATTGTTTTTCTAATAATATTTCAGTGCTTACTTGTGTTAACTTATTTAAAATAGATGTTTTAATTGTTAGCTCATTTAGAATTAATGATTTAATTTGGATTGTATTAAGAGTATTTTGTACGTATATCTGTTTGAATTTATAAAAATGTGTTGTAAATTCTATTAAATGTATTTTGGAAACTTGTATCACATACAATTATAAATAATAATTCTTGAATATGTTATTAAAATATCTTAAGATTTATTGTACTTTTAGAGTATGTGTAAAGTGTCATTGTTTTGATTAGAGAAATATTGACTTCCGTTTGTCCTGTCAAATGAAATTCTATTATTTATTTAGTTATTTAAATTCTTTATTGCACAACAAGGTACAAAGGGTGGGCTTAACGCTAAAGCATTTTCTACCAGCCAACCCAAAACGTGCAAGAAAATACGTACGAAGGCGGAGTGCAAAAAAAAAAGAAAAAAAAAACTATACAAACTAGATATCGATATATATATATATATATATATATATATATATATATATATATATAACATAGGTATAAACTGTATACATACATAAACGTACATAAATACTAACATACATACATACAAAGCTACAAAAATATAAATAAATAAGTTTTATATATATAGTTAGATATACTCAGATTTGAAAATAAAAGATTATAAGCTGTTGAGGTAGAACTGTTTCACCTGTCTCATATTATACCTGTCTCTGTATTAGTCAGTAGTAGACTTGTAATTGTAAATTGACGGTATAAAAAGAGGTGTATGGGCAGCCAGAGTGGCAGTGTTAGTTTAAAACAAGTTGGTGACAATCCTATCGGATTTACAACGATCACGGCAGTTTAATATAAAATATTCATCAATAATTCATCACGTATAATATTATTTAACTTTCGTAAAAAAAAACTTTAATTTTAATTGAATTATAATTTGAATCTGTGTTTTTGTTGAACCAATTGTTTCCAATAGTTTTAAATTTCTTTCATACCATTATTATACCTCAAGATAACAACCAAAGAACTTAAATTAAAAAGGATACTTTTAATATTAAAACGTATTATTAGTAAACTTTAAAGTGGCATAAGATATTTATTGTTATTTAATTCCTTACCCTTACCCTTACCTTACACTGTTAAGATTACTTTTGATTGAGTTGTCTCAATTTGATACATATATAAATAGTGCTCGAACAACTTATACTATTCAGATGTTAAATCTACTTTATCCAAAATGAAATTTGTAAAGTCCCTGGAATCCTATAATAAAATATTCTACGGCTGGTAAGTAAAAAGCCTTTCTAAATATGAAAAGGGTTTAGAAGTAACCCCACATGTGTGTGTAGTGGATTACATACCATAGGATTTCAAAGTGACAATAACTAAATAATGCAAGGGTGACCGACGTTATAAAATACGTTATTCATGATTCCAATTCACACGTACGGAGATCTAACTCGAAGCTTTCCTGTTGGTTTCGTTGACGGTGTTTATATATACGAGTACATATAAAATCTAAACTAAAGTTTGTACAATCACGCTGTACAAACTTTATTTTTAAGAATCGAATTACATTATATTATATTTATTTTAACTTTTCTTGATACAATAAAAGAAATTTGCATGAAAGACCCTTATGAGAAGAAAAGAAGAAACGTAGATCGCGATTTGGCAATTTATGTCCGTATAAAAGTAGCTCGGCGCAGAATCAAACGAGTCACGATGTAAATGCAAAGCCTACAAAATGGTCTGGTATATTATTTATAACAGTTAACAAATAACAGGTTCTGGCAGTAATCAATTTTCTAACTGTTCTGCACATGCTATTTCAATAAAACAACCTACTACGTGTTAGCTTTTAGTATTCTTAATTCTAAAATAAGGCATTAAATAACTACTATCATGTGTAATGTTTAAGATTTATAGAAATGTGGGGTAAATCGTAGGATTAGTAGAACTAATTATTTTTTTAAAATTCAGCTTTCGGCACCACGCTTTTATTTGAACTCTAATTTGTTCGCACCATCTACTATGATTGTGATTCAATAGTCAACGCTATATATAAGACAATGTAAATTAATAAAAACTGAAGCTAAAAGTATCGTATGTACTAACTTAAAGGTCACGAGCTGTAACCTGTAATAATACAGACATTTTTGAATGTTTCGCGATTAAACAAACAAACAAGAGAAAATAGTATTGTTTCAGAGTCTGGTCTTTAGTCTAGTCTGTCTGAAGTATTACAGTTCAAAACAAATTGAAAGTTTTAATTAAGTATTTAAGACAATTTTTTTATAAAAATTATAAATAATAAAAGCATTTTTAAGCACCAAAAGGAAAATGAGAATAAAATATATTGCAGTATTACATGTATTTATATAATTAAAAAAGCCTTGTACCAATTATTTTTAAGATGAAAATATACATCAAGTAACCAGATTATTATTTAATTAGATCTTAAATAATGGTATAGAAAATATTTTCTAAATTGCATTATTTTTAATTGAAATAATCATAATAATTTAATGTAGGAAGATTATTCAAATATATAAGATATACAAATAAACAGTTCGTGTCTCAATATTCATCGTAATTTATTGTGTTTTATGTAATGTGTTTAATAAAAAATAAATAATAATTATTATTAGTTTGTTTTTAACGTATATATAGGTTAGTATTTATTACTTCTATTGAAAAATAACAAAATATATACTAAATAACATTCCAATTATTCGTCATCTCAATCAACTCGTCAAAAGGGGACTACTTCTACACTATTTGAGCTAAACGCACGAAATTTGAAACATATGTTAGAAATAGTCTGACGAGTGTAATCGTGAACTTTCAAATAAATCGTAATTATAGTTTTTTAGAAAACAGCCAGACTGTGTCCCATAGGTATAACATATGGAACGATTTTCTTCTCGCGCGCGTTTTGACTAAGAGTATGTACTTCAGCAGCTGCAAATGAGTCAGTCGTGTGTGAGATATCAACGAGAACAGGTACCGCCCATATTTTCTTTGACCGATTTCTGTTCTGCGATTTATTTCACAATTTATCAATATTTCTCTCTATTATTGCAAATATTTTATTCCGATAATCAAATCATTCAGAACAAATATAGAGTCACTTCTTCACAATATAGCTGGACATATAGCTTCTCATTTATCCTTTTACATTAACCAGTTGCACAGATTAAATATTTGATGGAAATCGTCTCTCTACAAGCCATATTAAAGTTAAAAAGAGGAGGGGGCTAAGATTAACACCCGCGGTGCACTTAACAGAAAAGAAGACAGCTCTGTTCACACTCACTTGGAAAGCCCTAGTATAATTATTTTTATTTAAAAACACAATATGAATATTAAGCCATATATATTTAATATTGTTTGACACAAACCAGCAGTTTTTCTTTCTGATTTATTCATAATCGTCGTAAGTTTAAATATTTAAAAATCCTGTTATTAGGATTATTATTTGATTTATTGACAATTTCTGTATAATCCAACAGTCTTAAATTTTTAATTTTTTCATTAAGGCTGCTCTTTTATTGAGACTTTCAATTCACGATTAATTCTAAAAGAACTTTTCATTGTTTCAAGATGAAAGACTACGTACTCAATATAAATTGAAGGAATTATTTGAAAGCATTCCGTGACACGCATACTCACTTTACACGCTTTTCTTATGTTCAAAATATATACATCTAAGCAGAATTAAATAATTAAAATGAAATCTATCCCCAAACAACATTCATTTCAAAGTCTAATGAGTTATGCATAAAGCAAAACCCCTATTTGTGCTGTTATTTATTTTTCAATACATAATATTTTTCTTTCTTTTTTTAAATATCATCCGTTTTATTAATATTTGCATTTGTGTTTTTTTATTTTTATTAAAGTTTGTTTTTTAATTCTATGATAAATTCTTGCAATTTATTGTTTGTTGTAGTAAAACATGTAAAATGTATATTTTTTTAATCATTACTCAATTGTAAATCATCAATATATGAAAAAATTACTATACGGAAGACTAGAATATGAAAGGAGTTAAAGAGATTGTTGAGAATTGTGTTTCTAAGTTATTACTATCTCTCGGGAGAATTGGTTTGAATGTATGGATATATTAATAAAAGAATGGGAATATTGAAGGAAAAAATCTGTACATTTTTATTTAAATATTATAATAAATAACCTTACAAAATTATTAAGATTTACAAATCAATATTTCACCCTCACGAAATAAAATTGCCTAACTTATTTTTAAAATCTTATTTTATTCTATTACCAACTGTTGCCAGCAAATATCTTGGTCGACCTAATCGTTAAGAGAGTAAACATTTTTATTATGATATGTGATGACTCTGTATACGTGTTTGATGAGATTTTGTCTTAAATAAAAATAATTGAGAAAATTTCATTTCATTTGATTCACAATATTGGTGTTGCTGTTATTTATTGTCATTATTGTTATATTGGTTACGTTATTATTACGTTTAACTGACTTTTATTTTATGTTTTTTTTAAACTATTGTTACGTGGATATAATACAACATTTAAAGAATTTTGTAAAAAGCTTATATATTGGTATTATAGTGTGAGTATCCAGAAACAAGATCAATAATAACATGCAATGAGATTTCGTATTGACTTCACAATTGAATGTATCGATCACAATTGTACAATACACACACAAAGTCCATACATCTAGATTTGGAACTTTAAATTAAATTTGTCCATTTGTCTACCTACTATGTAACTTAGTACATTACATTTAAAGACATAAATACAATGCAAAATAATATTATATTATAATCTGAAGTGTAGATCTGTACGAATTGCATATTATACATATATCAAAAGTAATTTGTGACAGACAAAGTCATTGATATTGAGAACAAAATATATAAATATTTTATATTGTATTATTAATAATATAGATGATATAATAAAAAGTATTAAATAAACTTAGTATTCTATAAACGTAAACATATTACGTATTTAGTGAAACGATTTAAATCAATATGAATATTCTAGTGAATAACTAGTTCACATCTCGGCTCGCACTAAGCACCGTTTCATAGCATTTTGTAAATAAAGCTATTTACAAAAACCTTACCTTTGTAATAAAAATTAACTGTAACATTTCATAACAGTAAATATTGTAATCATAATTATATTTTAATCTGTGCTTTTTGGATAATTTATGTCACTATACTATTATTACTTTGATATTTCAAATATTAAGTATTCGTTTCGATCCCAACATAAGTCAAAATTCATTTCACATTTGTGTTTAGAACAGTGTTCGTATAGTTTTTAAAATATATATTTTTAATAAAATTTTAAATTATACTTTTATTGAAATCATTGTTATGCCAAAGTTTTAAAATTTACGTAAAAGATTAATTCTACTTTTTATTGTCCAAAATAAGAATCAGTGAGCTCAAATTAATGAAAACATTTTAAGCCTTGGGAAGGCATTGTTTTAGTGAATTCAAAAGTTACTTAAGACATTTAAAAACGAATAATTATTTTCAATTCATTCAGATTAAAAAATATCCTTAAACAATTACAAAATGCTTCTAACCTAACAAACAAACTAATTTCCATGAAACCACGTCCTGTCGCTAATAACTGTGATGTAGATTTTATAACTCGAGATGTTGTCAATTTCATTCATTTTTAGAATATTATTATAGAGAAGAATATTATTTTTGGTACTTGTATTTTTTCAAACATCTAGTACTCGTAACACTAGCAGCATAACACGCCCTGTGCCCTGTGCCGTACATTACAGCAATGTTATTAGGTGTGTGTTCACTTAGCTATTTTGAGATAAATAAGTTATGATAAACCACAGCTTAGTTAGCTCGCTTACCTTAAAATTTTAGTTTGCGTGTTGAACTAAAATATTATTAAATGGATACGGGCGCTTTTCAAGCAAAAATTTAATCATTGTGGAATTATATAGTTTGCCATTCAAACTATATAATTCCACAATGATTAAATTTTTGTACATAAAAATATTGGAATAACACTTCAGAATTTCAGTAAACAATATTTATCACTTGTTTAATATTCATCGTTGTTTACTGCTCAGACGGATTAAGAGATCAGATGCATCGAGATAAACAGAACGAACAAACCTCATTTGCATACCAATTTAAATTGCAACTCCATAGCTTTAAGTCTTAATATATTTACAAGCTGTTTTAAAACTAAAGTGTAATGGAAAGTATACCTAATTAACTTTTTATTTACTTGGTTGTGTATGAAATGTATAATTGTGTTTTATTTATAGGTACGTAGTAATAAATATCTTATATAATTTTATGGTCAAATAGGTTTACCTGTTAAATTTGTTTACATAGGTTACATAGGTTTACCTGTTATATTTGTTTACAATTGCTGGGTCCTTGTATAACAAGGTATATATATACCTTGGTTTAGGTTTAGGTTTATAATTTCAAGAAAATCCTTGCTAAGACCACTATATTATAATGTATGGATAAATCTTGTAATTTTAAGTATTCAGCTGATCGCAGAATGTATTTATTTTTATGAAAATACAGCAAATTATTTAAGTAAACTGTATAATTAAAATTAAGTAAATATTAATATTTCATTTAAAATTATTACAAGTAATGGGGCGCACTTTTTTATGTGAATCAAGAAATCTCAATACCTAAGGAAATGTTTGAAATGATAAAATCTTTGAGAATATTTTTCTGATGTAAAATAGACACATTTATTATTTTCTATTAAAATATAAACCAACATTCCAAATTATAATTTTTTATAGATAGATAATTATTATAAAATAAAATGCAATAGATCAAAGATAATAATAACCCTATTTCACTATATCCCTGCTTTTCATTATAATAGGCATTTTATAGCTTAATAGATAATCTATAATATAATCAATATAGATTTGTATACTAACAAAGCTCTGACTGTATTATAAATGCAATCGACACAGGACGTTGAAGAAGCTCAAATAATGCTTTGGAGTTTACAAAACATTATAATGTTGACGTAATACTTTTTGTTTATAATATTTTAATAACCAAGTTATTTATTGATAACTAAATCAAATTTGGTGTATAAATTGTGTAAAATAATTTAAATAACATGTTAATTTAAAAGTTATATATACCGTTTTAAATGTAGTAAACTAGGTATTTGTATAATTCGTATAAGACAAAAGCTGTTTAGCCGTTTAACAATTACCTTAAATTCATAGTAGAGACAAATATATCAATCATCCTAATACTACATAATAAATTCATATTACTACAACTACATAATATACAAAAGAGAAAGCAGGCTTTCTGAATACTGAAAATAATTAAGTTACGTTTATAAATTTATTTGTTATTATTTTTCTTCGGCACTTTGAATTTCACGAGGTGGAATTATCAAAAAAGTTTAAAATTATATGGTACAGGTAAAACTCGCGTATTACATGTATTTGTCGACGATTTAAAAACAGTTAATGAAAAAAAAGAATATGATGAACTAATTCTATCCTATAGTATTGAATACAAGTAGTAGCTGAACACTGTATACAGAAATATGTGAGTTAACAAAACATTAGAATTATGTATTGTATTTAACGCTCTTTGAGTTTTATAAGTAATTCAAAATTCAAGAATTGAAAATGTATACTACTATATATTTATATATCTATATAAAATCTATATATATTTATTTAAAATACATATAAGTATATATAAACTTGGGGCTGACAATGACAATAATAGAAAAATATAAAAAAACGCTTTCGAAATGCGAGAATCCGCATTTGGAGATAAAATTGAATACAGTACTATTAAATTGTATTCGAGGAATATTCTCAAAGCTATAATTTACAGCTGAAGCTGAGCAATCTTGTGCATTTAATATTTACCCCGTTTGGCATTTCCAATTTCTAACAAACTGTTTGTACAAACTTGTTATTAATATTTTATTTACATTTAATTGTAAAAGTTGTATTACAATTTTAATATTTCTAACACAACTTAAAGATCATTAAAACTACATGTCAAGTAGTAACCTCAAAATAAACTTACAAATCAATAATAAAAATTACTTTTTAATTCGTCACTGTATGTTGTGTAACTAGTCTGCTTAACTGATGTAACACTATTTATTTTATAAAGTACAACTATACTAACTAATTATAACACTTACAATTACACTATTTGTTTTATTTCAATGAAAATGTTCAGTTCATGAAAAGTTTATAAAATTATAATCGATTAGTCACTTACTTATACCCTCTACTGTCGTACTGTCAACATCGTGTTGACGTTTTAAATAAACTCTCAAAAATGTTTAATTGCTTAAATCTATCGTCTAATTTACTATAATATATGACCAGAGTAACAAATATTTAAAACAATATAAAGGTAACAACTATTTAAAACAATATAACTTATCACATTTTCGAATGAAATGTGTCAGAGTGCCACCTACTGGAAGCAGTATTAACTATCTCCAATCATTTAGTTACGTGATCTGCCATCTATCGGCAATTAGCAACAACACCTAATATGTTTCCATAGACCGATCAATAAAAATGCTAGAGAACGCTCATAGTTGGCACCACTAGTCTCAGAGCGCAATAAAATATAAAGGATTTAAAGAATATGAAATGGAGCGTGCAGCAAGATATAAAACAACACAGTCCAGATATGTTAGAGAAGAAATAAAAACATTTAAATTTAAATTACAAATACGATAATTAGTAGACTTCAGAAAAAATTTAATCTGATATTTAATTTCCTATACATTGGATATATGTAAATAACATTTGATATTGTGTTTTATAAATAAGAATGCAGTTGTTATTTTTGTCAAATACTTGTATACATGTACAGGCCATGTACCAATGTTTCCTTCCCAATGTTAAATCTTTACTCATCAGGATATTTAAACACTTTGTCACTTATATTTCATTAATAACTGTTGATATAAATATTAATTTATGATGTATATTTCTGTACAACTATTATAGAAGCGGTAATAATAATAACCTTTATTTAAATTATAATTTTAACAAATTAACATTTTAGCAGTATGGTAATAGCGGTGCCACGCAAATTAGCTCGGAAACAAAGGGATGTAAGACTGAGGTTTGGAAGTTGGAAAGGTGGTACGATGACTGGAAGAGGACAAGAATTTGCGGACGTGTTGAAGAGAAGACGAACTAGGATCCGCCGTCGTGCGCTGCGGGAGTTGAGCTGAGCGCCCTCCCCTTCTTTAATGCTAACAAACTTTGCATATAATATTGCTCTATAACATGCTCAGCAACTATTGGTTAAGAATCTCAATTGAAAAGACAATCAGTTCATCATCAATAAAATTATAGCTATATATCTGTCTTTTAAATGGATCTCAGAGATTGGAGAGGGATACAAGTATTATTATTGAGGGAATGATATAAAAAGGAATAGTGTTGGAATTATGCTTGATGAGAAATTAAAAGAGAGTGTGACGGGGGCGAAGAGGGTGAGTGATAGAATCATTGCTGTTACAGTACACTTAACCGAACTTATATTTATATAAAAATTAATGTATTATTTAAAAATTTACAATGATTTTAATAGCTTATAATAATATTAATATTAATAATGAAAAGCTTATGAAGAAGTTATAACAATTTCACAAATCCTATCTAATGGCTTAAAAGCCAAATTATTAATTTAGTAAAAATATGATACTCGCTGTATACTTCATTCGAGAGTAGTATTTTAAAAAGTTTCTGACAACGAAAATTTGTGGTATAGTATGGAAAATTCTTTTCTACTGCTTCATGAATAAAATCACAATTAAACTACTAAACATATAATATATATATATCTGTTTTTGTTCGAACCTTACAAATATCAATACAAAACTTTATACAGTTATAACAATTGTTTTTTTTGTTTAACACTCCTTTAAAACATCGATCATAAATTCTTTTGTCAAGCAATTTTTATTATTATTTGAAATCAAAAATTAAAGTATAGTAAGTTAGGCCTTGATAGTTAAATAATGAAAAGAAAATTGTTTATATATACAAAATATATATCATTTACATTCAGGTTTATTTAAATAATGATGAATTTGTAGAATTAAAATTAAGACAGAAAATTAGACTTGAAAATGGTAATTCACATTTTTACGTATCTATTTTGGTTTATAAGACAAATTTTTCCATTGCATTTCAAATCCAACACGTGATTACAAGTTGGCTACAACAATCAAAATATATTTCAGGAACTTGGAGTCATCTTTAGTCGTGACAATTCAAGATTGTTCAAAGTATTATACAAACAGAAGTCTAGGTATTCATATTTTATATATTTATGGTCATATAAAATAAGAGAAACTTTAGTTTATTGACACTGAATTAGATTTGTAGATAAGTAGATACGGTTTCAATTTACAACCGCAGCTTTTAAATTACTGTTAAACTTTCATGTAAAAAAACAAATTTAGGAGAAACTTTTCATATAGCTAATATATCAAAAATTTCTGTAAATAATATAAAATATTACGATAATTCAGTCTGTAAACAAACCTTAAATAACACATAAGTCGATATTGGGACGGTGTGCGATGACAATATTTACATGCATGGTACTCGTAAGTACAGTTGAAGCAGGCTTCAAAGTTAATATGGTCGTTTCATTTAAAAGCAAGAAACATGTAATATAGACAGATAGATGAAATGTCATTTATGTTTATTTTTGAAATTAATTTGAGCTTATTGTGTATAGATAGTGTGATAGGAATGGACTTATAGAAGTGGCAGGTCTAAGTCCTGATCATGTTAAACTTATTTAAAATGTTAGTTCAAATGTCATGAATAACATATTTATAACAAAATTAAAATCATAAATTAAACTACAGTAAAAATCCGTTATACAAAGAAAAAACACTTAAATGTTTGAGTAAAACTGATAGCGTCCAGTTAATAAAATACAATTTTAAAGGTCAATGGACAAATTGTATGATAAAAAAACCAATGGCGGACAGAAATGAAATTGTGAGATTATATTGATAAAAGCCTCTAGTTTATTATGGTAAGGGTCGCTATGTTGTGGGTTGTGGGAATTTCGAAAAAAAAAAACATTTCATGTTTTAAATTATTTATTCAGTGTGATCAATACGAGGGTTTAACTGAAAGTTCTTAGAAAATCAAAAACTAAGCATTCTAGCAAGTTATTAGTTTTATTGTAACTTTTCAAAATAGCGTCCATTTACATCAATACATCGCTGCATTCGATAGAACCATTGAGAAAAGCACCTTGCCCACTCGGCCTTAGGGGTCTCTTCGACGGCGTTTTGAAACGCAGCCACTGCTTCTTCGGCGTCTATAAAACGTTTTCCTCGAAGTTTTTCTTTTATTTTCGGAAATAAATAAAAATCGCAGGGTGCGAGGTCGGGGCTATACGGCGGGTGACCCAGTAATTCCACGTCTGAGGTCACTAAATAGTCGATCGTTTGCCTGGCGGTGTGCGACGAGGCATTGTCGTGATGAAGGAGGATCCTGCTGCGAGGTCGTTTCTCTCGAACTTTTTCCAAGACAAGTGGCAAACAATTGTTAGTATACCACTCTGCATTAACCGTTTTCTGATCCTCTAAGACTACTGTCGCGTAATGTCCTGTCTTTCCGAAGAACGAGGCTACCATCTTTTTTCCAACACTTCGACCTCTCTTCACTTTAGTTGGCAACTCTTCGGAAGGAAACACCCACTGAGCAGACTGTCTTTTGGTTTCCGGATCATAACAGTAAATCCAGCTTTCGTCACCCGTTAGTATGTCGAACACAGCATTTGAGTCACCTCCGTTAAATTTTTGGATCATTTCTCGGCACCAATCAACACGGCGGAGTTTTTGAGCCTCGGTCAAATTATGCGGTATCCAGCGGGCACAAAGCTTCCTGACCGCTAAATGTTCATGGAGGATTTTGTGCACTTGACTCATACCTATGCCTAGACTTGTCCGAATCTGCTGATAGGTCACTCTTTTGTCAGTCTCTATCATACGTCGCACAACACTGATGTTATCTTCAGTCGTCGCTGTAGAAGGCCGTCCCTCACGCAAATCATCGGTGAGATTAGTTCGACCATGTTTGAATTCATTAAACCAGTTGTAAACTGTGGCACGAGATGGGGCTTCATCGTGAAAAGCCAATCGAAGTCTATCATAACTTTCTTGTTGACTTAAATGACATCGAAAGTCATAAAAAATCATTGCACGAAAATTTTCTCGGCTTAAATTCATTCTGACCTGCATAGACAATTTTCAATTTGCCGCCAAATCGTAAAACAAATGACAAATGAATGAAATGTACACTCAATAATATTGGTAAAGAGTTCTATTTTCAAAATTTAAACTATTTTTTTTAATATAATGCTTTTAAGTGGCCAGTTCTAAAAACTTTCAGTTTGGCCCTCGTATCAATCGTGATTTGATCTAAAAATCCGGCAGGGGCATTGATTTGCTGTTGGTTCCTAGCCCAAGATAAAAAATAAACAATACTTTCAATATGCGCGCAGCTCCCGACGGTAAGGCAGCCGTGTATACGCGAACAGTAGTAGTCTACAAAACTTTGTCTTCCTTGTCTCGATGGATTTATTAAAATATATATGCAGTATTGTCGCGCTCTGACATGTCGCGACTGGATTCGTCCTCTTATCAATATATTATTGTTAATTAAGCCTAGGTGTCGGTAGAGTTCGATTAAGTAGACACCATTTGGTCTGGACACCATGTGTTCATGGCAATACGACCTGGCCAGTCTTAAATGATAACTGCCTAAAGTGAATAATATTAATTTTTCGTAGGTTAGTTGTGGGAAATCTCTTAAATCTGGACTGTTTCCATCTAATGGCATAAATGCAACTCTTTGTCGATTTATATTATTTTCAATGACATATTGTGCCAGTTGATTTTCTCTATTCATGTTGTCGTTTATAATGTTAATAAACTGCTCGACGTATACACTATCTTCATACGGACGCCTAATAGTGTTTATAATTGCTGCCGTGATTTTGAAGTCCGCCATCATATTTCGCATTGCTACATTAAAATAAGTATGTCGAAATATTTTGTAATCTTTTTTAAAACGGCCATTTAGTGCCTCAATTGCCCATCGACACATTGTTATTAATCGTGACTTATTGGCATCTATCGTTGTCAATTGTTCTCCCCTTGCTCTGGAAGGTGGCATATGTGGAACATAACCACATTCTTCAATTAAAGGAATTGCATCGCGAAATCAACGATCCAGTATAAAAACGTCGTTAACTCTTAAAAACCAATGCCAAGGGGATGCTTCATTCTGTAACAGATGACGAACGATTGAGGCATCTGACGTTGTCGCTGGATATGGCCCCACAACATTTATTATAAAGCCATCGGTGCAAATAACCAAAAAAGGTTTAACTAAGTTTCGGAATTTGTGAAGACTATATGTTTTTCTTTGGAATAAAAAATTGGCACTTTTTTGTACATATAAGTACATGCCGTCCATCACGAAAATTCCATTTTCATTGTGGTTACCACCAAAAATATGATTCGGGATCGAAAGATTTCTGGCAATTACATCATTCCGTGGCATGAAATCTTCAGTTAAGCACTGTCTTGCTATTTGCAGCTTTCTCTCAAATGTTCGTCTGGACATACTGAATTTTGATGCTAATCGCTCATCTGATTCACCGGTTCTTATTTTTACTAAATAAACCCCTAAAACGGTGGCAGGAAATTCAGACCTGACACGAAGAGATGGAGTTTGGTGTAAAATAGTATTAAACTGAATTTTAGTTAAAGACGTCCAAAAATGCAGCTCGTCGTCATCAAATTCTTCAATATTTTCAAAATGAAAAAAGTTTTGACGCTCGTATCCCCATTTGTACAGATTTATTAGGTCTAGCACGTGTGCACTATTAATGTTATCTGATCATTCAAAAGCAGGTCCCAATCATTTGTCATTATATGAGGCTGGCAAGCTCGCGCTAGATCAGGTACATATAAATTATGATTATGAAGAAGATAAAATCTGGCATATAATGGTACACCTCGTGTTGCAATGTTCCTGCAGTTTTGAAATATGCAGCGTCGTGCAGTGTTCGATGCTCGTAAATATCCAGAAATAGTTAGTAAATCTTGACCTTCGACTGCTGTTCCTTGGTCAAGTTGATCTTGTGCATTTTGATTGTGCACAGCGCGATCAAATCTTTGCCAGCATGGATGACATATTGATCTTGTACCATCAAAAGGAAATCTGAAATAAGTTAAAATATAACAATGATTATATACCAAAAAAAGGAAATCTGAAATAAGTTATAATATAACAATGATTAATGCTTATCATCAACAAGACTATGCTTTTTCACAATATAGCTATCCGCTGCCAACTACATAAGGACATAGGGAAGGTAAGGTAAGGGAAGATTTTGTATTATTATTACAAATCACAACTAAAAACGACGAAGGATTGTAATAAAACATTAAACAAAGGAAACAATGCGCACGTGCAAAAAGCGATACTCGTCTATGTGTGAGAGAGAGGGAATGAACATACCTGCCGATTTCATCACGCGGGGCATATAATTCGGCAAAATCCTTTTGTACCTATTTAATAGAACAATAACTAACATTACTATATAACTATTCACTAGCAATTAAGTGTACATAGGCAAGATTTTTGTCTTGTCATTTGAATCATATAACAAAGTAGAAATACTGACAAAAACCCACATCTATAGTATTAAAGGTTTTTGGATAAAAGCGGGGCAACACTCTGATGACTATTTTATACTCTCGCTGGTCGCTAACTTAAATAAAACGATGTCTTTATTTGTTTAAGTAAAATACGTATGTATTTAAGATAGACAAATAAAGCATATTAATACAACACTTACCTCGCGTGGTATTATTTCTTGTAGAAATAACACTGCGTGATTCCGATAATTTTCGAAAAACAATTCGGTAAGTATGTGTTTTCTCCGACGTAACACGGATCTGTTACATGTAACACAATTATTACGTCTATCCATATCAAAGGCAAATAATCAGGTCCAGTAAATCTGATTATGTAGTCGACAAAATATAACCGGTAAACGCACAGATCACCACGAAAGACAACGAAGGACTGCAAAGTGTAACATACCGGAGGAAACAATGCGTTAGCGCAACGAGTGAAATGTCATTATGTGTGTGAAAGAGAGAGAACGAAGATTTACCTGCCGTTATGACCACGTGTGGCGTCTTTCCTCAGATTTTTTTGTAGTTTATTAACAGAACGATAGCATATCCAGTAGACTCTAAAAATACGACATTTTAACAATATGTTTTAGGATTAATCTTTTTTCTCCCACGGATTCCAAATAAAGTAACATCATATAATATTAAGGGAAAATATACACTTTCATTTTATAACATTTTCATTAATGTCCGCGACCGGGTCGGATTGTGCCCAATGACCTTTTTAAAGGCATAGGAAGACGTCCCATTTTGAGAATAAGTTAGATTTTTTTGTCAAAGGCATTGGTATTTATTTAGCCACCGCGGGTAATAAAGATAAAAAACGTTTAGGTAAACGTAAATGTTAGATTTATATTTCGGTCGGATTAATTACTGCGTTAAAAATCAATTATATCAAAGCGATTTTATTAAAGCTCCGCCCATTTTTCCAAATAATATGTGAATACAATAGCTATACATAGTCAATTTTGAAAAACTGTTAAACCTTTTAATAACACAAAGTTTATACAAGTACTTATGCTTAGATGTTTATTTAAATTTTACATTATATACATTTACTTTCTTTTTTACTTTTTCCGAGACACAATTTCATTTATTAATTATTATGAAAGAATTTGAAGAAATGTATAAATCTGACTTGTTAATAAATGATTTTAAATAAGCGTCTATTACATTTTCTCGCATTACTTTTTTATACAGTAATAAATTCTGTTTAAAAATTTATTTACAGATATTGAAATAAATTCAAATTATGAAATACATTAACAGATATTGAAATAATTTTAAAAAGTAAAGCTATAAGATGTTAAATAACTTTTTCTCATAATTATACTATATAGTTAGAATGGTAAATCACGATAAGTGAATAATGTTATATATCAACTTATTTATTATTTTCCAATATACTATTTATATTGCAACATTTTTACAAAATGTTTATTTATATTATATCATAAATAATACTAGGATCCGCCAACCGTGCGCGGCGGGTGTTGAGCTGAGCCCCTCTCCTTTCATCTCAATACCTAGGAAATATCGATTTATTAGGACTAATTGTCATCTTCTAGCTCAGCACATTGCTCGCACGCGCAGGGCAGCTCTAATGTACTGTCTACGGCAAGAGTGACCTTATTAGGTTACCTTTTGAATGGCTAAACATTTTTTGAATCTGTTTTCACTATAACATCCGCGTTCGGCTCAAAAATAAATGAGAAAATTTTTAGCTAATTATGTCGTCGCGTTCTAAAGACAACTAAACACAAAAAAAGGTCTCCAAAACGGTTAAGAGCTTCACTTATGCTCAGCTCAAACAAGATTTTTTAACAAAAATGTTAATATTCTGTAGACAATATATATGACAATACTATACAATCATGTTAAATTCGTGACAAATTGTTTACAATAAATCAGTACATGAAATAACAAAATGTAATATAACATGCATTACGCATGCCTTCAAACTAAGTTCAAACTATGCTCTTGTATTGTGTCACTTTGCAATCAAGGGCAGTATAATTCAGTGCAAAATCTGATAACACGTAGGATACACATAATGATAACCGTCCCTTCTCACACACTTCACACACTTCTGATTAATAAATATAAAGTTTTTAAATTGATTAATTAAAACAAAATATTTTGTATACCGTAACTTAAGTACAACTTTTGGTAGTAGTAATTATTAAGAAAATATTCAAAATTAAAAATTTATTATATAATACTTAAGTAGTTCTAATAAAATAAACGAATGATTTAATAAGTTTCATAAAAATACCAGATAGATACAGAAATGTAACAGGAAAAACAGTTAAAGAAACTCTAAAAGCTTCCACGAGAATTAAAGTATTAAAACATTTTTTGTTTTTAAATTATAATTAATTACGTTAATTACAATTTAAAACCAAACCATGTTTGTTTGAGTTATTAAATTGTACTCGTATTATTATCAAAAATGATAAACGATAATTACCTTTAAAATAACATTTGTGAACGATTATTATGATATTAATTAATTAGTCTCATTTATAATATTTATTTATAATTAAAATTTATTTTCATATTTTCATTTCCTGTATAATTTTTACAAACTGGTCTGATGTTATATTTAGGATGGAATAAAATCCATTGACTTGGTGCCAAGAACTATTACTCCATACAACTTGTACATATATAAAGCACAACCGATCAGACCATGGTTGACTATGCTTTATACTTACTTAGAGTTTAGACTATCTCTATATTTATATAAGGCATAGTGAAAATGATATACTGATAGTGTATCTGTAATATACCGTTATCACTTGGTCGCTCTTCCCCGGAGACTCTTGGCAATTGGCACTCGGTATGGCGTTAATTACCAAATTAAGGCAATGTAGGTTAATGTAACTTTAATTTTGTACAAATATTTTGTACATTAAATATGTATATGGAGTTGTGTATTTTACGTATGTCTATACTAAAGTACAAATACAGATACACTTTATTATATATTTTTTTTAATAGACAATACAATACTAATTTAATTAATACTATAAAGTATAAATATTAATTCATAAATTTTGTAATAAATGTACAGCTTTAAGAATATCTTAGTAATAATCATTTAATTTCTAACCTGAAAATCTGCAATATTTCCTAGCTATTATATTATACCTGAAATGGTTATAATATGCTTGGGCTGTTGGTCTAGTCGTTATAAACCAAGTCGGCTGTGACAGACATTCTCTGATGCGAGTGTTATAATTTATTTATTTTGTACCTGTAATTTTTTTTCAAAAAATATATATATATTTATGCTGTGTTTTATGACTACCATGACAGCTAATTTATTTATCTTGCCATAATTAATATTATACTTATTTTGTATTATAAATAAGAATGTAAGATAGAGTAATCGAGGGTAGCTTTCCCCTCGAGGATTGTATACATACTTGTATGTAGATATAATGTGATGGAGGAAATATTGAACGTGTATCGAGTGTGAAAGACTTTTGACTGACTTTACTTTGTAATTAAAAGAACTGCACGTCGATGTATGTCATGGTAAATTATCCACTGGAAATATAATTTTGTTTAAGTAAAAGTATGTATTTATAAATATAATATTAATAAAAAACATTTTATTTAATTTCTGTTTTAAGTTTTTATTCTTCCTAAATTATACAATCAATAAGAAGAACTTTAATAAAAACTATAAATAAAATGCACGGAGTTAAAAGTTAAATTTATATTATTAAATATAACTTCAAGAGAGTGTGGACTTGTAAAAGAGATTAATTTAAACTTGATTGTAAAAAATGTGTATTTTAATAAATGTATCAATCTATCTGATGCTTGTCAAAGCAAGGGTTTCTTTTTATGTTTTTTTTTATTAGTTACATACTATTTAAATATTATATTTATATACTTAGTACATTGTCTATTTCATTATCTTTTGTTATTACTAGGATTGTTGGGCTTATTAACACCATGCCATGCCATTTTGTAATAAAATATAATTTTGAAAATTATATTGTTTCAATAAATTGCTTCACGGTCACTAGATTCATGGACTTCTTAAATTAAAATGTAATATTTATTACGGGTTCACTAGTATCACTGAGTATTCACTAGCTGAAATTAATAATTAAAAATGAAATTATATGAAATAACGAGTAACTTGACCATATATTACATAAATTGTTTTATCTCAAGACTGTTCTTAAAGTTAGAATACTGTATTCTTATCTGGAATTACATTAACTAATAGTCTTAGGATTATAATATTTATAAATGAAACCTAATACGTTTTTATTGAATTGTACCACTAAAGTCTCATCAATATTCTATCACGAGTGTACCACTTATATCTTACATTCCTGCTAAGAACGCGTACAGAATACAGAAAGAAATGCATTTCTATAAATTTAATATTTAATTAAAATGTAGAAAATAGTGTTAAACAAAAAATGTAAATGTAAAGACAACATCAGAGAAGGATAGAATAATATTTTATTAGATCACATGACAAGACTGCGACAGGAACAAATAAATCTTGGAGTAAAGAGCGATCTCAACGGAATAGCGGTAGGTAGGGTTTTCAAAATATTTCTGAATAATTATCAATTACCTTTGCTAAGGTTGTTATATATTTTCTTTTTGAATAATTAAAGGAGATTTCATTTTGAAAAAATAAAATCAATACACAACCTCCTATTGCACCCCAAAAGTTAAGGTATTTTCAAGAAGAATTATATCTCATTAAATTTTGTAGCATTTATTATTTTATCAAACATATTTAGAGCATAAAATAATTTAGTCCGTTTTTAGTAGCACACCGTATTTCATTTAAAATTCCAATTTATATAATTATGGAGTATTTTTTTTACAATAATAAATATGATTCTTATTTATCGTCAGTTTTCATATTTTGTAAAAAAAAAAGGTAAGCCTTAAAAACCTACATAAAATTTGCAATAGCAAGGAAAAATATGTAAAAGGTAAAAGATTAAAATCTTAATTAATAATCCCTGATCTTCCACGTGTTAGCTGTGCTTCTCTCAACTAAGCTTTTTTGTCACTTTTCTTGGTATTTATTATTATGTATGTAATTGTCTTTTCCTCTAGTTGCCAGTGTCTATCTTAAATTATTCACAAATGTTATTAAAAATATTTATATTTATAATATTATTTTATTAGTACTGTGACATGATAACAGAATTACTTATCAAATTACTTCTTTAGAACGCTTCCTAGTTAGAATAGAATTTTGCTTTCAATAATTCTTTTGTATGAAATTAAAATTCAACGTTCCTTCGCTTCGGTCTATATTATTATTACGGCATAATTTTTGGAATTTCACATTTTTACAAGTGACATTTATTTATTTATACATGATTTAAGAATTTTAAGATCTCTGAAAACTATTGTATGAAAATATAGTATAAATGTATGCATCTATAGCAGCATACTTTTATAAAATGCTTTATATGCCCTAATATATTATTTATCATAGCAACTATTACTGTAAAATATAGTATAGATAGAAAAGCATATTTATAGAGGTTTTCATATATATTATAATCATACGATATTGTAGTAAAACAGGATGATAAGTAGCGTGAGTGTTATGAGAAGTTATTGTGAAACGAAACTACAAATCCATATATGTAGTTCGCAAAGCTTTTAATGCAGTTCAAACTGGAAGTAAATAAAATATTTCTTTACATAACATTTTAAATGTCATATTATATTGACTTAAAAGTTTAAAGAGCCGATCTTCGCTCCTGTAGAGTAATGAACGCCACAGCTCTTCTTCAGTCTCATTTTCATGAATGTTTGTAAATCCCAACATATGTAACAAAATATTCGTAACATAAATTATCTAAACATTAAATATGTCTGGAACGGCTTTGGTTTGAAAAAATATGTTCGTACGTACGTACTATTATACATATATTACGTAATAGTTATTATTTTTTTGTTAAATATATATATAAATATATTGATTGTTACAGATAATACTTTGTTATCTAGTAACTTTATCACAATAGTCATTTAGAGTGTTTACTTTTAAGCAGAAATTTATTCCTCCTTAAAATTTCGTCTTAAAAAAGGCACTATTATATTGTAATAAAAAGATTCATCAGTCTATTTATTATCAAATTTATTTTACATTTCTCAGATAGTATATAGTATTGATATAATAAAATAAAAACCCCTAAGTGGAATGCCCATAGTTAATGCCGAAAATGATCTGGAATCTTTCTAAGACTTTCAACTTTCAGAAAGATATATCGAATCAGCTTGATAGTATGACTATTCAGAAACTAGAACAGGAGTAACATGCAACGAGATTTCGTATTGACTTCACAATTGAAGTTGTTGGTCACTGAGCATTCGCCTTGCATAATACACACACACAATGCGGACACAACTAGAACCATTTGAAACTTTAAATTAAATTTGTCTATTTGTCTATCTACCGTGTAAGTTAGTACATTAAGGATTTAAGATATAAATATAATATTTTGTAATCGGATAACATCATCTAAATTTTAAATAGAACAGATTTATACATATTGAATATTTTTCTAAAGCAATATATTGCATATTATATTAACAGTAACATTCGATGTATTTTATATCATCATTGCAATCTAGAAAAAAAGATTCTTGCATCAATTAGTTTTAAAAGAAATTCTATAAAATTTTGATATGAATACACATTTCTCGAATGATACAATCTTGTGTATTGTATTTGAAATATTATTTTCTTAATTATCGTAATAATTTAAATATTTTTTATAATATTATGTTGATGTATAATTAATTTACATTCATATGAAATGTATTCTATATGTATTTTAAAAACTTAATTCTGAAGTTTCTTAGACTTTTTAGAATTAGACTTAGAAGTTTTCTGGGCACACGTCCAGATATACATACAGATATAATACAAAACAATTCTTCTTGTTTGTATAAAACTTTATACAATATCTCTAATTGTCACGCGTAAAGCTGACTCGAAGTTTAGGAAATGCATTTAAGTTATTGTAGAAGAACTTGCAGTCACGTATTGGAAAGGAAATGCAATAGAGAAATCTGTGGTGTACAAAACACAAGACGTGTATAATATATGAATTACCATTTTCAAATCAATTTTGATTTCAAATAAGAATTAAATTTTTGCATCATAAAAGAATTAATAATGAAACTCAAAAGATATTATATTTAACTCAAAAGAGCAATAAATGCTACACATAATTCTAATGTTTTGTTAACTAACATATTTCTGTATACAGTGTTCGGCTACAAGTATATAATACTATAGGATAAAATTCTCAATAGTTGTTTTTTTACTAAACCTTTATTAAATCGTTGACAAGAATATGTAATACGCGAATTTTAGAAGTAGCAATACAATGTTAAAACACTGAATTTATTAGATTTAGGCTATCTGTAAGTAATAACTTGTGATATTAATCTGTTATAGACAGTATTGACTAATGTTTTCTAAAATTGTTCTAGAAAATGCTCGATTAAAGCTGTTTTGATCGAATTTAGAATAATCATAGCTTTGCTAGTGTAGGAATCTTACATTGATTGTAATATACATATTAATTTTATGTTATAAAATCCCTATTAAAATTAAAAGCAGAAATATACTTAACTTATAGTTATAGTTAAATCTTATAGTTTCGAATTATTGTTATCAGTAAAAATAACAATTTTTTCTCTCGTATATTAGCCTAAGAAAACAATTTGTAAAGAAAATCATTTTAAGCGAACCTGCATGCACCTACATTGTTAGATTAAGTGCCTACTCATATTATTTTTCTCCTCTATTTGATAATGTAATGTATGTAAAATGTTCTTAGTAGAAATTAATTGATAACAACTGAAGCTTGGAAGTCAAAAAAAGAAAAGTTTTATAGAAAATATTATCTGTTATATTATTAATAGAAAATAATAAATGTGAATTTTATGTCAGAAACGGAATCTCAAAGAGAAGTCTATTTCAAACAACTGCATAAGAAGTATTAAGGTAACCTAATTCACGTAAAAAGTCCCTAAAATACCATATAGTATTTTATATTGTTTTGAAATAAAATAATTGTTTGCACATGAGTTTAGATTACCCAAAAATTTATTATTTAAAATATATGTACAATCAACTAGAATTCTTAAGATATTTTATTTAAATAATTAAAATAAAAAAACGCGTCAATAAAATTAGCTCATTACTTGAAATTTCTTGTTTTTTCCGTACATTATAATATACTATTAGCAAGGATTATCTCGACATTGCCTAATCCAGGTACATTACAAAGTGATTGTAAAAATTTAAACTTATTCGATCATATTTTTTATTATTATTAAAGATATTTATATTAGTACGTACCTTTAAATTAAATACAGCTGGCTGTTTCATCCACAACCAAGTTACTAAAAAGTTAGTTAGGTTAGGTATATTTCCCATTAGAATCTTTTTTAATTTAAAAAGCTTGGAAATAAATTAAGACTTAAAACTATAGGGTTGCATTTAAATTGGTATGCAAATGGGGTTCGTTCTGATTATCTCGATGCATCTGATCACGTAATTAGTTTGCGCAGCAAACAACGATGAATAAGAACAAAGTGGTTAATATTGTTTACAACAATTCTGAGGCATTATTCGAATATTTTTGTAAACCCCATCAGACGTTATAGCGACTCCACATAGATTAAATTTTAAAACTTAGCTGTACCCGTAGCTTTATTATCTTATTATATTTCACTTCGACTAAAACTATAAAATTTAGGCTAGGGATTTAACTTAACTGTCTTAAATCTTAAACAATTTATGTCAAAATAGACAGGACCCGACCTTCATAAATCTGAAGGCGACAGAAGCAGATATCCTCCCTGTTAGTAGTTAAAAGACTAAAAATACATTGTCATTAATTAGGTTCCATTCAATTTGAAACACCGATCTTGAATCATAGAAGAACTCGGATAGATGTCATAACACTTTAAGAGCCCATATTCTACATTTTTATCATAATTTCTTAATAATAACATTTAATGAGTTTTAATGTTATAAACTGTTTTATTATTATTATCTATAGATTAGTTGGAGATTCGAAGTTATTAATTACACTTAAACTTTCCTTACTCGAAACCTATTTGAAAGTTACTTCAGAGCAATCATGGTATCTAATATTTACAACATAATCTTAACTCAATTCTTGAGAATTTAAAATTAATTGAATTACGATTTCACTTCAATTTTCAATTTATATTTGGAAATTTTATTTAATGTACTGTCTTATATTTGTTTTGTAAATAAATATGAATTTGCTCCCACTGTAATATAATGCGAAAAATTATATTTATCAACAACATTTAGTTAAGGAAACAAGTCAACATCCCCTTAAATAAATATTAAAAATTTATATTTTATGTTAAGATATGCGATAATATTAACCACTATAACATTCCCCCCTTCCCTCAAATTTGGCGAATATGATGATGGCTGACCTTTGCGTTATGCTCGTGAATGGGTACTGCTTGCGGTGAGTGGTCGTCTTGCTAGCCAAGGATTTCTTTTTTCTTATTATTAACAAATAATTAGGCATTACAAAGTACATTAAGAATTAAAAAAAATATTTAATTATTCTTTCGGTAAGATTTACTTATAATAAGAACCAATTATATTAAATTCATGACAAATTATTTACAGTAAATCAATACACGATACAGAATAGTGTATGTAATATTAAATGCATTATGCATACCTTACTATGCATCATTCTGTTGTAGAGGTCGAAATATAACAAGAAAGCGTTGCAAGTCACCTTCAATCAAGGAGATCGAAATTCAATACAAATTCTGGTAACATATCTGACACACATAATAATTGTATTTCTCTCCTTTGTCACTTCTGTTACTTGTAATCTCATCCGCTTCTGATACTGATCTGATCACAACTGTAGTTTTTAAATGGAATAGTTGAAATAAAAATCTTTTGACTGATTAATATTTATATTTATAAATTGATTTTTTTCTTTTCGTCATGTTTCTAATTTGAATGTACCAGTCTGTGGTTAAATTTAGTATGGAACAAAATTTAATCATGATTTAACATGCCAGGAACAATTGCTCCATTCAAGTTATGGTAGGGTTGGCTATGCCTTATAAGTATGAATAAGTATTTAGAGGTATGATCTCTATTTAAATAACGTATTGTGAAAATGATATACTCATCGTTTATCTGCACTTTACCGTTATTGCTTGGTTGCTGTTCCCCGAAGACTTGAAAACGGTATGGAGGTAATTACGAAATTATGACTATGTAGGTTAATGCAATTATGATTTTATACAAATATTGCATGTATTAGATAAAGGATGTTATGTACATTACGTATGTTTAAATTAAAGTATAGGGTTGCCTGTTTGTTTGAAGTTACAATTTATAGTAATTTATATTTCTATTTTTGTTGACAAAAAAACACATATAAAAGATAATAAGATAAAATTCAAAAAAAAAAATGTTAAATAAACTAAACAATAATATAAGATATAAATATAAAATTCGACTCCCACACGGGACAATTATTTAAAGAATTCCGCTGTTTAGAGTCTCGCTGTACCATGTTTTCCTTATTTCTGTTTATAAACCCGTAGCGGTGCAGATTCCAATTTCAAATGTGATTTTTCGTTTTTTATATACTACAAAATATTCGTGGTTAAAAAATCATGTATATATTTAGTTTCATTCTATAACTACTCGTATCATGACCGCCAATTTATTTTATTCAAGCAAATCAAACAAAACAAAAGACATAAAATCCAATAAAGCAATGACATTTATCTCAGGATTATAACGAAAATTCGCTAAAGGCCTGAAAATGTTAACATGATTCTTTTATAATCAATTTAATTTATTTTTTAATAAATACTAGATTATAATTTTTTTAATACAATAATCCAATGTGATATAAAACAAAAATGTACCGACTATCCCTTACAAATTTGAAAGAATAAAAAAGGCAACCATCTTGAACCCTTTTCTGCATCTCTCTTTGATGTGTAAAAAATAATAAAAATATTTTAATAATATGTGGATACTTAAATATTATTTGAAAATACGTATTTTTTTCAGACATACTTTTAGGATAAAGTGCTACTTTAGAAACTAAACCCTACTTGAGCTGGGTGTAGGACTAGCATATACCACTACACTTTAAAATCTGAAACGGCTCCATACTTACACCTACTTGTACATATGTAGCATAGTTTTATAAAATACTTTATAAGCCCCAACGAATTAACTACATTTCGAAGCAAATGTTACTGTAAAGTATATTTTAGATAGGCTAAGCATATTTCTTTCACACAATTTCTTTCATGAATTATCATATATAATGAAATTTTATGACAAGTATAGTATGAGTAATGTGAAGTACATTTATAATATGCAAACTGTGAGTATTAATTAAAATAGATTTACCACTTTATAAAATTAATAGTATTTTAGATTTTTTAAAGAAACCAGCAAATACATACTTAGTAAAGTTTTTTATTACAATAATGTTTTTAAATGAATAAAACGTTTGTTTTTACCGTTTTATAAATGTTATATTACGTTTACTTCAAAGTTTAAAAGGCAGGTATTAATATATTCATGGACAAAGATCTTAAAATACTGAACGTGACAACTCATCTGCTACGTTTTTCAACGTGAGTAATTTCTATCTTATTTGTCGTCATAATATAGTAAATGCTGATTAACTTTACGTTTAAAAAATAATAATATATATATTTGGATAAAGTTACCCTACAGAGAAGTTACCTTTCCTCTTGAGTAACAAATTGAATAATTAATAAAAAGTGGCGTGAAGCTATCACGCCATATCCCTTACGGGGTAGCCAGAGACGACGGAGCGCCACACGATACGGTCCCTACATCGCCTCGGCCACAGACATCAAGCTCTTCATACATGCCCTCCGGGGGTCCTCATGCTTTTTACGCGAAACCCATTATCTACCTTATTAGTAGGTCAAGGATTTTTTTTTTTTTTTATTTTCGAGGAGGGCAAACGAGCTTGCGGGTCACCGTTGGTATGTGATCACCGCCGCCCATGAACTCTTGCAACATCCGAGGATACACAAGAGCGTTGCCGGCCTTGGAGAAAGGAATATATGCCTTTTTTGAAGGTACCCATGTCGTATCGATCTGGAAATACCGCCGAAGGAAGTTCGTTCCACATTTGAGTGGTACGAGGGAAAAAAGTCCTTGAAAACCGCACAGTTGAAGATCGCCACGCGTCCAGGTGGTATGGATGATAAAGGAGGCGATGGCGAGCTGTGCGGTAGTGAAATTCGGCGGTAGGCATCAGATCGAATAGTTCTTCGGAACACTCCCCGTTGTAAATGCGGTAGAAGACGCACAAAGAAGCCACGTCTCTACGCAATGCCAAAGAGTCCAGCCGTTCACAGAGCACTGAGTTACCGACAATCCGAACGGCTCTCCGCTGTACGCGGTCAAATGGTAGAAGCTGATATTGGGGTGATCCGGACCAGAGATGAGAACAGTACTCCATGTGAGGCCGGACCTGCGCCTTATAGAGCGCAAGTCTTTGGCCAGGTTTGAAATACTGCCTCGCTCTATTGATCACTCCCAATTTCATCGAGGCCAACTTGGCCTTGCTCTCCAGATGACCACGAAACTGACAGTCGCTCGAAATGTCGAGACCCAGTATTCTGATACTTGGCGAGGCAATAAGAGGAGTGCTCTCGAAGAGCGGTGATACGACAAATGGGGTTTTCTTAGTGGTAAACGCGCTAACCTGTGTCTTTAGGGGATTGAACTGAACGTGGTTCAGTTCACCCCACTCAGAGACCATCCCCAGGGAGGTCTCTATTGAAGACACAAGTTTCTTTCGGCACTCGTCGACGTTTTCCCGAGAGAGACCTGCACGACCGGAATATACCGCATCCCCAGTGCTGTCATCCGCATAACAATGTATGTTGGAAATATCCAACATATCATTGATATGCAGAAGGAACAGAGTTGGGGATAGCACGCAGCCTTGGGGTACACCAGCATTCACGGGCTTGAGGTCCGAGCAAAAACCGTCGAGAACGACCTGTATGCTTCGCCCAGTGAGAAAACTGGTGATCCACTTGCATAAACCCTCGGGAAGCCCATAGGAAGGTAGCTTCGAAAGAAGCCCCTTGTGCCATACACGATCAAAGGCTTTTGCCATATCCAGACTAACTGCCAGACCTTCTCCCTTGCTTTCAATAACCGCTGCCCAACGGTGCGTAAGGTATAACAGAAGATCACCAGCTGATCGACCATGGCGAAAGCCATACTGCCGGTCATTGATCAACTGGTGATCCTCTAGGTACGTTAGGAGCTGTCGGTTTATGATAAACTCCATTATTTTGGAGAGAAGGGAGGTAATGGCGATAGGTCTGTAGTTAGCTGGGTCCGAGCTATCACCTTTTTTAGGGATCGGATGGACAAGGGCACGCTGCCATGAGACCGGGACTACGCCTTTAAGGTAGGAGTACCGAAATAGACGCGTTAGCACTGGAGTCAACTCAGGGGCACACGTTCGTAGCACTAATGGAGAAATGCCATCCGGCCCACTCGACTTATGAACGTCCAAGGAAAATAGAGACTGCCTGATAGTTTTTTGGCGAAAAACTATTTCCGGCATTGAACTCTGATACCGCGGGATGGTAGGCGGTGTCTTCCCTTGGTCGTCCAAAGTCGAGTTGGAGGCGAAAAGAGTGCCCAAGAGATCGGCTTTCTCTTTTGCCGTGTGGGCCAGAGAGTCATTCCCCATGTGCAACGGCGGTAGGGAAGGCTGGCTAAAGTTGCCCAGAGTGGCCTTGGAAAGCGCCCAGAATTTGCGCGTGTCAGGCGGGTACTTTGCCAGCTGATCCCCAATTTTGACGACATGCTTAAACTTTGCTCTAGCGATTTGCCGTTTGAAGAATCTGGAGGCGCGGTTGTATTTCCTCTTCAGAACTCTAGAGTTCGGATCCTTAGTGACTAACGCATTAGCCCAAGCTTGATAAGCCTGCCGTTTGCCAGCTGCTGCAGCCCTGACAGACGCATCAAACCAAGGCCGCAATCTGCCGCCAAGCGGTACCACAGAGCTTGGTACAAATAGTTCCATGCCCTGAAGTATCACATCAGCTACAGCCGCAGCGCAGTCACTAGGATCATTGGAAGGGAAACAAATCGGCCCCCATGGGTAGGATGCAAAAAAGGACCGCATTCCATCCCAATCCGCTGACTTGTAGTGCCAAACGCGTCGAGTCGCAGGTCTTGTACGATCAGGACGTCGAATGGGCACTACACTCCGTACCAGACAGTGATCAGAGGAACCTAAGGGAGCCTCGACAGTGATCTGGTACTTTTCTGGACGTGTAGTCAGCAGAAGATCCAACAAAGAGGGCGTGTGGCTGTCCACGTCCGGTAGACGAGTGTGCGTCTTTACCAGCTGGGACAGACCATTTGCCAGAGCTAAGTCAAACACAGATCTCCCCGCGTAGTCGGTGGCACGTGACCCTAGCCAATCGGCATGGTGCGCATTAAAGTCCCCGAGGACTACGACTTCGGCGGAGGGAGTCTGTGAAAGCAGATCGTCAATCTTCGCCTGAACATGGCCCAAGAGTTGATCCGTTTCTGCATTACCACTATGGGACCTGTAGAGGCACGCGTAGACTATGACATGGTCGTCCATGTCCACGCGTAGCCAGAGTACAGACAGGTCCCGACCTTCAAAAACCTGAAGGCGACGGTAGCAGATATCCTCCCTTACGAACACAGATACCCCGGCGTGTGGTGTAAAATGATGTTCTAGTTTATACCCGGGGTATGACAGGTACGCTGTGTCGCTAGGTTGAGATATCTGCGTCTCCGTCAAAAACAACAAGGCCGGCTGCGCCGTCTCAAGGTGGTGGTGGACGGCGTTTAGGTTCGAGTGAAACCCCCGGATGTTGCAAAAGTCCACATCTAGAGTGGAGTGGGGTGCCGCTGTTTGCCGTCGTTTGCCCTCAGAAAACACAAAAGGCGATATTTTGCCCGCCCCAGATACGACGGGCAGCCCGAGCAAAATCCGAGGATCATTCCCCCGATTTTGCTCGGGGAGGGGGTCCCCGGCTTCATCAAAGCCGGTACCCTCCTGGGGTATACTTGGGGGTATGGTTATAAAATATACTTTGTTTCTAGGATCTAAGAAACAAAGTATATTTTATAACCATATAATATAATCTTATGAATACAATCTAGATGAGATAAATAAAAGAATAGATCTATATGTATTGCATATTTTACTACCTTACATATTGTATATTGAAAACCACATTGTGTGGGTCACACACCACTATTGATAGCAAGAACAATAGACTCCTGCATCAGCTTTAATAGAAATTCCATTAAACTTTGCTATGAATACACAGTTCCTTTGAACTATCTAACTTTGTTTGGCGTATTTGTAATACAATTTTACCAGTAGTCATATTTATTGATAATCAAATTGTAATAGTAAGATTGCATTTCAAAGACATAAACATTACAATGCTTCTTTAAATAAAACTATAAAGAAAACTATATTGTAAATTGGAAAATTTGTTATAGTTGCATTACATATGATACAAGAAGAGTTTAATTACGAAGTTTTAATCAACTCTTATATTGACAACTGATGATTTTTTTTATATCATATTGAAATTCTAAGAGGAAACATTTTTTTACCCATTTTATATAAACAATAATGTTATTAATGTTACCTGAAAGAATAAACTGACCATTGTCAGTTGGAATGAATGTGGTCGTACCAACATTAATTACTTTTTAGTTTTAATACATTAAAACAAACCTGATTATTATTTTAATGGCTTTGGATTAATTACCTGGTATTAAAGCAAATTATATTATTTATATGAAAATAAACATAATATTAAATTGAATGATAAAAAATTGTTGGTGGGAATCATTAATAATAAAGTAAAGTATGAACATGAAATGACAGCAGATATTATACGGGTGTTTTTCAGGTGCGAAATAATATACTTGTAGTAATCACCTAACGCCATGATATTCAGTGAATCAGTGCAGTGAGGACGGGTATTTAAGAGCTTGAATTTCATATTGAAGCCACTTCCAATTCCACTTATGCAAGTGTAAATTTATATAAGAAGTCAATTAACTTTACTGAAGAATAACAAAGTTGTGATCATTGAGAAACAAATACTAGAATTGGGTTAGAGATTGATTGTGGTTTTGCAGATCTTAGTTAAATAAGGGTTGGAATAAAACCGAGTAGTGAAGAACATACAAAAGTTTTGAGACAATAAAAAGTTTAATTACATCAAACATTCTATGTCATACTTTTTTAATATCAACATTTTTATAAATAATGTTTTTCTCATTTGTTTTGCTAATCATAGCCCTCCATAAACAACATTTTAATAATCTCAACTTCAGAATTAATCGTCATCATTTTGTTAAAAAATTTCAATTTGATAATATTTAACGTTGTTTACTGTGAAGGTGGATTAAATAATCAAATACGAGCATATCGAGATAAATAGAACACACAAACCTCATCTGCATACCAATTCAATTTGTAAGTTCACAGTTTCAGTCTTAATTTATTTTCAAGTTTTTCTAACAGTAAAAAAGAGTTTGAGCTCAGATTCATTAATTTATTCAGTGCTCATTTGTGCCATGAATTCGAAATGAAATTCGAGACTACCGCTGTTCGGCATTATTTGTGATGAGTCGATCTTTCTTTCCTTTCCTTTTACCATTACCAACGATGTAGAAATAAATACTTATGAAAGCATGTAATTTACATTTAATTTCAAATAATCTTTTGCTCTTCAATCATACTAATAACATACGCAATATTTTAATGAAACCGTTCTGTAGGAATATTATTATTAATGTAATATAGGTAAAGTAGGTTATATATATCCTTTTTACAGTCACTTAGCTGAAATCGTACTAGCCTTAGTGTTATACAAATATGGGATTGTTTATGATGAATCAAATAATTATATAACAAATGCGAGTGATATTAAACTAAATTTATTTGTTTTTTAATAACAAATGTCATTCACTTTTCAAACTTACTAATATACCAAAGAGACTTTACTATTATATTAATAATTTTATTTAAACGAAAGCTACTTGAATAATTATGTTTTTATTATCATTGTTCAATTATTTCTACTCTTAGCTTGTAAGGTAAATTAATTAATTATCATATAACCACGTGAATAAATTACTGCTGCCCCGTCATTAATTCAGTAGTAGAACAGAAGTTCCGATTATTTATAGAATGTAAAAAATGATCTGGTGACATCTCAACATTTGCTGTATATGCAGTTTATGTAAATAAATATCTATTTAATCTTTTTTTCTTTAATAAATAGTTTAATAATAAAAAATATATTAAATTAGTTAGCCTTTCAATATTTTCTAAGATTCTATGATGTGTTTTATATCAGTCACATTTCGTTTTTAGGCAACATTAATATATGCTTTATGAATATAGAATTATACAAAATGTATTAGCTTTTGATTAGGATTTTTTATATTATATATAATATCTCATAATCTTTTCATGAGAACACATTTAATATAATGTACTTTTTTTTCAAGGTTCATTAACTGACTGCGAAAATACATCGCGTTGAGATAAAAGAATAACTTGATACTATTGTATTTTTTCTCTCTTTTTGGTAGTATTTTTAATGGACATACTAAATCAACTTATTACTTCTGAGAGTTTTAGACTTTTCCTTACAAATTTATCCCATACCTTATTTATATTTTTTCTTCCTATACCTTATAATTTGGTCTTTCATAGTTTAAGCATTAATTAGACATCGTGTTATCTTTGAAATTATCGGTTTTAAAACTTTCTCAATTTTATATTTTTATTGAAATCTTATATGTAATATTATTATTCACTGGTTAATTTTTCAAAAAGTTCTATCAATATTTACATAGGAACCCTATAGTTTTTTATTTGGAAATATTTTTGGTATTTTTGGTTGGAATAAGTGAGAAAGATTTTTAAATATTCTGGATGGACTAAAACAACAAACCTAGAATTTAAAAATAAATTTCAATCTGAAAAAGTTATTTTAAGTAATTGCATCTTAAATGCAGTAAATGTTTTTTGTCGAAAGGTAATTTTAAAATTAATTTGGATTTTGGGAACATATCTATATTCCCATATGCTACGGTAATAACACTCTTATAGTATGTTTATGTAAATTTTTGCCTTTTTTGAATCCACCGATGTACACAGACACTTCCTTTTTTGTTTGCGTGTGATAAGCTAGGACACATTTCCCATCGCCGGAGCGGCACGGTGAGTGCTAACGCGATCTCGTGTCGTCCCATTAAGGCGTTGCGGGCAACCGTTGGTTTTCTATTTGAAACCATAACTTCGATTGTTAATCCTATACACTTGAAGAAGAGATTGCGGCGGCCATTATGTAATATTATACACCCGAAAATTAATCTCATTAAATAGTGTAATTAAAAATGTAAACATAATTAAAAAACATCATAAATTATCAAAAAATTTATAGCACTGTAGTTGACCTGAAAGATTTTGGCCAACTTTTCTTTGAATGACGTTCGTACATTACTTATAAACCTTAACATAAAAAAACAAGTGATCTTGTAGAAAAGCGAGCAATTTAAATTAGGGTTTAAGATGAATATGCTGTACGTAAGTAAAAGATTATTTAATATACATATATATATACTATTATGTATAAATTTTTTGCTTTTGTGTAAAACAATACTTTTTACTGTTTGTTATTCTAAATTAAATATATATCAATGTCTTTTGAACATTTAAGATCAAAATATACAATAACATTTATAAAATGGTAAGAAGTATAATTTTTGGTTACCATACATAAAACACTGTTTTATCTTTTCAACAAGCTTAGAGTTTAGCCTTGTGCTTTGGAGTAGTGTCAGAAAAGTTTAATTCTGAGTCGAACTAAACAGAAATGATTGAATGAATAGAAACTGCCACTATGATTGTACTTTACTGATTGCATTTTATATATGTGTGGACCCACTTTTTTCTCCTATTTATTATATATTATAGCAATAAATTTCATACGCAAAAATATAAAAAATGTTTATATCTATAATTAAGTAAATTATAAATAAAACCTGTCCCTGAAATATCTTAGCACTGGAGTTTTCAATCTTAACATAGATAAAAAAATAATATGTTGGAGACTCGTAGTTCTAAAACTCAATATACATATTATGGTAAGATTTTCTTGTTAAGGACACTATCGCTGCAATATAAGTGAACTCTCACTTTCAAAGTAAATAACTAAATAAGATATATTATCTCCGAGTAACACCGATTTCACTCTTGTTATATTTATGAACACTTTTTAAAGAGTACTGGAGATTAAATTATTATACTTTGAACATATACATATAAAAAAAAATAATAAACGAGAATTTTATACAAGCAAATTTACAATCCGCTGATCCAAGACCGACTAAAACCAACAATTAATAACACAAATATTTTACCCGGCAATAACAATACAGAAGTTTCAAGTTTGAGATTTAATGGAAATTAGTAAACAAAATCTCATGAAGCGGCGGTTTGCGCTAGTAACACAATATTCACAAACTTACTGTTTTTTTTTTTATTTAAGAGGAGAGCAAACGAGCTGGCGGGTCACAGATGACTTGTGATCACCGCCGCCCATGAACTCTTGCAACATCCGAGGATTTACAAGAATGTTACCGGCCTTGTAGGTAGGAGTAGACGACTTTTTTGAAGGTACCCATGTCGTACCGATCTGGAAATACCGCCGAAGGGAGTTCATTCCACAAGCGAGTGGAACGTGGAAAAAAGGTCCTTGAGAACCGCACAGTGGAGGATCGCCACGCATCCAGATTGTAAGGATGGTAAAGAAGTCGATGGCGCGCTGTGCGGTGATGAAATTCGGCGGCAGGCATCAGATCGAAAAAAAATTATAACATCATAATTGAAATGACTTTACCCTTTCTGTACAATATCACTGAAGGTAAATACTTATACTATTATTATTTATTACTTATTTATTTATTTATTTATTTATTTATTTATCTTCACGCCATATCCCTTGCGGGTCAAACTGAAAGTTTTTAGAACTGGCCACTTAAAAGCATTATATTAAAAAAAATTGTTTAAATTTTGAAAATAGAACTCTTTACCAATATTATTGAGTGTACAGGTCATTCATTTGTCATTTGTTTTACGATTTGGCGGCAAATTGAAAATTGTCTGTGCACGTCAGAATGAATTTAAGCCGAGAAAATGTTCGTGCAATGATTTTTTATGACTTTCGATGTCATTTAAGTCAACAAGAAAGTTATGATAGACTTCGATTGGCTTTTCACGATGAAGCCCCATCTCGTGCCACAGTTTACAACTGGTTTAATGAATTCAAACGTGGTCGAACTAATCTCACCGATGATTTGCGTGAGGGACGGCCTTCTACAGCGACGACTGAAGATAACATCAGTGTTGTGCGGCGTATAATAGAGACTGAGAAAAGAGTGACCTATCAGCAGATTCGGACAAGTCTAGGCATAGGTATGAGTCAAGTGCACAAAATCCTCCATGAACATTTAGCGGTCAGGAAGCTTTGTGCCCGCTGGATACCGCATAATTTGACCGAGGCTCAAAAACTCCGCCGTGTTGATTGGTGCCGAGAAATGATCCAAAAATTTAACGGAGGTGACTCAAATGCTGTGTTCGACATACTAACGGGTGACGAAAGCTGGATTTACTGTTATGATTCGGAAACCAAAAGACAGTCTGCTCAGTGGGTGTTTCCTTCCGAAGAGTTGCCAACTAAAGTGAAGACAGGTCGAAGTGTTGGAAAAAAGATGGTGGCCTCGTTCTTCGGAAAGACAGGTCATTACGCGACAGTAGTCTTAGAGGATCAGAAAACGGTTAATGCAGAGTGGTATACTAACAATTGTTTGCCACTTGTTTTGGAAAAAGTTCGAGAGAAACGACCTCGCAGCATGATCCTCCTTCATCACGACAATGCCTCGTCGCACATCGCCAGGCCGCCGCCGCCGCAACGTGGAATTACTGGGTCACCCGCCGTATAGCCCCGACCTCGCACCCTGCGATTTTTATTTATTTCCGAAAAAAAAAAAAAAACTTCGAGGAAAACGTTTTATAGGCGCCGAAGAAGCAGTGGCTGCGTTTCAAAACGCCGTCGAAGAGACCCCGAAGGCCGAGTGGGCAAGGTGCTTTTCTCAATGGTTCCATCGAATGCAGCGATGTATTGATGTAAATGGACGCTATTTTGAAAAGTTACAATAAACCTAATAACTTGCTAGAATGCTTAGTTTTTGATTTTCTAAGAACTTTCAGTTTGACCCTCGTAGCCGGAGACGACGGAGTGCCAAACGCTACGGTCCCTGCATACCTCTTTCGCCTCGGCCACAGACATCAACCTCATCTTACATGTTTATAACAACAATAACAACAAATATTGTTCCCCAGATTTATTGTAAAGAGTTTAAATAATGAATGTCCATAAAGTAGGAGCTTATGTTTAATATTTTTTTAATTAAAAGAAAAGCTACGTTTTATTTTAATACAGCAGCAAAATTAAATTGTTTTTTTTACTTTAGTTGTGTTTCTAAATATTGCTTCTAGTCTTTAAATTTTTTGTAGCTTTATTTATGTTTTTATGTGTGTTAATACTGTAGCTATGCATTTATACCCATTGTTTGTGAAGAAAATCTTTACAAAAGCATTTTTAAAATATAATATTAAATTTTTATTTGAATAATGCTCTTATTGAAACAGGTCCGTGGGGATTAAAGAACGTTCGTGACGAGAATTGATGCAAATGCGACTGCACAAGAGATATTACGTTCAATATTCTACACGCGTGGAGATCTTTGTTGTCTATGAATATATTCAACATACTCTGTTTTGCTACCCTTTAATGCTAACATAATATAAAGTTTAAAAAATTATGTAAAGAAAAGCTTTACTCACTTCAAAATATATTTATATTATATAAAAAAACTTAACTGACTTTACATTTGTTTGCTGTTACTTATTATATAATCTCATATTACACCAATTAGTTTAAAGGTAACAATAAATCTGTAAAAGAAGAAGTTTTCCAAGCTATGAGCCAGTAATATGAATCTCATACTCACAGTCTGGTTAGTATTAATTTGCTTAACATTAAACTTACGCCATTTGTGATCATGTTTACCTACATATGGATAACTAATATGTGAAAATGTCTATAAATATGCTTAGCCTACCTAAATTTTTTTTTCAGTAACCTTTTGAAATTATGTACATTTTCGAACTTTTAAAACATTTTATTATAAAAAGTATGCTACTTACGAGTATTACAAATACACGTAGCTGTAAATCTTACATTGAGTAGTTTACAATTTTTAAAGTGTAGTGATATGAGTTAGTCTTATACTCAGGTCTGTTACCTTACCTGTTTCGTTTGGCAAGTAGAACACTTGAATCTCAAGTGCACTCGTCACTAAAAGTATGTCTGGAACAAAATTATACATGTTTTTAAATATTATTTAAAGACAGAACCATTTTGAAAGTTATTCTTATATATCTTTTGTAAATAGGAATAACTTTCAAAATGGTTATCTATTTTTGTTATATTATTTCTTTCCGGTGGTCTAATAAACTGTAATAGATCAGAAGAAAATAAAAAGTTGCAAAATTTTCAGTTTAACTATTAGAAATTTAAATTGTAATTGGTTAAAATCTTTATACTATCAGTATTTGATACTTACGGGACAAAAATAGGTTTTTTTTAAATTCTTTAAAGATGTATTCTTTAGTGATGAAAAATATTTATAATCTATGAGATTATTTTGTCTAAATGTATATTATATACTTTACCCTTAACCATATAGTGCTATAATACTAATATTATAGTCGTCAGTAGGCGTCGAAAGCAAAGACTGCTAAAAACATACAATTCAGATTTTTTTCTTTTTAGATTCGTTATATGTGATATACTATTATCGTAATTTTTGTTTTATAATAAGAAAGAAAAATCATTATGCTTATTAAATTTCTTTATAAGATTATTCACATTTCTATTATGGTTGTAAGATTTCCTAGAAGAAAAGATTATCTAAGTAGTTAAGTGAAGAGTTCTTGAAATGATTAATTCTCTTCTTAACCTGGTATCTTGAAATACGTAACTTGTACCGGAACACTTCTCGTATTCTAAAAATTTTATTGAAAAATTATAAAATATATTTTAAATAAAAAAAAAACTATATAAGAGATTTAATATTCACTTATTGTTATTATATTGAAAAAGTTGCCTGCAAAGGTTTAAGTTTATATTTAAAACTATAATTTAAAAGTTTTAAATATAAACTCGTCCATTCGTGGAGTACAGACTGGACAGGTGACGTGAATATCCAATGTGTCAATACAGTTAACAGGTAACAGTGGATAGTCGCGAGCAAAAGTTAATTATGTAAAACGTATTTTCAAATGAAGATTATTTTTAGTTTATTAAAATATACATATGATTTATTTTACTTCACATAAATTATATAAATTAAAGTATTTACATGTGACTTTTTAGTATTTTTTGTGATTACTTGTGTACAAAAAGGTTTATTATTTTTAGCCTTAAACATTATAAGTATAGATATTTTTAATTATAAACTATTATACTAAAAAGTTTTCAAATTATGTTTTAAATAAATCAAAATAATTAAAGTTATATATTTTTAATTGTGCCCGGTCCTTGTCTCCTCTTGCAATTGCTCTACCTAGATTTATTTATAACAATATAATATTTTAATTAATATTTCCTTTGTCTTCTGTCGTCGTCGTCTTCTGTCTAATTTATAATATTCACTCTTGAAAGACATCAAAGACGTCTCTAAAATTTGTTTTTCGATTCTAAAATTAAACTTCCAAAATCAATATTAATGTTGTCTTCTTTATAATTTATTTATTCTTCTTTATAAATAAATAATTATTTTGTCAGAATAACTAATTAGGGTTTCTTGTATGGAATACTTTATTACGACAAGGGTATGTTTACCCAAGACCCATATACTCTTTGATTATCTTTATTATTTTTGTACACAGAGCTGTAAATGAAATCATAAAATAAATACATTAAACGGACAAAAAGAAAACAGAATATTACCCCATTAAATCTATTATAGAATATAGGAATTTTCTAAACGGTTTTTTTCTAAGCTGGTTACTTTTTTTTTTTTAACTTTTGAGTCCCATACATATAAAGATGTTATGCTATTAAGATCCTTAAATAACTTTTATAAAATGCATCACTCAAACATAATAATTATAAGAAGCTGGCTAGGTTTATAAACCTGTAATTGACCTTAAAAAAATTGGTAAGATATTCTTTAAAACTTGAATGACGCTCGTCTATATATTTATCATATTTTGTTGGTACATCAGACAAAATATGATAAAAATATCTTTGATATTTAATGAATAATATAATATTGTATAAAATATTAGGAGCCACGTTTTTCTGTACAACTCAGATAAAACTATTTCTTCATTCATAAAATACTTAGTTTAACTTAGTAGCGAGTGAAATGTCCGGTTACGTCAGTCAATATTTTATTTTAAATTAAAATAAACTGAAATGAGTTATAAAATATGGGTACAATGGTTAATTATGGTTTAATTTTTAACTTCAAATTGCTTATTTTTAAACAATTAATAAAAGATAATCCCGCATGATAAAAGTCTTGCAATTGACAACAACCACTCCTAGAATTGGGTAATTATTAATAGTTATTTAATACAACAAAATAAATAATTATAAATATGTTATTGAAAAGCGAATCAAATCAAAATGTAGGACAATATTACACATACAGCCCGATGCTGTTCCAGATATTTCAAATGATTTGTCAATCTTTATTTCGAATATTTTGTGCGAGGGAAAAATAAGAAAGATATTACTCGTGTTGAAAACGGTCTGGAAAACTGGAGATTCAGAAACGGTCGTGACAAGAATTAATCCAAATGCGACTGCAGAAGCGCTGTGACTGAAGAAAGACCTTCGCGCCTGTAACGTATTCTACAGGTGCGAAGGTATTTCTCTATGAATATCTTTATGCATGCTTTTTAAAGTATGAAGTATTGACACATTTATTTGCCTGTTTCTTTCAATATAATTTAATATACTATCGATTTTCTAACAAATATGAAGCAGTTTTCTAAGTTACTATTAGTTTACTTCACATTTTTACAAGAAACTTATATTACTCATACGCTTCTTGTCATAATATCTATAGTTATTGTACTTAGGTGTGATTCTTTATAGTATGGTATCGAATACAATTGTAAAAGTGTATGCGGAAGTCCTACACCCAACTGTAGTACCCGAGGTGTTTAGTTTCTAAAGTGGAACATTTGAATCTTAACTGCATTTTACACTGAAAGTGTGTCTGGGAGAAAATTATCCGAGTTTCAAATATTTTTTAAATATCAAAATCTTTATAAAAAATCGTATTATTCTTTTTGTTTATTAATCTAATTATCTCTCATGAATGTAAGCTCAGTGGTTAAATTTGTTTTTTTTAGACTGATTGACTAATTTTTTAACGCTGATTTAAAAAAGTATTTTTGAATTGATGATATTATTTTATTTACCAATATATTATTTAAATAGACATTGTAGTTCATCTGGTGTTAAAAACTGAAATCAATATTAAATAACTAATATAATAATATTTGTGTATACCCGATATGAAATTCTAAACATAATCAAGAATTTTTGAATTGATAAATTGTAGTGTAAATCCTCCTTAAAAAACACGACATATATATTCTTTAAATTTAATTAAAAATATATATAACAATATATATTTAATATATGCGAAATAGATAAATATGACGTGTGAGAGTGGGCAAAATATGCCCAAAGCAGGTTTTCCAATCATATCTAGATGCACCTTCTCAAGCAAATGCCTATATGATATATGCCTATATTTTATATGAGTTCTTATTGGATGATAACAAATATCAAACAAAAAAAATAATTTTTGATGCATAATACGCCTTTTTTTCAGAATTTAAAGAATGTAGAAAAATTATTTCAATCTCTCCAGTGATTTGAGTATATTTTACCAATTTTCTTTTAAGTAACTACGTCTTTATTAGTTTTCATAATTCAGATAAAGTTAAAAATAAACAACCATTATTGATACTAACGTAAATGAACATCGATTTATCTATTGAGAAATATTTTTTAAAGAGAATATCATAAAATAAATAGTTTCTAAAATATAATAGTAATTTTCAATTTATCTTACCATATAAAATCGATTACTTTTTATCTTTCTTGCACTACTCCTCCTAAACCGCTTATCCGATTTTTATAAATAGGGTATCAAATGAAAGCTTATAGTCTAACGATGCCAGGGTTATGTTTTGGCGACGCTGTAAGGTCAATAAGGTCACCAAATTAAAAAATAAAAATAAAAAGTCATGCTAATCATATGATTAGCATGTAGTACTCTTTTTTTGTCAAAAAACACTCTTCCTTTCCTCTACACAACCCCTCCACCACACAAGCTTGCTCGCGCCTTCGGCGCTCGCTATACTCTGTTGTATTTTTTCCTTTCAAAACCACTTTCCCTTCCCTTCCACATCCACACTACTCATATAAGTAGTGTGTTGTATTTTTTTCTTCCACCCTTCACTTACACAAAACCAATAACAACATTTTCCACCCTCATTCTTTCATTTGATTTTGAAGTGTGAACATCTGTTTTTTTCTTTCTTTTAATTTAAAATTTAAGTTTTTATTAATTAAATTTAACAATAAAGATTAACGAAGGGAAATTAAATTTAACGTGGGGATTAAAGTATAACGTGAGGATTAAAGTTAAACGTGGGGATTAAAGTTTAACAAGGGGATCAAAGTTTAACGTAAGGGAATTCAAGGGGTGGGTTTTCTTGGCTGAAAAGGCATAAAGTCCTATCTTGGTTGAATAGGCAAAGCCTAAATTGTTAAAGGCATATTAGTTTTTCCTTGGCTGGAAATTCAAAAAAAATGTCCCACCTTGGCTGGCGGGCACAAGTTCTACCTTCGCTGGATAGGCAAAGCCTTATTATTTTAAAAGGCCTTAGTTTTTCCTTGGCTGGAAATTCTAAAAAAAAGTCCCACCTGGGCTGGCGGGCACAAAGTCTTATTTTCGCTGGTTAGGCAAAGCCTATTGTTCATTGGCAATCATTTTTACTTGGTTGGAAATTGTTCATTATTACAACGAAACAAAATAGACATAAGTCTATTTTGCCAACAAATTAAATTTTCTTAAAGTCGGTTTATACTGAAAACTTATAATGCCAAGAAAAAGAAGAGCAGGCAACAGTTTTGGGAATCCTAGAGCTGTTGCACAAAGCAAAAGAGATCGCAAAAGACTACAAAACGAATTTGAAGCTGAAACTTCTGAACGGCTGCAAGCTCAAAGAGAACGAGACAGGCAAAGAGTAGCAAATGAAACTGAAAGTGAAACTGCTGCCAGACTCCAAGTCCAGAGGGAAACAATGAGACGAAGGCTTGCAAATGAATCGGATTTGGCCCGTGAAAGTCGTTTAGCGGCGCAAAAGCTAAATGAGCGAGAACTCCGAAATGCTGAATCTCCCCAAGCAAGAAATATATAGAGTGTCATCGCGTAGCCAACCAAATCAACTTAGACAAAGACCTCCAAGAGTCAATAATCACAAAAAAGCATGTGCTGAGTTGATTGATATTGCAGAAGCAAATATTGAAGAGCATTACTGCGGTCAACTAGACGAACGTTGTAATTCATGTGGATCCAAAAATTTTAAAGGTGAAAAAACTCCAACAGGGTTTAATTCTTGCTGCCATCGTGGCAAAATATTGCTACCTCCTTTAAGAATTCATCCATTAATCAAAGATCTCATGACTGGAGTAAACGAACTCTCGAAAAATTTTATGGAACATTTAAGATCTTACAACTTTGCCTTTGCCTTTGCATTATTTGGTGCTCAAATAAAACCACCACCTGGCAATGGTCCATTCTGATTTCGTATTCATGGGCAAACATACCATTCCACTGCTCCATTGCACCCTGCACAAGGTGATGAGCAACAGTTTGCCCAAAATTTACATCTTAGACCTCGAAGAGGCTAACAATGCGAGAGTTGGAAATCCAGCAAATGCTGGCTGTTTACCAACCTTAATGTCCACACTTGATGAAATTATGCGAGAAAACAATCCATTCGCTCAGGCATGGAAAATGATGCGAGATTTCGAAATTGAAGAGGAAAATCGGTCCCTATTGCAAGGAATTGAGCCTGCACAAGTTGTTATGTCAATTGTAAATGACAAATTCCATGACCAAAGAAGGTATAATGCTCCAAGATGCAGTGAGGTTGCACTTATTTTCCAAAGTGCATTGGGTGAACCTCCATTTAATCGAGACATAAGAATTCATTCTCGAACTGAGAATCGAACAATTCGAATCTCCTTTTTACACAAGAAATGTGACGCAATGACTTACCCTATCCTCTTTTCATTCGGAGATAGTGGTTTGAAAATCAATTTAACTAGCCGTGAAGCTCTTAGTGAAGCTAACCAGCAGCCTAATGATTGGGAAATCGTTGAACCTATTTACAACAATGAAGGCAATAATAACAAAATTTCTCAACTACAATATTACTCCTACAGGCTTGCTATTCGTGTTGAGTTCAATTCATTACTTAATGCTGGAAAATTAACACAGCAGTTCATTGTTGACACTTATGTCAAAATTTAAGCTAATCGGCTCAATTACATCAAGTCAAATCAGAAAAAGCTCCGTGCTGAAAATTATGCCGGACTTATTGATTTCGTTCAAAATCGGGCAGAACCGCAAGGTCTAAACGCTGGAGTTCCTGTAATATTGCCTTCCTCATTTCAAGGAGGACCAAGAGCAATGCAGGAAAATTTCCAAGACGCAATGTCGATTGTTCGAAAATATGGGAAACCAGATTTGTTTGTAACTATGACTTGCAATCCAAAATGGCAAGCGATCATAGAAAATCTTGAACCCTGGCAAAGACCTGAGTACAGACCTGATTTAGTTGCCAGAGTTTTCAATTTAAAACTGCATGAATTGCTTCATGACATAAACAAAAAAGGATGCTTTAGTGCAGTGATTGCCCATGTACATGTAATTGAGTTTCAAAAGCGTGGTTTACCTCACGCACACATGCTTATCATTCTAAGCTCAAATGATAAACCAAGAGATCCTTCAATGATTGATGGAATTGTGTGTGCAGAAATACCAGACCCAGAAACTCATCTAAGATTGCATCAAACTGTCATGCAATACATGATTCATGGTCCATGTGGATACTTGAATCTAAGATCACCATGCATGTGCGATGACAAGTGTCAAAAGAAATTTCCTAAAGAATTTCAAAGTGATACGAATCCTAATGTGGACGGTTATCCAAGATACCGAAGATGCAATACAGAAAAATCTTATAACGTTGGCAGATATTCCATCAACAATCAATGGGTTGTACCCTACAATCCATTTTTACTGCTAAAATATAAATCACACATCAACGTCGAAATTTGCGCTTCAGTTAAAAGTGTCAAGTATCTTTCCAAGTATATTTACAAAGGACACGATTGTGCTAATGTCAGATTAAATACATTAACATGGAATGAACCTGACATGTATCTCGATTCTCGGTACATTAGTGCCCCAGAAGCCATGTGGCGAATTCGAGAATACAAAATGACAAATCTCATTAAATTGTAAGACTTGCCATCCATCTTGAAAATATTCAACAAGTCGTGTTTGAAGAAGGTGAAGAAGAAATTGGTATTGCTCAGCATACCGGCCTTACAACGCTCACTTCATGGTTTCAATTAAATCAGCATGATGAGCAAGCCAAAGAACACCTGTGCATGGAAATTCCTGAGCACTATACATTCCAAAACAAAATTTGAAACCCTAGAAAAGCCAACAGAAAAATCGTTGGTAGAATGTACTCCGTTTCTGTTGCTCAAGGAGAATTGTATTACTTCAGACTACTTCTCTTGCGTGTTCGAGGAGCAACATCATTCGAGCATTTAAGATCAGTTGACGGAATCGTCTGTGAAACTTACAAAGAAGCAGCTACAAAAGTTGCAACTTCTTGCTGATGATTCCCAATGGGAAAGTTTTCTGATGGACGCAATAGCGTTACAAATGCCTTATCAGCTAAGAGAAACATTTGCCATTGTTTGTGTTTTCGGAGAACCAACAAATGCCTTAGCTCTATGGGATCAATTTAAAGATGATTTCTGTGAAGATTACACTAGAATCCATGGAGATGTTTTGGCAGAACAATATGCCTTAAAAGATATCCAAGAGATTCTCCTCATTCACAGAAAGAAAAATTCTGATTTTGGTCTACCAGATCCATCAGATGATTTAGAAAATTTAGCTCATATGCTTGACTTGAAAGCTCTAGCATCTGAAGCCGATGAATAGATTGCAAAAATAAAACTTAGCTCAAAGACAAGCTTTTGATGCAATTATCGATGCTTGCAATCAAGAAAATTTACAAGGACGATGCTTTTTTCTTGATGGTCCTGGAGGAAGTGGGAAAACTTTCCTCTACAATACTCTGACCAAATATATTCAGTCAAAAGGTAGTAGTGTTATAAGCGTAGCCGCCACTGGACTCGCTGGACTGGACTGAGCTTGAAGGTGGAATAACATACCATTCAAGATTTGGTCTTGGAATTAACACAAGTGAAACTACCACTTCCAAAATTAAGCCCAATTCTAATGCTGGGAAAGAATTGCGAAATGCTGCGCTTATCATTTGGGATGAAATAACTATGACCCCAAGTTATAATATGAATGCAGTTGACCGCCTTTTAAGAGATGTATCTAATGTTGACCTCCCATTTGGTAACAAAGTCTTAGTCATTGGTGGTGACTTTAGACTAACCTTACCAATCGTAAGACAAGGAAGAAGAGTACAAATAGTTCAATCGAGCATTAAATACAGACAAAGTTGGCGTCATTTCCGTAAGTTCACTTTGCATCAAAATATGCGAACTGTAAACGGATCTGACCAACATAATGATTGGCTTATAAGAATCGGTAATGGAGACTTTCTAACGATCATGACCTTGGCGAGGACATAATTGAAGTTCCACAAAAGTTTATTGTAAATGATGATTTAACAAGTGCTGTATTTGGAACTTCAATCGATCCTACCAAAACTGATGAACTTGGTGAAATGGCCATTCTAACACCAAAAAATGAGCAGGTTCACAAGCTGAACAACAAAATTATTGAGTCAATTACCGGACAAGTCAGAATTTACCAAAGTATAGACAGTATAGTCTCTGATGAACGGGAGGATTATCCTGTAGAGTTTCTTAACTCACTTAATCCATCAGGTATGCCGGTGCATAATTGGCAATTAAAAGTAGGAGCAATAGTCATGTTGCTCTGAAATCTAAATCTAACAAGATCTCTTTGCAATGGCACAAGACTCATCATCAGAGATTTACGAGATCATTTTATTGTTGCCGAAATCCTAAGAGGAAAATATAAGGGACAAATAGCAATGATCCCCAGAATTGATGTACTCCCTGCAGAAGGAGAGTTACCTTTTATCTTTAAGAGACGGCAGTTTCCCGTAATGTTGGCTTTTGCGATGACTATTAATAAGTCACAAGGTCAATCTCTTAACAAAGTCGGGATCTACTTGCCAGCTCCCGTATTTAGTCATGGCCAGCTTTATGTAGCATTCTCACGGGGAAGAATAACAGAAAATATTAACTTGAAAATTCTCCCAACTTCAACCCAAGGACAGTTGGTTGAATCAGTTGAGAAATATTTTACCGTAAACTGCATATACAAAGAAATCTTTCAGTAAGCTCTCCTCAGACGCTGTAAATATTTTTGTAAATAGAATTTTATATTTCAAAATCATGTATTTGTATTTTTATGAGGGACTAACTCCTAGCCTCGACCTACGGGTCAAACATTGGGCATGGGCAGGGCCTTGGAGGAAGTTCCCAAGTGTGCTCAACCATGAAAAAAAACAACTAGCCGTAGGGCTCGATTAGCTCGCCTACGGCGTTTATCATATAAAACTTAAGCATAACAAGAGCGATTTCAGTCGAGACTCTGATACGTTAATTAGTGCTCTGCGGACTAGACGTAGGCGAGCGAAGCGAGCCCTACGGCTAGTTTATAGTATACTGTACCTAGTGCAGCAATTAATTTTTTTTTTTTTTTTTTTTTTTATGTAAGAGGAGGGCAAACGAGCTGGCGGGTCACGGATGGACGTGATCACCGCCGCCCATGAACTCTTGCAACATCCGAGGATTTACAAGAGTGTTGCCGGCCTTGTAGGTAGGAATAAACGCCTTTTTTGAAGGTACCCATGTCGTACCGATCTGGAAATACCGCCGAAGGGAGTTCGTTCCACATTCGAGTGGTACGTGGAAAAAATGTCCTTGAGAACCGCACAGTGGAGGATCGCCACGCATCCAGGTGGTAAGGATGGTATTGGAGGCGATGGCGCGCTGTGCGGTGATGAAATTCGGCGGCAGGCATCAGATTGAAAAGTTCTTCGGAACACTCCCCGTTGTAAATGCGGTAGAAGACGCACAAAGAAGCCACGTCTCTACGCAATGCCAAAGAGTCCAGCCGTTCGCAGAACACCGGGTCCCCGACAATTCGAACGGCTCTCCGTTGTACGCGGTCAAATGGTAGAAGCTGATATTGGGGTGATCCGGACCAGAGATGAGAACAGTACTCCATGTGTGGCCGGACCTGCGCCTTATAGAGCGCAAGTCTTTGGCCAGGTTTGAAGTACTGCCTCGCTCTATTGATCACTCCCAATTTCATCGAGGCCAACTTGGCCTTGCTCTCCAGATGACCACGAAACTGACAGTCGCTCGAAATGTCGAGACCCAGTATTCTGATACTTGGCGAGGCAATGAGGGGAGTGCTCTCGAAGAGCGGTGATACGACAAATGGGGTTTTCTTTGTGGTAAACGCGCAAACTTGTGTCTTTAGGGGATTGAACTGAACGTGGTTCAGTTCACCCCCCTAAATGTACAATCTAAATCTAAGAATGTACTCGCTGTTATTAAATCTTATATAAAATTTGTTCAAGCAGATGGTTATTTCTTATTCAAGTTTATTTTTAATTCCTTCTAGTTTATACTAGCATACACAAGTGAAAATTAACAGTAATTTTCTGTAAGTTTGACACGTTGATTCCTGTAACTAGTATTACGTTTAATTCCAGAATGTCCGAGAATTTAGTAACCGTGAAGTAATTTATAGTAACACAACATACTTCTCTAAATTATTAAATTAGGTACATTCATACGGTCTGCTCGTTTAGTGGAAAACTGGGATTCATCACATGTTGTAAAGATAAAACGTAGCTTTAATTTTCATCATTTAAAGTAAAGAGAAATCGATTGAACTATTCCTTTACCTTCTACTGTTTTTTCAAGCAAGGACCAAAAGAAAACGTAATAAATGTTTTTTAACTCAACCAAATCACATCATCAATAAACTAACTTTCACTTCTCATCGTCAAAAGAACTGCAAAAATGTATTTCTTTCCCAGAAACAAATGAATATTATTAGTCTTATTATTGAAATTAATATGTAATTCCATTCATTGAAATCTGTAGGAAATAAATAGCTTCACGAGTTAATATTAAAAGAAAATAATTAAAAATTTTAATATGTATACAAAAATGGTGTATTTTAAAAACGAGCATAAGAAACTGAAGAACAAGATTTTTAATTACAATTGTTGAGAGATGGGGGCTCCATTGGAGTTTTTTATCTAAAGTTATAGCTAAAAAAATTGTTAAGTCATTAAGTTCTAACACTTCATTCTTAAAAAATAAGCTACAGTTTAGACTTTTTACAGTAGGAAGTATAGCTCTACGCATTTAAAACCAAATTGCCTAGCATTTAAAACCAAATTGTTAATTTAGAAAAAGGGCAGGTCATCAATATAAAGTAATAATGAAAAGGGGCCAATAATATATTCTTATGAACAACTTTATTTAGGTGAGAACCAATCGATTTGGAATTACTTACATTAACTATCTGAACTCTTTGATTTAGATAAGAGCCAAAACGATCAGGTGAAGCATTATAGTAGAAGTTGAGTTTCAAGAGTAATGTTTGATGGTCTACGGAAATTCCCATACATCACGATTACATTTTGAAATTTCGCCCTTGAATCATAAATGTGTGTATCAGTTAATTTACCATTCACGATTTTATTGCTATAAACAAATAATGTGATTTTTTGAGATTTGAGTGAATCACTTTCTTCTATTATAACATTATTTAACATTATAAAATTTTTAAATACACGAGTCCTAATAGAATGACAATAGTCGTTTGGCATTACGAAAAAAATACTCAGTTTTAGAAGGTTTTGTTACTACTATTATAATAGTAGTTATAATAAATAACTTTTTAATATTTAATGACAATGGCCATTACATTTTAATATTACTTCAAGAATACAATTTGAATTTCCAACAAAGTTAAAGGCAAATTATAAATTTGCCTTTATAATCCGTCCGTTGAAGTAGATGCACTCAAGCAATTATTAACTTAATCTTAGTTGTTGCAATATAGTTTACATTTCATAATAATGTCGGGCAAATACGAGACACTATTAACAAAAAGTTGTTAATATTTTTATTAAAAACAATTTTATTGTAATTATACTTATTGTATATAGAAACTATACACGGAAATGTATGTAAATGGGAAATATGTTTCATCTAAAATGGAACCTATACTGTGTCGTGGATAAGATGTTGAATGATGGCCTTCCGTAGTTCATTGTAATTTAAAAAAGTGACAAGATAAATTTTAAATAGGGTGGCGGTTGCTTCTTTTTTTAAAAGTTAACCGTTCTTCTCGGTTTTTATACCAGTTTTATAAAAACATTAAGTGCTTTTTACATGGAGCGCTTATAAAAAACGATTGTTTTGAATTATGTGCCAATTGCTGAACGCAAAGTAATCTAGTTTTTAGAGAAAACATTTAGTGTACCGACTTTGCAGCTTGGCTTTATATTTATCAAGTATATTAAAATAAAAATTTTAAGTATTGGTAAATAATAATTAAAGTCACATTATTGTATCTTTTACCATGACTTCTAACTGAGACTTGAATTTTTTAATCAAAATATTAAAATATATTAGACGTGAAGTCGACAAAGTAATAAAAATAAATTCAACTTTCAACACGTAGAAACACATTTAGTAATAATTATGAATATTACGTACCCAACAAATTATTATTTTTATTCTGCAATAATTATTATTTATTACAAACCATAATGTCGTTTCTGAAAAATGAGCTTAGCTTTAAGTAAAAACATTTTACATTATGTGGGTTTACTGTTGATGTTCATGAAGAGTGCGTAATTTCCTCTATTTTTTAAGCATATTTTCTTAATGAAAATGTGTAAAAAAATCAATAACTTGATGATCTTAATCCTAATAATTGTTACGGGATGTCCATACTTACTTACAATTTAATGTCAACAATAAATCTTACGTTATGAAGATAAAATTGTCACAAACAAAAACTTGTTACAAACAATAACAATGTAAGGGCTAAATAATTAATTTAACAAGGAATATACTTTGTTTTTCCATATCATTTTTGAGATTTTACTAATAATTCATACTACAGGAAAGCTTAACTAATAATGATATATAAGGTTTCTTAGTTATGTTAGAAATAATTAATACATAATATTTTGAATAATTTTACATAGACATAAAGCGTAAGTTATCTTACATTATTCAAAATGTATAAATAACCTTATAAGCTTTCAGCCCTTCTTTAACTTTTTATACGTCTAAACTGTCTTCATACTAACAATCACGGAATCTCTGTATTATTTAACGCTTTTTTGTTGGCTGAATTTACAATTATCGTTACGTTTTAAGTAATTTACAAAATATGTTTATGTATTATATACAATTTTTTATTTATTTATTTATTTACCCTTTATTGTATATTACAAAAGGCGAACTTAATGCCTGTTGGCATTCTCTACCAGCTAACCTATGTGGATGGTGAGAAATTGCGGTAGGCGTAACAAAGTAAAATTCAAAATTAAACTAGTAATAAGTGAAATATAATATAAATAATGATAATAATATATATATATGTATGTTATAATAATAATAATAATAAAATAATAATAAATAAACTATAATATAAATATAAAAATTATATATATATATATATATATATATATATATATATATATATATATATATATAAATTATAAACACATATAATGTCTGATTAAATATACTTACATATAATAAATAGCGTATATATCTGAATGAAATGTGTATTAGGAAGAATCTAGGAAGTAGTTGCGAATAAGATTTTTAAACGACCTTTTGGTAGGTGCCCTCCTTATATTTTCAGGAAGATTGTTCCAAAGGATAGAAGCTTGAACTCTAAAAGACTTCTGAACAAAATCAGTTTTATGGGGTAGAATGGAGATTTTAAGGTTGGAAGAAGATCGAAGCACTTTGTTATGTGTTGCGTGAAGATATTGGAATTCCTTCTTTAGGTATGGAGGCGCATTTGGATCATTTAAGATTGAATAGAGGAAATTAAGTATTCTAGAGCTACGCCTCTGTCGAATAGTGAGCCATTTAAGTTTAGTGTGAAATGAAAAGAGAAACATGATCATACTTACGTAAACCGAAGATGTAGTGGAGACAGTTGTTAAGGAGGCGCTCTAACTTGTTGAGAAGATCATTGTTTAGGTCTGGATAGGACACATCTGCGTAATCAATAAGGGGCAAGATAAGAGAGTTGATTAGCATTCATTAGGTATAAAATAAATAGAATTAAGGAAATTAATGTCACACATTCGCGTTCTTAGATACTGTTGTAAAATTCTGTACTCTAACGAAATGAAAAATGAGTACACATTTTTACAACGTAAAAAACTTTGCTTTTAAATAATTAGGTAGGATTTTAGAGACACTTTATTAAAAGCTATTTTATTGCATTAAATTTTTGTAAAAATATTTCATACATATAGAGTTTTAAGGTTTTATATATAATGTTTTATATGGTTTGCTTTAAAATAATGTGCATTTTTATAAAAATACAAGTTGGGTTATAATATACTCCGATCAGAATAATTAACGTGTCAACTTAATAACTGTTACGGAGTCAAAAAAGGAAATTTATTTATAAGAAAGTGACCCATCGTTTATAATATATTAAATACCTTCATACTAAGATAAAAAGTACCAAATTATTTATTATATCAGTTAAGCAGACTAAGTAACTAACTAACTTCAAAAATACGAAATATTATATAATTTTTTATGTGACAAACGAGATATTTGAAATTAAAGTTATCATTTTATATATTACTATCCATTCCATTCAATTATTCAACACTATAGAAAGACTAGAAGATAGAAGATAAAAAAACTAATTATTTCCCATATATAATTGGGTAAAATAAATATACAAATTTTAATATCACTCTTTCAGTAAAACGGGGTGAATATTAAGTGCAATACGATTCCTTCCGCTGTAAATTGTAGTCATAGCATCGCTGGTATTCCCCGAGTCCAATATAATACCGATGTCGACACGAAAATATTTAATTTTATCTTCCAATGCGGTTTCTCGCATTTCGAAGATGTTTTCTTTTACATTGTTTCTGTTATTAAAAATTCCGCATAACAAACGCTAAACTAAAACTGTTCCAAATTTATTCATATACTGTAAATTTTGAATTCATTATTCTTTCGAATTGACCACAATTTTTATGTTTTATTAACTCACACAAATCTGTATATTATGTTAAATGTTTTGATAACATGATATATATGATAAACATAATAAATGAGTATATATTAATTTCAAGTAATTATTTATGAATCATTAACATCGACTTATGGATAATAGGGCAATACATTCTATCAAATGGCAGCTTATTTTATATCACGTAGTACTTTTATATACTACTAGAAGAAACACAAACATTTAAACATTTCTGACGTAATGTTGTTAGTCATTTTACAAGCACGGGTTTAAAACGAAATTCAATGAAAAATCTGGTGACACTTCTGACACTTGCGTTTGATTGCTCATTATCTGTTATCTGTTACTTGACTGTAGCTGGTGGTTCTTGTCCGCCTCTAACTACTAGCATAATGCTTTATTTACATTTACTAATTCGATAAGTTAAATAAAAAAATATGTACTTTATTATTTAAACAATGACATTATTGACGCATATTTTAAGACACGGTACATATATTTATTTTTAAACGAGCAATTAATTTTTATATATTACTACACAATTGCTTTATTATAAGACTTCTGTTAAAGTGATTCTTTCAACAAAAGTTCGGACGAATCCAAACAAATACGTGTGATTTTTTAAGCGTCAAATAGTTGGTGCTAATCACCTTCATATTAGTATTGTGTACGTTGTTCTGATTAAAAATATGAGCCAAATATATTTTTATTATAAATTCGTATTACTGATGTCTATTAACAAAAGCATTAATCACATGAAAGACATGTATTAGAAAATAATAGTTTACAGTATATAAGGTAAATTAAAAAAGAAAATATTATAATGTAACAGATATCGATAACAATTTATAAGTATATAAGCTAGCCATCCACTACGATTTTGTACGACGGTGATTTATCTATAAGTGGGCATAGCAAAAATAATTGAAGTAAGTTTTTTACATACACCTATAATTCCAGTGTATAGTTTAATTTAAAAAAATCAGTATATTTGTTCCATATAAAACAATAGCAAACATTTTCATATTTTCCTATGATGATATAATCGTTATAAACAAGAAATATTCAACCCAAATTGACTGAACCGTTAGTTTCATCTCATGTTCTTGCTACGATGTTGCCTTTAAATATTTAGAACAGAAGCTATAATTAAAATTTAGTTTAAAATCTTGATGTTTAATAACAATAATTTTGAATTAATATAATAATTGGTAATAATACCAGATACTGCTATGAATTAATAAACTAACTTTATTGCCCGCAAACTACAATCACCTTGATAATTGCCTGAGTGCATCCACTCCAAGGGGTGGATTATAAAGACAATTTCACAAGTTGACTTTAACTTTGTTGGAAATTCAAATTGTACATTACTACTGAAGCATGATGACACAACTCTTGCTACGTATTAAAGGTCAGAATTAATATTAAACTATCATAAATATTTTTATAATTGCACTTCTAAACGTTTCTAAAATTACTTCCGAATATTACCATCTTTGATCATGAGACTTATTTAAAATTAACGAAGGTGTAGATAGATATTCTAATAAACGAAGATTAGTTACATAATAATTAATAAGATAATAATCAAATAGAACTGCAACTTCGAATTTCTATATTCTTTTGAAAAACAAAAATATTGGTGAAGTTTAAATTCAAGGCAATAAACAAAATTCACAGTCAAAGTCATTCTGAATGTTTTTGTCTCTACTGCTTAACGTAGCTCGCAGCATCCACTAGTTAAGAAAATAAATTGCGTTCATAATGACGACTACTTTGTAAAAAACTTTAAATAATACAGTTCTCTGTACATTTAATAACTTGAAAGCAATTTCTTATATTACGATTTATTCAGTATAATAACTTGTACTTACAATAATAATTATAGAAACGATAATTCATTTGGTGTTGAATGATAAGAAGATCATTTTCTGAAACAACAAGCTATAATTAATAATATTTGTTATTCAAGAATTTAATAACGTTGGTTTAATTAAAGCATTCATCTTAATTTCCAAAGTTCATAATTGCTTTAAAAACATATAATATTGTTCAAAGATAATCTTTCTATGAAGACAGCTCTTTACTGTTTTAACCAACATGATACTGCAAGCAAAACAGGGGTGGATAAGATGTATTAAAATATATATATTATTTAAGTTTAAGTGAGTTTGAGAATTTGGTATAATGCCTCTAAATCATTTAAAAAACTAATTTTAATTATCACTTTTACATGATAATTACTAAATTATATACTTTATATTGAATATAACTGAATAAGAATACTTCATATTGAAGGTTGAATAAAATATATTATACTACATTCTCTTATAAATACTAGACATTAACATATCCTAACCTGATACAATTTTTTTTTGAACTTTGAATTACTAAATTTGTATTATTATTATTATTAATTGTTAAAAGTACTCTACAAAAGACCAAGTACAATGAAATAATAAAATTTATGTCATTGTAACAGCATATAGGAGTAAAAGAGAGAAAATTTTTTTAGACGTGTTTACTATTACTTATATACTATACAATATGCTTTTTGTATTACGTGGTCTGTGGCTTCTACAATTTGACTGAACTATATTTAGAATTCCATATCGGGTATATTGAAATAGTCATATATTACTTTTACTAAAATATTCAAATTATAAACGTACAATGTATAAAATAGCATAAAATAAAACCATTCTATTTGCATCTATTTTATCAATTATCTTTTTCAATAAATTTTGAAAAAGTATATAAGTTTGTTCGAGAGACACTATTAGTGAATAGAACAGTTGAGACTCAAGTGTTCTTATATAGAAACTAAATACGAAAGGTAGACCCGAGTGTAACACAACCTCATACCACTACACTCTTAAAATTGTAAATGATTCCATACTATGATAAATTACAATTAGAAATATTTATAATAAGTATAGTTACTTTATATTTTAGATTGACAAAAAAAAATTAAAGCCAATTTTACACACTAATTATCACATCAAACTATGAATATGAGCTTCGTCAGTAACTGACTAGCTTAGAAAATTGTTTTTTTATTTTTACAAATAGATTAAGTTATTTAAAAAATAATGTTATATTTCAAGATTACATAGAATAAAAATGCACAAATAAATAAAATTAAGCTAAGCCTTAAGTTAAGTTTTTATTATAAATATATTAAAAAGTAAGGAAGTAAATCTTGAAATAATTTTATAAACTTCATATTATGTTAAATTCAGTTTTAAAAAGTAACTTTTGGTTAACTTCTGATCTAGGATTTTCATCAATTCTCGTCACGAAATTTCCTGAATGCTCACGGATCTGTCTCAAACTAAGTATCACTTTTTAATTTTTAAATACATGAAACAGTTGGACGTAAAAAAAATTATTTAATAGATAATAATATGTCTAAAGTTCGCTAAAGAACGATTAATTTTCTCTTGGGTAAGAAATTGCAGAAACCCACGGAAAAGAATTTCTGACTACTCATGACACCGTGTCCTATGTCACGAAGCCTGACCTTCTTTATGAAGGAAAAGGTAAAGTCGTTTGAATTATGACATCATAATGTTCCAACGATCAAGTTTGTTAATATTCATGGGATTTTTTTAAATAATTTTCATTTAAACTCAAATCTTGTAACTTCTGTTATTTGCGAGTTAATTGTTTATATCGATAACCGTAAATTGTAAGTAATATGCCATAGATTAACCAGTTGAAACATTGTATGTATTAAAATTGGAAGTACAGGAAATGGGGAATTTATTTTCGATTTATGTACTTGTATATGAGCACATTATTAAATAGAACTTTATGTAAGTGTGCAATAGTGATCATTGGTATCATGAACAAGAAAAAACATAGAGTAAACAAACAAACAAGCAAAACAAAACAAACAATACTCCATCTATTAGTGCTTAAGTCCGTGAGAGTGGGTTGCCTGGAAGAAATCACTTTAGTGATAAGGTCGCCTTGTGATGATATCATTTTTTTTAAATATTTTTGCTATTATTTATGTTACATATATACAATAAAGTTATTTAAATATAAATAAATAAAATAAATATGTAATATTTTCTAGCACAGACATTTACAACTTATTATTTTGGAACTTACGTTAAAGAATAAAAACATCTTCAATATTAAAATAATTTACAGGGCAAAATAAACAACATTCAATTTTGAATGAGCTCTTATTTTATAGTTATAAATATAATGAAAGCTTCAATATATTTCAAAGTTTAAATTCCATTTTTATAGAACTACTAACTAATTACTATAGAAATTATTATTGAGGTACACAACAAATTATTATTTCTATTTATAGATAATTATTCTACTACTTTCTTTATCATTTCTATAACGTTTAGATCAATTTCAAATAAAACTTTAAATGTTTACACAACAACTTATTATTTCTATTAATAGATAATTATTTTACTACTTTCTTTATCATTTCTGTATCGTTTAGATCAATTTCAAACCTGGCACGTCACATTTTTTATAAGTTAAACTCTAAGTATCGAGAGAACTAGTTTAAAATGGACTTAACGATTTCCAATTTCATAATGGGTGCCGTAATCTCACATGTATATATATTTATATATATATAAAGACATTTTGTCTGATTAAAAAAAAGAATATTCTTGACCGCCTAATCTCAATGTTATCAAGTAGAGAACAGTTGCTCTTATTGAAACAATACTTCGATATCTCTAAATATGACTATAGATACATTTTATCCCTCTCAAGTTTACTACTTAAGCATCACAAATATAACCACAAGAAGGTAAGGTTAAATAAGACAAAACCACATAATGCTGAGCGTCTTAATCTTCAAACCATTACATTCCTTTTGTCACATGCCGTACATTTGTACAAAGTTTTTTCTATCTTTACATCTATTGTAATATACTTTGTTATATCACAAAACCAAGGAGAAGAGAATATATATTATTAGAAGACAGGAATTGAAACTTCTATTAGCCCTAATTCTTCATCAATAAGTGTGATCGTAAAGTAATAAAATAATTCGCGAGTGTAGAATTAGCATTAAAAAATTTAGTTGAATTTATTTTTAAATGTTTCCACCTTCCTTCATTAGAACTTTATTGTCTGAAATAAAATAAAATGGAGCTGTGAAAATCTTCTAAAATTTCTATTACCACTAAAGGAAAAAATTATATTTTATATTATTATTTTTTAAGATACTGTTGTACAATAATTATTAAACCTTAGTCACTTTTGTAGTTAAAATTTAAGTAAACAAGTAGTACTATGGTATTTTTTCTGATAATATGACTGCATGCAAATGATTAAGGAGACCAATAAACCTGGCTGTAGTTAAGAGTATGCTGAGATATACATTTTTAAAAACAATAATATTTGGGCATAACAATCCTTATAATTCATAGAAGTAAATAGTGTTTAAATGTACTATGGACAGTAAGAAGTCAAAATTGGTAAAAAAGGTAAATAGACAAAGTAGTACCAAAATTTTATAATTATCAAAATGGAATAATTGAAATAATCCGTTGATATTTTAAACAAAATTCTTGACTATAAAAGGTTCTACCGATTATTATTTGAAATTGTGTTTGGGATTACAATGTTATGTGCCAAATTTGTTTCATTTGGGTCAACGGAAGTGTGTGCTTATAAGAAACCTTTGTGAGTTCTACTTTATATACAACTTTATATAAAATCGACATGCAACATGCAAGTTTGGAAGTGGTCCAGTCTGCTATAAGATCGGAAAACATAAAGGAATGTAAGTGGTAAGAAGCTCAGTGGTGTGAAATGAAAGAATAAATTGTTATGTGAGCAATTATCATTTCAAATGTGTCATAATGTATAAATATGGTTTTTAGTATGCCTAAGTAAAAATACTCATAAAATTGTTTTAGGTAGATTCCATTGATGAATCTACCTATTGCAATCGATGCGATGACGGGACCCAGACCCCAGAGTAGGGGCGCTACGCCGTTTATGAACTGGAGATTGAGAATCCGTCGAAAAAAAAAATTTATACATCCCTCTATATATATATGTATATATGATCCATCATTCCAAATTCATCGTAGGCAAAATCTGACTTCACAGGTCGATAGGATAAATTAGTAAAACAAACGCAGCATCTCGTTTTTTTGGAAAAAGTGAAAGGGGGGACTGGGAGGGGGGGTGAAAGTGCAAACCTTTGGGACACGCTACAGGTCGCAAATATTGACGGAGGATTTTCAAATTCGGTATACACATTCTTGAGGACAAAATGAAGGTTAAGTTCTTGAACGGGGGAAACCGGTCGGGGGGTTGAGGGGCTGGGGGGGTTGAAAGTTAAAAACCGAAAAAAGTCACAGAAAGAGGCAAAATTTTACTGTCGGAAAAATCTTAGAAAATTAACAAATTAAAAGAGGCAACTTTTTTGTCCGAAAAGTTTTTTGATGCGACCCCCGTTTAGGAGATAGGAGTGGGAGGTGGTTCCCCGCTCACCCAATATATGCAGAGTGACCCGTCATAAGACTCATAATGACCAGTAGAATATTGCTGGCTAATTTTTCTTTGTCGATCCTACCGACAGGAATCTACCTTACACGATCGACCCTGTCGAACGAGGTATTTAAAATAAAGGTTTCTGAATGTATGTTGTATTTATCCTTACACAGATTCTTTACAAAATCTTTTTTATTTTTATAGCTTACGTTTTGAAAGTGTCTTCATGTCTAAGATTTAAAAGGATTTTGAAATATCTTAGAGTGCTTTAGATTACTTTCTAATTTTTATCTTTTTGGATACAATAGAAACAAAATCGTAGGTAATCGCTAGTATCTCCACCAATCAATGGAAAAATATTAAACGACTTTACTTTTCCAAATTTCATTTCATTTCAACTTTTTGATGACACGTTTTTTTATACCATATAGGATAATTCTTGACTATATTCCACCTGATGGAAAGTGGAAATCTAGTCTTAGGTGGTAAGGCGCATTAATCTAGCAACCTATTCAGTCTTCTCTTGAAGACACCCCAATTGAATTCGAACAGAAAAACTGACGCAGGCACGCTGTTCCAGTCCTTCGCTGTACGAATTAAAAAGACGAAGTAAAGCGCTGCGTTTGAACAGGGGGAATGTCCACAACGTAAGGATGGTTATCTGCTGTGCGTCGGAACGTCCTGTGATGGAAGGGGGACGGTGGAATTAAATCGTGTGGTTCTACCGCACACTCACCAAAATGTATCCTATAGAATATTGAGAGACTAGAATTCTAGGCCTGAAAGTCATCAATTAGGTATGTGAACGATATACATAACATATAATATGTTGATATCATAACCAGACTGTCATTCATTAACTTTGTAAAATTAAACGGTACTCTTTGTTTGATTTTAATTGGGTTTATAAACCCCTTTATCTTATTGGAGATAATGAAAAAGCTCGTTAAAGTATGAAAAGGGAGTGATTAAAAAAATCACTTGAATTATTTTTCATATAAATCGCATTTTTAAATGATTATATATAAATCATAAAAATAGCCTGTCATTTACAATCTTAATAATTAGTGGAATTGTGGGGGATATTTAATAAGTAATAAAATAATAATCTCCAGAAAAATGATGTAACTATAATGTAAATAATGTTTATCGTTATGGCCATAATATGTAATGAAATAATTTATTTATTGTTTTAAAAATTTGAACAAAACAATCATTAGCTTAGCCGTTGTCATTATTCTTGCGTTTTCTACAAACAACTTAGCGTCTGCTTATGTTTGATTCCGACTTCGTTCTCTTATATTTAGAAACACACAATGCACATCTTTGATTAGAAAAACGAGGAAAAAATCCACGTGTCAAAATAATCTGTAAAATACAATGTAAAAGAGCACCATTTCAACACTATTTATGGTATATAATATATCTATTTAAGACTGTCTGAAATCGTTCAAAACATATCTAACATACATTACAACCGCTGCTGCTTTCATATTAATGTTACCTGACTTCAAGAAATGAGTATGTATATAGCCTTGTTATATATATAAAAAAATTGTTGTAAATATTTGTAACAAGTTATAAAATAAAGTTAATGACACATTATATCCTGATAAAATACAATTTTTAAATGTACAGTCATCTTTGTATTACTAGCCATTAGGCACAACTTCATGTCTCTTAAATGTTTTAGTAATAAAAAATATACTGAAACACTCTTTTTTTTTTTTTTTTTTTTTTTTATGGAAGTGGAGGGCAAACGAGCTGGCGGGTCACAGATGACTTGTGATCACCGCCGCCCATGAACTCTTGCAACATCCGAGGATTTACAAGAGTGTTGCCGGCCTTGTAGGTAGAGTAGACGCCTTTTTTGAAGGTACCCATATCGTACCGATCTGGAAATACCGCCGAAGGGAGTTCGTTCCACAAGCGAGTGGAACGTGGAAAAAAAGTCCTTGAGAACCGCACAGTGGAAGATCGCCACGCATCCAGGTGGTAGGGATGGTAAAGAAGTCGATGGCGCGCTGTGCGATGATGAAATTTGGCGGCAGGCATCAGATCGAATAGTTCTTCGGAACACTCCCCGTTGTAAATGCGGTAGAAGACGCACAAAGAAGCCACGTCTCTACGCAATGCCAAAGAGTCCAGCCGTTCGCAGAGCACCGGGTCCCCGACAATCCGAGCGGCTCTCCGTTGTACGCGGTCAAATGGTAGAAGCTGATATTGGGGTGATCCGGACCAGAGATGAGAACAGTACTCCATGTGTGGCCGGACCTGCGCCTTATAGAGCGCAAGTCTTTGGCCAGGTTTGAAATACTGCCTCGCTCTATTAATCACTCCCAATTTCTTCGAGGCCAACTTGGCCTTGCTCTCCAGATGACCACGAAACTGACAATCGCTCGAAATGTCGAGACCCAGTATTCTGATACTTGGCGAGGCAATGAGGGGGGTGCTCTCGAAGAGCGGTGATACGACAAATGGGGTTTTCTTAGTGGTAAACGCGCAAACTTGTGTCTTTAGGGGATTGAACTGAACGTGGTTCAGTTCACCCCACTCAGAGACCATCCCCAAGGAAGTCTCTATAGAAGACACAAGTTTCTTTCGGCACTCGTCGACGTTTTCCCGAGAGAGACCTGCACGGCCGGAATACACCGCATCCCCAGTGCTCTCATCCGCATAACAATGTATGTTGGAGATATCCAACATATCATTGATGTGCAGGAGGAACAGAGTTGGGGATAGCACGCAGCCTTGGGGTACACCAGCGTTCACGGGCTTGGGGTCCGAGCAAAAACCGTCGAGAACGACCTGTATGCTCCGCCCAGTGAGGAAGCTGGTGATCCACTTGCATAAACTCTCGGGAAGCCCATAGGAAGGTAGCTTCGAAAGAAGCCCCTTGTGCCATACACGATCGAAGGCTTTCGCCATATCCAAACTAACTGCCAGACCCTCTCCCTTGCTTTCAATAACAGCTGCCCAACGGTGTGTGAGATACAACAGAAGATCACCAGCCGATCGACCATGGCGAAAGCCATATTGCCGGTCATTGACCAACTGGTGATCCTCGAGGTAGGTTAGGAGCTGTTTATTGATAATGCTCTCCATTACTTTGGAGAGCAGAGAGGTAATGGCGATAGGTCTGTAGTTAGCTGGTTCCGAGCTATCACCTTTTTTAGGGATCGGATGGACAAGGGCACGCTTCCATGTGACCGGGACTACGCCTTTAAGGTAGGAGTACCGAAATAGACGCGTTAGCACTGGAGTCAACTCAGGGGCACACGTTCGTAGCACCAATGGAGAAATGCCATCCGGCCCACTCGACTTATGAACGTCCAAGGAAAATAGAGACTGCCTAATAGTTTTCTGCCGAAAAACTATTTCCGGCATTGAGCTCTGACACCGCGGGATGATAGGCGGTGTCTTCCCCTGGTCGTCCAAAGTCGAGTTGGAGGCGAAAAGAGTGCCCAAGAGATCGGCTTTCTCTTTTGCCGTGTGGGCCAGAGAGTCATTCCCCATGTGCAACGGCGGTAGGGACGGCTGGTTAAAGTTTCCCAGAGTGGCCTTTGAAAGCGCCCAAAATTTGCGCGTGCCAGGCGGGTACTTTGCCAGCTGATCCCCAATTTTGACGACATGCTTGAACTTTGCTCTAGCGATTTGCCGTTTGAAGAATCTGGAGGCACGATTATATTTCCTCTTCAGAACTCTAGAGTTCGGATCCTTAGTGACTAACGCATTGACCCAAGCTTGATAAGCCTGCCGTTTGCCAGCTGCTGCAGCCCTGACAGACGCATCAAACCAAGGCCGCGATCTGCCACCAAGTGGTACCACAGAGCTTGGTACAAATAGTTCCATGCCCTGTAGTATCACATCAGCTACAGCCGCAGCGCAGTCACTAGGATCATCGGAAGGGAAACAAATCGGCCCCCATGGGTAGGATGCAAAAAAGGACCGCATTCCATCCCAATCCGCTGACTTGTAGTGCCAAACGCGTCGAGTCGCAGGTGTTGTGCGAGCCGACCGTTGAATGGGCACTACACTCCGTACCAGACAGTGATCAGAGGAACCTAAGGGAGCCTCGACAGTGATCTGGTACTTTTCTGGATGTGTAGTCAGCAGAAGATCCAACAAAGAGGGCGTGTGGCTGTCCACGTCCGGTAGACGAGTGTGCGTCTTTACCAGCTGGGACAGACCATTTGCCAGAGCAAAGTCAAACACAGATCTCCCCGCGTAGTCGGTGGCACGTGACCCTAGCCAATCGGCATGGTGCGCATTAAAGTCCCCTAGGACTACGACTTCGGCGGAGGGAGTCTGTGAAAGCAGATCGTCAATCTTCGCCTGAACATGGCCCAAGAGTTGATCTGTTTGTGCATTACCACTATGGGACCTGTAGAGGCACGCGTAGACTCTGACATGGTCGTCCATGTCCACGCGTAGCCAGAGTATAGACAGGTCCCGACCTTCAAAAACCTGAAGGCGACGGTAGCAGATATCCTCCCTTACGAACACAGATACCCCGGCGTGTGGTATAAAATGGTGTTCTAGTTTATACCCGGGGTATGACAGGTACGCTGTGTCGCTAGGTCGAGATATCTGCGTTTCCGTCAGAAACAACAAGGCCGGCTGCGCCGTCTCTAGATGATAATGGACGGCGTTCAAGTTGGAATGAAGTCCCCGGATGTTGCAAAAGTCCACATTTAGAGTGGGTCGGGGTGCCGCTGCGTTGACTCGTCGTTTGCCCTCATAAAACACAAAAGGCGATACTTTGCCCGCCCCAGATACGACGGGCAGCCCGAGCAAAATCCGAGAATCATTTCCCCGATTTTGCTCGGGGAGGGGGTCCCCGGCTTAATCAAAGCCGGTACCCTCCTGGGGTATTTTTCTTGTAGGCATCGCTTTCATGTTTGGCGTGGGGGGGGGGGGGGTTGGGCTTCCGGATTCTCTCACTCACCGACGAAACATAACCAAATTAATTTGGTTACTACACGTCGGTCTTCTGTGAGAGGGTGGTCCTTCCCCGGTCGAGCCAGCCCAATACGAGCTGCAGTCAGATAACTACAGCTAGGCTCTACCACTCGTTCCACAGTTCTTTAAAAGTTACATAAATCTCAAAAACTGTTCTAGTTTAATAAACAAATAAATAAAAAAAAAAAAAAACTATGCGAGATTACATAGTATATTTATTTGTAAACAATTTCATTTGTTTATGTTTCCCGAGCTACAGACTATTTCCAAACTTAAAATGAAGCCGACGTGGAACTAGAACTCACCATCAGTGGTTTTTTATAAACAGAAATTCTCGTTGGCCTAAATCAAATAAATTTGACATATTTTAATTCGACATAGAATTTCAGGAATAAAACTGAGGGTAAACTTTTTAAACGTAAAACCTTACAGCCTTTATGTTTTATGTTTTATAATAACGAAGTATTTTTTTATATTTTATCAATCTATATAAAAAAAAATTCAACAATCACTTTATCTATTTTTCTTTTATACTATGATTGGCTGAAAAGTCAAGAATTAGCTGAAGACGGTTAACAATCTTCTATATTATTTATTTTTTAATTGACCCAAAGTAATGGCACAAAGGGTTTACTTAAAGCTACAGAGCATTCTTAACAAGTAAACCACGTAAAAGAAAACAATAGAAAGAAAAAATAATTACAAAGATATAAATATATAAGTACATTAATATACATATGGATACATGCGAATATAAGCATATCTCAGTATAATTTGAAGTACGAATGTGACCGAGCTACAAAAATGAAGTCAACTGATAATTCATTTATTTATTCTATAAAAATTACGAGACGTAAAATGAACCTGTATTGGTTTTTAAATATGTATATTAAGCAGCAGATGTTACTTTACGTGTTACAACAAGATTTTTTATATATTATGACACAATTCTAGTTTATTTACAAATCACTATATCACTATCACATGTATCATGATAACTGATAAACAAGGGAAGGCAATCTTACAAGAAAAAAACAGTTCCTAAGGCCTATAGTTAATAGACATTTCTAGAATAGAAGAATAGAAAGTTCTTAGAAATTTGTACCTATAATGTACATGTATTTTATCAATATTAAATAAAAATAAGGGATACCTTGATATGATAAGGCATACCTTGATATAAAAATAAGCCTCCGCCGTATTGAAAATAAGGTCAATACGTGACTTACTTGTTCATTGGCAGTTATGTTTAGTGTTATACACCTAATAATTATTACTGAATAGACAAAAACGTTACTCTTTGATCCGACCGTGATCCGTTTGACCGTTTGACCGTGATCATCGTTGTAATGTTAAATATGTAGATAAGGAACAATTACGTAACTTATTATATAAATAAACAGGTCAGTTTTTTTGTTCGTAAATTTAATTGTTTTATTTATTTACCCAGATTCAGTTGTTAAATGTAAATAGGTAAAAACAAGCATAAATAATAATAGTCATTATGGTCTAATAACTATTTGCAATGCAATGCAGATTTAGAAAACAAAAAATACAAACAGGAAAACTTAAAAATTATTCTATTTCCTGTTAATGTTGTTACTAATTGTTTCATCATATTCTAAGTATGAACTAAGTAAGTGAAGTCATGCGATATTAATTTAAAAATTAATGAGATTTTTTATGTCAAAATTCATTTTTATAATACTATTTTTTCTGGTTTGTTAAAAAATTTACAAAAAATGGGTTATTAGTTCTTCGAAACTTTGCGTATACTCGTATTTTATGACCATCAATTGGTCATTAATGTATTTTATTAGTTATTGATTTACATACGCTTTGCACAAGAGTAAAAAATGAATATATTAAATACAATCTTTCACTAACATACCGTATATTCATTTTAATCTCTAAAGTACATTGCTCCCTTGCATGTGAATGCAGACACTAAGTTCTTTAAGTTGATACTTATAAGAAATGTAAGAACGTCATTTCAAAGTTTTAACGAATCTTTCACCAAAATCTTTCAGGTCAGCTGCAATTTATTATTTTATGATGTTATTAAGTAATATATTTTATAAAAATTATTTAACGAGTGCAACCTTAAAATTAGTGGAAACTTATTATAATGCTCGCTGCAATCTCGGGTTGACATGAATAGGATTATATCATAGAACTTTTAGATTCAAATATATAATAATAAAAAATAAGTGAAGTCGAACAACTCTTTTAAAATTCATTAAATTTTCGTATAACCCTACATTAGATTTTCATACGGTCTGGAATTAAGCTGAAACTGAAGAAGTAATTAGCAAGTGCAAAATAAATCGGGATATGTATATCCATTTGAAAAATATTTTCATAAGCACCATTTTAAATATTGTAAACATATCTTCTTCTTAGTTTAATAATGTAGTATAAATATAGTTTATCCAATGAAACAATTAATTATAAACCTTTAAATTATAATTACACTTATAAAGCAATTGAGGGTTTCTTAAATCTATTTTCAATCGTTAAATTTCAACCGGCTATACTGAAATCATAATTTTTGAATCTAGACAACAAATCATAAATATTATATTGTGACTATAAAGGTTCCTCATAAGCTTTTAGTACTACGTGTTAGAACAGTGCCAAAATAGCGTGTTATAAACGATAGACAATCAAAGCTATGGACAATGCGACGTGTGTCGTTGTTGTGAAATGGTTACGTTTGAAATGTTAGGACGAGTGATATGACTGTAACTTGTGGCAAAATTGCCACAAGTTACTGAATAAATATGAAAAATGTCTTTCTTTAGTTAATGGATATTATAAGAAGTATTTTTTAAATGTTGATTAAAAAATTTTATGTCCACTCCCCTCCTGAAACAAATATAATATTTTATTATTTAATAAAAAAATGTATAAAAAAATGTAAATCAGCACAGTCAAAACACTTAGATATCTTTGTCTATATATTCAACTGAAAGTTTATTGTGAGTGTGGATTTTGTATCAAAAAAATCAAAAAAAATCAAATAATTTTTCTAACTTGTATTAAACTGCTTATCAGATAGTGTTATATGAAGGCTAACGCTTTTTTCAAACATTTAAAGGTACCAATATACGAATGAAAATAAAATAACCAGGCACGGCTTAGGTAATCTGTTTAGTTTAGCATAGTTTCGCTGTATGTCACCCCTTGTAATTGTGGTGGCACTGCCCCAGGATCCATATAATTTTCTGCAGTGTACATTCCTGTTGTTCGAATGGAACAGCATGCAGAACAAGTATAGGGAACTCCTGCTTCTTTTAAATCGGTTCTTGAACATTTAGAACAAGAAACGTGTGCCAATTTTTCTATTTCTTTATTGAATCGACGTTTATTTGCCGCGATATTGGGAAGCGTGATATCTCGATACTGTTGTGAACGGACAGAAGTTGCTGTATATCGCGATATGCCACTTGAAAGCCGTCTGCCTCTTCCACGTTCCATTTTATGATAATGAGCAATAATTAAATAAAATAATTAAATAATGAGCAATAATTAAATGGAAGCTTGATGAAACTCGATGAAATGTATAGCATGTGGATATAAAATATTAAATTGGGATAGCAAAATGAAAAATAAAAGTGAAAGAAAATATTCGGACGGAACCTTGCCTGTTCGAAGCCTTACACGCAACTGAAGTGTTCGCTCAGTTGTTCCTTCTATTTTGCTATTCTTTTAACTTGGGGCGCGCGCCGGTATGAGACGTTCCATATCATAAGTCTATGGACAATTTTCTGTTGAATTGAAACTTTTTTTCTGTAATTCGAAAACTTACCATTCTTTTAGTGTGCTTCGAGCTCAATGTGAACTGCATTCTGACGAATTTATAGTCAGTTCTGCTATGTAAGAGAGTAGTTACAAACTTTCTTAGATTTCAATCCACTCGTAACTCGTGCATCGAGCAGGCGCGCTCTGTTGAGTAACTAATCTAAATAAATTAGTTCTGATAATTGTTCAAGATCTGTCGATCGAAATTATCCGAAATTTTGCAAAGTCATAAAGCAATGTGGCATCGAACACCATGCCGAGTTTCGAACCTGTGGTATGCGTAGTTAAAGGATAGCTAGCACGTAAATTGTCCTAAACTGATTAGTAAATAATACTGCATTTAGAATTACAATTTTTTTTTAAATAAATATATGCTTAGCGCCTTATGCTCGTTAACGTAGCTCGAAAAGTTTTTAAGAACAGGGAGTTCGCAGTTTTTGCGATCTGACCAGTAAAGAGCTTCGCTTCGCTCAGCTCAATTACTTTAATTCTAAATACTGACATATGAAGTCGTTAAATTATACGTTGAATGATACAGGAAAGGCAAAAATACTTTAAATGCTTAAATTTAGGTATAGTAGATACCATTATTATAAATACCAACGCATTTTACCAGCATACAGGCTGAAAGGGGTGGGAGAGAAAGTAAAAAGCTAATTTTCAGTAACAAACAGACAGACATCACTCTCAAGTTCATTAGTAATGGATGGTTGACAACGACTTCAAACATATATTTATTTATAATAACATAAAGAATATTTAATATTTTCAAAAATATTTTTTAAGAAAAAATTAATTAGTGTTTAACTGCAGTTAGAGATATGTATTTTTAATTATTTTGTTGTTTTTATAATCAGTTTTAAAGTAAAAATAATTTAAATGCTGGTAATAAATAATCAAAATAATAAAATTATCACATAATAATCATCAGCACCATTAAAATAATCCGATCTACGTAGAGTGCTCTGTCACTCTACGCAGCCTGGATCCACAATGTATGGATGGATGTATGTTGGATTTATATTTCTAACATACATTGTGATACGGATGACAGGACTGCGGATGCGTAATGTACCGACCGTGCAGGACTCTCTCGGGAAAATGTTGACGAGTAGCTAAAGAAACTAAATAGCTAAATATTATAGGAAATTAATGTAATTATTATATAACATGATGGTATAATTTATTAATAGAATATTAAAGCAACTATAGAAGCAGGTATGGTTTAGTAACAAATTAAAATAACCAAATACAAAATATCTTATACAAATCTATTAGTATGGTGATTCCTTATCATATGAAAATTGGCCAATATTTAACTTTTTATACAACCCACGTCCCAATAACAGAAAATTCTTAGAAATTGGTATCGGGAACATGTTTCACAATATATCAATATTAAATAAAAATATTACAACATACTTTGATCTGAAAATATATGTCCGACATGTTATATCCTAAAATAAGTTCAACACGTGACTTACTTATTTAAAGGTACTGTATAATTCCTGTTACATGTTTATATAATTAAAACCGAATAAATAAAATTGTCTATTCCGTGATAGTTATTGCAACATTTAATAACTAATTATATAAATAAACAAACCAAGTCTATATTTTTCTTTGTGCATTCTCATTCAAAATTATAAATTTAGGTGTTTGAATACAAATACGAAAATAAAAATATAATAATTACTTGCGTATAGTATTATTTGCAGTGTGAAATTCAGAAACAGAAAACATTAACAAAGATACTTGAAAGTAATTCCAATTATTGTAAGTGTATGTATACAAGGTGAAAATGAAAGTTGAAATTTCCCAGTTTCAACTGTGCAATAAATGTTTTCAGTTTCAGATCAATTAAACATGGTTTATCATTCTTCTTTGCCTCTTAATTTAGATTATATTATGTTGAATGTATTTTTTCTCTTCTACCTCTATCAGATTCATCTTCTTTCCTTGTGAAAATTTTGGGATCAGCACTGTATGTTTTTTCCTTTCATACTCTCTTGTTACTCCTTGTCTCTGTACACACTCCCGTCTTCTTAATATCATCTTTCAAGCAATCCATCCATTTTTTCTTCGGCCCTCCTTTACCTGTCCATCCTTCCACTACCTCTATCATAGATTACAGATCGAATTGCTCAAAGAAAAATTTTGTCACCAGATTATTTCGCAATTAGAATAGCAAATCGCCATAAATTAGTCATTAGTGATAGATTCAGATATTTTCAGAAGCTCGGTATTCAAGATAACGATATCATATCATTAAATAAGATATTAAGAATTTTATTCACCATAGTAAAAAAAAAAATATCTAAATACTATACTAAAATCTGTTTAAGATATTGCTTTATAACGTGTTATAAACTTATGGTAATGAATTTATTGCAAAGTTTATTCAAACATAGTAGCAAAGTTTTTTATATTATGATAATGATAATATATGTAGACTTTTTCAAACTTCTAACGTTACGATAAAAAGATTTTAAATTTTACACACGATTATTAAAAAATATTTCATTATTTATTATTATTATTATTATGTAATTGTTTTTATGAATATATTTTTTATTGTATATAATTTGTTGTATTTTTTGTAACATTACAAATTGAAAACTTTTTACAAGTTTATCAATTATTTTAACACATTTTTTGTTTTTTTTTCAGCAATAACTTAAAGGTTAAATGTTAATGCTTTTATTATTGGTTATATTCAATAATGTTTCCTAATAAATAATTATAAACTTTTGCGATATTAGTCTTGAAAAGAATTGAATAATATTTAAAATATAATGCCTTCATCAATTCTACAACAGACAAAATTTAAACATAGTTACTTTATACATTTTAAATATTATGAACAATGTTAAAAGCTTAATAGATTTTGGAAATCTTAGTGAGGTTCACCATTGAGGCATTTTCTTACAAGCATTATATTTTTTCTTTATTATTATAGAACGAGTATATTCTAATATGGCTATGGTTTACATAAGTTACTACATTCTCTTACACACAAATGTGACCAGTTCTTATTAATAAAATAGCTTAAGAGCGCTATACTTTCCAACCCAATCAAACGTCGCAATTAAAAAAAACTATTTTATGGATATAAGTAACAAAATACGTAAATGATCAATAGGTTATATAGATAGAATGCTTATAATCGATGTTATAGTTTCATAATTAACCTTACAACAAACAAAAAAACAAACTTAAAAATATTAATTCTATCTCTTTGTCATGTTCATATAAATACTCGTAAGTAACAGAATATGTAAAAGCTAATTAAGACATTAAAATGCTTGTGTAAAACAGTTTTGAGTACTAAAAGGTAGTTGTGAATGCAATCTACAAAAGACTCTAAATATAATAAACCAATAACAATTATCGTTCTCACTACTCAAGAAACTCTGAACTACGAGTATGTCACAGAGCGCATTCTTTAAAGATAATAAGTAAGTTTTTAATAAAAATTCAATAATATTTAAAATATATTATTCAAATACGTAATATATATACCGGCTGCCGGAATCTCATCTTCGGTTAAATAGGATTGTATCATCTTCATCATTTGGCTTCATCAATTGGCTTTTAGCATTTGTGTATATGACATTATTATAAAATTCATCGCTTTTCCTTTTAATTTACATTTATAATATTGGTACCAAATGTTATTTAAACTTAATAAAACTTTAATTTATAGAGATAATATATATGTCATCATGTTATATATAAATATTTCATCTAAGATAAAATAAATGTTCTCTTATATATAAACAACTTTAGTCAATTGGGTAGACCTCGAAGAATTCGGTCTGCCCATTCATTTGTACCCGAATTTCAAATTTTGGAAAAATTTCTTCACAGGAGGTCTTCTTATGACCCCCTGAGTCGGAAATGACCATTGGTTAAAAAGTTTATTTTTTATATATATATATATAAAAACTTATATTTATTTATTATATATATATGCGTGCAATTATATGTACGAGAATTCTATTATAAATTATTCCCGTAATAATATTTTCAAAGGTACTCATGGTCATTTTAAAAATATTGTTGTATAAAAGTATTGTATGTTTTTTATCTCGGATGTTCAGAAACCATAATGGTATGATTAATATTTATTTATAAAAATAAATAAAAAAAAATAAAAACAAGATTTTTTTTTTGGAAACAAAATTAAAAAATATATTAAACACAATCTTGAACTAACATACCATATCTTCATTTTAGTCTTTAATGTACATTGCTCCCTTGCATTTCAATAAAGTCATTAAGCTCTTTAAGTTAGGATTTAAATAATGTAGGAACTTCATTTCAAAGTTTCAAAGAATCTCTCAGCAATATCTTTTAGTATCTTGCAATATTTCATAATTATAGAATAATATAATTATAAAAGATTTAACAAAAGCAACCTTAAAATTAGCGGAAACCTAATAATAATAATGGTCGCCGCAATCTCGGTTTCACGTGGATATTGTTACATCATAGAACTTATGGATTCACATTTATAATAATACACAGTAATTTGATCATTCAACTCTTTGAAATATATTAAATTTCAATTTATAATATAACCCTACATTAGATATTCATATGATCTTGGTTTAAAATGAAACAACTCATTAGCAAGTGCAAAATAAAAGAGCATATGTAAATTAATTTCACAAACACCATTTAACATTACTGAAAACACATCTCCTTCATATCTTAATAAGGTTGTAGTATAAATAGATTTTATACAATTAATCCATAGCAGTTGTATACATTTTAATTATAATTATACCCACAAATATTTAGAGATAGTTCCAATTTAACTGTCTCTAAATTTAAACCGGCTATTTAATTTGAAAAGTGCGTGTAAATGCCTACTTGAATAAAGATATTTTGAATTTATTCTGGAATCATAGCAACAACAATTATCGATATTATATTGTGACTATAAAGGTTCCCAAGCCTCAGTACTAAATGTATTGGATGAGAGCCAAACTAACGTGTTATAAACGATACACAATCAAGGCTGACTATGGACGTTGCGACGTCAGTATCACTCTTGTGATATGCACACCTACAATGTTAGGATGATTGTTATTACTGTATCTTGTGGCAATATGGATATGTTCCCAAAATTTGAAATATCAGAAATATCTTTTGTTTACATAATTGTACAGTGATTTGTATTTGTATCACAATTCAATAATAATTTCTGAAAACAAAAATCATCTGAAACACTTCATGCATAGAGATGCAAGTATTTAAATTTTAATAATATTAGTTTTATTAAATATATATAGACATAAAGGAACGGGACAAGGGAACGAAAGAAACTAAAAGATAAAATACATTTGTACAAGAAAGAAACTAAAAGATGTTCATATTAACTCATTTAGTTTACTTGAAAGGTAAATCTTATAATAAATGTATGATAACAGTAAAATTAACCTCAAAGCCAAATAAATTATAAATTATAGAAAATTATATATCTAGATAGAAAAACTTCAAACGATGAAAACATTACATATGTGTTTATTTTGTAAAGTAACGGCAGAAAGTAAGATCTGCTCTCTCTCTCTCTCTGTTGAGAAATAAATCCCACAAATATTCAGGTAACATTATAAATATGATAAAACGATCTGTAACAATTCGATCAATCGAACAAAAATCTATAATATGTATATTGTAAGAAGTATTTTTAAATCTTTCTCAAAACCTTTAATGTACATTGCCCTCGTGGATCCATTTAATTCATTTATTTAAAAAGATGTATAAGGAATTGTAAATTAACGCAACACCATCAAAGCTAAGTTGTTACTGTTTTGTCGACAAAGATCTTTAAGCGCTTAAGTTAATAGTAAGGGAAATATAAAATATTTAATTACAATATTACAACATATAAGTTATTATATACGTGTGTTGAAATATAAAAATATATGTTACGTTCTCTCAAGTCAATAGCCAATGCTTAATAATGTATTTCGACATCCAATTTATCTAAGTTCACAGTTTACTTCCATTCCGCAAACGGTGGTAAAAAGTTTTATACGAATGAATAAAAGTTGTTAGAAAAGGTATTTCCTGCACCAACTTTTAATGAAATTGCTGGCAAGTGAAAATCGCGTTAACAGTAGCACACTGACCCATCGCTTTGGAATGAATTGAGATTTTTCAGAATAATAAAATTATCGTATAATAATCAATAGAATCTAAGCTGTATAGAGTATAAGTCTAAAGAGCGCTTTTTAAAATCTGATGGCATCATTAAACTGAACGTAAGCGAAGCTCTCAACCGTTTGGGAAACCTATTTTTTGTGTTTAGTTGTCTCCAGAATGCGACGAAAAAATTAGCTAAAATTTTTCTCATGTATGTTTGAGCCGAACGCACGTGTTATAGCAAAAACAGATTGAAAAAATGTTTAGCCATTCAAAAGTTATCAAGAAAAGAAGAAAAAAGAGAGGCTAAGCTCAACACCTGCCGCGCACGGTTGGCGGATCCTAGTTATTAATATAATCTTAAAGCAACACTAAAATCTATAATATGTATATTGTAAGAAGTATTTTTAAATCTTTCTCAAAACCTTTAATGTACATTGCCCTCGTGGATCCATTTAATTCATTTATTTAAAAAGATGTATAAGGAATTGTAAATTAACGCAACACCATCAAAGCTAAGTTGTTACTGTTTTGTCGACAAAGATCTTTAAGCGCTTAAGTTAATAGTAAGGGAAATATAAAATATTTAATTACAATATTACAACATATAAGTTATTATATACGTGTGTTGAAATATAAAAATATATGTTACGTTCTCTCAAGTCAATAGCCAATGCTTAATAATGTATTTCGACATCCAATTTATCTAAGTTCACAGTTTACTTCCATTCCGCAAACGGTGGTAAAAAGTTTTATACGAATGAATAAAAGTTGTTAGAAAAGGTATTTCCTGCACCAACTTTTAATGAAATTGCTGGCAAGTGAAAATCGCGTTAACAGTAGCACACTGACCCATCGCTTTGGAATGAATTGAGATTTTTCAGAATAATAAAATTATCGTATAATAATCAATAGAATCTAAGCTGTATAGAGTATAAGTCTAAAGAGCGCTTTTTAAAATCTGATGGCATCATTAAACTGAACGTAAGCGAAGCTCTCAACCGTTTGGGAAACCTATTTTTTGTGTTTAGTTGTCTCCAGAATGCGACGAAAAAATTAGCTAAAATTTTTCTCATGTATGTTTGAGCCGAACGCACGTGTTATAGCAAAAACAGATTGAAAAAATGTTTAGCCATTCAAAAGTTATCAAGAAAAGAAGAAAAAAGAGAGGCTAAGCTCAACACCTGCCGCGCACGGTTGGCGGATCCTAGTTATTAATATAATCTTAAAGCAACACTAAAAGCAAGTATGATTTAGTATGAAGTTAAAATATCCAAACACAAAATATCTTACAGAGATATATTAATATTGTGATTACTTATTATTTAAATATTGGTCAATACTTATATACAATGATACGAACTAATAACAAAAGTCCTCAAAAATTGGTATCTGAACCATGTGTCATAACATATCAATATTAAATAAAAATATTACAGCATACTTTGATGTGAAAATGTCTCCGCCATGTTGTAAACAAGGTGAACACGTAACTTACTTATTTAACGGTACTTTAAAGTGTTGTAAGTATATAATTATTACTGAACAGATGTTGTAGTGTATGGTACATGATAATTATTGTAACATATTTAGTCTGCATTTGTCTTTGTGCATTCCTAATAAAAAATATTCATTATCACAGATTCAGGTGTCTAAATACAAATACGAAAATCAATAATACAATATTCTGCTAGTCATTTCGGTACAGTGACACATTAATTAACAGAAAACATTAACAAAGATACTTTGAAGTAATTCTACTTTCTGTAAATGTCGTTACGAAGTGTTTGATCAAGTTGGAAGTTAAACTGTCCAAAGAATGTTTTCTCCAAATCTATTAAATGTAGTTTAACAATTGTTTTTGTCACCTAATCTGTATTATATTTTTATGAAAGTAATTTTTACACTCTCATATAAAAGATCGCATTGTTCGACGACAGTTTGTATCATCACATTTCGCATTTAGAATTGTAAGTCACCATAAATTAGTCACTTGTTAGGTGTATGATATTTTAGAAAGGTCGATATTAAAAACAACTACAAGATATCGTTCAACATATAAAAGGATAGGAACTTTAATCGCTAACCGTGTATACACGATATAAAAGTTTGTTTTAAATATATATAACGTTATATAAACAAATAAATAGTTTGTTAAAATCTATTTGGTAGAACTAATGTTAATAAAATTATACTAAAACTTTATTCAAAAACAGTAACGAGTAAAATATTATGATAAAATAATATATTTAGGTTTTTAGGTTTAGTAGAACTATAATTGAAAATAGAATAAATTAATCTTCATATCACTCGTATTTTTTTATAAAAATATTGATTTTTTCATCAAGATATTTATCATAAAATAATTTGCTATGATAATGAAATTCATTCGTATTACTAACTATTGAGAACGATTTCGTTTGCTCCGTCCCACTTGTTCCTACTATTTAGGTAATAAACCGTATATAATTAATGGATACTCACATACTTTTTACGTTTACATATTTTTTGCACATACGTACAATGTACATATAATAAAATCCAAATTCAATAGCATCGTATATGGTAAATAATAAATCTATCTAGCAGTTATGATATATTCCATTTACAGACCAAAATTATTTACTTAACTATACCCCACACCAAATTGTAAAAAATACTTCATACAAATTTGTGAGGTTGTAATAATTGTTTAAGTATATTTTTTGTACATTTATAGAAAAAAATATAGTATATTTGTAAAATCAAGAAAGATTTATAAACTATCTAATAGATTTTGCGTAATGCAAGAACCAACATATAGATGAATAGACAAAGAGAATAACTTTATAAACTATTGTTTCTATATTCATTAAACCTGTAGAAACTATCAAAAATATATATTAGGTCTACAACTTTGCTCCCGCCGTTTTCCAAAAGATGGCGCTAGTAGCCAGTAATAGTTCAAATAAATAAATCACAGTTGTTTTCCATCAGTTTTGACATCTATAAATATAACCTTACATCGATATTATTTAATTTTTGTTTGCGTCATATAGTTACACTTAATTAAATATGTCAATTTATAAACCGAATTCACGTCATTTGCGGGAGATTTTACTTTTTCATTTCAACATGAAAAAATCGGCGGCCGAGGCTCATCGGGTTATTTCAAGTACTTATGGTGATGATACTATTAGTGAAAGAACGTGTCGCGAGTGGTTCCAGCGCTTTAAAAGCGGTGATTTTGTTGTTGAAGATCGGGATAGCGGTGGCAGAGAAAAAACTTTTGAAGATGATGAACTGGAGGCTTTACTTAATGAAGACTCGTGCCAAACTTAAGAACAGCTAGCAAAATCATTGGGAGTAACTCAGCAAGCAGTATCAAAACGCCTGGAACAGCTTGGGATGATCCAAAAACAAGGATACTGGGTACCGTATCAGTTGAAACCAAGAGATGTTGAGCGACGTTTAATTGCTTGTGAACAGCTGCTTGAAAGACAAAAACGAAAAGGATTTCTTCATCGTATTGTTGCTGGGGACGAAAAATGGGTGCACTACGACAACCCTAAGCGACACACATCATGGGGATTGCCCGGCTACACTACTACGGCGACACCTCGACAGAATATTCAAGGATCCAAGGTCATGTTGTGTGTTTGGTGCGATCAGCTTGGCGTAATTTATTATGAGCTGGTAAAACCTTCTGAAAAATATACTGGTGCACTTTGTCGAACGTAATTAATGCGTTTGAGTCGGGCATTAAAAGCAAAACGGCCGAAATACGCTGATAGACACGAAAAAGTAATTTTGCAACACGACAATGCTCGACCTCACGTGGCGAAAGTAGTCAAGACGTACCTCGAAACACTGAAATGGGAAATTCTACCTCACCCGCCATACTCTCCAGATGTTGCTCCATCTGATTACCATTTATTTAGGTCGATGGCACACGGCCTGGCGGGCCAGTGTTTCGATTCTTTTGAAAAAGTGAAAGAATGGATCGATTCTTGGATCTTATCAAAGGATGAATAATTTTTCCGACGCGGGATTCGTTTGTTGCCTGAAAGATGGGCCAAAGTAGTGGAAAGTGACGGACAATACTTTGAAACATAAATAAGATACCATTTTTTTAAATATAATTTTTAAAATTAAAAAAAAAACGGCGGGAGCAAAGTTGTAGACCTAATATATTTATTTAATAAATTTTTTTACAATTATATTATTTTTAATGTACAGAAAAGATCTAAGTTATGAGTCCATAATATTAGCCGTTATTAATTGTTATATCAATATATAAAAAGTTAGCTCAGGATAGCACCGGCATTAAACTAAAACCATTATTGTGTTAACAAGACAGGGAATAATGTTCCAGGGAGTCAGTTTCAATTAATCACTTCACATGATGCGGTAGTGGGTTATGTATTTGACCTTTCTGGCATTAATTCATTTTTATGGCTCCTCACAGAGTTGGAGTAACAAGAAATATCTTTGTTGCATCTGAATCAATTCTCGTCACGAACGTTCCTGAATCCTCACGGATCTGTTTCGAACTAAGTACCTCTACAAAAATATTTTTAATGCGTGGAACAGCTTTTGATGTAAAAAGTAAACGGTTTAATAAATAGTAATATATGTGTCGGCTTTTGGGTGGTTGCGGAAACACACGCCACAGGATTCCTGACTCGTGAAATTGAGTACTATATCGTAGACTGACCTTTTTATGAAGGAAAAGTTAATTATTTGAATTATGACGTCATTGCAACAAAAAGTTTGTTAGTATTCAATGTTACAGTCCAGCAATATTAAAGTCTGAAATAGATTAATCAAAAGAAATTTTGCATATATTATAATTTGAAGAACAGGTAATGGACAATTTATTTCCATATACTGGTATATGAGCACAGTATCAAATGTAATTCTTTGTGAGTATTGTACACAGCAATAATCATTGGTGTCGTGAACAAGAAAAATATATAGTAAGTAATACATAATGTTTTTCAAATACATTTACGACTTATAGTTTAGGTATTTACAAAGAAGAATATAAGCCTTTCAAGTGCAAAGGTAATTTACACACTTTCATATTAATATTTAAAAATAAACATTATGCAATTTTTAAACTCTTATTATTATTTATTCTGATCAGTATAAAGAAAACGTCAATATATCTTCCAAAGTTTATTGTAATTTTTAAACAATTATAGAAATTGTTGTTGTGGTACAAGAAATGATTATTTCTATTAAAGATAAATATCCAAATATTTTCTATATCATTACAGTTTAGTTCAACTTCAAGTAAAACTTTAAATGACAACCTGGCATGTGACTCTTTTCTATGTTGCATTCTAAGTACCGAGAGAACATAAAACTAATCATGACGTGACGATGCAATGTAAAAAATGGTGGATTTTATAGAATATAACTTTATCAAGTACATTTTCTCATATTTTTTATCAAAATTAAACAACAATACATAACTTTCAAGTCCTAATTCTCATACAGCACGTATATCCAAAATGTTTAATATAAACTACTGGTATGCTTTTCAAACAGTTCACTTAGCCTTATAAGTAATGTTGTTTTCAGTACCAATCTTTAAAGAATCTTTCACTGAAATCTTTCAGGTCATCAGTAGTTCTATAGTTCATACTAGTCGTTAAACAAAAAAATAAGCATAGTATTACTTCTTCATTTAAATTTGAAATATACAAGTATAGCTGTAGTTTTCAAAAATAATTTTCAAAAAAATATATAATATGTAATATAAATTTTTCCTACATGTCTAACATAAAAGTTCAAAATTTTCACAACTCTACCCCACTTGATTACAGACAATTGAGTTCTAACGAAGGAAGGTGGAAAGAATTTAAAATAAATTCAGCTAAGTTTATTTCAGCGCTTAATACGAATTCCACACTCAGGAGGGATTTTATTACTTCACGTTCACTGTTATTGCTGAAGACTAAGGATTTTTAATTCCTGTCTTTCAATAATATATTTTCTCTTCTATATAATAAATTGAAAAACCTTAGCTTCTTGTTTAAGTTTGTTGTTTTCTACATATTAACATTACGATAAGGCGTCACAAGAGTTTTCTTCCTCATAATTAAAAGTTCTTCCTAATAGTTAAAAGTTTGTAAAGCAGATTGTAGGTATTTTTGGTTAAAATTACTTGTGATTGTTTAAAGATATAAGAGATATAAGAGAACATTACTAAGTAATTATTAGCGAATTTATAACACTATCCTGCTTTTGTTACCGATATTCGTGCAAACAAACATGCCGGCACAGCTAGGTTTTTATGCGGATGCATTCTCGATCCTCAATCAATGTATATTGTAATTATAAAAAATACTTTTTTTTATTAAACAAAAGTCATATAGACCTCAGGAATTGTTGGAACTTGTATTTGTATGTTTTTGAATATTACGTATAGTAGTGATTCACTTCACACTATGAGATAATAATTTATATTTTGTTTTTTATTTAAACCATAGCTCCTTGTGTTACATAAAATATATTTATACATACTGATATTCATTTTACATCTCATTTATTCTTCAGAATAAATATATTAGTTGTCAGTTGACCTCATTTCTGGTACCTCGGTCACATTTGTACATTAGGGTATGCTGAGAAGAAAAGTATTTAAGAGTACTATGGACAGTAAGCAGACTATAGACTCAGGAACTAATAGTTTCAGGACAAAATAAATTACCTACTTGTTAAAGTTTTATTTAAGTATTATAAATATAAAATATTTTTTTTATTTTAAATTAAAAAACAGACATTTTTAATGGCAAATTCTCTTGCAAGGTATTTTCTGAAATAAGACAAAATTTGTATGTTGCAAGAAATTTAAAATAATTAATGGATTAGATTATTATTATTATTGTCTATGTATTAAAAGTATTTTTGATCTTAAGACCGCTTTTAAGATTCTGTAAAGTTCAGTTTATTAAACTGATTTTTACTATTTTTATAATTTATTTTATGACGATATAACATACTATAGAATTTTTTTCCTCTTTTTACTTTTAGTATAGATAATAGATATTGCCAAATCAAGAAATAAATACTTATTTTCGTAACTTGTACATAACATAAATATTATTTATAATTTTAAATTCAAATATTACTAAGTTTTAATGAAAATTTTGAATCAAACAGACATTATTTGTTTGAATTAAAAATGACTTTCATGTTATAATTTAAAAGAACTCGTAATGAATATAAAGTATTCTTAAAAGTAACAAAGTAAAGGTATAGTCTTACATATTTAGTATCTACAACTTTTAGTAAAGATTATATGAATTTTAAAGCCATTTTTAATATTCATTTAGACAGCTGTTATAACTTCACCTTAAAATATTTTTTAACTTTAAATAGAATAGTAATTCGAATTTCTAATGACAAATGAGTCAAATTTCAATTAATAACATTTCATTTTCAATTATTTGAGTATATGTTAGTTTTTTTTTTTAATTAAAGTTACAGCAAAATCCTAACTCGTAGTATGATTTTGTGTTGTGGTTTGATATAATAACAAACAAGATCACATGATTTAATAGTTTCGCTTAAAATTGTAAATAAAAAATAACATTATACTAAATTATAAATACGTACGATAGGTACATTCTTTTGTCATCACAATATATTTCATACAGGTATCGCTTATTTTCTGTTCCGCTAAATCAATGTTTATTCATAAATAGAAATACATAGTTATAACAAAAAACTCGCAGGTAATATTGATTTAGAATGTTTCATTTCAGTACCAAAAAAACAATTTTAAGGTGAAATCTTTCCAGAGTGAATATTATAAATTATACAGAAAACAACAAAAGAAAATATTTTTTCCTTTTTTAATGTAATAATAATATAAACTCTTTACTTTGTAAAATAGTTAAGTAAGTCTTCGCCGTCGACGAATACTAACGACCATAATATAAATCTGAAATAACTCATAAAGAAACCTAACAAACAGAATATTTTTAATATTACTGTTTTTTCTTTTGTGTTATACTATATTTATTATTATATACATAACTAAAACAACTACATATATTAGAACACATTTTAATAAAATTGCTTATGTTTTTTATTAATAATCTTTTAAAAATATAATTTAAGAAAACATTAAAATACGGATGACTACTTAAATATTTTAGTATCAAATACTGGTCTTAGAATACTTTTAATCAATTATAACTTTCAGTCCTAAATAGTCATATAAAATATTTCCAGATTTTTGAAATAAAAAATATATAAGGGTAACTTTTAAGATAATTTAATAACTTTAACTTTAAGTAATATTTGAAAACCTGTATAATGTTGTTCCAGACCTAGTTTTAGTGTAAAGTGCAGTTGAGACTCAAGTGACTCTACTTTAGAAACTAAACACATAAGGTACTAGAGCTGAGTCTAACACAAGCATATACTACACTTTAAAAATGCATATTTGACTCAATACTACAAGATTTACACCTGCGTGTACTTATAATAAGTAACATACATAGTCTTATAAAATACTTTATAGATCCCAATTAATGTATTGCATAGCGAAACAACTGTTACTAAAAATAAATTAAGATAGGCTAACCATATTTATGGATAATTTCACACATTAATTATATGTAGTGAAACATAATGATAAATAACGTATCATTAATGTGAAGTAAACTAATATTAACCAGTTTGTGTGTGTGAAACTGCTGGTTAATGGTAGATTTATTACGTTTTTTACAAAATAAATAGGATAGTATAATATAAGATTAAATCTATAAATGAATTTGCCATTTTCCCAAGTAAATGGAAAGAAGCTGTTGTCGGTCCTCTTTACAAAAGTGTTTCAGAAACTTGAAAATTATCGTCCATTTTCAATTCTTAATACAATATACAAAATTTTTAAAAAGCTATAAGTAACCGAATAGCACGAACATTTTATCAAACAATACTACCCGAGACACATGGATTCATGAATAAACAATCAATGACGCTGTACGTGCATAAAATAAAATATTATCAATACATAAAATTTATATTTAGACTAAATCTGTCAAACAGAATTTGTTATTAAAACATGTTGGTAGAATAACCCCTTACCTTCAATATTATTATTAAAGGAAGGGTAAACATTTCAATTATGTCGTTACATTATTCTAGAAGTAAGTTTGTTAAGATTATTACATAAACCGCCTATTCAAGAGATTTTGTTTACCAAATTTAATTATATCTCAAACTTGAAACTTCTGTATTGTTATTTCTGGGTAAAGTAATAAGTGCTGATTTGTTGGCAATAATTAAGTCCGTCTTGGATCAGCTTATTGTAATTTATTGTTATATATCAACGTAAATAACTATAATAATTATATATATATATATATATATGTTATTTACGTTGAATTCGAGTTGTATGTTGCAGTGATAGTTGTAATAACAGGAAAACCTAATCATAATATGTTATGTTTGAAAACAACAACTACAACTAATTTAAGACGTCTCATAATTTACAAAATTATATATATAAATACGAATTCCATATATTATTGCAATTCTTTATAAAAAATGTTATTGTAATTTATAATAAACAGAAATAGCAAATAGAATCAGTAAAGTATAATCGCACCGGAATTTTTATTTCATTTTGGTTTAGTTCTACTCAAAGTAAAAGTTTAAATAACGTCACCTGACACTATTCTATTTCATGGTTTAAACTCTAAGCACCTCGAAAATATAAAACAAAGTTTTAAGTACGGTTGTGTTACCGATAGTACTACTGATAGTTATTATTATTTTATAAATATATTGTACATTTTTACCTTCAATGTTCAGAAAACAACTATTTATTTATAATGAATTACAAATAAAGAACAACATCAAAATTGGTTTTCTGTTTGACACAAAACAAAAATATGAGTATATTAAATAATATATTTAACTAACCACTTTTACATTTTAAATCATAATTTACATTTCTCGCTTTTATTTCACTCAGGTCATTAAAGTTTTAAAATTAAGACTTATAAGTTATGAATAACGTGGTTCAAAGAAATGTTCACCAAGATCTTCTGGTCAGCTCGGTCAGCTTCAAGGTAATTAGTGTCTTGGACTATTTTATGATGTTATTGAATAACATATTTTATAACAACGCACTATCTTCAAACTTTCGGGATTAGTATTTTATCATTGAACTTTTGAATAAAGAATAACTAGTCAAAGAACTCTTTAAAATACATAAATTTTTCATGTATAATATAATAATGCATTATATTTTCACACGGTTTTGGATTAAGCTGAAACAAATCAGTAATAAGTGCATAATAATCCGGGTAATTAAATTTTCAAAATAAATTTAACATACACCATTTGTTCTTCATTCTTTTGGTATATATATCTCTTTTGTAGTTTCATAACATTTAAATGTTTTATCTAATTAAGACATAACATAGAATTACATTTTTATTATAATGACACTGATAAAGAATAAATTATTGGAGCATTTAATTTCAATTTTCTACACCGGAGTCACAGTTTGTGAATATAGACAACAATAATCGATACTATTTTGTGACTATAAAGATTCTCATGCTCTGCACACTACGTGTTGGATGATTGCCAAAATAAACGATACATACGTTTTATAAACGATATACAAACAAAGCTGACTATGAACGTTGCGACATGAATGTCAATCATGTGTTTGACACTAATGCACACACACACATGTACAATGTTAGAGTAAGAGTATAACTGTAAATTGTGGCAAATTAGTTCCCAAAATCTGAATTAATATTAAAAATATCTTTCTATATATAATTGTACACTAACTTGTATTGGTATTACACTTTAACAATAATATCTAAAAAATTATCAAAAACATTTCGTGCATTTGAGATGAAATTTAAAATTAACTTTTTAACATACAAATTTATTTTAAAGTTTTGTTATTTGACTTTATCTTGAATCTCTTATATCTTTCTGAAAGCACAAGCGACAAGAAAAAGAACGGGACATGGGAATGAAGGAAACTAAAAAGATATTAAAGAGAAAGATAAAATACATTTTTAATAAAAGATGTTCATGGTAACTCACTTACTTTAAAGATAGACTTCGATTCGATCCCTAAAAAAAGGTAATAGCACGGACCCAGCGTACTAAAGACCTATTGCTATTACCTATTTTCTTTCCAAAGTAATGGAGAGCATCATCAATAAACAACTCCTAACCTCCTAACCTCGAGGATCACCAATTGGTCAATCACCAGCAATATGGTTTTCGCAATGGTCGATCGGCTGGTAATCTTCTGTTATATCTTACGCAGCATTGGGCAGCACAAGGGGCTTCTTTTGATGCCACCTTCCTATGGGCTTCAAGAGAGATTATGCAAGTGAATCAACAGCTTCCTCACTAGGCGGAGCATACAGGTCGCTTTCGACGATTTTAACTCGGACCCTAAGCCCGTGAACACTGGCGTACCACAAGGCTGCGTACTATCCCCAACTCTGTTCCTCTTGCACATCAATGATATGTTTGATATTTCCAAAGTACATTGTTTTGCAAATGACAATTGGGGATGCGGTAAATTCCGGCCGTGCAGATCTCTCTCGGGAAAACGTAATCGAGTGCCGAAAGAAACTTATGTCTTCTATAGACAATTCCTTGGGGATAGTATCTGAGTTGGATGAACTGAACCACTTTCAGTTTAATCCCCTAAAGACACAGGTTTGCGCGTTTACCACTAAGAAAACCCCATTTGTCGTATCACCGCTCTTCGAGAGTACTCCTCTTATTGCCCGCCAAGTATCAGAATACTAGGTCTTGACATCTCGAGCGATTGTCAGTTTCGTGGTCATCTGGAAAGCAAGGCCAAGTTGACCTCGATGAAATTGGGAGTGATCAATAGAGCGAGGCAGTATTTCAAACCTGGCCAAACTTGCGCTCTATAAGGCGCAGGTCCGGCCACATATGGAGTACTATTCTCATCTCTGGTCCGGGTCACCCCAATATCAGCTTCTACCATTTTACCACGTAAAACGAAGAGCCGTTCGGATTGTCGGGGACCCGGTGCTCTGTGAACGACTGAACTCTTTGGCATTGCGTAGAAATGTGGCTTCTTTGTGCGTCTTCTACTGCATTTAAAACGGTGAGTGTTCCGAAGAACTAATCGATCTGATGCCTGCCGCCAAATTTCACCACCGCACAGCTCGCCATCGCCTCCTTTACCATCCACACAACTCGAATGTGGAACGAACTGCCTTCGGTGGTATTTCTAGGTCGATACGACATGGGTACCTTCAAAAAAGGCATATATGCCTATTTCCAAGGCCGGCAACACTCTTGTGAATTCTCGGATATTGCAAAAGTTCATGGCTGGCAGTGATCACATATCAACCGTGACCCGCAAGCTCGTTTGTCCTCCACGCACATAAAAAAAAATTAACAGAGATACATGAAAGTAATTCTAATTTCTGTAAGTGTCGATACGAAGTGTTTGGTCAAGTTAGAAGTGTATTTATAAGTGTATATTTTCTTGCATTTCAATAAAATTTTGATAAATGTATTTTTACGATACTGTCTCTCAAAGGTTATAAATAGCATTATATCAATGAGGGAGTAGATAGATTACATATCCTATGGTTTTACCTAGAATAGTATCTTTAATATATCTTGATAGCACAGTAATCAATTATGTTATGTATGTAAATTGCATACATATATACTTATTACGAAGCTACTGTCTAGATCATGACCACACGTCTATTCTTTAACTTTCTAAAATGGTTTGTCAACCCCGGCTTATTAAGTTACTTAAGTCACAGACTTGGCTTACTGGAGATAATGAAAGAACTCATTAAAGTAACATTTATCAAGTGAGTGTTTAATAAATCTAATGAATTTATTTTCACACTCCTAGCATTTTTTAAATATTCATTTGATTTTTCATACAATAAAAAAACTATTATTTGATTATTTTTTCATAAAAAAGCGCATACTTGCTAGTCTTTGTGATTGTAAAAAAGTGTCTTTTAGTCTTAATAATATTGCGGGATTGTCGGGAAAATTTAATATAAAAAGCTATAAAAATCCTACAATTTATGTAACTTCATGTAAATTTAAACCCAATATTTATCATCATAGCTACAATGTGATGAGATAATTTGTTTGTTGTTTATTGAAAGATCACCAAAAAATTTATGGTTTTGCAGTTACCATTACTTTTAGGTTATCTACGAGCTTTAATCTTTTCTGTTTATAGTCCGTCCGTCGTTCTTTATATTTAATATTCAACATATATCTTTTATTAGAAAGCCGGAAATATAACATACCTTAAAATAATCTGTAAAATACTCTGTAAAAGAGTACCATTTCAGGATTATTTATGACATGTAATATATCTACTTAAGACTGTCTCAACTCGTACAAACCATATTTAACATACTTTACAACCGCTTCTTAGATCATATTAATGTTACCTGTGCTCCGAGATGACTATTCTATAGAATACTTATGATATATTTTAAAAAGAATAGTTGAAAATATTTATATCAAGTTGTAAAATAAAGTTTTTAGTTGAAAGTTTTAAGATGACTTAATTTATATCACTAGAAGTTGCCAACGATTTCACATGCTATCTCCCTCTTATTTTAGTTATTCAAGTAATAAACCGTACATCATCATTTTAAACGTGAATGTGTGAGGCACAAAATAGATTTAGGTTTTATTTTAATTATAGATTTTTCCTACATACAGATAAAAATACAAAGAAACAGTTACCTTATAAACTATTGATCCTTTATCAATGTCATTCATTAAGCGAGTAGCAATTATTATTGATACTAGCTTATGCCCGTGGCTTCGCACACCTGGAAGAAGAGGAAGAAGAGAATTTATAGCAGAGGACGGTTTGAAACTAAAATTCATCTATTAAATTCTGTTCTAATTCTGGATGGTAAAGTAATATAATAAATTAAAAAGATGTTTTTTTTTACAAAAAACATACATTCAATTTTCAAATTGACTAATACAAAATTTTATTACCAGTATTCTTGTGATTTGATTTTAGTAAATGTTGTGTGTACTTTAAAGTTAAGTTTAATAATACCAATTTTTATATTTATATCCGGTTAAGTGGAAGGAGATGATCCCTTATACGGCGCCTTCGACTACCACCGCAAATTATCCATGTTTAATACGGTGCATAAGTCTCTATCTGAGTATATTTTGTACTATCTAAAGCCCAGTTTGTATAGGGAATACTGAAAAACATACTTTAAACTATAAAGACATAAGTAAACAATTAATATTGACTTAAATGTCTAGAGGATGTATACATCGTCCGGAAGCAAAGTTAATGTTGTAGTCCGTCCGTGTGGTCGGTGGTGCTTCCGAAAGTAGTTATCTAAACTATTCTCGGTAAAAGAAAAAAAAAAGTCATGAGCTCTAGACCATAATAAAATGGAATAAAAATTTTACGAGTATATATAAATATCTAATAATACAACTCTGTTTCTGTTTTCCTGTAAGTGAAAGATCCACTTCATTAATTTAAAATATTTTTTCCCAAAATTTTTCGTAAAAACCAAAAATACAAATTATTATTACCGAATATTCAAAAACACCTCAAACATTTTTTACAACATCGAGTAAATAATGAATACCAAAATAAATCTACAAAGGAAAAACTTGCAGTTGTGTTTATGATAAATGTAGTAAGACTTAATAGATCTAGCAGATACATTAGTTTACGAAAATATGAGGGTTCCCAATTCTATATTATAAGTATACATTTTAAGCAATATTTTATTACTACAAATATAAAATACAGGTCACTTCATTTAAACTCAATTAGTAAACATACTTTTTGTATTTCGCCAAGTTTTTAGCCTGTAGGAGCTATACACTTAACGCGGGGGTAAGTTACTATAGCAAAGGTTACCATAGCAACGGTTACGATAACAACGGTTAATATGACAATGGTTACCATAGCGATCTAAGTCCATATCCAAATTAATAGTGTCCATATCCAAATTAGTAGTAATAAATTATCCGGAGAGAATGAATAACTTAACATTAATATTTATATCAATCTATAACAATGCTTATTTTCTGTTAACATCTTATCTAAGTCTGATTACATAATGGAGTTTTAACGAAGATATATTGTTGAAAAGAGCTCTCTTTATACTAGTTTTTATATTTTCTCTCTTTGAAATTATAATGATTAATGTTATTGACTATATTTTAAGCCTGTCTTTTCTAAATCTATAAGTAGCAAGAACTTCGATTAAAGAGTAGGAAAGTGCAGTTTGGTGCAGAAAACACGTTGTAACAACTTTTATCGATTTAAACAAAACTTTTAACGTCGGAGGGGAGGGAATATACGAGTATTACAAACTTCTTGACTATCTATTAAAGCAAGCTACTATTATCATTATCGCATTTAAATACGTCTTGTTCACATAAATCAATAGTCAAGATAAGGATAGTAGATTGAAGTAATAAGGCATTATTTTAATTTTACAAATGAATTCCAAAAGTAAAATAATTAATAAAACATTTATCTAAGCGGAATTACTAAAGGCATTAATGGTTATAAGTTTTAATATCAATTTTATTCACATTTAGATTAAGTTAATTCTTATAGAATTTGTCAATTGTAACGTTGTAGCAGAACACACAAGACTTTTAAACTTACACTGAATGAAAACAAGATGAAGAATATATATACTACATCGCAGTAATATTGAAATCAAGGAACAAAATTTAGAGATTGTATTATTCAAGTGACGGTGAAAATATTGATACATAGAAAGAGTGCACATGAAGGCGACAGTCGATCAAATACAGAAAAATATTGATATTATAAAGTATAAATGGTTCAGATCCCTTTGGGAAAATACTGATTATTTTAACAATATTATGTTATATAACAAAACAAAAGTTATAATTATAACATATATTTTTTATTTACATTTTTATTAAATCATATTTACACACGACTGATGAAACGCATTACAGAAAATTCAACATAACATTAATATATCTAGTTCCCTAAACATAAAGCGATTACAATATAATGTAAGAAGTTTATAATGTAAGTAGGATCAGAAACTATTTAAACTCTGAACTAAGTTACCACAGGGAGCTATTCGCTAACAAGTTATTTATTATTAAGTTAACTAAAATAGTGACTGCGCCCACAATGTTACCATATTTTCCTTCTTATTTTCATGAATTTTTAGAAGTATAATGATAATTTCTTTTTAAATATTTAAGATTCTCGTGTCGTATCATTGTCCATCACTTAAGCATTTGTTGTATGTATATCAAAAAAAATGTTTAAGTACTATTTTTCCTAAAAGCACGTTTTCGTTATTTGAAACTCATTCTTCCAAGGAAATTGAGTCTTACCATTCGAGCGTGAAATTTACATCATACTATTTTCCTCCTAATATTTTTATAATCATATTACAGTTAGGTTCTTATTTTAACTTTATTGCTTTTAATGTAGTAATTTATAAACAGTAAAATAATAACTATTTTGAAAGAATTTTGCTATCTGAAATCAAGCATTTTATATAAATATATTTATTATGTTGTATATCAAATACGGTACAACAACCTTACACTGACATTGTACGAGTGCTCTTCATATGAGCTACGTTAATGTCGCCACGTTCATAGTCAGCTTTGTTTACCCACTGTTTATAATACGGTATTTTGGCGCTTATCCAACATATATATAAGCTTGCTTAGCAATACCTATATTTATTTATAGTTTAAATGTTAGGATCGTATAAAATTGAGTTTTTAAAATTATGATTGCAAGATGCTCTTTTAAACAAAGTATAGTTTGAGTATTTTAATTTTTCACAATAAAATATTGTTATGGTTTTATATTTTAATGAATCATAATTTAATCATTTATAAGATTCCATTCAATAAAATCGCTTCCTTTGACGGTTTTATGCTGTCAATAGGGACAATATAATCATAAGATAACGGTAAAAATATATATGTAACAAATGTAAAGTGTTTTTGTGGTGTCGTTTTTTAAACGTTATAAAATTATTTTAGTTTAAGACATTATAAAATTAACTATTTTTAAAGATTTGATTAGGTTTTTAATTGTTCTCCTCCTTTTTATCATGTAATCCTATTTACATAAAGACGGAGTTACAGCGGCCATTATGTTGTAACATGCAACCGAATATTAGAATGGTGAGTTTCTTTTAACACATTTTTATAAGATGTACTCATAGCATCATAAAATGTTATGGGAAACTAACTAGAAACATTTATATAATTGCAGTTGACCTCAAAGATTTTGGTTTAAGTTTTTCAAAACTTGGAAATTACGCTCACATATTACTTATAAGTCTTAACTTAAAAAGCTTAATGAACTTTAAGAAATGCCAGCGAACAGTTTAGAACAGTATTAGGGATTTATTTATATTGAATAACATATGTTGAATATAAGGCTTGTATTTAATTACTTATTTATTTCAAATAGAAAATGAATACAATACTTTTCTGGATGCCTGAAATTGATCTTCTTTTTTTTATTTCACTGCTCATAAAAATGTTTTTTTTTTAATTGGAAAACTATACGTCAAACATTAATAGAATAATACGATGGTTTTCAGAATATGTTTTTTATTACAATTAAAGTACAGTACTAGTTTAATTGTACACTCTCTCGTACATAATATATGCAATATTTCAACATACTCTTAAATATTGCTAACAAATCAACAATTATTAACAAAAATAATTTACCTAGATAGATATACAGAACTAAAATGGAACAAAGTTCACATAATGATGGTTTGTGTAAGCCACCGTAGAGTATTAACGAACTTACTTGTTGGAACACTGTGAGGCTCTAATTGAAAGGTTTACCATTTCCCTGTAACAATATTGTTAGAAGTAATCGCTTACCACCGTTCCAATAATATAGAAGACAATTTCAACATACAGGAAAATTAAGATATCATATGTAATTTCAAATATATATACAAAAAAAAATTGCAAGGGATATGGATAACTTATTTCCATTAAGTATGGGTCCTTCGTACTTAAGATGTTACTTTGAACTTTGAATGTTACTCTTAACTTTACGAATGATTTTGAGGATAACACATTATATTAATTTCACATTCCGTTTTATTTTAAATTAGAAGGATTTGAAAATTAAGGATTGTCTGTCACGTTGCTCCCGGAGTCTGCCACTGTATCCCTACCTACCTAATGTAAAATACAATTTAATTCAAAATATCAGTGAATTTACTAACCGTGAAACAATTTACTGAAGCATAGAATAATTTTCTAAATTCTGGTATGTATGTTAGTGTCCTTAGGGGCTGCTACATTCCCACGGTGCAGAGTAATTTGGTGGAAATTACTATTATCACATATTTAAATGACAAAACACTACCTTGACAATTTCCAACATTCATGGTAAAGTGAATTTGATTATTTTTTTACAAAGATAGAAATATTATTTCTAATTTCACAACCCCAAATTTTGGAGAAATTCAAATTTCGTTTTCTTGAAACATGTTGTTTTTGATACTAAAATTAAAATTTAATTGCAATAGTTAAATCAGTTTGGAATAAATAACTTAATGATATAATATAAAAAATAAATAAATTATACATAACTGAATATTGTAATAATACTCAAAAATCGTATTTTGTATTTTTAAAAGGTCTATCTACCTTTGACACAGGTTTTTCAAAAATAAAATTTTCTAAATTCTAATTGATTCTCCCTGTTCTGAATTTAACCCGGGTTGAGCTAAACACAGGGAAGTGTTGCAAGTATTTTGAAAACAACATTTACCCACCTAGGACTAGCATCCTTAATTTATTACGTTTACAGTTATATATTTTATTAGGAAATTTAATGTTAACAACTGAATTTGTAGTTTTAACACGATTATTTGCTTATTTATAGGAAATAAGTAACTTTAATACCTTGTCCTGTTAAAATTATTATCTTCAAAGGATAATAAGGATTATTTCGTCTTTAATAAGCTATTAATCAAAGTGACTAAATTAATAAACTAAAATGTAAACATAGAAACAATATTATAAAGGTAAATTAGAGTAACAGTCTATTTAATAGTCTAGTAATAAGATTCAAAGATTATTATCCTACAATATTAATACTATCGTTATAGTAAGTAATTCATTAATGAAAGGTAACTTCAGTCTGGTGCGCCAAAGCTCTTCCCGTCTTAATAATGCAAAGTTCTTAACAAGAGCCTCCTTAACTGGGCAATAGCTTATTACTTCTAAAGAAAATACACTGCCCAGATTACTTCATATACACTATTATGTTTCTTATTATATTTATTATTCAATAATATATAGTTTCTCATAGAGAAGAAATATAATCACTCCGCCTTTGTGGATAATTTTTTTATTGGAGCCATGTTTTTATATTATCACCCTCTGTAATAAGTTTTAATATCTGTTTCGTCTGCTCAGTCTAAGAAATTATACATTTCTGTTACATTAGCTTTTTATTGCCTAATTCGTCCAATAAAAACATTTTGTACATAATGTCTCTAAATGAAGGCGTAAAGTATTAATGTTTTTGTTGTTACTTTCCACAGAACATTAATTAAACTGCATCACAGTGACATATGAGAGATCTTGGGGTACTTTTAGACAGTCAACTTGTTTTTGATTTGTATATATATCGTTACAAAACATGCTTATTATTAGACAATTATTATTTAAACATACTCCAACATAAATTTGTTACTTCTCCCATGCAGGAAAAGTACCAAATTACCAATGCTACTATCATTGGCAAAATGCAGAAAATATATAAAGAGCAAATTGTTCTTTTAAAAAATTAACATTAATATTGTTGAGTCCCCCTAGCTACTAAGTGAAATCTCATCTAAGTGCCCTCCCTTAGGTGCTCACTCTCAGGTGTCTTTTCACATTTCCTTAAACAATAACATGTTTATATCTTGTGATAATTATAATAAAAAATATCACCATATTGACTGGTATAATAATAATTTAAACAATATGCATTTCTGCTTAAGTTGAATTATGTTGTTTGTTTTCCTCAAAAAATCATAAAATTATATATCTTCCGGCACGATGCTACATATTTTGTTTATTATTATGAAATTGCGGTTTGGATAGATTCGAAAATTATAATTTAAGATAAGTACTGCTATGAAACTTTAAATATATTTTTAGATATAATAAATTTCTAAAAACAACAACTTGAAGGTTAACTTGTACATTACATATACGTAATACGTAATAGCATTATTAAGTATTTTAATGGTATTGGTAATGAAATTATTTAATGCGTTTTATTATACACGATTAAACTATGTTCTTAACTTCTGAATATATTCAGTTTATTAAAACACAAACTAAAGCAATATGCAGTCTATTGGGTAGACCTCGAAGAATTCGGTCTGCCCATTCATTTGTACCCGACTTTCGAATTTTGGAAAAATTTCTTCACAGGAGGTCTTCTTATGATCCCCTGAGTCCGAAATGACCATTGGTCAAAAAGTATATATATATATATATGCGTGCGTGCGTCCAGATTCGACTTTTGTCAGCACGATAGCGGCCGCAGTTTCGCTCTGATCGCTTTCAAACTTTGCACAAAAATCAACCATCCAAAAATGAAGGTCAAGTTCGTTAACCAGAGAAATCCGGCCACAGGGGGCGCTAGGGCCTCACTTTTTCTGATTTCAGTTTTTCGACCATAACTTTTTCCCTATACAAAGAAGATCATTTGCGTTTATATCATATGATGTCTTTGATAGATACCTATAACTAATGTACATAAACCGAAAACCTAACTTCAATAACTTAGGGGTGGGGGTAAAAAAACCGAAATATTTGGAAAAAAAATCATAACTTTTTTCTGGTAAGCATTCTTACATTACAAGTATTTTTAATAGAAAGGTTATTTTTTACTCTAAATTTAGGTATCAAAAGTTTTTCCGTAGAAAGTACCGTTTTGGAGAAAAAAAATAAAAACCACTTTTAGCTTGAAAATTTAAGATAGGTAAAACCTCGACAACTTTTTTCTGGTAAATATTCCCTCCTCGCAAATATTTTTAATAGAAAGTTTATTTTTTACTCTAAATTTAAGTACCAAAAGTATTTCCAAAAAATATACCTTTTCAGAGAAAAAAAATAAAAACCGCTTTTTTCTTGAAAATTTTTGTTGTAAACAACGGCATCATGTGTTATTCTTAGGTAGTGAGTTATATTTAAAACTAGCTTTTGCCCGCGACTTCGTCCGCGTTTCCGTCGTTTTTCGAAAAAAAATTAGCAGATGTCCTCCCTCATAGTTTTGACGTAACAGGCAGATTCACTTTCGTATTTTAGAAGGGAAATAGTAATATAAAATGCCAATCCACAAAACTGTTGAAAAATATAAGTAACCGCAGAATATTATAATATACCCACGCTATACCCACGACTCGGTCAGCGTGTAACTCCTTGTTTGTAAGCCGTAATTCCCTCTCAGTGAAGGTTTCGGACTCGCGAGATAAAATATGACGTTCGTGGTCAGCTGTAAGCCGTAATTCCCTCTCAGTGAAGGTTTCGGACTCGCGAGATAAAATATGACGTTCGCGGTCAGCTGTAAGCCGTAATTCCCTCTCAGTGAAGGTTTCAGACTCGCGAGATAATTTATGCCGTTCGCGGTCAGCTGTGAGTCGCAATTCTCGTTGTAAAGCAGTTTCAGCTTCTCGGGATAACGCATGTTGTTCCCGGTCAATGGAACGCCTTAGCTCTCGTTGAGAAGAGCTTTGAGAAGCCCGTGTTGTAGCTCGTCTCGCTCTTTCAGCTGCTAATCGCATCTCTCTTTCTGGAGAGCTTTCATTAGCTCGAGATGTTGAGGCACTAACTCTCATAGAGTTTAACCGATGTGCTCTTTCCTCTTCCGATTCTTGAGAACGCGTCATTCTCATTCTCCTAGCTTGACTCGAAGTTCGAGATAAAGATGGTCGTTTTTTAGGTGGCATCGTTTATTTTATTTTTAATCGACGGTAACTTAAATTCTATTTAGTTACCCAACAAAAAACTTACGTCAGAGGTCCTAACTATAGCTAAGTATATAATAAATAGAATATAAATCTAAGTGCCTATTAAAACTAAAATAATATTCTAATCGAATTATAAATATGTACGTAGGTACCTACAAATTACAAAAGAATAAAAAATGAAAATAAAGCTATACTTAATGCGTGTGCAATACTATCTACACTTACCTACTTCACTTAAAAATGAATAATAAGAAATACCTACAACTACTGTAATTAATCAAAGTACCTATGCTAATACAAAAAAAACCTTAGATGTTCTAAGTACAGCTGCTATATAATAAAAAAATATAAATCTAAGTGCCTATTTAAACTTAAATACCTAATATTCTAATAGAATTAAACTAAGAAATATGTATCTACCTACCTACAACTTAGGTACAAAAAAAAAAGAAATGAAAATAAAGCTAAAACACGTGTGCAGTATAGGTAGATAGTAGGCAATATCTACCTATACCTACTTCACTTAAAAATAAATAAAAAATACCTATGAATACTATAATTAATAAAAGTACCTACCTACGCTTTTATCTACTCAATACAAAAAAAACTAAACATAAAATGCCCAAAACTAACCTATCAGTAACTAAAAATCTAACAATAATCTAATCTATCTATCTATTATCTAATCTAAAAATCGAATCTAAATCTACTTAAAAAGAAATAAAATAGGAACTATTAATAGTTAAGAATTTAAACAAAACTAAAACTAATTTAGAAAATAACAACAAAAGAAATTAAAATAAACTATTTAAAGACAAAAAGTCGCGCTGATAAGCACGGTTTATAAAATAACAATTATTGTCTGTCAATAAAGTTCAACACTCTGAACGCATCAACAGCCAAATATTGAATGACGCTTGCGCTCGCCTCCCGCCCCTTTTATACTCTGCCGCCGCGAGCCCCGTCGAGCGCGGCAACCGTTACGCAAAAATAATCCTTATAGCTTGATTCACTATTCACGCGCGATGTCTTGTTGGCGTATTTCATGTAAGTAAGTATAAGTTTGGTGTTTCTATACCGATTTCAATGATTCTTTTTTTATTGAATTGGTGCTAATGTTTATTTTTTTTTAATTAGGAATGATGGTGAGCATTATTGGTTTTATAAACGTAAAAGTAAACAAATATAATAAGAAATCTCCGAACTGCTAAGCTATCGAGAGTTATGCGTGTTATTGTGAGTTAACTATAAAAGGTAGATATATGCTGTCTTGGAATATTTTTCGTGTATTTTTATGTAGAATATTTCCGTTATACATAGTTTCTATGTAGCTCTAACCATTAAGGCTGCACACGCGACGGAAGCTTAAAAAATCAAGCAACTTCTCCCATTTTCTCAACATTTCCTTTCACTGCTCTGCTCCTATTCATTGTAGTGTGATGAAAAGTATACTATTACCTGCCCAGGAGTATAAAGAATAATTGTACTAAGTTTCGTTAAAATCCGTCGAGTAGTTTTTTTTTCTATAAATAACATACAAACAGACAGACAGACAGACAGACAGACAGACAAAAAATTTTTTAACTGCATTTTTGGCATCAGTATCGAACACTAATCACCCCCTGCTACTTATTTTGTAAATATATTTCATGTACAGAATTGACCTCTCTACAGATTTATTATAAGTATAGACAAGTTACACACGAGGTCTACCCACGCGTGTCCCCCTGCGGGCACGGATTTTTTTTTTTTATTTATCTTTTCTAAATCATCATCCAACTAATATAATATAAGGATGTTTGTGTGCTAGAGAAACTAGCGATCAGAAACTAATAATTGCATGTTAATAACTTTACAATTATATAGCTTTTATACCAGAATAGACAGACAGACAGACAGACGGACAGACAGTTTAGACAATTATAATAGACTACAGTTAAACAAGGCGATTGTCCATGCGAGGCGATTTCTCTATATTAGATTTAATACAGAGTCCTAATAAACTTTGAACTTTTTTCTATTTACATCAATTTAAACTTAAAATTTAGTTATATATTCAAATGTTATATGATATAACAATGCATTTCAAATGTTATAAGATTTTCACGTACTACTACACATTTAAATGAAACTATTTATCCGTACTAAGCTATATGACTTTGACTTTGCGAAGATGACTGCTACAAATTATTCCAAATATTGGGTTATAATTAAAATGAAAGTACAAAATATTAATATTTAATAGTAATACTTGTCATAAGCTGAAAGTTGTTAATAATATATTGTTTTGCCAGACACTTCCAAAATAATAAACAATATTACTCGTCGGATACAATCAAGCAGTTAACGTTCAGTTTAACGTCAATTGTCGTAAACCAGTATCTACTGAACGTTTCTATCACTTACTGGCGTCTAGTACTCAGTTGGACAATAATGAGAAATCAGCAAGGCATTAACAAGGCTCCATCTAATCGTAAACCTATCTGTCATAATTTATTATTATATTTACGCAAACAAGAGTAGTGATGATATCATTCATCATGTTTTTAGTTTATACCTGTAATAACAAACTTATAATTAAAGTTATATTTTTTTCTTTTATTAAATAATACTCAAATTTTCATATGAAAATATCTCTCTATGGACTATCATAAATTTTAACTTTCGATAAAGCTTTGGTATATATAATGTTCCTTTTTGATATTCATATTTTATTCCTCCCATGAAATATATGAAAAAGTTTCTTTTTATATAAATAACATTGAAATATAAAAATGTTTCTCATTAAATAGTGATCTTATCTTAATATTGAAACAAATCATGAAGTATACGTGAACTCAACATTTAATGTTACAATAGATAATATCGTCCGATTCTGAAATAACAACTTATATTGAATCATTAGTAAAGTATTTACGTTATTAATTTTAGCAACTCACCTAACTATAGAAAAAAATATCCGCTTAATTTTACTTATATAACGACAATCTTCTAAAAGTTTACCGCATTTTTAATATGTCATGTATAACTTACGTCAATATTACGGATCGGGTTCATGTTACCCGTTAATGCTTTTACGGTCGTCTCGATCGGTGAATTTTGTTTCTGATAATATTTTAATGTTCTAAAACTGTTAAGGATAATTGAATTTAACAATCCAATATAAGTAACAAAATCTCAGTTTGTATAAAGAATATAACGTTTGTGGTTGGTAGAACAACAGAGTTCTATGTTTGAAATAAAAGAAAATGAAGCCGTCTTTCTTAAAAGGAAACGTATTAGTATATAACTTTCATAACTACTTTTATTGTAGCAATTTAAAAGTTTCCAAAAGAATTTTAACATATACAATGTTAAAGGTAAATTAGAAATTAACTAGTAAATACAAATTCTGTCTTTAATAAATGAGTAGAATGTCTCTCTTTAGAATGTTATAATATGTTTCGTCACACGAACTCCAGGTTTACTCAGTTAATATAACATTATTGTTTCTGTTATTATTCTCTGGATCTTTAAAATAGGTAACAAATATTCATTCATTGTTTCTATCTACCAACCGAGCGTAAAATGTATCTAAGATTACAGAAAATTATATTCCACTATAAGCAGAGCTTAATAAAATACCGAAATAGCGAAAAACGTTTAATTTATTTGAATATAAGATATTTTCCTTACACAATAGCTAACTGACTCGTTTTTTGTAATTATATTCTAAATAAAATTTTTCATAAGTACAAATGTTAATATACTGGCTATACTATATGCTGTCTATTTTAAAAAAAGGTAGTTTTAAATAGTAAAGTCAAGCAGAATACTTGGGAAGTAGGTCGCATTGCAACGGACCTTATTGATAGTCAACGAGATTGTGTAAATTCAGATAATTTTGGGGATTCTGATTATTCTGATTGCAGCTTGTGGAACCGTAATTTCCGCGTGTTCCACAATTATAATCCGTATACATCTTAGTAAAGAATAATGATTTTGTGAAGTGATTTAATTTTTAACATAATAAAGAAATATTGATTATCACGAGCATATTATTTCGAATACTACGCCATTACGGACCATCCGACTGTTGACAAGGCAGCTTTTGCTCTTCGCCATATAAATATATATATATATATATATCATGTTAGCCATGCTATGGTTATTTTAAATTCATACATGAAATGAATAAAAACAATCCTCGACACGAGTAGGACTCGAATTTGCGACATTTGGAAGTGAGGATACGTTGCCTTGCCAACTGAGTAATAATATCGTTACTCGTTAATTCCCGGAACGTAGCTACATATGTGAAGTTTTTTTTTAAGAAAAAGTTTAATGTTAACACTAAAGAATAACATATTAAAGATTCAATAACCAACGTTAATATAGCAAATAATGTGTACCAAATATGCTTAATTAAATCTCAAATAAATGTAAATATTTTCTTTGTTTTATCTAAAGAGACAGGAGTAGAGTGTATGTAAGTATTATCTCAATAACTAACGAATCGATTGTAAATTCTTTCACATGTTCAAAGCTTCATAATCACAGAGTAACAAAAGGTATTTTTACCACCATTTTAAGAAAAGAGAGCATCCAACAAGAAATAAATTAATAACAAATAACAATCTAAACGTGTTCGACAAAGAAATATAAATGAAAAAAATCCTCTCACACAAAACACAACAGACCCGTAAAAATTTGAATTGTCTTTTTGAAATCATATTTTCTGTTTTAATTTCATAAAATCTAACAATAACGTTAATAAACACTGAACGTAAATAGTTTAAATATATATATAACAAGTATTTCAGATTTTTAACTACGTTCTATGTTTATTACTTAACAATGCAAAACTTGATGTAACAAACCAATTGTAAACAATAAATAAATAAATAAATAAAAGGGATTCAGTTATTGTTTGTATTCAGAAGGCGCGCTGCGCTGCTCGCAATATCGTAGTAATTAAATACCGAGTATGAACGCCATATGCTATATCTTGTCTCCAAATAACTTTAATACTTCTATCTCATACATTAAAATGATAACCTTATATACTAAGATATTTAAGACAATATTATTTTATTTTTTTTATTTATTCTTTATTGTACACCACAAAATATGAAAAAAAGAAATAAAAGAAATAACACATAAAAAGTACAACAGGCGGCCTTATCGCCTAACGGCGATTTCTTCCAGGCAACCTTACAAACATTAAGTATTAAAAAATAATAAAAAAAACATTGGTACAGGTAGGTGGCGTAAAGTTACATACCGAACATACATATAAATAATAACACGCTAATAAACATATAATATAAAACAACAATAAAATGTAATAAACTAAACAATGCAATACACTACTTGTATTATATACTACATAATTAAAATAAATAAATAAATAAGTGATGTTCAGAGAGTGTTATACAGAAATTGTTTTAACTATCTTTACTCAGAAAGTATTCTTTTACAGTTTTTTTAAATATAATTAATGTTTTCGATTGCCGTATAGACAAAGGAAGAGTGTTCCACAGTTTTGTGGCAAGCACTGTAAAAGAGTGCTTATAAAATTTTGAGTTTAACACTATTCACACTTTTTCATATTTAACAATATTCACACGTCTCAAGTTAATAAAATATTCCCAGTATTTTTTTGTGGCTATAAACAAATATAAAGTGATTTTAAATATAATATAGTATATATAAAAGCGCTAATATAAATATTAATTCAGTAAAATGGTAGCTCAAACAGCAGGAAACATTTTCAATTTATTGTGGTAATGATAATATAATTTACTTTATTATTAGTAAAACAATATTTTAATGAATAGGTTTATAAAGTGGATAGTTAATTAACCTCAAACGGTTTGATAAATAGTTGGTAAAATATGTTTAAAAGTATTAATTTCTTTTGTCAAAAAAAGCTTCTCTGCCTGAAACTGCAGTGTTGCAAATTAAATTAGTATGCAGATGTCGTTTGTTCGTTCTGTTTATCTCGATGCATCTGATCACTTAATCCATCTGTGCAGTAAACAACGATGAATATTGAACAATTGGTAAATATTGTCCACCGTTATTCTGAAGCTTATTATGATATATTTTAAAGTTTGAGGGGCTTAACACAGTATAGTCCTCGAATAACGACTCATTTTTTAAGGAACTAACATGTAGACATATTATCCTATTTAAGTTTCAGTATCCTATTTGAGTAAAGACAGATAACAAGAATACCAAAATGACAAGATCTCACTATCACTATTATCCGGTTTTTGATCTAAGAATGGTTTAAATTCGAATAATTATAATTATACATATATTTACATATATTTAATACTAATAAATGGTAAATATAGTAACAAAAAGTAAATAAATGATATCGCTAACTGTATGTTTAATAATCATACCCATAGTAATTGTTATGTTTTTTGTTATTAAATAATTTCTTTATATTTACTTTTATTTTTTTTAAATGAAAATATCATTGAATAGACTTAGTTTAATATATGTGAAAAAGTTTATTTTTATGTAAATAAGATTGAAATATAAATCGAATATTGAATTTTTCTCAATAAATAGTAATCTTATCGTAATATTCAAATATCATAAAGTATACGTGAACTGAACATTTAATGTTACAATAGATAATACCGTCTCATTCTGAAATTACAACTTATATTGAATCAGTAAGCAAAATTTTATCATTACTAATGGAAGAAGGTCACATAAAAAGCATGAGGACCCCCCGGAGGGCATGTATGAAGAGGTTAATGTCTGTGGCCGAGGCGAAAGAGGTATGCAGGGACCGTAGCGTTTAGCGCTCCGTCGTCTCTGGCTACCCCGCAAGGGATATGGCGTGAAGTTAAATAAATAAATAAATATAAATAAATTGTAGCAACTCATTTTACCATAGAAAATAAAATTTAACTTTTACAACCGCTACCTTGTAATAGTGTACCGCATACCCATGGTACGCACGGTACTTTAGCATCTCATGTATAACTTATGTCAATATTACGGATCAGTATTATGTCACTTTTTCTTTTATAGTAGCATAATATTATTAAATTATTTGTTTTTATAAGGTAGTATGGTCACTCTTTACTTTTATATTATAAACATAATTTCTAAAAAAAAATATCTTGTTCGTTAACAAAACATTACATTTAGTCACAGCGTAGTACAAAACAAGGAATTTCTTATGAACACATGAAGCAGACTTCCTTATGAAAAACAATCTTGTAAATGGGCTTCAAGATTGAAATTATTAATTACTTTTTTGAACCATCAAAAATAGTTTTCACATTATTTCCTAACGAAATGAAATTTAGAAAAGTACTAGTCATTAGCCACGACTTCATTGTTATATATCCTCAATGTTCTAGTAAAAACAACCTAAAAATACTAGCTCCCAAGTTCTTCAAAAGTTGTCACAAATCTTAACAATTCTTCTAATTTCATTCATACTAATAAACAATGTACAAAAACGTGAAGCATAGTCGCTTCACGTTTTTGTAAAATAAATATTAAATTGTCTTTTGATCTACCGCCATTCACAAAATTTTAATCTGGCAATATTTTTACACTTTTTGAGCGATACTCTTTTACGTCGCTGATCTTTGTTACATTTGTATATGTCCAGCGAGCATTTAACTAGACAACCTCCAAAACTTTAAAGCCGACATACTACTAAAATTCTTCAGCATAGGTTTTCTATAAAAAAACATTCTGGTTGACCTAAATCAAAAAAGTTGTAATATATATAGTCGTCACTTTCAAAAAATATTTTAAAGGATATTGTTAAAGGGAAATATTATTACACACTCAAAAATTCTATAAAAGTATGTATATCATGTAGGTTTGTGTGACCGAGATACCGGAAATAAGGTCAACTGACAACTGATGTTAATTCTGTAAAATAAACGAGACGTAAAATGAACACCAGTATTTATGTTCGAGTTACATAATATATAACAAATATTTCATTACGCGTTACAATAGGACTTTGTTTAATATTATGACAAAGTTGTAGTTAATTAATGAATTACTATAACACATATCATAAATCTGATAAAAAAAAACGTAGAAATGCAATTTTGGAAGGAATAAAACCGTTCCTAAGATCCTATAGTGAAACGTCAAGACGATTATTAGTTAAATGAATCGAAGTTGCTATTACAAAAACTTACATAAAAAATAAAATATTCAAAACATTTATTTCCGTATGTTTAAATTTATATAAATTGATTGGCGACATTTTACAATTAGGCACTCACTAAAGATCGAGCCTGATCGATATGGAAAACTACCTCTGTCGTGAGCGTATTCACTTAAATTTAAAAAAACCGCTCATAAAGCAGGACCATTCTCTAAGGTCGCTAGTGTTAGAACTTTACACGCGTTTTTGAAATTCTTGTAGCAATTGGAAGGGTTAGTAATTGACATGTAAGTGTACGTAATCTAAACCCATTTAAAATTGTCGTTATACATTTTATTCCCTTAATGAATTTACATTGCATAACATAGCATTATTTTTCCTATTTGTACAGCCATATAACATAAGTGCCATCAGATAAATAAGTCACGTGTTAACCTTATTATCAATAAGTCTGAGTTATTTTGACATCAAAGTATGGTTCAGTAATTTTATTTAATAGTAATGAAAATGATTCCAGCTACACATTTCTAAGATCTTTCTGATATTGGCTCGTGTCATTTTATAAAATATTGTATATAGAACAATTCTTAAGTAAAAAAAATACATAATACAGATATATAATTGCTTTTATAATAATTTTTTTTTCACTAAACCATAATTATAACCTTTTACCTTGTTTCAAAATAAAAATTATTTAATATTAAATTTTTATTAATAATTTACCATTATTATTTATATAAATCTATTACAATCCTTATTTTCTGCTAACATCTTATGTAGGATCTTATGTAACATCTTATGTAAGTCTGATTACATCATGGAGTTTTAACGAATATGTTTTGTTAGAAAATATTTCTTTTTATACTCGACTTCATCTAGCTTGTTTTCTTTGAAAATATTTCTATAATAATCTCTTACAATATAGTTTTCTATCTTAAATAATACATTTTTATTTATTATTCTTTTATTTCACATTATGACTTGAACTGATGCTATAAAAATAAATTAAGCCTCTATGATTTTCTAATACTGTACTAATTAATAGTGAAATAAAAAGAAACTAGTTATATAAAGATAAATCAACTTGATTTTTTTTTACATTTATTTGAGAAAAGATACCATTCTTAATAGCTATTTCATATAATGTATACTTTGGGTTGCATAAAGACTGAATATTAAGAACTATTGTCATACACACTCCATCCGTGCTTAATTTGATGTCCGTTTTTTGTAGCCTGCAAAAATTATACTCATAAAAGATTATGAGTAAGGAACTGAATATAGGAATATTCTTCATACATTCTTATTGATACTCGTATTAAAGTGTTTTTTCACTACACTTTAGTTTCATTAACTAATTATGAGAATCCTTTGCGTTCAGATAAATTGCTGATTATCACATTGAGGCATTGTGCTTTACGGATACTACTGTGTTTGATTACTTTGTATACCGAATTATATGTAATTAATTTAGTGTACGTTTTTTATATTTTACCCCATATATACTACTGTTTATTGATTCGGTTGAGTAGTAAAGAGTGTCTTGGCTTTAATTTCATCAATTGTATCATTTTATTAATTATTATTTTAATGAATATTCTTTTATTATTCCTATTATTTTTTGTTTATTAATCTCCAACTCAACCATGTGCCATTTTCAGCGATATCTTTCTAAAGCGATGTTGCTTTCTATATAGTAAAATTATTCAATTTACTCTAGTGCTAGGATCCTTGAATTAATGATATAATCCTATTCACGGAAAGACAGAATTGCTTCAGCTATTATATAATGTTATGCACGCGAAAATTTAAAAGTTGGGTTGCGAGTTATTAAAGATAATCAAAAGTCTCATAAAATATTATAGGAAACTAACTAGAAGGATTTATAGAACTGAAGTTATACTGAAAGATTTTGGTTTAAGTTACTTTAACTTGAAATATTTGAAACCACGTTTTTTAATATGCAAATGAAGCAGTCTTTATACTTTTTTGAGACTACTGAAGTTCAATTTGATAATCTGCTTAAACATACGAAAATAAATTATCCTTTTCATAGACTCGAAAACATAATATATACAATATTTCAACACTTAAATATTGCCAAATTAGCCAGCGGTATTCTACTAGTCATTACGAGTCTTATGACGGGACACTCGGCATATATTGGGTGAGGGGGGAACTACCACCCACCGCTATCTCCTAAACGGAGGGTAGCATCAAAAAACTTTTCGCACAAAATAGTTTCCTCTTTTAATTTGTTAATTTTCTAAGATTTTTCCGACGGCAAAATTTTGCCTTCTTCTGTGACTTTTTTCGGTTTTTAACTTTCAACCCCCCCAGGCCCCACACCCCCCGACCGATTTCCCCCGTTCAAGAACTTAACCTTCATTTTGTCCTTAAGAATGTGTATACCGAGTTTGAAAATCCTCCGTCAATATTAGCGACCTGTAGCGTGCCCCAAAGGTTTGCACTTTCACCCCCCCTCCCAGCCACCCCTTTCACTTTTCCAAACAAATCGAGATGTTTCGTTTGTCCTACTAATTTATCCTATCGACCTGTGAAGAATAGAGGATATATAATTTTTTTTTTTCGACGGATTCTCAATCTCCAGTTCATAAACGGCGTAGCGCCCCTACTCTGGGGTCTGGGTCCCGTCATCGCATCGATTGCAATAGGTAGATTCATCTATGGAATCTACATAAAATATTGTATTAGGAGTATAGAAAACGAAACCAATTTATTTTTTATTTGACACAGGAACAAGTTTAAGCTCGTTTTTCATTACAAGTTATTTCTAAAATTTCTCTTAATATTTAAGTTTTAGGAACAACATCAGATTCTTTTAAAATATTGTTATAAATATAAAAAATGTCACAGAATTGTCAATTCTTGTGAAATCGATGCTACCTGTTCTGACCTGTTCTGAACTGCCGATGCCCGGAGATAGACTAACCAATATCACAAAATGACAAATTTTATATGTAGCTGTAGAAAGCCAGTAAGGTGGGTTTCTGCAACTTGTTATCCATCCAAGATAAGCTTTCCACATCACAATTCTACACACATAAGCTATGTATAAACAATCTTTGGAATTTTTGAACTGGTATTTCTCTTCCATATAATATTGGAAAGGTAACTAAAAATATTTGGGTTTTTTTTTTTTATTGGAATAGGTTCATTAGGATTCAGGACTAGAATTGATGCAAATGCAACTAGATATATTACATTCAATATTGACAGCGATCTGATACTCTCCTGGAAGTGTAGTCAGCACAAGATATAGCCAAGACGGCATATGGCTGTCTACGTCTTGTAGACGAGTGTGCATCTTAACCAGCCGGGACAGACCACTTGCCAGAGCATTTATTTAATAAAATATAATCTAATCTAACAAACTATACATTTTATAAATAATGAAATAAATAATAACGTAATATGCAGCAATTTTCCAAGCTAGTGAGTCAGCAACTCGAAGCTCATACTCACAGTCTGGTTAGTACTAATTTACTTCACATTAATCATACGCTACTTGACATCATGTTTCACTAAACACCATAATAAGTGTATAAAATTATCTTTATGTTTAGCCCAACTAAATTAATTTTTCAGTATCTTGCTTTGTTATTAAATACACTCTTTGGGGCTTATAAAGTATTTTATATTGGTATGCTTATAGTATTAAGCAATTTACATTTTTTAAAGTGTAGTGGTACACTAGTCTTACACTCAAGTCTAGTACCTTACGCGATTAGTTTCTAAAGTAGGATACTTGAATCTCAACTGCACATTACACTAAAAGTCTGAAAGAAAATTAGAAAATCGAAGGCATTATATTATATTAAAACTTATATCTTCTATAATAAAAAGAAATATCATGATCATAAAATATTTTTCTCCTCCTTATGTATAAGGTGGTTCAAATTTATATTATACTCGTTAGTGCACTTCAAGGAAAGAAAAATACCGTAACTTTATTTTGTTTGTACGTTTTGTACGAGTATACTATTAATTTTATTAATTGATATATTTTTATATCAAATTTAAAGATAGTATGTAACAAAATAAATATTCAAAACATATTATCATTTACTATTATATTTTTAATATTAACTTACTGAGATTGCACTTAATTTTTTTTTAATCTTATATTTTTTGCTTCTTGATCATCATTTAACAGTATGATATTGAACTAATCCAATCCAATTAACAGCTTAACAGTGGACAAAATTGTACGCAGCTGGTAATAATATAATAAAATTAATAAAAAAATTATATTACTTAAAGTTAACAAATACTGTACATTTCATCTTACTTTACATGAGTAATGAGTAAGTGATGTAATCACAGTACATTGATCTTTTTGATATTTTACAGGTCGAGTGGTGAGTTTTTTTCCTCATTTCTTTATTAGAAGTACATTTTGTACAATAAAGGTTCATCCTAAGCCTACTTAGTATTATATACAGATACTTTCTAAATTATATTGCAAATTCAACCAGTTCACATTACATACTTTCATAAATCTAAGTACAGCTACATTTATGTATGTACTCTCTTATTCAGATAAAACAATATTTTTATTAATATTTTCTTGTCACTTTCTCTCCCATTAAAATATTCACTGTTGAAATATATCAAAGAAGGGTCTTTAAAATGAACCTATTCCATTATGAAGTCTTCATAATATAACTAGCTGATTCCCCCCCCCCCTCACTTGCTGGGCACACTATTTATTTGGATGTGAACTTAGACTTCTTGTATTAACAAAATGTTTAATTTCTTTACGAAGCTTTGTTCTACGTGTTTTAGGAGCATTTTTAAGTCAGGTAATAGAAGTCATCATTTTATTTAGTAAAAACTATACTTCATTCTATAAACATAAAAATAATCTCATAAAGATAAATCGGATCTACAGTCTGTTTAATAGTCTTCTAATACAATAATCAAAACAAACTTGATATAATACAATATTATCAATACCGTATAGTAAGTACATCACTGTAATGAATGGCTAACTTCAAAGTCTCGACTGCGCCAAAGCTGTACCCTCTGAATAATTAAAAGTTATCAAACAGAGTCCTAGACAATAGCTTATTACTTTAATGAAAATGTACACTGCTCAGATTATTTCATAAATATAGTATATCGTAATAATATATAGTTTCTTTTGTGGAACAAATATAACCACGAAGCCTTTGTACAGAAGCTGTTTATTGGAGCCATTTTTCTTATTGCTCTGTGTACTATGTATTAATATTTGTTTACTGTGTTTATGAAATATCTAGATTGCCTACATTAAAGTTTATAATAATGTCAACATTAAGTGTGACGAATTATATATTAGCTATTATACTTTCTCATATAATACAAAAAATTTAACTTGTTAAAATAAAATCACACATTTAAACACTTGACAAACTCTATTTCAAGATTTTGAACGGCTATGACACTATTTATATATATTTAAATAATATCATGATAACTATTTACTTAACGATCTGTAAAACATATTTTGAATTTAAATAAATAATTTAATTTAATGCATTTGAATATCCACAATCCACAATTTGTTACAATAAGTAGAATAGTAGCTTTTATATGTTGCTAGATTTCACGAGTAGTACATATTTAAATAAAACTATTTATCCGTACTACGCTATATAACATTGTTTTTAGGAGAACATGACCGCTGCAGAGCATTTAAAACATCGGGTTATAATTAAAATTAAAGTTAACAATATTAATATTTAAATTTAACTATGTCATAAGTTAAATTTTGCTAATAATATATTATGTTTTGCCAGACACAGTTGTGAATTAGTAAACTATATTGCTCGCCAACTACATTCAACTTAGTAATTGCCTGAGTGCATTCACTTCAACGGACGGATTATAAAGGCAATTTCACAAGTTGACTGTAACTTTGGTGAAAATTCAAATTGTACAATGTACTATTGAAGTAATATTAAAACACAATCATTATTGTGTGTTAAATGTTCCGGAATTACTATTTAACTGTCATAACTACTTTTATAGTAGCATTTTAAAAGTTTATAAAAGTACTTCCGAACATTACCCTTTACTAAAACTATTTTGTAATAATGTGAAAAGTGTATAGGAATGTAATAATAAAATGTAGTAAAATGAAAGCTAATATAATTATGTTTTTAGTTTATTATTAATAATAAAAACTATTAAGATATTGAAACCTGCCTTCGTGAGATATATTTAACAGCTATAAATAGGATTGTTTTTAATTCTGATAAATACAACAAAACAAGATATTGTTTATTTTAATGTATCTATTATTGCCTATAAATATTCATTTTCATAATATAATATTTTGTAATATGGGTAATGCAATAACGTCATAGTTTATGTAACTATGTAGTTCTAGTAATACTACGTTATATAACTGTGTTAAAGTATACTATTATTGTACTTAATAGATGTGAAAAATTCCTTTTACTTATACGAACTGTTAATACTAAACATATTATATTAGTAGTAAAAGTTATTGATTTGACATATTGGTAGAAGCCATCTTTATGTTAAACAAAGTTTGAATTATGGTTGCTACAAATACATGAGTTTAGTGTCTTACAGAATAAATATTTTGTTAGTATTAAAAATATTAGTAGTAGTAGTAGTAGTTTAAAGCTATGATTATGACAAAATGGCCCTGGTACCTCTGTAGCTATTAAATTGTTATAAATACGGCTACGAGCATTTAATTGTTAAGAACAGCCGTACTAGTCATCTAATAAGCTATGTATTTTTCTTCTATTGTTTCCAATATTTTAATTTGATGTTGTTACTTTGTGTATTTAAATCTATCATGTAATTAGTAATTGTGTATTTTTATAGTTTTTAATATAAGTATATTTTATTGATTTCTTTTCGTTTAAACAAGTCCCAACTAATGTACTTTTGTATATTTACTGTTTATAAGACAGTGTAATAAGCTTGACTTAATTAATTATTTAGCTATTTTTATTTGTAGTTTTTAATAATCTAACAAATGCATTTGAATCTTGATTCATAGATACTATAATCGAATATATATAATAATGTTACATAATAACGATAAATTTCATTTGGTTTTAAAATAATTACATCGAAAAAAAAACCGCATACATACTACGTAAATAGGACCAGCAAGACCACATAAACGACTGAAATAATTTGTCACGTCATTCTTCATAGTCTTAAGCTTAAGATGTAACATCTTTGACTTTTATTTGCATTTATACATAAAAATAAGTTATAAAGCTACCGAACAAGAATAACTAAATTTTAATACTAAAGCTAGCAGAGTTTAAAGGTAGAAGTTAGTTGATTAATTACTTTTATCTCTCAACATTTATTAGAATAAGTTTAATATTGATGGGATATTCACTTTTTATTTTCTTGGGTTTAGATCATATAGTATTTTGTTTTTAATTAAATTATTCCGAAAACACAGACATACATACACTTTCATTAAATTCATTTAAAGAAACATATTTATTCATTATAATATCTACATATACATAACATATGAACGCGTAATATTTATGTATTATGACAGTTGCATCAAACCAATATCTTTAATCTTATAATTACCGCCATACCGAGTACCAATTTCCAAGAGTCTCCAGGGAACAGCGACCTAGTAATAAAGATTCGTACATCATTTTCACGAAAGTTATATACAGATAAACTAATTTCCCAGTTCCTCAAGGAACTGTTAGAAAAAACAACAAAATAATGACTATCCAATAAAAACAATGATATGTAAATTATCAATCAATTCTTGTAATTTAAATCGCAATCAATTGTATTTAGAATATATTGCAATGAAATCAAATCTTTTCAAAATAATCGAAAAAATGTATGTGACTTTAAAGAGTTCTGATTTATTGACAAATTTATTAATTTTATTAGACTTAACAATAATATAAGGTATTAATTAATATTATACCAAGTTTACCTGGTTTTATTAAAAATCACAATAATTAAAAAAAAATTAAAGCCAAGTCGAATAGCATAAGGAATTCGTGAAATTTAGAATTTTGGAGTATTAATTGCAACATTAAAAATAATAGAAATAAAATCTGAGACAAAAATTTAATGCAATGCATTTGGGATTTACCGAATTTAAAGCACCAGTACGGGTCTCGGAACTTTTATCTCTTTGCTATAAAAATCTTTAAGCTCGACAAAGACATGCAGCGCTTGAATAATCCCACTTACTTGAATTCGTTTGAACGTAGCTTTAAAAAGGATTTCTCTAATAGAATTATCCTAACAAAGCAGTGTATTCTTAATTCAAGAATACATCTTTTTATCCATCGTATCTTGTAATGGTCCACAACAATTTTCATTAAAATAAGTTGAAAATAAGATTATATCTTTTATTATGATAAGAATAATAATTTTAAGAGTAAATTCAAATAAAACATAATGTCAGAGGTTAACAGTGAGCTAGACAAAAGTTTAGAAAGGAAATGAAGGAAGGAATGCACACACTCAATGTATCAAAATGTACGATAATTCAAAATCTGACCAGACTTTGAATTAGATTTCAGTTCCAACGTAACTAAGGTGACATGGAACATGGAAGCATATTTCGAAATCTACGTCAGAATTATGCATAATACAAAGGTATGCATAATGCATGTTGTATTACACACTATGTTGTTTCGTGTATTGATTTACTATAAATAGTTTAGTGTCGTACAATTTAATATTATAGCTTCGAATCGTCTTATAAACGTCTTGTTGAAGGAATATTTAATTATTTGCGTTTATGGCTTCGTGTGTTATTTAAATGTACTACGTGATATAAAGTAGTGTGTTTTATAGATATATTGTTATATAATTAATAAGTTTATGTTATTAATCCATGAAAAGAATTACTTAAGAATTTTTTTTCGGTTCATTTATTTCTATGTCTTTAACTAAAAGAAATTTTATGATGTTTAGTAATTGAAATACCCTTAATATATATTTAAAAAAGTAATTGAATGCACAATATAAAAAGAAATTGGAAAGTAATTTTCTTTGTGTTTAGAATTCTTATCAACAAGATTTAAAACTATACAATGTTAAAGTTAAGTTATTAATCAACTTTTAAATACAAATTCTATGTCTTAATTAGCAGAATGTCTGTCTTCAGAATGTTACAATATACGTTTCTTCACATGAATGCCAGGTTTACCCATTTCATATAATATTATTGCTTCTTTCTTATAATAAATAATAGAATACTATATGATCTTTAAAATATTCAATGTTCATTATTAGTTTTTGTCCACCAACCGACCATAAAATATATTTTATTACTGAAAATAATATTCCACTATTTGCAGCTTTTAATAAAATTCCGACGTCGAGAAAAATATTTAATTTATTCGCCAAGTGCGAATTCTTCTCATTTCTTTAAATGTTTTATAATAACTATCTTTATCTGTTCACCACTGTATCATGTATTATGTATTGTTAGCCATGCTATGCTTATTTAAATTTCATAAATAAACAAAGAATTAAAAAAATCCTCAACACGAACAGGAGTCGAATCTATGACCTCTGTAATTCCGCCTCCGTCGCTTTGACAACTGAGCAATCGTGTCGTTACTCACCTTATCTATGGAGGTAGCGATATATCATTTCGCACAATCTTTCGGATTTATTAAAAAACATAATATTTTATGAAGTCCCTGTTATAGTAGTAAAAAGGGATCTACTTATTGAAACAAACTTCCTATGTGGCGACAGAGAGAACAGATATTCATTACTCACCGTACTGTTTGTTTAACCATAAATTTATAACCAAAACAACCAAAATTTTACTCTATAAAACTTTGTACAATGTCTTAAATTGTCACGAGCAAAGCTGACTTAAAGTTTGGGAAATGCATTTAAGTAGTTTTAAGCCAACTTGCAATCTCGACTTTGTGTAAATAACTGTCATATAAAAAACAACTGTCATCTAAAAATTGTCAATAACCTTTTTGAAGTCGTATTTTCTGTGTTAAGTTGACAAAGTATCACAAAAGTTACTAAACATAAACAGCAAAAAACTTAAACATAACTTGTTCTGGTTTACGGATCTTTCAAATAATGTATTTTAACTACGTTCTGTGGTTATTACTTGACCTTAACGGGGTTATCTTCTAACACTATAATATTTACCGACGTCGTTATATCTAATCTAATTAAATAAAAATATAATAAATTGTAATACAATGCTTTTAGTAAAACCTAAAATACAATAACAATATCAATACTATAAAGCTGTGTAAGTAGCTTGTCACATTACAACACGGGCTGAATATTAAGTGCTACAGGATTGCGTTCCTTCAGCTGTTAATTAATTAATTAATTTTATCTACAAGTGCGGCTTCATCGCATCTTAAAAGAATTTACTGTAGAATCCTACTGTTATTGATATTTTAACCATAACAATACATAAACCAAAGTGCCCCAATTCATATACACTTAACAGAGTAACCTGTCTTTTATATACATTTTGAATTTATACTCCACAGACCACACAGACAGACATTAAATTAATAGCGTATAATAAAATATTTTTATTGATATAATGAAAATAAATAACATTGTGAAACGTAGTTTATTTTTAAGTAGTGTCAAATATTGATAAGTTTTATTTTTATGAGTATGTTCTGTACTGCTTTTGTGAATTCAACCTCGTCATAAACACCAAACAAAATTATAAAAATAAGTAAATAAAAGATATTCAGTTGGAGTCTGCATTCAGAAGGCGAGCTGCTTGCAATATCACAGTGATTAAATTCCGAGTCATGCTATAGCATATGTGCTAGTATAGCTCTGTTACTATGCCATGCCTATCATATAATAAAGTGAGTGTTATACTTTTCTTCTCTCTAAACATAAGGTGAGTCTAAGATTAGCTGACTTTTAGACATTTGATCAAACATACTCGTACATACATATACTATTTAGAAAAGGACAACCAATCTTCATAACATGGTGGTCATTGACCGAGATAGGAAATATTTATTCATAGCAATATATTATTAAAAAAGAAATAATTTCAATACATATTCATATATTAGTATATACGAACCATCCTAATATCATATATTAGGATGGTTCGTGAAGCGTGCGTGCGTGATTATAGAGAACATTATTTTAAAACTTTGTTTTCGTCAAAATTATAATTCCTTTAAAGGCAATTTCGCAAGTTGACTGCAACTTCGTTTGAACTTGTTGAAGTAATACTAAGACACAACCGATATTGCTGTTATCATAACTACTAACACTCTTTTGTAATAATGTAAAAGTGCAGAGGAATGTAAAATAATGTAATTAAAAAATAATAATTTTGTATATTTATTAATATTAAAAAACTCTTCATTAGTATACTGAAATTAAAAAAACTAGAATCACAGCAAATATGTTAATTTATACTTATAAATCTTACGATGTAATGACACTATATCATAAGATTTATATAATGCTGAATGTTTTTGTCTCCACTTAATGTAGGTTGCAGAAATTTCTTGTTAAGAAAATAAATTGCATTTCCACTGAAGACTGCTTTGTGAAGAGCATCTAGTATTATAATATTATCTGTAAATTTATTATTATCAAAACAATTTATATAAGTGAAACACAATTTCTACATTATTATTTTTATATAGAAGTTAAATTACAATAATTTATTTGATGTTTAATAAGAACCAATTCGAAATCCACAATTTTAATAACTAATAATAAGTATTTTTAATAACATGAAATATAATAATACACATTGAATAAGAACATATCTCCATTGCTCACGATCTTGGGGAGATATTGTTTGTAAAATATAGCATTGATTTATTTCAATAAACATATTCTTTAAGGTACTTTTGATAAAAGGTATACAATTAAAAAACCTACTTCAGGCAATTTAAGATTTAGTCACCGTATTGGGAGTGAAGTATCCGTAAGTAATAGGAATTACAAATATTTTTTTATTTAGTTAATTGTCAAAGTAAATTTAAATAAAACAATGTCAGATGGTAAAGAGTGAGTTACAGGTAACAAAAGTTCAGAAAGGAATAATGATTAAAATGTGTATAACAAGAGTGTCACCAGATTTTGAATCACATTTCCGTACCAACTTGTAGCTGAGATGACTTACAAGTCACAATTATGCATAATACAAAGGTATGCATAACGCATATTATTGTAACATATAACGTACAATATGTTGTTTGTGTATTTATTTACTATAAATAGTTTGCTATCATGGAATTTAATTATAATTTATTGGTTCGATATACATTATATCTTTTCGAAGGAATATCTAAATATCTGCATATATTATTACTGCATGATATATACTTGTGTCTCTATAATTAATAAATTGATGTTATTAATTCATAAAAAAATTATTAAGGTTTGTTTATAATCATTTAGTACATTTACAATAAACAGTAAGAGATGAAACAAAAATTATAAAGTAAAACATCGTTCAATATATTTATATTATTCACACGAACTCAGGTTAAATCAGTTAGTATAATGTTATTTCATATTATTATTTTTTTTGGTTTTTTTTTTAAATTAATTAATGTTAGTTATTTATTTTTATGCACCAACTGAGCGAAAAATGTATCTGACGTTACTGAAAATATTATATTTCACTATTTTTAGGGCTTAATACAATACCAACACCGTCAAGAGAAAAGTTTTACTTTTTTTGCCAAGCGTCACTTCCTCGCATTATTTTTGTTATTACATTGTTTTTGTGTGTTCCTTAAATGTTTTAAAATAGGTATCTTTAGCTATGCTCATATATATTATTTGTTTTTTACAGAATAGCTGACCAATTCTATTTGTACAATGTTTTGAACTGTCACGAATAAGCTGACTCGAAGTTTAGGAAACATATTTAAGTTTTAAGTCAAGTTACAATCACGTGTTGGAGAAAATGCAAAGGAAAAATCCGTCGCATACAAAACACAACAGACACGGAAAATTTGAATTACCTTTTGAAGTCATATTTCCTGTTTTAGTTAAGAAAATCTAACAATAACTTTAATAAAACTGTGTTTATGGTTATGTAACGCATCTGCGTTATGTTGTATAAATTTTAGACCAGATGTTCTAAATTTTAAACATTACTTGTCCTGATTGTCTGATCTTTTAAGTTATATATTTTTAACTACGATCTATAGTTATTACTTGACCGGTGTCATCTTTTAGTATATAGTTACCAGTAACGTTAGATCGTATAAAGACTATTAAAATACAACTCAGATAAGGCTTAGTGTACTTGAAGCATATTAAGTGTTTGTGACATTAAAATAAACTTAAACGATCATATATTAAAATTACTACAATAATGAATTAAAATTGTTATTGTGAAATAAAGATTTTATGAAAGGCTTTAAATTTAGTTTTATGCTATCTTTTCATGCAAATTTAACTTATTTATTTTACGAATTACTTGATTAAGTTGTTGAAACATTAACAATTAATTCAACCAAATTCGGTCTCCACATCTGTTATATAACAATGAAGCTTAGTATAGTGTTCTTTAAAAATATATTATAATAATACCAAAACAATATAAAATGGGCAAAGGTTTAAATAAATTAAATTTAAATATAATTAAGTTATACCACGCTTTTAGTAATACTTTAATTTGTATAAAACACAATACATTTTTGAAAAAAGTTTGATAATACAAAAAACGGGGTGAATATTAAATGCAACAGGATAACGTTTCTTCAGCTGTAAATTGTAGCTTCATGAGTATAACTCGAGTCCAATATAATATCAGTGTCGTCGAAAAATATTATATTTTATCTTCAAGGCTTCATCTAATTTCGAAAGTATTGTTTTTTAAAATCCCACTCTTATTGACTTTTTTAACATAACAATACATAAACCAAAAGTGTCCCAATTCATATATACATACAGAGTTACCGATACCTTTTATATACATTCCACAGACCACAATTCTTATGTTTCATTTACACATGTCTAAAAATAGAGTTAAAAGCGTTTAACAAATTACATTTTATTTATATAACATATATAATAGATTACGTTTTTTTTAAGTTGTTATAGTTGTATAAATTTCCTAGCTATACAACATGATAATATAGTTCTTATACTAAGCCCTGTCACGTTATAAAATAACTTTCATACTTTTTGTCCCTCAATATAAGTTGATTCCAGGGTGTTAAGTAATTTACTTCTATACTTATATGACATTTAACCATTTAATACAAACATACAAAAGAGCATTTAGAACAGCATTCACAACTTTTATGTTAAGATACATTACAATTATTCCCAATAATTTATACAACAATTTATATAAAGCTATTAATAAATATGGCTATTTATAGTTTTGATAAATTATTCTAGGAACTATTAAGATATAAAAACCTATGAGCTTCATCGGCGAGTGACGATCGGATTTTAAAAAAGTTTTCTTGCTTTAGTGCTTTTATATAGAGAATTAACAGTTTAAAACAGCTTAAAAGTCGGCATACACAAGAATTTTATTTATTATTTATATTTTACCCATTGCACTTTATGTTATATTTCACATTTTCACATAACAATCATTATAGTAGTACAAAAGAAAGTTATAGTAGTACAAACCCTATTTTCTCTTTAGAATGTTACACTAAAAAATCAATTAGCAAAGTTATTTAACTTCTCTACATTTTCTGTTAGAACAAGATAATAAATTGTTTTTCCAAGGATTTTAAACTCAGATGATCTGAAGAATTCTAAAATAAAATATTTAAGACTAACTGAATAAGATACTTCGGTGATAATAACGGAAGTTTCGAGATACAAGAAAAGAAAATAAAGAAATTAAATTAATAGGAAAGATTTTACTGTTATTATACTTGACTATAATATGGTTAGTATAACATTATCTGAATGAATAGATTTACGAAGTAGTTGATTAATTAAATGATTCAAGCACAAACGATTTAAAATATAACTATGAAAATATATTTAAAATTGGACTCTTTTTTGTCAAAAAAGCATTACCGACTGAAACTGCAGGGTTGCAAATTAAATTAGTATGCAGATGTCGTTTGTTCGTTCTGTTTATCTCGATGCATCTGATCACTTAATCCGTCTGTGCAGTAAACAACGATGAATATTAAACAAGTGATAAATATTGTCCACCGCAATTTTGAAGTCATTTTAAACATGTTCAGGAACTTAACACAATATAGCCACTTAGTAACGACACAATTTTTAAGGAACTAACACGTAAATATATTTGACTTCCAGCATCCTGTTTGAGTAAAGACAGATAACAAGAATATCAATATGAAAATATTACAATTATATGATTTTTATATCAGAATGGTTTAAAATCTCATAATTATATAATAATGAATGTTACATATACTTACAAGTACTATTACTAGATGTTATAAAATAGTGATGATATCATTAACTGTATTTAAATTAATATCGATAATAATCATACCCATAGTAAATATTACAAGTTTATTTCTTATTAAATAATTAATTTAGGTATTTACTTTAATTTTAATGATGAAAATATCTCCGTATGGACTATCATACAATTATACAACTACTATAAGGCTCCATAAAACATATATAAGCCCTTCTTGGTATTCGTATTTTATTCCAGCTTTGAATGGTCCTAATTGCCTTAATTATTTTATACTATATATTTTTCAAGCTTATTGTAAATAAATAAAAAAAAATGTCTCCATTACACCAAATGGGACATTTACCTTGAAAACGTTTTCTTTTTCTTGTTATCAAAACAAGGTTTGTGTCAAATATATTTTTGAGTATTTGAAAATATCGACGAGAGATATAAATTAAATTCAGAATAAAATATTATATTCAAATTCGAATATTGACTGAGCCGCAGATGTTAAAGACACATAATAAAGTAAGTTTCAGAGTAGAATTTATTACAGTATTTATAAAAAATATAATACAAATTTTATTTAAATAAGGAGACGCATAATTTTTTTTTCTTTACATTACCTACTAGAATGTATTTATTATTTATTATTATCAGTAATGGGACATTCATACTTTGTTGAAAATTTAACTATTTTGTAACACAGCCATCATCATCAATAAACACATTCAATCATTATAATACTTACATAGATATAACATATAATCAATGAACAGATTACCTCTGTGTAATATTTGAGTATAATTACAGTTGCATTAACCTACTATTCATGAGTTCGTAATTAACGTCATACCGAATACCAATTTCCAGGAGTCTCCCGGGAACAGCGACCGAGTAGTAACGGCAGAGTACAGATAAACGATTCGTACATTTTCACGAAATGTTATATAGAGATAATCTAATTTCCCAGCACTCCAAGGAGCTCTAAGTTAGGAAAAACATGGAAATAATGACTTTTCAATAAAAACAGTAAGTTTTTATTTATAAGTCAATTCTTATATCGTTAATTTTCAACAAATGTATTTTAGCCAGTACGTTCCCAGATTTTATATAAATATTCTAAATCAAATGACAGAATTTATTAATAGCAATAAAATCATGCATAGTGAACAATATGGTTTCGTCAAAGGTAAATCCACAGCTGATGTGGTTGCCACGCTTCTTGAGTACATTTACGACGCATAGGCGAAGTCACAGAATACAATCGGTGTTTTGATATTTTTTATTTTGCAAAATTTCGTCTTCAAAAGTTCCGAATCATTCGTTTTTCAAATCATTCATGGGTATGAGTGTACGCATAAATAATAAAATTCCACAAGATATCTTAGACCTTCCTCTTCTTAGTTTTAAATGTAATATCAAAAGTATATAATTAAATGAATCCTAGTATAACAAATTAACAAAAAAAAAACAAAATAAAACATATATTTTTAAAGGAATATTTAGTCTTCATATAGAATTTTGATATTTTGAAATTTCTTAATAAGCAACTTAATTAATAGTTAAATATTTTTTTAGGTTTACAGGATTTCAGACAGATTATTTTAATGTTAATTTTTCTTCTGTAGTTTTTTTTTTCATTGTTTTTGTATCACTGTTTTGTTACTCTATTACAGTAAATTTATTCTAGTTTAATAGTATATTCACGTCCTGCTACTTAATTTACCACAATGTACCTAACATTTTATGTTAAATACAAGTGTCCTTACAATGTTATTTATAGTAGAGTAGACCATAAACCAGAGAGACTTACATTCATTACTTGATAAATAAAGTAAGAACTTCTTTATGCACAGAATATATCAAGATAATTGACGCATAATGTAATGGTGAAATATATCCAAATACAAGGAAAATTAAACATTATATTAGTGCTTGGAAACTTTAGCATTGTATATCCTATTACTGATGGTAAACTTATAAAAATTAGTAAACTGTGCTTCAAAAAAAAATAGTTACATTACATTATTTTAGAATAAATATCTAAAAGTGGGTTCGTTATATAAAGTATAAATCTATATCTATATAAATAATAAGCTTATTTTAATGAGCATTTGCTTATTAAATTTTAATAAACATGTAAAAGAAATCACTTTAATCAATAAAATTAATAATCAAAATTTGACTGTTAACTTTACTTGCTACTAAAATATTGACTTTTAACTACGTTCAGCGGTTATTACTTGTCGTTATCTTTCAACATTATATTTAAAACAGTCGTTAGATCGTATATAGACTCGTCTCAAGCGGCGACAATGCTTTTAAGATCGTATAATTGGAATCTGAATTTTGTTTTATGCTAAACTTTTATGCAAATTTAAAGTATGTATTCTATATTTAATACCAATTCAAATTAAACATGGCCAAAGATAAATAATTTACAATTATGGGGCACGACAAAGTCTAATTAAATCAAAATAAAACAAAATGTATTACTATAACTTAAGTACCACTTAAAAGAAAATATTAACACATTTTTAAAAAATAACTTGATAAAAATGAAAAACGGGTGAACGTGCAACACGATTGCATTCCTTCAGCTGTAAATTGTGGATTCAGGAATATTCCCTGAGTCCAATATAATACCGATGTCATCGAGAAAATATTTAATTTTATCTACAGATGCTGCTTCTTCGCATTCAGTAAGCATTTTCTTTTAGAATCTACTGTTATTGACATTTTTAACATAACAACACATTAACCAAAAGTGCCTTATTTCATATACACCTAGCATAGTAATCGATATCTTTTATATACATTTTGAGTTTATATTCCACAGAACACAATTCTTACGAGTATGTATCATTCACACAATACTGAAAATATATAAAGTAATTAACATTTTTAATAGTAGTTTATTTTTAAGTTGTGTCCAAAATTGGGCAGCGAGTTTTACTTACGAGTATGTTCTGTACCTCTCTTTGTGAAATCAACCTCGTAATATTCAATTCGAAACACCAAAGACAAGTATAATAATAAGTAAATTAAAGAGATACAGTTATTGTTTGTATTCAGGAGGCGTGCTGTTTGCAATATCGCAGTGATTAAATTCCGAGTATCAACTCAATATATAACTTGTCATATCTTGTCTTTCATAAAACTTTAATAAAATAACGTTTATGCTATTCTTCTCTCTAGCAAAGGGTGATTATATAATTAATATCAATAATATACCTCATACATTTTGATGATATTTCGATGATTACATTAAATTTTTAATAAAATTATTCTCAATATATGTACTTTATATATGCCATTACTTAAAATATAAAATTATATTAATTAAACTGAGGCTAACTAACATTATGAATTAAAGTCAATAAAGGTGTGTTAATGTGTTATTTTACGATGAGCGATAATCGAATTAAGAAAATAGTTTTGCCTTGTTGGTATTATTACCAAATATATATTTTGTCACTTTAATATTTTTTTTATAACAAATATACATAAATACAGTTCAGCGTTCATGTTATGGGTATAAATAACAAAATATTTCCTTCTTGAAAATGGAGCGAGGAAGCAATTTACAAAATAATTTAATTCCAACAGTACGTACTCACTCCACATTTTCTCTTAGAATAAAATATCAAATTGTTTTTTTACACTTTAACACTCAAATATATGTAATAAAATCCTTTTAACCAACGTTTTCTACTCACACATATTGTTTTAAGTAATTTATCTTTATTGTTTCTGAAATATACAGTCACAGTATGTTTCTTACATTGTAATTATTAAATTGTATTTTTTTTATTTCCATCCTGTATAAGTAATGAAAAAAAACGTATTATTTTACTCCACTTAGTGTTAATAAATTCTATAATTCAAGTTAAATATTAATATATTCAATGATTCAAAGGCAATAAAAGGCACTGCAGTATGTTAGTTCATTTTTCCTTTGCCATGTAACCTTACTGGAGTTATTTTTTACATATCAGTATAGTTATTAAAATTGTAAAATAAATATAAAAATCAAATAATTTTGTACATGAGTTGAGATAATATTTTTATTTTTGTAATGTATTGAAAAGTAGACAAGAAAGTATTAGGTTAAACATTTTTGGATTGTAGAAAAATTATAATATAAATAACGATTGAAAATTGTACAAATATTTTAAATTATCTATAACCACCTTAAGATAATGTAAATATTACTTTAGAGGCACGGTGGCTCAATCTTCAGAGTGACGTGAGAGTATCTTAAAGGTTGTAGGTTGAAATGGTTGTGGTGGTAATTATTGAATGTATGTTAAACATTCCCAACTATAATATCATTACTATAACATTATTTTAATAAATAGGTTTACAAAGTGGATCGTTGATCTGATGTTTAAAATACAGACGATTTAATATATAGCAAAATATATGCAATAATATAGAATTTTTTTGTCAAAACAGCTTAACGAACTGTAACTGAAAAATTACAATTTAATTTGTTATGCAGATGACGTTTGTTCGTTCTGTTTATCTTGATGCATCTGATCACTTAATTCCTCTGTGCAGTAAACTACGATGAATATCTACAAAGTAGTAAATATTGTTTACTGAAATTCTGAAGCTTATTCAGATATTTTTTAAACATTCAGGAGCTTAACACAATATAGTCATATTCATGTATAAATATTCTATTTGAGCTTCACACGCTAACTATAATATTAATCCCACTTAATTGTGAATGAACTCGAAGCATCGATCAGGAAAAGGTAAGTGAACTATGTAGTAGTAACGCGTCCTTAATCTAAATCCCAAAAGACATTCGCACGTCGCAGACTTGTTAAGTTGATAAGATTATCGCAGTTGACTTCAGAAGTAGATTGCAACAGATGTGCTCCTTTTGTCACACTATTGTGTTTCTCAACAACTTTCAACTGTCAACTTTCCTATATTTTAACTACACATTTGGAGGAAGTGCTAGCCTCTTTTAGTAGCGGATATGGTCATCTTAATTTCGATCGCTTTGCATAGTTTAGCTCACTTTGCTCTTGGCTAACCGCCATAACCACCATAATATAAGCAAAGAAAGTTAGTGTTATTTGATTTGAGGGTAACGGTCAGTTTAACGTCAATTTATTGCAAGCTAGCATTTACTGGACGTCACCATCACTTACTAGTGTCTCGTACTTAGTACTTAGTTCGACAATAATCAGGAGTCGGCAAGTCCGTAACGAGTTTATGGGTCTATCTAATAATATTAAATATTAACTAGTTGTCATAATCGTATCGACCACATATTATTATTAAATTTACACGCAGCAGACGAATCCGAATAATAAGAAGAAATCAAAACGATATAGAAAAACTAAAAACTAAAACCAAATAACAAGAATACTAAAGAGCGACGATATCGCTGTCACAATTATCCAATTTTTGACCTCAGAATGGTTTAAAATCTTATATACTAATAGTATTGTATATAACAGTGATGATAACATTAACTTTAGTAGCATTTTTAGTTTATACCTATAACATACCCTTAGTAAATACTTTTGTTATAAATTTCCAAATCTACTTTCATTTTTGTATGAAAATATCTATGAACTTTCATAACATTTTACAACTTTGATAAGGTTTCGGTATACACATAAAGGCTCTTTTTGGTATTTGTATTTTATTCCAGCTATCAATGGACCTCGTTTGTAATATATGATAACGTTTCTTCTCGTGCAAATAAGAATATATATCGATTATTGATTTTTTTCTCAGTATTTAGTGATTTTATCGTAATATTCAAAACAAATCATAAAGAACTCAACATTTATTGTTACAATGAATAATATCGTCTGATTCTGAAATTACACTTTACCAGTAGTATTACAATTTATAAGTATTTGTCACAACTCATTTTACCATAAAAAAACATCCATAGAATTTTACTTATACAACCGCTACCTTCTAAAAGTTTACCGCATACCCAGCACAATTATAACTTATGTGAATATTACGGATCGGATTTTTGTTACTCGTCGATTCTTTTACGATCATCTCGATCGGTGAAATTTGTTTTGTAATAATATAAATTTCTTAATAAGTTTCATAAGTTTTACAATAAAATATTCGAAATTATAAAAAATACTTATTACAGTAAAAATATGACGTTGCCGGAAGCCCATATTCGTTTAACATTTGTTATTAAGTTCTCTCTGCGTATGTGTGAATGAAATATGAAATATGCACTTTTTAATTTATTTACTTTGAACATCTACAAAGAATAATCTTTTTCGTAAAATAGTTCCTTTTTGGCTTCCTTCTAAATGATGATTGCATTTTAAATATAGTCTGCTTTCCATAAGCTTTTGCTTACAAGGCATTAAAAAAAACAATCAAAAAATATAAAAATACAGACACATACCCGTAATATATTAATAGTTAAATATTCTTTTAAGTTTACAGGATTTGAATTTAATTATAAAATAATAATAACAAACTTAAAATTTTTGTTTTATTATTCATTTTATATATAACATTTAAAAACGTTATACTCTAATATAACATTAAATTTATTTTATTTTTAATAGTATATTCATCTACCTATATAACCTGTAGGAAACAGATCTGTTTTCAAACTGTAGAAACGTGTAAAAGCTTAATCCACCACAATGTATGTGTAATGTATCATTATTGGTTAGATACACAAGATACAATGTTATTTAACGTATAGTACCAAATAAACCAGAGAGGCTTAAGAATAAAAATTATAAAGAATAAAGAAGAATAGAGACTTAAGAATAATCAGAGAGAATAAAAAATTCATTACATGATAAATAAAGTAAGAACTTCTTTATGTAGAGAATATATAAAGATAATGAATGCCTTTAATGTAATGGCAGAATCTCTTCAAAACGATGCAAGGAAAATATATTATTATATCAGCAAACCAAGGCATCGCAGGATGTTAGCTCTTGCTCGCTTTCATGTAGGCAGAAACGTTATTTAAATTTATTAAAACAAAACTATAAAACTATTTATTTACATCCAATTATATGTATGATATAAAAAAATTAAAAATCTTAAATGTTCTACTTGAAGATACCAATTGAGTAGCATCATTTTTATTCTGGTAATGTATTTATAAAGTAGGTTTAAAATGCGTTAAAAAAGTAGAAACGAACGAGTTTTAAAAATGTTTAGAGTTACAGATTAGTTATAATGTAAATAAGTAAATCAAAATTTGAAATATGTATAAATATTTCAAAATTATTACAATCATGTGTAGCTTTCACAAATTTTAATTTAGCACCATGGTAGGTCCATTAGCAGAGTAAAGTTAAGGTATCTAAGATGCGACACACTATTGCTGCGGTATACCTGGGAAAGTATAGTGCAGGTATAGTGTCTCACAAGTTATGATAACGGTTGAATGAACATTTTAAACATACCCGATTATAAGAATATCTTTTAGTATTGTCAATATATAGCATCTTTTTATTATAATTTTAGTATCGCTTTGCATATTTGGTTTATCTCTTGACTGAACGTCATGGACGTCGTCATTACTTACAAGATCCTTTTAAAACATTGTACAGACAACAGACAGACAGACAACAGACAGACAACAGACAACGAACGAAGATCCTTGTACTTATTTCGACAATTATGAGTATTCAGCATCTTCTTATCAAATAAAAGGCTCTATCCAATAATATTAAATAATAGCTAGTTGACTCAAGCCTATCTACCACAATTTATGATTATATTTACGAGCAACAAACGGCTCGGTTGCGTAGAGATAGAAAAATAAAAAACAGACAACAAGAAAATGAAAATACAACGATCTCAGTGTCATAATTATGCGGTTTTTGACATCAGAATGTTTTACAATCTCATAATTATAAAAGAAACAAAATTACATATATTTACAATTACTACTTCTAGAATACCATCTAATGAAGAATTATAAATATATATCTATAATAGTGATGATATCAATAAAATTACCTTTAGTTTACTTTACAGGTATAACCTGTAATAGGTAATCATACCTATATTAAATGTTATGCTTTTCGTTATAAGCCGTCTTAGCGCAGATTTCCTTAAAATATTTTAAGTATAATAAACTTCTTCTTTGTAATATTTTCATATATAATGAAATACAGTTCTGATAGTCTGAAAAACTGCCTTTTAAAACTTTTATTTGGTCTTAATTTTTTTAAATTAATTTTGAATAAAATACAAATCCATTTAGAAAATTAACTATGAGAGAATTAACAAAAATCAGCACAAGAATTTTTCTATTATTTCTTTTATTTTTTTTTTCTTTTGCCATATATATTTTTATATACTTTTGACAAAAAACTGAAGAAGTTTAATACTCATGTTGTATTGTTGTAATGATCAAAGAAATTAATAAAAATATAAGCAACAGATCTGTAAGGTTAATTAATTAATACTTTGTATGTCAAACAATATTTACATACATGCTCATATTTACGAGTATTTACAAGGGAAAATCTTATTTTTGTTAATATTCAAAACACTATCCGAACGGGAACGTTCATAGAATCTTTTTTTTATTTACTATAAGAAGAACTATTTGGAAAGTATGTCAGCGTTCTATGAAAATCTTACGTTCCGTCCCTTATAGCAAATAAATAACAAAAAAACTTCAACAAAAAAGGATAAAATTCAATACAGATCCGACTATATAAAGTACCTAAGCTGTTTATTTTGGACTCAGAAAAATTACGGCTTGGATTCCTTTTCATTTTAGATTTATTTTTTCACAAGGGCTAGTTCTTTTGGGTTCGCCCATTGCCACGCTCCCTTGGCCCGTGTAATTTTGGGAAAGTAGCACTTATGAGGAAAAAATCGATACACCCTGTTTTTAGAAACAAATAAGAGGAATATTTCTTATACTTGGAAAATAAAGCATTTATTTATTTTTATTTATTTATTTATGTTTGGGAAACATACAATTATAATAGCACCTATACAATAAAAATTACAAAATGTTTAACATAATGCTTATACAAAAGTATACATAACTTTGGAGTGAATTTAAACGTCGATCAAATTACGCATGTACAAATCTCGGTATGGTATAATATGTAACATCATTAAACAAAGATAGCAATTAAGTCGAAAATATTTATGAATCTCCGACCGAATCGGGATTCATTATTCCACCGGTTTCTAATATCATTAGCTTCGTATATTATTTATATATATGATTCACGAGCTATCTATCTACAATTTAGTTATAGAACATCCATAGTATTCTACAGTTTTTTTTTAAATTTCAAATTCCTTTTCGAACAGTTTAAATTATATTAATACTACTGGAGATTAGTAAATAAGTACTTTATTACGATATTAGTTTACATGACCTAGATATATTTTATATATAAAGGGTCAATTGCACAAGTAGTTTAAAAGTGATGATAAAGGTCGATTAAGCTATTGTAGAACTAGTTAGAAATTGATGATATTAAAACTTTGGCCAAAACTGAGTAATTTGGGTTAATTATAAGATAAATTTCCTTATCCTTAATGTTTATAAAGGGGAAATTATTCGAATTTATTTTTATATTACTTGCACATGATATATATTATGTATAATTTCCTCTTCTTTACATTTCTGTATTCTGAACTAGTAAATTTCTCGAGCAAAAAATAGTCCATAAGATTCCCTAACTTTCTGTATATTTTGTTCGATAAATATATTCATTATTCATCCGCAATACATTAGTGATGTCGTGGTTGAAAAGTTTTGCTTAAGAAAAATTTGAGGTCGAAACCCGCATATGGATTCAGGAGCTCAACTTATCTCTTTACGCAGCGATTGATCCTTAACTTTCGTAGTTTCATCATTTATCATTTATCAGGGTTTGGTGCGTTGTTGTCTATTCCTAAACGAACTTAAAAGTCGTAATGATAAAAAATATTAGTGATATATTTCAGCTGCGATGATATGTATAATGTATTAAGTTATTTAATGTTGTTAAATAATTCGTTTTTGCCAAGAAAATATATACATATGTATGTATAAATCCTTTTAAATACACTGACCTTTAAGATCAAAGAAAAAGGAATAGGATGTGGCAGTTATAGTAATAACAGCAAATGGAAGTTAGTTTTTCTCCTAAACAGGATTAGTGACCAAGAGTATCACGCTCACATACAAAGTCTTCGTATACAAAAAATCCATTCAAATATTGACCTTTTTTCCTCTTTATAAGGTTTACTTTTCTTTGTTATGGTATCAAGATGTGCTTTTCTGATTCGCGGTTAGGAAATGTTCGAGATAGTTGGCCAAGATAGGGTTGGGTCTTTTCGCTTTGAACCGCTCTTATGTATTTTGGCAATATCACTTAATGTAATCACTAGACCAAACAATGTTCGAGAGACGGATATAGGTATGATATTAATTCAAATATTCATATTATTATGTGCTGTTTTTGTCTGGGAACTGTTTTTATCTTGAACTGAAATTATTACTTTTGGCTTCCATTAACTATTTGTCACTAAATAATTTTGAAATTATAATTAATTGATTGGGATTTTAAAGTGTCTGAATCAAAAATAGCAATAGTGGCAACCATTAACAAAGGATTTAAGGAAAAAATGCCGTTGGTAATAGAATCCAAACAATGATTCTGTTAAAAGAATATAGCTCCAAATATAGACACATCTTAGAAAGATATGTTTCCGGCTAACAAATATATTTTATAACTTTTTGGGTTTCTTAATATTAAATAAAATTGACAACAAATTGACAAATATTAGTGTTGCAAACAAGATAAAGTATTATATTATTTATATTACATTTTTAATTAGTGCGTTTAAATAACAACATAATATTTCGTTTTAATATACCGTCAAGATATTCAAAGGTCTTTGAAGTGAAAGACTCATTTACAAGACGTAATAGACTCCAGACAGACAGATTTAATAGACACTGGTGTTTTGCTAATATTTGCACTGACATCTATTTTATCTCTACCTTTCTTAGTAGTTTTCATGACATTTAAGACATTATAAAGTATAATACAATTCTTTAACATATTTTTACTCAACTTGTGATTATGTATTTGAACAAAACACATAACAATAATAAAATTTAGATATAAAATTAGTCAGAAATGTACTATACTACACTTATTACAAAATATAATAAATACATAAAAGCCGGTCTTTGTTTTATCAAGCATTTAAATCCGAGAGGGTATTAACGCAGCAGTAAATATGAATTTATTCCCTTGAGCTACAATTGCGGTACATGTTGCGTAAAACTTTTAGCAATATTTTAAAAGAGTTTATAATTATAATCACAAATTATTTCTAATGGACTAAATATGTTTCCAGAAACTATATAAAGACGTCAGAAATAAAATTATAAAGCAGAAATGTCTGTAAAATATTAACTTCACACATGACATAATTATAAAAGGTATAATTTTCGTTTCAAAAGTCTTTTAAAACATTTATACCCTTTGTCATAAATGGATCGTATGCGGTAGGTCTTAAAAGTTTAATTCTTTAGGTGTTTTTACGCGCGTTAAAATATAGTGATGTTGATAGTCCATTACCTCGTAACCTAGATTTAGTGCTGAGCAAGCACAAAGAAATAGAATGTGAGTGTGTGAAAATGAAACTAGGAGATTTAAATTAAGAAATGCCTGAAATGAAAATTTTGCTAGTTTATCTGACCTACTTAGAATACATGTCAAATAATTCTTAAACATTAAAAGAGGGTCGAATGAATGAAAAAATCTTGTTAGAAAACTGAAATTTAAATACCTATTTATTTAATATTACGTAAATTTAGTTGCTTTTGATTCACATTTACGATTGAGAGATAAATTAAGTTATATTTAAAATATAAATATTTAGTACAAGTACAGGAAGCAAGTAAGCAGGCGATAATGGTCTTAATTGAATTGATGAACAGCAGTAACATCCTCACATACGAAATCATTATATTTGTCTCAAGCAAAAATAATATCTGTCACTATAGAATAAATTCGACTTTACTTTAACGTAATTTTCTTTATTAGTGGATTTAATGGAGTAGGGTTTGAGCTGTGCGTATTGAAACAGTGGTTATTTATTTTAGTAATATTAGTTAAGCCCAGTCTATGTTAGACACCTTAATAGATTATCAAATATTATATCCTCTCCGGGTGATATTATAATTTAGGTATCATAGATTTATTGTTATATATTTTTGTACCTTTTAAGAGCTTAAACATAATGCATAGAAAAAAAAATATGTTTCTATATATGTTTTTAACAACATAGTTTAAGTATTTATATTATTTTTTTATAATGCTTATATATTGAGAAATCATATAATTTATGAAAGCAAACTATTACACGAGTTATTAGGTAAACAGAATAGGTAGGAAAAACAGAGCTTTATAAACATTTATGTCATAAAAAAAACTCGTTTCATTTTGTCTATTGAAAAGAATTTAGTTCATTGAAGAATAGACAAAGAAAACTTTCTAACAATCTCACTATTTCAAAATCATTATCAGATTTTAAAAAATGCTTTCCATCAAATGTTACTTAAAATGGAAAAGTCATTTATTTATGTAACAGTTTAAAAATAATGCAAAAAAAAAAGTTATGGTATTTATATAAATAACTTTTACATTAGGATTATGCTGTAAAGTATGCTTTATGGTTTAGATAAAATAATGTTTGAAAAAAAATCCTATTGTTTATGATTTGATTTACTTTTAAATTATTATTATGTTAGCAGTTATGAAAAAAATATCGATATAATATGATAGCATGATATATACATATTACGTAATATGTACGTAACATAAAAGTCATTACCATCAACCTCATGACTAATTAATATATTATACGTCAATTGTATGTCATATTTATATAAAAGTTCTGTGACCTTTTTAAATACTACGAGTACATAGCGTGATGTCAAATTCAGCTCAGTCTTGTGATTTGAGAAGACCCATCACTTGTAGAATTTAACCCTACGTTAAATGTTAGGGTTAAAAGAAAAAAAAAAGAAAAACAAAAGTTAAATTCCCATTATCCTACAATTAGTATTTAGAAACTCTAAAGTAAAAATGCATTTATTCTAAAGGGGTTACAGTGATTATGTAGTTGAAGAAACGAATGTTTATGAATATTACTACTGATGATGATTGTAGAATGATTGCGTTTATTTGAAATAGTAATTTATTTTTTGTAATCGACTGTTATTCAAAGTAAACAACAATTACAAACTACTATTCGTATTTTGCATTTTTTTTGTATGTTACATACTTTTTACAAATATAATAATATTTGTTTTTAAATTAGACACTTAATTGTGTAGTGTAAAATCATTAGACAAAAATGCTGTTTAATAATAATGGTCAAGATCTCAGTGAAATTGTAGATATTAATAAATTAATAACAACAAAAATTCATGTCCCAACTATTATTGATGAAATAATTACTTCGATAGTTATACAAAATGTGATTTGAACTGAACTATAAATTATAAATTGATCAACTATATTCATTCTATTTGCGCATTCTATTTGCGCCTAATGTCCTTTTTTAGGCAGAAATTTTATAATATATATAACCCAACAATAAATTATCATATTTTCTTGGTTAAAGCATAGAATGGCACAGGAACGTAAATTTTAAGTACATATCCTCCACACACGTTTAGGTCTCATCATTGAATAATATAAAGGTACTATCGCCCCGACATTACAGTGCATTAGTAGCTTGAGCGATGTAACGACTAAGTTACTATAAGTTATATATACCGGCAGGTTCAGGTATTTGTTATTACAAATCGCAGAACTTTGTCAACAATATAAAATCAAATTTAAAAAGCTTTTGCAAGCTCTATTCCCAGGCTACTAGAACTGGTAAAGGATTTTAATTTCCCATTTTGATACACAAATTCTGTCACAGCTAAATATTTATTACGGTCATTAGAGAACGTCCCGGCCCAATATTATTATTAAATCTGAAAATAGAATATTCTAAACTAATTATACCGAAATTGTAGATAGTTATAGCAACTATTTATATTAATGTTATAGTTTCAGGTGGATGGTATTTAACTAAAATACTTAAGAGACTATAAGTTTACTAAGAGGTTACAGTTTATAACCAACTCTCTTTGATTTCTTGTTATTATATTTCAGTTATAGTATGAAATAATTATTACTTAATATATATAAAATTAAATATTTATATTAATTAGTATGTTCTTATAACAATTTTTATTTTTGATGTTTCCCAAAAATATTTATTTGTTTGGGCAGCAATAATAATAATTATGGTAAAAATTGCGTGCAAATGATCCATTTATTAAAAAAATTACGTACTCAAGTTTTGTATTTCATAACTTGTTTGCAGTAAATCATGACCTGTTTAGTGAAACTTTGCAATAAACAGAAATAAAACGGAGTAATGGGTATAATAACAGTCGTAAGGTGTAGCCTTTTTTCGTTATATTATTATGTAACTAATAAAAAAGTGTGGTTTAACACAAATTATATCTAATATGTCATTTAAAAAGTTATTTTAGTTTTCAGGTGTTCCACGCTCGTTAATATATATTGTTGATTCACCATTAACTCGTAGCCTAGTTTAGACTTAAGAGAAAAAGTTTATACCGCTTTGTAGCGCAAAACTTAACATTTAATAAAAAAAATAACCTTTTTACATATTTTCACATAAAAGTTTTTTTTAATTTTTTTTTTATATATATTTCTAAATCAATAATAAAAAATGTATTAAAACAAGATTATAAAACAACAACATAAAAACTTTGCTCAAAACGGAATAAATAAAGATTAACAACGACTTTATTTTTTAGTAATTTAATAAGGTTTTGGAGGTATCTCTTTTAAAATTATAATTAATTTTTGTAATAGAGTTCCCAACCTGTAAGCTTTCTATTGTTTAAATTGAGTATATTATCACCACAAAGTGTCATAATCTTAAATATTTAAGGTAATTACTATTCATCTTCCTGCCCTTATCCCATTTTGGGGTCGGCACAGTATGTTTTTTTCCTTCCATACTCTCCTGTTACTCGTCATCTCTTCCTTCTCACACACACTCCCTTCTTCTCCATATCGTCTTTCACGCAATCCATCCATCTTTTTTCGACCGTCCTCTACCTGTCCCTCCTTCCACTACCATACCTAGCACTCTTTTGGTCACGTGCCTTTCATCCCTCCTCATAACATGCCCATACCGTGACAGTCGGCTACCTCTAATTTTTTCTGTCACTGGTGCTACTCCTAAGCTTCCCCGAATATACTCATTTCTTATTCTATCCCTTCTTGTCACCCCACACATCCATCTTAACATTCGCATCTCCGATACATGCAAACGCTTTTCATCCATCACCTTCATCGAACAACACTCAGATCCATACATAACGACATACGTACATAAGGTAATTAATTAACTATTAAGGGAAAAAATTAAAACATTATCAAAGACATCATTTGCCAGTAGCAAAAGAAACAAGGCAAATAATTACATTAATTTTGTTGAAGATTTGAAATAAAAATAATTTCTCAAAGTGCCGTACGTTTTTGAACATATATAAGAAATAATAAGTAAGCATTGGGTAGTTTTTTTACTCATGAAATTTTTCAGTCAATTATTTTAATAAAATATAAGGTTGAAAAATGACTTCATTTTTAATAAACATTGTTATTTTCGGTGTCATTCAGTATACTATGTAATATATATTATGAATATTTTATTTTGTTCAAAGAGGACAAACAGGTTGTGATCGATCACTATAATAGGGTTTTCATTTCCGTTAACATTCGTTTCCACTTTGGATATCCTATTACATTTCACACTGTATTCATATTACGCGGTATAATAGATGGGATATAAATTCTCAAGATTTATAATTTATAACTAAGTGAATTTACTACCAATAAGCACTATAGTGATATTGTCATAATTAACTATGAAAATTTACATTTTCATATGGTTCTTAAAATTAAAAAAATGTAAAGAGAAATTAATTTTTATATTCCAGAAGTTTACTTATTTGATACGGTTTTTATAAAGAAGAGAGCAAATACCAAGAGGTCTATAATAATTTCTAAATGGATGATTTGCCCGTCGGCTTAGTCTTATACGGATTTACGAGTACTAACGTAGTAAGTATTAGTAAGTTACATATAATTTTTTTACCCAATATTTTTATTTTAAGACAACATAAAACAGAAAAAAAATATTTTATGAAGAATTAGATACTTATTTTACAATTTGATTCTTCAAGCAAAAAATAACCTTTATGAATTCAATTACGATACCCCCGTTAAGTGTATAGCTCCTACAGGCTTAAAACTTGGCGAAATGCAAAAAGGTTGAAATCCGTTAGGATAGGAATTCCGTAAAATCCGTTCTCAGTGGCCGTCTATAAGTCAGTGAGTGGACAATCGCTTGTATATATATATATATATATATATATATATATATATATATATATATTAAATATTCCGTAAATGATCACAAACAGAAGAACATAATTATACAAATTTATTGTCCTCAGTTTACCAATGAAGAATAAACATTTACTACCCAAGTTTCTATTCATACTATTTGATTTATTAGTTTATTCTATCGTAACTAATCTGTTCTAAGTATAGTGCTAGTATTGAATTTCAATGCTGCTTAAAGTATTTATAATGAAATTCAAAGTGAAATTAGGCCAATTTGTTAAAAATACAATATTAGTTTATTGTGAATTACTTGAAAAAGTATACCTCAGGAGGGTACCGGCACTTGAGTCGGCGTAGCCCGCCTTGTTGTTTTTGACGCAAACGCAGACATCTCAACCAAGCGACGCAGTGTACCTATCGTGCCATGTATAAACTAAAACATCTTTTTATATCACACGCCGGGGTATCTGTGTTTGTAAGGGAGGATATTTGCTACCATCGTCTCCAAAATTTTGAAGGACGGGACGTATCAGTACTCTCGCTGCGCGTAGACATGTACGATCATATCAGTATCCACGCGGGCCTCTACAGGTCCCATAGTGGTAATGCAAAAATGGTTCAATTCTTGGGCCTTGTTCATGCGAAAATTGATGACCTGCTTTCATAGACTTCTTCCGCCGAAGTCGTAGTCCTTGGACACATCAATGCCGATTGGCTTGGGTCACGTGCCACCCACTACGTCGGGAGATCCGTGTTTAAATTTTACCTTCATTTGATGATAACTTTAATATACATACGATATTTGATACGATAAAGTAATAATCATGTAGAATTAGGACAATGAAAAACAGTTGATATTTAGTAATACTGATAAAATAAATATTAATGGTATTGTATTTTATTTCGTTATATGTATTTTACATGTTTGTCTATTGCGTTGCGTTAAATATACAATAAACAGGTCATCGAGGTATATGTTACTATAATTTTAATGTTCCATATATTAATAAACTACACAAATTTGATTTATATAACTGTGGACAAACATTTGTAATTGAATTGGGATAGTATTGAATATCATAATATACATAAAATAGTTGAATTTCTCTATTTAAGTATGGGATAGCCATATCAAAAGATTCCCTGGCCGACCTCGACCTTTCGAAATGTATTAAGTTTCAGTAGTTTATAGATAAAGTGACTTACCTCGATAAAATATGCTTTGGGTTTATGTCATTTCCAATAATGGTTGGTTTGGTCACTTACATAACAGCTCAGACATTCTATGTAGTAGGTTTTTCAAATTCATATATATATATACATATACATATATTTATACATATACATATTTATTTATTTTATTGTAGGTAAACAAATTATTTTTTTTATCTTTGATCCTGTGTATTCTTAAAAGGTCAATAACAGTATGTTTACTTTCTTTTGTACCTACTTAATTTAGTGACATTTACAATTGAAGTTGAAATATTAAGTTTTAATAGGTAGCTGTCAAATCATTTTTCATGTATTCATTGGTTAAAATATAAAAATATTTTAAACATAAGGGGCGTTGATCACTGGCTAAGCATCTCGGCAATTTAATTTATTTACCCTCCCCTCCCCTTTTTCATGCGATAAATCCCGGGTGATTTATTCTAAAAATAAACAAACATAATCTATATTAATGTCTCTAAACACTTACCAATCACAAGTCTATTAAAAATAATCTTTAATAAAATATTAAGATAATAGAGAATTTTCTAATTATAAAACTCTCTTGAACTCCGATCTTGAAATCAATGACATGTTTCTGACAGTGTCATCGGAGTTTCTGTGTCTGAAAAAAATTAGGTCGTAGAGACAACAAAGAAAACTTTCTCACAATGCGACTTCTTTTGAAGCTTTTTACGTTTTTATATGCTGTTGAATATGACCTTGTCATTACAAAATTCTATTATGAATTAAGTATTAATATAATATATTTACTTCTACATATATGTAGAGATAATTTGTACAACAATTAATTTGTGCAATTTTTAATAATACAGGTATTTCAAATATTTAGCTGTAACCTCTAATCTGATTATCTACGCTTTTTTAACTCTTTTTCTTTAGTACAAAATGAAAACATCCGAACATTAGAAGGATATTATGTTATTATGCTGTTATATATTTACCATTTATAGTAGTTACGACTTGTTTCCAGTGCGTTTAATTATATGTTTAAATAACCATTAATTTACAGTAATGATTATTGACGTACAACTTAAGAAATATAATTAATCCTGAAATTGAAAAATTATCTGTCCTATTATGAATTATTCTCTCTCTAGATTTATATTTTAATATTCTGTTAATCATTTAAAATATTTGGACAACATTTATTTTTGGTAAGTTTATTTACAGATATCTTTATAATGTTTATTCTTCTCATCGTTCGTATATTTTGGGTTAAATATTAAATATAATTTAATAAAAAAATATAATATTGCCCGAATTAATTTATTATTTATTGGCTATTTGATACGTTGAGACTTTGTCCCGGGGGTCACTCTAAAAGGGTTTCCATTATCTTTTATCGTTAGCTAAAGGGGAATATTATTATCTTTACATATATAATATTCACAACCCAAATATCTAAGCGCAAATGAAAGTTATTTTTTTACATTTTATGTATAACACAAGGTTTTATTTAGTAGAAGAGTAAAGTTATATATGAGTAAATTAGTCATGACTTAAACATACTAACAAATAAACCAACAATTATAAAAAAGTATTGCTAAATTCTGTCTTTAATAATCACATGGTATGAATTATTAAAATATTTGAAAAGAATATTTAGTAATTAATTCACTTTTTTGAACTTCAAATATAAGTTTTAAAAATATTGTACATTTCTATTACATTTATTGAAAACAAAAATTTTAGACCAAATATATCAAAAGAGCCTGGAGCCAAGGATAAGTGGTCTATGGATATATTTTTTTCCTTTAAGAAGGGATCGACTCTTCGAAAGAGAGATACTGTTTTTTTAACATTTATAAAAATGGGTCATATTATGTTAGCTTATATAATTTTGTCGAAACTTTGCTATACTTGGTCCAAGTAGTAGTAATTTTATTATACTGTACTTATTATTTAATTTATATAATCTTACTATATTTAATACAAGATGTAGATGTATAATGTTGGTATTTAATTAAAAAATACATATAATGGGGTAATCTTACGTTATAGGTTATAAATTATTCAATGTTGTTGGTTCAATGATAAATTAATACGTGAAATCGTTGATTTATAAAGATATAGTTTCATATGTAACAGTATATTTGAATAAAAATATTTTAAGTCATTTCAAAATTATAAACAGTTTATTATCCAAATAAAAAAGCTTAAAACACGAAGAATAAAGGAACAATTAAAACATTATCTTCTATTCATCTCTGGAAAAAGTAGTAACGTCATGAAGTAAATACTGTGTAATATGACTCGTGCAAGAAAACTTGAAACAAAGCTAGTTACCATTGTTTTGTTTTTTAGGTCGAGTGCTTTTCTTTATATGAAAAGTGAAAAAAACTACTGACTGTCTAACTATCGTAGTAAAGCCGATATCACCTGTTGCATACAATATTTCCATCTTTTTATCTCCGACAACACTGCTCGTTATAAGTTACAAGTTAAACTTATAACAACCCTTGTTACATCTGGGTAAATGAAATGATTTGAGTGCGTTTTTATGTGAAAACCTTGTCATTTGTAGAGGCCTTACCTATTATTGATAAAAATAAAATCAGTCAGAAAATTTTATGATCAATTAATTTATCGGATTAAATATGATTATTCTTTTTAAAATTAATCTCATAATTGCTAGCTTAAATTTAATAATTTTTGTTTCAAAATAACTTTATAAATTGTAAGCTCAAGTGTTGTATTGTAATATTCAACTCGCTATTTTAAATTCTAAACCAACTTTAAACATTGACCTATTCGACGTGGGTAAAAGGATTCCGGAGTTTGAGGCATTCCTTGAAGGATGGTCTTCCAAATATCTCAGCAAATTCCACGTGTCTTCAGGAAATAGTCTTGTATGGCGATGTTCACTATTCAGAATACACCTTATATTTAGTTTTCAGTAGATATGCCAAATACCGCAACCATTTCTAATACTTGTAATGTAAACTTATAGTTATAAAAATATTATAATGAAAACTGATTGAAAAAAAATTAAAGGAGTTGGTTTCATTATTATTTCCAATAGATTACATTGTATACAATCACAGGAACGGAATCATACAGTCGTTGATTGGCTTTTGATGCGTGACGCTGCCACCCCGATTACACAAGAGGGATGTCTGTTTACCGAACATACCTTCCCAATCGAATAACATATTTACTTACGCTGTAGTACAGATTGTATAGTTTGAGTCTTGCAAGCTTAAATAGATTTATACCTTGATACTTCAAATGTATTGATTAAGTAAAAGAACAATAAAGTTTAATTTATTTATGCACAATTTACATGTAACACAATTTAATATTAAATATTTGTTATTTTTATTTATTTTATATATTTCTATATTTTTCACAAAAGAGTATTAAAAACGAAATCGATGATAAAAGTAAGCCAGTCCACATTATTTAACAGAAAGCAAATAACTTACAACGAGTCTAAAGCACCCGAACTCATTATTCATAACAATCGATAAACTTTTACGATCAACTTGATTTTCGACAAAAACTCTATTATGGATGCCTTTTATTAGACAGTAAATATCCAGGCAAGCGAATAATAGAACGGAAAACCAGAGTGGGTGCTGACAAAGCTCTTTTGTCATCTGATCTCAATATTATTATAATGTGTATTGATTTCTTTAAGAATACTCGTGAGCTGGATATAAATGACCAGGTTTACCCCACTTAAAACATTTAAATATATCTTTCCATTTCATTACATTTATCTCAAAGTTGAAAAGACATTGTTTTCAATATATCTGTGCATATGTTTATCTACGAGTATGTCATACTCGTAGATGTATAATATTAAATAAGCATTATAATATTAAGTGTTTTGGAAATACTAAAGGATCCAGTTTTATAGCATTTTTTAAATTTCTATACACCTATAAATATTACCTACATTAATGTATTTCCTGAAACTAAACTTTTTTTAAGCTTACCGGAATAATATCTTTAATTATTTATGAAGTTTTTTATTTTATTCTAAATTAAAACTGTGTTATCAATAATGGTAGCATTAATGCATAAATATTTTTCGATTTAGTAACTTCAAACGAATAAAAATCAAATCAAATCAAGTCATATATAACGTATATTATTTTACCACTTATTTATTGTTATAACAGACAGACAGATATAAAAAAATCTTTCAAATGTAAGATCTGTCTCTAAAACTTGTTGATGAAAACTTCGTTAATTCCGTTAATAAGTGACTGATTTTATTGGAATTGTAAATATATATACCTCTATATAACTGACGTTATTTTTAAAACAAATTAAAATATATGAATTAAATATTCCAAATTCCTTTCAAATAATCGTGTATTTTCCTAATTATAACGTGATCTTTAACATAAATTCCTTCCACGGAACTGTAATAGGGTATGGCCCTAATTAATAATTTGCTTTATTAAATACTATGTATACCATTTACCCATCAGAGGATTATAGCGGTTGAATATGTTTTGACGTATATAGTACGATAATTACTGAATCAAGTTCTAATACGTACATAAACATAGTTATATATAAATTTATATTGACATAATAAGCTTACTAAATGTGTACACATGATAGTTTTCGGGAGAAACATAATCAATATATTCTTATGTACAGAATATATACTTTGCCGGTTTTTCAGAAAAGAAATATAGAACTTGTAAAGACAAGGGTCCGAAAGTTTTACTTACATTCACATTAGGTACCTAATATATTTTTAAATAGGTACGTCCAGAACATAATTCCTAAGAGAAATTTATCTCCAAGGAAATTGAATTCTCGTCATTATTTTTCAATTTCTTGCGTGAAAAAGTTAGTGTTTTTGGCAGACGTCAAGATGATGTACGATGTGATGTCTAGATTGGCAAGTTCACCCTCGGGCAAACAAAATCATATTTGGACAGGTCAATGACGGGAATTTCATAAGACCTTTTGATACGACAAATTGCTTTATCCCGGTTAGAGTGATTGCTTTTGAAATGATGAATAAGTTGATCCTTTATAAATGAATGTATACGTATAATTTTTTCACCTTTAGCTCACAAAAATATAATTCTTGCGTTGTGGTTTAAATGCTCTTTGATTCATAGTAAAAAATGTTGATATTGAGCAGCTCTTAATCCTTTTTTTTCAAATTACCTATTCTTTATGTTTTTAATTTGTTCTTTTATTATACTTCACTGAACACCAAAATATACAAAAAAAAAAATAGAACAATACAAAAGAGATAAATTATACAAAAATGTTTTCTTATCTTTTTAAAGGGATTTCTTTCCGACAACCTTTCAGAGTGGAAAGCAATTAAAAAATGGGTTGTGTAAATGTGAATTTTATATAAATATATTTATAGCCTTCAAAGTTTTGTTTTATCACAGTACACTCTATTCTCAATAAGCCTTAAACTTAAATCTCCACTTTACCCTGTGTTTCACTTATTTATTGTTTTAAAATTATTCCTTAAGCTAATTAAGGTGTAAACATAAATAAAGAAAAATTATAAATAGTAGTTGTCAAAGAAAAAAAAAATTTTATAGATAATATTAATCTAAAATAACAAAATCTTCAGTAAGTTCTTGAGTTTTATACTGCATTTAGGTTTGTGGATTTTGACATAACATTTATAAAAGTATAAGTAACCTACTAAGAACACACATTTATGAAATTAATAAAGAAACTAAAATCATTACATTGACTGTAATTGTAAAATATTTTAAGTAAAAAATACACACAACTGATACATTCAACCAGAATAAGAAATAAGTTTACACAGAGAGTGCTTTCCCATATTTCATAAAATAAATTGCTTCATGATATCTAAAAATTAAATCCAGTTAGAAGAGTGCCTTCCTTAAGAATTCAATTAGCAGAAGGGCAGTATATTATGCCATGATATTCCGTTATACGAACATCTGTCTGTATTTTTAATACAATGAATAACGTAATTTTTCTGCAGTCTTTTATATTTATATTTAAATTTAAATTTAAATTAAGTTAAAAATGTGTCGTGTTTATAGAAAGAAAAGGATGTAGTTTACCAACACTATTAATCTATGCAATTTTGTTTATAAGATATTTTTACTCTTTCTTTCTGTTATCTTGTTAAATATACAAATCTTTGAATACAAAGATATCTAAACAGACCATCATGACCAATCAACGCGCAACGTAATAAACAATAATATTCAAAATGGCGAATTATCCCTGAGTTTTATGCTGTATGAGGATTATTCATTAATAAAAATGACCAAAAATGTGGATTGCTGCGTTTAATTTAAGAGAACGAGAAAAAGAAAAATAAATTTATCTAACATTTACGGAAAATCTAAATGTTTATCTGTTTATTGTTTAAATATAGCGTCCTTAAACACTGCCAGTAGAACAGTTAGTACGAGCTTAATATATTCACTAACAGAGCAACACTGAGCTTCTATTATTTTAAATATACTTACTAACAAGGCGAAATTTTATCCATATTTTTATAATGAAGTCTGCTTCATTATCTTATCCATAACATTACAAATAATCATTTCTTATTAAAATGTATATACTTTTTAAAACGTTCAAAAAACAGTGTCTTATAATATTCAGTAAGTTAAGATCTTTAAAAACTTATAAGTAATATATTATAAAACCCTAATGATAAGATTTATATTCTATTACTTTAATGGTTCCGTAATATACAGAGCTGTTCTGATAGCTACAATATATAACTATATAAAGATAATATAGACGCCTCTTTAAACCGATTTAGCGACAAACAGACATTCCGAGTCCACAAACGAAAACCAGTATAAAGAAGACTTGTTCTGTGTCGCGAATTGCTAGCCTGATGAAATCTATTGTTGTTGGCTCCTCTTTGAAGGCCGCAATTTTCACAAAATATGTACATAGCTTGGTTTTCTTATTTCTAAGTCTCTTATGTAAACATAACATAACAATGAAAAAATGTTTAAAGTTAAATTTTATGGAGTTTCAGACACGTGGAAGTCATTATATAACAAACCTATTTAGTAATAGATTTCACACCATTTCAATATTGTAAATGGAATCATATAATTTCACAACGTTTATTTAAAAAAAAATGCCATCTTCTACACCGCTAGGGATTAAAATTTGTTCGACATGAGTGATTATTTCAATCATATTATACCAACTTCAAATTTATTTTTAGTAATTATTACGCAAAAAATAATAAAATTGTTTTTTTTACCCTGGTTTGGAATATATATTTAAAATAAACATTCGATTCCGTATCTGATTTCAAATATTTGATCAATGCTTTTAATCCCATAAATTTATTTATATTTTTCATTAAACAAAAATGCAACGAATCAAAGTACATTTTGTGGTTGTAAATTTAAATGTCGAATATCAATTGAAAGCACAATTTCTATGCAAACCTCAATTAGATTTTGCATCTTGAGAATATTGGTAACCTACTTCACATACACATGTTATATACACATGTTATACTAATTTTAAATAACAAACGATTAAATTACCAGGATTGTCGGCTGGTGGTAGCGACACCACTGATCCTGATGCCATCTTCGCCGTAAACAACGGCACTGCTGCCACTGACACCATGGTGCAACCGCACTTCGATAATGCCACAAAACGGGAGTACACTGTAGCAGTGGGGCAGCCGGCATACCTACACTGCCGAGTCAAAAATCTTAGTGATCGATCGGTAAGTATTTTCTTAATAATAGTTATTTATATTTAGATACCGAAAAACAATAAGTTAAAGAAAATAACTATATAATAGTTATTTTCTTAAACTTATTGTTTTTCGGTATCTCGGATATTTTTTTTTCTTTTGTGTTTCCCTGATAACTGCTGGGTTAAATTTCATGAACCATGTTGATCGATTGAGTCAAACTCACAGTCACTCACAGATTCCGATCCCTTGGGAATATCGGAATAAAAGTAGAATATATTACTCAATAATACGTTATTATATTATTTCCACCGGGATTTTTTTTATTAGTATTTTATGTATGTATGGAATATATTTTTTGAGTTTACCCATTCCATACAAAACAAACATACATATACAATCAAATCTTTTCTTTTTATAATACAGTAGAACTACACGACAATCTTTATATTGAAAATGTTATAATAAAATGTAACAAAAATGTTCTCTATTACTTAATGTCAGATTTTAAAGCAAGCTTTATTTACTATGATGCCAGTAAAAAATAGGTTACTCACTATACTCCAAACTCAGAAATATTACTAAAAATTTTTTGACAGAAGCCTTTTAGATGTTACCTTCGTGCTTTTAGAGCTAATTATATATTGACTGCTACATTAATTAGTGCCGGTGACTTGGTAACTCGCAGATAACGCAGATTCGAGTCCTTTGTTAAGTAATTTTGAATTCTATATTTATTAAACATATTAAAAAAAAACTGAATATGTTTGAACCTGTTTAAAGAAGATTACAAATAAATATGAATTCTTTTTTGGAAATACATTATGTACACAATTTCCAAAATGAAATTAAATAATTGTTTCTTAGAATTCATGAGACATACTTTTTATAATTTAAGAGAACAATAGATTTAGGTAGATGGCAAACTAACTGAATGAAATGATTAGCTGCATTTTTTTGAAACTTTAATTATTCCTCCATTTTATACCAAAACGCTATTTAGTCTCTTTTGCAAAAATAAAATTGGCTTATTTTTATCAAATAGTTTTTATCAAACAGTTTTGTATCACCTTTTAATTAACACGTATCAAATATAAATCGAATACACTTTGTTTCTTTTTCTAGCTTTGCAAAAGTGAAATGTAAATGTTACCATACCAGCCTATTCGTCAACTGTTAACCAAATATTGCCAATCGAATCCTGTCGGTCAAGCTTTTACATTTTTGCAGCGGGTTTTGAGGGAGCTTTAAAAAATATTTCTGTTTACACTCACAATATTGACGACGTAACGAATTTTCAAATATTTCACACCTATTCTTTTCCAGACGGGATTGAATCTTTCTCATCTCTAAAAATATGTTATACTACGGTCGCTGCAAGATGACATTTTTCATTTTATGCCCCAAAATGTTGACAACGAAATTCAGACAAACATCTCTTCACATAAAATACATATGTAAACTGGATCAAACATAGGACACCTTAAAGAAATGTCAATTTATAATAAGTTATTTGAAAGACTTATGCAAATAGAATCTATGTTAAAAGTTTATAAACTATATAGAAATATAACTTATTTGATTATTTCTTAAGGTAATTCCTTTAATCCGAAGTTAAAATTTAAAGCTTAAATCAGTGAAGAATTCCATGAAACCATAAAATGTCTATTAAGCGCTTAAGCTGTTTTCTTAATTATGTTTGAAGAAGGAGGCTTTAATACTTTCAAGTAGAAAACAGGTGTTAAGAGTTTATAAATACTACCTTGAAAAATATTTCCTTGGTAGCGTTCATAGCAGAGTGTTGTTAACCTTCTATTTAATTTATTATCGTATTTATCAATATTATTACTTTGAATATTCATAATTGTTAATATTATCAATGTAAATATTGTCTTCAATAAATCTTTGTTAGTACAATAACTTACTTTTATATCAATATAAGTGTTATATTCACTGCTTTAACGGTTAAGCAGTAAAATTGATGATTTGGATTAATGACACTTAATCATAAAATACGAATCAACAATTAAAAGTCATAAAATAAATAGTAAAAAATATATAATCAATAATCTTTCAATAATTAAAGAGAAGAATTTATACTTACACTTTTATATTTATTATCATAATAATTGTTAGTTATAATTATTAAATAAATAATTGAATAAATATAAATAAATTAATAATAATTGAATAAATTCCAACCCTGTAATGTTTATTTTATTTTTTTACTAGATTTAGTTAATATAGAATTGTGACAATTTCATTTCTCCTTTTCAAAAAATACGAATATATTATAAAGAATTCACCGAGGCGAATTCACTATATTCACCGAGGCGAGCAGCGACACCGTTGCTCTACCAATTGGTAGAGAGACGGGACGGTTTTTTAGATTTCGTTGATTCTAGTCCTACACATGTCGATAAATATTTTATTCCATATTTATTAAAAAACTTGTTCATTACATTATGAAATTATTGAAATAATGGTTAGAAAGTATTTAAATAACCTTAAAATCCTTAGTTATGTTGTGTCCGTTTATTTTTCAACATTAAAATTAAGATCTCGAATCTCGAAACAATCTCGAATTCAAATTCTACAAGTATCAACTCAATTGTGGAAGGAAAGTTGTTGTAAGTAATATAAAGAACTTGAACGAATTGGAGTGGTTGGGAACATATTTTTTTCTGTTCATAATCATATATCATTTCATTATATTATATACTATGTATTGCAAATAATATGCAAGTAAGTTGTTTCCGATTAGAGATGACTTGTAAGTGGCAGATGTCACTTATGTTTATTTGTCAGATGCTTTCAACAGCTTTTACCGCAAAAAATTTACAGGTTTATATATTCATAATTCATCTTTTCTGCAGGGCATCGAAATATTTAGGACAAAAAAGGAAAACAAATACAGCAATTAAATCCTAAAAATATTTATTTTAATGACTTGTCAATCAAAACTAATATTACTAATCTATAATAAAAGTGATAAGATACAATGAAACAAACATTTCATTGATATAATTTTTATTCTATCAAGCGAAAACTTTGTAAAGTATAGATTTATCATAAAGTAAAAAAAAAACAAAAAAGACACATTATCCATGGTCATAGGATTAGAACTACTTATCATAACTTTGCAAAAGGTTCCTACATTTTTTCTTTTACGCAACTTTTCAAACACATTTTCTTCCAAATTGGTAAAAGTTTCAGTTATAGTTTAATCAACTTTCCAAAAGATAAAATTCATATCTAATATAATAATATAATTAATAGCCCAAGTTAATTAACCATGTCTATTAGTATTAGTAACTAAAATATTTTTATATAAAAAATAGCATATATTATTTCATAGTTATTACATATTATAGTTTTAATATTGAAGGTTACAATGTTTTAAAGATATAAGCAATATAGTCATACAGTTACTTATTTAATATAACTTATTAAGTGTTTTCATGTCTAGACTTATGTACATTTACTTTCACTTGTCAACGTCTTTGATAATCCCTTTCAACTATCGTATAAGCAATTTGTGAAAATAGAAATACTCTGAAAGTAAGAAAAATTGATTAGAAAAATTGGTGAAGGTGTTTCTATAACATAAGATTTTATTTTGTAGAATGTAATTTCTAATATCTTTATTTCATAGATTATCTAGAATCTTAATTATATAGATACCATATACGATTATCTCCATTTATATTAACATTTATCTTTTATGTTTTGAATAAAGATAAATATAATTATTAGAATTTCTAGTTTGCAAAGTGTGATTCAATAGAATCAATAAAAATCCTATACTTTTAAGTCTGCTATTCTTATAACGTATTATATTTTTAAATGAAGCATAAAAAACAAGTTATTGAATAATTAGGAATAGAAATATGTACATATGTAATGTAAAAAAATTACAAAGATGTTATTTATGTCGTTAAACTATGAAATAAACTTTTCAAAAATAAAATACATCTATCAACAAAGCTTTGTTGCAGGTAAGCGAAAATACTGAAATCAACAAAAAGGAAGTTTAAACCCTGAATGTGTGTGAAATAACAACAATGACACAAAAAACAATTCCAGTAGAAGTTGGCCGCAAACACAGTAATAACTTTGATACACGGTTACCATAAAAATGAGGTGCAGGCGACAAAATCTCTATTTGTTGGTACGACACTTTAACCGGTATTTTAAATGCAAAATGATTTTGAAGAATGTATTAATTTTATTCTACAAACACATTTATTTCATAGTTTTAGTTTAATTATTCCGTAACGAATTATAACATATTTTCCTTTGTTACTATAGAGAAATCAGTTTGGGAAACTTTTTTGAATCGATGGTATAAATAGAATATATGTATTTTTTTTACAAATTTAACAAGGTTCGGTAATATTAAAAATAAAATAACGAGTTAGAGGGCAGGGGAAAAGTCCTTATAATTTTATGAAATAAATACAAAACTTTCTCGAACAAACTTTATAAATGATCGTTGAAATTATTATTGTCACAAATTTTCAGATCCATTTCATCTGAGACGCTACCAGTTTTTACACAACTTCTTAATATCCTTAGAAATACTTTTAAAAAATTCTTTGCAAACGTGTTTTTATTTTTTTACCATTTCGTAAAACTGTCAGTTCCTGATTAAAAAACAAAGAATGTTAGCAAACAACTTTTTACTTTATCATAATATTTTATAATATTAAATGATACTTGTTGACCCTCTTCTACAAATAATATAATACAATATAAAATTTCTTTGTGGATACAATAATTAACTCGTCACCCCCAAAAACCTTTCGCAGAAACTAACAAATTTGTCAAATTTGCCGGTCTAAGGATGCGGATCTGAGATCGATTATGGAATAGGTCAATCGACTGAAAGGATCTTAAGAAGTCCATAAATTTTTTGTTTTATTTTTATTTCCACAGTAAAATAACTACAAGTTTAAAATTAAACCATAAACAACCATTATTTGTATATGTTTCGCATACTTGTAACTTGGTAACTAAATATTTCACCAAATTGGAAACAAATTGATTTTGTTAACTCGGTTTTTTCAAAATAAAAAGTTGAATTCGATATTCGATTAATTTATTGTGAATCGATTTGTTTATGTTATGAGCGTTCATTAAATACACACTTCATAAAGTTTCTATAGAAGTAATGGTATGACTTTCTTTATATTTTTAATTATTATGTTGTCACAGTTTGTGCATCAATGTAAGAAATTATTTGACAAAGGCTTATCAGGTTTATTAGGTTTAGATCTCTCGATAATAGCTTACAAATAGAACAATAGCAAGTGATTAATATTAACCCAAGAAAATAATTAATTAAAACTATGCTATTGACCGATATTATTTTTAATTTTTTCGAGTGTATTATAAACGTAATTATGAACTTGAAATTACTTTTCTTGTAGCACTGTGTTTGACATATTGTATATAAGTAAAGAGGAAAACCATTAAACAAAGTATTATCAGTAAAAATCACTTTTTTATTGTGTAAAAATCTTTTATTACTGTCCTCGATAAAAGTTACAAATTCTTACGAATTCGTCAATCTTTAAAATATATCTTCTATATGAAATGAAAGTGAACAAAGGTTTCAACTTCAAAAGTTAGTAATAAAGGAATTCGAATATTAAACATTTCATTAAATAGGTAGATTCATCTATGAAATCTACCTAAAAAAAATAAAAGATATCGAAAAGTTTAAATTACAATATCTTTTTTTATAAAAGAAAGTGTTGTGTTCATTAATTACTAAACTATGGTTGAGATTACCTTCTGGCTCCTTTTTTTATCTGTCTTTTGCTACTTTGCACGATTTTCATATTCTTAGTCATACTGCTCCCTAACCACACGGTTGTACTTCATTTTGATTTCATCAATAATGACTTCAGAAAGTGCACTATTAGTACTCAATCGGGATCGTTTAAATATCAATTAAGAGTAAAATATAAAAATTATGCCCAAAAACTTTATATTTTTAATAAATCTATTTTTGTGATCATATCCCGTTAATTATGTTTATCTAATATAAGCCAAACCGAAGTTATAAGGATTTCAAATTGATTAAGCGCTTCCGAAAAGGGCAGCTAGTGTAGCCCTTATGCTTCAATTAGGCTCGGTTTTACGATGGTACTGCAGTGGACCCATATATAATATATAAACAATTTACTGTATTTTGTTAATAGTTATAATTAAATTATATGTTGGTATTATTAAAAGTATTACTTACACAAAACTTCATCACTCAACCATATTTGTCTCACAGACACATCAGTGTTATATTCGGTTCTGACAAACAATGGCAACAATTTAAAATAATAATAAATATGAAGCATGCAAATAGCAGTGAGAGCAATATGCTTGCATTTATATAAAAGGAATAATAAACACATATATCCGCGATTTGACAGACCGACGCGTGAATAACTATTCTATATATTTATTTTTGTAAGAATTTCACATATTTATTTATTTCTAGGTAACGGGTTCTACGAAATTGGAATTGTATTAGCAGCCGTCAATCTATAGAACGTGACTTTCCAAGCGTTTAATACCGCCTGTGTATGAGATTTGATTTTCAGTAAGTGCTATAGGAAATGTCGCGTGAACGTTCACCAGAACTTCTGGGGAATAAAGTATAGAATTGGGTCGAGGCTTGCGGAATAGCACATTTGGAACAAAGCCAGCCAAAACTGTGGCGATTTGTTTATTTTTATTTCATAAAAATATGGCATGACTATTTTCCAAATCAATAATGTGTTGTTCCATTTATGAATCGACAGTTATTGCTACACGGCTTTTAGCTATTTTTCCAATATTTGTTTTAGTTCATATAGCAATGGTGGCAAATATTTGTTCTTGTATTAGAAATATCAAATTATTTATATTTTTAATGAACTAGATACTATCAACTATCGAGTTTCCTGATGCTTCTGAGTTCAAATTTGATATCAAAAATACGTAATCTATAGTTTGTAGTTCCAATAGTAATTGAATTGAATAGTATCTCTAGTAGTAGTAGTATCTTGAAATTTTATTATTTAATTTCAACAAAATCGGTATGACGCTTAACATCTGTGGCTAAGAATAAAGCGCCACCATAAATAAATGGACGTAAAAAATTCACATAGTAAATAGCCTGTACAGGCAATATGCAAGCAAGTGTGGATGAATTTCCCAAGGGCAGGATTATGTTATCGTGTGTTTACGTCTCTTTTCCCTCGAGAAAGGCGAGAAAACTATCTTGATTTTAACACAACGTAATATGAGACCCTTTCCTGATTTATATCTTTCACCATTCCAGATCACCGATGTTCCTATATTTCAAAATTACGAAGGTTTAATATATTTTCAGAAAATTAATATATATTATTTATAATATTTTATTAAATTTGATTAATTAATGATTTATGTACAATTTATGTAACAAAAACATTCATTTACTAAGCGCAGAAATGTTTGTTTTATTAATTATGGAGGTGGTCTCATTAAAGATGCGACTATCCATCACATATCACCAGTTAAAGAAAAACACAAGTTCAATTAGTTTTAAACTTTAAAATAATGTAGTTAGTTTACGACATTGATAAGTGTGTAGTAATATATACTGTGGAATGATTGCTCTATATGATATGAAACTTAATTAGGGAAATACACATTTGTTTGGGTCCATTTTCTCTAAATACATCGTTTTGTTATTTAAAAAAGTCTCTAATATAACATATTAGTATAATATCTATTTCAATAATAACAAAATAAACGTTGTTACTTTTAAAGAGCATATATATTTGAATTGAATAACAAACAATAATTCATAAGTGAGACGTTATCAAGTTCTAGTAGTCCATATATTTTAGCTATTTTTGTTTGTTTTGTGTATCGTTTTTAGACATCTATTTCTTATTATTACGAAGATAAATAACACCTATACATGTCTTATTATGGTGTTGGTTATTATACTATAAAATGTTACTTGAAATAAAGTCTTTTGTAATTAAAAACTTCCTAGGAAACTATTAATTTATAAAATAAAATGACCCAGCAATTTATAAAACGGAAATGCGGCAATACATCAATGTCATTTTTTAATTAAAATCCAAATACATACACTTTCGTGATTTGCAATTATTTTATTATTCCGAAAATAGCTTAGGTGTGTCGTTAACACGAAATGGCGTGGCAATTACGCCAATCGTTAAACTGAACATATGTGCTGGAAATTGCTTTAAAGTTACACTTGAATGAGAATTAAATAGCTTTACGGACCACGATTTAACATTCGGAAACAATTAACTTTGTTTGAGATTACTTGGTATTATTGAAGCACTATTGCAGTTACGTATTGACATTTGAGGTTGAATATATTAATATTGTTTTATATGTTCTATAAAGATATCAATTATGAATTCGAGATTAAATTTTATATATGGGACACTAAACTGTCATGTATTAAATTAAAACTTCTTTGAATTGGCTTAAAAAGATATTTATTACGATATCTTCTTAATTCTATTACAATATATTTTCCAGTTGTTTGTACATTGCTCACTAAATGTATTGACGTTTGTGAAACAGTGATCACAATAAAAAAAGACATGGCTGAGTTTGTTGTGTGGTTCTTCTCAGACCAGGGCACGTTTGGAACCTTATTTCAAGTTGGAAAATGTCTTTACATAAGGGCTTATTTTGCTATCAAAATAGACCCTCCTGTCACTTACATTTGACGTATACTAGTGATCACTGGTACGGATTCAAGGTGGAAAATATATAAATAAATAAATACAATTATATACAACTTTTATAAGGAAATGAACATTATTTAGCCCCAGCGGAGGATTCAGATAAAGTAATAGTGCGGAACACATTCCGGTCAAGTTATTTATGAACAGGGAAACGATGAACGAGTACTCTGTCTACTTAATAGTAGGTGCACGCACGATTTAGATAACGAGTGTAATATTTCGTGGGATGGTTTAAAACCGTGAAAGAGTATTATGTATTTACATTTCTTTATTTTGTATACTATTTAACAAAACATTTTTATATATTGACCACATACCTAAGTTAACAAAAATCATGCAAATATAGTCAATAAACGATTTATTAAATAAATAAATATGGTTTAAAATATTAGAAATAAATGAGGTAGAATATGTAGGTTGTCTATGATTCTTTGTTATATTTCCATTTTATGACAGTATTTATAATATACTCTTTATGTAAATAAAAGCAATCTAAATATAATGGTAAATGTCAGAATTACAATAATATATCGAAATTTATCAACAAAATAGTAAAGAGAAGCAAACAACAAAACCAGTTACATAACTTAAGATTGTTTATACATCATCAAGGTAATTCTGTTCATTTCTTCCTTATTTGTTTATGACATGCCACTATGAAATAGGTTACCGCGAATTGAAAGTGCTTGGGGCACTTTTTGATCACAGACGTATTACAAAGGACTTTGTTAATATATGAATCAAGGTTCTGTTTGATATTTGATTTATTCAGATATGTGGATAGTTTTGTAAAACAAAATTTTAAAAATAACTTGATATAATCTAAGAAAATCTTAATGTTTTCTCAGTTTTATTAATGATGATTTCTTTTTACAATTATCTAATAGATCATATCACTTTTTAAATAAAATGTTGTTTATTTTTTATACAAAATTATGGTCTTGGGTTTTAATTCGCAACAAGGAAGTGATTTATGAGGTAAAGTATATTAGTTACGCGCGAGTTATTAATAAAACATTATTAATTACTGTTATGTCAAATTAAGTAATTAAATATATATTTATAAACGATCAGAGTTCAAAATACATTATTATTATTATTTTAAGAGTGAGGAGGGTAAACGAGCGTGCGGGTGATGATGATGATAAGTGATCTATAATTTGGTGTAATAGTTTCTCATATTCTCTTGATCCAATTTTTTTTAAATAACAATAATAACTTCATAAATAAAATAAGAATTTTAATATAAACCATATTAATAAATATTTTGATAAAGTATTCGTAGCTGCACATTTTTTTAATATCCCTCGAGTCCTGCAGTCTGTCTGGCGAGCACTGCATTTAATTGAAAGTACCATATTGTTTCGCTCCGACGCCTGCTTGCCAACCTTAGCGTAAAAGGAAACTGCTACAGCAGGAAAATTTTCCCCTTTCCGGAGGGTCGTATTATATTTGGAAATTACATTGCGACTCGGTAGACTAGAAGAGTGTTAGGTCTTTATATTTTAGTGATTATTTTTGTAGTGAAGTGGATATAGTATTTATTGTACTACGAGTATATTCAATACGGTTTATAAAAAGTTCTTTTTATAATAATTACATTAAAACTTCTATAGTATAAATGTTTTCTTCGTTAGTAATTTGCAAATTTAATATTCTAAGTTCTCTCAGGATCATAACTCAATTTAATATAGTAAAATCACAACTCCTCATATATCCGTTTATCATAAATCTGCGCTCAAAGTGACTCGGACAGAAACTTGTTATCGAAGGCTACCATACATACATAAATAAACAAACTACTCACTGTACAGTCATGTCATAAATTTAAGTCCCTTCATGTACAAGTGACGTAACTTTATACCGTATTTCCTATCCTGTCTCTGGTTAAATCTCGGGTTAAATCTCTCAGCTTTAGTGAACATAGCCAAGTCATGCCACGCCTATATGTACTTATTAATGTATGTTATCATATTGCTAAATAATATTGTACCATTACATGGTTTGTTTAAAGAAAATTTATTTAAAACGATTGTTGTTTTATTTAAATATTATTTTGGTGGATTATATTAGAAATGTACCAAATGTAATACATATTTATGTGTTCATTATGTTGCCGCATACATAAGTAATAAATATAAATAACCAACAAAAAATATTCGATGTAATTGGACAAACAAAATTACATTACAATGCGATTAAATTGGACAAAACATGCTCTAATTCAAATGGAAGATTTATTTTTATGATCCCTTAACAAATTCCCTTTGATTGTTTTGTTTCGTTGCCTTTGAATAGGAATTTTATCTTCCGATGTCCTTATCTCAATGGTTTAGCAAAACAAACAATTACTCAGTGTGGAATTTATAAATTAATGCGAATGTATTCTTATAAATGAACTAATTATTGTCCTCGACTCCGTCCGTTGAAAACGTGGACGTCATACCATTGGAACATTAGTTAAGAACTACAGATCGAACCCGGAAGAGAATAAGAATTATCTTTACAATAACTAAATTGTCATATTTTTAAGGTACTTAAATATGATAATGTACTTGTTGAAATAAACGTTAAATCCTATTTTTTGTCAAATCAACACCAAAACTCTTATGAACGAGACTTCGCGTGAAATAAATGAAACCTTATACGCTAATCTAGGGCATATTTGGCTCTGAACCAAAATATCATCCAATCCATTATGCCGCTTTCTCGTGATTGAGTAACAGACACGTAGAAATAAAAGTGCAAAACTTTGGCAGATCATATTTTTATGCTAAATATTCAATACGCTATTTCTATCTTCGTTCTTTATTTTATTATCAGCTTTTGCATATAAAAACACTTTAAGATAAGTTGATCTCGCCCAAACAAAAATACTCTTGAGAGATCAAAGTATCTGGATTGCAATTAAAGTATTCAAAGACGTTCCCCTGAATTGCTTTAAGTTAGAATCATAAAATATTTGCATTTAATACCCATCTAGAGAGCGTTTTACAACTGAACAACCTCTCTGATTAGATTGTAAGTAATATAAAACTGACAGCGATAATGAATAATACTAAAATAAATATATTGTTAAATATTTCAGTATTTTACTCAAAGTTAACCTTTTAAATTTTGTTCATAAATGATTAAATAGTTTTAACTTATTCTACAACTAATAACATTAAGTATCGTGCTTTATTTTGTTAGTTTTGCCATACTAAACAAAATGATATAATATTTACAAGTATATTACAATGTTACATTATTAAAACTCCTCTGTGAGCGATAAATATATCATAACCGGATATAAATATACCTAGACTCATCGCATAATTGCTCAGTCACCGATATAATATGATAAACATATCAGATTATTAAGTAATATTGTTGGGTTTGTCAAAATCATAAACACAAAGTTCATCTATAGATATGTTTATTGGTTTGGACTATTTCTTTGAATTTTTAATAAATAACCCTTAAAACATTCTCGTACCATTATATTTATTTTGTTATATTCTAATTAAGTGACGCTATAAAGAAAATAAAGTATAAAAGTACACTTAAACAAATATCTTGTTTCAGGTATCGTGGATTCGCAAACGCGACCTCCACATTCTCACAGTGGGGGTTCACACCTACAGTAGCGATGCACGGTTCGCTGCCCTGCACACTGACGGATCCAATGAGTGGACGCTGCGGGTTGCGCACGCGCAGCCGCGGGACTCGGGCGCCTACGAATGCCAGGTGTCCACTGAGCCGAAAATTAGTTTGTCGTTTTGGCTTAGTGTTGTAGGTATGTTTCTAGTGTACTAAAATATCAATAGGTAGTTGTCGTCACTGTCATTTTTATTATGTATACTAATATTTGTTTTATATATTTTTACAAAAGTTTCTAAAATGATGGGATGTCGTCGGTCGGTCGTCGGATCGTCTGAAGAGTTTAAAATGTTCTTGTCATTGGGAAAGTCTATTTTAAACCCTTCGACAGCTTTTACTTTTACATTTTAATTGTTTTGAAGTATCTTGAAAGTAAAAAGCACACGTTAAGCTTTTTATAAACAAGTCTAGTGACCATGCAACTCTACCAAAAGCCTAGTATGCAAACATGCCGCCTTTATTACCCTCTAAACTAAACGAACATTGCTTCCAAAATATATAACGTTAGCTAAGGCACATTTAGTCTTGTATGTACGGACACAGGCAACGACGCGTTTTATGTAAGGACGTTAGTAAATAAAGTTAGTGTTTTAACCACAATCTGGCTCTTACTTTTGACGACATTTAATTTTAGAAGTTAAAATTATTTATATATCAACGTTGTCACCTAATATAAACTTTAATACATATACTAAATAGTTAGTTAGCATATCTATATAAGTATTATATGACATATATATATGTATATATTTGTTAAAAGTCATTTCACAGCCTTAGCATCTTCCAGCTTATAATAAATTTATAATTTCTAGAGATATAATAATGCATATATAATAATAACAATTTTATTTCGATATTTTCTAAAATAAATCAATTACTTATATAAATTCGGACAACCTATTAAGATTAAACCATTATTATTTTTTTTATTCGATATTTATCTTAACAAAATTACAAAAGTATTTAAAATGGCAATGATGTCACTCATTAATTTTATTTTTACTCTTTTTCGTAATGTATATTACAATAATAATTTAAAATTATAATTTAAAATTATATTTAAAATTTAAGTTAGTTTTAATTTCTCTTTGACATTTATTTTCTACTGTCCATATAAAACAAAATTTAGTAAATTTCGAATTACTTTATTCAAATAATATTCTACTGTAACGGAATACATATAAAGTTTTAAATTAATAAGCTGACCTTTGTAAAGATTTAATCCCCATAACATAACAGGCTGCATGAACTTTACAGCTTACATAAGTTACTTATACAGGAATATGTAGCTTTGTGGCACTCATAAGTCTTCTTAAAACTACTTTCGTATGTCAATATAATATGTTATGATTGATATATATATTTTATTTTAGTAAGTTTGTACACTTACAAAGAGACATTAAAAGGTTATTATATTATATTGTTTCGAAATGTATGATTGAAAACTTTAAAAAAATTTTGACTTTGTATAATATCGTTTTAAAGAAGTATTCGTTCTCAAAAATATGTATTCACTTTTTATATACAAATACAAAATACATATTATATAGTTTTATGACATTCAATAAAAATAGTGTTTAAGCCCTACTATATCTATCAAATATATTTGTAAAACTTTCACAATAACTTAATGTATTTTCTTCTATTTTAATAATAATAATGTAACTTTAAATATTACGGTATTTTATAAAGGACTTGCTTTATAATTTATTTTTTATATGTATCTGCATTGAGATATTTTAAGGACCCTTATTCAACAAAAATTCGTTTTACATAAAGTCATTTATATTATTAAATTTATATTTTAAATATAAATATGTAATAAGTAATTTATTTTAGTATCGAAAGCTGAAATTCTTTCGGGCCCGGAGCTGTTTGTACGCGCTGGCTCAGACATCAATCTCACCTGCGTAGCCAGACACGCTCCTGATCCTCCAAGGTCAGCGTTATACATTTTTTTATATCAAATTCACTTATATGCTATTTACTGTACCATTGTATATAAAATGTTATGACATATAATAAAATACAAAAATCACTTGTTAAGGTAAAACTTTTGCACTTAGTCTGGCCATAAATACTGTTACAATTAATAATCAATAAAAAAATACTTATGAATTTGGAATCTATCAGTTTTTTTTAAACAATTATATATATTTTTTTATCTTTTATTAACAAACAATAAAAGATAAAAAAATATACATAATTGACAAACATTAACAATTATATATTTTTTTTTTATCTTTTTATCGCGACAATATAGTGTAAAATATTTTGTGATGTTAAAATGGAGTAGAGTGATATAGAGAACTGAATCGATATGATTGCATTGAATAAAGTAGGTAGGTAGTAGGAGCCAAATATAATTTTTATAATTCCCATATGATAGGCTTGTTATTAGTCAAATGAATACTCTTCTGTTTGTAACAGAAAAGGATCGGACTGTCCACGTAGTTTTCGTTCGAAAATGGCGATCAAAGCACTAAGGGAAAGAATTCTAAGAAATCCTGTCCGAAAGCAAAAGATTTTATCTCGGGAAATGAAGATAAAACCTCGAGCTATGTCATGTATTTTTAAAGATGACTTAGGACTTGTAACGTAGAAAAAAGACACTGGTAATTTCCTAACTGATTATTTAAAAAAGAGTAGGGTGTTAAAGTCAAAACATAAATGTTATTTAGGCGGTACGCAAAGGGAGGTCACAGAAAAATGTTCTTTGTCGATGAGATTTTCTTTTACAATTGAGCAATATTTTACAAACAAAATGACGGTATTTAGGCTGATTGTTCTAAAGAAAACTAATTGGAAACAATTATTCTATAGAGAACAAAGTGTGCATTATCCGGCTTCAGTGATAGTTTGTTGGGGCGTTATCTATGATGGAGTGACTGAGCCATATTTTTGTAAAAAAAAAGTATCAAAACCACGGCACAAGTGTATTAAGATTCTTGAAAAAGTAGTTAAGTCCCATAACAACACTATGTACAATAACCAAGAATGATCCTTTCAACAAGACTAGGTGCTGGGTCATAACTCTGAATCCACCAAATCTTGTTTAGAAAGAAACGACTTCATCAGAGCTGAAGACTCTCCGTCTTGTCCTGATCTTAATCTACTGGATTATGATTTATATTCAGTTTTAGGAATGAATTTTTGTTCTAAATGCCATGATAATTTGAAGTTCTTACAATTGGCAGTGAATAATTTTCTCAAAGAAAGAGTGTGTGCTGCTATTAATAACTGGCCTCAAAGTTTAAAATACTGTTTTTCAGCGAATGTAGAACATTTCGAAAAAGTCTTTATACATTATTAACATATTATTGCATAAAACTAATGTACTGTAATAGTACTAAATATTACGGATAATAAACGATGGTTGTTTTTTTTGTCACAATGTTTATGGCAAGACTAAGAACATTTACTTTTGATTTGTAATCAGAGTCTTATTCAACAAGTACATATTTCAAATCAGTTTTAGAGTAATAAAAAATATTATTAATAGCATAAAATACGATGAACAATCTTACAAAATACATCTATGAAATAATTTAATTCCTTATTTACAGCACTTTATTAAAGTGGTACCCAGCTGTGTGCATTTTTGATGAAAGCGTGCAACATATTAATATTTGAAGCTGCATGCACACGAGGGTGGCTTGTTATTCAAAGTAGAAGCATTTATACAACTATTGTGTGCACATTTCATCAGCGCTTTCCAATTTTTTTTTCCTTTTTCCTTTTACTTTAGTATTATTATTGGAGCATTATTTTAAGTGACAAACTTCAATTATCCTTTTATCTATTGTTTATAACAATATAATGACTGTTTTTAATTTGATTTAATAAGTATTTTAATACAAAATTTCGTTCCTAGTTTCATATACTGGTACCGTGGGGCGAATGTGGTAAATTATGCTCAGCGTGGCGGCAGTAGTGTTGAGACTGAGCAGCGTACTCGGACAAGTCGTCTTCTGATAGCACGGGCATCGCCGAGGGACTCTGGCAATTATACCTGCGCTCCAAGTAGTTCTGGTAAGAATATATTAACCATCGAAATGTTAAGTTTTTAATACATAAATTTAAATTTACTTTTCTATCGTTCATTATTGTCTTTGTCAGATTCAGCGTCAGTTGTCGTCCACGTAGTTAGCGGCGAGCGTCCAGCGGCCATGCAAAGTAAATCACATAGAATTGCTCCAGCATATATTATATATTTTTTAATAACTTTTATTTTTAACATGCCCTTTATTATTGATATACTTCTAAATATTTTTATTTCAATATTCCACATCAACTTACACCTGAAGAAAAATAAATTTATTACAAATTTTTGTATTAGACGACTTTTATCTAGATGACCTGAATAATTAGTATAGATATATACGCATAAAATGCATAATTATTAAATAATAATTACTTAATAAGATATAAAAACGAATTATTATAATACATACTTACTGTATAGTAAATATATATTATTATTATGCCAGAAATAATGCATTTATTTTCTTTTAAACATTCTATTTATTTTAACTACTAATTTGACCATTTGTTTAGTTGATATCCAGCTTGATAACTATTCCAATTGAATAAAATGTACCTACAATAAACATAATAATTGCAAAATTTATATACTATTTAATAAATAAAATATAATAAGTGTATATGTAGAGTAAAGAAGCTTTTATGGTTAACATAAAATAGTCCATCTATTTGCATTACAAGGAAAATTACATTAACATATTGAATAATAAATGATGCCTTGTAAAAAAAAATACGGCCATGTTTATGAAAAAAAGAATTCGTATCGATGTATGTAAATTAAAGAATATGTCGTTGGTTATGAAAATAGTCCTTATTGATTAAATTGTTCCAAAATGAATTAAATAAATTTTGCAATTCAATATTTTTTTTACGTTTTATCACTCATTTATATAATTTATAACAATAACTTCAATATAACATAATTACAAAATTAAATAAGTTTTTTTAATAAAAACAACGACTAAAATAGAAAACTTACAATTCAAAGATATATAGGTTCTAACGTAAAATTAAAGTAAATCAGTAATATTTTAACAATTCATTAATGAAGTAAATATGAAGTATGAGGGTTACATTAAATCAGAACGATAATTAATAATATCAATATTGAATAACTCATTTGCGATACATAATTGATGATGATAATAAGAATATTCTTTCAAAATATTGTCTACATAAATACACTGAGTAGATTTTTGGAGGTACGAAAGATTATTCTAATTACTACTTTTGTATATTTCAATTATAATTATTTATTATTTTTAAATAGTAAATTTATTGTAAATATATCTTTGTAAAATACATGTAATAATACTCTGTAGATTAATTACTTAATAAAATATATTTTAAAACCTATAAACACACGTCACAACTGCATAAAATTCCATGAAAATGGTTAAAATAGCACTAAGTAATATTAATTAGCATTTGTGAATATGTTTTTGTAAATAAAATTAACGGTTTACGTGTTAATCGAGGTTGTTTTATTTCTCGTGGATGCACTAATTAGTAGATTAAGATAGATAAATAGATAGATTGTAGATAAAGACGACAACAATCAGAGTCCGATCTATCTTACAGACCAACGCCATCTAGTTAACCATAATACAACTACATTCAGATAGGCTTTACATTTTCGTTCTTGCGTTGTGTTATTCAATAGTTACACAGATATTCGCTGGTTTGGAAGCGTCTGATTCCTCTTAATTTATGTTTGTTGAATGTGTTAAAAAATTAATAAATTAATAGTGCACTTCTATATAGTTAACTGAATATTATTAGACAAAACGGATTTTTGACTGAAAAGTTTTCAAGTAACCCTTGCTTTTTATCGGTCACCTGCTCATATCCCAATTGTTTGGAGTTTGCGCAATATGATAATTTCTTCAACGCTTTTCTATCATTCGGAATTTCAATGGAGACTTGCTTCACGCAATTTTTATACGCGTTGCATCTTCGGCCACCTTCCTCTCTTATAAAATCCACATTCAAAACTAAAACTCTTTTCAGTACATGCCTTTCATTGATCCGTTTTAAGTGGCATTATTGAGATAAACGAGTACTTTAAATTTGTTTATTCACCGGTAATATTCACCATTCAAAAGCTAGGTTACCTTTTACATATATATTTTTTTTATTTATTACTAATGTCTTATCATGTGTTTATAAGTTTTCTTGAATGTCAGGTAAAAACAACGAAGTAATTTCTTTTTTTATAGCTTAATGAAATGAAAACAATTAGTTTATATAAATAGGATTGATATCATTAAACAGTTTTATGATACAAATATTGAGTGCGTCAATTAATTTTAAAGTTTCTCAAAACTTGCCTAATGGGCTTAAAAATACATTTTTGGACTCATAACTTTATTACCTGCTTCAATTAAAATTTGCTTAAAAGTTTACAGCATTATTCCGCCTTAACTTTTCTGAGTTATTCTTGTGAATTTTTTACAGGAGGTGTAGGTTACAGAATTTTATATTACTCGACAGACGCAAGGGCACTATTTGCCATTAGATGGTACATCTGCTATGAAAAAAGATATATATTCTAACTAATATCATGTGTTATTATCTAATTCCTTGTATAGTCTGTGGGTGAAGTTGCTCGGTAAAGGTGGATAATTGTAATTGATTTGTTGTTGCTGTGGCTGCGTGGTCGCCAATTATTAATATGTAGGTTAGTATTTCTAGATTTTAGGAGATTACTGCCTTAAAGGATATAAATATTATCGTTAAAATCTCATCAGGATTTCAAAATTTTGATAACACTTATTTTAACCGATTAACAATACTAATAAAAAAAATATAATTAATATAAAGAAATTCTTTGAAATTTTAGACCCTGGTTGAATTCTGATAATATAAAATACCCGTGTAATTCCAATTACGCGTCTTAAATAATTGAAAAGGATATAATAATACGATGAAAAATATAAAAGATTTTGTAACAATAGACACTATAATATAAGTATTAGAAGATACAAAATACATAAAAACAATTGTACTCGTCTGTCTTGTCTTTTACAATAAAGCTGTCTTGCTGGAAGTCCTCTTTGTGATATTTTAAATACAATATACATTAAAAAATACTTTTCTATCAATAAAATGATCACAAAGAAAATTATTTACAATATGTTCATAAATTTATAGAAAACAATAATAACATATTATCTTACATCCCACGCATACACTGAATGTAATTTTGATATTGTGTTATATTATGAAGATTCCATACCTTTGTCATTACCAATATTCAATATACATTATTCTGTCCTAAAAACCCTAATAATGCAATTCTTTTATCTTATCTTATCTTTTTTATTGTATTAACTTGAACTATATCACAGGTTTTCTATAGCAATTGTTTTTTATTTTAATTTTGTTCATATGACTCAACTATAGTTTTGTAAACCTGCACTTTATCCATTTTACTTAGCGTAATATATTTTACTTTGGATAATTCAGTTTAGATAAATTCTACATTATTTTAGGCAAAAGATATAAAAGAAGGATAACGTTTGGTTTAATATTATCTTTTATTTTTAACCTTAACAGCTTAAAATAATGATAATTTGATTATATGTATCATTACAGGATTTTAATTTATAATATAACTTGAGTTACCAAACGAGCGACCGTAATGGTACTGTCAACGATATAATATTTCAGTTTTAATTCAATACGCTAGAATAAATATATAAGTCAGAAATATACCACATGTGATTGGGAAAAAAAGATCAAATTTATTGTAAATAGTGTCGGATGCAGAAAATTATACATCCCAAACTCATACAGAAATTCATTCACATTCAACAAAGAGAAAAAATTGTAGATTTACAATTAAAAACAAAAAACGGATTTTACTGACTGTGATTTGTCAACTGTTAGTTATTATATTATGAAGAGTAGCTTAAAGCAATAAAAAAACCTTGAGTACTAAAATGTCTTTATAGTTTTACTTACATACATAAATATATAACATTATATTATAAAATCGAAAAGATAATCACTATACAGGTATATAAAAAATAATTAAATTGTTACCTAATAATACAAAGTTATTTATCTTCATATATTCCATTATTCAAATGTTAGATTATTCTTGTGACTACAAAAACAATTAGTAGGATTAATCGAATATATACAGTATAATTATACCTCGTTGTCCTTTGATACCTATCTATGAATATCTTGAGTAGTTGATGTGTTATTAACAAATTGGGTTAAAATCAAATAATATTAATATAAACAATTTTGATTACGGCTTTAGAGTTTGAAATCAACACAAACTAACATTTAATAAATATTTCCTATTGGGTTTAATTGAGTCCAATTTATTTGTGCTGTAAAGATTAATTAAAAAAGATTTTTTTTTTGGTTTAACTATGGATACAATAAGTTTAATTGTTTATTATCGCAATTAACAGTATTTGGGAAAAAATATGTTTATTATATCATTATTGACCGAAGGATGAATGCTGAGCGTCCGAAGGACTACGTCCCCAGTAGATAGGCCCATTCTGCTATTTTTCCGTAAGTATGTCAGGATGTTTGTTCCGGCGTAGCCGGCGTATTTTTCATCCTATCGTCACGAAAATTGGCAAGCGTATTTTTGTTTTTGGCGTAGCAGGAGCAATTTTCATCCGATCGCCACAAAAAATTTAATTTATTTAATTATTATTTAATTTAATTTTTTTTTTTTGTTTTTCCTTACGTTTTAAGAAATAAATTTACGTTACTACATAATTACAAATACTAGATTAATTAATATAGACTATATTAATTTTTATCACAATAATATATATTGATATCCTGACATATAAATAGAGGCTTTAATATTCAGTATCCGTTATTATTTTGTATGAATAAAGAAATAAAACGATATCATGTATTAGAAAACATTTCTCTGGAATAGTAACAAAAAATATAGACTAAATAATGCTCTGTCATTTGAGATCTTAGAAGTACTGTTCTGACAAAAATATCCTATTTTTGTAAACAAACTAGTAAATAAAATGAATCAAGATCTTTTACAAATGCGAATTACAAATTATATATTCGTTTATCTAAAAGCTTCTATCATCTTTAACATTTATTCATTTTACTAGCGGTATAGCTACATAAGAAGAAACTGGATTTGTTTTGTAAATGGCTCAAAGTATCTATACTATTTGACTACATATCATTAATAAGACAAATCGACCGGAATTGTATAATCCTGTTACAATAAGATTCGTGTGAATGTGAAGAGTCTGTAGAGCTCTCCTTTTCTTATACGAGTTTCCTAGTTACCTATAATAGATTTCCCAATCTTTAATGGAAATGCATTCACTACTGCCCCTTACAGCGGTTATATACGGGCGACGGCACATCTTATCACATGAGGAAATTCACCTTTTGCCTCCGAACCCAATATAACAAAAAAAAGTTCTTTTAACTATAAGTCGCAATTTATTTTACTTCTACTATTATATATTTTGATAGCAATAAAATGTTGCATTTTTCTCAAATTTAATTTTTTTTTGTTTCCATTTTTTATATTCATTCAAATACAGTCCATTTATAATGGATATATTATAGTATATAGATGTTTATATAAATAAATGTCGGCTGTAATAATTGTGTTCCTCCAATAGAGAAAAGTTACGGTTGCTACGATACTTAATACTGCTCGAAGATGAGTTAGCGGATATTAGTTTAGTTGTTTCAGTTGTTTAATATAAACTATCAATACAACCAATTAATTACACAAGTTATCCGAGCATATTAATTATAATTATATACACAGTCTATAGTTGTTTAAATTATTAAAAAAAAAATCTTTTTTCATTATTCCTTTTTCTTTGGTTGTAAAATGAATTTTGGTTAAGGAGAAAGTAGGAGTTGTGTCGTATTATGCGAAGGCACAAACTTCTGTTATGTACCAGGCAACCCAGACAGCTTTTACTTGTTCAAACCTCGGTTAATATAGTTTAATACCCGTCTCACTCTGGTTTAGACCACTTTCTTAAACCATATATTATAATAATAAATACAAGAATATCCATACCTTATAAATTTAACGATTTAATAAGTGATTATTATCATTAAAATTTATAGGAAATAAATGTTACATATGATACTTCTTTACTTACAAATGCTATGTAGATAGAGTTATAGTCGGTTCTAATTACTAAAATTAAGATTTTTTCAATTAATTTGTATTATACACTTCATTTTCTTGAACTTTCTTGCGCTAAAAAAGTTGCGCATTGCTTAATATCATTAATATTATATTTCTATCTTTTAAATTATAAGTTAGTATTTTATCATATTTTAAGTTAAAAAAGATTGGTTTGAAAGAAATCAAACTTATGTTCGTAACTTCTTACCGACTGTATGACCTGATATCGATAACTGACATCGATTAGAATCTATTGATACATATATTTTTATTGATTCGTTTGAATTGATTAAAGGTTAATCAAAGAGTTGCTTGCATATTACAGTAAAATAGATAATTAAACTAATTCTTATATTTATGATACTAAATTCTCAATTACCAAAACCTCGGACACTTTAAAATATAATAATATAACAATTTTCAAATTTCCAATATTTGACACCATAATGCACTATAGTTAAGTTATTTTATAAAGACCAGTTTTTATGTTGAGTGGTAAGTTTTGTGTCACTATAACAATGTTTGTCAAAGATGGGGAAAGAAAATTAAACTTGATAGCTGTGGCCTAGCGATAGCAGGTAACACTACTTTAAATGACATTCTAATGGTGTCTATGGCAACATGACCGTATTTTTAAAGTTTTTTTTAACTTTTATAACTTATACGTAATATAGATAATAATATATGTAATATCTAGTATCAATAGAATCAATATGTTGAAATAGGAAATATTTTGTAATATACAATATTTATTACTACTCTTTGGTACGTTATCTTTCTGCTTATTATATTTGTGCTTCAAATCAATTATATTTTTCATTCAATATTAATGTATGGTTAAATATTTTGGAACATAACAAACAAAATATATTTAATAAAGAAAAGAATGTGTATAGTTTAACTATATATATTGTTTTACCCAAATGGATTTGTCGCATTTGATTTTCATTGGCCATTGTAAAGCGCAAGCTCTTGCCAATTATAATACAAATTATATAATTTTAATTTAATTTATAATGGAGAGTACTTAGTTCCATCTATCTATCACACACGGTATATGAATATTGCAGAACAAATTGTTATAATTCTAAAATTAATTAAATTAAATTTATTAAATTCTAATTTATAACAGAGAGAATAATATGTTATAAATAGTGAGCTTACGAACACCTTATGTTAATTAATTGTTATGTTATTTGAAGGGTTTTTTATTATTGGAGCTTAAAATAATATTTTCTGAGTAAGATATAACATATTCCAATTAAAATACTATATTGAAAATCAATAATAATAACTGCAACAATGTAGTCTGGTATCATATTGTAAAAATATAGGTATTTTTTAAATAATAAAATCTATATATTGTGAATAATCTTTTCATCCTAGTAGGTACAAGAAAACGTTGATATAATTTTTAAAATACCAGGTAACGTAACTAACACATAAATCATAGGATGTAGAATCCTTTTACGAAATGGGACGGTCGACCCTCCTATTTGTCACCTTCCTTTTAACATCTCTTTAGAAATGCACGTAATATTTCACTCGTCTCTACTCTACAAGATTATACACAGATTGTATCCAGTGTAATATTTATTATTTCGAAGTCAGTTTGTTCTAAAAAAAAATTACAATTCATTTGAACTTATTTTTTTCTGAATGCAAGGAGAGTAATTTTAGCTAAACAACTTTTCATTCAATTTTAAGTTGAAGTTACGCTCTTAATTTTATTCTTGTTTTATTATATAATATATTTGAAGATAAATCAAATCTGTAAATATTATCATTCATTAATTGTTTTCTCAATCACCGAACATTGTTGAAAGGAGATTACTTATTGTCATATAATTTACTTTATGTAAAAAGTAACTTTACAGCTAACTTTAATTATTTTAAGAATTTTGTTTCTGACGTAAGATCAGCAATGTTTTTTATGAACAGAAACATTTTTTTTAAATAATAAAATAAAAAAGGACAGTATATATAGAATAGTTTTTTTTTTATTTAATTGCGATTTTTTCCCTCAGATTACCTTTAGCTATGGTTTAATTTTATATTTTGACAGAGTCTGAAAAACATCACTTGATTTACATAGCGGTTGACTACCTATATTTATTTAAAGATGTTGTCGGGTCGTGATAAAATAATAATATTACAGGGTAGTAATTGATTGTGATTAAAATTTACATTATTAAAAACAATTCATTCTATATTAAAATATATTTTAATTTTATTATTTTATACGAACTTTAATATTATTGATGTACTCGTACATGAACTACATAACTATACATGCTGTAGAAACATATACATCATTTAGCACTTAGAAGAAAGTAGACTATTAAGACAATAGCTTGATGTTGGAATGCTATAAATGAGGTGGGTTAATTGGGTATAATGATAACAAAGGCTCAGGTGATAGGCAAATGATTGAAATATTTCAGTAATCCTTTCTGTGACAATAATTATAAATGAGAGTATGAAGTAAACTATAGGTGTAGTGCTAATAGGTATACCTTATTATGAACACATATTATGTTCAAAAGATGCATATCTTAAATAGGTTGTAGAGCCTATAGGTTTATTAGACTAAAGCTCGTATTTGTTGATAAAATGGAAATAATATCTAGTACTTTATTATAGTTACATTTAGCCCTTAAGAAAACAGTTTTAATTTTACTTTCCTAAAATTCTTCAGTCTTTCCTTTTTTAAATGTTGATAACGTATTAGCATCTCTAGATGAATCCCTATGAGCGTTTCATAAAAAAAACTTATAATTTTAAAATTCTTTATTTTTTCTAGTACAATATTCCAACATCTTTTATTATTTCAGTGGCATGGTGATGAGGTGAAAAGAGATTTCTTGTAAAATAAACATCATATTTATCGTTTGGGTAAAATAAGTCTAATAATATAAACAACACTCTACGATAAAGTATCAACATCTTGATAAATAAAAACAATGATATAACATTTTTCGTTTATCTGTTATTTGCTTCGGAATACTTAATATTTTTCAAACAATGTTTTTATTCATTTTCTTCACAAAATTAAATACACAATTACACACAATTACAATATTTTAAATAAAATTTGTATAATTACGCATTACCTGGTTCCTAAAGTACATTTCTTTTAATTTGTTTTATTAAAAACAAGAATATTCTTTAACTTGACGACAATGTATATATACTTACCTAGCTTACATATATATATATATAAATAAACTAGTTTTTTGTAGTAAAGACGAATAGGTTGATTCAATTGTCGTTTTTTTTAAAGACTACAATATTCTCTAAGAAAAACATTAATTTAAAGTATTTTTGTTAAGGTAGGCAGGTAAATATGAAAAAGAGATTAGAATTAAGTTATTAATTGATTGTATTAAATTAAGATAAAACATCTCAGCTATTGTACATAAAACGTTAATTTCATTTGTAGACCACAAAATTTATTGTGCATTATACTGCAAAAATTGGTTAATATTTTCGAAAGAAGCCTAACAGATACCGCCTGCATCTTAACATATATGGTTACATACAGTATATTGAAGTCCTGTCTGGAGCGATGAAATGTTTATTTTCTATTTTTGAAAAATCACAATTACTTAGGTTTTTTACACACAAACAAAGTATAGAGTTTGCTTTCATATAATTCAAATAGAATAGAATTATAAGTAGCATTATCATTTTATTCCATTTGAACTATGTGAAAACAAACTCATGTTCGTGGGTTATATATATATATTCATATTTAGTCTATAATTACTCAGTTACTTAACAAAACATCCACGTTAAAAATAAAATAATATTTTACGATACCTACTTGTTATATATAGTTTTTCAAGATTCCTCACATATATGAGTAGACATATTAAAAATATTTAATCATTCTGTAAAACTATATTAAATAAGTAATATAACAACTTAATGTTATATAAGGTTGAGGGCCTATTTTTCAAACCTTTTTCTTAAATGGATATCGTAAACCCATCCATCCAGAGTATGGCACAACAACAATTTTTTAAATGATATAATATTTACAAATTCGAAAAAAAAATGTATACGAGTACTTAACAAAAACGTATTTCTCAAAAAAATTCAATAAGTATAAGAAAAGATCCCAGTGATAATTTAATAAATTCCTCTCGACCTTCCATTTTTAATTCTCTGAGTTTTGTTCGAGCAACTGTTTAACCTAAATTCCAATTTTCATTCCGACATACAATTTCTCGGTTCTGTTGTTTACAAGCGGTACATTCGAGCGCTTACTCATAAATTAAATCTTTTTAATCTTCATCATAAGAGATTTACGGAATAAATTAACTTCTGTAGCCGTAGAAGTTGCTTATATGTTTTGAAGATTTTTTATTCAATTTATCCCTTTCTTTGTTTTTTTACCATTAAATTAGTGATCCAATTACTAGTTACGGTAACGAGTCAAAGGAACTTTGGTATAAAGACTCCATAAAGAAATACAATTATGATATATTTATAAAATATTGAAAATAAAAATTCATTAATATCAAAGGTACATAAGGTTTTCCATTCTGCAAATCAGCAAATATGAGTGCTTGTGGGTGATGGTGGGCCAAAATTTATACCTAAAAGGTAAACATTATATAATGGAAAAAATATCTTAACACTCGTTTTAGTCATAAAGCTAATCTTGAAATAACAGGTCATGGTTTAAACCGGGGTGGAGTACTAATTCAAGGATATTTTTGCTTAAACACTTTTCAAAACAGATTTTGTAAGTAATATGTCATTTAAACAATTATTTGTTAAATAGTAAAAATATTTAGTCGGTGACAGCTTAACATATTATTTTATTATTATAATAAATAGATAATGAATTGGCGTCCCTCTAATTTTTGCTTCTACCATCTTTTACTCACTACGTACATGTGTAGTTTCTCAAATAAATACCACTTCCATCGCGAAATTTAATACCGATGTTATTCGAGGACCAGGACCAATACTGATCAGTCTCTTCTTAACTCATACACAACCAGCACTGTTACATTATAGACATAGTAAATTCTTATTAGCAATTTTCCCGAAATATTTTCCCTTAATCTATGACACCCAGTGTTTCGATATATGCCTTTTGCTACAAGCGTGCGTTTAATAGATGTATAAACGATTGTATACATACGTCACTGATCCTAATGGACTACAATCGTCTTCATGTTTCTTGGCTTATAAAAAACCAAGTTAAGTGTCGTCTGATTACAAAACTGAAACTATTCTTTAGTATAAAATAGGATCACCTCGTCATACTAAAGAATGGCTTGTACAAATATGCGATTAGGCAAATTACACACGTTCTTGAAATAGCCTCATATTTATTACTATTAATGATATAATGCGCCTTCTCGACCACGCATATAATTTTATATTTATCAGTTAGAACTCGAGAGCCGACAAACGACATTCTAACTAAATCAGAAGGACTTCCAGAGGTTTCAAATTTAAGTCCTTAAGACGTTTTGATAAATTGTTAATTACAATTTGTTGTTTCTAAATTATATAAAATATAAAGTTATTAATAATAAAGTTGCAATAGTTATAATATACATAGACAATATGGTAGATAGTCAAAACATCTATAATTTGTTATTGTTACATTCATAAATGTATTTATTTTATGGAACGTCAAAGCGATGTAGTACATTTTTAAAAACTAAAGCATTACAAAAGCGTTGCCTAAACTAGTCTGGAAGTTCTGTCCTAAGTCAGGATAAGGAACTTTTTTTTATTTTCTTTGTGAGCATTGAACGACGGACGAACCAGCCCATATACGAGTTATAAGTCACAGTCTGCAGCTAAGTTTTATCACCTCAAAACATATAGTAAAGTGAAATTTTACTATTTTATAGACAATAAATTAAATGCTTAATTGTTAACTCATTATTTCGCAAATTATATGACTTAAGTAAAGACTTATATAACACACGCTTAAAGTTAATAGTCTGTCGTTTTGTTTCTAAAAATATATTTTTTTAATATTATCTTAAATTATATTAGTTTTGGACGAAGGTAAGGATGGGTAAACATTTATTCAAATGCACTAATAACTAATGAGAAGTTCTAAGCACACTTGGTTTGTTGTTTCTATAAGTTTGGCACAAGCTTTGGGAATGTTGTTTGGATGATCAAATAACTTAAAATGTTATTTTAGGCAGACATTATATAAGCAATGCTATCTATATATAACCTTAGATAAGTACATTATTGTGGTCTTTGTAAAAATAATTTTTACGATACATCACTTTCAATTAAAAGGTTTTTTAATCAAAATACAAAAAAAAATGATTATTTGAAAGTCACTAAGATAATAATTGGCTCATAATTTATTATATACTTTAGTTAAGTTTATTAATGAAAAAAGTTTATTATTAGCGCTCTACAGAAATAATTACATTTAGAAGAATATGAACAAATTCAAGTGCTGAATTATAAACAAAATTATATATAAAGGAATAAGAAGACTCATTCCTTTTTCCTAACTTCATATCATTGATATTAAAATTTATATCCATTTACACTGTCATTCACCCTTCTTCCTCTCTTTAGTATTATTTTTTATTTTCGGCACTGGTGCCATTTTATATTTTCTCTTTTAGATTCATTATTTATAATAGCTAATCTAAAATAACCAAACCAAAGAACATGGTATACCTTATAATAGTGAGGCCAAGATGCTTTTAATTTGAGGCTTATTTACTGGTCACATGTGCCTATGACCTATCACATTTTATGTATTCTTTTCTTGATAATCTTTTAATAACGTCATCATCTTGTACAAGCAAACCTAGATAGCGAGAGTTGAACACACTCTAAAGGATAAGCAATTGAGAAAAATATATAAAACTCCAAGGACCAAAAAGATTTAAAACCCGAAAAACAAGTGTTTCTTTTAGGTTGACCTGATTATTTAAGTCATATTGCTTAAACTTCTCTTTCATCCAATCTCTCTTGGACTTAAAATTATTCCACTAGACTGAGAAGTGGAGACAACGAAAACAGAAACAAATTCGACGAAAAACATAAGGTACTCCTGTAAAGGTCTGACATCACACATCCTTTACCAGATAAATATTGAAAAGCAGACAAAAATATATAACTAGCTCGCCTCATTTGGACTAGTAAGGCCTCGCTACGTTCATTTAGCTAGCTTCACTCTCTTAAAAAAAATCATATATGGCACTATTTCTTATAATTAAAAATGTGAAGTCTTTGACTCAATTCTAATGTATACTAAGGTATTTAAATATTCAAAGCATTGTGTACGAGGATTTATTACAAATCTAAGCATTATCGCTTATTATCGTATTATTTGATGAAAATTTATTTGCTTTATATGAATATTATAATTTACAGATTAAGAATAAAGAAAGCTTTAATAATTAATATGAAAACTTGTTTTTCTATTATAATATTTATCATTAAACAATAATTAATATTACAAAAAGAATAATTTATTATAATTGAAGTTTAATAGGGAAGTAGAACATTACTTTCATAATTAAATTGAACAAGTTGCTATTATGGTATATTATTATAATAAAAGCTTGTAAAAAACATATGTAAATAATAATATAAAATATGTATTAAAAATAATTGAAATATATTTATACAAACCGAGGTGCAAAATTTAAACTTATTTTTTCAATAATAGTTGTATTTGGTCTTACAGTATTTAGGCAGGTGGTCAAAGTCCGAAAGTATTCACTATGTTTAAGATGTATGACAGTTTTTACGTGTGGCTTAAATATTTATTTTTTGTTTCATACTTTTCTACAAATTATAATATCAAATTAACTCTCTCATTGTTCTTAAGGATTATTCTATTACAGCATTACATTTTTGTAGCAATTTCCAGAATACGTTTAACAAAACACATGTACACATATACGTTTTCACGTAATATTATCATGATTCAAAATTCAAATAGAATACGTTCCTGTTTCCTTAGGATAGAAAAAAGGTGAAGTAAGTACCTAAGATTTTTGGTGGATTTGTTTGAGCCGAACTTATGCAGACGCTTGAAGACAAGAATAGGTCAAAATGTTAATAAGATTGAGCACCTTTTTATAAAAGTTTTCTTTAACCTTATAAAAGCCTTTATATTCTATTATTTGTAAAAATTTATTTTAAAATACATGTTAAAATAAAATAAAAGGGTTCTCTTTAAGTCTCTCGACGGTCTCGAAGACATTCTGCACTAACATAAATATATAAATGATGTTGAAATTATTATTGGCTTTACATTATATATATGTATAATGTATATATATATATATATATATATATAGGACCCTTAACTCTTTAAGAAACTTAACACGTTCCTCACTTGAGATGAACGTAACATTAGCGCTTACTTTTAAAATTTCTTCGTCCTTATCTTGCTTACTTTTAACAGTCCAAACTCTTAAAAGTTTTGTTTAAAAGCGTACCAGCAGTAGCAGTGCAGTAGCAGTGCAGTAGCAGTGCAGTAGCAGTGCAGTAGCAGTGCAGTAGCAGTGCAGTAGCAGTGCAGTAGCAGTGCAGTAGCAGTGCAGAAGCAGTGCAGTAGCAGTGCAGTAGCAGTGCAGTAGCAGTGCAGTATAAAAAAACTGCAAGAAATAAAAAAAACTCGTTAAATTAAAAAAAAGTGATGAGAGCCTATAGAGGGGTATTAAAATGTATCTTGGAACTTATTATTTCCTGACACTTTGAGGAAAGTTTAATGTTATTAAATTTTTTAATTTTATATTTTTCCTTGTATTTTAATTGATAAATTATGATAGTATTCATTTTCATTTTTTTTCATAAAACTACGTTTTAATTTGGTTTTATATTTATGTTAAGGATTTATTTGGGCACATCTCATACTAAACAGAAATAAATACAATAAGTAATAAATAGAAAGTCATTTATTAAAATTGGAGTTCAACATATTTAAGAAGTTAATGCATCGATCAAGTTGATGAGAACTATTAATATATATTTATGTTTTAGTATCGAAATCAGTAATCATGTACAAATTGAAATAATAATTAGTAGAGGAACATTGAATCTGTTGACTCGTGGCACGCTAACCACCACTGAAACCAAAACGACTTTTCGCTGCCACAGTAAAAAAACCTAACGATCGCTCTCTCTCATTTTCACTAATGAGATTGTAATATTATTGAACGTTTATTTTATAAAGTAGGTAGTTATATATTTATTTCATTAAACTATTTTCCGACTGCGATCATAGTCATAAATATTTCCTTTACAGTAGTAACTTAGATGAAATATATTTGTTTAAGAGATATTAACTTATTTATAATCTCACCCACTTTCTTGATATCTGTACATGTTATATAAGTAAGTTTAATTTTCTAGTAGTGGTAGTAATATTAGTAGTAGAAGGGGGTGGTGGCGATGGGAGCTATGGTGACGGTGGCACAACATTCCACAAAAGAAATACTTTTATCTAGTTGTTTGTAAAATAAATATATAGCATCTGGCGGAGATTAATGTACACTGACATAATGTTTTAATTTGAATATTCAAGAGCAATAGCATTTTATAATATTAAGGTTCTAAATTAATTAATCATTTAATTGACACTTTTGATTTACATAATGTCTTATTAAGGTTAATGTGCAAAAAGAAAAAATATGTTTTGAATGTTATCATTATTTATTGAGCCTGAAAACTATCTCGTTATTAGTAATTCCTCCAGTACACAATTCATCTCATCATCGTTTTAAGAATATTTGTATTTAAAGAGAGAAAACATAAATATTATTAGGAGCTAAGGGTGGTGATATCAAACTAATAAATTTAGTATTCTCTCTATAGACATGCCAACAACTTAAAACTTTGTGAATTAACAAATTATTCTTATTTTTGAACTGTTTTGATTAGGTTTTGGAAAAGCAGAATAAATAGTATTCTATTTCAGCCAACTTGTCCAAGGAAGCAATATATAGATATTGATTATAAGAAAACTGTCTTCTTATTATTTGATTTCCTTAATTTAGGGTCCATTCCGTGTTTTTATTTGTATTGCGGATATCGAGGTTGAATTTCCTGAGGCGTAAAAATTACGAAGTGCCTTTTTCTTATCTTAAGATCCTCTCTGTTTTTTATGATTAATAAATAATTTATTTAATCCCTTTGAAAATTAAAATTTACATGATAATAATCATTTTAAAAACTGTCAGACTATCTGAATTATGTAGCTTTTAATACATATTTTGTCTTGCAGGCTTATTAGAAAGGTAGACAATGCAGCAGTATTCCAGGGGTAACGGCTCCTCAGATTTATAGGATTCGATGTCGATGTCGCAAGGGATTAATTGATACGTAGATAGATCCAACTTGCAAAATCAAAATTGCCATGACCTTATAAGTTACAACAGATATAACTGACATTATTTTATTGACAACTCTTCGTAAAACTTGTTGAGAATATATTGTTCATTTCGAAATGACAGATAAAAAAAATATTGAAGAAAAAATGTGCCAAATCTTTTTAATTATATCGAATACTCATGGGGTCCTGATCTGCTGAGAAAAGTTCATCAGTAAATGAATTTTGTAAACTTACTAATATTGTTCATATTTTCTTAATTGTTTATTAATTTATAGTCACGGTATTACAACGAGATACAAAATAGTATAGAATACCAAAACAATATTATACGAGCCTATGGAAATAATAATCAAGGATACATCACACAAATATGGTGAGGATTACATAGTAGATTTCTAAAAAATATCATTAGATGATACTGTTATTCAAGACGTTAATGTCAAGTAGGTGAAGTTTGAAGAAAAGTAAGGAAATGAATCAAACAATTGAAATAAATCAAACAAACAAAAGAAACAATTACTTCAAATATTATAAATTATATTTTTGTATGGTTAATAAAAAAAACATTCATATTATTGAAATATTACTATCCTTTACCGGAGTAAGCTTTTGAAAAAACAACTTAAAATTACACCAGTTTCAACTAATAATAATAATACATACATACAGCATAATGATACATACATATATTTTCGATATAAAAAGCCAGGAACCTTTTTGTAAAACGATTAGATTATTTAGAAATTATTTAAATTCCTGATCCATTTATTTCTTTATTGTGTTCACTGTTTCACCAACGTCAAAGTTTAGTAAGAAATTTGCAAACAGCTAGAACGATAACAATCAAATCACTATTACGATCTTATAATAAGTTAATAATATAAAAAATAATCCGTGGCTAGCAAGATGAGCAAGCAGCACCCGTTCACGAGCATAACACAAGAGTTATCTATCACCTCCTTCGTCATATATAAGGGATATGGGCAACCCTGTCCCTGTTGCTACCACAAGTAATGACTTCTAAGGGAGCGGTATGATGTGAACATGCGTAGATTACTAGTAATCCCAATATTAAAATACAATTCACTCCCAGACCGTACCGTAGTTAATGTAATGCTTTACAATATAATAACTTTTTTATCTAATTCCTTTATAGTGTATAATTTGAATTTTATCTATTATCTTCTGGGGTACAAAGACAATATCTATAGCTGATGCATTACCCATAATAGTAAGCCATAGGTATGCTTACGACATACTATTATTCAAGTATCATAATACTGTAAAAGAAACTAAAGTAGACTATTTTAGTAGTTTTAATGTTTGTCAACTGGCGTATTCTTTAGTGTTCAAAGTCTGATGAAATATATCACATAAGCCGTGTCTTCAATGTGCCATCGATAAAAAATCGTTTTTATGAAAATAGTTTTGGATTTCCGCTATATAAAAATAATCTTAAACTATTTTAAAGTGCCTCCTTAGTTGAAATGAACTAAAGTCGAATCTTATCAATCCTACTAAACAGTTCCAGTTATAAGTTACTTAAACATAATTTTTAAATATAGTTTATACTAGCTTCTTCAACGGTGGATTTTTTACTTTTCTAGTTATTGTTGCTAATAGATAAGTAATGAAGAATTACTTATTCAATATATTACTATTTAAGTCTATTTTTGCATATACATACATATATATTTTATAATAACTGCTAAACGTTAAGAATAAACCTATAATTCAGCGAAAAGGTTATAAGATAAACGATTAAAGTTTACTTCAAAATAGGGTTTGCTTCAAATGTTGAAAAGTTCCATTTCATAAAACAATCTTTAATCTTGAATTTTTATTTGTACCTGTGTCTTCACTGAGCTTTTATTTTATGTTAAAATACAATTAAAAAGTAAAAAAAACATTAACAATGTAAATAATAAATTCATTACAAAACTTTGTTGTGGATGCGTCGAAAAAATTTTTTGTTACTCAAAACATTACTTCAAATATAAATGGTTTAAGATGCTATATATTGCCACAATACTAAAGCAAATGTACTTTATATGATAATTAAATTTAAACGGTACTGCTGAATAAACCTCACAGTATTGAAGGACAAACGCGTTAAAAAAATATTTGAACTATTGCCACGTGTTACTAAGAACATTTAGGTAATTGTAATTGTTTTGTAATAGCCAGGTCTGTGTCGTAGCGAACTTTTGATGTGAAGGTTAGTATTTCTCGCTTTTGAGAGATAGAAATATAGGATTAAACATTAATAGAAGCCAACTCTGGGCTTTTAATACTATTGCTGAATTATCATCAGGACTCCTTGTTTCTGATATTTTGTAACACTATTGTTTTAAGGTGTTAATGTTTAAAATAAGGATTATTATCAAATACGACTAATAATTCATGTGTATATAAAGATAAAGCAGATGTTACGTTTTAAAGTTTAGAATAATGAATTGGATCCTAATAATATAGAATACCCGTATAAATCCAATCACGCGATCTATTTAATAAATATATAACTTTTTGAAAAAATACATACTTTTAACAATATTACTATAGTTTATTTACAAAAATATTAATAAACCGCTGAAGAATGTGGCGATCAGAGATCATGTTTTATTTCCAGAATAGGAAAAAATTTTGTCCCACCGGATAGATAAAAATAAAAATTATATATCATCCTTTTTGGATGTAATGTAATGTAATGTAATAAAAAAAATATAATTCAATTATTATCTAATTTAATTATCTTCAAATTTTTTTTAATTTAACTTGATAAATAAGCGACAGTAATGGTCTACAATATAATACTTCAATTTTACCCGCAACCGCTCAAGAATTACATATTAAATTAAAATGATTGATTAGGAAAATAATATCTAATTATTTTATCACCTCTTTAATATATATTTTTAATAAATTAATTATAATATACGGACTAACCTATCTATGTATATCTTGAGTAATTAATATGTTATAAGCAAGTTTAGTTAAAATCAAATAGTATTCATGTAAACTATTTGATTACAGCTTTCGAGTTCAAAATCAACACAAACTAACATGTACCAAGTATTTCTGAATGAGATTTCCAATTCGTTAGTGCGGTAGATATTTTCAAACAAATCAAAAATTTTTATCTGGAATATCAAAAGGAGATTATTTGGAATATATTTATTTAGAACAATATTGAATAATGAGAATATATTATAGCTCCATGGATGCGATAAATAGTGAAATAATTAATTAATAACCGTTTATACGCTTAGGATTACTATATAAGTTATTGATAAAAAATATTTCATAAAATCATCAAATTGTCATCGCTTCCGAGATTCGTTTAGTAATTTAGTCTAGGTGTCTGCACAGAATAACGTATAAATAGATAAACAAATGAAAAAAAAATCTAAATATCTTCATTGAAGTAGGCATTTACAGGTACTTTTAAAACATCAATTATTACAAAACGGTCAGTGTGGTTCATTTAAGTTAATACCGTTTTTACATTTTTAATATAAAATGTACGCATATACAATAGGAAAAGTTTTATAATTTATTGTTTATCAATATGAGTTGACGGTATAATTTCGCACTTCACTAACGGCCTTAGATATTAATGCAGCTGAATTAATATGTATATAACTTTATTATAATATTCTGATGTATAAATGGAGACGTTATATCTAGTATACGTTATACTTTTACGTGAATAAAGATATAAAACGATATGATGTATAAGAGTATATTTAACAAAATATAGATTAAATAATTATATGTTGTTTTGTGCGTATAAGAACTACTATTCTCAGAAGTAATTACCTATTTTTGTAAAGACAGAATGATAAGGGAAATATACTATAAAATATTTACGGTACATATTTAAAATTTCTAAAAATAATTTACTTTACTTCTACCTTTTTATGTTTTTAGCAAAAAATATTTATATTTTATTTTTATTATTAATAAATGAACAACATGCAAAGTAATTTATTTCAAATCATTTATATTTAATATATTACACTATATAGATGCTTATATAAATAAATGTCGGTCTTAATAATTGTGTTCCTCCAATAGAGAAAACTTACGGTTGCTACGATACTTAATACTGCTCGAAGATGAGTTAGCGGATATTAGTTTAGTTGTTCCAGATGTTTAATATAAACTATCAATAAAACCAATTAACAACACAATTTATCTGGAAATAAATAAATTATAAAAGTATTTAATCTATTAATATAAAATATACTTCACTATTATTATTTTTTCATCATGGTATAATCATGTTTCTTTTCTATAAATAATCTCTTAAATACGATAGATTTTTTAATATTTTTATTAAGTTTTCTAAATTATGTTTTGTAAAAGATTATCGGTTTATTTATGTTATAAGCCTTTTGTGGTTATAATATTATAATATAAAATTCGGTGTTACTCAATAAATATTTCCCTTCAACTGGCCTCATCTGTTATTAATTTTAATTTAAATATTTCCTCACAACAGCGTTTGAGCCATTTGAGTATGTAATGATTTATTTTTCTGACATTGTTAACAAGTATAAAGTGGACTCCAGTTTAATATTACTACGTTTCACACAGATATCACAATATTTATTATAAATACAATTTATTCAGTAGGTACTGACGATACACATGTATGTATCGTCATCTGTTTATAGGTTTTACTGCAAGAGCTTCGATGTAAGTTACACAAAAATCAATTTACCCAACCTGTTTTATTTATTACTATTCTGTCATATACATTATCTATTGTGTATATATATTGTGAACATTCATTACGTTATTATTATTTATCATCTACCTTATTTCGCCTGTGCATATTGGTGCATCAAATCACATTTATTTGTCTAACTATATTTACATATTTAAACGTCATATAAGTAATATAGTATATAACTATATATTCTGTTTTATTTATAGCGGTTCTAGTTTTTAGTGGCCGTCATGAAATTCACATATTAGTAAATTACAAAAGAAATAATATAACTTTAATCTTATTTACAACGGAAACTAATTTATAGGTTCATCATCTATCTATCACACATGGTATGTTTATTTTTCTAGAACAAAAAAGCTTGCTAGAGGACATCACACCCCAGCTTATAAAATTGCTCAATAGAAGAGAACAAAGTAATTGAAATTAATTTTTGATTTACTGAATAATTAAGAGTACATTAAAAAATAAATGTGTAATATGTGAAAACTTTAAAAGTGTTTATTATATTTTATAAACTAGGCTATTTCTATTATTGGCGTTAAAATATGGAAAAATATTACTTTACTAGTCCAATTAAAATACTTTTTTGAAAACCTACGTTATAATTGAACGAAATTAAAATACTAGTCTACTAAAACCATAGGTATAGTATATAATAAATAGATTTCATCATGGAAAATACAAGAAAATATTGATATAAGTTTTGAAATATCAGGAAACGAAAGTAACAAATAAATCATAGGATGTAGAATCCTTTTACAAAATGGGACGGACGACCCTCCTATTTGTCACCTTCCTTTTATCATCTCTTTAGAAATGCACGTAATATTTCTCTCGTCTCTACTCTACAATAATATACAGTGATTGTATTCAGTGTAACACTTATTATCCCGAATTCAGTAATTTCAGGGAAAAAAGTTATTGCACAGTTAATTTGAACTCTTAATCTTCCTAAATGCAATCTGCACACGGAGAAAATATTTTTAACCAAACAACATTTCATTTAACTTTTTTTTTATAATATGACGATAAAATCAATCTGTAATCTGTTTGTCATTCACCTAACATTGCACAAGTAAGAGAGTTTATTGACATGAACTTGTAAAAGGTTACATTTTAGCTAATTTTATATGTAAGGGATACTATTTATGAAATAAAATCAACAAAGGTTTTTCATGAAAAATATTGTTACAATATTTTTTTAACAAAACAAAAAAAGAAGAAATAAAGAACAGTTATAATTTATTAATTTAATTGGAAATTTCACCTTTACCTAATGTATAATTTTATATTTTGACACCTTACAGAAAAAATATATATAAATGCTACAGGTTAAATAATTACAATAATAACAAAGGCTCGGGTGGTACTAAGGTGAAACATTTCAGTAATCCTTTCTATGACTATAATTAATGGTAAAAGTGTGTTTCGATTTACGGGTGTAGTGTTCACATTTCTTAAGTAGTAGTAGAAGAATAGCCTTTAAGGTGTTTTTTTTTCTAGTAGCTCGTATGGGTTGATAAAACCGGAGTAATATGATAACTTCATCATGAGTTACATACCTATTATAGTTATAGTTAGCCCGTTCGCAATCTTTGTAAAGTCTCTGTAAATGTCTGTGAGCACTTACTATCACGTTAACTACCTGCTCGTTTGCTGCCCTGTTGCATAAAAATAATTAATATTTTAAAATTCATTAAACTAAAATTATGTATCAAAATAAAAATATTTATCTGTGAACTTTCTTTCAACTATATTATTTCAGTCAATGCTTATCAGGTGAGATGAGATTGCTTGTAAAACAATAATATTCTTAATTTTTAAAAACTCTATTATAAAACATTAACACGTATTGATAAGTAAAAACAATGATATAAATAATTTTCTTTTCTCTTTATTATGTTTCAGAATGCTTGTTTCAGTGTTTTATTTTAAACAGTGTAAAATGATGAAGTAAACAGAATTTATTTTATGACATCTCCTTGTCATATATATCTTTTATGGTTTCTCATATATAGGCGTAAATAGACAAATTTTAATAATTCTGCATAAATATATCTATCTATATAAGTAATATGAGAACTTAATGTTTCATATGGTTTATTATGTAGTGTATGGGCCATTTTTCAAAATATTTGTAAAACTTTCTTAAATTTATTTCGTAAATCCATCCATCCAGAGCATGCTACATTAATTATTTTTATAATAATATATTATTTACAATTTAACCCCTAATTTTAAATTAATAGTATTAAAATTTTTCTTCTTCAAAATTACGAAACATTCTTTTATACTTCACAAATAAGAAAAGATCCCAGTGATAATTTAATAAATTCCTCTCGTCCTACCACCATTTTTAATTCTATGAGTTTTGTTCGAGCAACTGTTTAACCTAACTGTTTAACTGGTTCTGTTGTTTACAAGCGGTACATTCGAGCGCTTACTCATAAGTTAATCTTTTTAACATAAGAGATTTATGGAATAAATTAACTTTTGTATCCCTAGATGTTGCTTATATGCCCTGAAGATTTTTTTATCAATTTATCACTTTCTTGGTTTTTTACCATTAAATACGTGATCCAATTACTGCTTATGATAATTAGTCGAAGGAACTTTGATATAAGGACTCCATAAAATAATACAATTATGGTATATTTATTAAATATTGAAAATAATAATACCAAAGGTACAATATAATATAGGGCATACATTGCCCCATGTGCAAATAAGCAAACATAAGGACCAGTACCCTGACTTGGTACCACGTTGACCAATATTTGTACTCAAAAGCTAAATATTGAATATTGAAACAATACATAACACTCATCGTACAGTCCTAAAGCTAACTTTTAATTGACTAATTATAATTTTAATCTAGATCATTATTTGTATAATAAATATTTTAAGTATGATTTTAATTAAGACAATCGTAAACTTAACATTAGCTTCAGTGTTAAACGGACAATAATAGTTAGTTAGATATTATATAAAGAAGTTATATAGAACAAAGATCCAGTGTAAAATTTATTAATTAAATAATAAATATATTAATTCGATGACAATACATAATGACATGGCATTACATTAAATTATGCTTCTACCATATCCTCCATTTATACTACCGACATGTCCAGTTTGTCAAATAAAATTCACTTCTACGTCGAAAGAAAAATCAACATTGACGGTATTTCTCTGGACCAATACTGAAAGTCCTCGAAGTCCTTGTGATAAATTGTTAATTATAATTGGTAGTTAATTAAAATGACATTGCCTTTAAATTAATTAATTATAAAGCTGCCTTTGTTACATTATATAAAGGACAAAATTGTTTTTGTACATACTTTATGGTAGATAAAAAAAAAAGTTACAAAACAACAGAGATTGGGAACATACAAATAACGGTCTTATTGCCCATGGGTGATTTTTTTCAGACAACGTTAAGGTTAGAAAAATTGTTATCTAATAGAAACAGATAGATGTAAAGATGTAACAATAGACATACATAGAAATAACTGCACACTTATTACACATATATATTTAAATAATAAATGTATATATAAACAGAATAAATATGACCCAATAAACTTAACAATATATCTATAAATATAATAAATTATACATAATATAAGATCAGACTGTGCAAATTCTCAGTAACAATTATATAGAAACTATACTTTGACAGTTTTTTTTATAATTAAAGATTATGATTTCCTTACAAAGAAGAGGACTACCTCTACCTGTAAGGAAATCATAAACCCGCTGGGGTTCCTTAATCTAATGATTAAGAAGTTTGAGGGTTTTTACATCATACTTAAATATTTATTTCTTGTTTCATACTTTATTATACATTAAAATGTTATATTACATTACATTCATATATTTCCCTAAAATATTTTCCAGATATTTCCGGTACAACCCTTAACCAGAAACATATAAAACCACACCTTTTTATGCAATGTTGTTCATGATTTAAATTTAAAGTTAAATACGTTCCTATTTTCTTAGGATAGCAAAAAAGGTAAAAGTAAGGAGCTAATATTTTTGGTGGATTTGTCTGAGCGGAACTTATACAGAAAATAGAACACAAGAAAAGGTCGGAATGTTAATACGATTGAGCACCTTTTGATATACCAAATATAGATTTCTCTAACCTTATAAAAACCTTTATGTTTTATTATTTTTACAGATTTCTTGTAAAATCTATGTCAAAATATTATTTTCAGTAAATGTGAAATAAATCTTAGTCCTTTTAACTTTATACTAATAACTTAATAATTATTATTTTTTCAATATTTCAAATAAATAAAGTAATCAAATGTCATAAAAGCAACAAATTTTAAATAGAAAATATCAGATACATTTTAATTAGGTACATTTATATAGTAAGTAGTATTATGGGGCAACTATGACGATGAGGATGATACACCTGGAACTATATGCCATTCATCAAGCATGTTTTGGGGAGTTGTTAATAAGTTACAGAAATAGGGTTTGACCATGGGAGTTTCATGCTTGATTCACGGCACGCATCAGTAAGGAACTACGGAATTGTGAGCGTCGAGGTCGAATAATAGAGTTTTTTGATAGCCAAAGATGTCAATGTCATTGAGAAGTAGGTAAATGTGTATAAAATCTCTTGAATATTAAAAATAATTTTGTATATCCAAAAATGTTTGCAAAAAGCAATATGTAATATGTTATTAAACATATTTTATTATTATTATACCACAACTTGTTACTATAGATTGTATAAATGTACAATGCCTGATATTTTTGATGTCGACAAACGTTTTTCTTAGCTTAACTTTAATTTTCATAAGTAAGTAAGCTGTTCCAATACAAATATTGGGCGGGTTACTAATTTATTTATACAATTAAATTATAATTTAGACGATTATTTTTTTTCTTTTAATTCAATTTTAAAATATTGTAATCACCATTTTATGTTATTTGAATAAGGTGGTTTTATACAATTTTTATATAAATTTTTATTTTTTAATCTATTTCTAAACCACATCTCATATTGTCAATATGAAAGTTATAATAATAAATATTTATTGCTCAAACTTTGCCAGGAATCATCTAAGAAATTAAGAAAAAATGTAACGTTCATACATTGTCGATATCTGTAAATATATTTAAAAGATACAGTACCTACTCATATACCAAGGCACTTGCCTTGTTCGTATATATTATTTTTCATTAATGAAATTTTATAAATTAAATCTTTTTCCATCCGATTTTAATCTCCACATGTTTGAACAGTTGATGAAGTTTGCGTTTGAACCAACGTAAAATTCGAAGAGGCTAAAGGTTTACTAAAATCAGCCGATACTGAGCTTTGACCTGAAGAGTAATCTGTTTTACAAATGTAACTTTTAATTTAATATCGCCTACGTTACATTTAACAAGTTTCATTAAATATATATATATATATATATATATATATATATATATATATATATATATATATAATGTGCCATGGAAGGTTTGATTTATTGTCTTTATTAAATTTAAGCACACTGTGAATTTATATACATGAATCTATCACCTAATCTTATTTATATTTACACAATCATAACAAAGTAATATAAAAATGAGAAGAAAACGAAAAAAACGAATATATGTATGTGTGAATATACATATGTATATATATATATATATATATATATATGTATGTACTTGTTATCTCACATTCCCTTGGCTTGTTTCATTGGTTTGAGCTCTGTTTTGAAATCATGGTATGAAATAATCAGATGGAACTAATAGAGTATAAGACAGTGCATCGTTTTCCTTATCTTTATGTCGGAAATCGATACCCGATAAATGTGTGAACCGTTACCAATTAATATGCCACCCTTAATAATATTATCATCTAATTAGAAAAGTTTTCCGGAGTACGATTTCAATGGAAATATTGTAACTTATTATTATATTATCTTTTTACATCTACTACTATCAATATATCTAATATTTTTTATATACTTTATGTATTACAAGAAGGACATTAAAAAAACTCGTTAAATTAAAATAGTGGTGAGAGCCTATGGAATTGTAAAAAAATATATTCATTCCTGATACTATGAGGAGATTTTTTAAGTATAAATTTATTCTTATTACTTATTTTGCTTATAATAGTTTTTCACTATCTATAAATTACGAAGCTTCATTTTAGCTTCCTTATTATTGAAAATAAAATTATACTGTTTTTCATCTTTTTATATATTAATTTACGATTTTTTATGGAAACCGCTAGTAAACAGAAATAAGCAAAATAAAAAATAAGTAGTTATTTAAAACTTGAGATTCAAAAGTTTTAGAATTTAGTAAGTCGTTAACTTTGATTAGAATTATTAATTACTATTTAATTGTTTTATGTAAATTTAATAAAATTAGCAGCAAATTATTGATAACAGAACATTAAATCAGTTGACTCGTTTGAAACCAAAACGATCTTTCGCTGCCACATTTTAATCCTAACGTGCACTTTCTCTCATTTTCACTCATGAAATGATAAAATTATTGAATGTTTATTATTATAAAACTGAATTGTATGATATATTAAATTTATATTATTTATTATTAAAATGAAAAATTTTTATTATGTAGAATAGTAATATGTACAGTTTTACGCCCACAAATATAGTCGAAAATATTTTTGTTACAGTACAGGTTTGAAATATCTTTATATAAAAACAACAACGTACATATATCTAATCTCACTCAAATATTTATTTTCTTCTAATAGTAGTAATAGTAATAGTAGCAATGGTGTAGTTTGCGGCGGTTCAAGCAATGGTGGTGGTAGCGGCAGTAATGGAAAATATAGTAATAAAATTCCACACAATTAACACTTATATTTAGTTATATATAAAATAGATATGTAACTCCAAATTGCATAACTTAATCTCAAAACATTTAAATTCAAAAAATGTATCTGACCTGACAACTAAGTTTCATTTTAACTAAGAAAATCGTAAACTTACCATTAGCTTCAATGTTAAATGGACAATAATAGTTAGTTAGATATTATATAAAGAAATTAAATAGAACAAAGATCCAGTGTAAAATTTATTAATTAAATAATAAATATATTAATTCGATGACAATACATAATGACATGGCATTAAACTAAATTAAGCTTCTACCAAATCCTCCATTCATACTATAGACATGTCGAGTTTCTCAAATAAAATTCACTTCTACGTCGAAAGTAAAATCAACACTGACGGTATTCCTCTGGACCAACACTGAAAGTCCTCGAAGTCCTTGTGATAAAATGGTAAATTATAATTGGTATTTAATTAAAATGACATTGCCTTTAAATTAATTAATTAATTATAAAGCTGCTTCAGTTACATTATATAATGGACAAATGTTTTTATACATACTTTATAGTACATAAAAAAAATAAAAAAAAAGTTACAAAACAACAGAGATTGGGAACATACAAATAACGGTCTTATTGCCCATGGGTTATTTTTTTCATACAACGTTAAGGTTAGAAAAAATGTTATCTAATAGAAACAGGTAGATGTAAAGTTGTAACAATAGACATACATAGAAATAACTGCACACTTATTAAACATATATATTTAAAGAATAAATATGACGCAATAAACTTAACAATATATCTATAAATATAATAAATTATACATAATATAAGATCAGACTATGCAAATTCTCAGTAATAATTTGATAGAAACTATACTTTGATAGGTTTTTTTTTATAATTAAAGATTATGATTTCCTTACAAAGGTTCCATAATCTAATGATTAGTTTTTACATCATACTTAAATATTTATTTCTTGTTTCATACTTTATTACACATTAAAATGTTATATTACATTACATTCATATATTTCCCTAAAATATTTTTACAGATATTTCCGGTACAACCTTTAACCAGAAACATAAAAACACACGTTTTTATGCAATGTTGTTCATGATTTAAATTTCAAGTAAAACGTTCCTATTTTCTTAGGATAGCAAAAAAGGTAAAAGTAAGGAGCTAATATTTTTGGTGGATTTGTCTGAGCGGAACTTATACAGAAAATACGAGTAGAACACAAGAAAAGGTTAATACGATTGAGGAGCAACTTTTGATATACCAAATATAGAATTCCCTAACCTTATAAAAACTTTTACATTTTATTATTTTTACAGATTTCTTTTAAAAGTTATGTCAAAACATTATTCGCGGTAAATTTGGAATAAATCTTAGTCCTTTTAATTTCATAATAATAACATAATATATTTTTATTATTATTATTACAAAAATCAACAAAATACTTAAATGTCACAAATTTTAAGTATAAAATATCAGATACATTTTAAATTAGGTACATTTATATGGTAAGTAGTATATATGACTAACTAAAATTATAACGCGCCTGGAACTATTTGCCTTTGATCAGGCTTGGCAGGATAAGCAAGGAAGACTGATCACGACATCTGAGGAACGTGTCAAAAGTTGGCGCGAACATTTCGAAGAGTTGTTCCGTTTATCGTCCACAGCACCTCTTTACTCTCTTGAAAGCACGCCAACGCCCCACTTGCTAGATATTGACACGTCCCCACCGAGCAGAGAAGAAGTTAATAGCGCGATACTCTCACTTAAGAGCGGCAAAGCCCCAGGTCTCGACTTAATAACCTCGGAAATGCTGAAAGCAGATATACAAACCGCAGTCGAGACCTTAACACCCCTTTTGGAAAGAATCTGGACAATCGAAAAGCTCCCGAAGGACTGGAACAAGGGTTTTCTAATAACTGTGTCTAAGAAGGGAGATCTGAGTCAGTGCAGCAACTGGAGAGGAATCGCTCTGCTCTCTGTACCATCGAAAATTCTCTGTAAGGTACTACTAGAAAGGTTGTCAAGGGCAGTTGAACCTTTGCTTAGGAGAGAACAAGCAGGCTTTAGACCGAATCGTTCCTGCACGGACCAAATCAATACACTCCGGGATCATCGTAGTGGAAGCATCAGAATGGCAGCGTGAAACTTATCTTACTTTCGTTGATTTCGAAAAAGCTTTTGACACCGTACGATGGTCTAGGATTTGGTCCCGACTAGATAAGGTAGGTGTCCCACCTAAGATCAGGGACATTCTAATCTCCATCTATAGAAACTACACTTGTACCGTCGCGCACGATGGCCTCCTTTCTGAAGACATCACGGTACACGCTGGAGTTAGGCAGGGCTGTCTCCTTTCACCTCTGCTGTTCCTTAGCGTCCTGGATGGCATCATGCTAAGAACAAATGGCAGCGAGCGACGCGGTATCTATACCCCACTCTAGTGGGGGTTGACCGAAACACTGGACGACTTAGACTACGCTGACGACCTGTGCCTGCTCAGCCACAAGCAAGTGGACATGCAAGCCAAATTGAGCGATTTACAACGCGAGGCGATTCTGGAAGGACTGAAGGTTAACACGCGTAAGACTCAAGAAATACGTACCGAGGAAAGGAACTCGACGCCACTGCTACTCGGCTCGGACCCTATTGAGCGAGTGTAACAGTTCACCTACCTTGGAAGCGTCGTGTCGGGGGGGGCACGGGTGTCGGGGACGGGGGGAACGGAAGAGGACATCACTTCCAGGATAGCCAGGGCCCGGGCGACCTTCGTGCAACTACGACCCGTATGGCAGTTCCGAAAACTGACGCGGAGAGTTAAATTGTAAATATTTCGCTCCAACGTAAAATCTGTTTTGCTGTACGGGGGCGAGACGTGGAGGATTTCAAAGAACATCACGCAACGCGTCCAAGTTTTCGTCAACTGATGCCTCAGGCAAATCCTCGGTATCTACTGGCCCGAAAAGATCTCAAATGACGACCTTTGGGATCACTGCTCAGAGACGCCTATCGTTCTCCAAATAAAATGGCACAAGTTGACTTGGATTGGTCACACCCTAAGAAGAGCTCCTGACCACATTCCAAGGCAAGCCCTGGAATGGACACCATAAGGGAAAAGGAAGCGTGGCCGTCCTAAACACACTTGGAGACGTTCAGTGGCAACGGAACTGAAGGCGATCGGGTTGACGTGGTCCGAGGCTAAGCGAATAGCCCAGAACCGAACGCGATGGCAGAGCACTGTGGACGCCCTCTGCCCCACATGGGGGCCTTAGGACATTAAACAAACAAACACAGTTTATAAGTTACAGAAATAGGGATTGACCATAGGAGTTTCATGTTTTATCCATGGCGTGCGTCAGTAAGGAATTGTTAGTGTCAAGGTCGAATAATAGAGTTTCTTGTTAGCCAAAGATGTCAATGTCATTGAAAAGTAGGTAAATGTGAATAATATCTCTTTAACATTAATGATAATTTTGTATATACAATTTTTTTTAAAGTAATATGTAATATGTTATAAAACATATTTTATTATTATTATATCTCAACTTGTTAATATAGATTCTATAAATTGTATAATGCCTGATGTTTTTACTGTCGGCAAATGGTTTCCTTAGCTTAACTTTAATTTTCTTCATAAGTAAACTGTTCTAATGCAAATACTGGGCGGGTTGTTAATTTATTTATACAATTAAATTATAATTTAGGCTTATTCTATTTTAAATTATTGTAATCACCATTTTATGTTATTTGAATAAGATGTTTTTATACAATTTTTATATAAATTTTTATTTTTTAATCTATTTTTAAACCACATCTCCTATTGTCAATATGAAAGATATAATAATAAATATTTATTGCTCAAACTTTGCCAGGAATCATCTAAGAAATTGAGAAAAAAATGTTACGTTCTTACATCGTCGATATCTGTAAATACTTATAAGATACAGTACCTACTGATACTCGTATACCAAGCCAGACCTTATTCATATATATTATCTTTAATTAATTAATTTTTGTAAAATAAACCTTTTTCCATGCGATTTTAATCTCGACATGTTTGAACAGTTGATGAAGTTTGCGTTTGCGAAGTGGAATTCGAAGAGGCTAAAGGTTTACTAAAATCATCCGATACTGAGCTTTAACCTGAAGAGTAATCTGTTTTACAGATGTAACTTTAAATTTAACATCGCTTGAGTTACATTTTAATTAATTTGATTAATAAAAAATATAAAGTACTATGTAGGGATCGATTTGTCTACAGTAAATTAATTCAAACTGTGAATTGAAATATATGAATTTACCACCTAATCTTAATTACAATTACTCATTCATAACAAAGTAATATAAAAATGAGAAAAAAACGAATATATATATATACAATATGTATGTAGCTTCACTTTTAAATTACTTGATATCTGTAATTCCCTTGGCTTGTTTCATTGGTTTGTGCTCTGTTTTGAAATCATAGTATGAAATAATCTGATGGAACTAATAGAGTATAAGACAGTGCATCGTTTTTCTTATCTTTATGTCGGCAATCGATACCCGATAAATGTGTGAACCGTTACCAATTAATATGCCACCCTTAATAATATTATCATCTAATTAGAAAAGTTTTCCGGAGTACGATTTCAATGGAAATATTGTAACTTATTATTACATCTTATTACATCTACTACTATCAATATATCTTATATTTTTATATACTTTACATATTACGAGAAGATATTAAATTGGATTGTCAAAGGTAATAAATTATACGGCATTTCCAAAATAAATATTTAATAAAGAAAATTATAAAGATACAAGTATACCTGTATATATCACTGCAATTAGATTGTACAAAAGCGCCTAAGCCAGTAAACTAAATAAATTATGATATAGTTTAAACTGGTAAATATTTCTAATAAAAATAAAATTGTTTTATTATTTTCACTTAATTTAAATTTTAACTTTAATAACTGAATGTTTTTTTTATATTCTATTTAAATTTAGTACAAACACATTAAGAAATAATTAATAATTTTAAAATCTATATTAATTTTAATAATACGAAAATATAATTATATATTTTATTTATTTAAACTTTATTATAAAAACCTAAAACTAAGGAATACAAAGGGCGGACTTAATGCCAGTTGGCATTCTCTACCAGTCGACCCGTATGTAATTATTGATTAATAATTTGCAATTCATCTTACATACTTTGGTGTTTGTAAATTATTGCCTTAAATAGAATTTTGAGCCTGACTTTATTTTTAGGCATTCAATAATGTCTCATTATATTGATTTGTAAATAAAGTCTCAAAAGAGTCTAGTTGAAGAGACTCCCAGTTGCGGAAAAGACGAACAAGGAGTAATCCATTTCTACAGACCGTTCCTGTAATTATCATCGATGTGGTTATCTAATAATATTATTCGACAATATATTACAGTACCAATTCATAATATTATATTTTTATAAGAACAAAGAGCCTTACATTTCAATGTTGGTGTTATTTTATTTTGTCATTTATTGAAACTGACTATGTATAATTATGGTAATTATGGTAATTATTACTATTTTGTATATAAGTTTTTATAATATTATAATATCTATATAACAAAATAATTCAAATTTGTAGAACATTACTCTGGCATTTTAAAAATGTTGAAACCATATATTATTTTTTTATGTACGTTGTCGAAAACAATTAATTGAATAATAAAATTAAAATAGACACTATTTAATTTAACGCCACTACAATTTTAATGATTTTTTATTTTTTTATATAAATAATATTAATAGTGTTATTTTTCTTCAACAGATTCCAGACATAAGTTGGTGCAGAGTGTATTCGACACTTGAGGTTCTCTTTTAGCAACTAAACACGTTTCTCACTTGAACTGAGCATAACACTAGCGCTTACTTTTAAAATGCCCATCAAGTCATTCAGTCAGTCATTTATGAAAGGGTTGGGCTTAAAAACTTATCAGCTTCAGAATATATGAGATGCTATATCTTAAAAGTAATTTTTTTTATTACATGAAATTTAAAAAATATGTACGAGTAAGTAAGAAATTCCGTTAACAAAAATAATTCATAACATATATTTTTACGACCAAGTCAAATTAAGAAAGGCCTAAATCATAACTTTAAAGAATTTATAATCTGATCTTACGATAAAATGCAACGTAATTTGCAAGTTCCATAGATTATTTCATAATAATATAGGGAATAGAATAGGGGATTCCATTATAGGAAAAAAAGTATTTTTGTTTGACTTAAAGTTGTAAATTAGATGTTTGGAAATAAAACATTTAAACGGAGTTATTATAATCTAGATATTGTATTATAATTAAATATATAAATATAATAACTATTTTTTAGGGTAATTTAAATATGAAATAAGTTTTAATTTACAAGAAAAAGTAGTTCAGTTTCAAGATAATATATAAAAGTGTGCTACCAACTATAATAGACTGTATAACAGTATTTTACTATTTCACTTAGATATTTTAGTAACTAGTTGTGTTATAGCTTTTAAAATAATATTTAATCTTTTGTTAATTATTAGGAATTTTAAAATAAAAATAACACCATCTGTATGTTGGTTATAATATTATAACTTACCTATTCCTAAATGTTGTAGAGTTAAATATTATAAAATGTCAGTCCTTTTCACGACCTATACTTTTATAAGATATAGGACATTAAATAATGCAGTGCAAATACTGCATATCACGTAAAATTATATAAAATAAAACTCAAATTATTGAAAAAAACTGAAATTATTACATAGAAAAATGTAGTGTTTTAATTATTTCGTAACATTTAAGGTTAATTATAATAATTGGATTGAAAGTTTCAGTGAGCGTTCATAAATGATCGTTCAAATTGCTTGTGTATAACAAAACAGAATTTTATTTCAGAATGCAAATTAACATTTAGGTTAAACACTTGCTTGAAGAAAACTCGTTATATTAAAATAGTGGTGAGAACCTATGGAAATGAGGAGATTTTTTAAGTATATATTTATTCTTATAACTTTTTTACTTATGATTGTATTTCTGTATTTTAAATAATGATAAATTACTCGTATATTAATGTGTCATCACATTTTAGCTTCCTTATTATTGAAAATAAAATTATACTGTTCTTCATCGTTTTATATTTTCATTTACGATTTATTTATGGAAACTGTTAGTAAACAGAAATAAGCAAAATAAAAAATAAGTAGTCATTTAAAACTGGAGTTTTAAAAATTTTTGAAGTTATAATTCGTTAACTTTGATTATTATTTTTTAACTGTTTTATGTTAATTTAAGAAAATCAACATTCTCGTACGAATTGTAAAAAAAATTCGGTAACAGAACATGAATCAGTTGACTCCCATTGAAACCAAAACTATCTTTTGCACTTTTTTTTACTCATGAAATTATAAAATTTTTGAATGTTTATTTGTATAAAACTGAATTATATGACATATTAAATTAATATTATTTATTATTAAAATACCAAATTTAGTTATATACAACAGTGATATGTACAGTTTTCTGAGCTCAAATATAGTCGAAAATATTTTCTTTACAGTACTGGCTCAAAGGTAATAATTTATATATATATATATATATATATATATATATATATATGTAATCTTACCCATTTTCTTCATATCTATGTTCCTATATAAGTTTTTTTTTCTAATAGTAGTAATAGTAACAGTAGCTCAGAGTTTCGCTATCTTGGTTTTCTGATTCAAAGCGATGGCAATATTGACCGGGACGTAAAGCACAGAATCAACACAGGATGGATGAAATGGCGACAGGTCACTGGGACGACATGTGATGCCCGAATTCCCCTTAAACTAAAAGGGAGAATTTATAAAAACATCAATAGACCTGTCGTTATGTATGGATCTGAGTGCTGGCGATGAAGGAGATGGATGAAAAGCGTTTGCATGTAACGGAGATGCGAATGTTATGATGGATGTGTGGGATGACAAGAAGGGATAGAATAAGAAATGAGTAAATTAGGGAAAGCTTAGGAGTAGCGCCAGTGACAGAAAAATTAGAGGTAGCCGTCTGTCATGGTATGGGCATGTTGAGGAGGGATGAAAAGCACGTGACCAAAAGAGTGCTAGGTATGGTAGTGGAGGGATGGACAGGTAGAGGACGGTCGAAAAAAAGATAGATGGATTGCGTGAAAGACGATATGGAGAAGAATGGAGTGTGTACAGAGATGACGAGTAACAGGAGAGTATGGAAGGAAAAAACATACTGTGCCGACCCCAAAACGGGATAAGGGCAGGAAGATGAATAATAGTAACAGTAGCAATGGTTTTGGTTGTGGCGGTGGCAACGAAGATGGTGGTGTCGGTCTCAGCGATAGTGATGGTGGCGGAAGTAATAGAAATTATAGTAATAAAATTCCACACAATTAACACTTATATTTAATTATATATGAAATAAATATATAACTACAAATTGCAAAACTTAATTTCAAAATATTGAAATCCAAAACATGTATCAATTAGATTTATTTATTTAGCTTGAAAACTATCCCATTATTATAAAATTTCCTGTTATCAGTACTACCTTCAATTCACACTTACGTAATTTTCAATTTAAGAATATTTCTTTTAATCAAAACTTACTCAAGAAGAATCAATTATCTTACCAGCTGAGGGTGGTTATATCGAACTAACAAAGTTAATATCCTCTATATAGATGTGCCCATCTTACGACCATTTAAAATTTTTACACTGATTTTATACTGATAAACTTAATTCACTTATTAGTTTATATACTTTTTCTTTTGATAACAAATTATTCTCATTTTGTTACGTTTTTATTAAAAAACTGAGTACTGACTGAAGTTTTTGGCTTCAATAGGAATATGTTTAACGTCCTACACTTGAGTGAGATGTTTTTTGGCCATTTTCCATATTAAAAATAGAGCATCTTCGACTTCTTAATATTGTACTGACATAAGTCTTAATAATAAAATTGATTTTTATATTCTATACAAGTAAGTATTCTTTCAACAAATAATTTTCAAGAAATCTAATTAATCTTGAGTTAAATGTTACATTACTTGAAATGTTTAGATTTTTTATAACTATAAATAACATTTAAATTTTAATAAATATTAATACAATTTTACTTTTGATTAAAATGAACAAAAATACGTAAACAACTTTAGAAACGTACTAACTTAATTAAGTTCTATGTCATTGAACTAAATGAAAGTGTTCAATACATTTATCATTTTTAAAAAGTATATTGAAAACACAATTAAGCACTGAGTGGAAACTTTCTGAGATATAACTTTTTATTGGGATATTGAATTATACAAAAATATTACATTTTACTTTTTAATTGTTTTTATATTATCAAAAATATAATATTTTCTGTGGATTTATACATTTAAATTTCTTTTTCTTCCAAAATCAGATTTACATATTTGTAATACTATATAATATATAATATATGTGAATCCTTTGTCCCGTCGCTTGTATTATTAGTATTACTACAGGAGATATATCGAATATCTTTTTAATTTGGATTGGATTCAAGTTTGCTTTAGCTTAAGTTGTAGTTTCGTGCTTTGAGTTTTTTTCTTAGGAGAATGAATTTAGAAACTTTATATTACATAATGGATTCGTCGTAAGAAAAATTGGTAGAGATGATTATCGTTAATATGTAAACAAATATTGAATGAGGCAGTCTTTCATAGAGAGGAGGAATATCAGAAACCTGGGCAGATGATTTGGTCTTGGCATAGAGCAGAAGATACTGAATATTATAAAAAAGAGCCTTGTACGTGATTTCTTAACAATATAATAGCCTCGCTATGGCAATGAAAGTCGAAGCTCATCATACAGATATCTTGAGGAATACGTAGTGGATTTCTACATATTATCAACAGATGGCGCTGTTATGCACGACGTTAATTTACGGAAACAATTGAGTTAAGACTGAAAATGTTCAAAACATTTTTTAGAATTCCGGCACACTTGTTTTCAAAACACATACGTTTGTTAGTTCAGTAACAGAAATAAAATGTATATTACAACTCGGAAAGATAGGAGAAAAGCTCTAACTGGGTAACTTTATTCGCAGCATAATATTATTATGTTATAATATTCTGTATGTAGCTTTTAAATTATTAAATATCTGTGACTACAGCGCGCTCCGCTGAACTCGCTTTTATATTTAAATGAAGATGTAAGAAACTTGTTGTTAATAAGCCAGCGTTGATGTTAAAAATAATAATATCTATTTATGAATATTCATAATTAAAACGAGATTACATTATTAATAAATTCAATGAGACTTTTTATAACATTGGTTGACAAATAACTGACAGTTATGATTTAAATGTAAATAATATGAATATTGTGCTAATTTCATATTATTTACATTAAAATTATAACTTGTAAAATTTTTGCCTTCTTTAAATGCAAATTATTGAAAGATCATTCGTTGTTCATCAACCACATCACAATTAATTAACTATCAGTTTATGTATACACAAAGGTAATTTATATTAATTTCTAAGTAAAACGTATCTTTTAGTTATTATAAAAAAAGAAAGATTTTAAGCGACTAAAAACTATATGATATTTTATTTGTTTTCATACAAGGTAAGCACATAAACTCTGACCTTTGTGTTTAGAGAATACAAACGTTAAAAGGTCAGCGCAAACAGCAACTAATTACGTAGCTGCTCTAGAATAACTATTTTGTAATCTCTATGCGCCGCTGCCAACATCCACATATAAAATTTCTATGTTTTCAGAACAACATTATTGAAACAACAACGATTACTAAACGATCATTTACGTCGTTACTTTTTGTATAAAACTTTTAAGTCGTATTTAAACTTATGTCATTCATACTCATACATATATTTCATTCTCATACATATATTTTTAATAAGGAATATTTAGAAAAGTGTTGATAAATAAATCATTTGATACAAATATTTGATAACAAATGATGACACTACTTCAAGTTTCCTAAAAGATTAAGCTTGCATTATATAAAATACTTTTCAAACATATTCATAGGTTTAACAACAAGAAGAACAAAGTTATTATATCTCGGTTAAATTAATAATATTTACTTAAAAAAACTCTGAAGTAAATAAAGGTCACAGTGTATATTCAAAATATTTACCTAAATAGATAAGAAAAATCCCGAAACTAAATAAATTCCCAAAGAAACTTCACAGCGGTGTTTGTTTCAGTTCCTCATGATGAATGTACTGGAAATATTTTACAAAGAAACCATTTCGGTGTACATTTTTTCGGTCTTTGTTGTTAATAATACAAAATATCCAAGGTACAAGGTATATAGAGCAAAAACAAACCCTCACTTATTATTTATATTGTTTTTTTTTATTATTTATTACATGTATATATTGCTAATTTTAATTTATCCAAATAACCTTATCTAAATATTTATAGAATAATTTTGATATCATTTTCGTCAGATTTGTTTTTTTGTTATATAAAATATAACATAATAAATTATATGAACTATAAGTCTTATTGTAATAATTTGGTGAAATATGAAATTAGTAAGATAATCATTTAATACTTTAATGATTATCTTACTAATTTGCTACATCAATCTCAGCCTCTTAGAACCCGAAAAAAAATATAACAATTTAACATTTGATTTGCACTTTTTGTTACATAAATATTTACCATCTACTATTATCAAATATCAAATGTGATACATTCAAGAAATTTCCACTTTACTGAAAAAGGAAGCAAAAGTTCTAAAAATTTTAACAATCGTGTCTAAATAACTTAAATAGTATACTGTTGTAATGTCAGTTGCAACGGGTATACTATTTAAATAGTTAGTGACTAGACTAATGCATTGGTTACAAATGCGGATGATATCAGGGGTGTCATGTAAAACTGTTATTAAACTAACGATAGATTATAGTATTGTACTCATTAGAAATTAACACAACCTAACTTTTAGTAGGTATTCCTGAATGAGCGTCCCAATTTAGTTTAGTTGAGACTAATTGGTTTGTGCCGTAGCGATTAGTTGAAAGAAAAACCTTGAGCACGGCGAGCTTATGATAGCTATTTGAAGTTATATAATATATATATATACATAACACAATTACATACATAATTGTAAATACAAGTTAAATTAATATCGACGAAAATCTACTCGTATTTGAACGTATTCGAATATATAAAAATTAATGTACACAAATTGCAATAAAGTATAATTTATTAATAAAAAATATCTTGAAAGTGTAGCAATTTCTCTTCGCTTCCCCAATTGTTTAGTAGTTTGCTCTAGGTGGCTGCACAAAAACCTGTACATAGACAAACAATTCAAAAAACATAAAATTATGTTGTATTTCTACTATTTGAATACTAGGTTTTTTAATATTTAAAATTTACGTGAATACTGTATTTATATTATTATTGTAGGTAAATATAAAATTATCATACTTTTCCATTTATTGTTTATCAATGTGCATTGACAGCGCAATCTAACAATTTAAACTTTTATTTAAAATTCATTTAGTATCCTTTATCTTTTTGTATGAATAAAGATATAAAACGATATTGTGTAAAAGTTAGAACTCTTAAGCACTACTCAATTCTCAGAAGATGAATGCTGTGGAGATGCGATCTCTTCGCAGAATATGCGGAGTCAGTCTAGCTGATCGAATCCGCAATGAAGAGATCCACAGAATGGCAGGTACTAGCGAAGATGTCACGGTGAGAATGAAGAAGAACGTGCTCAGGTGGTTTGGGCACGTTGAACGAATGAGTGATGAAAGAATGGTAAAAAAGATTTATATGGGAAAAGTGAGCGGTAAGAGAGACAGGGGGAGGCCTCGAGTGACCTTCGAAAACACAGTAGCTACGATACTGGAGGAAGGTCATCAAATAAATCAAGATGACTTATGAAGGCATATTATAAATAATATGTTCGTATATCGAACATCTATTAGCTTCTTAAATATTTGATGATAAGAATGACAAGTGAATTATTGTCTAGCAAAAACAATGTATCATAATATACTTAGGTCTTATAAAAATAAAGGGCTAAGTGAATAAGTTCGACTTTTCACTAATAATGACACTTTATGTGAAAGTAATAATATAATAAATATATATATTCACACAAATTATATTCCATAAAATACACAGGTTTTTGATAACTTAAAATAGGACCGATCTATTCTGTATATTTATCTAGAGGTATTAATTTGTTTGCAGATCCTATATAAACTTGAAGGGTTTCTGGTAGAGATCTCTTTTAAGAGATAAGCGATCCTTTATATTGATTATATTTTATATGTATTGTTAATTATATTTGTTCCTGGTACATAAATAGATGAACTGATTTGACCTGATAAGAACCATTCAACGGGATGTTTAACAATGTAACAACACTACGCCCCGTACTGTAAATAAGACCTTATGAGGCCGGTAGAGCCCTTATGTCTATTATGGGTGTCCTAATCAGGTTTAGGTGTCTTGCTACCCATTATTTAATGGAGGCAAGGGATTTGCAACTGCCCCTTATGGCGGTTGTCTCTCTGCCATGACACAACTTATCACATAACGAAATTTCTGGTTTACCTCCTAATTTAAATTTATTTTACTTGAAACCTTATATATTTTATAGCAAATTAAAAATGTTGAATTTATTGTTCTCTATATTTTTATGTCAATTATTATGTTCAGTATTAATGAATTAACGACAAAGTATTTTATAATCTTCCATTCATAATATACTATAGTATATAGGTATTTATATGTATCGGTTATAATATCTTCTAATACTGAATACTATCTTATACTACACGAAGATTAGTTAGCAGATATTAGTTTACTGGTGAATAAATAAATTATTAAATATCCATGAATACACAGCATATATATATAAGTGACATAAGAAGAAAAAAGAGTACATGTTATTAGTGAAACATGAGTGATCTTAAATCTAGTTCATTCAATTACTAGGCTACTAACCGTTGTAATGATTTAAAATGTTTAAAATTGTTTATAAAAATATTTAGATAAGTAAGGCACCAAAATATATACGTAACTAAAAAATCATCAACAAAGACAGGTAAGATCACCAATAATCCATCCTGATAAATTTGCTAGAAAATATCCGATAAGTATGTTCAAGTCCTGTCCGGGTCGATAAATTTTTATTTTCTATTTATAAAAAAATATGATTACTTATGTTTTCAACCCATAAATAAACTGAATCTATTTTTTTCACATAAACAAATATTCTAATTTCTTTGAATCATGTGAAAGAAAACTCTTGTACATGGGTTCAATATATTATTTTATTAAACGTAGGGGACGTTTAATAAAATAATTATTGAAAACTTTTGATATATCCTTATATATAGAAGTATATAAACAATGTTCTTATCAACTGTATTATATAAATAATAAAACTACTTAACGGTAATAAATTAAACCAATACAAATGACCAATATTATTTATAATATATTTAAATAATTAAATATTTTAAATTAATAATTTAATTAATTAATTAAATTGAGTTATTGGAATTGATGGTATGCTATTTTGTCATTTATTAAAAATGAAACCATTGAAACGTATGACCATTATACCATTCTCATAATTGTAATTTTAACAAATTGGTATATAAAAAGTTTTTTATATTATTATAATATTCATATTAGAAAATAACTTTAAAAAATACTTGTCAAATCTTATTTGGTATTATAAAAATGTCTAACGCAAAAATTCTTTTTAATTTCGTTGTGAAATAATATAAAAGATATTTCAATACATTGAATATTAATATTGAAATAGACATTATTTAATTTAATGCAACTACAATTTTACCTTTTTTTTTTCTAATATAGCGTTAATTTTCTCTAACAGACACCAGACTTAAGTTAATTCAAAGTGTATTCGATACTTAAGGGTTCCCTTTAAGAAACTAAAAACATTCCTCACTTGATCTGTATAACACTAGCTCTTTGAAAATGCTCTTCAAGACCAAAGAGTTTTCTTTTAAGCATATTAGCAGCAGCATATACGAGAAGCTATATCACAAGTGTTTTTATTCATTTAATATTAATAAATAGAATTTTACCTCTGATTTTGCGGTACATTGGTATAGATTATGTATTTTAGGGAAAAAAGTTTTGTATATATCAAATATGTACATCTTATATTGTTTACACAAGATTTTATTAATGTCGACTGAAAATATTTTTTTTTAAAGAAATAATATACATGCATACATATAAAAACAATATTTTATAGTTTCAGAGTGCTTAATTCATTAATGATCGCTCAATTTTTATATTTACCTCTTGTATACAACAAAAAAGAATTGTAATGTCGGAATGGAAATTAAAATTTAGGTTAAACAGTTGCTTAAACAAAATTCCTTAAAGTAAAAATAATGGTGAGAGTCTATGGAAATGTATTATAATATATCTTGGAACTTGTCCATTCCTGACATTATAAGAAAAAATATGAATGTTGGAAAATGGAGTATAAATTTTGTGTTATTTAATTTTTTAGTTACATTTTATTTTCTGTATTTAAAATAAAGATAAATTTAGTAGAGTCAGTAATGATGTTCCACAAAACTAAAACTTTTATTTAGTTGTATATAAAATAAACATATAGCAACAAATGGCAAATTTGAATTTTAAAATATTTAAATCAATGCGCACAATATCGCAATGACGTTCTTAAATATCATTTGACGGAAATTAGTTGTATCCGCTGACATAATGCTTTAATTTGAATATTCAAAACCAATAGCATTTTACAATATTAATTAAGTCCCAAATTAATTATCAATGTTAATGGACGCTTCAATTTACATAATGTCGTGTAAATGTAAATGTGCAATAAGATAAAGTTATGTATTGAATATTATAATAGCAAACTAACAAAGCGATAATACATTCCAATATAGTATTTGATACAGAAATATTAATTTAGACTGAAAACCACCGCTTTTAGTAATTTCTCCAATTCACACTTCTTATTTTCGATTTAAGAATATTTTTTAATCAAAGAAAGAAAACCTCTGAGATACTTTAAAAATATTTCAATTATCTTAGCAGCTGAGGGTGGTGATATCGAACTAACAATTTTAATATTCTCTCTATAGACATGCCAATATCTTAGGACCACTTAAAACTTTTTGATTTAACTTTGATATGAAAAAAATACATTGTACCCTTTTATTAAACTTTAATAAAATTGTAATATTGAATAAATATTTCTAGTAACGTAATATATTCATATTACATTTTTAGTAAAAAAATTGTAGTTTAGTAATAATATAATAACAATAATAATAGAATATGCTTAATAATGTTTCATAGGATTACATACTTTTTATAACAAATTATTCTTATTTCATAATTTTAGTATTTCAAGTATTGAGTACTGAGTGTAGTTTTTGGTTTCATAAAGAATCCTTTTAACGATTTTGTACTTGAATAATATGCATTTGAGAAGTTCTTTCACAATTTACCGTCCGTAAAATAGAGTATCATCATAAGATTGTACCTGTATCGGGTTAAATAATAAAATTTATTTCATTTTACATATTAATATTCTTTTAGAGAAAAGTGGCAAGAAATTTTATAAATCATGAATTAAATGTAACCTTAATTAAAATGATTTCAAATATTTATAATTGTAGATAACATGTCTATTAAAATAGATATTAATGTAACTTTACCTTCGACTAAAACAGACATAAATGTACTAATACTATTATAACCATAATGATTTAAATTAATTTTACTTCATTGAACCAAATGAATGTATTCAATATACAGCGTACAAAAAACACTTTTAAAAAGTGTTGAAAACACGACGAAGTTTTAAATGGTTGAGATGCAATAAATCTTTCTTTTAGGATATTGAATTATACACAATAGTAGTAGTAGTAAGAGAAAAATCGAGTTTACCCCTACTAGCTTTTGTTACCTAAATTGTTAGATTTACTTTGGATTTATATATTTAGAACATTTTTTTCCCTTTAATCAAATAGTGAACACTTTGTCCCATCACTAGTAATAGAAAATTGCTTTAGATTAAGATACTTTGAATGTTTTCTAATTTCGATCAGATTCAAGTCTATGTTGTGTCTAAAGTTTGCAGATTTGTGCTTAAGATTTTTTTTCTTATGAAAATGGATTTAGATACTTTTTATTACAAAGATTTGCCTATGGATTCTTCGTTAGACAACATTGGTAAAGATGGCTATCGATAAATTGTTGTCCAGTATTCTATCACGTGCAGTTTTTTTAACTATATTGCGAAGTGTCAAATACCTGGCTAGAGCTAGAGCTTTGGTTTTCGAGAATCCTAAGACATAGTATTATATTTTTCCGAACGTATATATTGATTATACTAAAACTTTTTTCTTATTATTTTAATTCTTTCAGTTATGAGTACAATCGATGTTTCATTTATATTCCGAATATGGGGTTATTGTCTCTTATTTTAAGATTGTCTCTTTCTTTAATGATTACTAAATGACTTATGAGCATATATAAGATTTGGGTTTATAAATATCTCTTAAATGTGTAAGTGTAACTTCACTTTCCATCAGGTGGAATGTAGTCAAGCATTAACCTAGAAAGTATAAAAAAAAATGTATTACGTAATTTTTAATATATTTTCTTGCATATTTATTAGAAAGGTCGGCTATGCAGCAGGATTCTAGTAATTTGTCGCCAGTAATTGTTATTTTTAATATTATTAATAATAAATAATTTATATAACACTCTAACTTGGTAGTCAATGCAGGAGTAGATAGGCATGACAACGACATTCTAAATATTATTGACTGTTAAAACCATATTACACGAGTCTTCCTGCAGCATTGATAAAAATACAGATGTTGATGTTGAAAAATACATAGTGGATTTCTAGACATGACTATAAAATGGTGCTGTTATTCAAGACGCTAATCACAAGTAGGTCAAGTCTGCAAAAAATATTGAACTGTGTCTTTCTTCCACCTTCACCTCCTTAACAATTAATTTTACAATTCTACCTATTTTACCTATTTTACCATCTACACTCACAAAGGTTAAAAGTGAAAATATACCACATAAAGAAAATAAATATCTGTGCAGTTTATATTCCAATTTTCAATAAAAAATAGAACTGTTTTTTTTAAGCTACATGGATAAATAATATTTTATATAATCTCAATTTAAAGTAGCCTTGTTATTTGCTTATTATTATATGAAAATATTTTCATCATATCATTTATAAAAAGCTATAACACGTAGAGTGAATTCATTAATCATATAGTATTATTAAATCTGGAAAACCATTTTTAGTGCTCAATTTCATTTAAAATTAATCGTATTTGAGTTATATTACACTTAGATTCAGAAGTTTTGTACCAAATTTTCGTTTTCGCTAAAATTTTAAATTTACTTTAATTTAAAGTAAAATTATATTTTTCATTGTTTGAGTTGAAAAGGAGTGACTTTAAATTAAAGAGAATATTTTCAGTTCGAAACGTATTGTTCCGGGAACTGAATCGGGATTTTTAAAAGTAATATTTATTAGCCTTTAATTCAGATTAATTAGTAATATTAGATGATTAGAATACTTCTCGGTATCATTTTGATTTGGGTTATGAATAAACATTTTAAATCTGGTACAAATATACTGCCAGTATGAGGCGGTTATGTTTTCTAATCTAATGCAGGCAACGCAATAGCTGTTTATTTATTAAAAGCTTATTAAATATTTACTTATTATTTGTCACTTACTTATATACAAACAAGCAAAACTATTACGAACACATAACATCAAACTAAGTGTGACATATTTGGTGAAATAATTAAAAAATATATTTATTTATTTGTTTTGATTCGCTTTATCAATCTTTCGAACAAACAATTTGTAGAACACATCCCGTGGTAAAGGATAACTTTTACCGCATGTTTGATCGTCACAATGGGCTGATAAGACTTTGACTAAACTTATATTTAGTATTTTGGTATAAAAACAAAAATATTGTCAAGAAGTTTAATTTATAAGTTACTTAAATATAATTTTTAAATATACATATCTCATACCCACTTCTCTATGTATGAATTTATTACTTTTCTCACTTTTGTTGGCGATTTGTAGTAAAGAGGAATAACTAATATATTATTTTAATATTATTTATATTATTTCACATATTATATCAAGATCAAAAACATAAACATAAACAATGTAAATAAAAAATTTATTTCCAAAGTTTGTTGCATACATAGAAAACATTTACGTTATTCGAAACATTATTTTAAAAGTAAATAGCTTAAGATGGCTTACATTGCCACAATACTAAGTTATTAAATATGGTACACGGCAAATGTTATTTATATGATAATATTGTGATTTTAAACGGTACTGCTGAATAAACCTCACAGTATTGCAGGACAGCCAACTTCTAAGTTCACACAAAAGGATCGTCCTCTGAATAATGCAAAGTTCTCTAGCAAATGCAAACTTCGCTTATCTTTGAGAACTAGTTTAAAGGAATTTCGCATAAGCTAATGCTATTGCTAAATTACCATCAGGACTCTTAGCCTTAGTTGACGGGGAAACGTTAACTTTGTTATCCCTTTAATTTTAAACTATCAACATTTGGATTAAGAATGATTATCAAATATGAATAATAATTTATCCTTATTATATGAATAATATTTTTTTTAAATAAAAAAGCCACACTTTGAAATTTCGGATCCCGTCTTGGATTCTGATAATAAACCCGTATAACTTCATTCATTTCATTCTAAATAATGTATGGTTACGGTTATAATATAAAAAGGTTTTGAAAAAATATGTATTAATAAAGTCAGAGTTCAGTTTTCTTTTAATTTTCAAGATGCACGCAACTTATATCCAACCTGCTAGAAATAAATATTATATAAAAAATATACCTTTCTTTTTATACATCTTTTATTCTTAATCTTTCTATTTGTTGACATTTTATTTAATATTTCAGTTATATTTATCCTGACAAGATTCTTAATTTTAACATGACTTACTAAATAATATATACATATAATGTTAATAAGTAATTGTACGAGTATTAAATCAATATAAACTAAAATTTACAATATCTTTATTCACGTTGACAATTATAAGCATTGTCGAATCACCCATTATTACAATAAAAAAGTTCAGTGTAGTTCATGAGTCCGTAAATGTATTATATGTTATAGCTTTTTGATTTAATATTTAAAATTAAGAAAAGAAAGGTCTAAGATATCTAGTGGTACTTTATTATATATGCATACGCTCAAATTTTGGCGTTTAAATAATATCTATTGAGAAGCGACTGTAACAATACCGATTTCTTCAAAAACATCTCTGAGGGAATCTCTATCTTTTAAGTCGTAGTTTAAATAGCGCGGAGAGCACTCTTTTATAAAATAATTATTTAATTAATTTCGGCAGCACTGCTCTATTATTAAATTAAATAATACTATAAAAAAACTATAATAAATAAGTCGAGCCGTATTAACGTCCGTTAATTGTCTAACTTTTCTAACTGCAAAGACGGCCGAGTGGTGTTTGTTTGCGAGTGTGAGAGATAGCGGTTCCGCTGGATTTTTTTTATTTAAATTTATAGTTAAGATATTTATTGAGTGAGTTTAGTAAATATTTCTAAATACGTTTTCCAACATGCTTTAATTGAGCCCAATTCGTTTGTGCGATAGAGATTAATTAAAAGAAAAACTTTTTTGTATAGCCATGACAACGGTGAGTTCAAATGGTTAAAATATTAAATATTGGTTAAAATAAATTTATTAACAATGTAATGGGAGTTTTTATCCGCAAATATAAATTGAAATTTTTATTAATATGTTTTACCTCCATAAAAAATTATATCGAATATCTCAAGAGATGTTTGCTCCAGATATACATATTTTATAACAATATTGAATAGTGAGAGATTTATATTATATTAATTAATTAGCGTTTATACAAATGCTAACAATGTATAAGTTATTAAATATCTCGAAAATGCAGTAACTTCTCTTCGCTTCCTAGATTCGTGGCATATATTTCTCTATATAGAAAAACGAATAACAAACAAAACGAATAATAAACAAGACTATAAAATTATGTTATAATTGACTTATGTTTAATTGAATACTGTTTTTATATTTTTATTGTAATATGAAGGTTTGTGGCACATTGATACGCAATATACTTTATCATGTATCAATGTGCGTTAACGGTGTAATCTCTTAATTCGCTATCAGCCTTAAATATTAATACAAGTGACTACCTACAATAATATATTCATTAATCCAACAGTTGCTATCTTACTAAATATGTTTTAAATTTTACTAAGAAGAAAATATTCTCGAGTACTTTACTGTTAAACATACCTAATAGTAGTTAATAGTTTTGACAGAATGTAAATAAATCATAATATTAAATAGAATTATAAGGGAATTATAGCATGACAGAAAAAATATCATAAATTATTTAAAAATTCTAAAAACAGAGTGGGTGTTGAGCTGAACCCCTCTTCTTTTTTCTTTTCTTGATAACTTTTGAATGGCTAAACATTTTTTCAATCTATTTTGGCTATAACATCCGCGTTCGGCTCAAACATACATGAGAACATTTTTAGCTAATTATCTAGTCGCATTCTGGAGACAACTAAACACAAAAAAAAGGTCTCCCAAACGGTAAGACCTTTGCTGACGCTCAGCTCAATAATAAATAGACGGTTCAGAGTAAATACGGCTATATTAATTTGAATGCAGGTCGTTTACAAGCCGAATTGACCAGGACATTACCAATTTTATTACACTACGCTTCATACCGTGAATGAAAAAGCTGGTGAAGCTCTCTTTAAGCGTATGTGTGTCTTAATCACCTACCGATTCATGTACCCTTATATTAGATTTTATATTTATATCGGAACATTCATTAGTACGGGACCTCAACTGACAGCGGAACGCAAGTGTGTGAAGTTAGCGCGTTTCGAATGGGTCTAGCCTGACGTTCGCGATATTCGGGGAGTTGCCTCTTGCCTCTGAGATGCAGCGGGCACTTCTATTCGCACCATCTAGCGGACAATACGAGCATAGAAACTGTCTCATGTTTCGTCGTGTGGTACATTTAAGTTCGACCACGCATCCACGACCACAATATGGACAGTAGGGAAGATTCCAACTGTAATGGGACTCCTACTACGTCATATATATTTTTGTTATTATTAGCACTAATAAATTAACGACAACAAGATACAAAGTTTTTCATTACAATACATATATTATAATCATATTCTAGTATGTACATATTTATATAAATAGATATGAGCTATAATAATTGTGTTCTTCCAATAGAGAAAAGTTACGGTTGCTACGTAATTCTACTCGAAGATGAGTTATCGGATATTAGTTTAGTTATTTGAGTGGTTTAATCTGAACTATCAATAAAATCAATTAACAACATAAGTTATCCAAGAATAAATAGTATCAGTATATACACAGTTGTTTAATCTATTCACTAAATACATGAAATTTTAATTTTAATATTTATTATTTTTTTGTTGTCAAATCTATCAAGATTAAGGACAAAGTGAAAGTGAAGTGAAGTATTAATCGACGTAAAAAATGCTACTATTTACGATGCAACCCAGACCCTTTCCACTCCTCCTGACCTTAGCTAAAATAGTTTAATACCCAATTTGCGCTGCTTTAGGTTACTTTCTTAGATCGTATGTTATAATGATGAATGTAAAATAAGGATAAAAGCGACCATACAAATTTAATGATTTGTATGATAAACGTCCCATATGCCAACCAGCATGATATGATGAAATGATTTTGAAAAGTTTTATTATTTATGACTGCCATTAGGTTATTGTCGGCTTCAACTCAAACACTTAAAATTTTAACTATTAATTTTTATTGTATTCAAATTTTTGGTTTCCCTTTCTTATATGATCATTGTCCTCAATTAAGCAAGTTATAATTCAAGACATAACAATATATGGATATTATAATTATAAAATTTTGTGTATCTCAATAAACCTGTATGTAGTAATATTGGAATTGTAAGTATTTTATCATATTCAAATTTATAACTTCGTACTTATTTCGATTAGAATATTTTTTAATATATTTTTATATTGGATAGAAGATTCATTTGATTATATTAAAGGTTTACCAAAGAGTTATTAAATAAAGTGTTTATGTTTTAATATTATAACATTCAAAACTTTCAAAGTTCCTGTATAAACAATAATGCACAAAAGTTACAACTTTATTTTACACATACCCTTGCAATTTTAACCAAGTTCTAAATTTTATCTCACCATAACAATGTTTGTTGAAGATGGGGTGATAGAAAATTAAACTTGACATGCCGTGGCCTAGCGATAGCGAGATTCAACTATTTTAAATTACTCTCATACAAATATGATCACATTTTTAAAGGTTTATAACATTCCATTCCTTATACAATTATGTACAGAAAGACTGTAATGATTACGTATATATATTAATTTTTTTATTTTTTATTTACATTAAATAACAATAAATTTTAAATGTAATATAATTATTATTACATATAATATCCAGTACCAGTAGAATCTATATATTAAAATCAGAAATATGTTACTCTGTCATGATATAATCATATTTTTGTTTTATATAATGTTCATTGAATTATGTATTGTGATAGATTTTCTATATATTTATATTCTAAAAATGTTGTGTTAACAATATTATAATATAAAATTCGGTATTACACTATAAATATGTTTCTAAAACTAACGTGTAACTATGTTACGAATTTTAATATAAATATTTCATCCCATAAGAGAAATGGCGCAGTTTGAGTATGTCATACTTTTATTTCTCCGACAGCTGTTTTATCAAGTATAATATGAAACTCTATTAGCTTTCATACAAACATCACAAGTAGTACTTAGCTCAGTATCATCTGCTATTTTATGACTACTACCGTTTATAGATTCTAACACCAGAGCTTAGATTAAAAACAGTACACTATTTGCGAAACCAATTTATTTATTTTTTTCTCGGATAACTTGTGTAGTTAACTGATTTCATAGATAGTTTAGATTAAACACCTGAAACAACTAAACTAATATCTGCTAATTCATCTTCAGGCAGTATTACGTAGCAACCTAACTTTTTCTATTGGAGGCACACAATAACTATTCCCGGCATTTTTTTATATAAATATGTATATATTATATGTAATATGTATAAAGTATAATATACAAATGTCAAATATATTTAGTGAGTAATGTTCGAACTACTAAAAACATCGCATTTAATTAGATAAGCTGGCCCAATGATTAGTTAATAATAATAAAAACGATATCCGTGGCTAGCAATATGACCATATGACCAAATGCAACATCACCGCAAGCAGCTCCTGTTCACTAGCATTATGCAAGGGTCAACCATCACTCCCTTCGCTATATAAAGATAGCATCCATATCTGATGCCTCTACCCCATAAAAATATGCCGTTTGACATGACACTATTAAAATAACGAAAGTAGCTTCTTACTATTTTAACGTTTATCCACCAGCGTATTCTCTGAAACGCGTTAAATCATTGTTAGCATCAGAAAGAGCATTACTATCATCGTCCATTACTAATTGTTATCTTTTAATTTTAAAAGTAATAGAAGTATTGTCAGCAAACAACACTATCCCATGTTTGTCCCTCACAAGGTAAGGCAAGTCATTTATGTAAATGAGGAACAAGAAAAGTTCTAATATATTGCCTTGTGGTAAGCCCATTTTGACAAGTGAACCAGGGTAATGCTTTCCATTTACACTACTTTTTGAATTCTCTCAATAAGATATGATGTAATAAAATCAAAATTCTTATTTTTAATACCAGATATATATCAGAAAATGCCAAGCGCATCTTGTGTTTCCTCCCCTGCTTCGAAAATATTCACCAATAACTCCATACCTGCATCACATAAAATAGGTAATTGGTTTAGGGTTAATTGTATACGATTTTACAATGAACTCCTCAGTCTAAAGCTTTAAATATGTCACGAAATAAATTCAAAACATTAATTAAAAGGAATTTGACTAATTAATTAAATTTGATTGTTTAAAATTTATTATAGTGTAAACGATTACATTAACGGAGCGATTAACTAGTAAACTACGCTGTTTGTTACACTCGTTAGATCTACTAGCTGTATCACACCGCTCGCTTAGAAGTAATTACTTGCGGTAGCGATAAGGGCCGGGTTGCCCCCTTCCCTCAAATATTGCGAAGGGAATGCTGCCTGACCTTTCTAGTTAGCAGGTGCTGCTTGCGGTGAATGGTCGTATTACTAGTCACGGAGATCCTTCTCCTCATAATTAACTAAACATTAGGCCAGCTTATCGAATTGATTGCGATGTTTCTAGTTGTTCGAATATTGCTCACTAAATATATTGCCGTTTGCGAAACAGTGACCACAATAAAAAATTACATCCGGTTTTCTGTGTGGTTTTTCTCAGACCAGGGTGCGTTTGGAACCCTCAAAGAGTCTTTTTAGATGGGCTCACTTTGATACGTACGGTATCAAAATAAGCCGTCAGTCCCATTTGACGTACACAAGTGATTACTGGATTCATAGTGAAAAAGATATAAATAAATAACCAGCATACTGTTAATAGAATAAAATCTTTATCAAGTTGCAGTCTATATAGTCTATATAGTTTATATTTTATCTATCTTACATATTCTATCGTATCTTTTACAATGGTTTGGATTGCTGACTGAAATTACTTTATCAGTGGATAGAGTAGTATTAATATTATAATTATTAATCGTTTGTATTACACGTATATAATTGATTAGGTAATTCTGTTTGTTCTATATAAATTGTATTGACAATTTTGATGAGTATGTTTAAGACTGCCACACGCAAATATAAAAGCAAAGCAAAGCAAAAAGACTGAGTAAGCACAATTTATGGTGAATAAAAAATAAGCTGTAATGATTAAGAGAGACAAAAAATGTAATATGTGGAATTTTACAAGACACAATTAAGGATAAAACTTAAGTATATATTAAAATACTATACATGTTTATCTAGAACAAACGCAACAAAATATAATTAATAATATTTGTATAAATTTCTAAAGAAATAACAATACATTTTAAATATAAAAAATAATATACTAATGACTTATTAAAAGGAATTAGTGTTAGATAGAATATTTTATTTTTTGTAACCAAAATATTATTACAATATTAATAATTTCAATACATTGAAATACTGGTCTGCTAAAACATAGGTGTATTTTAAAGTAATAAAGTCTATGTATTCTGAAAAAGGTTTTTCATCCCGGTCCAAAAAATATTGATATAATTTTTGAAATACCAGGTAACGTAACTAACTCATAAATCATAGGATGTAGAATCCTTTTACGAAATGGGACGGATGACCCTCCTATTTGTCACCTTCCTTTTAACATCTCTTTAGAAATGCAAGTAATATTTCACTCGTCTCTACTCTACAAGATTATACACTGATTGTATCCAGTGTAATATTTATTATTCCACATTCAATATCACCCAATAGAAAAAAAAAATACACAATTCATTTCAACTCAAGTCTCTCTGAATGTAATCTGCATGCAAGGAAAAATATTTTAATCAAACAATATTTCATTTTAATTTGAAGTAAACTTGTTACGCTCTTACTTTTTTTTTATAATATGTCTGAGGATAAACCAAAGCAGTAAGTATTGAATATTACGGTTGGTATGTTTATTTTTCATTCAGTTACCATTGTTCAAATGAGATTGTTTCTTGATATCAAATTTATATTATGTAAAAAGTTACTTTGTAGTTAACGTTAAACATATATAATTTCGTTTGTGATATAAGTTCAATAATATTTTTTATGAAAATAAATAATTCTTTTTTTTTTTTTAAATAATAAAAAAGGATGGTTTATAGTTTTATATTACAATTTTTCGCCAGTCAGTTCAGTCGATTTTTTTTATATTAATAAAACAAAAATTCTATTATTATTATTTTAATTTTTAAATTAATAGGAACTTTTTTATTGATGTACCTTAACTAACTATACATTGCAGAAATATGTACATTATCTAAGTTTATAGAACGACGTAAACTATTACAATTATTCGTCTTCTCTTCAACACGTCCGCAATTTCTCGTCCTCTTCCAGTCATCGTAACAAAATTTCAACTTCCAAACCTCAGTTTTACATCCCTTTGTTTCCGGGCACCGATATTACCATATTGCTAAAAGATTTGGCTTTGTTTTACGGCCAGCCGCCTGCCTGACGCCGACCTTCCTTGGGAATGTTTAATTTGTTAAAATTATAATTTCAGTAAAGGTTATTATTACTACTACTTTTATAATAACTGTATGGAAATATACATTATAAATTAATATTTACATCAACAGTAATTAAAAAAAATATAAGTGACAAAGTGTTTAAATATCCTGATGAGTAAAGATTTAACATTGGGAAGGAAACATTGGTACATGGCCTATACATGTATACAAGTATTTAACACAAATAACACTTGCTTATTTAGAAAATACAATATGAAATGTTATTTACATATATATAATGTTTGGGAAATTAAATAGCATATTAAATTTTGCCTTAAATCTATTAATAATTGTAATTAAAATTTTAATGTCTTCTTTCTTCTGTAACATATCTGGACTATGTTGTTTTAAATCTTGCTGCATACTAAATTTCATATTCTTTAATTCCATAATATTTTATTTCGCTTTGAGACTTGTGGTGTCATCTATGGCCGTTTCCTAGCGTTTTTATTGATCGATCTATGGAAGCGTGTTAGGTGTTGTCGCTAATTGCCTATAGATGGCAGATCACGGTGTAACTAAATATTTAGAGATAGTTAATATAGCTTCCAGTAGATGACACTCTCAGATATTGCATTCGATAATGTGATAAGTTAAACATTTGACACTTTTGGGATTTTAAGTTATTTATTTATTTTTTTAATAATATATTGTCGATAATTAGTGCAATCTCTTTGATTTTCGTACTATTTACACTAATTCCTTTATATCTTTTTTTAAATGGTTGTTATTGTGAACATAAATGGTCGTAATTTAGTCAAATAAGGATAGCTAAATAATTAAGAAAATCTATTAATTAAGTTATATAACTGAGTATAAAAAATTCTAACAGTTTTATATTAAATTGGCTAGTAAATAGAAAATAAACAAAAGAGTATTAGTTGGGACTCATTTAAAACAATAAAAAATACTTTTTAAATATGTTGTTTAGTAATAACTAATAAAAGAATATAAAAAAGTTAACTTTTCTTTACTCAATTGCTTAAATATAGACATAATTATAATGTTAATAACAATATAAGTATAAAATACTTAGTTTTATCAGATATCCAGTGAGAATTGTAATTAAGAACAAATGGGCGTTTTTTACTTGATTAACAACGACAGACTAAATTTCTTTTTTTTTGAAACATGATATTACAATTAAATTGAATCAGAAACATAATACTTTAGACCTATGATTTATCGTAGTTGTAGAGTTAATAGAATTTGTTAATTTGAATTATTATTAGACAAAACGTTAAAAGACATCTTATATATTATTTAAGAAATGACTGAGAAGCTATAAAATTGAACAAAAAAATAGTTTTCATTAACACTAGAGGTAATACGCAATAAGAATGGTAGTTAGAATAAAATTATAAATAAGCATTTATACATTTAACATATTAAGCACCACTTAATAATTCAGATAATATTAAAATACAAAAGATAAATATACTTTTGTATTTTATATATATTGTATATTACAGCACACTACCGCCTTTTACAATGCATTTAATTTCAAGAAGAGAACATAAGTCATCTTATCTGTCAGGCATAGTGTCGATTAAAATCTTCTTTTGATGTCAATGTATATGCTTGTTATATTCTGTAACAAGGACGGGTAGATTGATTGATTGATTGATTAGGTGATTAAATGCGATTGAATGCGAAATAAAATATTAACGAAAAGAAGATTAAGTAATTATCAATATAAAGAATGAATGATCGTAGATCAAGTTAATTCATTTTGTATTCATGTAACCGTTGTAATAAGTAAAAATTTTTAATACTGCCTATAAAACTTTTAGATATGTTAGAATTTAAAAATTCCAACTTGTCTCAATGAATCTAGCATAAAACATAAATTTAGTTTGTCATACAATTTTTGATGTTATCCTATAGTGCACAAGTGGGTTAGGTTTTTCGAAACAAGGCTAATAGATATTGCTTCCATCCCAATAAATATAGTTAGATATAGTCCTATCCGAATTAATGAAGTTTATTTTCTATTAATGAAGAATTATGACTACTTATGTTTTCAACCCAAAAACACAGTCAGAATAACATAATAGTTTTTCTATTTGAATTATGTGAAAGTAAACCCATGTTCATGGGTTATATAATTATATTCATACTTTATTTATTCTGTAACTTTAGAAACGTAAAAAAACATTCCTGTTGAACCCAACATTTGACGAAATCTCCCTGTTACATCATACAGATTTTGAAAGCTTCTCATATATATCTGTGTATAGACAATAGTTAATAATTTTGTAAAACGGTTTTGAATAAGTAATATAAATACTTAATATTGCATAAGGCTATTTTTTAAAAACATTTATCAAATTTTGTCCTTAATGAATATCCTAAATCCCATTTACCCGTAGTACACTACGGGAACATTTTTTACAGTAATAACATATTTACGATGACACATGTATGTAGGTCCCGGTTTTTAACACTTATTTAACTTTATGGTGTTTAAATTTGTTTCTTTTTCAAACATATTTTCATACATAAAACAACGTATTTCTATACTAAATTTAAAAAGTATAAGAATATATCCCGGTGATAATTTAATGAATTCCTCCCTACCCACCATTTTTAATTCTACAAGTTTTGTTCGAGCAACTGTTTAACTTTAATTCCAATTTTCATTCCAACGTACAATTTCCCGGTTCTCTTGTTTACAAGCGGTAAACTTGAGTGCTTATTCATAAATGAAACCTTTTAAATCTTAATCACAAGAAATTTACGGAATAAATTAATCTCTGTAGCCGTAGACTTTACTTGTGTGTCTTGAAGAATACGACTGTTATTAATTTATCTCTTCTTTTGTTTTATGCTTTTAAAAGTTCGATCAAACACTTTAGAACAAATCTTGGTTCCAAAATTTCCATGAAACTGTACGGTTATGGTATATTTACAAAACAATGAATATAAAAAAATTATTAATGGTACATAAAGTTTTCCCTTGTGCGAATAAAAGTGCTTACGTGGTCACGTTGAAAAACATTTATACCTAAACGGTAAATATTAAATATATGAACAATATATGATACTTTTAAATGACAGCTCGTGGTTTAAATATGGGGTAGTTCATAAATTATATTATAAATATTTATAGTATCTTTCTTATTAAAAACATCATAAAATGAACATTAGCTTAAAAGTTAAATTGAAAATAATAGTTTCATAATGTATAAATCATTTATTTCGAACAATCTAAGATCATTGTACTTTAAACACATTTTAGAGCAGTGGCAATGCATTTGTAACTAATGTTCTATATGAAGATGTATTTTTTGTTAATAAAAATAATTCTTCGGTAAATATACTCGTATAATACATATTATTTTATGACTATAATATGTTTTGACATGGCGTGCATCTAAATTCTGATTCTACAACATTCCACTCATACTACGAGCATGTCAAATAAAATTCTCCTTCACACACACCTACTTTAATATCAACACCGATGGTGTTCGACGACCGGGACCAATACTGATTAGCCTTTACTTAACTCATACACAACTGACTCTACTACTTTAGATACATAGGAAGTTCTGAAATATTTTTACCAAATCTTCAGAAAAGGTATTGATTGAAGGTAATCAATCAATACATATTGTTTCACTATATGCTTGAATTTAATAGGTGTTATATCTTTGTATAAGGAAATACATAGGCCACTGGTCCTAGTAAACTACGATTGTCTTCATGGTTTTTGAGTTATAAAAAACCAAGTTAAGTTTCTTTTTATGACTTAACACTTTTTATATGTAAATATCTAAATATGCGCGTTTAATACCCTGAAATACTCCACAACATCAGCAAGAATTTAATGTAAACATACACCTCATGATAATTTAAAATCAATTGAAGTTATGAAGATACATGAAGACTAAAAATGTAGTAAATGTTGGTGTTATTAAAAAAAAACAAAAACTATTTTGCCAGTTACGATTTTCTTATTTCACTTTTGTTGTGTAGTTTATTTTAAATTTAGATGCAGCTATATGTAAAACAAAATATCCAAGGTAAATTTTAAAACATTTCTCTTACCGCTATCATTAAAAATTACTTATTTGGCAATATTTACTTTTTATTTTGATAGGTCAATTTGGTAAGATAATTAAATAATTAAAAGGTTTTGAATATACACAATCATAATTTATACAAATAATGTTATATTATACATGCCTAACTATAAATATTTTTGGAATATGATGTAAACAAGGAAATCGTTCTAGAATCGTCTGAAACGTTTAAGTCTAGGAGCCCTGAACTAGATCAGGAAAGAGAAGGAAAGGGAGTTTGTTTGATGATACGACTTGCTGTCAATTACTGCTGCTAAGTTTAGTCACCTCTAGATATATAGTAATGTGGAATATTAGTATTTTATATGCAATTAACAAAATACTTTAAATAAAGTAATATATTTATGGGTAAATAAAATTTTAAAATAATTTTAACCCATGATTTCGTGGTTTTATGAATTAAGTAAAAACTTTTTTATAAAACACATTCCAACTTGATCTTGTGTAGTTTTGTATGACAAAAAGTCTTTATATTATGTTAAATTATATTATTTTTGGACAAAGGTAAAGGTAAACATTTAGTTAAATGCAGTAATAATTAATGAGAAGTTCTAGGCATACTTGGTTTGTTGTTCCTTAAAGTTTGGCGCAAGCTTTTGGAATTTCGTGTTAGGATGATAAAATAACTTTCAATGTAGTTTTAGACAATTATTATCTAGTAATTCCATCCATATAAAACTTTAGACAGGTACACTTTTGCGGTCTTTGTAGGAATACTTTCTACTTTATTAATTCTTGAAAATAGATATTCAAATTATAGAAAAACAGATTATTTGAAAGTCACTAAAATAATAATTGGCTTAAGCGGCGTGATTTACTATATACTTTAGTAAAGTTTAAAAGTACTGAAAAGAAAAACTACGATTTTTTCAACCGAATTAAACTATATAGTTGCAGAAGTAGGATTTCTTAGTCAAAATTTCTGAATCCCGCCCTACAAAGATTACACATTAATTACATTTAGAAGAATATATGGTAAGTATATTCAAATGCTGAACTTTAAATATATTTCTTTAAAAAAATATATTAACAATTCAATCAATCAAACAACAACAGATCCGTTACTAAAAAATATTATTACTTACTGTTCTTTTGCTATTAAGCGGGATGGGACCAGCTCTTCAGTCTCTAACCCATTCCCTAATATTTTTCACAAAATCCATTTACACTTTCTTTGACCCTTCTCTCTCTTTTCACCGTTTGTTTTGGATATTGGCGCCACTTTCTCTTTTCTATTTCTTTTCCTTTCTTCTTTGTCTCTTATTTTTTTATTGTAGCCAATCTAACAATAACCAAACTTAACAACATTGCAGATCCTATGATGTGGCCATGGTAGTCTTATATATATGAAAATTTAATTTGAAGCTAATTTATCGGCCATATATCGCTGACCTGCCGCATCTATTTAGTTTTTTGCATACCTTTGAATACTGTCATTATCTTACATAAAGGAAACTAGTTAGCATAAGTTTGAGCAGACTTTAAGGGAACCGCAATTTAAAAAGTAGAAAATAAATATTCCGTTTAGGTCCGTCATATTCTTAGTTCATAATGTTTTAGCTTTCTCTAGACAATCCATTTAACCTCTCCTATACCTAAAGTCACTTCACTCATCTGAGAAGAGAGTATGAGAAAAACAGCACAACTATTTATTAATATATATAATTATACATATATTATAATTTAAAATGTTTATCCTTCACATAGGTTCACATTCCTAACAAAGATAATAATGTAAAAAATATATTTATTGGATCGATATTGTTATCAGGTCTTTCGTCATAAGTCATGTGGATAGATGAAATACGATAACTTATCTTCAAAAACCAAACGTATGACAGTTCATACTGCCGTAGATCTGGTCTTCAGCTTGGCTCGAAGGCTCAAAGTGGCCGTTCTTAATACTTCACCGCAATGTGTGCTTCATCGTAGTATGGAATATCCATGTCGTGACGAATTTGCGATGGTGCTTTGACCACGTGAACAAAGTGATGTCTCGTTTAGTTTTTGAGTCGATACTCATGATCGCCTCTGATGGTGCATATTAACAGTTTTTTAGGCAATTATAGTTATATTTGGTCTTACAATATATAAAGAGGTGACCAAGGACCGAAAGTATAGATTAAGACCTATGAGAGTTTTTATACGAGGCCTATATACTTATTTATTATTTCATATTTTATTACCCATTATAACTTTATAATAACTATTTATTGTTCTATTACAGCATCCATATAGTGTCCTGAAATATATTTCTATCAATTATCAAAATACCTTTAACAAAACATACGCAGATACATATGTTTTCACATAACGTTGTTCCTGATTCTAATTTTAAATAAAATACGTTACTGTTTTCTTAGGGTAGCATAAAATGTGTAGAAAAAATATAAGGTATTATTTTTGGTGGATTTGTCTGAGCGCAACTTATTCAGAAGTTTGAATACAGGAAAAGGTTGGAATGATAATAAGATTGAGCACCTTTTACAAAAATAGATTTCACTAAACATATTATAATCTTAATAGAATATAAAGGTTATTATTTAATTATTTGTACAGATTTTTTTAAACATATGTCAAAGTATTATTTGCAGGAAATTTAAGTTCAAAATTTTCCAAAAATATCGTAGAAATAGAGAAAAAAAGCTTGCTATGTTCTTTCATAAATATTAATAATAAACAGTACCTACTGGTATAATAAATAAGCCACATCTTATTCGTATATATTATCTTTCATCAAATTAATTTAAAAAATTAAACCATTTTCCATGCAATGTTAATGTCGACTTGTTTGAGCAGTTGATGGAGTTTGCATTTAAACCGAGGTATTCAAAGAGGTTTACTAAAGTCAGCCGGTATTGAGCACTTTGCATTACCCTTCAGAGTAATCTCTTTTATAACTATAACTTAAAACTTAATGATCATTGCCCATATTACATTATTGGAAAAATGTGAAATAAATAGGAATATATGTTATTGGAAACATAAATAACGTTATTAATTCTCATGATGACGTATACGTATAAAGTATAAATAAATGAAACAAATTATGCAAAGAACAACTAAGTCTTGTCCCTACAGAATACTAATTATCAGAAACCTTAAATCGATAATACAGACTGACTGAATGTGACTGAAATGAATATTGACGGTCGTAGTATTTTTCACACCAGTATTGGCAGGCAATATTCGATTAAATCTATTCGATCTTTTCTCTTCAATTATTTGCGGGTATCGAGCATTTTATTTAGACAGATGCTAACGATTAGCATTTAATAAGACGAATAAGACATTTTGATATATCTTGTGTTTAGCTTATACTTCTAATTATCTTTATATGTAACTTGTTTAATTTAATAATTAAAATTATTTTTTTCATCGATAGCTAGTCGGGTAAAAATTTTGTCTTTTTTATTATTTATACATAAAGCTTAGCAAAAAATATTTTTTTGAACTGAAATCTTTTTTTGCTATCATTAAACACAAAAAAAAACAAAATACAATGAAAGGTTATTTAGATTTTATTTATTATCACAATCCCAAATATGATTAAATGATCATACCAATATAATATAATACCTAAATTATTATATATATGTGTATATATATATCAGACTTACTTTCAAATTATTTGGAATATTACTTAAAATTCTATTGATATGTGTTATTGGTATATGATTTGTTTAAAAGTCATAGTGAAATGGAATAATCTGATGGAACTGATAAAATATGTTCTCCTTATCTTTATATCAGAAATCGATATCTGATAAATGTGAGAATCATTGTCAATTAATATGCCACCTTAACAGTATTATTATCAAATCTGGATAAGTTTGCGGAATAGGATTTCAGTGGAATAAATGTTAGTCTAACCTTATAAATAGTACTACCTAATAATGTATAGATTTCGTGTATTACAAGAGGGGCATAAAGTTTCTAATATATTATTACGTATATTAATGAAAGCAATACATTTTATTTTTTGTATCTTGATAATCTAGTGTCGGTTGTGTGATGGTTTTATTTCATCTACTTTGTTGTTATTTTTACTTTTGTAGATTGGATGTAATTCATTTTGAAGCACTTTATAACAATAAATATAATATAAATAGACCTGTATCTAAAAAGTAACATATTTTTCCAGGTTCAGACCTATCAGTAAACAATCCTTACTATATAATAATGAGCTAATTGACTCTGTATGCACGCGCATCACTTATCACCCACAAATCACACAATAATGTGTAATACATCAAAAAAAAGCTATTGAATCAGGCTACAAAATAGGGTAGGTGCCAACCTCATACGTGACATTTGACCCTTCCTGGCCCGAAGGGCCGGGAAGTTCCCTTGTATAAATATATCTTTGCAATCCGATTGTACAATAAGTAACAATTAGTCAGTAAACTATTAAATTATGTGTTTTAAAATATTATATAATGTTTTTAATAAAATACTAATAAATAGTAAAATATAGATGTGAAAATAAACATATGTGATAGCATAAGCAACTTATCATTTCAATTACAGAAATTATTTTGAATGATGATATAATATGTGAAATCGGTAAATATTTCTAATGGACATACAACATGTTTAACTATTCATTAATTTTAAAATTGAGAAACTTAGGAACATTTGTGTCGTAGAAAAAATATTTAAATTTTTCGCATTTTTGTAACATTAAAAATTAACTAACTGTTTACTTTTCTATTTCATTATAATCAATAATAAGAATTAGAATTAAGATTTTTTTTTATATATCTAAATAAATAAAAAAAATTAATAGTCATTTACAATTTGTGATTCAACTTTAAGAACGCATACTTCGATGTTTGTATATGTTTGTGCGTCTTTATTTTGAGCCTGACTTCGCTTCTGGGTGCTCAAAAAATTTTATAAAACGTGTATCAGTATGGAAAACTTTGACTGTAAAATACACATTTATAATAATGACTTTATAACAACTTATCAAGTTTAATCATTCAAGTATACGAGCTATTAATTCGATATTCAATTAAGTAATGAAATCAAATTTATAGAATATTATTTTTATATTTTCAAATATTTTCCCTTACTTTGTCGAAATAAGTTATTTGAAAAAAACTAAAATCAAAATAAACACACTATAACTATTTAATTTAATGACAGTGTTAAAAAATACTGCTTATTTTTTAATCTAACGTTATTTTTCTCAAACAGACTAGAAACGTAAGTTAGTGCAGTGTATTCGAGACTTAAGGGTTCTCTTTTATAAACTAAACACGTTCCTCACTTGAGCTGAACATAACACTAGAGATTCCTTTTAAAATGCTGTTCAAGTCCCTCAATGCTCTCAAGAGTTTTATTTAAAAGCATATCAGCAATATACACCTTATACGAGAAGCTATATTATAAGTGACAAATTTTAGTATTTGAAATTCATATTTGTTGATACGGTCAAGTAAAATTTTAAATATGAACAAACCATGTTTTAAAAGAAGTTAATATAAAAAAAGTTTGGAAATATATCTTACATTTAAATCAAATATATTATATTTCTTATATTGTTTATACGAGTTTAAAAAACAATGAAGTCACATTGAAATCAGAATTCTAGTTATTCTGTGATACTAAAATAAACGATAATATTTTGATTTTAAAGTTTCAGTGAGCTTGATTCATGAATGATCGCTCAAGTCTTCTTTTGTATACAATAAAACGGTATTGAATGTTGAATGCATATTGATATTTAGTTAAATAGTTGCTTGAACATAACTCGTTAAATTGAATTAGTGGTGAGTTTGTGGAAAAATATTATAATATATCTAGGAGCTTTAGTGGAAAATTTTGATGCTTGGAAAATGATTCAGTATAAATTTAATGGTATTTAATTTATTAGTTATATTTTTATCTTTTCTGTATTTTAATAATTTATGATTATTAAAGTACAGAAAAAAATAATAATCATAATATTACATCATTGTGTAAATTTTAGCTCCCGTTTTGTTTAAATAAAAATAATATTTTAAAATATTTTGAAACGTAGTAAACATGATATATAATAAAATGAAACTTATTGTTCAAAGCTTGACTAAAAATGTTGAAGTTCGTAATTTGTTCATGTTCATTAGAATTGATAATATATATTATGTAAATTTAATGGAATCAATAATCACAAAATTGTAAGAAATAATCGATAGTATAACATTGAATTGAGCTCACTCGTAGCACGCTAATGACCTCTGAAACCAAAATGACCTTTCGCTGCCACAAAAAACCTAACGAGCGCTCTATCATTTTCATTAATTAAATTATAATATTCTTGAACGTTTATTATAATATAGAATTAAATATGAAAGAATTATTTATATATATATAATCTCATCCATCTTCTTCATATCTGTATACATAACCATAATATTCGTCTAGTAATAGTAATAGTAGATATAGTGACAGTTGTGATGGTGGCGGTGGCGATAATAGTAGTAGTGATTACATGCATTCAAAAATGGATACTTTTATTTATTTGTATATATTATAAACATATTACTACAAATTGCAAAACTCAATTTTGTTTAAATCAATATTGCAATTGCGTCCTCAGGTATCATTTGGCGGAATTTAGTTTTATCTACTGACTACTGCTTTCATTTGAATATTCAAAAGTAATACCATTTTTAATATGATTAAGAGAGAGTTATGTATTGTATATAACAATAGCGATCCGACATGATAAAATAAATCCCAAAAGATGTATGATTTTGGTAATATTTATTTAGCCTGTAAACTACTTCGTTATAGTAATTTCTCCGATTCATATTATTATTTAAGATTTAGGAATATTTTTTAATCAAAGAAAAAAACTTTTAATATACTTTTAAAATATATTTCAATAATCTTAGAAGCTGCGAGTGGTGATATTGAAGTAAAAATTTTATTATCCTCTATGCAATATCTTACGAGGACTTTGAACTTTTAGAATTATATACATATCACCTTTGTCATAATAACATCATACTGACGTCAGATTTAATAATAAATAAGATTATTATATTATATACAGAGAAATAAATTGTAAGAAGTTTTATAAATCGATAGTTAAATGTTACATTGGCTAATATATATATATATATATATATATATATATATATATATATATATATATATATATATATATATAAATTAATATAATAAATTATACATAAAAAATTTATAATCGTAATAATTTAAGTAAGTTCTAATTCATTGAACGAAATATACGAATTCAATCCAAATGTCATATTAAAATGTATATTGCAACAGAACATAAAAGTTCTGCGTGGATCAAATGAAATAACTTTCTTAATGGACATTGAATTATTTAGAATAAAGAATACCTAAAACTTAAGTCAAAATCATTACTTAGTATTATTTTTAAAGTAAGCCTAATATTAATTTCGATAAAATCTTACTCCATAATACTTATCCCAATTAGATAATAATACTGTTAAGGTGGTATATTAATTATCAACAATTCTCACATTTATCGGATTTCGATTTCTGATATAAAGATAATGAGAACAATGCGTTGTCTCATATTCTATCAGTTCAATCAGAATATTCCATTACGTATGAGGTTGTTATGCATAATTTTCTGCATCCGAACCTATCTGCAATTGCTGATCACCATTGGAAATCACAATTCCATATCACGAAGTTTCCCGTTGTATTGTCGTGAATCAAGGTTATTTAATAAAGTATATATTAAATAACTTCATAAAATAAATTTGATGTTATTTTTTCAATTACTAGTGATATATTTCTGACTTAATATATAATTATTATTCTGGAGCGGTCGCGCGTAACATTAAAGTATTATACCGTTGACAGCACCATTACGGTCGCTCATTACTTATTAACTTTATATAATTATTTGGTAAGTCATGTTACAAAAAATGTCATGATCAATAAAACTAAGATATTAAATTAAATGTTAAATTAAATAAAATAGGTTTAAATAAAGTGATTTAATAAAATTATAATAAAAAAACAAAACATATTTTTATATTTCTATTGTTTTGAATATTGTAGAAGTTATTTTAATTGAATCATTGAAATTAAATTAGATTACGCTTATTAGAATGAATAAAACACCGATTTACTAAACAATAGATGAATTAATTTAAAGGTCAAATATTAACATTCCAAAATTACCCAACATTTGCTATAGCCAATGAAACGGTTGCACTATAGATATAGTTAATAAAATAACAAAGATCTTAACACCAAACTTGTATTATTCGGGATTAAAATAGAATAATTAAGGCTTCAAATTGTGTGGTTTTGTAACAGCGGCAATATTAAATACTGCTAATGACAAAGGTATGGAATGTACATAAACAAAATACAATGAATATTTCAGTCTAAATAGTCTTCAGCATTTGGACTGTGAGATATAATATGTTTAATAACATTTTTGAAAGTATGATCAATACTTTTAAAAATGTTATCAGATTAAAAATAAAAGATGAATAATAGAACGGTATATATTTCTAGCGGGTTGGACAGAAGTTGATGGCGCCTGGAAAGGTAAAAACTGACCTCTGATCACTGCGTTAAATACAGTTTAAATATATATTTGTATGTTAACTATAAAAATATTGGAAGAAGTATATATTTTTTCTAAACATTTTACATTTTAACAGTTACCTTACATTTTTTATTACGCCCAATTGAAGTTACACTGGTATTTTATATTATCTGAATCCAACATAGGATCTGAAATTTCAAAGAGTGGTTTTTTTATTTGAAATTTATTATTTAAATTATATATATAATGAATAGATGAATTATTCATTAATTATTAGGTAGATTCCATAGATGAATCTACCTATTGCAATCGATGCGATGACGGGACCCAGACTCCAGAGTAGGGGCGCTACGCCGTTTATGAACTGGAGATTGAGAATCCGTCGAAAAAAAAATTATATCTCCCTCTATCCTTACTATATAATAATAAGCTAATTGACTCTGTATGCACGCGCATCACTTATCACCCACAAATCACACAATAATGTGTAATACATCAAAAAAAAGCTATTGAATCAGGCTACAGAATAGGGTAGGTGCCAACCTCATACGTGACCTTTGACTCTTCCTGGCCCGAAGGGCCGGGAAGTTCCCTTGTATATATATATGTATATATGATCCATCAGTCCAAATTCATCGTACGCGAAATCTGACTTCACAGGTTGATAGGATAAATTAGGAGGACAAACGTAGCATCTCGTTTTTTTGGAAAAAGTGAAAGGGGGGGCTGGGAGGGGGGGTGAAAGTGCAAACCTTTGGGACACGCTACAGGTCGCAAATATTGACGGAGGATTTTCAAACTCGGCATACACATTCTTAAGGACAAAATGAAGGTTAAGTTCTTGAACGGGGGAAATCGGTCGGGGGTTTGAGGGGCTGGGGGGGTTGAAAGTTAAAAACCGAAAAAAGTCACAGAAGAAGACAAAATTTTACGGTCGGAAAAATCTTAGAAAATTAACAAATTAAAAGAGGAAACTTTTCTGTTCGAAAAGTTTTTTGATACGACCCCCCGTTTAGGTGATAGGAGTGGTGGGTGGTTCCCCGCTCACCCAATATATGCAGAGTGACCCGTCATAAGACTCGTAATGACCAGTAGAATACTGCTGGCTAGTTTTTCTTTGTCGATCCGACCGACGGGAATCTACCTAACACGATCGACCCTGTCGAACGAGGTATTTTTAATTTAAATGTTCACCCGTTAAAATAAATATTTTGAAATATTTTTTTCTTTATGGTATTTATTGGGTGTCAAACAAGTAGATATTCTTCCTGATGGTAAGAAGTGCTTTTTTTCCTATGGGCTTACCTTTATACAAGAAGTTTTACTAGCGCGTTGCTGCCCATGAGGAGCTAAGATGAAGTATCAAAAGAGCAAAAGGGAGGGGATGTTTAGACATCTTTTACAGTCATTAACCGTGACAAAGGAAGCTACGATACTTTAAGATAATTTTCTATGAGAAGGTGGTACTACTACGGGCTACCTATTCCGAATTGACGGAGTCCCAAAACCCTTTTTAATAAATAGACTAGGAAACTCCCTCCCCACCAAACATTAAAGCGATGCATCACAGAAGCATACACCAGGAGGGTACCGGTTTTGATGAAGCCGGAGAAACCCTGCTCTAGCAAAATGTGGGGAATGGTTCTTGGGTTTTGCCGGGCTGCCCGTCGTATTTGGGTAAGGCAAAGTATCGCATTTTGTGTTTTGTTAGGGTAAACGATAGCACACAGCGGTACACATGCATCTATACTTTTAATATGATAATATGAAAATAAAAAAAAATCGATATTAAATCCGATAAAGCACAAAAGTTGCAAGTCTATTTTATATAGAACCTTGCAGTTTTAACTGAGTTGTAAACTTTGTGTCATTATAACAATGTTTGTCAAAGAGGGGGAGAAAGAAAATTAAAGTTGATAGCTGCGGCATAGCGATAGCGGACTTAAACTCTTTTAAATTGCTGTCTGATGGTTTTTCATAGAAATATGATCGTGTTCTTTAAACCTTCAAGTATATATTTATTCTTCAAGTATTATTCTACTACTTCTTATACAATAACGGGTGTATACAGAAAGAGTTTAATGATCACATTAATTATATATAAACGTTTAATATAAATTGAAAGCTCAACAAATATTCTTAGAATAGGATTACTAATTAAAATTGTATACTGTTTTTGAATAATACGAATACTGTTTACTAATAATAAAGTATAGCAATTTATATGAGATATAATTAATCTTATATATTATTTTATTTTAGTATTAGTAATATATTGGAATAAGAAATATTTGACTCTCTGTCATGGTACAATGTTTTTTTTTTTTAATAATATGTTCATAAATATGTAAACATTTTTATGATTATTTTAAATAAAATTATTCTTTGAATTATGTATATATTTTATTTAATATATTATGTATATAATATTGCAAAGTTTGTATGGTACAATATTATAATACGAGGGAACTTCCCGGCCCGAAGGGCCGGAAAGGGTCAAATGTCACGTATAAGGTTGGCACCCACCCTATTTTGTAGCCTGATTCAATAGCTTTTTTTTGATGTATTACACATTATTGTGTGATTTGTGGGTGATAAGTGATGCGCGTGCATACAGAGTCAATTAGGTCATTATTATATAGTAAGGATATACCGGGTTACGACAGCTATCGATGCTAGGAAATCAGGAGCTAAAGTGGATAAGGTGCGTAAAGCACGAAATCAAAAGATTGTGGTAAGCTGTCACAGTAAGGAAGATCTAAACTTGGTGCAAGCAAGGGTTAAAAACCAGCAGGATCTAAAAGTTGAGATAGCCCGCACAACCAACCCCCTGATAATTATCAGGAGTGTGCTGGCCTACCACACGGACGCCGAAATGGTGGAGCACATTATAGCTCAAAATAAACATATAATAGGAGCTCTGAAGTCGGATTCCAAGCTTAGAGTACGTTACAGGAAAAGGGCACGAAATCCTTTAGAATGCCATCCGGTGATAGAATTATCCCCTGAGGCCCACAAAGCTCTAATAGAAGTGGGACATGTTTTTATAGGTCTGCAACGAAGACCGGTCGCAGACCAGTCCCCTCTTATGCAGTGCATCAAATGTCTAGGTTTTGGACATACCAAGACGCTCTGCCAAGAGAAGGAACATCTTTGCAGTCACTGCGGAGGACCTCACACATGGGATAAATGTAAAAACAGAGTGGAGGGTAAATCACCTACCTGTATAAACTGTATCGAGAGCAACAGGGGCGATGGTGAACACAACCACAACGCTTTCAACGCCGAGTGTAAAGAAAGACTCAAATGGGATGCCATAGCCAGATCCAGAATCACTTATTGCTAAAGGTGCTCCTGGCCAGAAAAAGGGACCAAATAACATAAAAATAATACAAGCAAATCTCCAGAGATCGAAACTTGCAACGGCTGAACTCCATCTAGCGGCCAAGGAGAAAAACATCTCAATAGCCTTGGTGCAAGAGCCTTACGTGGGAAGCACCGAAGTACTCATGCAATATCCAGGCACTCAAGTTATCCAGTGCACCCTTGGCCGTATCAAACCAGTGAAAGCAGCAATTATAATCTTCGGCGACCGCTGGGAAGTCATACATGACCCTCAGCTGGTAACCGAAACGGAAGCAGCTGTTTTGTTAAGAGGTGACGGCATACAGCTGGGTTTAATTTCAATATATCTGGAAGGAGATAAAGATATCACGTCATACCTCGACAGGGTAAAGACAACATATAAAAAGCTCACAGACAACACAAGAGATATAATCATCGCTGGGGATATCAACGCCTGGAGTCCGTGGTGGGGTAGTATCACCGAAGACAACAGAGGCGAGATGTACAATGCGTTCCTAAATGAATTAGATCTTCACATTCAAAACATAGGAAACACACCTACCTTCGAGACAGTCAGGGGAGGCGTTTTATGCACCAGTATCATTGACGTCACTGCATGTAGTCAGTCGCTCCTGGGACGCTTAGATGATTGGACAGTGAATAGAGATCTTATCACATCAGACCATAACGCCATTACCTTTGAGATACGGTTGAGGCGGCCACTTAAATCAAAAAGGCCCATCACGACACGGAAATACAACTCCAGGAAGGCTAATTGGAAAGACTTCTGTTCGCTTTTTGAAACACTACTTAGTGATAAAAACATCAACCCTGACAATATCGAAAGGCTGGCAAATCCGATCGTGCTAGAAAAGACCGTCAACACTTACATGGAAACCATCCACGAGGCTTGTGAAAGCAGCATTCCAAAGCTCGGGGTGAAAATAAAAGAGTCGTTGCCACCTTGGTGGTCCAAGACCCTCGACGAACAATGGAAGAAAGTGCTCCGACACAAAAGAAGGATAAGGAACGCAGCTTCCTCCAGGAAAGAGTACGTTATAGATGAGTACCTGAAAGTTAAAGAGGAGTACAAGAACGAAGCAGATAAAGCCCAAATAGAGAGCTGGAGAGAATTTTGTACCAATCAGGAGAGGGAAAACATGTGGGATAAGATCTACAGGGTTATCAGGAAGACAAATGGCCGTCAAGAAGACACACTCTTAAGGGAGTTCAATACAGGCCACACTCTTACCCCACAGGGCTCAGCAGACCTTTTGGCTCAGACTTTATATCCAGAAGACTCCGAGACCACTGATCACCCGTGTCATCGGCATACTCGGAGTTGGGCTTCAAGCTTTGATCCAGAAGATCTCCCGGAGGATGACCCTCCTTTTACCCTCACGGAACTGGAAACGGCGCTTCAAACACTGAATCCAAAGAAGGCACCTGGCCCGGACGGATTGACCGCAGACATCTGCACAGCAGCTATCCGCAGTGGAAAGGATACTTTCCTAGCAATAGCTAACAAGTGTTTGTCCCTCAATTACTTTCCTAAACCATGGAAGGTAGCCCACGTGGTCATTATAAGAAAACCAGGAAAGGAAGACTATACACATCCCAAGTCTTACAGACCGATCGGCCTTCTCTCCGTGCTAGGGAAGATCATAGAGAAACTCCTGGTAGGTCGCCTCCAATGGCATATACTCCCAAAACTAAGCGACAAGCAATATGGTTTTATACCTCAGCGCAGTACGGAAGACGCTCTCACCGACCTTGTCGACCACCTTAAAGTACAAATGAGTGAGAGAAAATCAGTATTGGTGATCTCCTTAGATATCGAGGGTGCGTTTGACAACGCCTGGTGGCCGGCACTTAAACAACAACTTGTCAAGAAGAAGTGCCCAAAGAACCTCTTCAAATTAGTTGGTAACTATTTAAACGACCGCAAGATAATGGTCAACTACGCGAGACAAACGACCGAAAAGAAAACTACCAAGGGATGCGTTCAGGGATCAATCGGTGGACCAACCTTCTGGAACGTGATAATTGACTCGCTATTACACCAACTAACAGAAGAAGGAGTGTACTGCCAAGCTTTTGCTGACGACGTGGTACTCGTCTTTTCGAATAAACAAATCGACATATTGGAACTTGAAGGTAATAAGACTCTGGAACACGTGGTGCTATGGGGGAACCAAAATAAGCTCAGTTTCGCACCGCACAAGACGAACGCGATGCTCCTCACTAAGAAACTTAAGTACACTCCCCCGATCCTACATATGGCAGGAACAAAATTGAAACTAGTCACCGAGTTAAAACTCTTAGGGGTAATAATAGATAGGCAACTGACTTTCAAATCACACGTTGCAGCACAATGTCGGAAAGCTATGGGCATTTATAAACAACTAGCGCTTGCGGCAAAAGTCACTTGGGGGCTTAACTCGGAGATAATAAGAACCATCTACATTGCGGTCATTGAGCCCATAATAACATACGGCTCCAGCGCATGGTCCCATGCTACAGACCTGAGCATGGTGCAGCGTCAATTATCCATGCTCCAAAGAGGATTCGCGCAAAAAATATGTAGATCTTACCGCACGGTCTCATATACCTCAGCACTCATCTTATCCGGACTGCTACCATTGGATATCAGGATCTAAGAGCAGGCTAACCTTCATAGAACCAAAAGGGGTAAATTAACAGCCTATCTTCCTCCCAACATGCGTCTCGAAACTGATACGAGCTTCAAAGAGTTCCGACACCCATCCTTGTCGGAAGCCATAGACTACGACCTTCTAGAAGACAGTAGCTTGGAGCTCCAAGACTCCCGCCAGATTTCCGGCCCTCACATCTACACGGACGGCAGCAAGACAGAAGGGAAAGTAGGAGCTGCCTTCACATGGTGGGAGAAAGGAAAAGAGAAGAAAAGTTCAGTCTTTAGTCTGCATCCCTCGTGTACGGTGTTCCAGTCTGAGCTGTATGCCCTATACAGGGCTACCCAAGAGATCAAAATCAACAACGATCCTTAAGCCACTGTATTGAGTGACTCAAGATCGTCACTCGATTTGTTAAGGAACCCTAAAACAACAAATCCCTTAGCAAGGGCGATACAGCAGAACATCAAGGACATTAGGACCCAAGGACGAGAGGTTAAACTGACATGGCTTCGAGCACACATAGGTACGGTTGGCAACGAAAGAGCTGATGAACTCGCCAAAAGCGCTACGCTAATTAACAGTAAATATGATTATGCTCAGATACCAGTAGCTTACGTTAAGAAGACCATCCGTGAAGAATCTGTACAAAAGTGGCAGGACAGATATACAACATCCAGCACAGGAAAAATCACAAAGGAGTTCCTACCAGATGTCGCCACAGCTTTTCGTATTACAAGGAAAACCAAGTGGAATCCTATACACGTGCAAATCCTGACGGGCCACGGAGGCATAGCAAAATACCTACACCTATTTAAATTAAAAGACTCTCCGGGCTGTGAGTGTGACTCGTCCATCGAAGAGACAGTGTGGCACATAATATTAGACTGTCCGCGTTTTTCGTCAGCTCGATCGGACCTGGAAACTCAACTCCACACCAAACTGGAGAAAATCGGCATAAAAACCCTCATGGCCGATGATCAAAGACGCCCAGTTCTCTTAGATTTTCTAGAAGAAATTTTCCTGGTTGCCATGAGAAGAAATGGCAGTAAAATCGCTTTAAGGAAAAGACCTCTGGAAAACAAGAGTCTTATCAAACTCACACCAAAAACACCTATCAAACCTACAGGGATACAAAAGTCGAACCTACAACGTTTTTTGGATAATGGACAACCTAGTACACCAGGGCTTCGGACTAAACCAGTAGCTCTATACATGAACGACGACCAAGAAAAAATTGGTTTCAGTTTCTGCATCGTAGGACCGAAAAACTGGGTATACATCTCACCCGGACTAGCTGCCCTCACTAAAGGAAGTACCGATAGGGCAACAATGAAGAGGTCGGTGTACGACAGCATGCCAAAAGTCACATTGGGGGACTGGGATTGCCGGATAGTGCGGAGGAAGAACAAAACCATCGCACTACTGGACGCTAATTACCCAGAATCCCCTTACACAAATGCATGTAAGATGCTCGATCACCTGAGCACACTAGGAGCTGAAAATATTAACACAAGTCCAAAAACAATAAGCGTTGACGCTATGCGAGTTGGCTATGACAAAGGAACCGTAGCAAATCTTATAGGATCTATAAATGCTTCAAGGTATCACGACGTGGTTGTATATGAAAACCGCGGAGAAGACCTAACGTTCCTTAAAATAAGAAAAACACCAGATAGGACTACGACCCCCGAAAACACCTGGGGCGAACCAAGCAACCAGAGCCTACAAAGCAGCGCCGCACGCCTTCAAGAGAAAATTGCCATCGAAATTCAATCCAACAAAATAACACGGGACAAATTAAAAACTAAGAAAGGATTTAATAAGATGATTACAATGCTAAAACCGAAGCAAAAATATCATAAAAAGAACAGAACTAGAGCCGACATGGGACAAACAAGTGCACCCGATTTACCATCCGCCAGTGGTGCCAACGAACATATGCGAAACGCGTTTCTTGAGTACACAGCATCTATAAGGGAAACCATCAAAACTAACCTTGCGATCTGTGAAAAGATCAGGCGGACCTTCGAACTCGAAAACGAAGGTCTTCTTAAAGTATTACTCAAGGAAGAAAAAGCCGCCATTTTCCAAGCCATTCGACGAACGAACGAACGAACGAACCATTTCGGAGCGATCGTTATGGCGGCCCGACTAACAGCGGCCAAAGCAGTCACACTAATCGGAGACACAAACCAGATTCCTTATATAGACCGGCTAAATCTGTTCCATATGAAATATAATAGCCCATACCTAGTGACGTCTATCAGTCAAGAGCTCTTAAGAACCTACCGATGTCCCCTGGACGTAAGCTATGCTCTAAACGAGGTATACAACGGCATATACTCAGCCCATTCATTGACTCGCTCTCTGAGAACAGTCAGGTTTACGGGTGCTACCATCGAAGCTGATTTCCCTAATACCCTGTACCTGGTCCACACACAGACTGAAAAAGCGGACCTTACAAACCTAGGGTACGGAAAAAGGGAAAACTCGCGCATCCTCACCATCAATGAAGCTCAGGGATTAACATACGAGTCGGTAATAATCATCCAAACCAAATCCAAACCAAAATCGTACCTGACAAGTGTCCCACACGCAGTGGTGGCTATATCTAGACACACAAGAAGTTCTACCTACTACACGGATATCGACGAAGACGCCATTGTGAGATTCATTAGGCGGGCCGGCGATACCTCCGATAGAAACCTTGTAGAGTACAACCTCAAGATGGCAATTTCTCACCGTGACTCCGAGGCTATGAAAAAGCTAGTGAAATTAACAACCTAGCTTACTAATACTACTATTTACCTTATTTATTATTACTATTAATTTCTAAAATAGCTTTCGTAAACTTGTGCAGGTGTACAATTTCCTGCGAAGTTCACTACCATCACAATTAAAATCGTAAACAAATTGTTTTAAAATTACAATGAAAGGCATGGACAAATGTCTATGGTGATTGAGAAAAAAAAAAAAAAAAAAATTATAATATGTAACTCGATGTTACTTAATAATAATATCTGAATTTGATGTTATTTACCTTGTGTTTTTTAAAATCTATCTTGTAAATAGTAATTGAATTTAATTAATTTTATAGTAACTTAATGAAACTTATTAAATATGTTATTTGGTTTCTTTTCTTTTAAGTATGTCTCAAGTTATGTAATTTTGTATATTTAATGTCTACTCGACAGCGTAGCTTGATTAATGAATTATCATTACATTAGTTCTAAATATTAAATCTAATTAATTCTTTACTATAATAATGATCCTTAACAAATTTATATTATTTAGTTTTAGTAAAATGAAATAGGTTATATAAACATTGATGTTATTGCAATATTACTATTGCATTATAAAATATTATATTATGAAAGTGCATTATGTAGGCAATACATACTAATATAAATAATACACGCTTTCTGAATATAAAATATATAAGTTATAAATTTATTTGTTATTATATGTTTTTAAAGCTTTGAAATGTACATAACATGTGGAATTCTCATAAAAGTTTAAAGTTATATTGCTGCAGGTAACATTCGCTTGTTATTTAACTATGTAAAAACGGTCATTTTAAACAGTCAGATTAACACTTATATCCTATAGTATTTTGTAATTCATTAAAATAATACTTACAGCGTAACACTATTCAGACTTGTAAGAGGGAACAAAACGAATTCAAAATATATGTTTTATTATATAAACTTATATTGGTACATCGATTGTTATGCTAAAAATTTCAATAAGAGAAAAATTGTAAAATAAAACTTTCGGAATGCGAGTAGCGGCATTTGGAGATACAATTAAATATTTTCGCGACGACATCGGCATTATATTGGACTCGGGGAAAACTCGCAAAGCTACAGTTTACAGCTGAAGGAACGCAATCTTGCTGCACTTAATATTAACCCCGTTATGAATTCTTAACATTATTTTAAATATGTTATTTGAATATTTCGTTTATGCTTAATTGGAAGAATTGAATTATGGTTCTTAATTTTATTTTACATAATTATAATACACCGGTCGAGTGGTAACCCTTAAACATAATCACAAATCAAAAGTTAACACTAATTTATTAATTCGTATCCCTATATTTTAGTAATTAAATTATTTAGTCTGTAATGTTCTCTTTTTATAGGTTTTAAGAAAACTATACTAAAAAACAATTCCTATGTCGGGAGGGATTTTTATTTCATCTTTGTTAGGTTCAATCCAATCAATTATAACAATATCGATAACACTATTCGTTTTATTTTCATGAAGGTGTTCGTTTGACAAAAAAAAAAATATAATCCATTTTTTTTTCTTATTTTATTTAAAAATTTAAAGTGTATTTTTAACACATTTTCTGTTTATGCTCGGATTCGAGTAGGGTAAGGTCATACTAGCAGTGCCTCTCACTCGGACCCGTCCGTGCGTCCCGTTAATTTTGTAGTAATCAATAAAGCGCCAGAGTTTGTGACCAGTGAACTTTGTTTTCCGTGATAGTGAATATTTTTGTTATTCCTTGATGATATCATGATTGATTGACTAATCAATCAGATAAAAATGATGTATATCTACAGATTTAGAAATATTTACATTCAAATTTATTTAAATAATATTTAAATTTGAGACTGAAAATTTTTTGATGAAAATGGTAATTCACAATTTTTACACATCTGTTGTGTTTTTTGCATTTCCCATCCAACATGTGATTGCAAGTTGGCTTTCAAGAACTTAAATGTATTTCCCAAACTTTGTCTGCTTTACTCGTGACAATTCGAGATTGTACAAAGTTATACAAACAAAAAATCTCGTTTCTTATTTTTGATACTTATGAATAAAATCGAAATAATACATAAATGAGCTATGAAAAAAACCTTCAGTTTAGTTTAAAAAAACATATTTTTTCTTAATACAACAGCAATCTTTTGACAATATGCTATTATACAATATCCTCACAATCTACCAGTGGTGAGGATAGATGAATTTTATTACTCATTCTTGTAAAATCTATGAATTTTAAAGAAATTTCAAATCTTACACATCAAAATATTTTACAAATTATTTAAAATTTAACATAGTCGAAGTAAAGGCTTTAAAAAACCATAAACTTCTATTTTTGGAATTAAATTATAGCAAAAAACAGTCAGCTATTGTGTAAAGAAACAAATTTACTTAAATGGCCCACCTATTGAAATATAATTTTAAATATTTAAAGAAGTTTGATGAAATTGCACTTGGCGAATAGATAAGACACTTTTATTGAAGGCGTCGGTACCTTATTATGAGCTACGATTAACTTTTACAATATATACTTCTTATTTACATTTCTTCCTAAATCACAATTTATTTTAATCCAGATGTACTAAATATTCATGCATTCATGCATATCAATCCGAAACCAAAAAGAGACATAACATTGAAGAAATAAATCAATGATTTTATTAGCAGTTATTATTCAGGCGTCTGTGCAATAGTTTCACATAAAAATGAACTTCGAGAACAACTCGTAGACTTCATCAGCCGTGATGTTTCCAGTTAAATATTTATATTTAATCTGCCTCGTAGAAATCGGAGATTACTTCTACTTTAAACAGCGTTGATCACGGAAAAATGGTGTACAGAAACAATTATAAAATTGAGAAAGTTTATTCAAAAACACCGGATCATGATTCCACTGCCTCTCACCATATAAAAAAGATATTTTTTTTTGTCTCTATATACTCCTACGATAGTTCAATCACTAAATTTATGTTTTAAGTATTTATTGTTGGTTGGTTGGTTTTCATTCTTTCTCTAGTAAACCGACTCCTCTGTTGGCTGGTACGATCCCTTAAAAGGTAAAGGTAACAGCTCGAACCCAGCTAACTACAGAATGTATGGCATAAAGTGCTTCTCTAAAAGTTACAAAAGCTCTGAGTTTATGCAAGTGGATCATCAGCTTTCACACGGGGCGGAGCAAACAGGTAATTCTTGACAGTTTTACTCTAACCCCAAACTATTAAACGCTGGTGTACCCAAAAGTTGTATGCTATCTCCAACTATATTCCTCCTGCGTATCTATGATATGTTTGATATTTCTAACATAAATTATCATGCGGTTGATACCTACGGGGATACGGTAAATTGCGGCCGTGCAGGGCTCTTTTGGAAAAACGTTGAGTTTGAGTATGAGTATCGACTGAAACTTGTGTATTCTATAAAGACCTCTCTGAGGATAATTTCAGAATGGGGTGAACCTCGTTCAGTTTAATCCCCAAAAGATACAAGTTTGCGCGGTTAACACTAAAAAAAAAACATTTGCCGTATCTTTGAGAGTTCTCCTTTCAATGTCCCGTCAAGTATCGGAATAATGATATTTTGAGCGGATTCGATGGTCATGGTTATCTGGAGATCAAGGACAAGTTGCCCTCAATGAAATTGGTAGTGATTAAAAGAGCGAGGTAGTATTTTAAGCCTAGCTAAAGACTTGCGCTCTATAAGGCGTAGTTCCGGCTACACGTGGAGTACTACTGTTCTCATCTCTGGTCCGGATTACCCCAATATCAATTCGTTTATCTACAAGAATTAGGTTAAAACCATCGCCAATGAGCCGTATCTCATATGTGGGTTCGATATCTTTCTGTAAAATGTTGTATTTATTAAAATAATTTTAGATTCACAGATAGAATACAAGGTAAATGTAGTTTATTTGATAGTATTATGATTTTAAATGAATGCAAAATACAAAACCTCACAGTATTAAAGGACATCAAACTTCTATGTTAACACAAAAGGATCGTCCTTTGAATAATGCAAGGTTCTCTAGCAAATGCAAACTTCGCTTATCTTTGAGAACTAGTTTAACGTGATTTGGCATAACCTTTCTAATGTATTCATTAACTATTTGTTTATGAAATGTATTATTACTACATCTATTTCTTTTCGTCAAGGGTACTAATGCATATTTTATCATTCCTATAGTTAAGTGAACAACCCAAAGTTGTTTTGTGAATTCTACCGTTAGAAATTTTATATGAAACTTATTTACGTTTAAAATTATAAACATAAAAATCTATATTAATATATATTTTCATATGTGGTTATTGGTATAATTTATTATTTTAATAATTTATTTAAATGTAATCGATATAATAGTTGAGAAAGGTGAATTGAATGTAGATAAATAGTAGAAAGTCGTAATAGACCAGATAATTAAATTACTCGACGTCTAGCCGATATAATGATTATTAATGTTCTTATCTAACGAAGAAAAGCAGACAATAACATTATTATTCTATTCTTCTTACTTTTGACTTGGGTTTAGATCAATATCGATGGTGATGAATAATGATGACTAAAGTATGGTAATTAATGTAGTAAGATATATAAACGACTGGTTATAAATGATAATATGTGTGTAAAATAACATGACATAGAATAAAAAAAAACCATTATCTTTGGTTCAGAAATCAAAGGATCATTTGTCAGAAGGTCAGTCACAGGGTTTCGCTATATATACCTGAAATATTATTTAACCACTATAAATAGAATTTTTTAATATATTACAATAGTTTATGAACTAAATTATATTTGTAAATTGAAAAATTTTGTTGTAATTTTGTAACACTAAATAAACTTTATTATACGACATAAGGAAAAAATTACAGTATTCAAAAATTACACTTATTATGTAACATATTTTGTATTACATAATTAAGTGCGCACCATGTACTGTTATTTTTTTCCAAGAAGCATGTTTATTAGTAAATTAAACTTCGGAATGTGATCTTAATACAATGTAGTTCCTTATTTTTTACATAAAAGGCAAAAAAATTTACTAATTTACTTTTCCATGTTCTTATGTATGTAAAATGCTTATATTAGCGATTTAGTTTTTTTTTGCATTTCAAGTAATATTATACTCTTACATTTTCAATTACCTAGTTCTTGTTAGAAAGATTATTATATAACATTAAAAAATATTTCGACTTTAAATTCATTTCGATTTTTTTTAATGACATCCATTTTTGTGTTTTTTTTTCCTCAGTTTGGTAGTTTTAGTACCTTGCTTGAAGACAATTTTATTCTCCATATATTCTATTTTATACTTTAATGGTATACAGTACTTAGTGTAATCAAATTTTAATAAAATCTTTAGAAAATTATTGCATATACAACATAATGAAATATGATTTTTATATCGAGTTATGTAAAAGAAAATGTATATTTTATTGGACTGTATACTTTCTGATGTACAAAGAGAATGTCACCACTAACAAATTAGTATTAAAACAGATTTATTACTTAAATTGTTATGTGGTATAAGTACAAATAGATAAGTAGTACAATAGGATTATAAAATTGCTTTAAATCCATTACATACATAAAAGTAATTTAAGAGACCATTAAGTAAGTAACTTGGAACTAACAATTACATTCGAAAGCTTGGTCTTAACTTACCACGCCTTACTTATGAGGCACTTGACATCGAATAAAAATAGAACATACATAAATACATTGTATACGCCCATATTTTTATAACTTTTTTGATTAAAAATCTTGGAAAAAAAATTGATACCATATTACGAATACTTGTTAAATTAAGCATAGTATGTTTTGTACCATCTTAAATAATCTGTACTTTTAAAACGATTTGGAATACAATATTAAATATGTTATTAATATTGTATCATAATGTTACTTTAAGAAGTCGTATTGATTTTTTTTTAAATTCCTTTCTTATCACCTAAGATAGATAGATAGATAGATAGATAGAATATACTTTATTGCACACTACACAGAAAAAAAAAATAATAATAAAGTAATCGAAAACATGGTAGAGTACAAAAAGGCGGTCTTATCGCTAACTAGCGATTTCTTCCAGACAACCTTTGAGAATGGAGCAATTGTATCGAATATGGCAGGGTGGTGCAAATGGTGGTGGGGATGGTATTCATTCAAGCGTTTTTGTTTCTATTTAACATTATCTTTTATTTGTTATATTTTTTTATGTTAAATTCAAATTTAAAATATCTTTATTCAAGTAGGCATTCAAACAGTTTTTTGAGTCGTCAATTATTAATAAAAATACCTCGTTCGACAGGGTCGATCGTGTTAGGTAGATTCCCGTCGGTCGGATCGACAAAGAAAAACAAGCCAGCAGTATTCTACTGGTCATTACGAGTCTTATGACGGGTCACTCTTCATATATTGAGTGAGCGGGGAACCACCCATCACTCCTATCTCCTAAACGTGGGGTCGCATCAAAAAACTTTTCGGACAAAAAAGTTTCCTCTTTTAATTTGTTAATTTTCTAAGATTTTTCCGACGACAAAATTTTGCCTTCTTCTATGACTTTTTTCGGTTTTTAACTTTCAACCCCCCCAGCTCCTCAACCCCTAGACCGATTTCCCCCGTTCAAGAACTTAACCTTCATTTTGTCCTTAAGAATGTGTATGCCGAGTTTGAAAATCCTCCGTCAATATTTACGACCTGTAGCGTGTCCCAAAGGTTTGCACTTTCACCCCCCCTCCCAGCCCCCCTTTCACTTTTTCCAAAAAAACGAGATGGTACGTTTGTCCTACTAATTTATCCTATCGACCTGTGAAGTCAGATTTCGCCTACGATGAATTTGGACTGATGGATCATATATACATATATATATAGAGGGATATATAATTTTTTTTTTTCGACGGATTCTCAATCGCCAGTTCATAAACGGCGTAGCGCCCCTACTCTGTGGTCTGGGTCCCGTCATCGCATCGATTGCAATAGGTAGATTCATCTATGGAATCTACCTAAAATGTTAGTAGGTAGTCCGTGAGTAAGCTACCAACGGCTCGGAATGCTTATGAGTATTATATTCATTTGAAAAGACCGCTTAATAGAATACATAAACAACATAAGACACAAATATAAATACATTACAATTATCTGGTGGTGGAAAAATTGTGCGAAAGATTGTGGAAAAAAGACACAAATTACTTTCTATGTATTGAATGTATCGTCTTAGATGTGCTTATTGGTTATGTTATATATATTGTGTAACGATGATGGTTTTAAGAAGAATTAAAATGCAATGAAAAGATATCTAATGCTAAACAAAATATAAACTATGTATAGAGAAGGTATAGTAAATATTATAAAACATATTTATGAAAGTTAGTAAAAAGAGTGTGAAACCGCTATCAGTCACATCAGTTTTTAATGTTTTAAAGACTTAAAGCATTACAAAGGAATAACTTTATATATTTGGTTCTTGTGAGGATTTTATAAATACATTATACTTAGAAGATTTAGAGTAGTGGCAAACAAGAGGTCCTTGAAGAAGAACCAGCAAGGAACTATGCATACCTATTCTACTACTATGGATAATTTATGAATAATAATTAATTTTTTTATTTACCTTTTTAAAGTATTTTCTCATGACTCACAATCGTAATTGATGTGTGAAAATAATTGAGAATTTATATAAAGCGTGGTACCAAAAGCAAAATAAAGGAACTAAGTCTCCTTTAGTCCTACGATTTTCTAACAATGGACAAAACGAGTTTAAACATTTAATGCCTAATTTTAGAAATAAGAATACTAATAGTCAACACCTTGGATGTTGTTACGATGAAACAATATGTGCAAAACAGGAAATTCATTGAGATCCACTTGAATTCTGCCGTAATGATCTGTATCTTTATTTCCATAAAAATATATATAATGTAGAGAGAACTGAAGTGGAATAATAACAAATCTCAAAAAATAACATTTCCTTGTTGAGATAATTCTCTGAGTTTTATTATTATAAAATCTTTTCACAAGTAGAGGTAAAAGAAATATTATATCACACCATTTTGTAGGATCTTCATTTACATCGTGACTCGTTTACTTCAGCGCCGAGCTAATATTAGACGCCATACATTGTCAAGCCGTGTCTCCGTTTATTCTTCGCATAAGCGTCCTTTAAATACAAATTTATTTTGTTGTATTGAGGAAAGTTAAATTAAATATAATGTATTGTATGTATGTACAGTCTGAGCGTAACTTAATACGTAAATATATTATTTATATATAAATATATAATCATCTTAAACAAAACCAATTGGTATATGAGAGTTGCATTCATGAATAACTTATTTTATTTATGTCGGTCCAACTTGCATTATTTAGTTACTGTCACTTGGAAATCCTCTTGTATGTAATCCACCATACCACAAGTGGGGTCACTTCTAAACCCTTTTCATATTTAGAAAGGCTATTTACATACCAGACGTAGAATAATTAATTATACCAGGGATTTTACAAGTTACATTATAGATCAAGTAGTCTTTAAAATTGAATAATATTGTGACTTTTTCTTTATAGGCTATTGAAATAAGTTTATTAAGGAGAAGCAATCTATATATAAAAAATTAAATTAAAGTGTCTGTTTGTACAAATTTTGTGTACAAATGAATATACGGTACTTACATATAAAAAAAATATTTTTAAAATTGTTATCTGTCCCTCTGTAATGGCTGAATCGATGTTAAGAGGAATTTAACTGGAAAATACCTCATGTTACATGGAGTTACTAAGGTTACTTTTATTTTAAAAAGCAAATTCCTCGCAAACGAAGTCATGGGCAAAGTTACTTGTAAATAAGATTAAGAATATTACTGCTACATTCTTTTGTTATTATTAATAAATTTCTTCAATCTTTAATCTCTAGATTAGTCAAATCGAAATGATTTATTAACTTGTAGTTGCTTTGTTCTAGCACCATATAAGTACGAAATTTAGCGTCACTTAAAACTGATACTGACTTGTTAAGAAACAATAAATATCTAATTCTACTTTGAATTCTATTACAAACAACTTTTAAAATTAAAAATGTTTTTTTATTTAGGTTCTCTGGTTATTATTTAATTACTTTTTTAAAGAAATTTAAAAACATATTAGAAAAGATTGGTTTACCAAAAACACAAAATAAAATTATAATAAAATTCTTATGTTAAATGTTTCAAAATGTTGTAAATATTTTACGAGTTGTGAATTGTTTCTGAAAATTTTATATAAAACTGTCAACAACGATTAACGTTCTAAGTCTGATAAGATTTTCTTACTTTATTTTATAATTTTTATGTCTATTTTGTTTTATTTCTTATGCTTTCGTTGAGAATTTTTAAATAAAATAGAATACAGAAGTTATTATTAGTATGATGTATATACAAACTATTATAATATTATAACGATATCATTTTGTTTTTTATTATCAAAAATATGTAGCTTGGATATAAATCCAGTTGTATTGACAACATAGACCGGAAAAATATATGCCAAAATACTTTCTTCGTAAAATAAATACATTAATCTATATTTATCATGCGCGAATGAAAAGAACACCGCTGCGAGTTTCTTTTTGGATTTATATTATTCACAATTTATTACCGGTAACTTGAAATTTATAACTATAATAAACGATATTTTCGGATTAAAAATTATCCTACATAATAACAAACACTATGACATGACGTGATCATGAATTATTTTATTGCCAGGTTTTGCATAAGAATTAATACTATTTAAAAAAACCTGTCCCCCGTAAAAAATATAAATATGGCTTGAAGTATGCACTGCACATCAAAATTTGGGCGTGAAATATGTGTAATAATTTAGTCTTGTGTTTAGTTTCAAAATTATCACTTTTGGCGTTGCTGATATAAGCTTTGTTTATTTATTTATATATTTTCCACTTTGAATCCATACCAGTGATCACTTGTGAACGTCAAATTGAAGAGACAGGAGGGTCTATTTTGATATCATATGTATTAAAATAAGCCCTTCTGTAAAGACACTTTCCAACTTAAAATAAGGCTACGAGGGTTCCAAACGCGCCCTGGTCTGAGAAGAACCACACAACAAACTTAGCCGGGTTTTTTTGTTTTTTTTGTTGGGATCACTGTTTCACAAACGTTAATATAGTTAGTGAGCAAAGTACGAACGTACGTTGCTAGCGATAAAAAGGAATACCGGCATCTGGAAGTATAAAAAGCGGTAAATAATACTGGTAACAACTACAAATGTTACATTTAAGCAGATTTTACGTCCCGATCCTGATTCATATATATGATTTCTATTATCCATAGATATACATATATATAGACATAAATATTTATTTATTTATTTATTTATTTAACATTGTGTGTACATAACACACAAAATATATAAAAACAGAGTTATTTAAAGATTCGTACAAAGGCACTGCTTATTTCAAAATGAAATCTCTTCCAGCAGACCTGTGAAAGGAGAGTAGAAAATGAAAGGCAGTAAAAGTGCGCACCGCATAAAAATATTTGAAAATCAAATAAACATAAAATTACAAATACAAATATATTATAATAAATAAAAATATTTATACTGTAGACATATAATATATATGTTTGTCTCAATTTCGGTATGTGAATAAACCTTAAGGCCTTTGTTCTTAACTAGATAGAAATACACACGCACACACACACACACACACACACACACACACACAGTTTAATGGTTAATTTCTTGTATTTTGAGTTAAAGTCCATTTTGAATAGTGGTTCTGTTATTGTAACTGTGGTGAACGAAATGCCTTTTCGCAATTAAGAATATTTTTACTTTTATTTGAGAAACCTTTTTACTTATTATCTGAAACAAATATTACATAAAACTTTCAATAAATTAAAAGTGTTTTTGTATTATTTTTGATATGATTATGAGAAAATCAAAGCAGGATATGTCAATATGTTTGTTTCATGGAAAAATGAAATTAACTTAATTACAATTTCAAAATTCTGAGCTTGAATTTCAATTTTCTGCTAGCACGTACGAATTTGCAGCTATGAAAGTTACCTCATAATTTAGAAAATTATGATTTGCTCCAATAAATTGGTTTGCTAATTCTAAGTGATTTGATATATAGGAATTTATAACACTATTCTCTTAGAAGCGTTTAAAAATACTTTATTAATTATGGAGCTAACATGTGATGTAAATAATTCATTATGTAACGAACATCTACTGTAGAAGTAAAGTCTTAAAAGATCTGCAGTTCTTTTTAAATCGATTTTTTTTCACTTACTGCTTTTATTGCTTTATTGTAAATAATATAAAAAGACTAAAACATTTTAACGCAGAAATTCAATTTCCATCACAATTGAATTTCGACTTTAATCTTAAAGATATCTGCGCAGAGAAACCAAATAAATTATTTGGATCAAAATTACTCCTCACTTTCCTCCTCATGACGACATCTGACACTCTTTATCTATTTGTATGTAAAAATTGGAATAACAATAAATAAAAGAAAACAGAAACACTATAAATATTAGAAATAAAAATAAACTCGTACAAACTCGCCAAAATTTCGTCTTCAAAGAGTTAACAAACCCTTCATGGGCTTGATAATACGCATGTACATATAATAAAGTTCCACAAAATATCTGAGACCTTCCTTTTCTTAGTTTTAAATCTAAAATCAAAAGTGTATTAATAAAATCTTTTATAATATTCAAGATATAATATAATTTCGAGAATCTTCAAATTATGTCATCAAATCGGATTTATCAACTACATTCGAAAATTTCATTTTGTTCTACTTTTCATAATTTTTACGTTGTTGTAGTATAATTGTCTGAAAATTTTGTATTCTTTATAACTTTCCTTAACTTGTCTTATGTTTACATATATGTCTGGTGAAATATTAAATTAAATGTAGAGAGTTTGAGCGTTCAAGAAACAAAGATAATTCATTTATTTTACACTTGATATTATATCATCTGGTTATACAAAACATTTGATATTTTTCTTATTTTTCTTACAAAATAGACAAATTAGTTCGCAGAACCATAACCATCTGAAAACATGATTATTATTATAGTTATAAAAATCAACAAAAGGCCTGTATTTATTAATCATATCATAATCATATTATACACATTGTGTTCTCAATAATGCTTAATGTCCCAAAAAATAATAATCGCCAAAAAATGAAACTGTTTAAATCTAACTATTCAAGGAGAAATAACTATGATTTTCAAAATATCTCAAAATCAACTTCTAACTTCACAGCCAAGAAATCAATTTTACTCATTGTTAAAAAACAACAACAATAATTTATTTTTACGTATTATCAGTAATTACTATATTTTTAGTAAAAAATATATTACACAAATTATTAATACACTGTATAGGATACTATATTACCACAGTTTAACATAATCTAAACTAATTGCCATTAGTGTACGGTGTGTCATCGCGCTATCTACCAACTTGCTTACGCTATGTCTTAGCATAATTTTGTTATTGGAATTACAACTTTCTTAAAAATAAATTTGTAGGACACGATTAGTTAGATTGTTAGATAATATTTTTAAGATTTTAAAAATCATCTCAGAGGATATAAATAACGTATAATGGGCGGCGATTCATTAATTTTTATTAAAATATCAATTTTATCTTCATTATTCTAAAGTGTGTTAAATTAAATATATAAAAATATTGAATATGTAGTATTGCATTAATTAGATTATATAATTAAAAATAATTATATTGTGTGTGTTTTTAAATATTTTAGTGTAAAATTGTTTAAATAGTAGTTCAGTCTATTATAAATCATATCACATGATATGTATACAGTAATAGTGGGGTTGTTTATAACTTAGTATTTAAGTCTACGCGCCGTCGAAGAGTCATGTGCATTGAGCCTTACTCTGAACTGTTATTCTGCTCATGTTATAAATTAAAAGTGATTATTATTATTTAAATAGTTTCCTTCATATATTTAATACGGAACAAAATAACTGTGACAATGAATTACCGCCGACATATTCGTACTACCAAAATGCCATTTCGAGAATGGGTACATTATGATAAAGTAGACTTTAAAGGAAACTATAAAATATTTTTTTAAGTTGGGTCATATTTTAAATTATCGAAAACATTTGATAGTTTTATCTAAGGAAAACTTAATAAAAAAAATAAAAAAATATAAAGCCAGTAACACAGCTAACTTAAATTGTAAAAAAATAAACTTCAAAGTATATTATATGATACCGATTTAATTAATTGAATTCTTTATAAGCATTGGTTAGTTTTCCTAAGATAAGTCCATTGAAATAATATTTTTATATACAAACGTCACTACATCTATACGTCTCGATTAATATATTTAAAATTTGTTGTAATAGAAATGATATAGGACATACTAACCCATATATACTGTATTTAATAACATAAATTATAATAATTTATGAGCAATAATCTACGACTCTATTACTAGTTTAAGGTATTAAAATACGCTAAATTGTTTAAAAAAGTTCTACAATGAGTTTTTCTTTTTAATTAGTATAAATAGTTTTAGAATTCTATACGACGTTAATATAAAACTATGCTTTAATAAAAATATTATATCTTATAAAAAAATACGGTTACACATTTCACTACATAAACTGTTGAAGGATATAGGATTGGATTAGGTGAGATGGCTTTAACCTACTTCTTGAAAATACAGGTAATAATACTTTGAGAAGTTTAAATTATTCACGATTTAATCCTTTAATGTGGCCCTTAAAATATAAGATATCTTTAAATCACATTTGAAAAACATATCTACGATTACAGAACCAAGTTAAATAACAATATATGTAGACTTTTGTAGACTCTGCTTTACTTCGTAACTTGTTCGCTATATTTTCTATAACACACAGCAATAAAATGCGCCCTGTTTTCGTGTATTGTTCACATAAGCGCCCTTCAATTTCAAATGTATGTTTTTTGTATATTCATATTTATTCATTCATATTTATATAAGCAAGGTAGATTCATGTACATAAGCGAGGTAGGTAAATAACGACTATGTATATTAAGACACTATGTACAGCAATGGAGTCAGATAGTAAGTTTTAGTGTGATCACCAAACTATTTACTTGAGGAGGAGAAGGATTAGATTGTTTAAAGATATTTATTTATAATGTATATTATACTGTGTACACCATTTCCATCACCAAACTTATATTATATATTAATTATTATTAATTAACATTGATTTTTTGACTGAAAAAATATTTCATTAAAAATATATATTTTTGATTACCCGGTTTTTTCTCGTTTATCATATTATTATTTTAATGCATAATAATAACATATTATTATTTTAATGCATCCTCTATATTATACACGTGAGTTCAAAATTGAGATCGACATATGACAGTGACTGAAAAGCATAACTTAGAATTGCTGATAGATCTCTAAATATTGTTATTTGTAAGCAGCATTTTATATATAACAAACAGTTATAGGGAAGACAAAAAACTATAAAAAAGTACTAAATTTAAACAAAGTACTTTTATTGTCATAGGTTAAATTAAAACCTAGTTAAATAAACAACTGAAAGAATGTGTATGGAAATGGTTCCTTTGTAAAAAAGCTCCAGTACATTCGTTATATCCCATAATAAATATATACACATTTTTTTTTATACTTATTGTATATATACGTGTAACTAATTTTATCTACTTATGACAACTTTTATATATTGGCTGTAAAACTTTTGGATGTGCAGGTAAATAGTTTGAAATTATTCAGGCGTAATCATTCTTGTTTGGAACCCTCGAGTTGACCGTCCGTGTTTTGGGTGTCAGGTGTTTGTATAATTTATTAATATGAATATTTGAAACTTATAATAATAAGAATAAGTTATCTTTATCATTTAAGGACAAGTAAGTAACTACTATCCTTAAACAGTTTTAGCAATATATGTATAAAAAAACAACTTTTTTATGTTTATTCAAGGTTTCATAACATTGGGATGAAGTATGAAGATCGAATTTAAGATTTAACTTATTGATATGGTTTTGTTTTCTTCTTCATAAACGCAAACGTCATTATAAATATTTTGTATCTCACAATTTATAAACAACAGACACTTAATGTGTAACGTTAAATTATATTATGAATAATTCGTAATAAACTACCAAATAAATAATGCAAATTATTATTATTCTTAAAACTCCTTATTAAAATTGAAGGTTATTGCCATTTTTCTGCAACTCAGAAATAGGAACCACCTTTATTTGATTAGTATACCCTTAGAGATACCCTGTGTTCACATTAAAAATATATTAAAGCGATGCTTCATACCGTGAGTAAAAGGTGGATGCCTTTTTAGAACACTTTCTTATCTATCTATCTTGTATCCCCTTTGAAATACCGAAACATGGTATCGACGAAGAAATATTGAATCATCAACATGTTGTCAAACGTAGGGTACCCCGAACTCAATCAATTCAATAATTTTGCTTATTGATTAATAAACAGAAATTACTTAGTAAAACAATACTTTTTTGGTTGAAAAGATCCAAGCAATTTAAAATACATTGTCATTTAGATATTGCTATGACTCCTTGATTTAGATAAGCCGATGTTGAATGTTAACTTAGTTATTCAATTGAATATTTCAATTTCCTAATCGAATTTGGTTAGTCATAATTTGTTTAAATACTCTAGTTACAGGAATGACTCCAAAACATTCCACTACATTGATTACTAATATTTTTTTTTCTTTGTTAGTTATTTATTATACTTGTATTTCTATATTTTATAAATACAAAAAAATACATTATAAAAACCCATTTGGTTTCAGATTTCATTACAAAAGTAATTAATTTTCGCACGATCCTAAAATTATGAAGATAATTTAAACAGTTTATTAATATAGTGCGAAAAAAAAATTTTATTTTTATATACCTAACCAAATTATCTATTTTTTAATATGATATTAAGAAAAGATAAAAATGAAATGAAACAAAACAAAATTAAATTAAATATATCACTGTAATATTTTAAATATGCTATATTCCGTAGATATTTTAGTTTGCAATGTAGATACTTATTATAACTTTGAAGTATTACTTCAAATTTTCTTTTTAAACACAAAAGGTTTTATCTCAGCTAAGTGAATATTTTTTATCATTAAAGTAAAAATTCCCCTGTTATCCCAGTCTTTTATAATTAAATAAAGCCCTTAAAGATCATAAACTTAATTATTTTAGAGCTATAAAACCCAAATCTCATAAAATTTTAAAATTGTTTCAGTCTACCACCTAACGCCTAATTGTTCTCAATATTATTCAGTTCTTACGAAAAAAAGATTCTACGGTACTATTGCTTAGATGTTGTTACTTATTATCAAGCTTTTTACCAAAATATCTGCAACGCGATATTAATACATAAATTATAAATATAGTATAAGTATAATGTCATCGGCGTATAACATAACAAGCTAAGATAATTGTCATTGCTTTTCATTGTGTCGTCGCACAGCCTATCAGTTTACTTCTCTCTGAGCCTAATTTAGCAACTTCCTATTACATGTCGTTGTTAGGTTCTATATACAAAACTTGTTTTTAGAAGTTATTGTTATATTCATACTTCAATATAGTATTGTTATGCGATTGTACAATTTGACAAATTCCTTTTTTCCTTTCCGCTACTTCGTCATAAATAAAGACGTGTATGTTATTTTTTTTGTAGATATTATTTTTGATTTGACTTTGATTTTGACAAAACAATAATTTTTTTTAAAGCATTTTTTATTACTAAGGAATCTCGTAATAATAATACTCTTATAATAATTATTTAATATTTATAAACATTTGCTAGACACAAACTTACTGATATTATATCTAACGTGGTCAATGGTACTATATTTATTATTGTATGCGTTACAAGTGTATTTGATTTGACAACTAGAACAGCACACATTTTATAATTACGTTTATTGAATATTGATGTATTAAAAGAAATTTTAATTAAAAAGTAAGGAGAATCAACCAATCCATTAATGATTTTGTAAAAAAAAAATTGGTCTTTCTGTTGTCGCGTCTTTTCTAGAGAAATCAAATTCGCAGAAACATACGGTTTTAAATCTTTTATGAAGGCATTTAAACAACTTTCGTTCTATATTTTCTAGTATATTAGTATCAACCTCATATATTATGTTAAAGCACAGAAAGAACAGCTATTAGGTAAACGAACTACAATTACATACGTATGGCTGTTTTCTTATTCGAAGTATATTTAGAGACATACCATTAGGTTGCAAAGAAATAAATAAATCTTATCTTAGTGGATTAATAATATTAGCTAACTAATTTAATAATTAATAATTAAAGTATTAAATATATAAACAGATAGAACGTAAATTTATTTTTCTTTATTATAAATTTCTGCAATAAAGTATTCATTAAATAAAGATTTTGCCTCGTTGCAATTTAGTTTTATGTATAAAAGATACGAGTTACCGAATATCCTTTTAGTTTCGCCGTAACGGAAAGTTTAAATGAGCTTCGAAGCACGTTACGTGGATCGTTCTGAAATGCCAACACGACGAGTGTTGACAAACTTCTGAAAAGTGATAAAAGAAAATATTAAAAATTTAAATAACCACCTTCAAGCGGTTAATAAAATGTCCAACTTCTAGTTTACTAAAGATAAATGCTATTGAAAGCCTTGCGTTAAGTATAAAATTGAGTATTATTATGTGCTTGTAAATAGAAGGTTAAGATTGAATGAACTATACATAGGTTATTTTAGTTGACATTTTTAATATTATAGATCAAACTTATAGTCAAACAGTTAATGTTGTAAATTATTGCAGACGAATTTTCAGATAAATGTATAATTTCAAATTCATCAACATGAAAAAAACCTAGAAGTCTCTTTCTACTCGTTATCTAAATAGTACAATTATGAGGAAACTTAATGAAAACGGTATTAACAAATATCCATGCGATTTGGAATACAATGACAAATTATTTACAAAATACGGATATAAGATAAATTATTCATTTAAAACGTTTCAACTTCTGAATCAAATTCTTTTAAACATAATTTGGTTAAATACCTAAAATGAGTGAAAAAATCCACAATAATTATTACCAATAAAATTTTTCCTTGATTAGATATTAATATTTGAAAATTTCATAACTCGACTTTAAAATGACGCAATTATAACAAGAAACAATGTTAAAATTCATCTCATTTCGTTTCAGAGTTCATTATAAACTAAAAAGTAATTAACGTTAGCACGACCACATTAAACCTATTTAATATTGAAGGTTTTTTTTTTATTATACTATAAAAATCTATCTACATAGATAAGAAGATTCTTAGACTTAATTATCTGATAGAACCGTTGTATTATATAATAAGAAATGATAAAGATCTTGGTTATTTGTTAAGGTTAACTAAACTTGAATTCTCATTGTAGCAAGTGCTAGATTTTTGGACGTGTCGGGTTTTAATAAAATTCAAAATTATTAAACTATTATTTAATAATAAAATATAATTTGTAGTATTATGATTTGAGACTTTAAACACAAAGAAAAAGTTTTTAATCCATGAAGAAGTTAAGATCAAGTAATATGTTAACAGCACGGAACTAACATTACATTCGGAAGTTTGAACATGATTTACTTTTCATTAATCAATCATACGCTTCTTGGCATCAAGTGTAAGTACATAGATGGAATATTTAAGACTTTGCAATTTAGTTTTCTATATGATAACATCGATATGGCATTTGAGTATGAGTATATTTATATTAGTGTTATTTTATATATAGTAATTATGATAATACGATAAGCAATATTATGAAATTCTATTTCTAAAATGTGACGATTCAAGGAACAGAAAACTGTATTTATAGCTTAATTTAATAGAATTTCAGTGAAGCTGTTATACGAAGCTATTTATTGTTTTTGGTGTTAGTTTTGGTGTCAATACATAACTTGCAATATATTATAAGTATTGATGCATGTACACTTCAGATTTTATTGAATCTTTACAATCAATTATATTTTTTATATAATTACTGAACGTAATCTAACATTTCTATATAAAATAATATGGATTGAAGACCAAGTAAAAGGAAATAAATGGTATAATAATAAAATTATCTTCTTGAATATGAACATTAATAATCATTACTGTGGCTAAACGTCAAGTAATTGAATTATTCTGATCGAAAGCTTGTTATTTTTCTTCTTTCTTTCGTTTTTTTATTAAGGGAGACATGAATATTAATATGTTTAAATAATTGACATTTTCCGATTCAACAAGATGCAAATACAAAAATAAATTTGGAGTAAAATTTCATTAAACCGTTTGTAAATCTTTAACCAAAGGCTCATTCGATTTGGAGAATTATTTACAAAAACGTGTACTTCTTTTATTTTAATCAAACTAAAGAACTTTATCGACTTCCGTAGATAGCTATAACTGAGAAAATAATATTCAATCATAATTAACATCATTTCAACAACAAATTATAATTTTTTAATAGTTGTGTTTTGATGGCAGCGAACATTGCAATTAAAATCTATTTATTTTTCTAATTGTGTTAATGAGTTACAATTAAAACTTACTACTAAAAAAAGGTGATTCCAGGTCTGCGAATGACCCAAGAATGCCTGTAATGCCAGTGATTTTTAGGTTGTTTCCAGCGATCGCTACAACGCGGGTGGTGTCTTCTTCGTTTCACATGAAGGTGCTGCGTCAATATTTTAATAATCTGCACTTTTATCGTGGGATTGACTTAGTCATTGATATTTGAATCTGCCTTGCCTATGCTTTTGTTACAAAGTCATATAATTACGAATAAAGAAAATCCTTCAATAGCTACAAATAAACATAAAAAATTTCAAGCAAAAGAATAACTGCCCAATGGGAAGTTGTACTATCATCTAAATCTAGAATTACCTAATCTCCAAACATTGAGAAATGGGGAGGGATCTAGAAGTCCGTTTGTAATTTTACTTCTCCGTACTTTGTTCATATCTCCTCTCTGTAGGACAAATTTAGGTAATCAGGTTTGACTTTGATATACTAGAACTCTACTTGTAGCACAAGTTTATTATTAGTATTGTTGAAATATTACCTATATCTCTTAGTTTCAGAAACGATGTCCATCTTCAGAGAAACAAATATTGTAGAAGTGTTTCTTACACTTCTACAATATTAAATATATATATTTACTATAAATTCTAAACCCGATATAAATTAATACTTTATTTATATGAATCCAGCTCCTTCTATAAATTATATTGGCTTCCAAATTAGTGATGAATAATGAATTAATTACCATATACGCGATACATTATAACAATACAAAAGTTAATATTTCTATGAGATTCATTTTGATCGTGAGGTACTTTGATGTCTTTTACAATACTGGCGTGAAATATAATAAAAATGAAAATTAAATATATATAGTATTAAATTAGATATAAATATAATTATGCCTCTTAGAACATTAGAAATGTATAAAGCTTATTCAAAATACCTTTAAACTAGTTTCACAAACATAAGCGAGGTTTGTATTTGCTACAGAACTTTGCTTTATTTAGGCGACGATCCTTTTGTGTGAATGCTGTCCTTCAATATTTACTTATTCCTATTTATTTGTATCCTTTTAACTTTCATTAAATACCAACGATCACTTGTGTATGTCAAATGAGAGTCAGTAGGTACTATTTTGATCCTATACTTATCAAAAGCCTTTTGTAAAGATAATCTTGAATTTTATATTAACACTACGAGACTTTCAAACGCATCCTGTACTATCATACTGTAGCTATAATTAAGTTATGCTAACTTAAACTTATTGGAAGCTAGATTTTTAATTCTTTAAAATAGTTTTATTATTTCAATCCTTAACATGGCTAAACTACTGGATGAATTTCAATAAACGTAGTATAATACACAGTGACGTATAAAAATACACCATAAAAATAAAAAAGCTAAATAATTTAATGAAAAAATACCAAATCCATGGGATATCGAAATTATGATATAAATAAATAATTTGGAATTGGATTGTTTAGTCCAAAACTTAAGTTAAATAAAAATATAATAATTTATGGTATTTTTAGTAACATAAAATGTTAACATTAAATATAATTGTTTATAATATATTTTTAATTTAGTTATTACAACATGCGCTATTTTATATATTATTATTGTCCATTATTAAATATATTTAAAATATGCTATTTAATAACCAACGCAACTACACATGCGTATGATATTCTTTTGTAGTTATATTTAAACTATTTTATACAAGGTCCGTTATTTTTTTAAACCAACTGCTTGTATATTAACAATTGTCCTTACTCATTCCCAGATATTATTTCAATTTCACTCACACACTCAATTTCACTTCTTCCAATCTCAAGCAGTACTGTTATTCGACAATGTAATAGAAAAAATCAATCTATCAAATAGTTTTAAATCTGTAGCTAAGCTAATGAACACAGATTTTGCACCTGTATCATAATGACTATAACTTTTTAAATATCCACATTTGGCCTCTTTATGTTTCATTATATTACGGCTCAAGATTAATTGTAAGAACTTCAGAACAAACATTTGTATGTTTTATTATAAAAGTAATAAAATACAAAGTCCTTAAGAAAGAAAATGTATAAATTGCTTGAAGTTGAATGGAACTTAGCTAGAAAGATTTATGTTGGTTTTGTGTTATTTTTCACTGTGAGTAGCGAAAGAAGGTGTGTGTAGAAGCAAATATGTATTTAAGATTTGTAAATTTCCTTATTATCCTCCCATAAACTTATATTTCCTACTCTCATTAATTCCTATTCCTCAAGGGTTAACACATCCCTTTGTGATGCAAAGCAACCACAAGCTCAATATAATTGTACAATTTTATATTTGCATAATAAGGTGATTATATATAAACATTATACATTATACAAAGTGTGTCCTGTTAACTAAATTTATTTTTTATTCTGGTCAACATCTTAAACAATGAAAATATATTTATCCAATCTTTAGGACACTTTTATCTGCAGACAGCATTTAGTATTCAGTATATAGTATTTGTATCTTTAAATAATATTCACTTGATTTAAAAATAATTAAACTAAAAACCAGCCTTTCGTATTGAAATAACTGTTCTTCGACTTCTTTTTACCGATATTTCTGCACCGATATGCAAAAGGTATCATCATCTCATGGTAAACACAAGCACAGAATAATTATGCCCCTGGATAGCGACTGTATTATGAAAATCTTTTCATTTAAAACGATTTAAAAAGATTTTGCACATACCATGGTTACTTTGAAGAGTAACATAAACCATTTATTTTATTTTTATTAAGTGCCAAATACATTGTCGTATATCTCAATAAGTTTCCAATACCTTGTAGTATATTGTCGTGTTCTAAATTTAGTAAATAGCGTTACCATGTTGTTCTTTTGAAGTTGAGTCAACACCAGCTAACGGATTCGTAGTGGTTAGAATAATTTAGGAACCATTTAAACTTAAACAATAATATACTATAGCAGAGGGTTATATAATCGTTAATATTATTATAAAAATAATAAATGTGAAACTTAATTTTTATTTAATTTTTTAACGTATTACAAATTCTATATTGTGAATATAAATACGAGTATTAGATTAGTGAACTATCAGAAACGTCGATATAAGGATTCTGAACATGTATGCAGAATTTAAAATCTGGACAGTAACGGCTTAGCGCCAACGACACGCGTCTTGGATTCTAGAATGGAAAATACTAACCTTATGCACCTTGTGCTTTGTAAAAATTTATGTTTTTGCTAAATAAATAAAACTATTGAAAGCGACCTACTGAATAATTTCAACAGCAATAGTGTTTGATGCTTCTGGTCTTGAAATTGGTCACAAATTATAAAAATATTTACAGAAGATTTTAAAGGTTTTATATAATTGGTTAATTTTAGTCGAGTACAAAATCGATTACAACAAGAAAGAACTTCGACTGAGACTGGTACGAGATCCCTCGTCACCGCCACCATCGCGGCAAGCGGGAAGAGCTTATTCACACAGCTCATGAATAAGGCTTCATATGGGTTTAAAACCAGTCGGGCAAATTCAGATTGAACTAACATGAGTTTAGTTTAGTTTTAACCCCTTAAATATATATAATAGTAGTCATGAATAACGAAAGATTAGGAATAAATAATTATTACAAATTGCGTACTAAATTTATAAAATAATAAATGTTTATATTCATGAAAAGTCAGACAACATTCGTCTAGTTACAAAAAATTACAATTTGTGAATTACTTTTCGAAATTATTTGATTCTATATTTGTATGTAAATAATTTTTATCTCCTAATGCATATTAAAATAAGATCATTATCATATTTAGACGTAATTTACAAACGCATCCTGAGTTTCCTGATGTATAAGTTAAAAAAAAATCTTTGTTGAAATCTAAGAAACAACTAGATATTGCAGTTACTAAAAGTTATGCTTAAGGCAAGATTTTTATAGTCTAAATATCAATTGTGTTACTGTTAATTTTTATCTCAGGATTATAATATCTGCATTAATAATTAAATTGAAACCATTTATATATAAACCTAAAACTAAGCTTTATTATTAATACGCAAAAACAAAATTTAAATATAGTTAAGTTTATTAATCTTATAAAAATATTTTTTTTTCTAGAACCTACAGATTTTCTGTTGTAAAAACAAATTAACGATTTTCATATCCCTCGTATGGTTCAAAAAATATTAACGAGTCAATAGCACGTATGCATAACATATTTTTACATAAGTATACGTCAAAGTTCAGTTAAGAAAGTTAGCATTCTGAAGCGGTAAGATTTCAATAGGCAAGGAGTTTGTTGAAAGATGTCAATATTGATCACTGACATTTGCTGTGGCCTCACGCTCAAGCTGTAAGTAAAGTTGATTTAGAGTTTGAGTTTAAGTTAAGAGTAAGAATAATATTGTCAATATTAAAAGATTGCCAGAAGATTTAATATTTTGTTGTTTTTTTTCTTACAATAAGTAATGGCCATCGTTTACAAATTAGGGAGCCAATTTTTAATAATGACTAATTTATACGATTATTATGATGAAATGGTTTAATCTATAGTAAGAAACAGACAATATTTTCTTGTAGTTTGAAGATTCAAATTAAATTTAGACCTGTAAACAGTTTTTTATATAATATTTAATTCGATTTATTAATATATATGTAACAAAGAAACAAATTAACAGATAAACGCTATATATAAATTTATTTTAATATTAATATTTGAGTGGCTAAGCCGAGCTGACCGGGATAATACCTACCCTCTCAGAGATGATCGGGATGAAGCTATTAGCTGAGAGCTAAAAGCCTTAACCGACCTTCCCTTTTCTCTATCAACTCCTTTTAATTTTTCAAGTCTTTAGACAAATCCTCTTATCACAAGATAAATTTTGTGGCATTATTTTTAGAATAATAATATAACAAAACTAACAGGATTTTCTATAAAACATTGTTATTTGACTGATCCATTTGCTAGTTTAAATAACGTAATGAAAAATATATTATTATTAAAATTAGCACATATTTTTTAAATTGAAATACAATTAATAATGTTGAAAATATGTTAAAAAATAAATAAATGGATTAGTTCTTTACAAATTGTCTATGTTCTCATATAATAGGACGAAAGCATTTGTGGTGTGTAGGCGTCCTCCATGTCAAGTAGTATTCTTTGCCATAAGTAATTCACGTGAATAATACCAATGAATGTTTTTATTTCATTGATTGTAATGTATAAATTAAGAAAAAGAGATTTTGAGACTTGAAAGAAATAATCTCTTACTAAATTACATTGACTTATATAAGCAGTTAAAATATTTTATACTTTGTAGAAATTGTATAGTATTTATGTTAGTATCAAAACTTTATTACAGTACGTTGCAAAGCTATAGATACCTTACGATGACATGTGTTCCACTATCATCTGAAGCAATGCGTATTATTCAACGTACTTGGTATATCTCAATTCCCAAGTTCGTTCCATATTCGTCGTATTTGAAACTGTTCTATTTAATATAAATTCCGTATATATTAATAATTATTACCTCTGGTTACCGCGCTTAAGATAATACAAAATAATAAATGATCTCTGCTTTATAGTAAGAAGGTGTTTTATAGATTTAACAAGCCATTTCACAGTTTTTTTAAGGAAACGTTCTCATTTCACGGAAATGTTTAAGCACTAGAGTAATTTTGGTTATAATCTGAATAGCTAATAAGACAAGAGGATATAATTTATAGTAAATCCTGTCATTAAAGAATTTAATTATCAAATAATAAATCATTAAACATCTTAACTCTGACTCCAATAAGTCCAATAGTTAAGAACTTCATTTAAGTCACTAATTCTCAATGTTCATTTACCTCTAGTTTTAATACTACCATCCATATACATTTTAACAAGCACCTATACTTTATTTATTTTATTTATTTATTTATTTTTGTACCATAAATATTAAAAATGACATTATAACAAAGAATATTTACACAAAGGATAACTTATCTCTTGCAAGAGATCTCTGCCAGAAACCCTTAGTAAATGGAGATATTTATAGATATGGGGTATTTATATTATATGTACCTACATATAATATAAATTACACATTGTAGCTTTTATATATCAACATATTATATACTTACATATTTTGTAGGTGCTTAGGAAATATATAATAATATACAATACAGATTACATTTAATTATGCTTTACGGTAAAGTTTTTAGAAATAGTAAATTAATTATATTATGATTATTAGGTATCAAAAATAAAAAAAAGTAATTAATACATTCAAACGAGAAATAATTAATATTAAGTTGCTTGTTACTAGGAAATATAGATTCGATTAATCAGCAATACCAAAGTGAGTTTATTTTTATTATGTAATGTAATTTGACTGTTCTTTAAATGATTTTAGTTAGATATTATAACAGCATGTCTTTAAATACATAAACACGTAACATAAAATACATAAATACGTAACATAAATAAATACATAATCATTAAGATTATTATAAAAATGATTTGTCAAACTGTATTATATTGAAATATCTTCATTTTTATAAATAAATTACTTTTAACTTTCAGTACTTGTATGATAGGTTAACTTAACGTTTACAATTACATTAATGACTGGCTGTAATCAGTGACTTCATCTATACTACTCCCTTCCTCTGCAACATATCATATTACATTACTGAAATATTTGATAAATAGTAGTATTCAATGGATATCTCAATTATTGGGAAACATTTTACTTAAAAGAGTACTATTATACTCCATAAGAGAGATAGGTCTTTTCACTCGAGGAACACTAACGACCATTAAAACCTAAACGCCCTCGCGATCACTTTATAAAGAGCCCTAAAGAGCGAAATGTGTTTTAATTTATACAAGTTTTTTCTCATTTCAAAATGAAATACAATTTTTCTGCATAGCACAATATTTATGAAAGTTTTGTTTTTAAGACAATTGTTTCATAAGTAAACCATTATTGATTAATAATTCCATTATGTTTTAATAAATCATTAATCACTATATTTGAAAATGTTAGAAGTAACAATCTTTTAATTCTTTGAAATGGTTTTTTTCGTGGTAAATGTAAATGGTTTTCACGTAAAGTTAATATGAGAGATATTGTCAAGTATTTAATGTTATCAATAAAAAACTTTTGTCACTTTTCGGCTAGATTACAATTCAGATCTGAATCCATAAAAGTGAAAATATTATACTTCTAAAAGAGGTCCTAATAATAAACCTCTTGAGAAAAATGCGCAGTATTTTTAAGTCACGTTGCTCATTGCAGTTTTATTAAAAACGAACTAAAGTCGATATGATAAACCTAACATAAATCCCTAAAGAAAGTATTTATGTATTAAAATAAGTATAAAATTAGTTGTGAAAGTTTCCTTCCAAACTTCTAACCTCGTTGTGACTGAAGGCGTAATGCAAGTTTGCTAAAGAGAAATGTTTTTGGACACTTCGCTTTGTTTTGTCGCAAAATGACTGCTAAGTTTATGAAATGTGTAAAAAAGAGGATAATATATATTTTTTTGGTTAACGTTGACAAAATGTTATATAAAGAAAATTTTAAATGTCTACGTAATTAATCCTATATGTTAAATATTCGTGTTCGAAAATGAAAAATTCTTTCAAACAATTGAATAATTTAATAAGTTCCAAAATTTAAAATAATGTTTAATTACATAAACATTCAGTTATACACTGTTAAGAAAAAAAAATTAAAATAACAAATTTGTATTGACCTTTCAATTATGTAAAGCTTTTAATATATTTCATACTTGGCTTTGAATTATTTTTATTATCCATTTGATATAAAATTATTGAATACTGGTCTATAAAAATTGCTTTGCTTATCTCCTCATATGAATTATCACTTAACACTAGCGATAAAATTACTGTAAAATAATGATCCAAAAATTGAAAACTATATAAGCTATTGTAGTGACTTCAAACGTTTTGACTCAGATAATCAACATCTTCCTGCCCTTATCCCAATTTTAGGGTCGGCGCAGTATGTTTTTCCTTCCATACTCTCCTGTTACTTGTCATCTCTCTACACACTCCCTTCTTCTCCATATCGTCTTTCACGCAATCCATTCATCTTTTCTTCGGCCGTCCTTTACCTGGCCATACCTCCACTATCATACCAAGAACTTTTTTGGTAACATGCCTTTCATCTCTCCTCATAACATGGCACCTACTGTATTTTTTTCTACCACTGGCGCTATTTTCAAGCTTCCTAATATACTCATATCTTATTCTATCCCGTCTTGTCACCATACACATCCATCTTAACATTGGGAAGGAAACATTTGTACATGGCCTATACATGTATACAAGTATTTGACAAAAATAACAATTGCTTGCTTATTTATAAAACACAATATCAAATGTTATTTACATTACATCTAATGTTGCAAGGAAATTAAAATTACATTTTTTTTCTTAAGTCTACTAATTATTGTAATTGTAATTTCAATTTTAATGTCTTCTTTCTTCTCTAACATATCTGGGCTGTGTTGTTTTATATCTTGATGCATGCTAATTTTCATATTCTTTAATTCCTTCATATTCTATTTCGCTATGAGACTTATTGTGGCATCTATGGGCGATTTCTATTTCTATTTTTATTGATCGGTCTATGGAAGCGTGTTAGGTGTTGTCACTAATTGCCAATAGATGGCAGATCACGGCGTAACTAAATGTTTGGAGATAGTTAATACAGCTTCCAGTAGGTGGCACTCTGACATATTGCATGCGAAAATGTAATAATTAAACACACGCTTGTTAATACTTCATGATTCTTTGATTTGTATATGTATATGTAAAATGCTGGTATAAGAAATTCTTCTTATACTTATAACACATTCGTGTTACAATAAACCACCTTACTACAAAAAATAATAATCTATAATTTACAAAATAAAAATAGACATATTCTGTTTCCACAAAAGCAGTTACAACTAAGGAATTCATATATACTTCTAAATGAAAAGCTCTTTGTATGATACATTTGTAAAAACTTCGCAAAGAACATTTACGCTCTAATTTTTACTTTGTTTGTGTCTTATTATTAAATCCTTCTATATTTCGTTGTAATATTTAATCCGTTGTTGTTGTTATAATTAATATATTCGTTGTTATAATTAAATTCATCAACAGCTCCCCAATTATATACCAAATTACTTCAACCAAAAGTAACAATTAAGATACTTAACACTTCCACGAAAATGTTCAAGAAACTTTTGTCAAAATGAAAAGTAATTTACAACAGAAGTATATTGTACGCTCATTAGTACTAATTCATTTAATGAAACAGTAAATATTGAGTTTGTTCGAAAGGTAGAGGTTGGTTTTCTCAGGGAGACGGTTGATTCGGTTCTTCGGGATTGCGTTAGCCGTCTGCTAATGTAAGCGGCGCAGTGTCAGCCCATGGCTGGTGCCCGTAATTGGCTTATGGCTGACGGGGGTCTTACGTTAGCTTCAGTCCCTTTTGAGATCGTTGATACTCCACCCGTGAGGAGTTGCAAACTTGTGTGCCTCTTCCGGCCCTGTATGTCAGGGTGGCTTCTTCAAATCACCAGCGGTGTACAAAACCCTGGATCTCGGGCTGCCGGGCGCGGTGTTGGAACGTGCAGTCGGTGGTTCGGGGACAGTCATAGGTGCCTCCTCAGGTATCCAACATCGCCATGGTATCGTGGCATCGTGGCTGCCGATGGCAGTGTCAGTGGTTCGGGCCTCTTTCGGGCCCTAAGCTTGAGCAGGGTGAGCTGGATAGGGACTTCTTGATTCTGAGTGCGACTTGCTGTCGGTTCGGTAAAGAAGGTTGTCCAGATTTTGCTCAGTTGCCTTGGGCGGCGGGCACGGAAGCTTCCCACATCAAAACAATTCGATCACCGTAGTGGGGTGCATTCCTGTCAACAATTTGCGCCGCTTCATTTGAGAGGTGGTGGCCGCTCACTTGGCCTGTTGTTTGAGCTACGCGGATGTGTCTGCGCAAGTGTTCCCGTGGCGCTCGTATAAACGGCGAGATGTTGACTATTTGGTTTAGTGTGTGGGAGTCCCACATAACCGTCGCCTTCCTCTCCCCTGGAATGCGGCATCTACTTATAAAAGACGAAAAAAAAGGGAAATGTCGCATTATTGGCACTATTTTTGAAATCCAGTTATACATTTTTCCATCAAGAATGTCATTTCTAAACTTATTTATGAAATCATATAATTATTTTCAGTTTTTTTAATATTTTGTTTATTACTTGAAGAGTCTGTTAATTTTATATAAGATCGGTTAGTGTTACGTTAATGAATTGTTATTTTGTTTCATATAAAATCTCGGGTTTTTGCATGTTGATTTTAAGATATCCTCACATCTTATACCCGAGCAGTCAAACGAAAAATAATATTTGCGTTCAGTACAAAATGTAACGATAAAACAACCCCTTATTAAATAATTAATCAGGTGCTACATGTTTATGAAGTTATTGTAGTTATATAATGTATGTATACATGTTAAGTATATAGTTATACATATAACATGCAGATTAAGTAAAGTACTTTATATTTATCAACGAGGATTGCATCGGCCCGGTGACAACGAATTGGTGCTGACTCCGCAAGTAATGACACGTGGGAAACAGCGACGTGCCGCATTTACTCCGTAAATTGTGTCACTTTTGATTCTGACATCGAAAAATTAATTATAAAATTAATTAAAGTAATTCATTAATAAATTTCTGCTGTAGTGAAGTGGGTTTTTTTGAGTCTCACCTGCCGGCCTCACATAATTTACATCATAATACAACATATAATAATATTTTGTTATTATAATAAATTTGATTTGATTGATCCCTTTATGTGTATTACGGTGGTAACAAATAAATAAATGTATTATTTTATTCCCGTGTTTTCATATAATTATGTAAATAAAGGTTATAAAATTATAACTTCATATTACATAATATAAGTATAATTTAGAGAAGATTTTAACTATTCCCGAAATTTGGTAAACTAACATGGTTGTTAGCTTTAAATTCAAAAAGTTGCTTTGCGTAAACTTTCAGTAACTTATTAAAGCTTATAATTTATATATATTCTATATAGATATCAAGATTGTATTACTTAAAACTTTCTAAAATCTTACTATACACTTGTATATTTGAAGAAAATACAAGATGAGTATTAACGTAATGCGAAAACTCATTGCAAATTTTTTGTTACATTTGTTTTATAGGAGTACAAACACACCAACACTATTAGTATTTACGGATTATTTACTTAATTTATTTAATTTATTCTAACGGATTATTATTGAACATACGAGTAAATGCTGACGAGATCAAACACGCCCGTGCAACTCATAACTTTGGTTTGGTTTGGCATCTCGGGGCAACTTCAGTGGCTTAGTTCTACAACAACTAAGCCTAATTTTGTAAATGTATATTTTATCAAAAATTTCTAATACATTACCTAACTCTAATCAGATTTAGCGATCATTTTTGATTTGATAAAATTTGATTTGATTTGATAAAAAACCAGATGCGAAACCCGTCACCCATTGATATCTGCAAATTGGAGGTGATGCAGAAAGGCCGTCACTCTTAAATAATAAAGTGTAATGAAAAACGTTGAGAGCTGCCGAAGGATTGGTCTTCTTTATCCCTCATACATGAAATGAAACTCTTTTAAGAAATGTAGAAGATTTTTGTTAGAGGGTCCAGCCAGTCTATACGAGTTGCATTTAATAAATTTTAGTCTTTAGTCTACAGTACACTAGTCTTTGAATAAAAAAAAAATAAAAAAGATAATCTAAGAAATCAAAAAAACTATCCACGTCTATTTTATATTGAGTGGTTTCATTCCAAAGAATACGTTAATATTCAATGCAGAAAATTACCCTTTTTACTATTTATTATAATATTCAAATGGAGAACTTTCTCATTTAATAGAAATGAGCTTAAAATATTTTTATTAAAGAAAATAAAACCTGTTTAATATTGAAATTTGTCACTTAAGTCTAGTCTAAACTTAGGTAAGTCCACCCGTTGGTAGGATGAGAGAAATTAATTAAACTGGTATTATAAAAGAATGTTTATCAAATGAAATCTATTGCAACGAGATTTAAAATATATATAACTAAATGATTTACAATGAACTGTCTTATATCTAGGATGTTTCCATGATTGGTCGACGGTTTTTTCATGATAATTTAGAACCAAGATGAATTTCTGTGGCTTAAAACTTAGCTTCAGCCGGTATTAAGATATAAATAGACCTTTCAATGACATTTGATAGAAAAACCAATCTTAAAACATAAATAGAAAGGAAAAATAATCTTAACCATAGTATAGTACCCACATAATATATTAAGGAGTGTAATTATAGCTACCCAATAAATATAAATAGCCTTATCGGTTTTCCATTAAAACTAATGCTCGATCATTACTTGTACTTAACGTAAGTGGTTTTTTCTATTTATGACGCGATCTTTTACGATCTATAAAGTATCTATGATCCTATCCTTTACCGTGGTAATAAATTAATATAAAAACAATAATTTCTTCAGCATCTTGATAAAAAACGATTTATATTTCTTTAAATTATTTGGAAAATTTAAGTTACCTCTGAGCAACCGACTTATGAAACAAACGAATTAAAATAAGAAATTAGGAACTTAATAAATATATTTAAAATTTCATGTATTTCTGTAATTTTATTTCTCCGGACAAAATATTTTCTACTATATTTATAAAATCTACTATTATTTTATATGCAACTCTTTTAAGAATTGCCCAAGTACAATAAAACTGTCCTCTTCCAGGTTGGTTATTACAGCTTCGTTTCGTATGGTGAAACGGATACTTACATACTTTGGCTTCCTCTCTCTTTTTCCTCCTCATTTAATTTGTTACAGCTATCGTCATTCCCATATAGAATCTTTAAATGTTTTTATTTATATAGGAAAAGTGAGCGGAAAAGAAACAGGGAGAGGCCTCGAGTGACCTTCGAAAACACAGTATCAATGTTACTGGAGGAAGGTCACGTAAAAAGCATGAGGACCCCCCGGAGGGCATGTATGAAGAGGTTGATGTCTGTGGCCGAGGCGAAAGAGGTAAGCAGAGACCGTAGCGTTTGGCGCTCCGTCGTCTCTGGCTACCCCGCAAGGGATATGGCGTGAAGCTAAATAAATAAATAATAAATAAATAAATGTTTTTATTTTATGTAACGTAAAAGACCTATAAATTCCATATACAACCTATATACAATATTTTCTATATTCTTTCAATCCACGATTCAAGTTCTATTACTTGAAACCCGCCTAAATGAACTACGTCCATGTCTCTACAAAACTAACCTTTGCCATCTGCTTACAAGAAATTTATATGTACATGTAACTGAAATATATATTTTTTCGATTTTGTCGAATGCGACGAGTCGGTATTAAAACAATTATATCGGGCGGATATATTTTAAATATTATTTATATAGGTGTGAATAATAAACAGTGTTTTTTTATATATTTGTAATAATTTTAATATTAAGATAGAGTTCTCGGATTTCAACAATCTTGGACCCCATAACTTCTGGGACTGTTTCAAATCAAACGAGCATTAACGAAAGTTCTATTAAAAAGGCTACTCTAAAAGTAAATTATTTATTAAGTGTTGTATAGAATATAGTCATCAGGCTTTTGTAGTATAGTGCCAAACAAGGGTGTTAAAAATTGTAGGAAAACAAAGCCGAATGTTAGTGTTTAGAATATGAAATACCAGCAGTAATATTACCAAACGGAATCGATTTTAGACAAAATTTTGATGGTTTTTCACCTTTACATAAAAAATATATCAAATCGTTCTATATAAATACATTGAAACTCTTTGATGTATTGGCTGTAAATATATCGTGATTATATCATAAATTTGTTATTGACCGTATATTTTAGTTATAAATTATAATAAGTATCAAACTTAAACGTTTTAATAATATAATATCAAATTCGCTTTATATTATTATTAGCTATTACCAACGTTTTTATCCAGAAGTAAACAATTTTAGAGTGATTAATGTCTAATTAGCTTATTATTAATTAATTAGGATAACACTTTTTGCATAAACTTCAATTAAATTATATTTTTTACCTATTAATGAATTCTTATTGCAATTCTGGTCCCGTTTAATTATATGAGAAATGACTTTTTTTGTTAAGTCTATTAATACACATGTACTTGTTATAATTCAGGATAACAAGTTTTGTAATAACATAAATATAATTATTCTTTTTAGATAAAATTGTAAGGATTGCAAGAATTTATTAGTTTGTTTAATATACTCGTATAATAGTTATAATTCTACAAAAGATTATTTTAACATAACTTGTTACTAACAATCAAGCGTAGTAACGTAATTGCTAAGTAATATTAGATTAATATATTTAAGTTTACAGGAATTATTCAAACTTAAGATTTGAAACTAAAATAGTAACTAAATTTCAAAGTAATTTTAAAAAGTCTAGTCTCTAGAGATTCATTAAGTGATATATTGAAATTCCGTCGTAACTTATAAATCTTCCAAGTATTGCTGAAAGTCAGAAATTGGCTTTTATTGTAGTTAAAAGTAATTTATTTAAGGAGACTTCAAATATTCATGAAGATCTAGTTAAATAAAAACACTTATACTTATAAAAAATATGTGGACGTCTTAACACGTAGCAAGCACGGAACCATGTGAATTATTTAAGAATATTGGGAACTCTTCTAACTTTCGTAACTCCTACTTCATCGTCTCAGTCAATACTCTTTGGCAACTTTTTTTAAAACTTCGTCGTTATTTGAGAACTACCGGTGACAACCTACTTTCTAAATATCTTACCTATGGAGTTCGTATTATCGGTCGTATAAGTATTTTGGTCTAAAGAGGCATTTAATTCTTGTATGGTCAAGTATAACCTCAAATATTTTATTGGTATTTATATACATATTTTAAAGTATTTCCGTATTGCGACACACCTAAATACCAAATAGATCCCAAGCTCTAATTTTCTATTCTAGTATTTTTTTTACTATTGATAACTACATATTTTGTAAACTTATAAGAAGAAAGTTTTGTGAACTGGACATTGCTAAAAACCAAATGTACAAAGGAGTGCACATGTACTTAATAAACTCAAATTGTGCAACGGGGCGTAATTTATCGATGGAAACCTGTTTAGCCCCTTGTTGGCATTCCGGAAACTTGCAAACTATAGACGGAATGTACACTGTATAATTGAACATCGGCATGACTTAGTAATGAGCAGATTTATTTTACAAAGGACAGAAAATGTAAGCTATGATATGAATGTAAAGTGACGTTAAATATATGAAGTTTAAATCTATTCAATATGTTAATTATTATAATTTATAAATGAAATGTATGTATTAAATATTTATAATGTAATCTCGATATTATTTCATACATTAAAGAGTTTGAACATATTTGTATAAAACCAATACTTTTTGTCTGTTGAATAGCTGTCAATTTTCTTTTGTACATCGGGATAGTAAGTAAATCTCAATTATAATGGTATATTTTTGTTTTAATATCTTTGCATGTAGGTGACAATCCTATTCCAAAGTTTAATATTAAGCTTCGTTTTCTTATCATTTCTGACACGTTGGTTTGGCTCTCTGCCACATTGGGATAAATAGCAAACAAAGCTTGATTTTTGCCATTTCCCTTCTTCTTTGTTTTTTTTTTCAGAATATCCTTTTCTATTCTTCTGCTTCGTTTGTTATAGTTTTCATTTTTATTTTGTTCAGTTATAAAATGCTGAAACCCAGGATCTCTTTTTTTATACTTAAATATATAAAAAGGCAATTCATTGGCGCAACCTTGTAATGTTAAAAATATATGTCTAACAAAAAATTCTACTTAAAATGTAATATTTTACAAACAAATCCCTTAATCGAAAAATAGTTCTACAAACCCTCAATATCTTTTGAAAACATATCTAAATATACCCCATATTATGAGGTACTCCAGAAAAATATAACTCTAACATACATATACAGATGGTACCCTAAATAAAATTTTGGATTTTATTCTACCATTTCGTCGGCGAAGCTAACATGTATGCCAAATTCAAATTTTCACCTAAATAATAATTCCTAAGCTGGGCTGTGAACAGATGGATGGACAAAACGAAACTATAAGGATTCCTAGTAGACTACAGAACCCTTAAAAAATTACTGATCTTGTACAATATTGTAACAACGAAAACGGAATTGTATGTGATTTATGGATTATTAAAAACCACGTCATAAACAGAAAAAAACCGCGGTATTTATACTTATCGCGTTTTTTTACCGTAATTTGTTATGGTTGATCATAGGTTTTAATGTAAAATCATTTTATATTTTAGTTCTCATATGAAAAACTAATAAACACATTTTTTGTGATAGTTTATTAATAGCTGATAGTCATTCAATATTGTTATATCTTTTAATAGTCTTGAAGGAGAAGGAATGCAAGAGCTTAAGTCACACGAAGAGGACAGTGACGAGGTTCAAACATAAGAGTTTCTCATTAATTGTCAAAAAGTATAACTATAATAATCGACATATTATTACTACTTTATTACCGATTTCCAGTAAGAGAATGCTAATGCTGATCCAACCAGCTCATAAACTAAGTGAGAGGTGAATGATTACAGTTAGGCTCTACAATATACCTATTATTCATTTAATTATTTCATTTTTTAATTACTATATGCCAATATAACAGAAATTCGTTAATTAACGGTTAAAGCTTATTCCGATGTAACCATAGGTTAAAGAGGTGGGGGAGGGGGTGGCATACGAGTACATGACAGGAATACAATCAATCTATTATTCAACTACTGTATTCAGAAATTATAACACAGAAGTGGTAAATATGAATTAGGAACGAGAAAGTTTTCGAAACGTTTTATGATTAATGAATATTATAGACGTAATTATTTTACCAAGCTTTATTGTAGCCCAATTGTTTGTAGCACCTAGGCTATTGTAGCCCAATTGTTTGTAGCACCTAGGCTATTGTAGCCCAATTGTTTGTAGCACCTAGGATAAGCAGTACATAGGGTGAGTGAGGTAAGCGGAAGCACAATTTTCTCTCTTTGAAAAGGGGAAAATGATACTTTTGGTTACACTCTTACCGTATTTTATTCCTCTCTGCTTTTTCTAATATCTGTAATATCTATGAAATCAAAATTGTCTTTGACCACGTCAACAATGATTCAATAGGGTTTTATTTAATAGTTTTCATTTTCTTATAAGCAAATTATATATTCATCAAACAATATATACCATTCATCGAGAATTAGTCTCTAAAAATATCACATCAATAACAAACATGTCTCGTAAATTGCATTTTATTTAAGTAGTCAAAAATATATTAACAAGATAACATTATAAAGGCCCTATGTATTTAGAAATGTAGAAATTTGCTACACCAACTAGGTTGAGAAATGCATATCGTAATATCCATGAGATCAAAATATTGTAACAACCAAACTTTACCACTTTATAATATCAGTGTAGATGTTGGTCAAAACAAGAAGTTAAACATAATTAAAGTACTGATATCTCAAACTGAAGTTCTTACAGACAGGCTGTTTGTTCTTGTTACTGAACGTTTACGAGAAGCAGCTTTTCGAATCCAAAGCTAGCATGTGCTAACAACAACGTTAGTTCAGCAAATTCTAATAATTGTTTGGTTCTATTCCTTATCCTGGGTATTTTTACATAACTCAAAAAAACACTTTAATTATCAAAGATTTATTATAATAACAATAAAAGATCAAGTATTTAATATTCGAAAGAATACATAATGTTTAAAAATACAAACACCTCATATATATATATATACATATATATTTAGCTTAATCAGTTTATTGTAACAATAATTGTTAGATCACATTGTGTAATTATCGCTAGAGGTATATTCTTTTTCATTGGGATTTTCGATGTTATAATAAACTTCTTGTTTGAATGTTGAATATATGATACCGACCCAGATTTATTTTTCTTTATTTATTTAATTTCTGAAAATGATTTTAATTACAATTCTTGTGATTGTTAAAGTCACTGACAAAGCTAATAACGATATATAATTTATTGGTCGAATCTATTACCTAAATACAAATGGATATTAGAATTTAAGAATTTAAGAAATTATGATTTCAAAGATAAGTATAAATATACAATAAATGAAAACGATGGAAAATATTTGTTTTTCTTTCATAACATCTTAACGTCTTATTAATGTTTTTTGTTTGTGTTACTTATGTAACTGTTTAAAATTAGAAATTAGAACTATAGATTCATTTTAGTATATAAATGGCATTTTTAATTTTCCTTATGTGAAGCAACTATTTATGTAAATAAATCATATAGTTGATGAAATGGATAAAGTTTGGTTTAATCTGTAATAATAATATATTATTTATAAAGTAATATAATAATTACAGTTATATGATTATTAAATTAAAACTAAAAGTCGCAGCGATTAATAGCATTTATCTTTAGTATCACCTCTCAAAAACCAAAAGAAGTTAAGATCTGAGAGCATACTTATTTAATTGCTTGGATCTTGAATTACATTTTTTAAATACATTTAATTTTAACATTAATAAGTATAAATTCTACCTCGTCACTATGACTATAAAGTTATTTGTTATGTATGTTTATGGCAGTGAATATTTATAATTAAAATTAGCTTTTAAAAAAGCTATGCTGATTTTAATTGTCGTATATTAGTTATATTTTAATTTTATTCCGACGTTCCTAATACTTTGCTGCAATAATGTTTACAACAACACAAGATGTAGGTATCGTAGTCGTCTTGTATGATATAAACAAATCATATAGCAATTCAATTAGAGAGTAGAGAATCTCTATTTCATGAACTTCAGGATACACTAGACACTGCATTAATAATCCTCGATACTCATTTATGTTTGCAATTTAACAATTTAAGCTATATTGAGGAATTAATGATATTTCATCAACTTCGTTACTAGGTAAGATTGACATTCCTTCATTCACTACCAAATTGAAATGAATCACTGTACTGCAATATTTAAGATATTAAAATGAATCAAAGCTAAGAGGGCATATTTATTAATATGTCATATTTTTATAGGCCTAGCTAATAACTTATTATTAATTCTCCACAATAAATACATCTTAAATCCGTTGCGGCTTTACTAGTAATCAATAAATCTTGGCTCATAATAAGTGACTATTTTCTAATACCTAAGAATTATTATTAGTTTAATTGAATATACTATTACAAAATTAAATTCATTTCATAACGTATACGTATATATATATATATATATATATATATATATATATATATATTATTATATTAACATTATTCAATGGATACATTTTCGGAGGTTATTTTAATTTCTTAATTGGTTATTTTCTTTTACTCTTTACAGAAGTTCTTCAACACTTATCGTGTTAGCACGTCATAATGATCCCCGTAACGTGTTTCGAAACTAATTTTAACTTTCAGTTACAGTAAAACAAAAAGGACATTCGGTAACTCGTGTCTTCTATACGTAAAACTAAATAGTAACCAAAGTCTGTACATTTGCTTTATGTAAAAACTAATGGAGTTATTAGAGAGCAAAGGGTTGGAATATATAATATTATTGCTTCAAAAAGAAAAAAATAAAATGATTTTCACATTCGAACTTTACACTGGTATTGTATCAAGTAAAGTCAAAGAATTTAAATTATTACAAAATATTTTATCTCTTACTTTTTGTAGAAAATTTAAAAATATATTTATCTCAAATCCTTATTAAGTCAAAATTTAACAATATTTATTTATTATCCTTAAAATAAAATATAATTTCATAAAATACAAATAAAAAAGTCCAGTATATGCGTGTATAGGGACTACAAAATTAAAAATGCTGTAAACGTATAAATATTTTATTTGATACCGAGGCCGTTTAGGTTTTAATGATCGTTAATGTTCTTTGAATGAAAAGGCTTTCGAATGAGATATCTCTTTTGAAAAATAAAGAGCTTTATATTAAAATGTTACTCAATAGCTTAAATATTCAATTTAAATTATGTCAGTTTTAAAAAATAAATTGCATTTATCGTACATATAGAACCTGTTAATTTACTAATAAATTGTACTTTATATAATATGTAATGTAATAAAATTTGGGTTTTTGATTAAATAAATTAATATACTATTAATAACATTCACTAAAGGAAATTAGCATTTTTTTTAGTTATTTATCATTATAAATAACTAAAGAAAAATGTAGTCATTACTGCTTGATGTATTGTAGATATTTTGCAGTATGTGTAAGTGAATTACCATAGTATCCATATCAAATATTAAGATTTTATGCACTTACTAGATATTATTTAAGAATATTTACATAGACACATTATTACTAAGGGTGGGAGTAGTTCAAATGAACTCACTACCCATGGCTAATTGTAAATATAATTCTAAATACCAACCGACACTCAAGGATATACACAATTACAGGATACTTGTATAAAATCATCAAGTTATACAGGTATATGTTATTTTAAAGGATTTTTATTATCTAAAGAAAAACACTGTACACTAAAGAAAGAAATAAAGTTTAATTATGGAAAATAATTTAAACCAACTTGATTTCGCGATTTTATTTAAACCAACCAGTATTTCTTAATAACAAGTAACTTCGTTAATAATTAATATTTGCTTGAATTTATTGATCTCATTATAACATATTCATTTAGATTTAAACCGTAATAAGAATACTTTTATGAATATTTTTCTAAATACTTAATGTACAATAAAAAATACGGAATAATTATTTACTAATTATTTTAAAAGCATATGATATACAGTAAAATAACTTTAAGCGTTAAAAAAATTAAGGTGAAATTCATAACTTATAAAAAGTAAAAATATTTTACAATATGTTATTCACAGAATTTGGTATATAATTTATAATATAAATTATATATAAATGCTTAATTTTAATTATTTAGGTCTATTTTATTAATTTATAATAAAAATTCAAAGTTCATATATTAAATTATTACTACTACTACGTTATTTTTAAGGAACATCTCCATTAAAAAGTGAGCAAAATGGCAAGTCAGAACAGATCGTTGTTATTATGATACCGTAAACAATAGTTCTATATTTCCAGCGTGATACCTAGACGTAAGGTATATGGGATTTATATTGAATAGAACCGTTCCAAATAGTAGGAATACGGAACGGACATAGTGGCCGAGATATAGCAATCATTGCAAATAATACGCTTTGTATTAGATGAAAATGGAATATATTTCTTTATACATTGTATTGCCACAGCTTTGTCATACACTGTAAGCTACAAACTTTTAAAATTTCGTATATTGGGAAGATTGAAAATATTTTATCATAAATAATTAGGTACATAAGAAAATTTATCATAAATAATTAGGTACATAAGAGAATAAAAGTATTACTTCAAGTAAAAGTTTAGTTCTATACAATTTAAAAGTTTTTAGGAAGATATTATAAATATGAAGCTTTTTGACAATTATCAAATTAGAAATCGAAAAATAAAAGTAATAACTTTTTTAAAACTATTTTATATAAAAATATACACATAAAACTACCAAGAAACAAAGCCTGTCACAATAATATATTAGGACTACTGCCGTACAAGTACTAGTAATAGTACGTCAAGTTTCATACGCGAACGTGTAAATATAAATTTCACTATCAGTTTAAAGATAATTTATCAATCAAGGATTTATTAAAAAATTGTCTCTTTTATTCGAAAGGGTTATAACCCAATGGTCATTTATTAAAATAATCTCTTTTTATACACCAATATATATAAAAATACATTATTTTAATAAAATTACTTTATGGAAATCATCTACCATCTACTATCACGAGATAATATATACAACTCTATTTAACAGAACTCAAACCTATTAAGGTATTTAATATAAACTGATTACTGTTCATTACAAATATAGAAATAATACTCGATTGATTTAAATGATAGTTATTTATAGAAAAATATTTTTTATGCTTTTACGAGTATCTTATGTATCTATGTATATATAATATAAAAAACTTTTTCATGAATTGTATCATTTCCTTTTAAATCTGTTTATTATAATATGATTAAAGTTCCTTTAACGTAATCATAAAAAAGTTAAGTATTTTTTTTTCTTATATTAAAATTGTTAAGAGAAATCATTTGGTAAAGACGTACCTGGAAAATAAATAAATTATTATGTGTAAGCATCTCATATATGAAGTATTTTTAGATAGATCAGTCCTAAATGAATGTATTTTAGTAAACCCCGGTTGATAATATCAAAATATAAGTACAAAATGTTAGTAGAGATATTAGCAAAAATAATTTCCTCAGGGAAAATTTAGATATACTTTTATAAAAAGATTTGTGGAAATTGGATTAGCCTAAAACAGGAGTTAGGACTTTTAGCTTATTAAACTTTCAACGTCTCTGAAAGGGAGTTATCCATATATAGTCAATTGGCTATTGTTAGCCTAGTCAAGTATAGAAATGAAATTAAGTTACATAATTATTATATTAAACTGTTTTTTTTTTACTTCTTACTATAAATTGCAAGTTAAATGCAAAACTATTTTTTAATTCCTTGGATTTTTTTTTTTAATTTAAGACAATTCGATACAAAAGGAATTATTAGGAATAACTCTCTCCTATTTATTCGTTGTGTGGGGTTTCAGTATCACAAGTAGCTTAAGTTAAGTCAGGCAAGTTAAGTCTAGTTAAGTCACAGATTTGACTTAAATTTATGAATCACCAAACGAAAAACTAAAATTTACTTTTAAATGTAGAAAACAGTCAATCAAATTATACAATCGCTATGCAAACCGTTGATATTAATTAGTTCCATATTTTCTGAACTACGACCTTTACAAACTTCTAACCTTTTAATATTGGAAGTATTATTTCTAAGCTTAAAGTAAAGTGAAACTCAAAATCAACTTACAACTTGAGGCTCTAATAAATCTTAGTCTTAGAACAGTAACATTCTCAATTTTTTCATCTTGAAGTAAATAAATATTATTATTTAAAACAAACAATAAAAATGTTAAACAGCAGTTTTGTCCATCAAAATAGAAAAAAGAGATTGCGATATAACAAATATGGCTACTCTGTGTATTCATAACAATGGTGTGTTTTATTTCTCCGCCTTAACATTCACCGAGCTCTAACCCTGTATTCTTTAAGCCTGTAGTCAAAAATTATTTAAGAAGTTTAAAAACGAATATCATTATAATTCAAATCAGATTGAATAATATTTTTTAACTATTAGAAAGTGTCTTTTAGTTTTGTTAGAGTTTGAAAATTGTGCCTTCTTAACTGTTAATTGCACCTAACACTAAAGCAAACTGAAATTTCTATTAACACAAAATTTGGTTTCGAGTTTCACTCATGGTAAGGTAAGTAGGTAGTTGGCGTTTCCCACAATCTGTAATGCAAATGCTTCTTATTTTACTGATTCACTAAGTTTCTATTTCACAAGCAGACGATATTATCTACTTTAAATGAAAATGATGTTAATTCACTTTATTACTTGAAATTAAGATAGAAACCAAAACTCACTTTCAAAAAAAATATTTCAGTCTGCTCATTTACATTAGAATAAATAAACTTATTTCATAGAATTTGAACCAAGCTCAAATAAAACCAGAATATTTTTTTTTGATATTCTTAATAATAAATATTAATAAAAAATAAATAAATATTATGAAATTTGGGGGGGAATGGCGTTTTACGTTTGCGTTTTCAAACAAAATATTTTAATCTTGCAGTCTCGCATTTTCAAATTCTTCTCAGCGCCTTTTTCGTTTTCTATTTCCATCTCTTTTCTTCGAAGTGAAATGATTAAAAAGTGTACAAGCGCTAGGATTTTGCCTTTAATTCTTTAACTAGAATCTACAAGTGATGTTGAAGTGTAATAGATACCATATTACAAAAAAATAACGTTAATCTGACCATTAACCGACAACCATTCACCATTGCAAAAAAAAATCTAAATCGGTTGTCAGCCAATAGTTAAAGTACATAAGTGCGATGAGGTAGCTAGACCTATACGAGATTTATAAATAAATAATATTTTTTTAAAAAAAATCCAAATAATAATAACAAACAAAGAGTACACTACTCTTTTTAGGTCAATTAAGAAACCTAACACCTTTGAAAATCCGTTTCTGATATAACGTTAATAAAAATGAAGTCGTACAATATAACAAAATCTATTACTTATTTTACTTATCTTCTTTTCTTTTACTTTTCTAAAGTTTTCTTGACATCACCTTAGTACTTACTAAGAAGATGTCAAGAAATTTGACTACGAAAATAACAAAAGATGTGACTTCATAGTTTAAAAATGTTTCACAAATTGCTTTCTTCGTATATATTATTAAAAGAAAAAAGTTTGTTATTCAAACTGTGAACAAGAATTTGAAATTATAATATTTATTTTACGAAATAATAAAATAATTTACATAGAAGGTAAAATAATAATAAACTTATTAAAATATATAACTTCTTTACTGCTATTCAATTAATAGAGATTTCATAACTCATTTGAAAATTAATAATTATAATAAAACCAATATTTGATTTCTATAATAACAAAGCTGTGACTATTTTTTTAATCCAACTATTGCAACGTCGAAGCAGCTGAAATGAAGCTTTGCATTTTCTAGAATAGTTTCACAAAACATTATATAATATTCAAGTAATGCTTACTGTTTATAATAAATTAATATCGCGTCATTATTTATGGACAGAATCAAATTTGATGTATAAATTATTTGAAATTATAAATTTATCAATTCAGGGTGTATTTATTAACTTGTATGTAAGACAAATATTGTTTAGCCTATTAACTATTACCCTAAGTTCCAAGTGCAGAAAAATATGTTAGTTAGTCAATATAGACATAGCTATAAAATAAACTCTTATTATTAAAGCACGTTTTTTGAATACAAAAGATAATGAGAACAAGTTTATAAATGTATTTGTTTTTAATTATTTGTAACGTGAAATATAACGGGGTGAAATTTTCAAAAGATTTAATGTTATAATTCTACAGTTAAAACTCACGTGTTACCTATACATATTTGTCAACGATTTAAAAACGGTTAATAAAAACTATATATAGTATTAGGTATAATCAAATTTCTTTGATTCGGTAAAAGTTAATTTAATTGGTTAAGATACTACATGCTGATCTTCTATGAGTGGGTGTTATTCTGGTCAGAGTACATATAACCGAAATTGTATTTATATAAAAATTAATATTTTATTTCATAATATACTATAATTAATTAAAAGTGGTTGATATGGTTATCAATTATCATCAATTACAGTGGTCTGTAATATTATAAATACTATTACAAAAACTCAAAGGGATAATGAAACGCTTATGATGAAGTTAAGATATAGCTGCAAAGAAGATATTCAATTATTTAAAACCAAAATGTTTAATGTTGTGAAAATGTTATATTCGCTTTTTATTACCTTAGAAAGTACCAAACATCTTCTGCATGTAAAAGTGTGATTTGAGTGGGGCAGGGCGAAACTAACAGTGCCACTCACTCGGACCCAACCGTGCGTCACGTTCATTTTGTAGTTTGTGTTTTCCGTGGCAGTGAATGTGTTTGCTATTCCTTGATAGTCAATCAATCAGATTAAAATTATGTATCTCTACATATTTATAATTATTTACGTTCGTTTATTTAAATAATGTTGATTTATTTGAATTTAAGACAGAAAATTGACCTAAAAATGGTAATTTACAATTTTTACATATCTGTTGTGTTTTTTGAAATTTCCATCCAACTTGTGATCGCAAGTTGGCTTACAACAACTTAAATGTATTTTCTAAACTTTGAGTCAGCTTTACTCGTGACAATCCAAGATTGTACAATGTTATATAAACAAAAAGTCTTTAAAATTTTCTAAAGTTATGAATAACATTGAAATAATACATATATGTATTTTGAAAAGAAACTTCAGAGTTTAGTTTCAAAAATTATATTTGTTCTTACTACAACAGCAATCTTGTGTCAATATTCTACTATAATTATTATAAACTTGGCAGATTGTGAGGTGGGATGGATGGATTTTTGTTATTCTTTCATGTAAAAATTTTGAGGAAATTTCACAAAGTATACAATATTTTGTAAATTATTTAAAATTTAACAAAGATGAGCAAAATCTTAAATAACTTATAAACCCCGAGATTCAGACAAAGGGAGTTGTCGAGAGATATTTAGGGGTGTAAGTTTGTATGGTAGTTTCATTTTCGAGGCAACTTATAATTTTATATATTTAGATTGATTAAAAGTAAATTTAAGTCTGTATTCATTTGAAAATAAATACATAATTTTTTGTTAAGTATCAGAATGAAATCTGTAATAGATAACTACATTCCAAATAAAAATAAGTCACTAGTCAGTCGGCTATTGTGTAAAGAAAAAAATGTACTTAAATGGCCGGAGGAGACTAATAATTAATTATACATAGTTTTCAATATTTAAAGGAATTTGAAGAAGTCGCAATTTGTGATTAAATTAAATATTTTTCTTGAAGGCGTCGGTACTTTATGAGGCCCTACGAAATATAAAGATAAAAAACTTTTTTAGTAGTAGTAGTAGTAGTAGTTAGACAATATTTTTACATTAGATATTTTACTGTTGGAAAAATATATTATATTAAAGCAATTTTATCAAACCTTGCCCATTTTACTAAATAACGGCTGAATAAAAAAAAAAATAAGGAATTTCACAATACCACCCGGTATAAACAAAGCATAGAGTTTATGGTTAGAGATTTAACTTTTACATTATTTACTTCTTTTATTATTCCTTCCTAAATAACTGAATACCTATACTAAATACTAAATACTCATGCAGATATCAATCTAAAACCGGAAAGAAACATAAGAAGAAAGGAATAAACTTGGAATAAATCTAAGATTATATTAAAAGTTTTTATACTCGTACAAGCATATGTGATATTATTTCACATTTAATTTTATATTGTTATAAATATCATTTAAGAAAATATTTTTAATTTAATCAAAATTGTAAAATTATCATAAAATAAATATATAAAATGCCAAATAAAATACATCAAAACGACTTTATATAACCTTTTCTTTAACTTTTTGTAGATTGTAATTATACTAAATGAGTATCAATTAATCTTAAACATCAACTTATTTATTATATTTTAACATGTTATTTACACTGCAACCAATTTTATAAAATATTAGTTACCTTTATTTACAAAACAATTTTAGAATTTGAACAAGAGTTTAAATATTGCAGTCATCAATATTTACGATAATGCGAACGAATCATATTAAATTCTTGTTAAATTATTTATATTAAATCATAATTAAAACCTAGTATACCTAGTATAGTAGTATAGTATGTATGTATGTATTATGCATAATGCGTAATTCTGACGCAGAATTAGAAATATGCTTTTGTGTCGTAAGTCACCTTGCTATCAAGTGAGTGAGTGGAGGAAAATTTAATGTTAAATCTGGTAACACTTCGGACACACATAAAGATTTTACTTCACCCCTAACTACACCCCATTTACTTGCGAATCCATAATCAGTTCCGATTACCAACTATAAAGTTTTTTATTTTAATTTATATAAGTATAAATATGTATATGTAAATATAAGTATAACAATGGTTAATCTGAATGATTAGCAAGAGTTCAAAAATGATATAGTAAAATAATTTATATCCTTTGTTTAAATAATTAATTAACATTTACATTGTTTTTGTTTGTGATAATTTCTTCTTCGTCATATTTGGAATATACAGGGTGGGCCATGAATTAGTTAACATTTGAAAAAATCGTATAAAAAAAACCATTTAACATATTTTAGAAATAGTTTATTTACGAGAAAGATAATTAGTTGTAATTTTTTTTTTTTAATTATTTCGTCTAAATGACCACCGTTTCGGTTTTTACACTCATCTAAGCGAGTCCTGAAGTTTTCGAATACTCTTCTGCAAAGAGACCGCGAGATCACCGACATCTCTTCGATGATTTTTTCTTTAAGTTGACGGAGTGTATTCGGTTTATCAATGTAGATACGACTCTTTAAATAACCCCATAAAAAGAAGTCTGCTGGGGATAGATCTGGACTTCTGGGCGGCCATGGGATGTCACCTCGTCTGGAAATCAGCTTTTCCGGAAACATTTCTTTGACCACCGGCAAGGACTCGTTCGATGTGTGTGTGTGACACGTGGCTCCATCTTGTTGAAACCATGTGTTACGATTATAGCCAGCAAATTCCAGTAGCATCGGTGCTAAAAACTCCCGTAACATTTTCACATACTCGGCAGAATTGTAACAGAACAGAACAGTAACTGAACGGCCTCGAGAATCTTCAAAAAAGTAAGGTCCGATGATTCCTTTTGCTGAAATTGCAGCCCATACAGTTACCTTAGGAGAGTGAAGTGGCCTTTCATATTTAGCTTTGGGATTTTCGCTGCTCCAATACCTACAATTCTGTTTGTTTACATGTCCATTTAGGTGGAAATGGGCTTCGTCAGAGAATAAGATGTTGTCAAAATTACTGAATCGAGTTAACATTGTTTCGGCATATGACTTACGCAAATTTAAATCATTAGGGTTTAGTTCTTGCACTATCTGGATCTTATATGGATGTAATTTCAAATCTAATTTCAAAATACGGCGTAATGATGTGCGGGATAATCCTATTTCAGTCGAACGTTTGCGCGTCGATAAATCTGGATCACGTCGAACAGAAGCGGAAACTTGCTGCACGTTCTCTTCGCTTCGAGAAGTCCGCGGGCCGCCGGTTTGTTTTTACATTTAGTGTAGATCCCGTCTCTTCGAACTTCTTCACCCATTTCTTTATTAAAGGAGCACTTGGACACTGACTTAAGTCGTGTAAACCATATTCAACGCGAAATAAGCGTCTCACAGTAATGAGCGAAAAGTTGTTTAAATAAAACTGTTTCAGACAGTAAGCGCGTTGTGGCCCCGTGAAGCGATCCATTGCGACTAAATTTCCAAGAAGCGAGCTATTGCCCCCGCCCGCGCCCGCGCCCCGCGCGGCAATAGTTTGCGTGGTAAGTTACATTTAAATGTTAACGAATTCTTGGCCCACCCGATATAACCTAAGATCTTTATTGAACATTTGAAATCGAAGCAAGTATGGACGTGACAATTATTGAGCGTAGCGAACGAAGTGAGCGGAGCGTTTTATTGAGCGAAGCGAACGAAGTGAGCGGAGCGTTTTACTGGAGACTTTTTACATTCTTTGTCACGAATTGGCTCGAAAACTACTTGACGGAAAATTATGAAACTTTGCAATCAAAAAGACCCACATTAGGTGATGGTTTTTATAAAAAAAAAAATGAAAAATGTCCTCAAAAAAAATTTTTTTTTAATATCATGTCAAAAAACTGATATCCCATTGAAGTCAATGGGAAACGATGAGTCAATACACTGGGCTCGCTTCGCTCAATATGCAAACGGCACCCGAGATTTCGCGAGCGCAGCGAGTCGAAATTGAGGGTTTGTTGGCGCCCCTAGTTAAAATTAAGATCATTAAGTTAATGTTTTTTATGCATAAATTTTTATGATACGTTTTCATTACGATTACTATGCAAAAGTAATTAAATTAAATTATGCACATATTCATGCATAAACAATAATATCAACAGACACACAAAGCATTACGTTTTTATTTAAAGCCAGGCTCAATATCGAATAAATTAACTGGTTTTATTATATTTTAAGAAGCGACTATAATTATCGTAGGTAATTTGAAGTAATCTCTTATATACTTATATTAAACGAAAACACTATTAAAATCATCTCTATTATAAAAAATCTAAATGACACTTACAATGGACAATTAAAGATGTCTGTCTACCCTCCTTTTTTAAGTCAAGAAGACCGTAATTACAATACTTGTTCTTCAAATAACATGTTATGTAGACCAAATTATCTAAAATTGTAAACCACCTGAAAATCGCTTTTTACAAGATCGAGGATCGAGAACTTTTTACCTTGTTTCACAAATCAAATAAGGATAAGAGAAGTGCACATTAAAGCCTACGCTCTGAACATTCATAATATCTCATGAAAGCTTGGGGCCTAACAAGCACTAAAGGCTTGTGTCGACGCCCAATAATAGATACACTACTAAATTATGAAACATTGCTAGGTGAATCATTAAAGAAAGTATTAAATCCTACAGTATGAAAATTTATGGTACAAGTTCAAAATACTTACGAAATATTATACCAATAAATAATACCCGGGAAGTACCGGTACTAAAAATATGATTATTTCATAATAATTAATCAGCCTTTCAACTAAACACGCCAGAAAACTAAATATTGTAGAATACTTAGGCTAATATTAAAATGAACCTGGGAAGTGCTTCTGATTGAAAATACACGAGGGGTCACAAGAATCTCAAATTTAAAAATATGCAAATAAGCTAAACTGTTGTTACGCACTACGAACGTCAAACTACATGTGGGTAAATAAGACACAACAACCAACAACCGTAATGAATCTAGTTCAGTCGTATCAAAATCAAGGAACTGTTTGTTTTAAGAATTATAATAAACTGATTTCATATTAATATATTATTGAATATAGTTTTTGATTCATACTGTATATACATAATCTTAAACTATTTTAAAGTAATTTCTAAGTTCACATGAAAAAAATCCAATTTTATCTGTAAAGTTACTTAAATATCAATTTTCAACTAATTATGTTATTAGAAGATTGTAATGTGAGCGTCAACTTTATATTCGTTATCATACGATAAAAAGAGTTAAGAGGGTACTCTGCAAAATAATTAAGAATAAACAACAATCGTTCAATCTGCAAGATAGTGTGGAGTTTTGAAAATGTAGAAGTTAAGAGATGAAATATATTAAATTTATTTTCTAATATTTCTCTTCGATCTAAGAGTTCAGGTGGTTTGAGGCTTACAATTTTTTTTATCAATACTTTGATGACCAACTGAAGGAGATACATAGCCATGTATCTCCTTCAGTTGGTCATCTGCCTTCCAATCGGAAGAAGTTGGCCTTTACGATGGCTGCGACTATAGCATCTTCACTGAGGTCAGTTCCAAGCGTTTCGTGAGAAATATTGAAAACCACAAAAGATAAGTATTATCTGTTAACATCAGGAATCTCCATTTGGTTATATTTTTATCAAGTATTTCCGCCTGAAGTTAAAGAGCCTCGAGTGCTGATAAGACGAAGCTTTGAGAAGTGGTGAATTATCCCATTAAATTGAAAGTGGGAATCGCTGTATGAATAGAACTTCATAGTTCTATTCTTACAAAGATTTTGTTAAAATTTATTAATTCTTCTATTGAAGTGTTTCGTCAGTTCAGTTATTGATTATTTAATGCATAATCCATAGTAAATTAGTTGCGAAAATATCTCGAATTATTATTTAGTTAGGATAATAAATAAGGTGTCTTTAAAGATAAGATAGTGTACAGGAAATACATGATGGTAGGTTACTGCATTAATTGAGTTTAACAGCACATGGGTATAAATTATAGAATATAATAGAATTAAAATAATTAAGTCCACCGAAAAGACATGTTACATGTCAAGCAAACCTAGACCTAACAAAAGAAATCACATATATGTTACCTTATACTAATTTCTTCAACCATAAACTTTTCATTTTTCTCGCAATTGTTGGTAAAAGATAGTAAAGAAGAATTATTAATTTATTATATTATTATTTAATTCAGTTCCTAAAAATTTAGGCATACCTATTTTTGCATATATTATTATTATAAAAATCTATTTTATAATTAATGATAAACATTATGTGTGTGTATGTACCATATATATTCAGTGAGATATTGTAAGATATTTCATTCAAGTTTATTTCAAAACAATGTTGTAAACATTACGGCAACGATAAAAGTTCTATTTCATGTAACATTTTTAAATCTTGAATTTTAATTTCTACCTTTGCCTTCACGGAGATTACAATTCATGTTAAAATATTATTTCACGTTTCATCGTATGAATATGAAAAACATATTCAATGTAACTAAAGAATTCATTGCAAAAGTTTGTTACGAATACATATATATTGTCACTCAAAACATTATTGTATAAGTAAATAGCTTATGATGACATATATTGTCACACTACTAAATAATAAAATATGGTACAAGGCAAATGTCGTTTATATGATTATTGTGTGTGTGTTTATATGAATATTGTGACTTGAAATGCTTCTAATGTACTGCTGAATAAATATCATGATATTAAAGGTCAACAACAACAACAACAACAACAACAACAACAACAACAACAACAACAACTACAACAGCAACAACAACAGCCAACAATCAAGTTCACACAAAAATGTCGTTCTCTGAATAAGGCAAAGTTCTCTAGCAAATGCAAATTTTGCTTATCTTTGATAACTAGTTTAAAGCCAATTCGCATAAGCCAATTCGCAATATATAACAAACAAAAACAGCAAATACAACAGCGTTAAAATGGTTAACTGGCTATGCTTTCTAATTAATAACAAAAAATACATTTTAGTTTAGAAGAAATATCAAAATAATTTGCCTTGCAAATTGAATCTGATGATTATTACACGAAAAACTTTTAGCAGTTCTGAACTGATTTCAGTGACTTCTATACTAATGTCACTAACTTAACTAAATCGAAACATTTGGTATTAATTAATACGCTAGTTTACTAAGACAAAAAAAAGTAGAAATATAAAATAAAAAGAATATATGAAAAATATTAGCAATAGAAAAAATAAAAAATAATTTTCTTTACATTCAAAATGAAAGAAATGGACGGCATTTCTTTCATTTTGAAGGAAATTATTGCAAAAGATCCTTTATAAAATTTTTATCATTTTATTAATAAAGTATAACGAACAGATATGAAATTCATTTATGTTTAAAATCATAACCATAAAAATAGATATTTGAGAGATTGAGGTTTTCATATGTGGTTATTGAAAGTGCGATGGTAGTTATATAAATGTTATGGTTGATCTTATATTTCAGAAAGGAGAAATAAATGTTAGTAGAAAGTCTTAATAAATCAGATAATTAAATTACTCGACGTCTAGCCGGTGTAACGATTATTAATGTTCTTATCTAACGAAGAAAAGCAGATGATTACATTGCTATTCTACTTTCTTTTGACTTGGGTTTAGACATGGATCTAAAACCAAGTTTCTTACTTTAGACATCATTATTCATCACCATTGATCCATATCAATCATGATGGTGGTGATGGTGGTCAATGGGAATGAATCATGATGTTTAAAGTAAGCGTCTAATTGTATTAAGAAAAGTAAAAAATGACTGGATATAAATATTAGTGTTTGTGTTATTACGTACGTTCATGGAAGTACGTTTTATAAGATCAGAAATCGCTAGAACTTTCGAAGGAACAATAAATTCAAATAGCACTCAAATTTGCGACCTTTAAGACTTGATGACTGCGAGATGTTTTTTTGTGAATCAGTAGAAATCAATTGATTGGTCACAAGGTTAGCAAGAGGGTAGTTTGAAATAATCTTTAACCATATTTAATAGAGAACACAATTTCTTAATTGTGAAATATATTACATTTCAAGATTTCATATAAGTATATCATAATGATTCATTAAGTACATTATTCGGAAAACTTCATTGTAATATTGTAATAATAAATATATATATTTATAAACTAAAACTAATAAAATAAAAGAATTTGTTGTACACCAGACAGACAAAAAAATACAGCGTACAAAAATTTATAAAAAAACATTAACCTTAAAGAAACTTAATTATATAATAGTAAAAGCAATAATGTTTGTTTTTGTATTGTATAATTAAGTACGCATTTGTGGATTTATTTGATTTCGAGAAGCTTATATATAAGATTAAATCAAGGTTCGGAAAAAATATAATCTAGTTCCTTTTTGCTAACAAAGGAGTACAAAAATTTGCTTCGCCATAGATTGGCCTAAGCATACTGATATTAACGATTTACTTTTATTTTTTAATTTCAAACAATATTATAACTTTCTATTTTAATTTCAATTACCAAGTTTATGTTAGAAATATTGTTAAAATTCAAAAATATATTGTCTTAGTAAATATTTCGATTCTTTTAAAATTTAATAAAATGTTTGGAAAAAAATAATAATTCAAAGTAAATAATTGCAATGATAACAAATAAATATGAACTAAAACTTTTTTTTTTAGGATTGTATACTTTCTGACGTACAAAGAGAATGTCATCAATACTAAATAATTATTTAAATTGTTGTGTGTAGTATAAGTTAAAATATAAAAGTAGTACAACAAGATATAAAATTGCTTCAAATTCATTATCAGCATAAAAGTAATTTAAGAGACTATTAAGTAAGCAACACGGAACTAACACTCACAGTCGGAAGCTTGGTCTTAATTCACTTCGCATTACTTATACGGTTCTTGGCATCGAATATAAATAGAACGTACATAAATCTTTTGTATATGAACATCTTGTACTACTTTTTAAGCGATCTCAGCAAAATATTCAGAAACCATATTACTTGTTAAATTATACATACTTGTTTTAAATAAGGTGTTATTTTAAAATGATTAGGACTGTAATATTAAATGTTTCAAATATTTTATTGTAATAATATTTTAAGAAATTGCATTGTTTTTCATTGCAAAAAAGTTCTTCCTTTGGCACCTATGTAGGTATTCGTCGACTCTTTATTTTTATTTTATTTATAAGCAATTTTTTTTGTATTTATTTAAAATTATACTTTAAGACATTATATTTCAGAAAAGTTATCTCGTAAGTATCGTTTGTTGCCCGCAAAAACAAATAGATAAACTAAAATACAGTTTTATGAATAAATGTAAAAGTATATATACATATATTAATCTAGACCTCTCTTTTCTTTAGTTTAACATCTATTTTGTCCATGTAAACAAAATTTACATTCATTGTAACTTAAGTTTACATGTATAATTCAGGAAATGCTCTACGAACCATTTCGAAGCCGTGTCGAAATTTAATATAATTTCAATAATGCAATTTCAATAAAGGCCGATGCACTCACGCTATTACCGAACCTTAATTGTTCTTGATATCAGTTATGAGGTCTGCAAGCTTACTTACTGTGTAAATTCAAAACGTTCTTAGCGTAGCGTTGTTACCATTATATGTCATAAAAATAATTATATGAAGTCATAATCTTAATAAGATTCGTATAAATAAATTTAGCAATAAAAAAATATTAATATCGATTACTGATATAAAAACTTGTATTGTTACTATTGATTAGACTAAGCCTAGTTCATTAGAATTCGTTATATAATTTCATTTTATTGTTTATTCTCTTAAACTTCTCTTTTAAAAATATTGGTATGATAGTATATTAATCGTATTATTGCTTTTCCACAGTATGAGCTTAAAAAACTGAAAACATAAAAGTTTGACGTTACGGCAGACCCTAGACTTAATTGCTCTGTAGTGACTAATGTGATTTGTAACGTTAACTCTATTAATAAATATAAAGAAAAGATATCCGATAAAAAGATTATAAAAGATGGATGGATAAGAAAATGTAAATATTCTAAAAAATACCCATAAAAGTTAATAAACGAAACGATTTTATGAACCTTATGGATTCGTGAGACCCTTTGTCAGTCATGCCAATTGTTTATATTTAAAACTATTTCACAGAATCTATGGAATTTTAGATAGATTTTTATTATAAGAAGTCTTTTATTAGTGTTTCAAGTTAAACATATATTACTTTTCAGACTTACAAAATTCAGACTCTAGTTCCAAACAGGAAGTTGAAGGAGGTTGAAGAAGAACCGGCAATACCTTATTTAAAAATAAGGTATACTAATAGTTAACACCTTGGAAGTTATTACAGTTAATAAACATGTGCAGACCAGTTAAGCACTTGATTACTACCAGACCCTCTTATTTATAAACTGGTTATAACATAATCTTTAGTTTTGATACAAGCTTTTAATTTAAACTTTTTGTCGGATTATAAGTAATAAAAGTTTAAAAGTTCATTAAAGAAATTAATTGTTCAAAAGTTCAATGTAACAAATGTTGAACAATAATATTTCCTTGTTGAGATAATTCTTTGAATTTTGTTGTTATAAAATCTTTTCGTGAGTACAGGTAAAAGAAATATTACATCACACCATTTTGTAGGATCCGCATTTACATCGTGACTCGTGTACTTCATCGCCGAGCTAATATTACACGACATACATTGTCAAGCCGTGTCTCCGTTTATTCTTCGCGTCCTTCAAATACAAATTTAAAAAATATAATATAATATATTTCGATTCACAAAAATAAAGTTTGTACAGCATGAGCGTAATATATAGATAATCTTCAACGAAGCAAATTTTCAAGTCCTGAGTTAGATCTCCGTACGTGAATTGGAATCATGAATAACGTATTTTATTACTGTCATGAAGGATATAAAATCATTACCGATTAAGATGTTGTAGTTTTCATTAATATGCAAGAAAGCACTGTAAGAAATTTATATTAGGAAAATATGAAATGTATTTTAGTTTTTTTTTATAATTAACATACCATAAGAAATATTTTGTATTAAATTATATAGGTGCTTTGAAAATAGAAATTGACGTCATCTGTTTGATTAGAGAAAATTATAATTAGAATAGACCATGAACGTAGATAATAATATTTATATATTATACTATAAAGAGTATGATATACATAATGAAAATTAAATAACATTCATTGTCAAAAATATGTAGCCTGGTTATAAATCCGGTTATAATAACAACATATACCGAAAAAAGGTGTGTCAATATGGTTCCTTTGTAACATTACACTACATTCATCATGGTTCACTGAAAGGAACACCGCTGTGATTTTTTTGTAGATTACTATTATTCACTATTTATTACCGGCTATTTGAAATTTATAAGATCAATAAAAGAATTTTCAGGAGTAAAAAAATAAATACTATTTTATGAAAAAAAGACACGTAAATACGAGTTGCTTTCAGAAAAAAAATGAAATGAAATTATTTATATAGGTAATAAGTGTTAGTAAGATTTGAAGTATGCACTGTAACGAAAAGATATTAAAATGTGACTAAATAATCATCGGTAAAAGAATGTTTAATCTTGTGGTGGTATCTCAATGTACACTTTCGTCATTGCCGATAAGAGCATCGCTAGCGAAAAAAAGACCACCGGCATTTGGAAAAGCCCATTTGTATATAATGTGGTTGATAAATGCTAGCACTGACTGCAAATAAATATTACACTTAAACAGAATTCACGTTCCGACCCTGACACATACATATGATTTGTATTATCTTTAGATACATATATAGACATATATATATATATATATATATATATCTATATTTAGGCTATAATATGTTTGTGTCAGCGCGAGTGTGTGAAAAATCCTTAAGGCGTCTATCTATTCCAGCTTTGATAGTAACACAATTTAAAAGCGATTCTGTTATTGTAATTGTGCTCAATGTAATTTAGTTTTGTGTTTAATAATAATTTTATATTAAATTGCGTCAGATAATAGTAGCTGAGGTTATCCTGCGGTGTGTAGGAAATCATTATTGGGTTATCAGCTCTGCTTTTATTGATATTTCACTGCTGTCTGAACCAGCGATTTAATGTTTGCACAGTTGTATAAACATATCAATACCTAAAATATGCATTGTATGCATTTAATTAATTGAGACATGCTAGTAAGTAGGTAAATATGTTTAATATATAGACCGGGATGACAACACTATTACGACAGTAATCAAGATTTTTTGCGATCAATAATCCAAATCTGGCTTCAACTGATAAATTCATAAAAAAGTATATACAAGTGTAAATTTTCGCGTATTGGATGATACAAGAATTCAAGATTGAAATCATTATTTGAAACGAAAATTAGATAGTTGGAATTTTATTTCAATACCTAATAATGCCTTGATCAGGATATTTTTAAATAAATTAAAAGTGTATTTGTGATAAAAAGCAGGACATTTTAATGATGTCTGTTTCATGGAAAATCTAAGTTAACCTTATTACAATTTCAAATTACGGTTCTTGAATTTCAATTTTCTGCTTGCACGTACGAAAATGCAGCTTTGAAAGTTACATTATAATTTAGAAAATTATGATTTGCTCCAATAAATTGGTTTGCTAATTCTAAAGGATTTGATATATAGAATTCTATAACGTTTTTATTTGTTAGAGGAATTTATGAAAACTTTATTAATTTTGTACTAATACTTTTCCTATATTTTTCGAATCTATAGTTATAAAATGTAGATATTGTACTGAATTTAGTCTATTTATATATGGTACTGATAAAAAATTTGACAATTCTGAAAAACTTTTGGTACCTAAATTTAGAGTAAAAAATAACTTTTCTATTAAAAATACTTGTGATGTAAGAATGTTTACCAGAAAAGAGTTATGATTTTTTTTCCCAAAAATTTTCGGTTTTTTTTAACCCCAACCGTAAGTTATTGAAGTTAGGTTTTCGGTTTATCTACATTAGTTATAGGTATTCATTCATCAAAGATGTATTATGAATATTTTATGAACGCAATTGATCTACTTTGTATAGGAAAAAAGTTATAGTCGAAAAATGAAATGAGAAAAAGTGAGGGCCTAGCGCCCTCCGTGGCCGGATTTCTCTGTTTAAAGAACTTGACCTTCATTTTTGGATTGTTAATTTTTGTGCAAACTTTGAAAGCGATCCGAGCGAAACTGCGGCCGCTATGATGCTGACAAAAGTCGAATCTGGACGCACGCATTTTTCCAAAATTCGAAAGTCGGGTACACCTGAATGGGCAGACCGAATTCTTCGAGGTCTACCCAAAATTGATAATATTTAAATAAATACAGATAACTGAAGCGGCTATTTTTGACAGATTATTTTACCAAAATTCCAACAACATCCACGCGCTATTTTAATTCTTCATTATCTGTTACAACCGCTGAATTGACTAATAACGTTAGAATCAGTCATTTGAAACCTTACATCTGAAAAAAACCTTTGGTATGCAATTGAACTACTCAGCATTATTATAAATAACATTACCCCACTATTAATAAAACCGTTTTATAGCCAGATTTAAATATATTTGTATATATTAATCATAATCAGTTCAGTGTAACAGAACTAATTATGACGAAAGAAAAAGTACTATGTCACGTGTTCTTTATTGGTTTAAAATTAACAATTTGGTTTTAAATGCTAAGAAAACTAAATGCCTAAAGTTTACAAGTCCTAATTTTGTAAAAAGTCTAAATTGTAGTTGTAAAGTAGTAGTTGTCCTTTAATAATAAAATATTAGAACCGATTGACTCAAAGATTTTCTTATGTACAACTTTAGATAACAAGCCTCAGTGGAACACTCTCTCTGTTTTTCAACACTGGCAGGCAAACTGAGCTCGGCCGTCTTTGCAATAAAACAGTAAGACAATTAACGAACGTTAATACGGCTTGACTATTCGTTTATTTTAGTTATTTCCATAGTATAGTATGGGTGAATGCTGCCGAAATTAATTCTATATCTGTTTTACAAAAAAGAGCTATGTGGGCTAATTATTAACTAAAAGCTAGTGATACTCTGAGATATGTTTTTTTAAGTAATTGGTATTCTTACGGTAGCTTTTTAATATATAACAACATATTATTTATACGGCAAAATTGAAATACTTATATCAAAAATAAACTCGTAACACCTAATTTTCGTCTTTGAAAGGTTAACAAATTTTTCATATAAATAATAAAATTCCACAAGATGTCTTAGTCCTTTCATTGTTTAGTTTTAAATATAAAAATGAAAGTGTACTATTAAATAAATATTAATAGTGAAAAGTTTTTAGATTTTAGTTTTCAAATAAAATATCTATATGAGGAAGCATTATATTAAGTTTACACATCTACTAAATATCATTACTTACAAACGATTATTATTTTTATTCAAATGCAGAAGTCTTTTGTTCTTGATGTCAATCATGGTGTGTTTGTTATAGAGACCATATGATTTGTAATATTAAATACTAAACTTAATAAAATATGAAAAAGTTATAAATCTATTATACACCTAATGTTATATAATTTGGTTATTCAATATTTTTTTTTCTCTGTTAATATTTTTTTTATATATAAAAGGTAGACAAACAGTTGTGTATATGCTAAAAAAATTAACAATTCAACACAAGGTTTGATCTCTCATAATCATATTATACAAATCGTATTCTCAACAATGCTTAATTTCCGAACATCCTAATCTTACGATCGTTGTTACCAACGATTTAATATCCTAATTAAAAGTAAGTAAGTAAGTTAAATTATAACTCCATTAATCATAACTTAATAAAGATAAAAAATACATTTGTTATTTAAGTAATACAAAAACTCATAACCGGTCTGGTAACCGCTCAACTACTGCCGCTTAGTACATTGAAGACCTCAATTTTAATAATTCTTAACAAAATACTTATATATTATCATGAGTTAATTTTTAATAAAGAATTTATTAATATATATTGTGTTGCAGATAGTAACACTATATATATTAATACAAGTTATTAATACAGGACATAATCAATAAAGTTTAAAATAACAATCTAAACTAATTGCCAGTAGTGTCCGCTGCGCCGCCTTGCACGGCGATTGCAATCTATCAACTTGCTTTCGCTTCATCGCAGCATAATTTTGTTATAGAAAATACAACTTCCTTAAAATAATTTAATAAGAGACGGTTGTAAGTACATATGTTTCGTATATTAAAAATGATCTCAGAGGATATAATGTACCATATTAAAATTAATTGAAAAATCAAATGATATTTATTCATTATGGGAATATAGACTATAGGAATATGGGAATGTAGGAGATAAAATGTAATAATAGAAAAATATAAATATTCACAAAAAAAATCTATTAACATCTATGTATGTATGGTCGCAAATCATTATGTAATGATTATATTGTTTTAAAATTTCCGTAATTATTTATAATTAGTTTTTAAATAATCATTCGTAATCACAAAACTATTATTTCTCTAATTTCAATCTCTTAAAGACATTGTATTGACTGATTGGTTGGTAATTGGTAAATTTCACATCCAATCGGTGAGATTCACATTGGATGTGAAATTTATTATTTAATAATTCGTATTGTTGCACCTTTTCATGTTAAACATTTAAAGTAAAACTAAATTAGATTTATTATATCTCCAACGTTCATTATGTTATTAAATAAACCAAACTTTATTCAATTTGCATCCTACGTGGGGCGACATCTGTAGAAGATTCATGTAAACTTGTAAGAAATGGAGTTTATAATCTTAAAATAAATGTAATTTTGATAAAATAAATCATTTAGAGTTAGATAAAATTCATTATAATATAAATTTTAAAGATTTAACTATATTTGAAGATTTTATATACAGTAATTTTAATATTTGCTTTAAACAAATTTTGATTGTTATTTAATATAAATGTAATTTATATTAAATAAAACACTTAGAGTTATATAAAATTCATTATAATATTAATTGTGAATATTGAACTATATTTTAAGATTTTATATACAGTAATTTCAACTCTTGCTTTAAAATAAGTTTTTATTGTGACCACGCCTAGAAATAAGTATAAATATGGCTGCTATTATTCAATTGCGTCATTCTTGTTACTAGCAGTTGTGCGAAAATAAACTATACCAATTCTAAGTGAATTTTCATTATAATGGACAACGAACACGGAATCTCTGACCTATCGCCGACATATGCAATGTTATTGAAATATTTTTCACAGGGAATACATAGGTACTCTAACACAATCCAGAAGGTAGGAGTCGCCATAATCTAAATGAAAAACTGTAAACACATTGCAACTATTACTGAATTGTAAAAAGTGGAGGTTTGTAAATTAATAAATCCGAGTTGAATTCAAACCTGTTACAATATCTCCAGAATACCTCTCCCCAAACGTGGTACGGATTATCTAATCAGGCTCCACTTGTTCACTGGTCTTGGCTGTTTAATATTATTTAAATAATACTGCTTGCAGTAATTACATCTAGTTATAAACCATTTATAACTTGTAAATTATCATGTAATATATAACAAGTAACCTGAATGATTTTTTTTACTTGCCCCACCTAGGTAATTATATTTTTTACTATACGAAATTAAATTGTAAGCAATTATGATATTTTATTAATAATAATGATAAATATTCCAAATTAGATAGTTTATAATTATTTTTTTTGTGAAAGATAATATGATACCGATTCGGTTAGTCGAATTCTTTGTAAATATTAAGGAGTTTTTAGATTTCCTTTGAATTAATATATTTATATGAAAACGATATTACGCCTGTAAATCTCAATTAATTTAGATAAAATTTGTTATGAATAAAATGTTGCATATGACATAAGAAACACTAATCCTTTTATATTATATTTACCAGGTAATAACATAAAATATAATATTATATGAAAAATCCGTGGGATAAAGTTAATATAAGATTAGAAGTTAAACATACTAAACTGTTTAGGAGAATTTAAACAATGAGTAATATCTTTTAAATTAGTCTGAATACTGTACAATACCAAATAACTTAACGTAAAAGTATTGTATTACAAGGAAATTCCGGTACATATTTCACAACATAAACTATTGAAGGGTATCGATGGCACATTGGAGACGAGGCCTATGTGAGATGGCTTTAACCTACTTCTTGAAAATAAATGTAATATTTCGAGAGTTTTGCATTATTCATGATTTAATCCTTTTATGTATACCTTAAAATATAAGTCGACATATATTATTAAATCACATTTTATTAAACGTATATAACATTGGGATGAAGTAAATTAAAAATCGAAGTTGAGATTAAATTTATTTATATGGTTTGGCTTTCCAACATCACGCCAAAAATTTTTTTTTTAATATTGTACGTGTAGTGGTTTTGCTATATTTGCGATTATCAAAATCAAACACTATGTTTCTAAAAGATAAGATAACAACAGTTTATATTTTTAATTTTTTAGTGATGAGTTGATAAGATTTTATAAGTATTCTGTGAAATAAGCAAGCGTTTTACCCTTAAATTTGGAAATACTTCTTTTTTTAATTGTACACAAGGTATTTCAACGGTAAAAGATTTAAATGATTTATTTGATATTGACGACGACAACGACGATGACGTATAGGTATCATTAATACAATCACATATATTGATTACAATAATATTTCTAGTTATACCTGTTGTCATTAGTTGTTAACTAACTGAATTCAATAAAATTAATTAAAAACACATATTGTAAGTAGTAAATAACACTTTTACATTATATTCATCAAAATTATATCTATTTATGAACGAAAAAGATCTAGAAAATTCACTATTTACTTAACCGACTCAAAACCTAGTTTCAAAAGATAGTTAAAGTTGTTACTAGGTTTTAAAAAAGGTTAACTGATATTTTTCTTAACATACATTTATTTTCATAATCATTGGGGCCTAAAAAACTGTCTTAAAAGTCTGAAATAGTTATTTTATGCCTACAATGAAAATGACTAAACTACTCCTTTTCCTAAATATTAAGAGTTCAAGACAGCTCGTGCGATATATATATATATATTTAATTTCCTGCAAAATTTGTTGGCAGTATCGTATGGTAATAGGTCAACCGTAGGGTATATCGCAACCTTGCCTAATTAGATCAATAACTTAAGATCAGCGATCCAAGTTAGGTCTAACCTAATTGATGTTAATAAACTTATCACCAAGTAAAAGTTTTGTAATCCATTTTCAGACGACGATTTCTCAGAAGACGTTTTCTATTCGGTACCTAATTTTTTAATACATTTTACCAATTACAATACCAATATTGGAAAACTTTGCTTAAAAGAAACTATTAACAAATAAAATTATTCCAATTACAGGAACAATAGTTATTATATAACGAAAATATTCAAACAATTTAAAATACAATGTTAAGTTATTTAGAAAGTGCTATGTTCGTTAATTAATGTAAGCCGATGTCGGATGTTAACTAAGTTATTCAATTTAACATCTTAACTTCATAATTCGCTTAAACATAATTTTGTTAAATACTGTAGGAATGTCTGAAAAACATTCCACAATATTGATTACCAATAAAGTTTTTTGATTCAATATTAATCTTATTTCGAAAATTTATAACTCGATTTTAAAACAACTGAAGTTATAACAAAAACAATTTTACAATTAATTTAATTTGGTTTCAGAATACTTTACATCTAAAAAGTAATTAATGAACACAGTAGAAAAGGTTTTTAATTCATGAAGAATTTAAATATTAAGTACATTATTCGACAGCACGGAACTAACATTACATTTGGAAGCTTGATATTGATCTACTTTTTATTAATCATACGCTTCTCGGCGTCAAGTGTAGGAACATAGAAAGAACAAATTTAATACTTTGCACTTCAGTTTTCGTAATGATGCTATCGAATGAGGCATTTGTGAATATTCGTATTAGTGCTAATTTATAAAAGGTAATTATGAACAAGTAGTTTAAAATAATTGCAAACTAAAGTGAAAATGGATTCTTCATGAAACAGAAATCTGTATTTAAAGCTATGGCGTATTGCCACTATTATTGAGATAATGAATTTTTGTTACATTACTACATTTTAGTTTATGTTTTAGTGTATTTAAATAATTTTTAGTTAAGTTAAAATTTTATTATTATCCGCATGCGAACATTTTTATTACCTATTTGCAGTGGAATTACCAAAAAATATAATATAAATTAACCAAATGCTCGATTGAATCGGATAGGAATATTCAAAAATTGTGAAACGTATCCTTTTAATTAAACTTACCTACCAATCACCATAGATTGCCAAGTTAGAATAAAAATTGCAACCATATTTAACATAATTTTGATAAGTAAATAGATTTTTAAATCATATATTTAAGGATCTGGAAATTTCTCAATTATACAAATATACCAGTAAGTAAATCATCAAAGTATAAGTTGTTCTGTCGTCCATTTCTAGAATTGCATAAATTGCAACCCATGAGAAATGGGGAGGGATCTAGAAGTCCGTTTGTAATTGTACGTCCCGGAACTTTGTGCGCATCGCCTCTCTGTAGGACAAATTTAGGTAATCAGGTTTGACTTTGATTTACTCGAGCTCTACTGTTGTTGAAGTATTAATAGCTATCTCTCGTAGTTATAAACACGATATTCACCGTCAGGGAATAAAATATTGTACAAGTGTAAGAAATAGTACCATATATTAAAGAATTTCAAGAATAAAAAAAAAAGTGCCGAAAGTGGGATATATAATTCGGAATTTACTTAACTCAAAACTTAATTATAATGAAATGAAACTATCAATAGTACAATAATTTAAATACCCTGCGTTAAATTGCAATTTTTAGTTACGTAAAATTTATAAAATAAAAAAAAAATAGTAAAAATAACGCAAAAATACTTTAAAAATAAATATAAGTAATATTTATTTGTAACTTATTTTTTTATTTATATATTATGAAGTACATTATTTTACTATTTACTGTTTATTTAAAATGTGCTATTCAATATTATAACTTGTACAGTTATTATACATACACATTATACATACACATTATACATATTATGTGTTCTTTCATAGTGTTTTTCAAACTACTAATTTTTCATACGGTCCTTATTTTTATTTGTAATTAAATATATAATACCAATTTTAACAAACAAAAATTTACAATGAATATCTTATATCTCGGAAACTTTACAAATAAAATTATGGGTAAAATATAAAATAAAATATTCCGGTGTTCAAAGGTGTAAGAAATTTACAATGTTCATCCAAAACAAAAATATTTTTCACCATACCTGGTATCTCAGTCGCCATATTCCTCGTATCTCGAAGTGTCCTATTTAATTTACACTACGTATATGTTAACAATAGTCACCTCTGTACACCACGCTTGAGATAATAATAAAATACTTATTGGTTTTTTAGTAAGAGGGTTACTGTACTAGATAAGTACAAACTTTCAGACATAAATGTAAGTTACGGATAATTGAAATAAAAAACTTTGATTTTGAATAAAGTTTTGTACAAGTTTAATTCTCTTATTATCTCCAGTGCAATAGCTAGTAACAGGCGTAGGTAATAAACAAGTCTAATTTAAGATACAACATTTAAATGTTTAGACATTTATATGTTAAACCAGGTGATAACAATTAAAGGAAAAATACCTATTCGACCTTATTATTAACAAAGATATTTGTGTTAGTAGATAAATAAATTGAATACAGTTGGATATTTCATGCACAGCCAAGTAAATAAAAAAATTTCCATACACTCTTTAATTATAAAAATGCTTGGAAATAAATTAAGACTTAAAACTACAGGGTTGCAATTGAAATTAGTATGCAAATGCCGTTTGTACATTTTGTTTATCTCGATGCATCTGATCAATTAATCTGTTTGCGCTGTAGAGAACTTTGAATACTAACAGAGCAATAAATATTGTTTAGTGAAATGTTATTTGAGTATTTTTATAAATTACTTAACTATAACAATTGCACATGGATTGGATTTTAGCTTACAGAGACTTCGTATTCATCTTATTATAATTTACTTTACCACGCAAACTATACAATTAAGGTTAGCTAGCTAACTTTACTGTGGCTTATCTTAACTCATTGATCTCAAAATACATAAGATGACTATATACTCGTACATAACAATTTCACACGTAAGTTTTTCTGCTATTGTTACTGGGAAGATTTTCGAAAAAACACAAATACCAATAATATTCTTATTCTCTTCATTGAAAATGAATAAAATTTACACGATTTCGAATATACTTATTAAAAATATCAAATATATATATTCCATATGGTATCCTTGCAATCTCTAAGGATGTCTGGGAGAAATCCAAGACAATCTAGTTGTATTATTCATCTCGTACTATTTGTTTTTGTTATTATTGTTTTGTATATTTCGGATAGTGTAGACTAAAGAATATGATGATAATAAGATAAAAAACCAAAATTTGTTATGACATATTGTGTATAACGACTACAATTCCAATATAAAAAACAATTGCTTTGAAAGTTAGAACTTAACTATCTGGAGTATTCTTTTAACAAGTTACAATATGAAATTAGAAGATTTCTATGTAAAGCACCTTCTTCACTTATTGAGTATTACATAAGAACTAAGCCGTATATATATTATATGAGTGAACAAAATATTAGAATTGTGTTATATTGAAAACAAATTCAAAATATATACTCTATATATAAATTAGGGTCAGTATTGGTTTAACCATTGTTATGCTGAAATCTTATTTAATAGAAAAATTGTAAAAAAAAACGATTTCGGAATTCGTGGAACCGCATTTGAAGATACAATTAAATATTTTCGCGACAACATCGGCATTATATTGGACTCGGAGTAAAATTGCGAAGATATTATTTAGAACTGAAAGAACGCAATCCGTTTGTAATATTCACCCTGTTTTGCATCTTTAAAAAGCAATTTTCACAAATTTATCGTCTTAATATTTCGTTAAGGTTTTTTTTACATAATTATAAGGTAACACGGGTCACATAGTAAACCCAACAACATGGTCAAAAATCAAATGGAGTAATTCATTTGGACCTAAAATAAACTATGATATAACATAATTAGTTATGCAATTATGTAATGTTCTTTCAAAGCGCTTCCTAGTTAGCCTTTACAATTATCTATTCACTGGATAATTCTTTAGGATAACGTTGAAGTTGGAAGTCTCGTCGCCTCGGCCTTTCTTGTACCAGTACTAACGTAATTAAAATTTGTAGAGATCTTATTAAACAGATTAAGTTTTTACTTAGATTTTAATATGAAAGTTTTTAAAAATACTATTGTACTATACTATACTATACATTTATTAAATAATATAATTTAACAAATATAAAATGTATAATTATTTAATAAAATAAACATTAACCAAACTAATATTTGACATTAAAAATAAAATAAATTTAAAAAGAGAGAAAAACTATGTTTGAAATAATATAATATATAAAATCTGAATTTTATCCTGAATCAAATTAAAAAAATAATATAATAATAGAACATAAAAAACGAATTCCAAATATGTACTAACAATTTTATATCACCCTTTATTATCAACCTTTTTAATTTGCATTTTTCATACAGAGATTTGCTTGAAAAGATGCATCCAGCTATAATTGCTTTATTTTTCATTCGAACACCTCCCTGAGATATTTTTTTCTCACTCTGATACAACATATTTGTCTTTGTCACTTGTTACGTATTACAGTAAAATAATAAAATGGAATTTAATTTCAGTTTTATTAAACTATAACTAACTTTTTCATTTAGTATAATGTTAATAGATATATAGAATCTTTTGAAAAGTTAATTACCTTTACAACAGGGAATAGGATTTATAACATATATATGCAGAAACTAGAACAATAGGAATTCACGATTGGATTAATCGGTCTAGTACATTAAGAATATAAGAAAAAAAATATTTATTTTAACCAAAAAATATAATCTGAAGAATACAATCTAAATAAGACATATAAAATTATATACATATAGTGTATTGAACCACATTGTGTTGATCACACACCACTATTGACACCTAGAACAATGCACTCCTGCATCAGCTTTAACAGGAATTCCATTAAACTTTGCTATGAATACACTGTTATATTCCTCGAACGATCTAACTTTATACGGTAATACGGTAGGTATTTGCAATATTATTTTAACAATAGTAATAGGAATTTAAAAAAAAGTGAGAGTAAGATTGCTTTTCAAAGATGTATACTCATGCATATCACAATGTTTCCATAAATAAAGTAATAAAGAAAACTTAATTGAAAGGTCATTGGGCACAATCCGACCCGGTCGCGGACATTAATGAAAATGGTATGAAATGAAACTGTATATTTTGCCTTAATATTATATAATGTTACTTTTTTTGGAATCCATGGGAGAACAAAGATTAAACCTAAAACATATTGTTAAAATATCGTATTTTTAGAGTCTACTGGATATGCTATCGTTCTGTTAATAAACTACAAAAAAATCGATGTATCGATGGGTAATTGAGACCCTAAATGGCCGTTTAAAAAAAATTACAAGATATTTCGACTTACTAATTTTAATGTAGCAATGCGAAATATGATGGCGGACTTCAAAATCACGGCAGCAATTATAAACGCTATTAGGCGTCCGTATGAAGATAGTGTATACGTCGAGCAGATTATTAACATTATAAACGACAAAATGAATAGTGAAAATGAACGGGCACAATATTTCATTGAAAATAACATAAAGCGACAAAGAGTTGCATTTATGCCATTAGATGGAAAAAATCCAGATTTTAGATATTTCCTATAGCTAACCTACAAAGAATTAATATTATTCACTTTAGGCAGTTATCATTGCAGTTGTATTGCCATAAACACATGAGACCAAATGGTGCCTACTTAATCCAGTCGCGACATGTAAGAGCGCGACAATACTACACATATATTTTGAAAAACCCAGCGAGACAAGGAAGAAAAAGTTTTGTAGACTACTACTGCTCGTGTATACACGGCCGCCGTACCGTCGGGAGCTGCGCGCATATTGCCAGTATTGTTTATTTTTTATCTTGGGCTAGGCACCAACAGAAAATCGATGCCCCTGCGGGATTTAACTAATATTTATTTACCTTCACGCCATATCCTTTGCGGGTATACGGTCCCTGCAGACCTCTTTCGCCTCGGCCACAGACATCAACCTCTTCATACATGCCCTCTGGGGGGTCCTCATGCTTTTTACGTGACCTTCCTCCAGTATCATAGATACTGTGTTTTCGAAGATCACTCGAGGCCTCCCCTTGTCTCTCTTACTGCTCACTTTTCCTATATAAATCTTTTTTACCATTCTTTCATCACTCATTCGTTCGACGTGCCCAAACCACCTGAGCGCGTTCTTCTTCATTCTCACCGTGACATTTGCGCTAGTACCTACCATTCTGTGGATCTCTTCATGGCGGATTCGGTGAGCTAGACTGACTCCGCATATTATGCGAAGAGATCGCATCTCCACAGCATTCATCTTTCTTACATTCTTCTTCTGTGTTACCCAAGTTTGGCAGCCGTATAAGAGCGTCGGTAGCAAAACTGCATTGTGTACAGCCAAACGTGCAGTTATACTGACGTTTCGCCGTCTCAACAATGCAGCCAAAGCACCGTTGACACTGTTACCGGCAGCAATACGCCTTTCCACATCCATTTCGTATCTTCCGTCTCTTCTAAACATACTTAACACATATACCGCTTCATTCACTTGTTCTATTATCTTACTGTTCACGTTGATCTTACGTTCCGTTATTTCTTCATTTCTTTCAAATACCAGAATCTTCGTCTTATCTACATTCAGGTTTAGACCATTATTTTCACACCCATCTTTCAGAGTGGTGACCAATGCCTGCAGATCGCATTCTGATGATGCAATGAGCACTGCATCATATAATAACAAGCAATTGACCTTAAGGTCACCTACTTTCACTCCCATGTCACTGTCTTTCACGCCTTGGAAACAACTATGGAAATACAAATTGAACAATCAAGCTGACATAGCGCAACCTTGCTTAACACCAGATTGTATGTCAAGCCAGGGCTCCCACACAGGCTAATAATGTAATGTATTAATATAATATAGAACAAATAATGTTAAACATGAATTGTTTTTTTTCGAAATTCCCACAACCCACAACATATCGAACCTTACCATAATCAAGTAGAGGCTTTTATCAATATAATCTCACAATTTCATTTCTGTCTGCCATGGGTTTTTTTCTCATATAATTTGCCCATTGAGCTTTGAAAGTTTGATATACATTCATTTTATTGATATTCATTCATTTAATTTTGAGGTAGAAATTAACTTACCTATCACAACTGTTAATTTTTAAAAAGTTTTATCAAAATTCTAATAAGAAAATATTATTATATTTAATATAAAAGAAACAGTAGTGTTGTTTAAATTACCAGCAATATAACACTTACCGCGTGTAATGAACATGGTCGTATGAACATTAATAACTTTTTAGTTTTAATAAATAAAGTCAAATCTGATTATTTTGTTATTTGGTTTTGATTCATCACCTCGTCCTATAACAAATTATATTATTTATATGAAAATTAATAAAATTGTATTATTTTTTTAGAATGTTTTCCGCGCTTTGCTATACCAAAGTATGTATTTTGTATAATTGAATTAGATCAGGAAAATGGAATGCCAGTAAATAACTAATTCATATCCTTATTGGCTCGCACCAATCATCAGTTCATGGCATTTCTTAAATTACTTTTCATCATACCTAGGATTGCTTGGTATTTTTTGTTGAATAATATATACCGTTATTGTAATATTATGAGTTACTTTGTTAGTTTTAGTATTAGTAAATCCGATCGAATTTGGAACACCCATTCTTAATGCTTTGTATTAAACGAATTTTCCAAAAATAGGTGTTAATATTAAAATGTCACCGCAATCAAAAATTATTTAAGTAAGCAAGTAAAGTATTTTTGCTGTACGTATTTAGAAGGTTATTGCGAATGGACCAGTATCTAAACTATTAATATAGTTTCTACCTTTCAAAATTTTACTGAAAATTTACGAAGGTGTGTTCATTGATTTATAAATAACAGATGTAGGTTTCAGTCTTAATTTATTTCTTTTTTTTTTAACAGTAAAATAGATATTGATTTCAAATTTATTATTTTCTTCAAGTTGTCTTTTGTGCCATGAATTCGAGGTGAAATTAGAAATTAGAAATGAGAAAGTACCAACGGTCGGTGTTATTTGAGACAAGTCGACCATCTTAACATTTATTTTTCCTATAAAAGGTAAATGTAGGATCATTCCATAACTGTAAATGTATAAGTATCGTTCTATTGAAAAAAATTAAAATCTTATATTTTTAAAATCTACAAATAATTTAACATCTTTTAATTGAAAACCTTAATGATAGTCATTAAGGTTTTCAATTAAAAGATAAATTCCAAAGAAATCAACACAAGGAGAATGAAATTCAGGGGAGTCAATTATTTAATTCCTAACTTCGGAGTTCTATCATTCCTTTTATGGCATCATCATTACAAATTGTTAATTTTAGTACACTTATCAGTATTAAAAAGTGTAAATTACAAAAAAAAAAACATAATGCAATGCATATCGTATCATTTGAAGTTAAAGCCTCAATGTGTTTCGGCACATTTATTTCTTTACTATAAAAGTTTTTAGGCTCGATAAAGATATGTGGCGTTTAAAAATTGCACGTATTTATTTGGATTCTTTCGGATTTTATTTTAAAAAGTATAATTTATATAAGAATAGAAGATTTTTTTAAACACATCTTTATATACATTGTATCTTAAAATATACGTTCATAATAGTGCTTAAATTATAACATACATACTCAAAGAATTAGCGAAATATAAATAAAGGACTATGGAAAACAATCAGAGGCGGGAAATAGTAGGTAACAAGTAATATACGTGTAGACAGGGGTAATGACCAATGTCATGTGAGTGTCAGAATTGTCGCCAGATTTTGAATTGCATTTCACTCCAACTTCGTGGTTGCAAGGTGACTTACAACACACAAGCAGATTCATAATACGATGTCAGAATTTCGTATAATGCAAAGATGAGCATAATGCATGTTATGTACAGTGTGTTGTTTCTTGTTGTATTTTACTTTAAACAGATTGCTATTGTAGAATTTAATATTATGTTTTTGTTTTGTATTACGTCTTGTCGAAAGAATATTAAAATATTTGCGGATATTGCTTTTTGTGTATTAAAGTATTACGGGATATAAACTGTCATTCTATATATATATATTTGTAATATAATAAATTAGTTGATGTTATTAATCAATGGGAATAATAACTTACGATTAATCTATACTCGTTCACTATAATTAATGTACACCTTAAGATAGGAAAACGGATCTTGTATTTCATGTCTTTTTTTTGTAACTAAAGACATATGTTTAATAATAGACTTTATGTTTAATAATAAAAATATATGCAAATATATTTTTAGACTAAATATGTACATACTAATATAAAATAAAATATAGAACAATTTCAAGCTATCTTCTAAACGAACTATTACTTAAATCTCTAGATATATATTTCTCATTTAAATCTGCAAAAGTTTTAAGAGTACATCAAAATATATAATATTAAAACTATTCTAAAACTTAAACTGCTAACAAATAATTGCTCACCAAAAACTCACCTTTAATAAAATAATATAATATCTCTCTTTACAATGATATCATACACAAGTTTCTTCACAAGTTATCATGTTTATTGGAATAATAAAGTGTAGTATTCTTATATTCTGAAGTTACCTGTTACTATTATCCGACCGAAAGAATATATTGAACAATATTGAAAATTCTATATATATATATATTATATTTTGACTATTGTAGCTTCTAATAAAACAGCGATGCTATCGAGAAAACTGTTTGGTTTTAGATATTTCTTATTAAATTTCAAACAGAATTTCTTACCTGAAATTGTCTATGAATATGTTAATAATATTATGACTCGAATCTACCTCCTCCGAGGGACTGTCTCTGTCCTTTTACCAAGTAATTGTTCAATTTCAAGGTAGATACATCATGATTTAACAACAATAATATTACATTAATATATATTTATATATAGATATAGATATCATGTTGATGTCATTTTGATAAATAGAAGATATATAATTACATGTTTCTTTTTTAAAATTTTATAAACGCCCGTACAAACATTCACCCCTCCCTTTTATTTTTACCGAATCCCTTTTTTTTACCTAATAAAGCTTATTATTTTTCAATGAATTACAAAATACTTTTATATTTAATAGCTTTAGCCTGAAATAGTAAGAACATCTTACAATCGTTTTATTATTTACAGTTTACATATGATAGTATTTAATCAAGTTACTGATCTTGCACTGAACATGTTGGTGTATAAACCATACATATATAAAATAAAAAACTTGTGGATAAATAAACTAACTGGGGGGTTAATAAACTAACAGTAATAAAACGCTCCAGCTCTGCACAGGATAGCCAGCCGAACGGACTATTTAAATAGTAAATAGTCCGTTCAGCAGTACCTACAGAACGAACTAACCACCTGGTGATGGTAAAATTAAACAATAATTCATGATTTTGAAACCAGTGCTCCGTACCAAACATTATATGAATTTCATTTGTTTTCATAGAGAGTGAACTCTAAAATTATTTTAATTAAATTCTATTTTTTAATATATATTTAATGTTGTTTAAGTACTTTTACGATTAGAACCGCTAAGCAATGGAGTGTTTCCTGTGGAATTATTAATTTAATGCCAGAGAATACCTCCTTTATTGTTTGTTGAGATCTTAATTGTACAACTTGAATAGTTTTTCCAAGAAAACAAGAAAAAATATTTTTAGTTATTTTTTAATATCATGGTTTATTAACACTAATCCTACCAAGTACCGGTCAAATTGACCGTTCTTAAACTTTTGTGAAACTTACACATTTTTAAACGTAATAATATCGTTATCAAACTGCATGACAATTCTTAGAATATGCATATAATATTTTCTACACTCTTTACTTTTAGTTATTTCCATTATTACCTGCGTTATATAATAAAATAACTTTTAATTACCGGTCAATTTGACGGCGTGCGGTAGGAACAGGTATACTATAATTGTCGGTAGGTTTAGTGTTAAATAATTTAAATAATAATTTAAAAATACATTTAAATTTACAACAAAAATAACAAGTAAATAAAAGTATTTATAAAGAGAAAAATATAAGAAAATAATTATTGCAATTGCAGAAATGTTTGTTTAAAAAATTTATAATAAATGTACTGAAAATTAAGAGAACTAGCAAACATCCTAAGATAATTCTTAGGATTTAAGAATGCTTAAGTTACTAAAAATGTGAAATACAAACCGATCTATTGAAATTCACTTAATAAGTATACTTTCAACTGAATAAACTTCTTATAAACAAATTGAATATGTTAATATCCTCAGCGGTTTTAATTTATTTTCCTATCTTTTCATTATAATTTATCTGAAATTACCCAATGCAAAATCCTTTTAAGTAACATACACTGTTAGGAGCAATTACATCTCATAAATCACAAGAGCCACGACCGTGACGTTCAAGTGTCGTTACCTGCTGACATAGAAGATGTTGTAATGATCCTGAAATTACACTTAAAACCAAATGTTTTCTTCCAACTCGTACCTCAATTAAAATGGAAATTATATATTTTGTATAATCATTTATTATTCATATTTTAAATTTGAAATATCTTTCTTACTAATAAAAGTATTATTTGTTTTTTTTTTAATTGATAAGTCTCTTATTCTATACAAATATCTTAGTTCATCTGGAAAATATATCCCGAGTTGCTTCATAAAACACAACGAAAGACAAAGTTCACACTGGAACAAAAGATTATTCTTTAAAAAATTCTGGGAAAATATTCCCCACAGTGGTGTTCTTTGGAGCGGAGTAAAGGTTATTTATTATCTACCTTATGACTTTAGAAAAATGCATTTATGTTTTTTTTATTCGAAACTTTTAGAAATTTATAAATTCTGAGCCTAATATAGCCTTTTTGTTACAACGTTGAATTAAATAAGTTAAAATAAAAATCGATTTCAGCCGTCTAGATTTTATGTTCATCGAAATAAAAATAATATGTATAGGTATTTATTAATGTTTTTGTAATGTATTTATGTTTTTTTATTAATATTTTTGTAATTAACGTTTTTTTTTTTAATATAAGTTGCTTTAACTTGTCACATTAATTGATTGCATTTTTATCATCTTTAGAATAAAATAAAATAAAAATGTTTCGGACATAATAAAAAAAAAAAGTTTTAATAGCCTAGCTCTAATTGAGTGAGTTGATTTTCAATGGTCCTTTTCAAACCTTTTTGTTAAAATAGTTATTTTGTGTAAGTAAAAGAAACGATATGTATAAAAAAAGTACCGTGATTGAATAGTAGTTAAGGATTTCTCTACGTTCTCTAACAAAGTTGACCGCAAAGTAATAGATACTAAAGAATAATTCTTCAATCTTAAGCCTTTCCGAAGTTTGCCAACTTCTTGAGATTTTCAAAGTTTTCTAAGCAGCTAACGTAGTTCATAAAATTTTATTTAAAATTTATAAAACAGTCACGTTTAAGCTCGGAGTACTTTATCTGTTGTGTGGATAAAGACATAACATTATATTTATTTAAATAACAAATACTAAACGTAGTATTTTTTTTATGTTTTGTTTTATGTTTGAAAAAAAATGTTAAAAATGCTCAGATTTAAATAAATCTTATAATTTGTACTATAAAAAAATAAAAACATTTATATATCTAAAAATAATAAAAGAAAAATTTAAAGAAACAAAATTAAGTATCATTTTATGTTAAAGTTAGATAAAATCCAAATATATTTTATCATAACATGTTTATCATAACATAATAAAACTTGATTACCTACTTTAGTAGAAAAAAAATACATTCATTAAGATATATTTGAAATTAAGTGGCGAAAAAGAAATTTATTAAACCATGTTTAAAGAACACATTTTTTGCACAGATTCACTTCCGACTTGATCAAACACTTTGTAAAGACATTTACAGAAATTTGAATTAGTTTCAAGTATCTTTGTTAATGCTTTCTGTTTCTTAATCTGACACTGTGAATAATACTATACTGTAACTGCCGTATTATTTCATTTTTGTTTTTTTTTTTTGTATTTGAATTCTAATTTTTGAATCGTTGAATGAATAGTTTTGAATAAAAAAACACAAAAAATACAGACTGGATTGTTTCATTTGCAGTTGCAATGCAAGACAATTATTCCTCAACGACATTACATTTATCAATTTTTTTAAAACCATCTCCTTTAATGTATGTCTTTTTGATTGCAAAGTTTCATAATTTTCCCTTAAGTAGTTTTCGAACCTATTCGTGACAAAGAATGTGAAAAAGTCTCCAGTAGAACGCTCCTCTCGCTCCTCTCGCTTCACTCAATAAATAAGTAAGTCACGTATTGGCTTTATGTTCAGAATTTCGGAGACAAATTTTTACATCAAAGTATATTCTAATATTTTTATTTAATATTCATATATTATGAAAAATATTCCAGATACCACTTTCTAAGAATTTTCGGTTTCGGTTTGTAATAAATATTAAATATTGTCGATTTTTTATATTAAAAAGAATCACACTACTAATAATCTATATAAGATATTTTCTGTTTGGATATTTTAATTTCTTACTCAACCATACCTGCCTTCATTGTTTCTTTAGGATTATATTAAAAAATTATGAGATCAGTATAATGTAATATTTACATTATATCACTACAACGTGTATTTTCTTTAAACATTTTATTGAAGGCTTATTACACTATGGAAATTTAATGAGTTTTCATTATTAAAAATACCTTTTTCGTTTATACTATATATAGCTTGTATTCTTTTCATAACTTAATATTTGAGATTTTATACTACAATACCAGATCAATGCTTTTCCTATAAAAAGTTCAATAGTAGATTGATACAGAATATCCTCATTTGCCATCAAAAGTACGGTTTAACCGTGGGAGAGACCTATCTTTGTTAGCATGTGTAGTGCAAACAACATTTGTATTTGAAGGTTGTTAACCACTGGGGAAATTAACAAAGAAGTACTAAAGTATTTGAACATACGGCTTGTATTGTTTTTATTAATATTAAACGATAATTTTATTACTTTTATTATATTTTTACATAATTTATTAGCATGGTTTTTTCACTTGCCGCCAAGTCATAGTATAGATTTGTGCAGAAAATACCTTATCTAATAACTTTTATTGATTCGAACTAAACTTTTGAACACCGTCTGCAGAAAGAAAGTATACTTTGAACTTAAATAAATTGGATGTCGTCAAAGGTTCTTTAACATTTTGCTATTAATTCACCAGTTGTAGTACTATTTTTCGTTTAAAATATTTCTTTATATTCTAACAGAAGTCTAATAACAGTACCAAAGTAAACTTTGATATATTTCTTTTATAATCCCATATGTAGGAGTATTTTTTTTTACATTTTCATTAACTGATTGTGAGAATACGTCGCGTTGAGATAACACTTATAATTGTTTTTTTAGTTTGTAGTAGTTTGTAGTTTTTTTTAGTTTGTGTATCTTTAGTTTGTTATAATAAATACTCTTTAAAAATTATTTTGGTATTGATTCCGTCTGCCATTCAAACTATATGTTTTAATTTTTTTATATAGCTTTTAGAGTTTGCTGGGTTTAGCAAGATTTAATTTAAATATCTTCTTTTTAAACATCTTGTTAATATTTTTTTTTAATATTAATAAGATCGATGTAGAAAAATATATTTAGAACTTTATTTCCTCACATGGGTATATCAATTGTTATAATCTAGATAAATACTATAGATAAATGCGATTTTAAGAAAGAGTACTTAAATTACATTCTACAAATATTTTTTTTGTATTTTTTAATAAACAAAACTTTTTTTATTAATTTAATCTCAAAAAGGTAACTAAAGTTATATAAAATGAAATAATGTTATTCGAAATTTCATTAGAAAGATTTTTGTAAGTCCTTACATTTATGAATTTTCAAGAATACTATTAAAAACCTCCCTTACTCAGACTCTACTCCGAGTCGTGACAGTGCGTACTTCTCTTCCACTAAGTCATTAGTCATCTCAGTAACTTTGAACCGATGTCAAAAAAGAAGAAAGCACTTAATTCATTCTGTATGTATTATTTTTAATGTGTTTTTGATATACTTTATTTATGAATTCTTTTTGCTTTAGTGTATTTTAACTTTTAAGCGGTCCCATAAAAATATGGTAATCTAAATTTCATACTCACTAGGAATTTAATTACTACACGTTCACTTGTATTGTTCTAGACTGAAGACTTTTTATTCCTGTCGTTTAATAATGTACTTTCTATTCTCTTTACTATGGCGACAAACGATACAAAGGAAATCCGATAAGACAAAAAATACTTTGAGAAAATGTACAGTAACAAAAGGAATGTGATGGACTGAAGATTAAGACACTCGGCTTTATATGGTTAAGTTTTATTAAACTTTAGTTTCTCGTGTTAATATTTGAGACGTTTAAGGTAGACTTCTATTTTGGACTAATAAAAAATTATCTGTAGTAATGGTTTAGTGATAGTGACACTAATAAAAGCAACTGTTACTCATTATTACTTGATAGCATTGAGATTTGAAGTTCAAGAGTTTTATTCTTATGAATTAGACGAAATATCTTTTTTATTTTCGATTATATACAATATTTTATTTCAGATGTCTAAATTTATTCCGAAAATCTATTCATTGTTTTATAAATTAAAGTTTTATTAAGTTAAAATAACATTTTGAAATAATAAGAGGAATTGTTTGATCTGAATACTATTACACACACAGTAGCTAAAAGCCAATTAATTATGTAATTTTATTCACCTAAAATTGAGATTACGGCAGCCATTCTGTAATATTATGTACTTCAAAATTATGAAATATAGAAATTACCTTGTTAAATATTTGTAAAATATAAGTAGTACTCAGAAAATAATAATTATAAAAACTAAATAGTAGAAGAAGAACTTCAGTTGACGTGAAAGTATGTATTGAAACATTCTTTAAAACTTGGTAATTATGTGTGTAATGTACTTATAAGGCTTAGTGACTTGATCAAAAAGTAGGAAGGTGCTTTATATAAAATATTTCGAATACATGTGCTGTGTGGACTAAGACTGTGGGTTTTATGTGTACAGTGTGAAATTATCTATAAAATTTTTCAGAAAATTAAAAATATACTTTATATTAACATTTTCTGCTATATTAAATATTTAAAGTATATAATTTATTATAAGTACATGTAAGTGTTACCCTTTTTACAACGGAATCCTCTACAATTTTATGATTTTTGTTATATAACGTAGTTTTAGACTGATTTTAGTACCTTATTTGTTTAGTTTCTTAAGTAGAATACTTAAATCTCAATTGCACTTTACATTAAAAGTGTGTGTACAACAACAACAAATTTTACTTTGTAAATTTTAATGACAGTTAGGCTATATGCTATCGACGCTTTCAGATTTTTGAAGGTCGGGCCCTATTAGTACTCTGATGATCCTAGTATTGCATTTTGTGTTACTACAAGCTATGGGGTTGTTTGTACCAAACTCTGTAGTACCACTTGGTAGCGGCCTTGGTCTGTCAGAACAGCGGAAGTCGGCAAAGTCAGGTGAATCAAGCTTGAGTTTATACGTTGGTCTTGTAACTTGTGTTGGAATAATTCTTGTATTCTACAAACTTTATTTTAATATTAATTATGAAATATATTTTTAAAAAATATGAAATATATTATAAACCAGTGAAGATGCAAATACCCAGGGTGTTTCCCAAACGAACTTTGACGAAATTATAAATGTTAATAAAAAAACAATTGAGTTTTAAGTAAAATGATTATTATTTATTAAAGAAAAGAAAATGTTAAATACATGTTTATTTATGATTACAAAAAAATTACAAAAAAGTGTGATTAACAATAATACAAAATAGTAATATAATTAAATATGAAAATAAAACTAAATCTCTTGATAGTAATGAAAATTTTTACTGTCCACAGACATCCATACATCCATCCATCCGAGAAAGGTGTTAACAATACAGAACGAACAAAGTTTGTTCGTGAAAAACTATATAAGAACATTTCACACGTGACGCGAATTTTCAATTAATAGATTGACAGCGGCCAAAAGTTAGTTATGTAAAACATATTTTATAATTAAGAATTTTTACAGTTAGTAGATAGTATGATTCATTTTACTTAACATAAATTGCATAAATCAAAGTATATATATGTGACGTATGTTTGTTTAAAACTATGTTAGCAATGTATGATTATTTGTATACAAAAATTAAATGAATACCTATAAAACATTGTCTTTGACATTAAATTTAAATCATAAATATATTTAATTATAAACTATTATTCTGAAAGGGATGGTGAATTATTTTGAATAAAACAAAACAATTTAAATAATATATTCGTAATTTGCTGACTCTAGTTAGATTTATTTATATACCTACGTATGAAGACAACAACATTTTAATTAATATTTCCTATTGTTGTCGTCTGTCTAATTTATAATATTCACTCTTGAAAGACATCAAAGACGGCTTTTTAAATTTAAATTTTCCCTTAAAATTGCTTTTTAGTTTCAAATTTAATATCAAGTTTGTTTTCTTTATTATAAGATATATGTTATTTATAAAAAAATATTTATTTTGTAAAAATTGCGTTACTTTTGCGAAATACCTTATCAAGATCAAGGAATGTACCCAACGTCCATACACTCTTTGAACATCTTTATTTACTTTTGTACACTGAGCTGGTATTGAACTAAAAAGTTTTTCAGAATATTTCCAAATTAAATATATTACAAAATTGCAATGCGTATTACTGCTACTTGGTGTTTGATTATAAGTCAGTAGTCTTAACTGAATACTTTATTCTATCAAAATTCGAATTACTACCTACTTATTTAAGTACTTAGGTAGGGATTATATAATTATTTTCACATGTTGTTTTTTGTCAGATAATTAACCTAAAAATCAGTAGTAGAAAAGTACATATTAGTACAATATCTCTACGGTTATTTAAATGTCTCTAACTTAAAGATCATCGTTAAAATGTACTTTGTTAAATAGATAAGAAATAAATTATATTGTTCATTAGAAATTCGAATTCATTATTGCAAATTATAAAACTTTTTTACGTCACTGAGACTGAGTTAAGTTACAAATAAATTAAGAGTGTCTAAATTAATGTAACCGAGTTTGGAAATTCATAACAGCTTTACTAAAAATTGCAGAATTAAGAATTAAAACTTCTTATGCTGTAAATGAATTTTTATTTAATGAATTTATCTAGGGCGTTGCTTAAATTGTAGAAAGTAAAACTGAATATCATTTCTATCTAATAAGTTCTATAATAATTTAGAGCTTATATAAACAATTTTAAGCACTTTGTTATAGTAAATATTATTATATATAATCGCCTTTATTACTCCTATATTTATTAAACCTTTCAAATATTTCAATTAGCGTCTCAGCATAGAAACTATACGTCTGTCCTTTGCAAGTAGCAGTGGCTCTTAAAAAGCATTAAACCAGGGCCGCAATCACCACCGATTTTCACTACGTACAAAGTATATCAATATATCCCGTCTATATAGTATGACTTTAGAGACAGTGGCGACGAATAGGCGAGTCTAAAGTAAGGACCTAATGTATTGTTCCACATATTATTTATAACACAGTACAGTTACTAATATTATGTAACTCATTTAACGTGCACATAATGTGCACGTTAAATGAGTTACATAATATAAATGAATGAAATGGGCACAATACTTATGCATTTAGAACTCTGATAGATTTTTACAAGTAGTATACATATAGACAAAACAATTTTTATTACCAAGTCTATAAGAGATACGTGCATCTCGTTATGAAGTTATATATTATGTTGCTGTAAAATATTTATAATTAAATTTAAAGTTAAGAACGATAATGTTTAATATTAATTTTGAATTAAGTTACAGGTTCTTAATAATGTATTGTGTATTGACAGATATTGCTGTGAAATAGTAAACTATATTGTTCGCCAACTATAATCAACTTAGTAATTGCAAAGTGCATCTACTTCAACGGGCGGATAATAAAGGCAATTTCACAAGTTGACTGTAACTTTGTTGGAATTTCAAATAACACAATGTACGAGTAGTGCTTTAGTAATATAAAGACCTTTACTGCTTTTTTAATGTTATGGAATTATTATTTAACTATTATAACTACTTCTATAGTAACACTTGCAAAACTATATAAAAGCACTTTGTAAATTACCAGTCTTCACTAACACTTTTGTGTAATACTGTGAAAAGAAAAGAAAGATATTAATTAAATTCAAGTGTAATTCTTTTCATATATATTAATAAAACACTCTCTTATATTATATTTAAATTCAAAATAGAAATAATAAATATTAATTAACATTTATTATTATTTATTTATTCATTATTGTAATATATTGAAAATAAAAAAAACAGCTACATATATTTTTTATATTTTGTTTATTCAACTGTCCGTCTGAATGTATGTAAGTAGTAGTGACAAACTAAATTAAAATCCCTTTTCAATGAAAGGTTTACGGTTTCAAGTTATACTTTAAAGCTTAAAAGTTAAACATAAAAAATAGTTTAATTACAGCACATTCGCGTAATTAAAAGAACATAAACACTGCGACATGATATAGTAAATATTACACTTAATTATATAATATATTACAATTACTTTCACTTGGTTAAAAAATATTAAATTGCCAAAAACATAACCACATGAACTCTACTATTTTAATAGCAGTAGTAAAACTACGTCTTCGAATCCTGATATTCTTTTGCAAAATGGATTTAATATGTGTAGTTAAAATTTGAAACTAGAGTCTTAATTTCCAGTATATGTTTTAATTTACACGAATAAATCTTATGATATAATGCTATATCATTTTGAATATTTTAGTCGCTACTGCTTAACGTAGTTTGCAGAAGCTGCGAGTTACGAAAATAAATTGCGTTCATAGTGAAGACTACTTTGTGAAAAGCATCCAGTATTATAATAGAGTTCTCTGTGAATTTATTATCTTCAAAACAATTTATGTAATAGGGTTTATTGTATATACAACTTTCTAAAGTTATATTTTTTATTGCCCATATAGAATATTATTAACTATAAATTATATTTTATTGAATAGTAAAAAGCACAAATTCTAAACCAAAAATGTACTATTCGTAGCGCCTAAAAAATACCAACGCCAAGATAAAAGTTTAATTTATTCGCCAAGTGCGACATATTTTTAAATGTTTGAACATAAATAACATTAGCTAGGCACTAGCGCTAGCTTCTCCTGCTCATATTTAAGATTTTTTCTTTTAAAATAACTGATAAATTATTTAATGTTAAATTCTAAATAGAAAATTGTATATTTACACAACATAAAAACCTTGAATTTTCTTTTTAAATTTTAATTTCTGTGTTAAGTTTAGTTTAACAATGACCGTAACAAACGCTGAATGTTTCAAATAATTCATTCTGATTGATTAATGTATAAAATCATAGATTTAGTACTACTTTCTGTGGTTATTACTTGACCGGTGTTATCTTTTAACATTATAATATTTACCAGCGTCATTATATCGTATAAAGACTCGTAAAAATTTACAACTCTGATAACATTCCTTACGATCATATATTTGGAGCGCTTAAACTGATTGTTATATTAAAACAAATGTAAATAGACATCATTTCAAATTAAGTAAATTGTCATTGTAATTATGGTCTAATAAAAATATGACAAGTTTTTAAATTTAGCTTTTATGTTAATTTAAAATATTCATTGTGTATGGTATTTTACAGAAATATATTTTATAAGAATGCATATAATTCAACCTTACTTTGTATAAAAAATGTTTGCTTTACTTAATACATTGAAAAATATTTTTAAAAATCCTTTTATTCCTTGATACCTATTAAAATTAAAGACGATAAATTGTAATTACATAAAATATTAAAAAGTCTTGTCTATTCGAAAATATAATCAAGTGTAACTCTATGCTTTTATTAAAAGTTAAAGCGTAATATTAACACTAGAATTTTGCGAAAATAGTTTGTAAAAATGCAAAATAGGGTGAATATTAAGCGCAACAGGATTGCTTTCCTTTAGCTGCAAATTGCAGCTGCGCGAGTATGCTACAATCTACAGCTGAAGAGCGCCGAGTCCAATATAATAGTGGTTTTGTCGAGAAAATATTTAATTTTATCTACAAGTGCGCTTTCTTCGCATTTCAAAAACGTTTTCTTTTAGAATTCTTCTATTATTGACGTTCTTAGCAGGACCAAGTTATATTCATATCAGCATAACCGACATTGTTTGAATATAATTTTGAAATTGTTTTGGAGTTATTTTCTTTATATATTTCTGTAAATAGCTGTAAGTTATATAATTCGTATAAGATATGTAACTTTAGTATCTAAGACAAATAAAAGAAAGAAAGTGTGCTGTTTCTTTGCAATGTCACAGCGACATATGTATGTATAACATTTGTTGACTAAAACTCTTTTAACTCTTAAGGTTAACATATTGTTGTTATAGATGTCTTTAAAATTAGCTTAGTCGTTAAGGCTTTTTTATTTAGCATAAAATTCGTATCGTTGTTTTAAATTATAGGATTTCCAATTGTAGCAATAACAAAAGATACATCTACACTTAAAGACCAATTTGACAATTACATTTTTCCTAATTTTTTTTACAAACCAATACAAGTGTAACAACGTATAACCTAATACACAAAACAATTCTATAGTTTTAATTTATTTGTAAACACAAATCAAATTTAGGTACTAAAAAAACTTAACAAATCAATCTGAAGAAAACAATTGAGTTGCTACCTTTCTATTTTTGTGTTTTAATAAAACGTAACCTTTAAATTTAACCTAATATAAAATGCGTTAAAAAAGAAGACAATGAAGATAGTTAAATAAATAAATGGCCAAAGTATAATGTTGTCCAAATCCTTTTAGTGCAAGCACAAAGAGAATATTGACTGTACCAATATACGTTTCTTTTCATTGTGTTCAAAAATTTACCTACTTTATTCATAAGTAGTGTATCTGTACTGCACAAGTCTCTTACTTGTTTTTAGCAGACATGCTAACATCATCCAATTTAGATATTAGTTTAGTAATCTTGGTGCAACTCACTTTGCATAGCTAAGCTCTTGGCTGAAAACGACGTACGCTACGTGAACTAAGCTAAACAAGTTAGTTTTGTTCGCCATGTGGTTTGAGGTCACGGTCAGCTTAACGTCAATTTGTCGCCAGCCAGTATCTATTGGACATCAACATCACTAACCAGCTTCTAGTACTTAGTATAATAAAAGCCACTAGTTAACATGTTCTTAACGAGTGCCGACTCTATAAAATAATATAAATAAAAATTAAGTATAACCTTTTTATAACTACCCTATGGACCACAATTAATTACTACATGTACTCGGAAATAATGACTAGTTTATTAATGTATATAAGCTGATAAAGTGAGCAAAAGAATAAAAAGGTAGAAAAGACAAGAACAGATGAGATTACAAAAATATAAAGGTCTCACTATCACAGAACATTGACACTTGTAAACTTAACTTTCTACTGATCAAAACATTCACTTCAATAACTACATTTTCTGTTTATATTTATAAATTATTAACCTGGGTTATACATATATACCAATAGTAAATACTAATGTTTTTGAAGATTTTTGGTCGCTTTTTATTTGATTTTTGGTTTGGTATGGTAAATACCTGTCTAAAGATTATCAAAAAGTTTTACAATTTTAATAATAATTTTGTATAAACAAAACCCTTTTATCGGTATTTTATTCCAGGTATGAATGATAATTTTTCGATTTATATGAAAAAAGTTTCTTTTCATGCTAATAAGCACCCTAAAATATAAAGCGATTATTGATATTTTCTTCAGTGAATAGTGATTCCATCTTCATATTATAGGATGAAAGTAAAGGTGAACTTAAATCGATTACTTTTACAGTAGGTGTAAAAGTCATTAATCAACGTAGTTACTATTTATTGTACACATTTACTAACTAATATTGAATCACATATTATTCTATTATTATTGTTTTATTTTCTGCTTTGATTTTATGACGTCTGACAATAGTTGATAAGGTTAGTTTTTTAATATACAATAGCGATAAAACAAATACATTAATAAATTATAATATCTGCTTTTGCAGTTGCAACTTAAAATAAATTTGTAGTAGCAGTATTTTCTTTACATTGTAGAAACCGACAGTAAATTTAACCAAAGTTTTTCAAACGTGTTGATATAATTTTTTTTATATCTCAGTTCTGGGAGTATTTATGTTAATTTTAGGTTAGTAGGTATTACCAGGCCAGCGCTAGGTGTGGTGGAATCAAGGTGATAGAATACATAAAAAATGACATTTATTTATGACAATTATATGTGTAAAATAAAGATAAGAATATTAAATGATTATAATAGGATAATATACAATATAAAATTGTAAGTATAAGCCTGACTGTAAATTTTATTGAACACTGATTTGAGCAGATTGTAAACTGTCACGTGAATTATGTAATATATAAAATATAATCTATATATTATAAAAATACATAGAAGAATTATACACATACACTCACACACACATACACATACACTCTTATTAAAACGTATTCGAGTCGGCGTCCCTATTCATTTAGTCAAGATTAAAAATATCACATTATATCTTAATTCTGCTGAGATCATGAATAAGTTCCTAGATGCTAGCTTGCAGGAAGATCATAAATAAGAAATATTACAATTTCCAATTTTAGTGTACACATTTAAATTTCCTGCTTGCAAATGCGAAATTACAGTTTTTATAATTACATTATAATTAAGAAAATTGTATTTTGCTTCAACAAATTGAATAGCAAATTAAAAATTATGTATTATATAGGACTTATTATGATGTTGATTAAATACATTAATGTGACATTTGTGATATTAATAATTCGTCTTCACGTCAACATCTAATAAAATCTAAATCTTTAAAAAAATTATATATTTTTTCTTTAAATTCTCGGACTGTAATATGAATTGAATATGCCTGCAATGTAAACCAAATTCAGTTTAATATTTATTTCTAAATAATATAAAAACACTAAGAGATTTGTACGAAAAATTACAAATTTCAACTTCAATTTAATTTTTTAAGTAACATGACAAATATTTTTATTTTTTATTTATGTTTGTTATTATCGAGTGCTACTCAAAATTCTAGACAAGATTACGCGAGAATAAAATATTTTAATATATTAATAATATAGAAATTGGTCCATTCGCAATAACCTATTAAATAAGTACAGCAAATACTAAACTGCGATTGAAATAACTTTTGATTGGATTGAGATCATACTGGTAACACATGTTTTGAAAAAGCTATATTGAGAAAAAATATCTAATAGAAGCTAATCTTATACTCATGTTTAAAAACTTGTCCCAGTGTACTTGAATAAATCGATGGTTAAGAGTCGACGTTTCAAATTTGGTCAAACCCAGCCGATGACTCGTAATAGTCCAGGTCAAGTAGAAAATTAAAATCTTATAACCTTTTTATTCTCCTGGTTTTTGTTGATATAAATGTACGTAGTAGAACAAACGTGAGGAAGCTCGACGACAAAAGTATTAACTAAGAAAGTTTAAAAAAAAAATACAAAAACACTACATATTATTTAATAAAAATATTCAAGCAATTCTTGTAACAATTAAGGTTAGGTTAGGTTAGGTTAACCTACCATGAAGCTGTGAAGAGTGTCAGCCGATGTCGGATGTTGACTAGATATTTATTGGAACATTCGATCGTCCTGATTTAATGCAGTTTCATAAAATTTTGGTTATAAAAATGAGTGGGAAACAGAATATTCTATTCTATTCTACGTATTGTTTGATATTTTTATTTTCATATAAAATATAAAATTAATATAATGAACCAAAATCGTTTTATTTAAAAATTTATTAGATCTAAAAAGTATTTAATATTTTTACAAAATAATCTATGTGGAATGAATATTGCAGATAATTCAAATAATATTGTTGTTTTTATATTATATATATATATATACTAGCAGACCCGGTCACGCGTTGCTGTGACTATTGTTTTTGATATATTAAATTATATTATAGTAAACTATTTAAGGGATAACGTTCAGAGTACATCTGTCATGAACACCATAATGTTTTCTTACAGTCGATATTATGCAAAAGTTAAAACAAAATAATTATAATTATTTTTTAATTTTATCCAAGTTTATAACACTATTTGTATATTACAATATTTTAGTAAATAACTTGGAACACTAAACTTATGAATAAGGTAGCTAGGGTAGATACCTACCTCATTCGTAATTACTCAATCTAGTCAACAGATACCGCCATCTTTTAAACAGGCAACATACAATTGACAATGTGAGAAACATGGGTTTTCTAGATTAATACCACAAACACCTAATGATTGCCCCTGGGACTTATTTATGGTCATAGCAAAAGCAAGCCGCACTGGAAATTGTAGTCGTTTAAATTCAAATGGTACATCAGTCGGAATCATTGGGATGCGTGGTATCAAAACGTCTTCTCCTTTATACTTTCCTTTCAGTATAGTTGCTTCTATCACGTTGTTCAATAATTTTTTTATCGCTAACCGTGTGGCGTTGCAAAGACGCGGTTGGTTGCTATTTCTCAACATTATTACTACCGAACCAACCTTTAATTGAAGATTGTGAGGTGGCAATCCTGGTAAATCCAGCGAGTTTAAAAATTCAGGCGGATAGTTAACGACATCATCTTGGTTAGTAGCCGAATCAACTGATTTATATATCCTCAATTCGCCTGTAATTTGTTCTTGAATTTTGAAATTTAATTCACTTACATCTATGTTTTTTGCAGCCAATATAGCCCGTTCGCTCAACCAATCATGGTTTCTATAATTTTGAGCAACATCTGGAAACACCTTTTGAATAAGTTCATCTTTTGATCTAGTTAACTGACAAAAACCTTAAAGAAAGTTAATGCAACCAGTCAAGGTGTCTATAGGAAATTTGCCATTACCAATGTCAATGAGTTGTTTAGAGAATATGTCTCCAGATTTGTCATTTTGCAACTTGATACGCATATTCTTGCTTAAGTGTAATACCTTCACATGTTTCCACAAATTGGAGGACTTTAAACAGGCATTAAGTTCATCAACTGGCGTTGATCGTGGAATCACTGGCAATGTTTGACGAAAATCTCCTGCTAATAAAATCATTGCACCACCAAATGGGTTATTATTGCTCCGGAGATCTTGTAAGTTTCTATCTAAAGCCTCCAAAGATTTTTTATGTGCCATCGTGCATTCATCCCAAACAATCAATCCACATTGCTGCAAAACCTTTGCCATTGCAGAGTTCTTCGAAATGTTGCAGGTTGGAGTTTCGTTGCTTTGCATGTTTAATGGTAATTTTAGTGCTGAATGAGCTGTTCTACCACCTTCAAGCAAAGTTGCTGCGATTCCCGACGAAGCGAGTGCAAGTGCAATTTTATTTTGTGAGCGAATTGTTGCTAATATCAATGAAATCAAAAAAGTTTTTCCTGTACCACCAGGTGCATCTAAGAAGTAAATCCCTCCTCTTTTATCATTTATTACTTTCAAAAGTGTATCAAATACATACTTCTGTTGTTCATTCAATAGTGGAAGATTCGTTTGAATTAATTCTTTCAAAGTGTTGAGATCATACAGTTTTTCTCGGTGCAACTCTTGGTTAAAAGCATCATGCATTGGACGATTGGGTGCGGCCAGGCCTAATTAAAATAACAGTTTGTTTGACATCATCAAGCACATGTCCTCAATTGAAATCAATACTTCATTGTAAATTTCTTCGCTTATTTGTATACTTGGATTTCCCCTTCTAATCCGTATTTGATACAAAATATCATCACACATATTATCTTTGTACTTGATCCACAAATCCTTTGGGTTTGATGGGAAGCAGGTAGATATGATTATAGAAAACAATGTTCGTATTTGATGAGCTTGTGATGATATTACAGCATCATTGAGAGTTTGATCCCAATGAGCATCATTGTCTAGCAATCGCAAACGTTGGCAAGCTTCTCTATATGATCCACACAAATCACCATTAACAGTTCGTACATGTTGGAACGATGTTGGGCCACGTACATTGACTAATAGCAGTCGTAAATAAAAACATTCATCATTGCTTGGATGTACTGAATAAATTCGACCAATCGCATCGGTAGAAAATATATCTGGGTATCCTGTAACTGGTTTTCCTTGTTTCCGTCGTATAAATCTTCTTGAGGATTGATTCCAAGTATAATATTTTGGCATTTCAGAATATAACAATGTTTGAGCAAAATCATCGTTTTGACATATCTCAAAAAATCTGGTTAATGTAGTAGATGGTGGCTGTAAAGCTCTTTCTACTGCGTTCTGTGCTGTAAAATATACTCTTTGTCCATTTTCTAAATGCACAGCTAAATGAACAACAGTAGGGTGTCTTTCATGAATAGGAAAAGAAAATATTCGCAAAACTGCTTCATTACTACTAACATAGCGACCCATTTGGTATTGGGTAACTTCATCATTGGAATTCTCTGCATTAATACCAATCACAGCCATATCACTCCCTTTGGTTACATATTTGCAAATGTATTTAATAGATTTTACTGAATGGCAAGATTCAACGTTGATGTGCGCTTTGAAGGTCTTTGATAAAATGGGTGAATATGGAACAATCCAGCGATTATCTATTTCAATATCTTGTTGATTTAATTTGACAATTGTTGATCTTCCATTGTCTGCTGTCGATCGGCGACGATACAAAGGATAACCGTCATTACCACTAATTGTTTCAGATATTAATGTCCGTGGATATCGCTTTGAACATTTACCATCCACCATACACGGTGAATTTTGATTAAGAGTTCCACAGGGACCATGTATCATGTTTTTAATAACTATCTCATGCAATCCAGGATCTACTTCTACATTAGGAATTTCAGCTGATATTACTGCATCAACTTCATTTGGCCTTATCTTTTCAACTAACCAAATCAAAATGTGTGCATGTGGCAATCCCCGTTTCTGCCACTCCACAGAATACATCCAGCAGCGTGTCTCTCCAAACACATAATGTTTCACAATGAAATCCATCAAAGATTTCAACTTTTGTCTAAAGACTCTGGCTGTAATATCATGACGATCAATAGGTGATTGCCCAGGGAATAACTCCTGCTTGATTTCTATCCAGTGTGGATTGCATGTAAATGTGATGAACCATAATGACGAACATATGACATGGCATCTTGAGCATATTCATGCATATGTCGAGGGCTTCCGATGTATGTTGCTGGAAGAATAGTCATCCGACCAACATTCTGTGCATTTCCATCAGTATTAATCGCATCTCGAAGGTGAATATACTCTTCAGATCTGAGTTTGGTCTGATTCAACCTGATGAATGTTAATCTCTCCGTTTCAATTTTAACACACATGTCTACAACATACTTGTGATATAATCGCCGACATTTGAGTATGTGATTGTCTTCATTTTCACGAATCATTAGGCGGTAGGAATAATAGTTCATTGAACTGACTTTTTTGTTGGTTTCGGAACCTGAAAATATATTTTTGTTTTCATAATATTGAAAATTAAAAAAATAATAATATAGTGACTGATAATATAGCTCCATAGCTAAACTAATATTTTTTATTACCTGTAATGGGATTTATCATCTTGTTTGAGAAATCATAGCCATCTTCACCTTGCCAAAATATAATGGGATATTGCAGTGCGTCATATGAGCGGTGTGTTTCCTTTATACGTTGTAATTGATCATTCCGACGATGTAAAACAATATCACGGGATTCCAAGTTTTCTCCAACTACAACGATGGCAACTTCATCAATAGTTGGTGCATTAAAACGTCTTGCATGTTGGCCAACAGGTGTTTTATCAGCTCTGATTACAATTTTGTGATTATCAGATGGCATCCGATCCAGTGCAGTTTTAAACAACATAACCAATTGATTGTACTCATGAAATAAAGTTTGTAATTGTTCTACAATAGACCTCTTTAGTGAATTGTTATGTGAACAACGCATATCAATTTCTCGTGGTGAATTGCCCATGAAATAAATTTGCAGAAATTTGTAATTGCTATCTGACACTGGTAACAGTGAACCTGCTCTATGATATATTTGGCCTTGTATCTGTAAATTAAAAAAAATGATTTTTGCCAAATAGAAATAATATTTGTTCCTAAAAAGTATATCTGTCTCTTAATTTGAATCACCAAATAATAATTGATATGCTTAGGTATGTCAATATGTAATAATTAGTTGTAACTAATATCCATCGTCAAATAATTATATTGTGTTTCAAAATAATAAAAGTGTTGCTAATACTGAATCACCAAATAATATAATGACTAAGTAATATATGTTTTGGGGTTTAGGAAACTGAAGGTTAATGACACATATTTACTTAGTTAACAGGAAATTTTGTTCATTAAAATAATAATGATTAACTGCTATAATACATACCTTAAAAGTTGGCATGAAATTTTCCCGAACTACGTTTGTTGCCCCAAATGATGTCATTTGAAAGCAATTGTTATATTGTTTAATATTTGACAAAAAGTGTATGGAATCTGGTTCTATTCCTGAAACCAATGAGTACAATGGCTCTGCTGGTGGATCCAATGGTATCAATTTCACTTTCCCATTTGCGCAACACAATCCATTTGCTTCATTTTTGTATTTCAATGCCTTACAATAAGAGCAAACCAAGTTCATAGATCCAATAGCAACACATTGGTGGTTACTGTAGTCAATTGACAAATCGTAATTTAAAGCAGCTCGATTCAAACTTTCGCGATTATTAGTTGAATCTCTCGCTCTCGCTTCCCGCGTTCGTGATATACGAATTCTTTCGCGTTCATTTCGGTCGTCACGTTCATGTGCAGTATGATAAGATCGGTAATTCATTTGGTTTGTAGCATTTCGGGTTCTTCTACTTCAATTACTTCGTCTTATAGGAGGCATATCGTATATAATTACCTAAATTTATTCACATGAAATAATTATTAATCACAGGTATTTATACAATCAAAATTAATTATTAAATATTATAAACGCTTTATAACGCAGTTTGTTTGACAGATGCAATGACGTGAAAACTGATGACAATTTATGTCGCATTCCGAAACTAAAACAAAAGAAAGAATATTCCAAGGCCAATCAAATCTTACATTTACTTTTTTTGACTTTTCAATTTGGTCGGGTGTACACATTCATTTGATTAAATTTGAACGTTGTGCAGCGACAATAAAGCGCGAATTGACTCTTTGACGTTAGCAAGACACCTACATTGTTTAGACAACAATGAGTGCTTGTAATTTAATATCAACTTTATTGAATAGCAATACAGTTCAAATTGACTCTACATTTAGTTATTTATTCTACATTTAAAATATTTGTATAGGAAAAAGAAAAGGGCTTTTTTAGGGTTTCCCTGGAAATTATTCAAATTTTTCTCGCCGTTAGAGCCATCCTTGGACTTCAAGGAACATTTAAAAAAAAGAATTGTTAAGATTGGTCCATGCGTTGTTGAGTTATGCGCTTACCAACACATTTTGCGATTCATTTTTATATAATAGATATATATATGAAAGATTTTCTTCTCAGAATTATGATTATTATTATATGATTTTTAGAACATATTGTTTTCAAAATCAACAAATTTCAATTGTAAAAATTGATAAGAACTTCTGAATTTTAAAAATTACTACAATAAAAATAAAAAAACTACTACTAAAAATTTAAAAAAACTACTACTAAAAACTACGAATAAATTACTAATTAATTGTAATTGTAAGGAAGCTAAATTTGGTTTCCCTGATGTAAGAAATTGTTGTTATTACGTTTTTTGCAATATGTGTAAATCTATTCTTTCTTGTTTCTTGGGTCTAATGAGGTAATATAGTTGAATGAATTTAATCTCAAGTTTAAAATGACCAATGTGGATTAATGCTACAATTTAACAAATATGACACAAGGCTTTTGTATACATACTCATATCGTGAATGTCAATCGTGAACAGGAAATTTAATCCTATTGTATATATACTTCCAAACTTCCATTTTATTATATCAAAATAGGGCGGACAATTTAGTTATCCTGGCCATAAAGACTTTTATAATTAAAATAAAAAAAACTATTGTTCATTGTGTTAACTTATTTTGGCGACAATATATTGTACAATATTTCGTGACATTAAAATGAAGTATGGTGATATAGAGAACCGAAATGCTTTTGATTACATTACATAAAAGTAGGAATGGAGCCTAATACAATTTTTGTAAAATGTCCACACGCTTGTATTAATCAAATGTTAGTGTACCGAGTTAGTGTTAGATACAACAAAACCACCTTTTTTTGTGACAGAAAAAGATACGGCCGTCCACTTAGTGTTCGTACGAAAAAGACTATCAAGGAAATAAGGGAAAAAAATCGACGAAGTCATGTCCGAAAACGAAAGATTTTGTCTCTGGAGATGAATATAAGTCCTGGAACCATGTCCTGTATTTAAATAGATGACTTAGAACTTGCAGCAGCATAAAAGATGCACTGGTCTTTTCTTACCTGATAATTTGAAAAAGAATGAGTATAATCAAAAGAACTCCTAAAGCGGTATTTTTTGTTCTTACATGATTGTACTACTTGTTGTTCATTACAATAGTTTGTGGTAAAAGTGAAAAAAATAAGTAAATTTTTATCTGCACCAGTTGTATTTTGAATTACAAAGATTAAGTTTCTCATCACTTCCTTGGCTTGTTTCATAATTATCTCACAAAATCTTATTTGTATTTCCCAAATTGTCTATCAACTTATTTACTTATGCCAACTTACGGACTTGGACATTAGTATAAAATTAAACCTATTCTATCGTTCTAGACGAACTATTTTGCACGCTTAAAGGGTTAATATATCAATAACATATAAAGTTCCAATCACCTTATATATTAAATGATATGTTTTAAACACCGGGCTTCCGATGGCGATCCATGTGTGTATGCTTTGGATCTGATGACTATAGTATATGTTACGAGGGGAGGTCCAAAAGTTCGTGGAATGAAAGGGATCTAAATAAAATAAAACAACCAAACTATTTTTCCTTTTCAATATAATCACCCTTAAGCTCAATACATTTATTAGACCTATAAATTAATTTTTCTAAACCACTATAAAAAATGTTTTATCTTTTCCGTCAAAATGAGCCGAAATTGCCTCCCTTACCTCATTGTCGTCGGAAAATTTCCTTCCCCTTAAGTCTTTTTTTAAATTGGGGAGTAAAAAAAAGTCACTCGGGGCCAGGTCTGGACTGTAGGGTGGGTGAACTAGGAATTGGAACCCATACGTGTGCAGAGCAGCCATTGCAATTCTGCTCTTGTGAACCGGCGCGTTGTCTTGCAACAGCAACACACTCTTTGTTAATTTTCCTCGCCGCTTTTCCTTGATGGCATCCTTTAATATTTCTAATATCGTTGCGTAGTATTCTCCGGTTATAGTCCTTCCCTTTTCTTTGAAATGAATCAAGATTATCCCCTCACAATCCCAAAAAACAGTAGCCATAAAAAAATAGTAACCATCATCAAAAAATAGAAGCCATCATCTTTCCAGCCGACTCCGTCACCTTGAATTCCTTTAGCGGTTGTGTCCCCTTTTTATGCCATTGCATGGACTCTTGTTTGGACTCAGGCTCAAAGTGATGAACCCATGTTTCATCTCCCGTAACAATTTGGTCTAAAATCTGTGCAGGTTTATCTCCACACAACTCCAAAAAATGCTTTGACGCATCGACGCGCTGCTCTTTCTGAAACGGCGTGAGCATTCTCGGTACTCATCTTGCACTGACTTTTGTCATACCCAGGTGATCATGTAGGATTCGCAAAATGGTGGTATCTTGTACTCCAACTAATGCAGATAATTGTTTTTTCGTCAAACGGGCATCCTCTAGTACAATTTTCTCCACTTTTTTGACGATATCCGATGTGGTGGCCACAACTGGCCTTCCTGAGTGGGGGTCGTCTTCAATTGACTCTCGATCATGTTTATAAAGACCATGCCAATTGTAAATCATTGATTTACTAGGGCACTGTTCCCTATAAACGACTCCCATTTCATTCAAAATGGTTTGAGCGTTCTTTCCTTGCTTGGTAAGGAATTTTATCACAGCGCGGTGTTCAATTTTCTCTATAGTTTCAGTTTTCTTCCGGATTGACTTGTTTAACAGGCGACTGTTCGTAAACGAATGACGCAATCGGGTTGAAACTCGGTATTTATGCTAATGATGAGTCTCCGATTCGTATGACACCAAGCGAGCGCCCCTACCCCCGCTCTATCCTCTCCATTTCCAGTTCCAGTTCCAGTTCTCCACGAACTTTTGGACCTCCCCTCGTACATGTGAAAGAGTAAGTAATGCAAAACTATATTCTCAAATACGGAATTTGAGAAAGAACTGCTAGACAGAACGTTATTAAACTGAATTCAATAGGTCCCAAGAAAACATTCTTTACACAGTTTGGAAGTTACCCAACTTGATCAAACACTTTGAAACGACATTAACAGAAAATCGGATTACTTTGAAGTATCTCTGTAAATGTTTTGTCTTTCGATTTCAGATTTACTTCTATTGTAAAATATAATATTTATTTATGATATTTATTTATGATATTTTGATTTAGTCCTATTTGTATTCCAGCAGCGATCTTCATCTGGGAATTTATATTATTACGAATAAAAATATGCATACAAAATATTGTACAGAATTGGCTGGTTCATTGGTAATATAAGTTATATAATAGGTCTTTTAATATATGCAATAATCATATTACCTATTATAAAATATTAAATAAACATATAATATACTAATAGGGAAGTCACGTGTTGACCTCATTTTTAATATATCAGAGACATATATTCACATCAAAGTATGCTTCAATATTTTTATTTATAATTAATATTGAACATGAATGTTTCAGTTACAAAATTTCAAAAATTATTCTGTTATTACTACTTGTTATATAAAAAGATCGATATTTATTTGTATTTCTTTAACGTTTTTTCCTTTGATCTATACCTATCTATTATTTTTGTAAAACATAAATCTTCGATGTAAAGAAACTATTAATAAATAATTTAAATGTTATTTATATAATCATTTGTTTATTTAATTCAATTTATAATTAATATAAGTTTATTAACATCTTAATTAGATTATATCGTATCATTTGCAGTATGTTTGTATGTTATGACATACTAAGTTACTACGATATGTCGTAGTAACTTATAAACTTTTACTTAATACCAAATTTACTTATTATATCATCATTACATATTCATACATAATTGGAGTTTATTTTAATAAAAGAATCTACACAAAAAAATACATTTCAAGCACAGAGACACAATATCATCTTCAAATGGTAAAACAAATAGTTGGGTAAATTTTATTTTATGCAAGCAAGCAAGCATAATATTTGTATTTAATATTTCAGTTTTGAGTGTAAATGGAGTGCTTGTATTGCGTTTCGTTTGAAATGTAATACTGGAACGTATTCACAATAAACAATGGCTTAAATATGAACAGTGTTATGGACACACAGATCACAGAAATGCAAAATCTACCATCATTTTACAATAAGCACATAATAATTATACCCATTGTGTATGACTTTGGAATAGGGTTATAGTATTATTTTTTTCACATTTCATCACTCCTTGGGTGAATAACAAACAATTCATGTTATTATGATAAAATAGCAATTATATTATATTGTATCACAATAACGTTACAATACTTTGTAGTGTATTGTAGTGTAATTCTATATTTAGTAAATAGCGTTACCATGTTGTTGTTTCGAAGCTGAATCAACACCAGCTAACGAATTCGTAGTGATTAGAATAATTTAGTAACTATGTATACTAGAACGACAATATACTATACTGGTGAGTTATAACTGTTAATGTTGTCATAATAATAAATGTAAACTCTAATTTTAATGTTATTGAAATATCTTTTTCTCTATATATATTAGTCTAAAAAAATTACGATTTACAATAATAATATGAATGTACAAAATAGTGTTTTAACTCGATAACTTTAGTTTTTATCAAAGTTCAACTGTTGAGAAAGTTAGCTTTCTAAAGCGGTGAGATTTCAATAGACGAAGAGTTTGTTGAAAGATATCAGTATTGAACGCCGACATTTGCTATGGCCTCACACTCAAGATGTAATCAAAGTTTATTTAAACTTGAGTGTAGTAATAATATTGTAAATGTTAAAAGCATGCTGGGCAATTATAATATTTATTATTCTTACACTAAGTAACAGCCACCGCGTTTGATGATTCATTGTATCAAATTAAAAACTAAAACTACATGAGAGAGCAGGATATTAATTCCATCCTATTTCTAGTTTTATAACATTATTATTATTTTCGATATCGCAAAATATATATAAGAAAAAAAACGTAAATTAATTTAAATATGTATACTTAAGCGGCTAAGTCACGCCTAGCGGGTCACCCTCTAACAGATAATCGGAATACAGCTATTAGCTGATAGCTAGATGCATTAACCTACCTTTCATCTTTCATAAATTTTAAATATTGCCACAAGAGAAATTTCGTGATATTCTCTTTTATAACAGTAATATTGTATAATACAACTAACCAGGTTTTTCTACAAAATATTTATATTTGACTGATTCGAAACGACGTTTAAATATATTAAGGAGTTCTTTACAATGTTTTCGGCTTCGGAAGGATACGAAATTAACTATGTAATTTTGATATGATTGCTTAACCTCCTATTAAGAAAAAAAATGTATGTGTATGTAATGTGTCTTCATTACAGCAGCTGCAAGTAAGGAATTAATTACACAGTCACACAAAAAAAATCAGAGGAGAGGAGGAGGAGGAGGAGGAGGAGGAGGAGAAAAAATTGAAATTTTAACTGCAAAAGTACTTTAAAGTTTCACATTAGTTTTTATGAAATAATTAAAAACTGGAATTATATACGAGAAGTTATCGGAAGATAAATGATACATAAAATATTGACGAATATCGATGACACATTCGAGACACGGCTTATGTGAGATGGATTTAATCCACTTCTTGTAAAGTGTTTTTTTTTTTTGTGTTCTTGTTTTTCTTCTTTTCTTCTTCTTCTTCTTCTTCTTTCTTCTTCTTCTTCTTCTTATTTCTTTCACTTTCTTTCTTCTTCTTCTTTAATTCGAGAATTTAACATGATTCATTTTATGTGAACCTTGATGCGGGCCATAGGGTCGTTTATTTTTATTCCGCAATTCATCTCTCTATTTCTTATAATCTATGACGAATCGAACAACGAAAGAACGAAACAATAATTGACGAACATTATTTTTTCATATGTACATATAACAGAAATATAAAATCAAACATTTTTGTAGGTTCCGCATTTACATCGCGACTCGATTGCTTCACAGCTCAGCCAATATGACACGGCCATAAATTGTTATGCCATGCCATGGCTTTGTTGATTTTTCACATATCTTTCAAATGTATATATAACAAAGGAAATTTATTCACTTTTTAAAAACTATTATTGCTTCCACTTTACTAATGACAAATATTGGAATTAATAATGTACTTAATTTATATGAACAGTGTACATCTCTTAACTAAAAGTTTCTGCTATTGTGTGTGAGTCAAAGTAAGCCTAATATCTATAGAGTAAAATTATTGTGTTTAATAAATAATTATTATTATTAGATTATTTTTAACGTATATATAGCTTTGTGTTTATTACTTCTATATAAAAATAATAAAGTAAATACTAAATAAGATTTAAATTATTCGTCATCTCGATCAACTCATCAAAATTGGACCTAGAAGTACTTTTACACTATTTGAGCTAAACGCACGAAATTTCAAACATATGTTAGAAATGATCTGACGGGTGTAATCGTGAATTTTCAAATAAATCGTAATTAATGTTATTTAGGAAACAGCCAGACTTTGTCCCATAGGAATAACATATGGAACGATTCTCTTCTGGCGCGCTTTGACTAAGAGTACTAAGGAATCTTTGCGATACGTTTAATATTTTTAAATAGGATTTAATTTAAATACAAATTGGTCACAACGTGAAATATTTAAATACTTGATGTGAAAAATAAAAACAAGAAAAATTGCCATTCTACTCGTAAATTTTTTAAGTTTATTGTACCGAAAAACGTCCTATACTTTAAAATATTTAAGACTTTTTATAAAGGCGCGCCGCACATTTTAAAACATTTAAGAGAGCTCAGCTCACACCCGCTTGGGAGGCCCTAGTTTGAGGGATTACTATTAATATAAAAAGAATCATTTTAAAATCATTTAAATGCATAATAGTAAAGAAGTATAGAAGTAAGTAAATGTCTTTATTATAATATGTATAAAATAAACTTTTTATATGCAAATTTAATAAGCAAATATTTTGAATTATTTTATCTATAAAAAAATACTTGGTCAATAAATAAATTAATATGTTTCAGCAATTTATCAAAATATATATTTTTTTATTTTAGCAAACCCCGGTAGATGTTTTTAGACAATGTGTTACGAAACAGAATATAACTATACTTTCCCTCTGGGATTTGTGAAAGGGTTTGTGGAAAATGGATTAGAATAAAACAGGGAGAAATGAGGGTGATGCAGAGAAAAAGGAAGAAAGGAAGAAAAGCTTTTAGCTTTTTCAATTTTCAATGTCTCTGAAATAGTGGTATTATCCATCTATAGTCAATTGGCTATTGCTAGCCTTGTCAAATATACTAATAAAATTAAATTATATAAGTATTCTATATAACTGTTTTCATAAATATATTAATAAGACAGTAAGTCATAGCTCTTGACTTAACATGGTGACTCACCAAACTAAAAGCTGAGACTTACTTATAAATTTCTAAAACTGTCAATCTTGGCATTTCAATAATATTGAAAGAGTAATTAATTCCGTAACTTCTGAACTACTGCTATTACAAAACTTCTCCTGTTTTAATATTAAAACTATTATTCTAAGTAAAGTACAGTAAAGTGAAACTCAAAATCAACTTACAACTTAAGGCCCTAATGTCACCGATTAATATTGAACAAACTTGTTATTTATTGAAATCTGAGTCTTAGAACGGTAGCTCTCTCAACTTTTTTATATTGGCAATACTTATTTTTATTCAAAAACAATATGAATATTAATCCATATGTTTTATTATGTTTAATGTTCTTTGGCACAAGCTAGCAGTTTTTCTTTTCGACATATTCATCGTCGTCGTAAGTTTAAACATTAAAAAAATCCTGTTATTAGGATTATTATGTGATTTATTGACAATTTCTGTATAATCCAAGAGTCTTAAATATTTAAATTTTTCATTAAGGCTTCTCTTTTATTGAGACTTTCAATTGACGATTAATTCTAATAGAACTTTTCATTGTTTCAAGATGAAAGACTACTTACTCAATATAAATTGAAGGAATTATTTAAAAGCATTCCGTGACACGCATACTCACTTTACACGCTTTTCTTATGTTCAAAATATATACATCTAAGCAGAATTAAACAATTATAATGAAATCTATCCACAAACAACATTCATTTCAAAGTCTAATGAGTTATGCATAAAGCAAAACCTCTATTTGTGCTGTTATTTATTTTTCAATACATATTTTTTTTTCTTTTTTTTAAATATCATCCGTTTTTTTAATATTTGCATTTGTATTTTTTATTTTCATTTAAAGTTTGTTTTTTAATTATATGATAAATTCTTGCAATTTATTGTTTATTGTAGTAAAACATGTAAAATGTATATTTTTTTAATCATTACTCAATTGTAAATCATCAATATATGAAAAAACTACTATACGGAAGACTAGAATATGAAAGGAGTTAAAGAGATTGTTGAGAATTGTGTTTCTAGGTTATTACTATCTCTGGGGAGAATTGGTTTGAATATATGGATATATTAATAAAAGAATAGGAATATTGAAGGAAAATAAGCGTACATTTTTATTTAAATATTACAATAAATAACCTTACAAATTTATTAAGATTTACAAATCAATATTTCACCCTCATGAAATAAAATTGCCTTACTTATTTTTAAAATCTTATTTTATTCTATTACCAACTGTTGCCAGCAAATATCTTGGTCAACCTAATCGTTAACACAGTAAACGTTTTGGGTAGACCTCGAAGAATTCGGTCTGCCCATTCATTTGTACCCGACTTTCAAATTTTGGAAAAATTTATTTACAGGAAGTCTTCTTATGACCCCCTGAGTCCAAAATGACCATTGGTCAAAAAGTTTATATATATATATATATATATATATATATATATATATATGCGTGCGTGCGTCCAGATTCGACTTTTGTCAGCACGATAGCGGCCGTAGTTTAGCTCGGATCGCTTTCAAACTTTGCACAAAAATCAAACATCCAAAAATGAAGGTCAAGTTCGTTAACCAGAGAAATCCGGCCACGGGGGGCGCTAGGGCCTTACTTTTTCTGATTTCAGTTTTTCGACCATAACTTTTTCCCTATACAAAGAAGATCAATCGCGTTTGTATTATATGATGTCATTGATGAATACCTATAACTAATGTAGATAAACCGAAAACTTAACTTCAACAACTTAGGGGTGGGGGTAAAAAAACCTAAATTTTTTGGAAAAAAATTCATAACTTTTTTCTGGTAAACATTCTTACATCACAAGTATTTTTAATAGAAAGGTATTTTTAATTCTAAATTTAGGTACCAAAAGTTTTTCCATAAAAGGTACCTTTTCCGAGAAAAAAAATAAAAACCGCTTTTTGTTTGAAAATTTTTGATGTAAACAAAGGCATCATGTGTTATTCTTAGGTAGTGAGTTATATTTTAAACGAGTTACACACGAGGTCTACCCACGCGTGTCCCCCTGCGGGCACGGCTTTTTTTATTATGATATGTGATGACTCTGTATACGTGTTTGATAAGATTTTGTCTTAAATAAAAATAATTGAGGAAATTTCATTTCATTTGATTCACGATATTGATGTTGCTGTTATTTATTGTCATCATTGTTATATTAGTTACGTTATTATTAGGTTTAACTGACTTTTATTTTATTGTTTTTTTTAAACTATTGTTATGTGGACATAATACAAACTTTTAAAGAGATTTCTCAAAAAGCTAATATATTGATTTTATAGTTATTCAGAAACAAGATCAATAATAACATGCAATGAGATTTCGTATTGACTTCACGATTGAATTTATCGGTCACAATAGCACAATACACACACGAAGTCCATACAACTAGATTTGGAACTTTAAATTATATTTGTATATTTGTTTATCTACTGTGTAACTAAGTACATTATACTATGTAACTTAGTACATTAACGATTTACGAGATAAATATAATCTGAGGTGTAGAATAGATGTGTACTGGATGTTATACATATATCAAAAGTAATTTTCAGTCTGATAGACAAGGTCATTGATATTAAGAACAAAAGACTCCTGCATCGGCTTTCATGGAAATTCCATTTAACTTTGATATGAATACACATCTGTTACTAGAACAATACAACTTTAGTGTAAATGAATTTTATTGTATTATTAATGATATAGATAATAAAAAATAAATTTTAATAAATTTAGTTTTTTATAAACGAAAGATTGAGCTAATAGATAATTTGATAAATGTTTTCTGCATTTTCCTATTACCATATTACGTATTTAGTGAAACGATTTAAATCTGTGTGATCGAATATTCAAGTGAATAACTAGTTAACATCTCGGCTCGCACTAAGCACCGTTTTCAAGCATTTTGTAAATAAAGCAATTTACAAAAACCTTACCTTTGTAATCAAAATAAACGGTAACATTTCATAACAGTAAAGATTGTAATCATATTTTTATTTTAATCTGTGCTTTTTGGATAATTTATGTCACTATACTATTATTACTTTGATATTTCAAATATTTTGTATTCGTTTCGATCCCAACATAAGTCAAAATTCATTTCACATTTGTGTATAGAACAGTGTTCGTATAGTTTTTAAAATATATATTTTTTAATAAAATTTTAAATTATATAATTGAATTATATTTTTATTGAAACCATTGTTATACCAAAATTTTAAAAATTTACGTAATAGATTACTTCTACTTTTTATTGTCCAAAATAAGAATCAGTGAGCTCAAATTAATGAAAACATTTTAAACCTTGGGAAGGCATTGTTTTAGTGAATTCAAAAGTTACTTAAGATATTTAAAAACGAATAATTATTTTCATTCAATTCAGATTAAAAAATATCCTTAAACGATTAGAAAATGCGTCTAACCTAACTAACAATTTTCATGAAACCACGTGGTGTCGCTAAAACTGTGATGTAGATTTTTATAACTCGAGATGTTGTCAATTTTATTCATTTTTAGAATATTATTATAGAGAAGAATATCATTATTGGTACTTTTTTAAACATCTAGTACTCGTAACACTAGCAGGATAACACGCCCTGTGCCGTACATTACAGCAATGTTATTAGGTGTGAATGTATTATGAATATAGTTCACTTAGCTATTTTGGGATAAATAAGTTATGATAAACCACAGTTAAGTTAACTCGCTTACCTTAAATTTTTAGTTTGCGTGTTGAACTAAAATATTATTAAATGGACACGGGCGCTTTTTAAGCTAAAATTTAATCATTATAAAATTATATAGTTTGAATGGGTACATAAAAATATTGGAATAACATTTCAGAATTTCAATAAACAATATTTATCTTTTGTTTAATATTCATCGTTCTTTACTGCACAGACGGATTAAGAGATCAGATGCATCGAGATAAACAGAACGAACAAACCTCATTTGTATACCAATTTAAATTGCAACTCCATAGCTTTAAGTCTTAATATATTTACAAGCTGTTTTAAAACTAAAAGGAGTGTAATGGAAAGTATACCTAATTAACTTTTTATTCAGTTGGTTGTGTATGAAATGTCTAATTGTATTTTTTACAGGTACATAGCAATAGAAATATCGTAAATAATATTAAGGTCAAAGGTATAACTGTTACATTTGTTTACAATTGTTGACCCCTTGTAATACAAGGTTTATAATATAGGTCTGTTAATTCCAAGAAAATGCTTGCTAAAACCACTATATTATAATGTATGGATAAATCTTGTAATTTTAAGTATTCAGCTGATCGCATTGGCGTATTTTAGAATATATTTATTTTTATAAAAATACGGTATGTTGTTTCAGTTAATTGTGTTATTAATATTTTATTTAAAATCATTCCAAGTAATGGGGTGCTATTTTTTATGTGAATCAAGAAACCTCAACACCTACCTACAAGAAAATATTTGAAATGAACTTATCTTTAAGAATCTTTTTCGCACTTAAAATAGACACGTTTATTATTTTCTATTAAAAATAAAACAAAAATCCTAACTGTAATATTTTAGTTATACGCAAATCATTATTATAAAATACAATAGACAGACTTGGGGCTGACAATAACAATAATAGAAAAATTTAAAAAATTACGCTTTCGAAATACGAGAAGCCGCATTTGGAGATAAAATTGAATACTACACTATTATTCGAGGAATATTCTCAAAGCTATAATTTACAGCTGAAGGAAAACAATCTTGAGCATTTAATATTCACCCCGTTTGGCATTTTCAATTTATAACAAACTTTTCTACAAACTTGTTATTAATATTTTATCTAGGTTTAATAGAAAAAGTTGTATTACAGTTTTAATATTTCTAACACAACTTTAAGATCCCTCCGGTCAAGTACTAACCTCAAAATAAACTTATAAATCAATAATAAAAATTACTTTTTTATTCGTCACTGTATGTTGTGTAACTAGTCTGCTTAACTGATGTAACACTATTAATTTATAAAGTACAACTATACTAACTAATTATAACACTTACAATTACACTATTTGTTTTATTTCAATGAAAATGTTAATATGATGAAAGGTTTATAAATTATTATCGATTAGACACTTACTTATACCCTCTACTGTCGTTCTGTCAACATTGTAGTGACGTTTTAAATAAAATTTTAAAAAATGTTTAATTGCTTGCATCTATCGTGTTATTTACTAAAATACATGACCAGAGTAACAACTATTTAAAACAATATAAAGGACAAAGTGTAAAAGTAGTGTATTTTAGTAAAAAGTGCGAAATACGATGCAACAAAGAAAGTTATTATGATATAACAAGATTATTATGAAACAGAAGTGACGTGCGTTTAAGACAAGACTGTATATGAAACCAAATTACAATAATTTATGTTCACAATAAAATATAAAAAAATAAATAACTTAAAATCACAAGAGCTAAGTGTTAAGTGTTAACTCACATTTTCGAATGTAATGTGTAAGAGTGTCACCTACTGGAAGCTGTATTAACTATCTCCAAACATTTAGTTACGCCGTGATCTGCCATCTATCGGATATTAGCAACAACACCTAATACGTTTCCATAGACCGATCAATAAAAATGCTAGAGAACGCTCCTAGATGGCACCACTAGTCTCAGAGCGCAATAAAATATAAAGGATTTAAAGAATATGAAATGGAGTATGCAGCAAGATATAAAACAACACAGTCCAGATAGGTTAGAGAAAAAAGAAAACATTTAAAGGACAACGGGCAAAATGTACCCACCGACCAATAACGACCAGACGTATGTCGTTAGATAGCTCTTTTCATGACTATCATTTGTTATTATGGTGGCTAGTCTCAATTCGTTGTGGGAAAAATGTTATAGTTACTTAAATGATATCTATAAAATAAAAGTAGTTAGTTCCAGATGTTTTATCTTTGTTATTATGGGGGCTAGTCTCATATCGTTGTGGGGTCTTCCAGATACTAAAAAAAATGTGTTTAAAAGTTAAAAATCCCTACGTAAACCCTTAATGCAAGGTGTAATTTCCGAAATGCTTATTGCGTACGCGTCACCCAATGTTAACTCTTTACTCATCAGGATATTTAAACACTTTGTTACTAATATTTCATTAATTACTGTTGACATAAATATTAATTTATAATGTATATTTCTGTACAACTATTATAGAAGTGGTAGTAATAATAACCTTTATTAAAATTATAATTTTAACAAATTAACTTTTTAGCAGTATGGTAATAGCGGTACCACGCAAATTAGCTCGGAAACAAAGGAATGTAAGACTGAGGTTTGGAAGTTGGAAAGGTGATACGATGACTGGAAGAGGACGAGAATTTGCAGATGTGTTGAAGAGAAGACGAACTAGGATCCGCCGTCGTCCGCTGCGGGAGTTGAGCTGAGCGCCCTCACCTCGCCCTCGATATTAGGACGGAGTGCGATGACAATATTTACTGTATGGTAAGTATCAACTATACTTGAAGCAGGCTTGAAAGTTAATATGGTCGCTTCATTTTCAAAGCAAGAAACATGTAATATAGACAGATAGATGAAATGTAACTTATGTCTATTTTTGAAATTAATTTGAGCATATTGTGTATAGATTATTTCTAACATTAACAATTTCATAATAAAATAAATATTATTGTAATTGTTACGTATAAACATTTTCCGAAAGAAGCCTAACATGACCGAGTGATAGGAATGGACTTCTAGAAGCGGCAGGTCTAAGTCCTGATCATGTTAAACTCATTTAAAATGTCAGTTCAAATGTCATGACTAACATTTTTTTAACAAAATTAAAATCATAAATTAAACTACAGTAAAAATCCGTTATATAAAGAAAAATACACTTAAATTTTCGAGTGAAACTGAAAACGCCCAGTTAATAAAATACGATTTTTTATATTTAAAGAAATAGGAAGACGTCGCATTTTGAGAATTAATTATATTTTTTTTCTCGAAGGCATCGGTATTTATTTAGTCACGGGTAATAAATATAAAAAACGTTTACAGTAATGTTTGATTTATATTTCGATCGGATTAATTACTGCGTTAAAAATGTCAAACCGATTTTATTGAAGCTCCTATTTTTCTAAATAATGTGTGAATACAATAGCTATACATAGACTATTTTGAAAAACTGTTAAACCTTTTAATAACACCAAGTTTATATAAGTATAGTATTTATGCTTAGCTATTTATTTAAATTTTACATTATATACTTTCTTTTTTATTTTTTCCTAGACACAATTTCATTTTTTAATTCTTATAACAGAATTTGAAGAAATGTATAAATCTGAGTTGTTAATAAAAGTTTTTATTCAAGCGTCATCAAAATACATTTACAGATATTGAAAAGATTTAAAAAAGTAAAGGTATAAAATCTTAGATAACTTTTTACTTAATAATACTGTATGATTATAATTACAATCCACACTTAGTGAATAATGTTAAATATCAACTTATTTATTATTTTATAATATACAATGTATATTGCAATACATTTTACAAAATGCAATTTCTATTACATCATCAAGTATATTTAATAACAAATATTTAAATAATATCTCGACATGATGTATGACAATACGATCCAATCATGTTAAATCATTCCAATTGTTTACAATAATCAGTACATGTTATAACATAGTGTAATATAACATGCATTATGCATACCTTCAAACTAAGTTCAAACTATGCTTTTGTATTGTAAGGCACTTTTAATCAAGGGTGAAATTCAATGCAAAATCTAGTAACACGTCGGATACACATAATGATAACCATCCCTTAATATATTTTAACCCTTCACCCACTTCTGATTAATAGGTATAAACTTTTTAAATTAATTAATTATAACAACAATATATTTTGTATATTATAAGTTAAATACAAGAGTTGGTAGTATTAATTATTAATAAAATATTCAAAATGAAAAATTTATTATTATTATATTTATATATATTTATTACGTTAATTACAATTTAAAACCAAACCATGTTTGTTGAATTAATTAATTGTATTATTATCAAAAATAATAAACAATAATTACCTTTAAAATAACATTTGTAAACGATTATTATGACTCATTTACAATATATATTTATAATTTAAATTTATTTTTATATTTTCATTTCCTGTATTATTTTTAAAAGCTGGTCTGATGTTAGATTCAGGATGGACTAAAATCCAATGACTTGGTGTCAGAAACTATATTTCCTTTCAACTTACATTTATAAAAATACTAGCTTTTACCCGCGGCTTCGCTCGCATTTGAGTCATTACAAATGAATCAATACTTTACTATATTTTGTTGCTTGGCTGGGATTGTTAAATTTTAACAATTACTACACACAATGAAGTTTCAAAAACGAGTATCCTATGTTACTTCTAATAGCTCCAAAGGTATGTGTACAAAGTTTCATAATGAGTTTTCTCGTGAAAGCGTAACAAACAAACTTGCATTCGCATTTATAATATTAGTAAGGATATGTTTAAAGCGTAGTCAACTCTATCATCTATATCATCTATGTTTTATACTTATTTAGAGGTAAGAGTTTAGACCATATCTATATTTATATAAGGTAGTGAAAATGATATACTGATAGTGTATCTGTAATGTACCGTTATCACTTGGTCGCTCTTCCCCGGAGACTCTTGGAAATTGGCACTCGGTATGTCGTTAATTAACAAATTAAGGCAATGTAGGTTAATGCAACTTTAATATTGAACAAATATTTTGTACATTAAATATGTATATGGAGTTGTGTATTTTACGTATGTTTATACTAAAGTACGTGTCTGCCCTGACTTACTCACAATTTTTTTTTTAAATACTTTTTTATATTATGACTTAATAACAAAGCTAATCAAATTACTTTTTTAGAACGCTTCCTAGTTAGTAGAGAATTTAGCTTTCAGTGATTCATTCATTTCATACAAAAGTATGAAATTTAAGTTAAAAGTCTCGGCGCTTCGGTCTATGTTTTACCAGCACCTACATAAGTTCATTTATACACATCTTATTTACTAGATTTAGTTATAAATATATTTTATAATTCTGTATTTAATTGGAGATGATTAGCAAAACACGCACTCCGAAAAGCACCATGAAAAGGATTTCTTAGTTTTTATTGAGTTCTCTCTAAATATATATATATATATAATAAATCTATCTATTTTGTGATGTGTCTAAAAATTTATACACGTTGTTAAAATAGTACGGAACACAAGTTTTGCTTCAAATATCAATATTTTAGATTTCCAATTTCCATATAGGTATTTGTTTGAAGAGATACATCCAGCTATGATTGCTTTATATTTTGTTTAGACAACTCCCTTGGGATAACTTGCTCACTCTGACAGCTCATATTGGTCGATTTCGTTTTTTCCGTATTACAGCGTTATAAATAAATTTAAAGATCAATTCGTTATTTTATAGGAAGATTTATACTAGAACGTAAAAGTTTATAAATAATTAATAAAATTTCTAGACTAGAGTAGTTCATTATTTTAAAAACTTAACATCTCATACCGTATATATAAAAAGTATTTTCCTATAAGGCCCTATGTCACAAAACGTACTTGAACCACTTTATTAAGAACCATAAAGAGGAAAATAGTTCAACCATTTTAATGTTTTTTTTCTTTTTGTTATAAAATATTTTATATTTAAGGTTTTATACTACTTTTTGTTATTAATATATTGATCACAACGCGACCTATTTGGTATATTTGTTGCGGCATTATTTTTTCGGAATTTCACAGTTTTACAAGTATTTATTCACACATGATTTAAGAATATTGAGATCTCTAAAAACTTTTTTATGAAAATATAGTATATATGTATGCATCTATAGTAACATTCTTTTATAAAATGCTTTATAAGTCTAAATATATTAATTATAGAATCAATTGTTACTGTAAAATATAGTATAGATAGAATAAGCATATTTATAGAAAATTTCATATATTTATTATCATACGATATTGTAGTACAGGATGACCAGTAGCGTGAGTGTAATGAGAAGTTATTGTGAAACGACAAGGCAAATCCATATATGTAGTTCGCAAAGTTTTTAATGCAGTTCAAACTGGAAGTAAATAAAATATTTCTTTACATAACTTTTTAAATGTCATATTATATTGACTTAAAAGTTTAAAAAGCCGATCTTTGCTCCTGTAGAGTAATGAACGCCACAGCTCTTCTTCGGTCGCATTTACATGAATGTTTGTAAATCCCAACATATGAAATTAAAAATATACGTAACATAAATTATCTAAACATTAAATATCTGGACGGCTTTGGTTTGAAAAAATATGTTCGTACGTACGTATTATATATATATATCTATATTACGTAATAGTTATTATTTTTTATTAAATATATATATATAAATATATTGATTGTTACAGATAATACTTTGTTATCTAGTAACTTTATCACAATAGTCATTTAAAGTGTTTATTTTTAAGCAGAAATTTATTCCTCCTTAAAATTTCGTTTTAAAAAAGGCACTATTATATTGTAATAAAAAGATTCATCAGTCTATTTATTATAGAAATTAATTTTATATTTCTCAGATGATATAAAGTATTGATATAATAAAATAAAAACCCCTAAGTGGAATGACAATAGTTAATGCAGAAAATGATCTGGAATCTTTCTAAGACTTTCAACTTTCAGAAAGATATATCGAATCAGCTTTATAGTATGACTATCCAGAAACTAGAACAGGAGTAACATGCAACGAGATTTCGTATTGACTTCGCAATTGAAGTTGTTGGTCACTGAGCATTCGCCTTGCATAATACACACTCACAATGCGGACACAACTAGAACCATTTCAAACTTTAAATTAAATTTGTCTATTTGTCTATCTACCGAATATGTTAGTACATAACGATTAACGATAAAATATATAAATATAATATTTTGTAATCGGATAACATCATCTAAAGCTTAAATAGAGCAGATTTATACATATTGAATATTTTTCTAAAGCAATATATTTCATATTATATCAACAGTAATATTCGGTGTGTTTTATATCATCATTGCAATCTAGAAAAAAAGATTCTTGCATCAATCAGTTTTAAAAGAAATTCTATAAAATTTTGGTATGAATACACATTTCTCGAATGGTACAACCTTATATATTGTATTTGAAATATTATTTTCTTAAATATCGTAATAATTTAAATAATTTTTATAATATAATATTATGTTGATGTATAATGTATATTAATGGAGAAATTTATTCTACGTTCGTTCTAATTCGTTTTTTCATAAAAGAGTAACAAACAACAATCCATACAATGTACCAGGTTCATATAACTAATAGCAGAATTTTATCAAAACATTGCTACTGTACTAAGAACAAATATAGTTTTAAAACTCAATCCTGCAGTTTCTTTCACGCGTACAAATAATCACAAATATATAAAATACAAAACAATACTACTTGTTTGTATAAAACTTTGTACAATGTCTCAAACTGTCACGTGAAATGCTGACTCGAAGTTTAGGAAATGCATTTAAGTTATTGTAACATAACTTGTAAGCACGTGTTGCAAAAGAAATGCAATAGAAAAATCTGTGGCATACAAAACATAAGACGTGTAAAATATATGAATTACAATTTTCAAGTCAATTGGGTAGACCTCGAAGAATTCGGTCTGCCCATTCATTTGTACCCGACTTTCGAATTTTGGAAAAATTTCTTCACAGGAGGTCTTCTTATGACCCCCTGAGTCCGAAATGACCATTGGTCAAAAAGGTTATATATATATATATATATATATATATATATATATATATATATATATATATATATATATATATATATATATATATATATATGCGTGCGTGCTTCCAGATTCGACTTTTGTCAGCACGATAGCGGTCGCAGTTTCGCTCGGATCGCTTTAAAACTTTGCACAAAAATCAACCATCCAAAAATGAAGGTCAAGTTCGTTAACCAGAGAAATCTGGCCACAGGGGGCGCTAGGGCCTCACTTTTTCTGATTTCAGTTTTTCGACCATAACTTTTTCCCTATACAAAGAAGATCAATCGCGTTAATATTATATGATGTCTTTAATGAATACCTATAATTAATGTAAATAAACCGAAAACGTAACTTCAATAACTTAGGGGTCGGGGTAAAAAAACCGAAAATTTTTGGAAAAAAATCATAACTTTTTTCTGGTAAACATTCTTACATCACAAGTATTTTTAATACAAAGGTTATTTTTTACTCTAAATTTAGGTACCAAAAGTTTTTCCGTAAAACGTACCGTTTCCGAGAAAAAAAATAAAAACCGCTTTTTGCTTGAACATTTTTGATATAAACGTGTTACACACGAGGTCTACCCACGCGTGTCCCCCTGCGGGCACGGATTTTTTTGATTTCAAATAAGAATAAAATTTTTGCATCATAAAAGAATTAATAATGAAACTCAAAAGATATTATATTTAACTCAAAAGAGCGATAAATGTTATACATAATTCTAATGTTTTGTTAACTAACATATTTCTGTACAGTGTTCAGCTACAAGTATACAATACTATAGGATAAAATTCTCAATAGTTGTTTTTATACTAAATCCTTATTAAACCGTTGACAAGAATATGTAATACGCGAATTTTAGCAGTAGCAACACAATGTTAAACCACTTAATTTATTAGACTTAGGCTATCTATAAATAATAACTTGTGATATTAATCTGTTATGGATAGTATTGACTAATGTTTTCTGAAATTGTTCTAGAAAAAACTCGATCAAAGCTGTTTTGACAGAATTTAGAATAATCATAGCTTTGTTAGTGTAGGAATCTTCAGTTGATTGTAATACACGTTTTAATTTTATGTTATTAAATCCCTATTAAAATTAACAATTATTGTTTTGAAATAAAATAAATGTTTGCACATAAGTTTAGATTACCCAAAAATTTATTATTTAAAATATATGTACAAATAACTAGAATTCTTAAGATATTTTATTAAAATAAGAAAAGCGTCAATTAAATTAGCTCATTACGTGAAATTTCTTGCTTTTTCCACATATTATAATATATACTATTATTAGCAAGGATTATCTTGACTTTACCTAATCCAGGTGCATTACAAGGTGATTGTAAAAAGTTAAACTTATTCGATCATAATATTATTAAAGATATATGTATTAGTACCTGCCTAAAAATTAATACAGTTGACTGTTTCATCCACAACCAAGTAAATAAAAAGTTAGTTAGGTTAGGTACATTTTCCATTAGAATCTTTTTTAATTTAAAAAGCTTGGAAATTAATTAAGACTTTAAACTCTACGGTTGCAATTTAAATTGGTATGCAAATGGGGTTCGTTCTACTTATGTCGATGCATCTGATCACTTAATCAGTTTGCGCAGTAAACAACGATGAATAAGAACAAAGCGGTTAATATTATTTACAACAATTCTGCTGCATTATTTTTGTAAACCCCATCAGACGTTATAGCGACTCCACATAGATTAAATTTTAAAGTAACTTAGCTTAATGAGTACCCGTAGCTTTATTATCTTAATATATTTCACTTCGACACAAACTATAAAATTTAGGTTAGGGGTTTAATTTAACTGTCTTAAATCTTAAACAATTTATGTCAAAATAGACAGGACCCGACTTTTATAAATCTGAAGGCGACAGAAGCAGATACCCTACCTGTTAGTAATTAAAAGACTAAAAGTACATTATCATTAATTAGGTTCCATTCAATTTGAAACACCGATCTTGAACCATCGAAGAACTCGGATAGATGTCATAACACTTTAAGAGCCCATATTCTACATTTTTATCATAATTTCTTAATAATAAAATTTAAGGAGTTTTAATGCTATTAACTGTTTTATTATTATTATCTATAGATTAGATTCGAAGTTATATCACTTAAACTTTCCTTACTAGAAACTTATTTCAAAGTTACTTCAGAGCAATCATGGTATCTAATATTTACAACACAATCTTAACTCAATTCTTGAGAATTTAATATTAATTGAATTACGATTTCACTTCAATTATCAAATTATATTTGGAAATTTTATTTAATAAACTGTCTTATATTTGTTTTGTAAATAAATATGAATTTGCTCCAGCTGTAATATAATGTGAAAAATTATATTTATCAACAACATTTATTTAAGGAAACAAGTCAACATCCCCTTAAACAAATATTAAAAATTTATGTTTTATGTTAAGATATGCGATAATATTAACCACTATAACATTATAGAAACTATTACAAAAACTCAATAGAATATTGAAACGCTTATGATGAAGTTAAGACATTGCTTATTTTATTAGGTGCGAGTAATAAGGAGAAAATCTTATTAGTAATGTCAGATATATGTTTTACAATTTAATAATTAGGCATTACAAAGTACATTTAGAATTTTAACAAATATTGTATTATTCTTACGGTAAGATTTACGATAATAACAACCAATTATATTAAATTCATGACAAATTATTTACAGTAAATCAATACACGACACATCATAGTGTATGTAATATTAAATGCATTATTCATACCTTACTATGCATCATTCTGTTGTATAGTTTTAAATACAACACAAAACCGTTGCAAGTCACCTTCAATCAAGGTGATCGAAATTCAATACAAAATCTGGTAACATTTCGGACACACATCATAAATGTATTTCTCTCCTTTCTCACTTCTGTTAGTTATAACCCCATCCGCTTTTGATTCTGATCTGACCACAACTGTATATTTTTTAACTGAAATAGTTGAAATAAAAATGTTTTGACTGATCGTTGAACTTAAATTATATTGTATCTTATATATTACTTCTAAGTCTAAGAAATAAACAAATGATTTAATAAATTTTATAAAAATATTATATAGGTCCTGAGATATATAAGGAAAAACGGTTAAAAAGTTCGGAAAGTCTACATGATATTAAAAAAATTAAGCATATTAATTTTTATTTAAAAGCAAAACATTGTACATACATGCTTTTACTTGCAATTGTAATTAAATATTATTATTATCAAAAATGGTAAAACATATCATAAAATAATATTTGTAAACCATCATTTTGATATCAATTAATTTCATTCTTATTTAATAAACAAATGTAAATAAATTGATTTTTTTCTTTTCATCATCTTTCTAATTTAAACGTGCTAGTCTGGGGTTAGATTTTGTATGGAACAAAATTTAATCATGTTTTGACATGCCAGGAACAATTGCTCCATTCAACTAATGGTGGGGTTGGCTATGCCTCATAAGTATGAATAAGTATTTAGAGCTATCTCTATTTAAATAACGTATCATGAAAATGATATACTCATCGTTTATTTGTACTCTACCGTTATTGCTTGGTTGCTGTTCCTCGAAGACTATGAAAACGGTATGGAGTAAATTACGAAATTATGGCTATGTAGGTTAGTGCAACTATGATTTTATACAAATATTCATATATTAAATATAGGATGTTATGTATATTACATAGGATGTTATGTATATTACATAAGTAAAATTAAAGTATAGGGTTGTCTGTTTGTTTGAAGTTACAATTTATAGTAATTTATATTTCTATTTTTGTTGACAAAAAAAAACACATATAAAAGATAGTAAGATAGATTAAAAAAAATAAAAAAAATGTTAGACAAACTAAACAATAATGTAAGATATAAATATAAAATTCGACTCCCATAGGGACAATTATTTAAGGAATTCCGCTGTTTAGAGTCTCGCTGTACCATGTTTTCCTTATTTCTGTTTATAAACCCGCCGCGATACAGATTCCAATTGAAAATGTGATTTTTTGTTTTTTATTAAAAAGTCATGTATATATTTAGCTTCGTTCTACAACTACTCGTGTCATGACCGCCCAATTATTTTATTCGGCCACTATCAAGTGCGCTGTGACTGTAGCTGATGTGATACTACAGGGCATGGAACTATTTATACCAAGCTCTGTGGTACTACTTGGTGGCAGATCGCAGCCTAGTAAGTACATAAATAAGTCTCACTAGAAGTAAGGTAATTATATTAATAGTATTTGGTTTGTTTATTTTGAATTAAATCCATTAATTTTCTGAATATAATAATAATATATACATTTTAGAATAAAAAAAAATGATATTTTTAAAATGGGCATTATTTGTTCATAAACATGAATTTAAAATATTGAAATTCTCTTAAAAATATTTTATGAATAAAAGAATAAATATATGTAAATTATTGATTTAATTAACCTATTCTAAGTAACGAAAAATAAATATTACTCATTTATAAAGTTAATACATATATATAACTAACAAAGTGTTTTTAGAGTTAATTAACACATTTCAGAAGTAAAGCTTGTGAAAATAATTCCTTTTTTGTTATGCTTAAAAATAACTTTTACAACTTTGAGAAGTGTCACTATAAGAAATCATACCTTGAAGCAATCTACAAAAGAAATAAAATCCAATGAAGCAATAACATTTATCTCAGGATTATAACGACATTGAGCTAAATGTCTGAATGTGTTAACATGACAATGATTCTTTTTTATTAATTGCTAGATCATACATTTTTTTTAAATAATCTAAATAAAAAATGTGATCAACCATTACAATTAATTCGAAAGAATAAAAAAAACGACTTTCTTGAACCATATTTCTCTTTGATGTATAAAAAATAATAAAAGAAACTTTTTATAATAATTGGACAGTTAAATATTATTTGAAACTACGTATTTTTTTCAGACATACTTTTAGGGTAAAGTGCTGCTTCAGATACTAAACCCTTCATGTACTTGAGCTGGGTGTAGGACTAGCACACACCACTACACTTTAAAATCTGAAACGGCTCCATACTTACACCTACTTGTACATAAGTAGCATAGTTTTATAAAATACTTTATAAGCCCCAACGAATTAACTACATTTCGAAGCAAATGTTAGTGTAAAATATATTTAAGATAGACTAAGCATATTTATAGACAATTTCATTAGTTAATTATCGTATGTTGTGAATTTTTATAACAAGTAGAGTATGAGTAATGTGAAGTAAATTTATACTATGCAAAGTATGAGATACAGATTTACTTTATAAAATTAATAGTATTTTCGATTTTTGAAAGAAACTGGCAAATTCATACTTAGTAAAGTTTTTGTTACAATACTTTTAAAAATAAATAAAACGTTTGTTTTTACAATTTTATGAATGTAATATTACGTTTACTTTAAAGTTTAAAAGGCAGGTATTAATATAGTCACAGACAAAGATCTTAAAATACTAACCGCGACTACGCTTCTGCAACATTTTTCAACGTGAGTAATTTCTAGCTTATTCTTCTTCATAATATTGTAAATGTTTTTTTCAATTTTGTCCTAAACATTTAAAACATCTAGAACAGGTTTGTGCTGAAAAACTTTATTTAATATATTTTTGGATAATGTTACCCTATGGATAGGTTTTTCTTTCCTCTCAGGTAATACATGCAGAATCTGTCAAAAATATTTAAAACATCTTGAACACCATAGTGTTCAAGATGTTTTAAATATTTTTGAGTTTTTCAGCCCATAGGCTGAAAAACTTTATGTGGAATAAATAATTATATATATTCTTGGATAATGTCCGGTAACCTATACGTAAGGTAACCTACGGATAGGTTACCTTTCCTGTCGAGTAACAAATTAAGGATAAAATTTTGGTCTCGACTGGTTTAGAATGGTTGTCTACAGAGTCACAGATTTAGTGATTTTGTTTTGTGATAATTATAGTAAGCTTAAGTATTAACAGCCGAAAGTATGAAATGTTAATTGTATCTAAAACTACGTAGTATATTATATACAACATTATTAATAATCTTCCGTGGGATGTTGAAATAACATTGTAAATATATATGTATTTATTAACAAAGAAATCACAATTCAAAGTTTTACATTAAACCAGTACTTAACCATCGTACCCGCATTTTGTATTTTATTTCAGTTTAGTTATACTTAAAATAAAATTAAATTGACATAGCGGAACCGTTTATCGACTGAGCTGAACTCTAAGTAGTTTAAGAAGGAAGAAACAGTTTTAGGTGACTCACACATAAAAGAATGCCGCATAATATTAAAAAAAATATTATATTATTTATTCACTGTCAAAAATATTTTAAAAGTTGTTATGTCCCATGTTCGGAAAATATTAGTTTTATGATAATTATCTGTGAATAATAGAACGAAATAAAATAATAATGTTCTCAGAAGTAAATAATCTTTTGTTTGGTATGACACAAAAGTGAATATATATATATATATAATTATTAAATCAAATCTCTCACTACCTTATGAGTATTTAAAATCATTTATTCAAATTACTTGCATTTCAATCAGGTCACTAAGCCTTTTAAGTTAGTGAGAATGTAATTTCCAGGTTCTAAAGAATCTTTCACCAAAATTCTTCAGGTTTACTGCATTCTTCTACTTCTATAAAACCTAGACAGTTTCTTATAATATTTATTTTATGAGGATTTTGAGTTATACATTTTATACAAGTTATTTAAGGAGCTTAACTTTACAATTTTCGGATGCATAATATTGCATATTGGTATTAGGAAGTAAATCTTTACACTTACCTGAGTCAAAGCTCTTTAAATATATATTTTTATAATTTAAACTAGTTCAGGCTGATACAAATTATTAACAACTGTAAAAAAAAGTTGCGAACTGATTTTTTTTTCACTTTAATAAAATTCACTACACATTGTTGTAATTACGAGTATATTCCTATTTCATTAATTATTTACTTTCTCGTTCAGAAATGATTTAAAAAAATATTTTTTATATAAAAATAAAATTATGTTATAATAATGATACCGCTACAATTTGTGATTGATTAAAATAATCATCGTAAAGTAATAAATAATATAAGGAATAAGATACTTGAAATTGTGAAGTAATTTTGAAAGGCTATCCTGGAAACATACTTGTAAATCCAGACTACAAACATTATTTGTAACCATTATTAGTAACAATTAATTATTAAAGCATTGTAAATTGAGTAAAAATTTTAATTGTTAATAAAATTTAAAGATTATCAACTGCACTGTATTATACTGTATGTGTTTGATAAAAGTGTTATAAACGATAGATCGACTATGAACCTCGTGACACGAATATAACTTATGTAAAATACACTCATAAACAATGTTACCAGCAGCAATTAGATCTGTCTGTAGCTAACTTGTGAAAAAATGGATATATTCCCAAAAACTTACCAATAATATAAACATCTTTATATGAACTGATAACTGAACTGAACACAAAATAATTAATTGCATTTAAAATGCAATTACTTACTCAAAATAAATTATTAACTTCAGAATTTATCCTTGAATACCAATTCATATTCTTAAGTCCATCAGAATCTTTCTTTTCTTCTCCCCTTGTTTTTCATATCTTTTTGTATCGAAATGTTTTTTTATTCGGGTTATAAATACATACATACAAATTCTGGTTACGAAATTCAATTCCTTAGTATTGTTACAAAACTAAAATAAAAAGATTTTTCAAGAAAAGTGCATACATTCGAATACGATTATCAAGTATAATGTTTAAAGCAAAATAACAAAAACAAAAACAACGATATTATAGATGCGAGGAAAAATAATAAAATATATATAGGACACAATAATGAATCAGTAATTATGAATGTATAAAAGATAAAAAGAAGTAAAATATTTTGTACGCAAAGATGTTTATTAATTTTGTTTAAAAGATAACCAAAATAATATTTATACGTAAAACAGCAAAGATTGTTAGAGCAAATTAGGAGCTTGTAATTTATTTATAAATATATTTTTCTGCTATGATGCACGAAGGCTACATTTATTAACCCATACTTACTTACTTACTTACTTAGCTTCACCCCATATCCCTTGCGGGGTAGCCAGACACGACGAAGCGTCAAACGATACGGTCCCTGCATACCTCTTTCGCCTCGACCAGAGACATCGACCTCTTCATACTTGTCCTCCGGGGGTCCTCATGCTTTTTACGTGAAACCCATTATCTATCTTATTAGTATATCAAGGATCTAAGAAACAAAGTATGTTTTTTAACCATATAATACAATCTTAAGAATACAATCTAGATGAGATAAATAAAAGAATAGATCTATATGTATTGCATATTTGACTACCTTACATATAGTTTATTGAACCATATTGTGTGGGTCACACACCACTATTGACAGCAAAAACAATAGACTCCTGCATCAGCTTTAATAGGAATTCCATTATATTTTGCTATGAATACACAGTTCCTTTGAACTATCTAACTTTGTATGGCGTATTTGTAATATTATTTTACCCGTAGTCATTATGGATAATCAAATTGTAATAGTGAGTTTGTGTTACATATACAATACAATGCTCCTTTAAATGAAACTATAAAGAAAACAAAATTGTAAATTGAAAAATTTGTAATACTTGCATTAGATATGATGCAGGAAGAGTTTAATTTCGAAATTCTAATCAACTTTTACATTGACATCTGTTGATTTTTTTAATATCGTATTAAAATTCTAAGAAGAAACATTTTTTTACTCATTTTATATAAACAATAATGTTATTAATGTTACCTGTGTTACGCAAGCATAGCCAAGGGCAATTGTTATAGTAAGAACCAACTTGGTTTCACACGGTTAAATGCTGACACCACGCTTCGAGTACCCTGAAGACGACACCATACGGCTTGCGTTCTCACCATCGATGGGAATCGAGGATAAAATATATTCATTCTTGGGTCAATCGCTGACCTGGAATCACCTTTTTTTAGTATTAATTAATTATAAGTTTTAATTGTAACTCGTTAATATAATTTTATAAAATAATTGTTTTTCTTTGCATCCTTCGCTGCCACCAAACTTAATTGGCGCAGTCGGTAGGATATTCGAGATATATTCGGTACGCGTCGCGTCAAGATTTCCCCTAATATCGGTGCGAGATCCCGCGTGACTAACCGATTTCGAGTATCCGAATCTACATACATCGTGGAGGCCAGCGGAGGTGAATCCGAAAATCGATTCGGCAAGAAAATCATTTTCATGTAAGTACTCTGATTCTTTCAGGTCCTTACCTTTCCTAATTTTTAACCTTAATCTTTACCTAATCTAAGTATTTTTTTTAATTTCAAGTAAATTACTATTTAAAGTATTTTTTGAAGTTACTTAGAACTTTAAAGCATACATCGATATATTCTGAGTGAATTACTTTTTTATTTGTCTATTTGTAGTGTTTTAAATTAGTTTTAGATTTTCTATTCAAAAGAATCGATTAGCTGTAGTTTGTAGAAGTAGACCTAGCAGCATTAGTAAAAAAAATATAAGTCAAAATCTAAAAAAAAAAAAAAAAACAGGAATTATTACAATTTGTTGATTTAAGACTAACTATTCTCATAACTAGCGATAACGTTGATAGGTTATCATAAGAGATATCTAAGCTACAGAATTTTTTAGCTTTTGTAAACAACATTTACAGCTGACTATGAAGTTTTTAATTTAAACTCTGATAGAACTATAATTAATAAGTAACGTAGTATATATGGTAGTAATAAAGTATTAAATATACGAGCGAGAGAATATTAAGATATGATACAGTTAAAGAAATAATCATAGTATATCAATTCCTTATTTTTCTATTCCACACATGATTTATATAAGATATCCATAGTAACTAACGAAAATCATGAGATTCCTGTCCCTTACTTCCAATACCCTGCAATCCATCTGAAAGATTTCAAGTACACAGAGGCAGAATGCCCGAAGGTCACTAAAGGGTATCTATGTGAAGAGATACACAACATACATAGTCGTACATCGCCGGATTGTGTAACAGCCCTCGTTACTACGCAGCAAAAACTCCCCGAATGTAAACCAGTCACCGTATCTACAAGATGTTGCAAAGAAATTATCTCGCTATAATTCCATATGATTGTTTCATTCAAACAACAGAATTCATCATCTCGAACCTCAACGATCGACTAAAAGGTCAAGCCTTGAAGATAATAGATGTCCCTAATGAAAATACACTCAGTTCAGCAGCACATCTGATATTCAAATTAAACTCCATTAATTTGACTAACCTTCACGCTACCAATAGAGAGGTTATTCTACAGTCACCAGTAAGCTTAAGCAAGACCAACGATATAAGCGTCTACCATACAACAATACCTTTATATACGTTACTATTCGGTGCATGTGTACTAATTAGCGGCCTTGCATACCGGAAATACCGACTTAAACATACGAAACACACTATCCAAAAAACTCAAAGGGATGAATCAGAACTTCCAGCGCAATTTACAACGAAGGTTTTCAATAGTCGCTGTTCTACGGGGGGAGGTGTTACGCAAGCATAGCCAAGGGCAATTGTTATAGTAAGAACCAACTTGGTTTCACACGGTTAAATGCTGACACCACGCTTCGAGTACCCTGAAGACGACACCATACGGCTTGCGTTCTCACCATCGATGGGAATCGAGGATAAAATATATTCATTCTTGGGTCAATCGCTGACCTGGAATCACCTTTTTTTAGTATTAATTAATTATAAGTTTTAATTGTAACTCGTTAATATAATTTTATAAAATAATTGTTTTTCTTTGCATCCTTCGCTGCCACCAAACTTAATTCCTGAAATAATAAACTGACCATTGGAACCAGTTGGAATGAATGTGGTCGTACCAACATTAATTACTTTTTAGTTTTAATACATTAAAACAAACCTGATTATTATTTTAATGGCTTTGGATTAATTACCTGGTATTAAAGCAAATTATATTATTTATATGAAAATAAGATTGAGAAACAAATACTAGAATTGGGTTAGAGATTGATTGTGGTTTTGCAGATCTTAGTTAAATAAGGGTTGGAATAAAACCGAGTAGTGAAGAACATACAAAAGTTTTGAGACAATAAAAAGTTTAATTACATCAAACATTCTATGTCATACTTTTTTAATATCAACATTTTTATAAATAATGTTTTTCTCATTTGTTTTGCTAATCATAGCCCTCCATAAACAACATTTTAATAATATCAACTTCAGAATTAATCGTCATCATTTTGTTAAAAAATTTCAATTTGATAATATTTAACGTTGTTTACTGTGAAGGTGGATTAAATAATCAAATACGAGCATATCGAGATAAATAGGACACACACACCTCATTTGCATACCAATTCAATTTGTAAGTTCACAGTTTCAGTCTTAATTTATTTTCAAGTTTTTCTAACAGTAAAAAAGAGTTTGAGCTCAGATTCATTAATTTATTTAGTGCTCATTTGTGCCATGAATTCTAAATGAAATTCGAGACTACCGCTGTTCGGCATTATTTGTGATGAGTCGATCTTTCCTTCCTTTCCTTTTACCATTACCAACGATGTAGAAATAAATACTTATGAAAGCATGTAATTTACATTTAATTTCAAATAATCTTGTGCTCTTCAATCATACTAATAACATACGCAATATTTTAATGAAACCGTTCCGTAGGAATATTATTACTAATGTAATATAGGTATAGTGGGTTATATATATCCTTTTTACAGTCACTTAGCTGAAATCGTACCAGCCTTAGTGTTATAAAAATATGGGCTTGTTTATGATGAATCAAATAATTATATAACAAATGCGAGTGATATTAAACTAAATTTATTTGTTTTTTAATAACAAATGTCATTCACTTTTCAAACTTACTAATATACCAAAGAGACTTTACTATTATATTAATAATTTTATTTAAACGAAAGCTACTTGAATAATTATGTTTTTATTATCATTGTTTAATTATTTCTACTCTTAGCTTGTAAGGTAAATTAATTAATTAGCACATAACCACGTGAATAAATTGACTGCTGTCCCGTCATTAATTCAGTAGTAGAACAGAAGCTAGTTCTGAAATAAAATAAAAAAAAAGTTCTGATTATTCATAGAATGTAAAAATGATCTGGTGACATCTCAACATTTGCTGTATATGCAGTTTATGTAAATAAATATCTATTTAATCTTTTTTTCTTTAATAAATAGTTTAATAATAAAAAATATATTAAATGAGTTCCTATTTCCTAAGATTCTATGATTTGTTTTATATCAGTCACATTTTGTTTTTAGGCAACACGATTATAATAGAAAATTTGAAACCTTTATTTAAAATGTGAAAAGAGTAAAGCTAGTTTATAATAATTTTTAGAAATCAATATACATAATATTTTTATTTGCCTTTATTTATTTAAACCATTGTTTAATATATAAGTACACAGATTGAATAGTACTTAAGGACTTCACTACGTTTTCTAACAAAGTTGACCACAAAGTATTAGGTACTAAAGAATAATCCCTCAATTTTAATCCTGTCCGAAGTTTATTAACTCCTTCAAATTTTTAACATTTACTAAGCTCCTAATATGTGACTAGGATTTTATGTAAAATTTATAAAAGCTTCATGTTTTAATTATGAAAATTTTGTCTATTCTTCTAATGAAAGATAGAATATTAAATTTAAATAATAATAAAAATCTAAATAAAGTTATAATTTGTAATTTTAAAATTATAACAATCAACTTTATAAAAAACTAGAAATCATGTCGAAACATGAGTAAATCAATTAACATTATCTCTATCAAATAGATTTTAACAAACTATAGAATAATTCTTTCACGTTATAGGATAAAATATTGACATAACTTTTATTGTGTTTAAAAAGTTCGTATTTGAATTAATAGATTTATTATTATTTTTTATAACGAGTTTCCGGAAGTAACCCACTCTTAAAACTAATGACAAAATTGTGTCGACTTGCAATTGTAAATGCGAAATAGTCTGATGACAAAAACTTTCGTAGAACAATGCGATCTGTAATATATGTAGAGAAAGTGGAGAAAAAATTTAATACATTCACCAAAATATAATAAAAATTAAGTGGCAAAAATAATATTATTAAAACATGTTCCACAGATCCAGACAAAACATTTCTTGCACAGTTTCACTTCTAACTTGATCAAACATTTGTAACGACATTTACAGAAACTAGAATTACTTTAAGTATCTTTGTTAATGTTTCTTATTTCTGTTTTACAATTACATACTCACACAACACTAATCATACAGTACCGTCAAATAAGTAAGTCACGTGTTGACCTTAATGTCAATATGTCGGAGACATATTTTCACATCAAAGTATGTTCTAATATTTATATTTACCTTTAATATAATATGAAACATGTCCCAGATACCAATTTCTAAGAATTTTTTCTTATTGGTGCCTTATGTTGTATAAAAAAAAAATAATTAATGAAATAATAGCTAATTTTTATTTAATAGGGAAACATAATACTTATAGCTATTTAGGGTATTTTTTGTTTGGATGTTTATTTTCTTTAAAACATTTTATTGAAGTCATATTACACCATGAAAGTTTAAGGAGTCTACAATTTTAAAAGTAGCTCTATTTATTATACTCTGTATAGCTCGGATTCTTGTAATGATTCTAGATATTATTATACTATAATATTATTATTCTGACAATTTTTTATCACCATTTATTCTTAAATTATAGGCCCTTTGCCAATATCAAAGTGGTTGTCACTTACCGCTAACTTCAGTAAAGTGTAGATTGGTGCAGAAAACACCTTTTCTAACAAACTTTTATTTATTCTAACAAAACTTTCTCACATCGTCTGCAGAAAGTATTCTACGGTTATAAAATATTCTATTCGAAAAAGGTTCTTCACCATTTCGCTGCTGACTGCCAAGTTGTAGCATTATTTCTCTAAACCTCTTTTATTTATTGTGAGTCATTCGTCAGTTCTCAATTCTTTTAAGCAATCTTAAAAATAACAAAAATTCTAAATTCGATTTTGTTATTCGATTACAATTTGAATGTATTGCTTTACTGTATTTTCGAATATAGCAAGAACGATTTAGATGCTTGTTTTTGGTTTAGATTTATTAATTTTAAAGTGATCCTGTGAAATATTGTAACAATCTAATGAGCATCTTCAGAATGATGACCTAAATTGTTCCTGTTTCAATAAATATATAATATTTAAAGTCGCTGTCAACCATCGATTACTAATAAACTTGAGTGACGCCACAAGAAAATATAACACACCTACTTAAACATTAGATTTTCGCTATTTTCCCGCACCTTCCCACGTACTTCTTCATTCGTTCACTATAAAATGCGATGTATATGGAAAGAAAAGTGCCTCGATGGTTGCCACCGATATCACTTTATGTAAAGAAGTTTCTTCCTATGTTATTTTTCTTAACCTTTCAATCTCTGGTGAGAGTTTTAGACTTTCCCATACATACTTATCCCATACTTAAATAATGTTTTTCCTTCCTATACCTTATAATTTGGTCTTTAATAATTTTATATTTTTTTACTTAGCATGGGACTATTTATTTAACTTTTTTTATTAATACGTTCTAATTATTGAATAAGAAGTTAGTTTCCATAAAATTGGCAAAAGTTTATAACAAATTCTGAAATTATTTATAAATTTTAAATAGTATTCAAAGCATCAATAATTTTTATTTAAGGATTTATTTTAGTAATCAATGTAATTATTTAACCCTACATCTACTTTAGAAATAACTAATTATTTTACATACTAGTTACAACATATTAGTTACAATGAACATTTTATAGAAATTCAACAAATCTATTTAACTTAACTTCAAACAACCGAGTTCTGATAAAGGAAAGTAGAAAGATTTCAAAGTAAATTCAGCTAAATATGTTCACTCACTTACGACGCATTTTATTACTTCACGTTCTCTGTTGTTGCTGAAGGCTAATTTTTAACAAACCTTTTAATTCTTATTTTCTAGAAAAAATATAAAACTTCAACACTGTAAGTAAATCAATAACTTAAGTTCTGCAATAAAAACTCTTGAATGTTATAATAAGATTTATTTAATAATACACTTTTGATTTTAGAGTAAGAAAAGGAAATTTTTAGATATATTGTGGAACTTTATATATGCGTACAGTCAAGCCCATGAAGGATTTGTTAACTTTGATGACGAAATTGAGGCGTTGTGAGTTTATTATTATTTGTTGTATTTGTCACTGGTTTTTATATAAGAATTTAAATTTTGGCTTATAAATATTATGTTATTAAATATGTATTGAGAAGTGACTGTAAGTACCAGTGAGTGTAAGAATACCAATTTCTTTAAAAAAATCCTTGAGGATATCTTTAGCTTTTAAGTTACAAATAGCTGTTTTTTGTAAAATATTTATAGACTTTATTTATTTATTTATATATTTATTCTGAGACTTATCTCATACGTCCTTGATGTGCTTAAGAAGCGTGGCACCTGTTATTGATTTACTCGTGGTGATACTCACTATTAATTATTTTATTGCTATACACAAAAACTGCCACTTGGTTTGAAATATTTTTTTCAAAGATCTTACTTAAAACTGAGGTAGACCTATCGTTTCCGGGTTCAAGTCTATCGCCACTCTGAAAGAAAGAAACAACTTTACTGTTACATCAAATCGGGGAATATAACCATTTCAATAAATTTGTTGAAAATTAAGGATAATTGGGGGCAATATCATTTATAACGGTGCTAAGTCATTTAACTGACATAACCCAAAGGTCACCGGTTTTTTTGTGTTTGCAATTGCTTATTCAGCATATCGTAAGCTCCTAATTTTTTGTCTTCTGGAATCCACCGGTGTACACAAATACTTCCTTTTTATTACCATATATGCAAACTAGTTTAATTTACATCTGAAAAGCTAGTACACAATTCCCGTACACTTAGAAATAGACACTCAGACACAAAAAAATCCCTACAAGTGTAAACAGTACGAATATTAATGTCTGATATTTATGTCGCAATTTCTGCAGTAGTCTAAACATATCATTGTCCTAACAGTATACATGTGTGCATTTCATGCGAATGACGCTCACGTCGCAACTTTCATGGCTTTGTTTATCTGTCGTTTATATGTTGTTTTGGCATTCATCCAACACATTCAATTTATTACTAAGTTTTCAAGGAATTTTTAAATTCATTTAATTTCATTTATAATTTAAATAATAATTTAGTAACATGATAATATTGATAATTGTCTAGATCAAAAACTAAATTAAAAGATAGCTCCAGCAATTTATTTTTTGTAATAGAATAATTTGACGAATTTATTATTTAATAAATTCTAAATTATAGGTATCATTACTGTATCATATTTAAAATTTAATTCTATATAATGGTTGTGGCTTAATTTTCTATTTGAATCCATAACTTCGATTGATAGTCCTATACACTTGAAGACGAGATAACAGCAGCCATCATGTAATATTATGCACCCGAAAAGTAGTCTCATTAAATCATTTTTAATAACACTATTCAAAAATATAAAATATTAAAAGATACTGACTAAGATTTATAGCACTGCAGTTGACCTGAAAAATTTTGGTGAACATTTCTTTGAATGCCTTATAAACCTTAATTTTAAAAAACTAGTGAAGTTATAGAAAAGCGAGCAATTTAAATTAAGATTTAAAATTAATGTGCTGTATGTTACTTAAAAATTATTTAATATATTAATTTTTTGCTTTTGTGAAAAACTGATAGTCTTGTTTTAGTATTTGTTATTATAAATTAAAATATATCAATGTCTTCTGTACATTATAGTATTATATATATCTTATAGTAAAAAATATACTATAATATTTATAAAATGATAAGAAGTGTTTTTTTTTTTATTACTATACTTAAAAATTTGTTTTATCTTATCAACGTGCTTAGAGTTTAACCTTGTGCTTTGGAGTAGTGTCAGATACGTAGGTCATTTAAAGAATCATTCTGAGTCGAACTAAACAGAAATGATTGAATGAATATAAAATGCCGGTACGATTGTACTTTACTGATTGTATTTTATATATGCAATAAAATACAATCAGTAAAGTACAATCGTACCCACTTTGTCTTCCTATTTATTATATATTATAGCAAAAATTTTTATCTGCAAAAATATAAAGAATGTTTATATCTATAATTAAGTACATGATGAAACCTGTCCCTAAAATATCTTAGCACTGGAGTTTTCAATCTTAACATATATTAAAAAATAACATGTTGGAGACTCGTAGTTCTAAAACTCAATATACATATTATGGTAAAATTTTCTTGATAAGGACACTATCGCTGCAATATAAGTGAACTCCCACATTCGAAGTAAATAACTAAATAAGATATATTATCTCCGAGTAACACAGATTTCACTCTTGTTATATTAATGAACACTTTTTAAAGAGTACTGGAGATTAAATTATTATACTTTGAACATATATATAAAAAAACTAATTTCCTATATAATAAACGAAAATTTAATACAAACAAAATTATAATCCGCTGATCCAAGACCGACTTAAACCGACAATTAATAACACAAATATTTTAGACAGCAATAACAATACAGAAGTTTCAAGTTCCAGATTTAATGGAAATTAGTAAACAAAATCTCATGAATCGGCGGTTTGTGCGAGTAACACAATATTGACAAACTTACTTCTAAACATTATAACATCATAATTGAAATGACTTTACCCTTCCTGTACAATATCACTGAAGGTAAATACTTATACTAGTATTATATATTACTTATTTATTTATCTTCACGCCACATCTCTTGCGTTGTAGCCAAAGACGAGGGAGCGCCAAACGCTACGGTCCCTGCATACCTCTTTCGCCACGGTCATAGACATCGACCTCATCATACATGTTTTAATAACAACAAATATTGTTCCCCCGACTTATTGTAAAGAGTTTAAATAATGAATGTCCATATATAAGCTCCTACAGCTTATGCACAAGAGATATTACGTTCAATATTCTACACGCGTGAAGATCTTTGTTGTCTATAAATATATTCAACATACTCTGTTTCGCTACCCTTTAATGCTAACAAAATTTTATAAATATTATATAATATAATTTTGAAAAGAAAAGCTTTACTCTTCTAAATATTATATAAAAAAACGTAACTGACTTTACATTTGTTTGTATTACTTATTATTCCAATCCTCATATTACACCAATAAGTTTAAAGGTAACAATAAATATGTAAAAGAAGAAGTTTTCCAAGCTATGAGCCAGTAGTATGAATCTCATACTCATAGTCTGTATTAATTTGCTTAACATTAAACATACGCCGTCCGTATGTAGTGATCATGTTTCACTACATACGGATAACTAATATGTGAAATTGCCTATAAATATGCTTAGCCTTACTACATTTATTTTTTAAGGTTATTTTATTAAGATATGCTATTACAAGTACACGTAGGTGTAAATCTTACAGTATTGAGTAGTTTACAATTTTTAAAGTGTAGTGATATGAGTTAGTCTTACACTCATGTCTATTACCTTACCTGTTTTGTTTGGAAAGTATAACACTTGAATCTCAAGTGCGCTCTTCACTAAAAGTATGTCTGGAACAAAATTATACATGTTTTTAAATATTATTTAAAGACAACCATTTTGAAAGTTATTCTTATATATCTTTTGTTACTTTTATTATATTATTTATTTCAAGTGGGCTAATTAACTGTAATAGATCAGAAGAAAAAAAAAACTTGCAAAATTTTCAGTTTAACTATTAGAACTTCAAATTGTAATTGGTTAAAATCTTTATACTAATAGTATTTGATACTTACGGGATATAAGTAGGTTTTTTATTTTAATTCTTGAAAGATGTATTCTTTAATGATGAAAAATATTTATAATCTATGAGATTGTTTTGTCTAAATGTATATTATATACTTTACCCTTAACCATATAGTGCTATAATACTAATATTATAGTCGTCAGTAGGCGTCGAAAGCAAAGACTGCTAAAAACATACAATTCTGATTTTTTTCTTTTTAGATTCGTTATATGTGATATACTATTATCGTAAATTTCTTTCAGTTCTCCAAAATCAACTAGATAGCTATTAAACATGTAACATGTAACAATAGAAATATTTTTAAAGATTTATCTCAAAATATAATACAACACGGGGTACTCGAGAAAATAGAAAAGAAAAAGAAAAGAAAATATACAACTCCACCGTACGTGTAGAGGAGCTACCTAAATATCTTACAAATTTTCTTCTACCACTTTGTCACCATGACTAAACGCATTACAGCTTTCTAGGACCAAAAGTCTCTGAGCCAGTCTCTGAACCACGTCAGATTGTTTGTGCGCATATTGATGGATGCATATTGATGGATGAACTGGCATGATAAAACTATAAGGGTTTCTAGTGGGCTACGGTACTCTAAAAAGAGCTCTTTTCTATTCGGGATTTAGTTTAGATTTAGTCGCAACAATATTCAGCGAAAGGTTTTTATCATTATCTTTTACAAGTTTTTCATTTAAAATAATGACTTATACTATAAACTATAAACATTTTTAATATAATATTATTTTTAATGTCATCATCTTTCGACCTAATATTGATACACAAATAAATTACTTTTAAGAGAAATCTATTTGCTTAAGTCATTAGATTGACTTTTATTTAACTTTATAAATATATGGAAGTGTGAAATAATTAAAATAGCTAACCTTACTAGGCTATTCTTCCAATCATCTAATTTTATGAAGAGAAAATTTCATTCTTTACATTTTAATGAAAGTTGAAGAATGCGGTTCAAGGTTTTTTGCTGACCTATAGAATAGATTCAAATGGAATGAATGTTTTTTTACTTCATTTTTTTTATATTTTAACAGATCCTTTGCAAAATGTATAACTGATTTTAATAAAATATTTTCTAATAATATCCAAAAAATAGCGTTGCTTAGCTATCTTATCAGCAAGAACTGTTCACATTTCTTTATAATTAAAAGACTGAAAAAAAATCGCGACATGTTAATTACTTACAAGACAATGTAGTATATTATAAATATTGTTTTATAGACTATTTTTGTTTTATAATAAGAAAGAAAAATCATTATGCTTATTAAATTTCTTTATAAGATTATTCACATTTCTATTATGGTTGTAAGATTTCCTCGAAGAAAAGACTATCTAAGTAGTTAAGTGAAGAGTTCTTGAAATGATTAATTCTCTTCTTAACCTGGTATCTTGAAATACGTAACTTGTACCGGAACACTTCTCGTATTCTAAAAATTTTATTGAAAAATTATAAAATATATTTTAAATAAAAAAAAAACTATATAAGAAATTTAATATTCACTTATTGTTATTATATTGAAAAAGTTGCCTGCAAAGGTTTAAGTTTATATTTAAAACTATAATTTAAAAGTTTTAAATATAAACTCGTCCATTCGTTGACTACAGACTGGACAGGTGATGTGAATATCCAATGTGTCAATTCAGTTAACAGGTAACAGTGTTACCTGTTAACTGAATTGACAGTTTTTTTTGTGTGGCAACCCCATCGACTAGACGTCTTAAACCTTCTCCCAATTTTATTTAATTATATTATTTAGAATACTAATCTATTTTACAATAGTGATATAATTTATTACGCAATAGTAATATAAAATTTGTAATATAGTTCTAGATTCAGTGAGTAACGGGTGTTGTGTATGAAATTTGTTTTCGCCAACTGTCAGACCAGGTAACGAACTCATATTTGAATTATTTTCATTGTTATTCCTTTATTACAATAAATATAATAATACAACTCTGTCACATATTCGTGACTTTTCTTTAATTTAATAAATTTAATCTATAAATATGATGACCCGTGGTACTAAGTCGCGCCAGGCGGAGAACCAACTCCAAATGGCTCTTCTGGAACTTAAGGCCTCCAAACAACAGTGTGATCAACTTTTAAAAGAAAGGGATGACAATGAAAAGGAACTCATAGAATTAATTAATAAAAATACTCAATTAAAAAATGAAATGGGTACATTGTATTCAGAATATAATATTGTTTATGAAAAGAATTGTGAGCTTCAATCTGTAGTCAATGGGTTTGATCAATGTAGTGCTGAATATGAAGAAGCACTTAGGGTTACTGATGTACTGAAGCTAAACCTCCAAGAGGCCCAAGATCAAATTGCCAGCCTTCAAAGTACTTTATCAGACCTAACTACAAATCAAACCCAGAGCCTATTTGACGAATTGGTTGGGAATGATTCTACATTAGTTTCATCATGTACCACCAGTAAAACAAATATTAGCACTATTGACTTGACTGGTGATGATTGTGTGACCTCCCAGCCAATTCTATCTAAGAGAAAGCTCAAGAATTATGTTAAATTAAATAAATTCATAAGAAAAACACAACACCTTAAAAAGATAAATAACCTTAATTTAAAGTATTCCAAATTGTCTACAGAGAAACATGAGCTGAACAACCAATATAATATTATGTGTGCTGAAGCTCAAAACATGGAAATAAAATATAAAGCTGACATTGATACTCTTCAATCTGAAATATTAAATTTAGGCAAATCATTAAATTACATAAGTAATAAATATCAATTAGCCCAAAAGGAAATCTCCGAACATATCCTAGCCATGAATGACTTGGTAAAAATTTGTAATGAGAACTCAGAGCGCTTTGACTCACTAACCAGAAATTATAATATATATTCTTTTAATAATTCCTTACCAAGTAATTCTGTGCCCAAGGACCTATATAGTTTAAATAAGAATATCCATGTCAGTAGCAAAAATAAAAATAATACTTTGCCTTCATCCTTGACTGCAAATGTAACTGTATTTAGTGATGAAATAGGCAAGGATATGGGCACTGTACTTTACAGGGAGTGTTATGGACAGTCAATAACTAACTATTGCATGCCCGGAGCTTCATTTCTTCAAATTGTAAGTAAAGCCATAAATATTGAACATAGTCCCAACACAACCTTAGTTTTTATTATTGGGAGAAGGGGAAGTGTTAATAGAAATAACTTAATTAAATTATTCAATAGAATAGCACAACTAAACATTAAAGAAGTTATTTTCTTTACATTTCCTTATATAAAGGGTTTGCCTCATGAAAATAACATAAGATTTTCATTAAATGAATTGTTATACACATTGACACATGACAATTATATTAGTAATCAATTTTCTATGAAAAGTCATGTAATAGATATTAATTGTATAACAAAAAATAGATACAATAACTTTTGTATTATGACATCTGATAGGTTTTACTTATCATATTATAATTTTAAACTGGTAGCTAATGCGCTATCTTATTATTTACATTTTAATTCAGCCAAATATTTGGCTAATAAGACTACTGCTTTTATTGAGCAGAATAATAATATGACATCCAATAATTTGACATTGAATTTGGAATCAAATAATTTAAATTAGAAAATAAGACAAAGGAGATACTCTCTGGCAATAAAAAAAATGTTTTACAGAAAAACATTAATTCTTGTAATCAGTGCATTGCCCATAATAATGTTAGTAATCTAATACACCTGGTGCATCAGAATATTCAAGGAATTATGAATAAGGAAATTGAAATTGAGCTATTCTTGAAAAGTAATGAAATTAATATAATGTGTGTTACTGAGCATTGGCTTAAAAGCCATGAAATGTTGTTTAACTTCGAGGATCACCAGGTGGTTAGTTCGTTCTGCAGGGTGAATGCTATACGCGGTGGCTCTTTAGTTCTTGTAAACAATTATTTAAAATTTAAGGAACGTAAAGATATTGTGAGCCTCTCTGTAGAGCGGACTATTGAAATAGCCTGTGCAGAGCTTGAACGTTTCATTGTTGTTAGTGTTTACAGACCCCCAAGTTCGTTATATGATTCTTTTGAACCTGTTTTTGAAAATGTTTTATTAAAACTGTCTGCATCTAATAAAAATATTATTGTATGTGGTGATTTTAACATAAACTTATTAGATAACTCCGCTACCACTATTAGATTCAGATCATTGTTAAAATCATATAACCTTATTAACTTATTCTTAGAGCCCACTAGAATAACTGAGTCTACTTCCACTTGTATTGATAATATTTTCACAGACTTTATACCAAAGAATAAGAAAATAATTGATAGGTTAAATTCTGATCACTGTGGGCAATTAATATCTTTTAATTACAAATTCAGCAAAGAAAAACAAAAAATTGTGTTTGTTCCTATAACTGTAAGGCGCATGGATAAGTTTAAAAATAATATTATGGCCAAATGTTCATATCTGGAATATAATAAAAATCCTTCACAACTGTTTAATAAATTTTTCAAAATTATTAATAGTGAATTCAAATCGATATTCTCCTCTAAAACTTGCACTTTGAGAAATCATCTTTCTTTTAATGAGTGGGCGACCCCAGGAATTCATAAGAGTAGACAAAAACTGTTTGAACTCTACAATGAGAGGGAGCTCAATCGCAGTGACTCGTTTGCTCAACATATTAGAAATTATTCTAAATTATTTAATAAAGTTTGTTCACAAGCCAGGTCATTACATATTAGAAACTTAATTAGTAATTCTTTAAATAAAATTAAAATGACCTGGAATATTATAAAGTGCGAAGCTGGTAAAAGCAAAGCTCGCAACTCCAAATTTTCTCTTCAAATGGACAATCAAGTAATAAAATCAGATAAGGAAGTTGCCTCTGCTTTTGAAAATTATTTTAAAAAAATTCCAGCTTCTACCACTTCTTCTTTAATTTCTTCTCCTGTAGTCGCCGAGTCATTACTACAAAAAAATGTAAAAAAATGTAACATTCCTTTTAGATTTAAGAAAATTGAAACCAATGATATAATTAAATGTTTTAGGACCTTAAATATTAAGAATACTCCTGACTTATGGGGAATATCTGTTAAGGTGATTGGCTCAATAGTGGACCTCGTTGCGCCTTACTTAGCGACCATTTTTAATGACTGTATTTCTTGTGGAGTATTTCCTGACCTAATGAAACACAGCAAAGTAATACCACTCTTAAAATCAGGCAATAATTCAGATCCGTCTAATTACAGACCAATATCAGTATTGCCTTCGTTTAGTAAAATATTTGAAAAAATCATGCTTAATCAGCTGATAGACCATTTTAATAAATATAAATTGCTTCACCATAAACAATTCGGTTTTACTAGAGGTCGCTCTACTACGGACGCCGGCGTCTTTCTTATAAAACATATATATGAGGCCTGGGATCAGTCACAGGATGCTCTTGGAGTATTCTGTGATTTATCTAAGGCTTTCGACTGTGTTCAGCATGAAACATTGGTCAGGAAATTGTACCACTATGGCATTAAGAACATTGATCTCAAACTCTTGATTTCTTACTTGTCTAATAGAATTCAGAGGGTAGAGGTGAATGGAAAAAGATCGGCTGGGGCTCCGATTGATATGGGGGTCCCTCAAGGTTCAATTTTAGGTCCATTTCTCTTCCTGGTTTATATAAATGACCTGCCTACTTTTGTAGACAAACATAATGAGATAGTATTGTTTGCTGATGACACTTCTTTAATATTTAAAGTAAAACGGCATCAGGTAATGTATGACGATGTAAACAAGGCTCTCTCTCGAATAGTGCATTGGTTTAGTGTTAACAACCTGTTGCTTAATAGTAAGAAGACTAAACTTCTTAGATTTTCAACTTCTAATATTAAACAGGTGCAAACTAATGTACTTTTAAATGAGGAAGCGATGGAAGTGGTGGAATCCACAGTTTTTCTAGGAATCACTGTTGATGCTAAGCTACAATGGGGCCCTCATATAGCTGGATTGGCTAGTAAACTCAGCTCTGCCGCGTACGCTGTTAAAAAAATTAGATCCCTAACTGACGAGACTACTGCTAAGTTAGTGTATTATAGTTATTTTCATAGCATAATGTCTTATGGTATCCTACTGTGGGGTAGTGCTACTGATATAAATACCATTTTCGTTATACAAAAAAGAGCTGTCCGTGCAATTTACAATCTGGGCCCTAGAGATTCTTTAAGAAATAAGTTTAAGCAAATTAATGTACTTACGGTCGCCAGTCAGTATATTTTTGAAAATCTTAAATATGTACATAAAAATACTGACAATTTTATTAAGCATAGTGATATACACACTATAAATACCAGGAACAAACACAAGCTCGCGCTACCTGTTACTCGACTTAAAAAAGTGAGTAAATCTTTCATGGGGCAATGTATACAGTTTTACAACAAAGTCCCAGCAAACGTTCAAGTATTACCATTTAACAAATTTAAGAGAATAGCTAAGGAACGTTTGTGTGCAAAAGGATATTACAATGTATCTGAATACTTAGAGGATAATGCACCGTGGGTATGAAGCGATCGCTGCCAGGCTGCTTCAAGATTATTTATTTAATATTGTGTAATGTATTTATGTTATTTGGAATTTAAGAAAAAAAAAAAAACAAATCATGACAATCCCGCTGAGTTTCTGTCGCCAGCTCTTCTCAGGTCTGTGGAAATAATTTTCCGAGCTGGTGGTAGCTTTGACAATGAAAAAATGTTTTGTATGAAACTTATTTTCAATAAAGATTTTTGATTTTGATTTTGATTTTGAGTGGATAGTCGCGAGCAAAGTTAATTATGTAAAACGTATTTTCAAATGAAGATTATATTTTTTAAAACTTGAATGACGCTCGTCTATATATTTATCATATTTTGTTTCTAAATCAGACCAAATATGATAAAAATATCTTCGTTATTTTATGAATAACATAATATTATATAAAATATTAGGAGGCACGTTCTTCTGTACAAGTCAGATAAAACTATTTCTGCATTCTTAAAAGACTTAGTTTAACTTAGTAGAGAGTGAAATATTCGGTTACGTCAGTCAACATTTTATTCTTAATGAAAATAAACTGAAATGAGATATAAAATGTGGGTACAATGGTACAGTAACATTTGCTTATAAAGTATTTTATAAAACTATATTACTTATAGTTAGTATACTTAGGTGTAATTCTTATACTATGGTATCGAATACAATTGTAAAAGTGTATGCGGAAGACCTACACCGAGCTCTAGTACCTGAGGCGTTTAGTTTCTGAAGTACAACATTTGAGTCTCAACTGCACTTTGCACTGAAAGTATGTCTGGGAGAAAATTATCCGAGTTTCAAATATTATTAAAATATCAAAATCTTTATAAAAAATCGATTTTTTTTTTCTTTTTGTGTATTGATCTAATTATTTGTCATGGATGTAAGCGGAGTGGTTGTAGTTGATTTTTTTAGACTGATTGACTAATTTATTTACCACTGATTAAGAAAAATATTTTTAATTTATGACATTATTTTATTTACCTCCATATTATTTAAATTGATATTATAGTTCATCTGGTGTTGAGAGCTGAAGTTAATGTTAAATAACTAATATAATGCTATTTGTATATACCCGATTTAGAATTCTAAATATAGTCGAGTAATTCCTCTGAATTGATTGATAAGTTGTAGTGTAAATCCTCCTTAAAAATAACGACATATATATTCTTTAAACCTACTTAAAAATGCTGTTATATATATTTAATATATGCGAAATAGATAAATATGACATGTGAAAGTAAACAAAATATGCCCAAAGCAGGTTTTCTAATCATATCTGGATACACCTTCTCAAGCAAGGGCCTATATGGCAATATTTTATATTAGTTCTTGTTTGATGATAACAATTAAAAAAAAAATTGATGCATAATACGCTTTTTTTCAGATTCTTAAGAATGTAGATAATTTATTTCAATCCCTCCTGTGATTTGAGAATATTTTACCAATTTTCTTATATTGTAACTGCGTCTTTATGGGTTTTCTTCATAATTCAGACAATGTTAAAATTAAACAATCATTATTTATAATAACGTAAATGGACATCGATTTATCTATTGAGAAAAATTTTTGAGATTTTTTTTATTATGATATTGTATCATAAAATAAATAGTATCTTAAATATAATAGTAACTTTAAATTCATATATAGTATACTGTACCGAGTGCAGCAATTAATACAAGTATTTTAGTATTATATTTGACAAAATCATAAAGTAGGTAAAATACTACAAAATTTTATGCGATATAATTGTTCTTCAATCTCTTCCGAGTATAAGGGGTTCCCTGAAATTGATTTTAACTATTTATAATATTTTTTTATTTCTCAGAAACAAAACATATAAACGCTAAATAAAGATACAGAAATATTTTGGAAACGGAATAGCGGTGGGTCCGCTACTCCGTTGAGATCACTCTTCATTATAGGATTTATTCGTTCCTGTCACAGCCTTGTCATGTTATCCAATAAAATATTTTCTCTGATGTTGACTGTATATATATATTTATATATATATATATATATATATATATATACAGTCAACATCAGAGATTATTTTTTATAAATATTTAGTACTATTGAAGAAATGTAATACATTTAAAAACTGTTTATAAGGTAAAGGTTCTTTCTTATATGAATCTGTTGCATGATGTGTGAAATTAGTGCTAATAATAATATAATAATAATATGTGCTAAATGCGTTATATATCTTTTCACATTATTCTGTTCACAATTTCGTTACACACGTACATTCTGTACGTGTTATTTGCATGAAATATCAGTGGTACTATACGTAACAGAATACAAAAGAAATATTCCTAGTACAAATCATAACAATAGTACTATTTTAAATCAATACAATTAGTAAACGCAGTTCCAGATAAAGAAATATTAATCCAAATTTAAGAATGTATACGCTATCAGTAAATTTTATATAAAATCTATTAAAATAGCTGGTTATTTCTTATTCCAGTTTATTTATAATCTTTAATTCCTTCTAGTTAAGACTGACACATATAGACACAGTGAATATTCACAGTAAATTTTCTGTGACGTTGACACGTTGATTCCTGTAACTAGTATTACATTTAATTCCAGAATGTCCGTGAATTTAGTAACCGTGAAGCAATTTATTGAAGCACAACTTATTTCTCTAAATTATTTAATTACAGTCATACGAGTAAAGAACGGTCGTTTAGTGGAAAACTGGGATTCGTCACAGATTGTGAAGATAAAACATACCTTTAATTTTCATTATTTAAAGAAAGAAAAATCGATTGAACTAATGCTTTACCTGTTGTTGTTTTTTCAAGAGACGACAAAAGAAAAGTAAAAGTAATAATATAAAGGGTTAACGTTATTTAACTAAACAAGGTCACGTAATCAATATATTTCGCTCTTAATTCTTGACTTTGGAAACTTTAATCAGAACCCAACTTAGACTTAACATCTTTGAAAAAATCGCAAAAATTAAATTATTTTATTCCTAGAAATGTATGCATATTATTAGTGTTATTATTGAAAATAACATTAATTTCATTTATTGAAATCTGTAGGAAATAAATAGCTTCATTAGCTATCTAATATTAACTAAATAATTTAAAATTTTAATATGTATACAAAAATGGTGTATTTAAAAACGAACATAAGAAACTTAAGAAAAGATGTTTAATTACAATTGTTGAGAGATGGGGGCTCCACTGGAGTTTTTTATCTAAAGTTATAGTTTAAAAAAAATGTTAAGTCTAATTATTATTATAATTGTTATTGTTATTAGTTCTAACACTTCTAACATTGTTAAAAGGTAAGCTACAATCCATTTAGTTTTCTTAGCATTTAAGATCAAATTATTAATTTCGAAACAGGGTAAACCGCTAATATGAAGTAAAAATTAAAAGTGGCCAATAATATAACTTCTAGAACAACTTTATTTAGGTGAGAACGATTTGGAATTATTAACATTAACTTCCTGGACTGTTTGATTTAGATAACAGTCAATAAGATCACCTGATCCTATTGACTGCTGCACCTGCAGCACTATGCACACCATAGAGGTTGAGTTTGAATAGTAATGTTTGATGGTCTACGCAAATCCCAGAACATCACGATTGCATTTTGCGATTGCGCTCATGAATCGTAAATAAGTTTATCAGTTGATTTACCATTGATAAAATCATATTATTCACAGTGCACGATTTTATGGCTATAAACAAATTCTGTGTTTTAATTTATTGTGTCTTGCCACAACCATAGGTATACTATGTAGATTATAAATAAGAATGAGTAACCTAGAATCACTGCTAGCTCCGCCCTCGATGATTGTATATAAAGTTGTACGTACATATTTGTATTGTGATGGAGAAAATTCTCAGCTGAAGATTTAATACACATAATACACATAATTCACTTTTTAATGTATATATATCATTAAAAGTAGTAGAAATATTAACTTTATAGTGTTTTTATCCCTTCAGTTACAAGAATGTGTATTAGTGTAAATAGTTCTATAATTGCTAAACCGATATTATTTAGATATAACTTTTCAAAAGCAATTTCAGTTGCTTGATCAAACTTATTATTTATTCTAAAACACTAAGAATCACATATTATTTACATTTTTGCTTTATTATATTACATATACAATTTTTAGGAGCATTTTTAAATTAAAATATATGTAAAAAAAAAACTTGTTTTGTTGTAACTACACTTTCTTCTATTATAATATTTATCCATAATTTTTTATTACAAGAATCGAATGACAAAGGTTGGCATACAAAAAACTCAGTTTTAGAAACTTTTGATAGTGCTATTATAATAATAGTTATAATAAATAACTTTTTCATATTTAACGGCCTTGGCGATTATGTTTTAATATATCTTCAAGAGTACAATTTGAATTTCCAACAAAGTTAAAGGCAACTTATAAATTTGCTTTTATAATCCGTCCGTTGAAGTAGATGCACTCAAGCAATTATTAACTTAATCTTAGTTGTTGCAATATAGTTTATTATTTCATAATAATGTCGGGCAAAATACAAGATATTATTAACATAAAAGTTGTTAATCTTTTTACTTACGACAATTTTATTGTAATTATACTTATTGTATATAGAAACTATACTTGGAAATGTATGTAAATGGGAAATATGTTTCATCTAAAATTTAACCTATACTGTATCGTGGATATGATGTTGACTGATCGCCTTCCGTAAGTCATTGTAATTTAAAAACGACTGGGACATTGTAATGTGAAAAAGTGACAAGAAAAATTTTAAATAGGATGGCGCTTGATTCTATTTTAAAAGTTAACCGTTCTTCTCGGTATTCATAGCAATTTTATAAGAACCCTTAATAAATAAACGAATCAATTAATTAATGCAATTTAAGTGTTTTATAAAAACCAACTGTTTTGAATTATGTGACAATTGTTGAGCGCAAAGTATTTTAGTTTTTTAAAACATTTAGTGTACCGATTTTTCAACTTGACTATTTCATTATATGTATCAAATATATTAATTTTTTTTTTTAAGTAAGTGGTATTGGTAAGTAATAATTAAAGTCACATTATTGTATCTCTTACCTTAACGTCTAACAAAGACTTGAATTCTTAAAACAAAATATTAATGTATATTAGACGTGAAGTCGACAAAGTAATAAAAATAAATTCAACTTTCAACACGTAGAAAGATGATTGAAACTAATTATTGAGCTGAGCGTAAGCGAAGCTCTTATCCGTTTGGGAGACCTTTTTTTGTGTTTAAGTGTCTCCAGAATACGACGAGATAGTAAGCTAAAAATTTTGTCATGTATGTTTGAGCGGAACGTGAATGATATAGTGAAAAGAGATTGAAAAAATGTTTAGCCATTCAAAAGGTATCAAGAAAAGAAGAAAGGAGAGGGGCTCAGCTCAACAACCGCCGCGAACGGTTGGCGGATCCTAGTCATATCATATTTAGTAAATGCTTATGAATACGTATTACGTACCCAAGAAATGATTATTTTTAATAATGCAATAATTATTTATCTAAAACCATAATTTTTCTCCAAAAAAATGGACTTAGCTTTAAATAAAAACATTATACTTTGTGCGTGTTTACTTTATTGTTTATGTGCATGAAAGTGTGCATAATTTCCTTTAATTACTTAAGCATATTTATCGTAATGAAAACGTGTAATAAAACCATTAACTTGATGATCGTAATACTAACCTAAATCCTTAATTGTCACGGGATGTTTATAATTGAAATGTCAACAAAAATATCTTACGTTATAAAGAAAAAATTGTCACAAACAAAAACTTGTTACAAACAATAACAATGTAAGGGCTAAATACTTAATTTAACAACGGATATTCTTTATTTTTCCATATCTTTTTTGAGATTTTACTAATAATTCATACTACAGGAAAGCTTAACTAATAATGATATATAAGGTTTCTTACTTATGTTCACAAATAATCAATACATAATATTTTGAACAATTTTACATAGACATAAAACGTAAGCTATCTTACATTATTCAAAATGTATAAATAACCTTATAAGCTTTCAGCCCTTCTTTAACTTTTTATACGTCTAAACTGTCTTCATACTAACAATCTCGGGATCTCTGTATTATTTAACGCTTTAGGTATAAAATAAATAGAATTAAGGAAATTAATGTCACACATTTGCGTGCTCAGAAACTTTTGTAAAATTCTGTACTCGAATGAAATGAAAAATGAGTACACATTTTTACAACGCAAAAAACTTTGCTTTTAAATAATTAGGTAGATTTTTAGAGACACTTTATTATAAGCTATTTTATTGCATTAAATTTTTGTAAAAATATTTCATACATATAGAGTTTTAAAGTTTTATATATATTGTGTTATATGGTTTGCTTTAAAATAATGTGCATTTTTATAAAAATACAAGTTGGGTTAAAATATACTTCGATCAGAAAGATTAACGTGTCTACATAATAACTGTTATGGAGTCAAAAAAGTGATTTTATTTATAAGAAAGTGACTAATCGATTATAATATATCAAATACCTTCATACTAAGATAAAAAGTACCAAATTTTTTATTACATCAGTTAAGCACACTACTAACTTTAAACATGCGAAATGGTAAAGTATTATATAATTTTTATGTGACAAACGAGATATTTAAAATTAAAGTTATCATTTTATATATTACTATCCATTCCATTCAATTACTCAACACTATAGAAAGATTAGAATATAGTAGATAAAAAAACTAATTATTTCCCATATATAATTGGGTAAAATAAATATACAAATTTTAATATCACTCTTTCAGTAAAACGGGGTGAATATTAAGTGCAATACGATTCCTTCCGCTGTAAATTGTAGTCATAGCTTCGCTGGTATTCCCCGAGTCCAATATAATACCGATGTCGACACGAAAATATTTAATTTTATCTTTCAATGCGGTTTCTCGCATTTCGAAGATGTTTTCTTTTACATTGTTTCTGTTATTAAAAAAATCCGCATAACAAACGCTAAACCAAAACTGTTCCATATTTATTTATATAGTGTACATTTTGAATTCGTTATACTTTCAAATTGACCACAATTTTTATGTTTTATTACCTCACATAACTCTGTACATAGTGTTAAACGTTTTGATAACATGACGTATATGAAAAACATAATAAATGAGTATATTTTAATTTCAAGTAATTATTTATGTATCATTAACATCGACATATTGATAAGATTGCAATACGTTCTATCAAATGACAGCTTATTTTATATCACGTAGTACTTTTATATACTAAAAGAAGCAACGCAAATATTACAATATTCTTTTCTCAACATTTTTCTGACGTACAGTTCGAAATCGGTTTTGTGTTCTAATTGACTTTACAAGCACGGGTTTAAAATGAAATCAATGCAAATTCTGGTGACACTTCTGATACTCGCATTTGATTGTTCATTATCTGTTATTTTTGACTTGACTGTGGCTGGTGGTTCTTGCCCGCGTCTAACTACTAGCATAATGCTTTATTTATATTTACTAATTTGATAAGTTAGATAAAAAAATATGCACGTTATAAATTAAAGAATGGCATTATGAACGCATATTTTAAGACACGGTGTATATATGTATTTTTATTTTTTATTTATTACTACACAATTGCTTTATTATTGGACTTTTGTTAAAGTTATTCTTTCAACACAATTCAGACGAATCCGAACAAATACGTGGGATTTTTTAAGCGTCAAATAATTGGTGCTAATCACCTTCATATTAGTATTGTCTAAGTGGTAGTGATTTTTTAATAAAATAAGATGAGCCATTTATATTTTTTGTATTTATTCTTATTATTGATAAGTCTAATAACAATATTATTAATCAAATGACAGACATTTATTAGAAAATGATAATTTACAATATCAATTGTTTTAAAAACTGTATACTTAGGTGAGTATGATTTATGAAAATAAAACTGGCAAAGAAAATCAAAGTATTAATATCGCATTAAGCATTTTAACTTTAATATTAATTTTAAAGTAGAAAAATAATAGAATAAAAAATAATTAATATAATACCTCGTTCGACAGGGTCGATCGTGTTAAGTAGATTCCCGTCACGCGATTCTCGATATGCAATATTCGAAGGTAACAATGATTAGAATGAATGATTTACTTTAGTTGTGGGGGGGGGGCGGTGGTAGGATCGACAAAGAAAAATTAGCCAGCAGTATTCTACTAGTCCTTACGAGTCTTATGACAGGTCACTCGGCATATATTGGGTGAGGGGGGAACAACCACCCACCCCTATCTCCTAAACGGGGGGTCGCATCAAAAAACTTTTCGTACAAAAAAGTTTCCTCTTTCAATTTGTTAATTTGTTAATTTTCTAAGATTTTTGCGACACCAAAATTTTGCCTTCTTCTATGACTTTTTTCGGTTTTTAACTTTCAACCCCCACAACCCCCCAACCCCCCAATCGATTTCCCCCGTTCAAGAACTTAACCTTCATTTTGTCCTTAAGAATGTGTATACCGAGTTTGAAAATCCTCCGTCAATATTTGCGACCTGTAGCGTGTCCCAAAGGTTTGCACTTTCACCCCCCCTCCCAGCCACCCCTTTCACTTTTTCCAAAAAATCGAGATGTTTCGTTTGTCTTACTAATTTATCCTATCGACCTGTGAAGTCAAATTTCGCCTACGATGAATTTGGACTGATGGATCATATATACATATATATATAGAGGGATATATAATTTTTTTTTTTCGACGGATTCTCAATCTCCAGTTCATAAACGGCGTAGCGCCCCTACTCTGGGATCTGGGTCCCGTCATCGCATCGATTGCAATAGGTAGATTCATCTATGGAATCTATCTACCTAAAAGATATGTCCTGTGTAATAATAAACAGTTAACATTTAATTCATCGACTTTTATAATAATAGATGGCTAATTTACAATCCATTTTTATGTGAATATGTTCATAAAAAGAAATTTGTTACTTTAGTGAACTTTAAAATGTTAAGAGAGACGTGATGTAATAGTTTTAATATTGCATTTATAGTTTTAAGACATTTTTTTTATCTTATTAGGTAAAATAACTAGGGGCGCCAACAGACTCTCAATTTCGACTCGCTGCGCTCGGGTGCCGTTTGAATATTGAGCGAAGCGGACCCAGTGTAATGACTCATCTTTTCCCATTGACTTGAATGGATTATTTTTTTTTATAATTCCCTAATGTGTGTCTTTTTGATTGCAAAATTTCATGATTTTCCGTCAAGTAGTTGTCGAGACTATTCGTGACAAAGAATGTGAAATAGTCTCCAGTGCAACGCTCCGCTCGCATCGCTCAAAAAAGAAAATATTATAATATAATACACATTTGTAATAGTTAATATTAACTAGTCATTACGAATTTGCCCGAGGGCGATTTACTAAGGAAAAAACATGTAAGTGGGCATAGCAGAAACAATTGAAGCAAGTTGTTTTAAAATACACCTCTAAATTCCATTATTTAGTCTGTATATCGTAAATAAATATCAGTATTTGTACTTATATTACCATACTAGCTTTTGCCCGCGACTTCGTCCGCGTTTCCGTCGTTTTTCGAAAAAAAATTAGCAGATGTCCTCCCTCATAGTTTTGACGTAACAGGCAGATTCACTTTCGTATTTTAGAAGGGCAATAGTAATATAATATGCCAATCCACAAAACTGTTGAAAAATATAAGTAACCGCAGAATATTATAATATACCCACGCTATACCCACGACTCGGTCAGCGTGTAACTCCTTGTTTTTTATTAAGATAATATATTGCTAATATTTTTAGATCAAATTAAAATGTTTCAGCGCAAAGCTTCTGGGTAGACTATGTTAAGAGTCGACCCGTCCGGCACGTGAACGTAAAGATTCCTAGAATTGCTAACCCGGGAAAGAGCGACGTATAATTGACCATGCGAGAAACAGCTAACACCGAGATCTACTCCAGCAACACGAAAAGTCTGCCCTTGAGCTTTATTGATAGTCATGGCATAGCACACCGATACTGGGAATTGCGTTCTTTTAAATTGGAATGGAAAATTATTTGGTATTATGGGAATTCTGGGAATAAAGACAGTTTCTCCTGCACCGCAACCTGTTAAAATTTGAGCCTCGATTACATTTTGTTGCAACTGGGTTACTTTTAGCCGAGTTCCATTGCAAAGTTGAGGTGGTCTTAAATTTCGGAGCAGAATTATCGGTATGCCAATTTTTAAACAAATTATATGAGAAGGTAGTCCAGGCATACTTAAAGAATTTAAAAATTCTATCGGGTAATTAGTGGCTTCTTGTTCATCAACCATTCTATTTATTGAACTATAAACTTTGCTTTCTCCCTGTATATTAGACAGTATTTTATTATTAATTTCAGATGCCTGGTCATTGCGAGGAGTCAAAATGGACCTTTCGCAAAGCCAAGAATTGTCCCTATTTAATATAATTGTTATGTCACCGTAAACCGAAGATATAAGATGTTGTTGGGATTGCACTATACAACATAACTCAGGTGTCAGAATAAGTTTTCCTTGGTGTAGTTGTGGATAGGTACCTTCACCAATCTTCAATAATGTATCAGAAAATTCACGATTATCTGCGTTGTCTCCAGTTCTCACTCGCATATTTATAGTCAAATGCACCGATTGTATATCACGCCACAAATAAGAGCTTTTCAGGCAAGCCCTAATCTCATCAGCTCGGGTTCCCCGTGGTATTACCGGTAAGGTTTGTCGGAAATCACCACAAAATAAAACCGTAATACCGCCCATTGGTCGATCATTTTGTCTTATGTCCCTTAGAGTTCTGTCTACTGCTTCTACTCCTTTTCGATGGGCCATCGTACATTCATCCCATACGATTAAATTACACTCACGCAATACCTTAGCTTTGTCGCTATTTCTTGAAATACTACAGGTTGGACTTTCCGTGCGATCTAAATTAATTGGTATTTTAAACATAGTGTGAGCAGTCTTACCTCCTGGTAGCAATGTTGCAGCTATACCTGATGAAGCCACGGCAAGAGCGATTTTACGCTGATTTCGAACATAAGCTAATATTAATTTAGTCAAAAAAGTTTTCCCAGTTCCTCCAGGTGCATCTAAAAACCATATTGTTCCTAAATTATTCTGCACACTCTCGCACACGCGATCATAGACTGAGCGTTGTTCTGCAGTCATCATTGGGACACCGTTTTCTAATGTTACCAGCAGTTCCATTGGGTTGTAACCAATCTCTGCGGAATATTCCCTATTGGTAACCTCTCCGACTGAGGTTGGCGTTGGCAAACCATATTCACAAAGTGATTTACCGCCTACTGCTGTTAAGTCTTCCTGAAGAGCTAATAAGCACTGATTTATAGCCAGATCTCGAAAATTATCATTAGTTGCGCCTTCATTATTGTGAGATAAATTCCGAAGAAAGTCTTCTGCAAATTTTTCTTTATATTTTTCCCATAATTGGACAGGATCAGATAAATTACAAAATGTGAGTAATGTTACAAATAAATGGCGTAACCGTCGTGGATTATCACTAACACAGGATTCTGCTAAAGCGTCATCCCAATGTTGATCATTTTCAAGCAAATGACGCGCTTGGCAAGCTGCATGATAAGTTGGATAAACAACATCGTCTACTTTTCTCAAATCTATAAATGATGTTGGTCCTCGCACTGTATGTAATAATAATCTCAAATAAAAACACTCTGCGTTGTTAGGATGAACAGTATACACTCTACCAAGAACATGTTCTTTGAAAATACCTGTCTCGCCATCTACAGGCCTGCCTCGGCGTCTACGGTTAAAGACACCTCGTTGTTTATCGTAGGTATAATACGATGGAACTTCTTCATACAAAAGAGACTTTGCGAAATTATCAGTTTGGCAAAGTCGAAAGAATGCCAATAAAGTTGTTTGTCTAGGGTTCTCTAATCGTTCTGTAACATTTTCGGCGTTAAAATATATACGTTGACCGCCTTCCAGATGAACATCCAGATGGGTCACAGGTGGATATCTTTCGTGAATATTAAAACTTAAGATCCGCCACACAGCTTCTGAAGAGCTGATATATCTGCCTGACTGAAATCTAGTAACTTCATCATGTTCATTTCTTAACGCAAACGTAGCTTGGTCACTGCCCTTGTTAATGTACTTACAAATATATTTAATTGACTCTACACTATTACACATTTCTACATTTATGTGAGCTTGAAATGCTCTGGACAATACAGGCGAATACGGAACGACCCACCTATTATCTAAAGTAACCTGTTGTCCAGACATTCGCTTTTCAACAGTAAAACCACCATTGTCTCTTGAACGGCGACGATATAATGGGTATCCATCATGTCCTGTTACAGTTTCATCCACTAATGCTTTTGGATACCTTTTAGTGCAACGACCGTCTTGCATGCAAGGAGCATTTGCGTTAAATGCACCACATGGACCATGTATCATATGAGTTTTAACAATGTCGTATAACAGGGGATCTGCAGTCGGATCTGGAATTTCAGCACTGATTAATCTGTCTACATCATTAGGTCGAACCTTATCTTTTAACCAAAGCAAGATATGTGCGTGAGGTAAGCCGCGTTTTTGCCACTCAACACTATACATATAACACAATACTTCTCCAAAAATGTTATCTTTGGTAAGAAGATCTATCATTGATTTTAATTTTAAATGAAACACTCTTGCAATAATATCATGGCGGTCATGCGGTGCCTGACCCTCAAGAAGCTCTCGAGTGATTTCATCCCACTTGGGATTGGTAGTTACAGTAACAAATAAGTCGGGACGTCCATATTTTCTTACGTAACAAAAAGCGTCTTGAGTACGTTCATGCATGTAGCGTGGACCACCAGTAAAAGAAGAGGGTAAAATAACTAAACGACCCATATTCACAGTATCGTTATCTTGCTGCATGGCATCGCGAAGGTGCACGTATTCTTCAGCGCGCAGCTGCCTTTGATTAGATCGTATATAAACTAATCTTTCGGTTTCAATTTTTGCGTACATGTCAACAATAAACTGATTAAATAAGCCACGAAAACGTTGAAAGTATACCAATCTATTCCGTCTCACTTGCAGGTGGTAACAATAAAATTGAAGGCATGACACCTTTTTATTATAATTAGGTGCGCCTGTGCGCGGATCGGTTTGGTATACAGCGAAATTATAACCATCTTCCCCTCGACAGTATATCATAGGATATTGCAAACTGTCGTAAGCCCTGTGGGTTTCGAAAATACGTTGCAAACGATTGTCTCTGGAACGTATAACGATATCACGCCTATCACATTCCTGGTCGACCAGTACTACAGCAACTTCATTCGTGGATGGAACGTTATGACGCCCAGGGTGTTCCTGAGTTGGACGCTTATCGGCATTTATAACAATTTTATAATTGTTATTACCATCTTGAGAAAGGGCTTCTAATGCCGATTTAAAACTGCATACGTACGAATTAACCTGATGTAACATGTTCTGAAGTTGTGAAATGAGTTCAGTATTTAAATTCGGAAAATATTGATTTCTTATATTCGACTGTTCGTTGTAATCGGATACAAAATATATTTGAAGAAATTTAGGTTGTTCTTCAGGCAAAAGGGACCCTATTAAATGGTAAACCTGACCTTGTACCTTAAAAGTAGGCATGAAAGGGCCTTCTGAGATTTGTTTAGCACCAAAGGATGTCATTTGGAATGCACTATTATAAGTGCGAATATTATCTAAAAACTGTTTGGATTGCAAATGTTCCCCTAAAAGTAGTGATTTTAAAGGTTCCGGTGGGTCTTCGAACGAAGGCAAATTTATTTTACCTCCAGAACAACAGAAACCAGCAGACTCCTTCCTCCACTTCGAAGCATTACAAAAGGAACATACTACGTTCATATCGCCTATTTCAGAAGATGATCTGTAATCAATTGTGAGGTTATAAGCAAACCCACTTTTATATTTATCGGACCACGCCACCGAATTTGTAGATTGATCTACCACGTGTATATCTAAGTCATTAAGACCATGTCGAAATCTATCTGCAGTAAGACGGGCCTCTCGCTGTTCTTCTGTTTCAAGCGACCGAATATTTTCAATTCTTAATCTTTCATTAGATAAAGTAATCAATTGTTCTTGTCTCAAAGAATTGTAATAATCGCGTCCCGACTCTAGTCGTTGTTCATGCTCATGTTCATCTTCAAGAGATCGAATCATGTTATGGTGCGCCCTATCATTTGTCAAACGGTCTTGATATTGAGTAAAAGTTTCAGATTCTCGAGACAAAATATGATGTTCGCGATCAGCTGTAAGCCGTAATTCCCTCTCAGTGAAGGTTTCGGACTCGCGAGATAAAATATGACGTTCGTGGTCAGCTGTAAGCCGTAATTCCCTCTCAGTGAAGGTTTCGGACTCGCGAGATAAAATATGACGTTCGCGGTCAGCTGTAAGCCGTAATTCCCTCTCAGTGAAGGTTTCAGACTCGCGAGATAATGTATGCCGTTCGCGGTCAGCTGTGAGTCGCAATTCTCGTTGTAAAGCAGTTTCAGCTTCTCGGGATAACGCATGTTGTTCCCGGTCAATGGAACGCCTTAGCTCTCGTTGAGAAGAGCTTTGAGAAGCCCGTGTTGTAGCTCGTCTCGCTCTTTCAGCTGCTAATCGCATCTCTCTTTCTGGAGAGCTTTCATTAGCTCGAGATGTTGAGGCACTAACTCTCATAGAGTTTAACCGATGTGCTCTTTCCTCTTCCGATTCTTGAGAACGCGTCATTCTCATTCTCCTAGCTTGACTCGAAGTTCGAGATAAAGATGGTCGTTTTTTAGGTGGCATCGTTTATTTTATTTTTAATCGACGGTAACTTAAATTCTATTTAGTTACCCAACAAAAAACTTACGTCAGAGGTCCTAACTATAGCTAAGTATATAATAAATAGAATATAAATCTAAGTGCCTATTAAAACTAAAATAATATTCTAATCGAATTATAAATATGTACGTAGGTACCTACAAATTACAAAAGAATAAAAAATGAAAATAAAGCTATACTTAATGCGTGTGCAATACTATCTACACTTACCTACTTCACTTAAAAATGAATAATAAGAAATACCTACAACTACTGTAATTAATCAAAGTACCTATGCTAATACAAAAAAAACCTTAGATGTTCTAAGTACAGCTGCTATATAATAAAAAAATATAAATCTAAGTGCCTATTTAAACTTAAATACCTAATATTCTAATAGAATTAAACTAAGAAATATGTACCTACCTACCTACAACTTAGGTACAAAAAAAAAAGAAATGAAAATAAAGCTAAAACACGTGTGCAGTATAGGTAGATAGTAGGCAATATCTACCTATACCTACTTCACTTAAAAATAAATAAAAAATACCTATGAATACTATAATTAATAAAAGTACCTACCTACGCTTTTATCTACTCAATACAAAAAAAACTAAACATAAAATGCCCAAAACTAACCTATCAGTAACTAAAAATCTAACAATAATCTAATCTATCTATCTATTATCTAATCTAAAAATCGAATCTAAATCTACTTAAAAAGAAATAAAATAGGAACTATTAATAGTTAAGAATTTAAACAAAACTAAAACTAATTTAGAAAATAACAACAAAAGAAATTCAAATAAACTATTTAAAGACAAAAAGTCGCGCTGATAAGCACGGTTTATAAAATAACAATTATTGTCTGTCAATAAAGTTCAACACTCTGAACGCATCAACAGCCAAATATTGAATGACGCTTGCGCTCGCCTCCCGCCCCTTTTATACTCTGCCGCCGCGAGCCCCGTCGAGCGCGGCAACCGTTACGCAAAAATAATCCTTATAGCTTGATTCACTATTCACGCGCGATGTCTTGTTGGCGTATTTCATGTAAGTAAGTATAAGTTTGGTGTTTCTATACCGATTTCAATGATTCTTTTTTTATTGAATTGGTGCTAATGTTTATTTTTTTTTTAATTAGGAATGATGGTGAGCATTATTGGTTTTATAAACGTAAAAGTAAACAAATATAATAAGAAATCTCCGAACTGCTAAGCTATCGAGAGTTATGCGTGTTATTGTGAGTTAACTATAAAAGGTAGATATATGCTGTCTTGGAATATTTTTCGTGTATTTTTATGTAGAATATTTCCGTTATACATAGTTTCTATGTAGCTCTAACCATTAAGGCTGCACATGCGACGGAAGCTTAAAAAATCAAGCAACTTCTCCCATTTTCTCAACATTTCCTTTCACTGCTCTGCTCCTATTCATTGTAGTGTGATGAAAAGTATACTATTACCTGCCCAGGAGTATAAAGAATAATTGTACTAAGTTTCGTTAAAATCCGTCGAGTAGTTTTTTTTTCTATAAATAACATACAAACAGACAGACAGACAGACAGACAGACAAAAATTTTTTTAACTGCATTTTTGGCATCAGTATCGAACACTAATCATCCCCTGCTACTTATTTTGTAAATATATTTCATGTACAGAATTGACCTCTCTACAGATTTATTATAAGTATAGATAAAACAATAGTCAAAATTTTCACGTTTTCCAAATTTATTTGATGATATAAATTCTTCTCATTTCACCTTTCACCAAGGGTTGTCTGGGAGAGATCGCTTTAGTGATAAGACCGCCTTTGCCAAATTCTCACATTTTAAAAATTATGTTTGTAATATCCTCTTGAAGTGTGTGCAATAAAGAATAAATAATAATAATAATAATAATATAAACCTTATAAGCAAGAAAAATCAAACCAAACTGCCTGAGCCGTTCATCTCATGTTTTTGTTACGATGTTGCCTTTAAATATTAAAAACAGAAGCTATAATTAAAATTTAGGTTTAAAGTGTTGATGTTTAATAACAATAATTTTGACTTAAGATAATAATTGGTAATAATACCAGATACTGCTATGAATTAATAAACTAACTATATTACCCGCAAACTACAATCAACTTGATAATTGCCTGAGTGCATCCACTCCAAGGGGTGGATTATAAAGACAATTTCACAAGTTGACTTTAACTTTGTTGGAAACTCAAATTGTACAGTATTACTGAAGCAATGTTGGAATTAATATCTTGATACCCACAAAATACTATCTTAATACAAGTAGAACTGCAACTTCGAATTTATATATTATGTGAAAAAAAGGCGAAGTTTAAATTCGAGACTAAATTCACAGTTAAATTAATTCTGAATATTTTTGTCTCTACTGCTTAACGTAGCTTGCAGCATTCACTATTTAAGAAAATAAATTGCGTTCATAATGAAGACTACCTTATAAAAAATTTCAAGTAATATAATATAGTTCTCTTTACATTTAATAACTTGAAAGCAATTTCTTATATTACGATTTATTCAGTATTATAACTCTGCTTGTATTTATAACAATAATTATAGAAACGATAATTCATTTGGTGTCGAATGATAAAAAGATCATGTTCTAAAACAACAACCTGTAAAATTAATAATATTTGTTATTCAAGAATTTAATAACGTTGGTTCAATTAAAGCATTCATCTTCACTTCCCACGTTCACAATTAATAATATATTTCCTTATACGTCAACGTTCGAGGAACCTTTTTGGGTAGACCTCGAAGAATTCGGTCTACCCATTCATTTGTACCCGACTTTCGAATTTTGGATTTCTTCACAGGAGGTCTTCTTATGACCCCCTGAGTCCGAAATGACCATTGGTCAAAAAGTTTATATATATATATATATATATATATATATGCGTGCGTGCGTCCAGATTCGACTTTTGTCAGCACGATAGCGGCCGCAGTTTCGCTCGGATCGCTTTCAAACTTTGCACAAAAATCAACCATCCAAAAATGAAGGTCAAGTTCGTTAACCAGAGAGATCCGGACACAGGGGGCGCTAGGGTTTCACTTTTTCTGATTTCAGTTTTTCGACCATAACTTTTTCCCTATATAGAGAAGATCAATCGCGTTCATATTATATGATGTCTTTGATGAATACCTATAACTAATGTACATAAACCGAAAACCTAACTTCAATAATTTAGGGGTGGGGGTAAAAAAAACTAAAATTTTTGGAAAAAAAATCATAACTTTTTTCTGGTAAACATTCTTACATCACAAGTATTTTTAATGGAAAGGTTATCTTTTACTCTAAATTTAGGTACCAAAAGTTTTTTCGTAGAAGATACCGTTTCCGAGAAAAAAAATAAAAATAACTTTTAGCTTGAAAATTTAAGGTAGGTAAAACCACGGCAACTTTTTTCTGGAAAACATTCTTGCGTCACAAGTATTTTTAATAGAAAGGTTATTTTCTACTCTAAATTTAAGTACCAAAAGTATTTCCAAAAAAGATACCTTTTCCGAGAAAAAAAATTAAAACCGCTTTTTGCTTGAAAATTTTTGATGTAAACAACGGCATCATGTCTTATTCTTAGGTAGTGAGTTATATTTTAAACGAGTTACACACGAGGTCTACCCACGCGTGTCCCCCTGCGGGCACGGATTTTTTTTAGTATAAAGTTGGGTTAGTCAAATATTATTGGTGCTCTTCGTGTATAAAAATCTACATTCAGATCTGTCTAGAGAAAAGTCTAACTTGGATTTCTATGGTTTTAAGAATACATAACCCATTTTTAAACTCTATAAATAATTTTTACAATATTTATTTCAAGCTTTATAACGAAGATATAATATGTATTTTTATTTATAACCATTACCATAGATCAAGAATCCATCGCCATCTAGGAATGTTAAAAATAAAATAAATTTTTTGCAAACGCTCTAATTGTGAAGTTTCTGAGTTGTTTACTTTATATTGAATATAATTGAATAAGAGTACTTTATAGTGAAGGTTGAATTGAATATAAGACACTAAATTCTCTTATAAATACTCGTAATTAACATGTCTACATAAATACATATAAATGTCATGTTGGAATTACTAAATTTAATTGTTGTTATTATGAATTATTGTTATTCTTAATTGTCAAAAGCAATCTACTAAAGGCTAAGTACAATGAAAGAATAACAATTATCTCATTGTAATATCACATAGGACTACAAGCGAGAAAAAAAAACGAGAAAAAAAAGTTGGACGGGTTTACTAATCACTTTGAGTATGGCTTATTCAATTTGACTTAACTATATTTAAAATTCCATATTGAGTATATTGAAATAGTAATATATAACCAAAATTAAGTTCAATTTTCACCATCTGAGGATTTGCAATTTCTATGTAAATATTATATATAAGTAAATTAAATAATCTGATTAATTTTGGTTTTTGCAGTCTCTTATTACAATATGAAAATTATAAAAATACAATGCCTTAAAAGACTTAATTAAAACCATTCTATTTACATCTATTTTATCAATTATAACATCCTTTTAAATAATTTTTAAAACATATTTACTCCAGGGTTTATTCCAGGAAAACTTTTAGTGAAAAATACAGTCGAGACTTAATTGTTCTAATTTAGAGACTAAATACGAAAGGTACTGGACCCGAGTGCAAAACTACACTCTTAAAATTGTAAATGATTCCATACTATGATAAATTACAATTATAAATATTTATAATAGGTAGTATAGTTACTTTATATTTTAGATTGACTAAAACATTTTATAGTCAATGATACACACTAATTATCACATCTGATAAAACATGATGACATATAAGGTATGAGGAAATTAATATTAGCCAGACTATGAATATGAGCTTTGTTATTAACTGACTAGCTTAGAAAACTGTTTCTTATTTTTACAGATTAAGTTAATTATAAAAATAATGTTATAAAATTCAAGATTATATAAAATTAAAATTGACAAATAAATAAAGTTAAATCAAGCTTTAAGTTAAGTTTTTATTATTAATATATTAAGAAGTAAATCTTTAAATCATTTTATAAACTTTATATTATGGTAACTTCAAAATTTAATTTATAAAAGCGTTGTTGATTAACATCTGATCTAGCAATTGCATCAATTCTCGTTACGAAATTTCCTGAATGCTCACGGATCTTTTTCAAACTAAGTATCTTTTCTTTTTAATTTTTAAACACATGGAACAATTGGGCGCAAAAATAAAATGATTTAATAGATAATAATATGTCTAAAGTTCACCAAAGAAAGGTTAGTTTTATCTTGGGTAAAAAATTGCAGAAATCCACCTAAAAGGATTTCTGACTACTCATGAAACCATGTAATATGTCACGAAGCCTGACCTTCTTTATGCAAGAAAAGGTAAGGTATTTTGAATTATGACGTCAATAGTTTCCAACAACCAAGTTTCTTAATATTCAATGTTACCTCGCGCAAACCGTCAATTCATGGCATTTTGTTACCAAATTTTGATTAAAGCTCAATTCTTGAAACTTCTGTTATTTGCGAGTTAGTTTTTTATATCGATAACCGTAAAATTGTGGGTAACATGCCATAGATTAACCAGCTGAAATGTTGAGTTAATATAATTGTTAAGTTATCCGCTTACCAACACATTTTGCGATTCATTTTTATATTATAAATTATACAAAACATATGATTTATTTATTTATTTCTTTATTTAGCTTCACGCCATATCCCTTGCGGGGCAGCCAGAGATTTATATGATTTCGATTTTAATTAAGGTCGGAAGCAAATATTTGGTTTTAGGAGTGTAATATCAGGATTATTATAATATCTTCACCAGGCAGGTAACGAGACTGGAGCGTTACGGTCGTAGCTCTTGTGATTTATGACATGTAATTTCTCTCAACAGTGCGTGCTATATAGAAGAATTTGCGTTGGTAATTTACGATAACAATACTATAAACAAAAGATGAAAACGAATTAAATAATTGCATAGTATTTGAAAAGGTTTATTAGTTTTTAATATGTTATCTTTAATTTAATAAGTACAGTATTTTATATATTATTACTGTATTCCCGTAGCACGCTTTATTAATATATATTAATTTATTAGTATTGCAAGATTCTGATATTTTTCATCTAAACATTTTAAACGGTATTTAGAATAAAATCAAGCAATAAATTATACTAAATTTGATTATATGTAAAACTAGTAATATCAAAAAATATTAAAAGACAAAATATAATTAAATAAACTAGTTTTACCAAGTATTTACCAACTATGTTTCTAACTGACTCACTTACGCTCAGAAACCATGAGAATTAAGAAGAAAACAAGAAAATTTTAACGCTTAAACCTATTTAAGCCAGATAACTTTAAACATACTCGTAAAGGTAAGCGGTGATCACATTTGGTACAGATTTATGGTTATATTCAAAGTGAGATATATTTACCGGCCGTAAATTTGACACTCTTTAAGAAGTCTGTTCTTATCTCTGTGGTTTTATATTTATCACAGATCGGATATTTAAAAGCTGTTTGTCCCTGACCATATTCCTTTTCATCATTTTATAAGAGTGTACAGTATGACGCTAAAGTGTACAATAATTTTATATTATTACAATCTATTTCTTTCATACCAATAAAGGTTTGAATAACATTTCTACGGGGGTCGATAGAGATATCTAACAAGAAGGCTCTAATTTCCTCCTCAGACGTCTGCATCGCTTTTATAATTCTTCCGGGCTAGAAGGCTGTGTACACTATCTTCATATGACCTCTATCGTCTTTTACTATTTAATTAAAGTATTATAATAATTGTATATTTTCGTTTTGATGTGTAATAGAATGATAAAACTATAACCTAAAATGGTCTCCATACTATAACTTGAGGACACGTTTTTTTATACCATATAGGCTAATGCTTGACTACATTTCACCTGATGGAAAGTGGAAATGTAATCTTAGGTGGTAAGGTGCATTAATCTAGCAACCTATTTAGTTTTCTCTTGAAGACACCCAAATTGTATTTAACAGCAAAACTGACATAGGCACGCTGTTCCAGTCCTTCGTTGTACGAATTAAAAAGACGAAGCAAAGCGCTGTGTTTGAACAGGGGAAATGTCCACAACGTAAGGTTATCTGCCGTGCATCGGAACGTCCTGTGATGGAAGGGGGATGAAGGAATTAAATCGTGTAATTCCAGCGCACATTCACCAAAATGTATTCTATAGAATGTTGAAAGACTAGAATTCTAGGTCTGAAAGTCATCAATTAGGTATGTGAACGATATACATAAGTATATTTAATATGTAACTTATGTTGATATCATAACCAGACTATCATTCATTAACTTTGTAAAATTAAACGGTACTCTCTCTTTGATTTTAATTGGATTTATAAACCCCGGTTTATTAAATCACAGCTTTATCTTGTTGGAGATAATGAAAGAGCTCGTTAAAGTATGAAAAGTGAGTAATTAAAAAAATCACTGGAATAAATTTTCGTATAAATCGCATTTTTAAATGATTATATATAAATCATAAAAATAGCCTGTCATTTACAATCTTAATAATTATTGGGATTGTCGGGGATATTTCACATGTAATTAAATACTAATCTCCTAAAAATAATGTAACTATAATGTAAATACTTAATGTTTATCATTATAGCCATAATATGTTATTAAATAATTTATTTGTTATTTATTCAAATTTCAACAAAACAATCATTAGCTCAGCTGTTTTCAATATTCTTACGTTTTCTACAAACAACTTAGCGTCTGCTTATGTTTGATTCTGACTTCGTTCTCTTATATTCAGAAATATACAACGCACATTTTTGATTAGAAAACCGAGGAAAGATCCATGTGTTAAAAGAATCTGTAAAGTACTATGTAAAAGAACATCATTTTATGGGATACAATATTTCTATTTAAAACTGTCTGACCTCGTGCAAAACATATTTAACATACATTACAACCGTTGCTTAGATCATATTAATGTTACCTGACTTCCAGAAATGAGTATGTATATAGCCTTGTTATATATTAAAAAAAATGTTGTAAATATTTGTAACCAGTTATGACCGTAGCGTTTGGCGCTCCGTCGTCTCTGGCTATCCCGCAAGGAATATGGCATGAAGGTTAGTAAGTTATAAAATAAAGTTTATGACACATTATATCCTGATAAGATACAATTTTGAAATGTAAAGTTATCTTTGTATTACTCGCTATTAGGCACAACTTCATGTGTACTAAATGTTTAAGTAATAAAAAATAAACTAAAACACTCGTTCCACAGTTCTTTAAAAGTTACATAAATCTAAAAACTGTTCTAGTTTAATAAAAAATAATAAAAAAAAGTAATAAACTATGCGAGATTACATAGTATATTTATTTGTAAACAATTTCATTTGTTTATGTTTCCCGAGCTACAGACTATTTCCAAACTTAAAATAAAGTCGACATGGAACTAGAACTCACCATCAGTGGTTTATTATAAACAGACATTCTCGTTGACCTAAATCAAATAAATTTAAAATAATTTAATTCGACATAGAATTTCAGGAATAAAACTGACGGTAAAGCTTTTTAACGTAAAACCTTGCAGCCTTCATGTTTTATAATAACGAAGTATTATCTATATTTTATAAATCTATTAAAAAATTACATTCAACAATTACTTTATCTATTTTCCTTTTCTACTATCATTGGCTAAAAAGACAATAATTGGCTGAAGACGGTTAACTATTCATTATAAAACAGTTGTCATTTTCAACCTCACTCGATAGGATATTGCTAGAGGCACATGTATGTTATTGCACAATCAAAAATTCTTCTATAATATGTATATCATGTAAGTATTTTATTTATAATTTTTTTAAATTTTTATTGACCCAAAGTAATAGCACAAAGGGTCCACTTAAAGCTACAGAGCATTATTTACAAGTAAACCACGTAAAAGAAAACAATAGAATGAAGAAAGAATTACAAAGATATAAATACATAAGTATATTAATATACATATGGATGCATGCGAATATAAGTATATCCCAGTATAATTTGAAGTACGAATGTGACCGAGCTACAAAAATGAGGTCAACTGATAATTCATTTATTTATTCTATAAAAATTACGAGACGTAAAATGAACCTGTATTGGTTTTTAAATATTTATATTAAGCAGCAGATGTTACTTTACGTGTTACAACAAGATTTTTTTATATATTATGACACAATTCTAGTTTATTTACAAATCACTATATCACTATCACATGTATCATGATAACTGATAAACAAGGGAAGGCAATCTTACAAGAAATAAACAGTTCCTAAGGCCTATAGTTAATAGACATTGCCACTAAATAATACACAAATTAGAACATTTACTTTAACATAACGTATTATCTATATTGTCTGCTTTGGCGACATTTTATAATTAGGCACTAGCTGAGGATCGAGCTTGTATCTGTTAATAGCTGTGCCACAAGCTTGTTCACGTAAACGTCAGAAAACAACAAATGTAAAGCAGGAATATCCTTTAAGGTTGCTAATATTAGAGCTTTACCCTTGTTTAAAATCCTTGCAATTTAAATATAAAATATTGCATAAATATCATCATTATATCTTATTTCAATTAGAGATTTAATCTTTTTTCGTTATACTTTTATATTTCACCACACCAAATTGTATAAGAATCCTTAATATAATTTTGACTTATTGTTATTACAGTTTAAATATTTTTGTGTTTTCTCACGAACCCTTGAGATTTTTCAGGAGTATAAAATATTATGTATATCGTAATCAAGAAAATAAACTTGAACCATACTAATTAAAGTCACAGTCTATACAATAGATTGTGCGTAATGTACAAACCTTCATACAGAGAAAGAGACAAATAGACATTTACATTATAAGCTATTGATTTAATAGTAGATAAGATCTAAGGTACTAAGAGCCAAATATTAACGATAAATATCTGAATTACGTACAAACTATGATTATTGCACCTGAAGCTGTAGAAGAAGAAATATTTACTTTACTAAATCCACTTCCTTAGAAAATATTAGTCACTATATTCGTCATGTTACTTTTGTATTTCTGTCTATTTAAACAATAACTGTTCTAAAGAAGATCGATCGTTAATTCACATTTGACAATGCATTGCCATCTTAAACAAATCAAATTACATAATTTTTTGAAAATATTATAAATTTACTTCTAGCTTAATTAGAACGAGACAAGGACTTTCTTATGAATGAGTAAAGAAGACTTCTTTATCAATGAAAGAGCGGTGACGGTAAAATTCTGAGGATTATATTTTAAACATCAAATCATTAATTAGTTGATTTGAATTATTTAAAAAAATCACATTATATCCTGATAAAATAAAATTTTAAAATGTAAAGTTATCTTTGTATTACTAGACATCAGACACAACTTCATGTCTATTAAATATTTTAGTAATAAAAAATATACCAAAACACTCGTTCCACAGTTCTTTATTTTTAGTTTCAGTACATACATCTCAAAAACTGTTCTAATTTAATAAAAAACCTTTTTAACGTAAAAACTTGCAGCCTTCATGTTTTATAGTAACGAAGTATTATCTATATTTTATGGATCTATTAAAAAAATAAATTCAAGAATCACTTTATCTATTTTTCTTTTATACTATGATTGGCTGAAAAGTTAATAATTAGCTGAAGCTTCTGAAGATGGTTAACAATCTATTATAAAACAGTTGTCATTTTTAACCACACTCGATAGGATTGTTAGAGGCACGTGTATGTTATTGCACAATAAAAAAATCTTCTATAAATGTGTATCATGTAAGTATTTTATTTATTAGTTTTTTAATCTTTATTCATCCAAAGTAATGTAACAAGAGGTCCACTTAAAGCTAGAAAGCATTTTTACAAGAAAACCACGTAAAACAAAACAATATAAAGAAAAAAGAATTACAAAAGGTAGTATAAATAAAATATAAAAATGAAATACATAAACAAAGTTATAAATATATAAGTATATTAATATACATATGGATACATGCGAATATAAGTATATCTCAGTATAATTTGAAGTACGAATGTGACCGAGATACATGAAATGAGGTCAACTGACAATTCGTTGATTTATTCTGTAAAATGTACGAGACGTAAAATGAACCTGTATTGGTTTTTTAGTAAATATATTATGTGACAGACGTTACGTTACGTGTTACAAAAACATTTTTTTTATATTATGATTTCATTGTAGTTTATTAACAAATTACCATTACATGTATCATGAAAACTAATAAACAAGGAAATGCAATCTTACAAGAAATAAACAGTTCTAAGGCCGATAGTTAATAGACATTGCCACACAAATTCGAACATTTACTTTAACATAACGTATTATCTACATTGCCTGCCTTGGCGAAATTTTACAATTATGCACTACCTGAGGATCGAACCTGTATCTGCTAATAGCTGTGTTCACGTAAATTTCAGAAAACAAGATATGTAAAGCTGGAATATCCTTAAAGGTTGCTAATATTAGAGCTTAACCGTGTTTGTAATCCTTGTAGCAAAGGATTAGTAATTGACATGTAAATATACGTGACCTAAACCCATTTATAATTATGTACCCTATAATTTAGATAGCGTCGTTATTCTACTTCATGTTTTAAGAATATTTTCTTGTTAAATTCTGGGAAAATGGTTTTTATTATGTTAAAAAAATATTATTTTTAACACGAGAATTAGTTAAATACCTCGTTCGACAGGGTCGATCGTGTTAGGTAGATTCCCGTCGGTCGGATCGACAAAGAAAAACTAGCCAGCAGTATTCTGGTCATTACGAGTCTTATAACGGGTCACTCTGCATATATTGGGTGAGCGGGGAATCACCCCCCACCCCTATTTCCTAAACGGGGGTCGCATCAAAAAACTTTTCGAACAAAAAAGTTTCCTCTTTTAATTTGTTAATTTTCTAAGATTTTTTCGACTGTAAAATTTCGCCTCCTTCTGTGACTTTTTTGGTTTTTAACTTTCAACCCCCCCAGCCCTCCAACCCCCCGACCGATTTCCCCCGTTCAAGAACTTAACCTTCATTTTGTCCTTAAGAATGTGTATACCAAGTTTGAAAATCCTCCGTCAATATTTGCGACCTGTAGCGTGTCCCAAAGGTTTGCACTTTCACCCCCCCTTCTAGTGCCCCCTTTCACTTTTTCCAAAAAAAACGAGATGCTACGTTTGTCCTACTAATTTATTCTATCGACCTGTGAAGTCAGATTTTGCCTACGATGAATTTGGACTGATGGATCATATATACATATATATATAGAGGGATATATATTTTTTTTTCGACGGATTCTCAATCTCCAGTTCATAAACGACGTAGCGCTCCTACGCTGGGGTCTGGGTCCCGTCATCGCATCGATTGCAATAGGTAGATTCATCTATGGAATCTACCTAAAATCTTCCCCTACTTTCTAATATGTTTTTATTGTATTGAATAACAAACTTTTTAAAATCATTAACAAGTAACATACTACTAATACTAATGTTAAACTAACAATAATTTAGAAATGTAAGTTTCAATAAAAAATCTCATTGGTAAATACCTACAATTCGTACAGTCTTACTCCGAACTTGATTAAATAATTAGTTATGACATTAATATAAAATTGAGTTACTAACAAATATTTATTTTATTTTCTCTTTACTGAATTTACATTGCACTACAAAACTATTTTAGTTATTATATTTTAAATTTAGATAAACTCGTGATATTTATAGATAATTAAACACTCTAATTATCATATGTAGTGAAACATGATGACAAGTAGTGTATGAGTAACGTGAAGTAAATTAATACTAACCAGACTGTGAGTATGAGCTTCATGTTGCTGACTCACTAGCTTGGAAAACTTCTGGTTTAATAAATACTGGCAAAGAAATGTAAAGTCTTTTCATATAAATATATTCAGAATTGAGTAAAGCATAATCCTATATACTTTAAATTATGTTAACTTCAAAGGTTAACAAAACAGAATATGTTGAATATATTCAAAAGACAACAAAGATATTCACGCGTGTTGAATACTGAATGTAATATTTCTTCTGCAGTTGAATTTACATTAATTCTCGTCATGATCGTTCCTGAATACCGTCGGACCTGTATCAACATGATATCTATTTCTTATACTATTGTATGGTATAAGAATTTAAAAAAAAAACGTTTATAATCGTAAAAATATATGAAACAGCTGGATAGGCTGAATAAAAGCAAATACATAATAAATAATACAGACACAAATTTACTTACAACGATATAATATTGTCAATATACAAAATATATATATATTTGGATTTTACTTTTAAAATAAAAGGACTAAAAGTAAAATTTCTGAGCAATATTTAAAATTAAAAATATTTATTTTATTCCCGAGTGTTCGATTAAATACTGTTAGATATTTTAATTAAAAAATCATTAAATACTTAAAATCCTAAAACTACTAATTTTCCCGTGGGAAAATATTACATATAATTCTTACAATAAATATGTTGTTCTAAACATACATGTAAGTAATATATATAATATATATAAGCCTTTACCATCAGTGATATTGTTACAGGAAGGGTAAAGTCATTTCAATTATGGCGTTACAATGTTCCGGAAGTAAATTCTTTAATATTCGACGTTGCTCGCAGAAACCCCCGATTCATGAGATTTTGTTTACTAATCTCCATTATATATATATAGACGTTGAAACTTCTGTATTATTGTTTCCAGATAAATGATTTGAATTAGTAATTGTTGATTTGTTGGCAATGTTAAATGATCAGCCTGTTGTTATTTGCTTACATTTTTATTTAGATTTTTTTATTTTATATTATAATTAGAGATATGTGTATAAAATACAATCAGTAAAGTACAATCACAAGGGTGTTTTGTATTTCATTTCAGTTGAGATCGACTCAAAGTAAAACTTTAAATAACTTAACCTCACACTATTTCATTTTGTGAGTTAAACTCTAAGCAACTTGAAGAGATAAACGGTATTATTTGAGTAAATTTTTCGTTTGCAAAGTTAAGTAATGCAAGAATTCTTCACCAAAATCTTTCATCCCAGCTGCAATTAATTATATCCTACCAGTAACTAAAGATAGTTTAAAGATAAAACATCACAAAGTATTACAAGAGTAATACTTTGAGATGTTTTTGAATAATATAATTTATTAAAAATATTTAACTTTCGGGTGCATAATATTACATAATGAAAGCCGTAATCTCCTCTTAAAGTGATTATGATTACATCGTGAAACTTATTGATTGAAGTAGAAAAAAATATAAAAATAATTCAACTTGTAAATTAAATTAATTAACCTTAAATATTTGCATACTGTCTGGGTTGAAGCTGAAACAAGTCATTATCAAATACAAAATAAAACGGGATATATATATAAATTTGATAAATAACTTCACATGCGCGTATGGCGGTGAGTGTGTGGTGTACCATTTTCCATTTTCGAAATAATCACACCAAATAAATATAACAGGTTCATAGTTTAATATAGTTGTAGATATGAATACATTTCATAGAATTAAACCATATTAATTACATAGCAATATATTCTAATTATATGATACCTATAATATATATTGGTTTAAAAAAACGCTCGTCAAAGTACTCGTATTATAAAGACTAAATAAATCTAAATTTCAGCACCGAAAAAGGGTTCAAAAATAATTTTAGGTAACGTGTTTTATGAACAATTTGCTAAAAAAGGGCAGAAAGTTTTTTTTTTTCGAAGATATTTTCAGTGTTCTAACTATTAAAGAAAACAATGTATAAAATACTTTCAATCAATCAATAACTAAAAATACCATAATCAACTGTTTATAGAACTTCTACATAATAAAATACCTTCAAACAAACAAACACATTTCGTTTCGTCAATAAATAAAATTCTTGAAGGCCTTATCTTAATATTACCAAGTAAAAATAATTATTGTGGTATGAAAATATTGATATAACAGTTCGATGGAATCCACAGCGTTATAAGAATATGGAGATTTTATTAAAAATATAAGATTGAGAAAGTGTTAAAACCTAAAGATAACTAACGCAAAGAAAATAAAAAAATATTTTTAATCCCGAGGTTAAAATTAAAGATTAAGATCAGGTCCTTAGATTAACAGTAACATTGAATAAAAGTGAATAAAGTGGAGCGCTGAAATTAATTTAGATGAATTTATTTTAAGACCTTTCCGACTCACTTTATTGAGACGGTTGAAATTAAGTTAAATTGATTGCGGGAATTCTCTAAAGAACTTCATTGTAACTAATAAACTAAATTAATTAATTATTTCTAAGACGCGTACAATTATTATATGAAATATAAAAAATAAATGCTTCTTTACTAACTATTAATTTTTTTAATCTATATAAAATTTATAAATCATTTTTAGCATTTGTAATAAACTACTGCAATTACTTCTATGGAGTCTTCAAGTCAATTGTTTTATGTTTCAGACTAATAACGATACAATAGTAATGAGACGCAATACAATTTTTATATTTTTTTAATTTCTAGAAATTCTGAAATAATATATCGTTCAATAAATTTATGTTATGGTATCAATTACAGCGGATATACGTGTAAAGAAATAAATAAAGATAATGAAAGAGTGTACGTTCCCTGGTCTTAATAAAATATTCCATACAACAAGCGCTAATTTATTATTATAACAAAATAAATATTTATTTATAAAGAAGAACATAATTCTTATAATAAAGAAGACAATATTAATATTATTTTAGGAAGTTAATTTTAAAATCGAAACAAAAATTTAAGGTAAAAGAAAATAAAAGGTACCTCTTTGATGTTTTTTTATTCATTAGACAACAAATGGGCATATTAAATACAATATGAAACTATCTTTATCAATTGGTATATAAATAAATCAAGCTAGAGTTGGACATTTGAAAATATAAAATTCAAACTATTTTGGTTTATTTAAAAATAACTTCCTCTCTTGAGAATAATAGTTTACAATTAAATAAATTTATAATTTAAATTTAAAGCCAAAATAAAAATGTTCTTTTGTACAATTATTACGTCACAATGTTACAACGAGCAAGTTTGTTAATATTCAATGTTTGCACAAACCGCCGATGCATGGGATTTTGATAACTAATTTCCATTTAAACTTAAATCTTGAAACTTATGTTATTTTTACATTGTTTGTATTAATAACTGTGAATATATTAAAAATATTAGAGTCTGTCATAGATTCAAGGGTTGAAATTTTAAGTATATTATAATTTGAAGTAAAGGAAATTGAAACTTTATATTCACATATATGAGCATAGTGATCATTAGTATCCCGAACAGGAAAAAGGTACACTTGGTAATATTTTGAATAAATATATTTACAATTTATAATTTTAGAATTTATGTAGAAAAACCCTTTCACAATATATTATATCAGATTATAATATATATATATATATATACAAATATTTAACAAGGTAACAGTTAAATTCATAATTTCGAGGTTCAGGATATTACAAAATGGCCGCCGCAATCACATTAACAAGTAAATAGAATTACATCATTAATTGACTTTTAGCTAATGTGTATATAACAATAATATTCAACTAATTTATGTCAACTAATATATTATTATTACTACAGAAATACTTTGAACTTAATAAAACTTTAATTTATAAAAGCCAGATTTTCGAAATAAATAATTTTATTTCTTAAAACAAATATGTTCAGTCTAACTTTAACAAAAAATACCAACAATATTATATCAAATATAAAAGAGATAAGACTTTACAAATAAGAAGAATATTCTTTTGTTTAAAAAAGTAAAAACTCTCGAAGATAAGACATCTTAATGTTATCAAGTAAAAACAGTTGGTTTCAATGAAAGAATACTTTGATATCACTAAAATATTACGATAGATACTTTTCTTTTTTGTTCCTCTACAGTTTACTATTTAAGAATCACAAATATAAACACGAGAAGCTAATGTTTAATAAGACATGACCACATAATGCTGAGTGTCTTCTTCAAACCATTACATTGTTTTTGTTACATACCATTTCTATGAAGTTTTTTTTTTATTTTAACAGATTTTCTTTGTATCAATTGTAGTAATAGTAAAGAGAAGATAAATTATATTATTAGAAGACAGGAATTAAAAGGTCTATTAACCCTTAGACTTAGTCTTCAGCAATAACAATGAACGTGAAGTAATAAAACGCCTCGCGAGTGTGGAATTTGTATTTAGCGCTGAAATAAATTAAGCCGAATTTATTTTAAAATATCTCTACCTTCTTTTAAAACTCAATAGTCTTAAATAAAGTGGAATGGAGTTAGGAAAATCTTAAATTTCTATATTTACTAAAGGAAAAAATATACTTTATATTATTCATTTAAGATGCTGTTAAACAATAATTCTTAAAACTTCAAGTTTAGGTAAAGAAGTAATACCATGGGTATTTTTTGTTTTACTATGTTCGGATGTCAATGATTTAGGAGGGCATTAAAAACTTTCTTAGAAATCGGCATTGAAGAACGACCTAAAAAGAACTGTAACTGTTGTAACTAAACGAGTATTTTATTTTATATTATGTAAGTATAAATATGTTACTAAAAGTAAACAGTTAAAACAAAATTGAAAAAAGAAAACTTCGGTTATCTTGCTGAATGTTACAGAATCATATCATAATCATAGTAGTTATATTTATTACGTTAACTATGTTTTGAATTTGGATATATAATGTATGAAAAATAAAAGACCATTTTAAAGTACACTGTCACTAGAGTATAAAATATATAATATTGCTTGTACAAGATGTAGTCTTACACTCTAGGAACACATGTTTAATGTCGCACCTAATTTTCGACAGTAAGCAATAATCTTTGACTTCTTGTCGTAATCTACGACATTAAGACCTAATCTATAATAATTAAAGCTAATTTTTTTAGCTAATTAATTAAAGCCAATTTCCTGGGAAGTTACCATCACAATGAAAATCATAGCAAAACTATTTTAAATTCACAATGAAAGGCGTGGCCAAATGTCTATGGATATTAATTTATAACATAAAAAAAAGAATAAATAAGCTAATATGTAACTATTGGAACTTACTTTGAGTTTGAGTCCTAAATAGGTGACTACAAGATATGGTCTTAAACTCTAGGAACACACGATTAATGTCGCACTTATTTTCGACAGTAAGCCCTAATCTTTGACTTCTTTTCGTTATCTATGACGTAAGGAATGAACAATAAATAAAGCTAATATTTATTTTTTCACCAGATTCGATTTATTGAAAAATAATTAATAATAATTTAAGAAGTAGAATTAATAGTATACTTAAAACCAATTTATAGTAAACACGTCATTATTAGTAACAAAAAAGCTAGGTTGTAATATATAATGATAAAAATGTCCGGAGGAATATAGTTGTAAGTAATTTCCGATATAAGCAAATTTCACGCTCGAACGGTAAGAGACTCAATTTTCCAGGAAGAATAACTTTTAAAGCTATCAAAGACATTGATACAAAACAGTCTTTAGTAACGTACTATTGATTTTTTTTTAATTTATGCATACAACAAACGCTTCTGTGTTAAAAGTCATAGTTGATATATAAGATGCTTCAAAAAATAAGTTGACAACGAACATACAAGATGCTTAAAAAATAAACTGACAACGGGTTAGTTTAGTTACTTGTTCTTGTACGCATATATTGAAATCGATATAAATAAATGTTAATCAATAGCAGAGCCCTAGAGATACATCTATATGTAGGAACATATAAATGTACAAAACTCATTTGTGCTTCAAAAACGTAAGAGTTAAAGTTCCTGGTCCTGCTTTTATTATTCATTATTTAAATCGTATTCTCTTAACAGAACTGAAAACATTATTATTGTGTTAATTATTTATAAAATACTACTATGGCATAATAATTGATGTTTTTTTCTTTATTTAAACCATTGTTATTTCTGGTACATAATATATATGAAATATTACCGTTGTTAAATTTACATCAAATTTTTTCTACACAATATAATTATATACGAATCGCTTGACCTTGTTTCCCATATCTCCGTCACATTTGTAAATCAAAGTATGCTGAGATATAAAATTATTAAATATATAAAAGATAACACATCTTGAGCATACAATCTATAAACAGTAAGAAGTAAATTTTGGTAATAAAGGAAAATAGATAAAATAGTATCTAAAATCTATTATTAGCAAAAAATTTAATATTAGTAGAAATAATCCCTTGTTATTATTACAAAACAAAAACTTCTCAACGAAGTAAATACCGAGTGACGAAAGCGAATCCACTGACAAAACTCCTGATATGAATTTTGCGACGAAAAAAACCACGAACATTTTTATTCACAAACGTAAACAAACACAAAAAATGTGAATGTGTTCGGAACGTTGCCAACTTGCCTTGATCAATCTAATAAAATAAAATCAAAAATGCAATTTGTGCAACGTTTCGAGCACATTCACATTTTTTGTTTGTATTTTTTTTTGTTTGTTTGTTTGTTTGGCAACGTTCCGAACACATTCACATTTTTTGTGTTTGTTTACGTTTGTGAATAAAAATGTTCGTGGTTTTTTTCGTCGCAAAATTCATATCAGGAGTTTTGTCAGTGGATTCGCTTTCGTCACTCGGTATTTACTTCGTTGAGAAGTTTTTGTTTTGATATCAATAGTTTTGTAAAAGGATTGGAAACAAAATGCTGTGCGATTATTTTTCATGCAAATATATACTCATTTATTTGACCAACACATGGAACTATCTATAATGACATGAGGGACTCTCGTAGGGCCTTTAAAAGCAAACTTAAATGGTGCCAAGACAATTCAGAACAGATTAAAATTGACATACTGGCTACGTCATATAGAAACAAACATTTTGGAAAATTCTGGCAACAAACAGACAAACTGAATACAAGATCGAATATTCCGGCTGAAGTAGAGGGAGTGAGCGGTTGCCGTAACATAGCAAATATGTTTAAAACACAATTTACAGTGGATCCCTGTGAGTTTAATTTCGCCGAGGCTGGCAGGGAGGATATTATAAATAATGGGGAAAGCTTTGTACGTTTCACGTCTAGCGAAGTAGTAGATACAATAATGGGTATGAAGCGTGGAAAGTCGCCTGGACATGATGGCCTGAGTGTTGAGCATCTGCGACACGCTGGTGTGCACCTTCCTAGAGTCCTAGTTTTGTTGTACAATATTTGTATAAGCCACGGCTTTCTGCCGGACTCGATGACAAGGACAATAGTCGTGCCTATAATCAAGAATAGGGCGGGGGATGCGGCGGACAGAACCAACTACAGACCGATATCTCTTGCTACCATCATAGCCAAAGTGCTTGACGGCTTGCTTGATACTCAACTTAGCAGAACAATTAACATACACGATGCGCAGTTCGGTTTTAGATCAGAGCTGTCAACTGAGAGCGCAGTATTGTGTCTCAAGCAAGCTGTAAGGTACTACACGGATAGAAAGACCCATGTGTTTGCGTGTTTTTTGGATCTGTCGAAGGCATTTGACCTCGTATCCTATAAAATTTTATGGCAGAAGCTTGAAAAGGATAGCAGTTTAAGACCGGAGTTGATATCACTATTAAAGTACTGGTATGGTGCCCAAAGTAATGTGTTAAGATGGGGTGATGCACTTAGTGAACCATATAAATTAGGGTGTGGAGTAAGACAGGGGGGCCTGACGTCACCCAGATTGTTCAATCTTTACATAAACGGGCTCATAGAGAGGCTTAGCGGGGCAGGCGTCGGTTGTTCGATAGATGGCGTAATGATGAACAATTTTAGTTACGCAGACGATATGGTTCTGTTGAGCCAGTCGGTCAGTGGTCTTCGAAGACTGATAAAAATCTGTGAGGAATAAACAAACAGTTAAATTTCATTCCTAAAATACATCTGTGTGGAACTTCTCTGAAACTAGTATCTGAATTTAAATACCTTGGTCATATTGTGAATGAACGCCTGGGTGATGATAGTGATATCGAGCGGGAGCGCAGGGCTCTGTCGGTTAGAGGCAATATGTTGGCCCGTAGGTTTGCACGGTGTTCGACACAGGTAAAATTAATATTATTTAAAGCCTATTGCCAGTCCTTTTACACGTGCAGCCTATGGGAGAACTATACGCGGCGGACATATAGCGCACTGCGTGTTCAGTACAACAATGTGCTGAGGGCTTTGTTGAGGAAGCCTCGATACTGCAGTGCATCGGCAATGTTTGCGGAGGCTCGTGTAGACGACTTCTATGCGATAATACGAAAGCGGACCGCGTCCGCAATGACAAGATTACTGAACAGCTCCAACAGTCTTCTCAGCATATTGGCGTTAAAGCTAGACGCTCCCCTCTGGAGGTCCTGGGATAGTGTACACGTAGCATCGAAGCGTAGCGTATACTGACTGTAGGAGTATAGCGTTGAGTTATTTGTAGAATTAAAAAAATAATAATAATAATTAGAACGATGATTTCCATGAATTTTATTTTATTTTATTTCTTTAATAGTATTTTATGATTTTAATTATATTTGATTTGAATTTAATTTATATTTATTTGAATTGAATTTATATTTAATTTTATGAATTTTATGAATTTTGTGCATTTTATTAATTTTATTTTTCTGTATAATTTGAGATTGTTATGTTGAATACTAACTACGAGTACTATTATAACATTAGTTACTTAAGTTAAAATGTTACTAACACTTATGGATGAATTATCTGAAATAAATTGATTTATTATTATTATTATTATTATTATTATTATTATTATTATTATTATTATTATTATTATTATTATTATTTGGAATAGTTGCCTGTGACAAAATGAGAGTGTTTTGGCTCAGAGGATGAGCGTTGTAATGACAAAGACGAGACCTCGAGTTCGATTCCCACAGGTGCCCGATTTTTTTTTCATTTGATTTTTTCAGTTTCCATTTATTTTTCTAATTCATTGCTTCAAAACAGAATTTCTTCAGAATTCGGATTTTTTTCTGTAAATTTTGTTTTATTGTTACAGACGGCAATGCGTTAGTGAGTTTATTCATTGTGTAACTAGCATTGAATTTTAACCGTGTTGTGAGTACGATTCTGGCTTTAAAAGTCATTTTTTGGCAATTTTTGGTCATTTTTCATGATTTTTTGAACTTCTCACGGCCATATCTCGAAATAACGAGTTTTCCCAGATATATGCTATATACCAAATTTTAGCTCTAATTTGGGGCTACGAATGAGGAAATTTTCGAAAAAATCGTTGGCGCCGTTTTCGAGAAAATGGCCGATCTGTCCCCGGCCAGTTGGCCATTTTTTGCCTTTTGACCAAAAATGTCACGCCAACAAATGTTTTTGCCATTAAAATGGACATTATTCAAAAGATGAGCTTGAGACCTTTCCAATGATGCCCAATTTGTTAATTTACGTCAACTGGTTTGGCCACAGTCCCTGTACGAAAAATGGCCATTTTTGGCCTTTCGAGGGCTGGCCACGGCCAACATGGCGGCCAAATCGAAATGTCGTAGAACAAAAAAGTCTTAGTTTTTGATGTACTTCAATTCCTGAAAGTTTGAACAAAATCAGTTGAAACTACGAATATACCCACACACAGACAAAGTAATCATCGATGGAGGCGCCAGTCAAAATTTTCAAAATGTCATATCTCATCAACCGGTGGTCGGATTTTGGCGTTTTTGGGCTTGTTGAAAAGGTCTCGACGAGGACCTTTAGGAAAATCTTTTTCAAGGTGGAAATAAGTGATTTTATACTGGTGCGGAGCCAAAAACTAAATTTTAGTCTCATTTTTCAAACGGCCGTAGAGGTGAGGCGGTAGGTATATTGCTAAGTGTAAATGCATTTTCTGGGTCTATGGACCAAGGGCTTTCTAAAAATACTACACTCATACCAGAAGGTCTCGTGTATAAAAAAATCGATATTGCGCGTATATATACAGAGTTAGACTTTCAGCACTATGGGTGCTTTCGTCACTCTGAGCTAGCTAACGCCCGCTTTGATACTTAAAAACCGCAAACTTCTTCACTGAAAGAAAAGATTCAACCGTAGTTTTTTATTTGGAATAACAATACTTATTATGTGTCAAAATTATTTTATTTGGGTCAACGGGAGTGTTTTTATAAGAAAGCTCTGTTGGCAAGATCTAGTTGTGTGTCGATTTTATTTAAAGTTTGGAAGTGGTCCAGCCTGAAGATAATAGGTAAGAAGCTGCGTGATGTGCAATGGATTAATATAGTATTATAAGAAGAGATGTCATTTAAGATGTATCAATAAAATAACAAGACTATTAGTATAAGAAAAAAAAAACAAAAAGTTTATGGTTTTATAAAAACATATCTATTTAACTTTACACACATTATTATCTGTTTTAATTTTTTTACTTCAAGTTAGAAAATAATGTTCATAATTAAGTTAAAGAACTTTGAAACATCTTAAAGTGCTTTGGGTCACTTTTAACTTCTAAAACATATTGGATACAATAATAATAAAGCCGTGGGTAATCGTTATCCTATCTGAACATCTTATCATATCAATTTATGAATATTAAAGACTTTAATGTCCCAAATTGAATTTTGTTAGGAAACTTTTTCGAAAGTTTTTACTACTACGCCAGAAATACTTTGGTATGCAGATGTTTATTGGGTAGACCTCGAAGAATTCGGTCTGCCCATTCATTTGTCCCCTACTTTCGAATTTTGGAAAAATTTCTTCACAGGAGGTCTTCTTATGACCGCCTGAGTCCGAAATGACCATTGGTCAAAAAGTTTATATATATATATATATATATATATATATGCGTGCGTGCGTCCAGATTCGACTTTTGTCAGCACGATAGCGGCCGCAGTTTCGCTCGGATCGCTTTCAAACTTTGCACAAAAATCAACCATCCAAAAATGAAGGTCAAGTTCGTTAACCAGAGAAATCCGGTCACAGGGGGCGCTGGGGCCTCACTTTTTCTGATTTCAGTTTTTCGACCATAACTTTGTCCCTATACAAAGGAGATCAATCGCGTTCATATTATATGATGTCTTTAATAAATACCTATAACTAATGTAGATAAACCGAAAACCTAACTTCAATAACTTAGGGGTGGGGGTAAAAAAACCGAAAATTTTTGGAAAAAAAATCATAACTTTTTTCTGGTAAACATTCTTGCATCACAAGAATTTTTGATAGAAAGGTTATTTTTTATTCTAAATTTAAGTACCAAAAGTTTTTCCGTAAAAGGTACCGTTTCCGAGAAAAAAAATTAAAACCACTTTTAGCTTGTAAATTGTAGGTAGGTAAAACCACGACATCTTTTTTCTGGTAAACATTCCCTCCTCGCAAATATTTTTAATAGAAAGGTTATTTTTTACTCTAAATTGAAGTACCAAAAGTATTTCCAAAAAAGTTACCTTTTCCGAGAAAAAAAATTAAAACCGCTTTTTGCTTGAAAATTTTTGATGTAAACAACGGCATCATGTATTATTCTTAGGTAGTGAGTTATATTTTAAACGAGTTACACACGAGGTCTACCCACGCGTTCCCCCTGCGGGCACGGATTTTTAATTGCAAGTCTTAATATAGTAATAATAATAATAATATTTTTATGTCTTAAGTAAAAAATCTGATAATAAAACTTTCATCAACTATTTAAACATGTTAGAGCTAGATTCCTTAAGATGTTTTCTGACGAGTACTTATATGTTAAAATAACATTTCAACTTTGTAGTTTCTGTGGTATGTCAACGAGCGCTACTTTGCTAGAAGGTAATAAGAGATGTAGAGTAAGAAAAAAAATGTTTTCTAGTATCTTAACATTTTAATTTTACTCAAACCTTATAAGATTCTTGCAAGCTAATATAGATAATTAAATATAACATCTTACTTTTGGGTAGACCTCGAAGAATTCGGTCTGCCCATTCATTTGTCCCCTACTTTCGAATTTTGGAAAAATTTCTTCACAGGAGGTCTTCTTATGACCGCCTGAGTCCGAAATGACCATTGGTCAAAAAGTTTATATATATATATATATATATATATATATATATATGTGTGTGTGCGTGTGTCCAGATTCGGCTTTTGTCAGCACGATAGCGGCCGCAGTTTCGCTCAGATCGCTTTCAAACTTTGCACAAAAATCATCCATCCAAAAATGAAGGTCAAGTTCGTTAACCAGAGAAATCCGGTCACAGGGGGCGCTAGGGCCTCACTTTTTCTGATTTCAGTTTTTCGACCATAACTTTGTCCCTATGCAAAGGAGATCAATCGCGTTCATATTATATGATGTCTTTGATAAATACCTATAACTAATGTAGATAAACCGAAAACCTAACTTCAATAACTTAGGGGTGGGGGTAAAAAAAACGAAAATTTTTGGAAAAAAAATCATAACTTTTTTCTGGTAAACATTCTTGCATCACAAGTATTTTTAATAGAAAGGTTATTTTTTACTCTAAATTAAAGTATCAAAAGTTTTTCCGTAAACGGTACCGTTTCCGAGAAAAAAAATTAAAACCACTTTTAGCTTGTAAATTTTAGGTAGGTAAAACCACGGCAACTTTTTTCTAGTACACATTCCCTCCTCGCAAATATTTTTAATAGAAAGGTTATTTTTTACTCTAAATTTAAGTACCAAAAGTATTTCCAAAAAAGATAATTTTTTTTCCGAGAAAAAAAATTAAAAACGCTTTTTGCTTGAAAATTTTTGATGTAAACAACGGCATCATGTATTATTCTTAGGTAGTGAGTTATATTTTAAATGAGTTACACACGAGGTCTACCCACGCGTGTCCCCCTGCGGGCACGGATTTTTTTTTATGTACAATTTATCATTCTGAATTTAAGTTTATATTCCTTATAGCACTATAAAAAGCAAATTCTTTTTTTATAAAATAAAAGTGCTTCTTGATGAAGGAGAAGTACTACTAAATAGTAATCCATAAATATTTGTACTTATCTTACTACTATATTCTTCCTGTATCCGTTATTTGAATAAAATATAATTTATGTTTGTTGTTATATAGTTATGTCGTTATATGGTCAATAGACATTATAAACTTTATTTTAATCCTATAAATTATGTCAGACCCATTTTTGGTCTGTGTAATGTAAAAAAACATAAATATGTATAACATAAGTAATGTTAAATCATAAATCAGATTGTGAAAGGTCAAAGCAATGATTTAAATTCTGTTTTTTTGCTTTTAAACCTTCGACAAACAATATTTTCCTTCTTTTCACATATTAGATAAAAATGTATTAAATATTTCCGGCGCTTATTTCGCACCTAAATCTTATACTTGGCGGTTAGAGAATCAAGAAAACTCAGTGAGTTTTATTCAATCAGATATTTTTTATGGAAATGAAGTCAAATGATTTTTATTTCTATTTCGATTCAATGTAATATACTATATTTAAAAAGTATGTTATAAATAATCTTTACTTAAAATATATCGATATTTAAATGATATTTCAAATATATTTGAACATGTAATTTATATATAAAAAAAACAATTAATTTTACTTACTGTAGTGTCAAAAGTTAACTCACTATAGTGGTATACGCGTTTCTTTATAAAGCATTATCAGCTGTTTCAGTTTGATATTTTGTCTCACTCTATTTAATACAACTGCTCTAAAGGTCCTTTTCATATACCTCCTTCCTTAATGAAGTAGAAATAAAAAAAAATATGATAAATCCACTCTCCCAAAAAACTTTCTAAAAATAAGAAAAATATTTTAAATATAAAATGTAATGTGGCTACAAGTTATTACAGAAATAAATTAAATTTCAGGAAGCAACATTTGTATTTCAAGTAAGTAATAGTAGGATTAAAAATTAAAATGTTTTCAGCAATGTCTTCTGTCGGTGTGTAACGAGACTTGATCGTCACGGTCGTTGGTCGTTGGTTGCTCTTGTGATTTATGAGATGTAATTTCTCTCAACAGTGCCTGTTACTTAGAAAAATTTGCAACGCTTAATATAAGATAACAGTTTTATAAAGAAAATATGAAAATAATTTAAAGGAACAGAGTAATTATGGTTATTAAAAGTTTGTTAAGTTGAAAACTAAACATTAATGAAAAAATAATTTTATTTTTATATTCCATAGAATTGAGAACTCAAATCTTTATAAACTAAAATTTCTGGGTGTATTTACTTCTATTCTGGTTCTATTAGTTGATTTATCACAACCCTCGGATCGAACACAGCAATTTACTTTTGTGGTTTTATTTTCATTTTCGTTTTTAGGCGATGAAAGATATATGTGAATAATCTGCGCCTATAAAGGTGTGGCATTTGTTTTCTTTTTTTAAATATTGGGATAAATGTATATAATGTATATATAAAGTGGATATTATACTAGAAACTTATTATAGTTTTAAACATAACAAGCATCCACAATTCAAATAGGAGAATACTAATATATAAAATTGTTTCATGACCTTGAAGTATATAACCTTATATTACCACTAGTCTCACTTTTTATGTCATGGGCTTTCATATCTTTAATCATAAACAAATCAGAAATGCAAGTATTGACAGTAAGCGGGCTGAATAACTGCATTGATAATTGTTTTGCTGAAACGAAAAAAGCAACTACTACCATTGTTTGCCAGTGAACCATCACTGATCACTATTCCACTATCACAAATGTATATAATAAAGCAATAAAAAACCGTGAAAATGTCATTAAGACAAGAAAAACTGGCTACAAGTCATTGCTAAGTGAGCTCGCCTCTGTGAATTGGGTACAAATGATAACAGTTTGCAATGATGTCGATTTGAAAACTCAATTATATCTGACAAAATACAAAACATACTCAAATTATACAGAAGAAATATATGTCTTAAGCCTTGGGTTACTCCAGGACTATTACGATGCATAAAATTCCGTGATATCCTACATCATAAGTCCAAAAAAGCACCAAATGATATTGTTTAAAAAAATGTATATTTGCGGTATAAAAATCAATATAATAGATTGTTAAAGAATCTTAAGAGACAGTATGAAAAAAAAATTAACACCGGAGAACAAAAATAATACAAAAGGAACATGGAAGGCTATTAAGAAAATAAGTAACTTGAGTAAGCGATCGAATACTCCTAATGAACTTCTTAATAATTTTACCACAATGTCTGATATCAACGAGCATTTTGTTAAAATTGGTAAGAACCTAGCAGGAACAATACTAAATAAGCTAAACTTGAGTGAAAATGAACTGGTTACCAATTATGCTAATGACAACAGCTGCCCAATGAACTCTTTAGTCTTACTGCCAACGGATAGAGAGGAAATTAAAACTATTATCCTGTCACTTCGTAGGAGTTCTTCTTCAGGGTGGGATAGTCTGTTATCTTTACTATTTGAACAAGCTGTTAATATTATTTCGGAACCTATAACATGCTTATGTAACTTTCACTTTCTACTGGCGTTTTCCTGTTTCAACATGTATATAACATGACAAGCTAATATTTAAAATACAGTACATAATTAAACAGATGTGCTCTTTCAAAAACAAAAATAGAGATGATACTCATTATCGAACTTAACATAATATAGATATTATTTACAATTTTAAAATTACAGATTACTAAGTTTTAATAAGAAAGTTGAAAAACATTTGTTTTAAAATGTTTATAAAGGTCTTGAACTAATTAGTTGTTACTAATTACAATTTTTGTTAACTAAATAGTTGTTTGAAACTAGAAATTACGCTCATGTAATAATTTAAAATAACTCAGTATGAATATAAAGTCCTCTTTGGAATACCAAATTAGAGGTTATAGCATTACATTATTATCTATAATTATAACTAAAAATATTGTGATTCTCTATGCTCTTTTAATTAAACTTTGACGTCCTTAATTAAATTACACTCATTTAATTATCTCTTCTGCAGTGGCATTTATTTTAATCCTCGTTAAAACTTACCTACCTTACTTACCTCGGACCTGTTTTATTAATTATCAAAATATATCAAATACTTGAATATACCTTATAAGATAATACAAACACAAATTCACAAACAATGACGATATACAATAGACACTATACATAAATAAATATATATTTGAATTTTGATTATAAAATTTGAGGACTAAAAGTAATATTTAGAAGCAATATCTAAAGTGAAAAATATTATTGTTTTCCTGTTTTTTTCAAATTAATAGTGATTTGTTATTTGAATCAAAGTACCTAAAATCCTAAAACTATATGGATATTCGTTATATATAATTCTTGCAATAGATCTGTTAATATTCTATGTTGCTCGCACAAACCTCCCATTCGTAAGATTTTGTTTATAAATTTCTATTATATTTCAAACTTGGAACTTCTGTATTCTTATTTGTTGGTATTTACCAATACACAATAATTTTATTGTAGTTAATAATTGGTGATTTGTTTGCAATTTCATAAGAAAAAGGCAATTTATTGCTATATTAATATTTAGAAAAAGTTAATAAATATAAAAAGTATACAATTATACTCGTGCTCTCAGAAAAGTTGTTATACAGATCAATATAACAACAGCGGTACTAATAAGAGATAATGTCTATTGTTAAGTTCTGTACGTTGATTGCGGGATCTTGTTTATAACCCAATGATAGTAAGGGTCCTTAACAAAAATCTTAAATACTCATTGTGTTTTTTTAATCAATATAGAAGAAAAAATTACATGGTCCAAAATATTTTATGAATATAAATAATTATAAAATAATTTACTTAATTATATAAACCCGAATTCTATTATAAATTATTCCTGTGATATTATACATATTTAATGTATGCAAAGGTGCTTATTGTCATTTTAAAAATATTATTTGTATGTTTTTATGTAAGGAGAAATTATAAAGGTATTAAGGTTATAATAATACAAAGTAATTGGATGAATGATCCAATTACTTTGAAATACATTAATTTTCAATTTATAATATAACCCTAAATTCAATATTCATATGATCTTGGTTTAGGATGAAACAACTCATTAGCAAGTGCAATATAAAAGGGCATTTGTAATTTTATTTCACAAACACCATTTAACATTATTGTAAACATATCTCCCTCATATCTTAATAAGGTTGAAGTATGAATAGGTTTTATCCAATTAATACATAGCATTTACATACATTTTAATTAAAATTATACTTACAAAGAAATTGGAACTATGTTTTAATTTTAACCGGCTACTCTGGAATCATTGCAACAACAAATATCGATATTATATTATGACTATAAAGGTTCCCAAGCCTCAGTACTAAATGTGTTGGATGAGAGCCAAAATAACGTGTTATAAACGATACACAATCAAGGCTGGCTATGGACGTTGCGACGTGAGTATCATTCTTGTGATATGCACACGTACAATGTTAGGATGATTGTTATTACTGTAACTTGTGGCAATATGGATATGTTCCCAAAATCTGAACTTATATCAAAAATATCTTTTGTTTACATAATTGTACAGTGATTTGTATTTGAATCACGATTCAATAATGATATCTGAAACATTACATTCATTTAAGATGTAATTACTTAAATTTTAAAATATTCGTTTTTTTAAAATATATATAGACATAAAAGGACGGAAGAAGGTAACGAAAGAAACTAAAAGATAAAATACATTTGTACAAGAAATAAACTAAAAGATGTTCATATTAACTCATTTAGTTTACTTTAAAGGTAAACCTTGTAATATATGTATGATAGATAACAGTAAATTTACCCTCCAAGCCAAATAAATATATACGTGTATATTTTACAGCAGAAAGCAAGCTCTGCTCTCTCTTTCTTTCTCTCTCTCTCTCTCTCTCTCTCTCTCTCTCTCTCTCTCTCTCTCTCACTCTCCCTGCTGACAAAGAAAACCCAAAAATATCCGGGTAACGTTATATGTACGATAAAACGATCTGTAACCAATTCGATCAATCGAATTTAAATCTATAATATGTATGTTGTAAGAAGTATTTTTTAAATCTTCATCAAAACATTTAAAATCCATTGCGGTGTTTAACTATTAAATTTATTTATTATTTTACAAAAAGATGTATTAATAAATGTAAATCAAAGCTAAATTATCAAAGCACTTCAATATCTTTCTTTATTTATTAGACTTTCTTCGTATATAGTGTCACTGTTAAAAGTAAAGAAAATATAAAATATACTATCCTTACTATATAATAATCCTTACTATATAATAATGACCTAATTGACTCTGTATGCACGCGCATCACTTATCACCCACAAATCACACAATAATGTGTAATACATCAAAAAAAAGCTATTGAATCAGGCTACAAAATAGGGTGGGTGCCAACCTCATACGTGACCTTTGACCCCTTTCCCGTTCCCTTGTTAGAATATAATAATATATAAGTTATTATATACATCTGTTGAAATATAAAAATGTTATTGTGATATGTTATGTACTATTCTGTCAGTAGTCAAATACTGAAGAATCTTTTTCGACATCCAATTTATCTAAGTTCACAGTTTACTTGCATTCCGCAAACGGTGGTATAAAGTTTTGTACGAATGAATAAAAGTTGCTAGAAAAGGTATTTCCTGCACCAACTTTTAATGAAATTGGTGGAAAGAGAAAATCGCTTTAACAATAGCACACTGACCCATCGCTTTAGAATGAATGGTGATTTTTTCAGAATATTAAAATTATCGTAAAATAATGATTAGAAACAATGAAAGAATCCAAGCTATATAGAGTATAGTCTAAAGAGCGCTTTTTAAAAGTGTTGGCATAATAATAATATGGTTTATGGTTATTAAAAGTTTATTAATTTGAAGTAGGATATTTAAAAGATGTTCTTCTATCACGGATCGTATTTCTATACATCACTATCATGATACTCTAAGCTAACGTGTAAAATATATATATTTTTTAATCTTTTCATTCTCACCAATAAAGATTTGGGACCTGTAAAGATACAGGTATCCAGCAAAAAGACTCTAATTTCCTCCTCGGATGCCGACATCGCTTTTGTAAATCTTCTACATTTGAAAGCTGTTTAAACTATTCACGTGACCTCTATCCTTTAGGTGATTACAAATAAAATATAATTTGCTTTAAAAATGGATATCGTTTTATTCATATTGTTAATTTACTAATTACATTTACAATAACTAGATAATTACAATATTTATTATTTATAGCTTCTGCTATAAATAATTATATTTCTATATTATTAAAAATCAAATAAATTCATTTTCATATCACTCGTATTTTTAATAAAATTATTGATTTTATTATCAAGATATTTATTTATCATAAAATAAGCCCATATTTGAATAAGAATAAGACTGGACACGATTGAACCTATATGACTGTAAAAATAGTCAATTGTAAACTGAAAAACTGTAAAAATAGTCTGTCTCTCACATGCATAATAATATTATTAGATTGTCTGAGGTATTTAACATTTAATTAAATATTATGAACATTCATAGTAATGATAAAACTGTAATAAATACATTGGAACACAATCAATATTTATCATCATAGCCACAATTGTGATTACATAATTCATATTTTGACATTTCGACAGCGAAACTTTTCTTTTTTCCGTATAATCCACTAACATTTGCTCTATATTTCGTTCTCTTATATTTAGGAAAACACAACGCACACCTTGTGAGAAACATTACATGTATTAAAAGAATCTGTAATAGAGCACCATTTCGGCATTATTTATGATATGTAATATTTCTACTTAAGACTGTTTGAACGCGAGAAAACATATTTAACATACTTTACAACCGCTCCTTAGATCATGTTAATGTTACCGGAGCTCCAAAATGCGTATGTTATATACTTGTGATATATGCGTATGTTATAGAAAAAAAAAATTGATAATATTTGTAAAAAGTTATAAAAAAAGTTTTATGCTTTAATGATTTGAATTTAGTTGACTTTTAGACCATTATTTTAATTTGCTATGATGATTTCATTTGTATTACTAAGTATTGATAACGATTTCGTTTGCTTCCTCCTCCTTGTTATATTGTTCCTTGAACCTTGGTTATTGTTGAACTTTGTTACTATTATTAAAGTAATAATCCGTATATTTTTAATATTAGTTAAGTATATGAGTATTAACTCAGATATTGTATATATTCTATTTATATAAAAATAAATCTAAATTGAATAATACATGGTAAATAATAAATCTATCTATAAGTTATGACATATTCCAATTACAGACCAAATCTTTTTTCGTTATATTTTTATGTTTTACTTTTATATATTTCAGAATAGAATTAAATTATTTGAAGACTTAGCTGTAAAAAACACCAAATTGATAAAAAGCCTTCATATAAATTTGTTAGGCTGTAATATTAGTTTAAGTATATTTTATTGTATTTTTATAGTAAAAATATTGTATGTATTAAATTTTGACAATAAAAAATACTTATAACCATAATAATTACAGTCACAATCCACCCAATACATTTTGTGTAATACACGAACCTACATACAGATAAACAGACAGAGACAATAACTTTATAAATTATTGTTTTTATATTCATTAAACACGTAGAAAAATATAGATATATATATATATATATATATATATATATATATATAATACTTATATATATATATATATATATATATATATATATATATATATTTGCTTGAATTATCGTATAAACAATTTTTAAGGTAAAGAGGAAATCTAAATTATTAGTCCATAATATTAGCCGTTATTAATTGTTATATCAATATAAAAAGTTAGCTCAGGATGGCACCGGCATTAAACTAAAACCATTATTGTGTTAACAAGACAGGGAATAATGTTCCAGGGAGTCGGTTTCAATTAATCACTTCACATGATACGGTAGTGGGTATTCCATTTGACCTTTCTGGCGTTAATTCATTTTTATGGCTCCTCACAGAGTTGGAGTAACAAGAATCCTGTTGTAGTTCAGTTTTATACCTTGATTTAAGTTACTCTTTCGCATTATGTTTGGTTTATGTCCTACTATAGATTGTTAATATTTACAATATTGTAGATAATTTTTATGATTTAAGGAGAAAAAATAATAAAACATGTGAAATATATAAATATATTACCTATATAATAAAATAATGTATGGCCTGTTAAAGTTTCTCTTATTACATTTCTCTTAGCGTTTCTAATGTAGAGAGAGACAGAACATTTACAGAACCATCAGGTGTCATGTGGACACGTAGTCCGCACTGTGATATGGAGTTATGTTATAACACATTTGAGTGACGTTGTTAAACCTATAAAATTAATTTAATAACAATATAAGAGATATATAGAAACCAAGCTTATTAATTCAATACTATTGCTGTTATTTTTAAAGTAATATAATATATTTAATAAATGTATTTTTATTAGCAATTTTTTTATCAATGTGATATATTTAGTTACCAGAATTTTAACTGTTACGTTATTTAATAATACGTAGTTGGTATATTTCAAAGGATAAATATTTTTTTAGGTATTTAAGCCTGCATTCGACCATCTGGGCTCAGTGTAAATGGTATCAGTTTATCCCTATATATACATATATATAATATCCAAGGTCCTATTTGTATCAAAGAAATTTAAAAAGACATTAGAACATTATAAAGATACGACTAAACATCTTATATTCATTTAAAGGTCAAGAGAAGCTAAGTCAATATAGTGGTATATAAAACCGCCACTGAATTATGGTAAACGTCTTTCGTCAGAGGCTTTAGCTAACTTCCAGCGTAGTATGAAAGTAGTTATCCAGTCTATTCTTAGAAAATTTAATTTAATAAGTTATGGCTTCCAAATAGTGCATTCATTTATATTAAAAAGAAATCATGAGCATAAAATGTTTAATACTAATTGCATACAAATGTTTAATAATCCTACTATATTTTATTTTTCTGTACGTTACAGATCTACTTCATCAATTGAAAACACATTTTTGAACATTCCTTTAAAATATTACAAATGCAGAACGTTTATAGCCAGAGAATATTCAGAAACACCTGAAATATTTTTTACATCATCGACTAAATAACGAATACAAAAATAATGTACAAAAAAAGACTTGGAAAAATGTTCCTTTAAGGAGTTTATAATAAATGTAGTGCAACTTAATAGAACTAACAGGCATATTAGTTTATGGAGTTTTGAGAGTTCTTAAATTTATAATATAAGCACACATATTAAGGAATATTTTAATAATTGAAATATAAAATACAAGCCCATTCATTGTAAATCATCTGATAAACATACGTTTATTGAGTTATTCTTTAATACAATGCAAGTATGATAAGTTCATTTACAAATAATTTCTATATTTTTATTTATTACTCAACGCACCAATATATATGTATTACTCAACGCACCAATATATATACGGAAACCAATGCTATTTACGTTTAGTACATAATAAATGTGAAATGTATTTACACAGTTTTTGTCAAAATCAATAGACATAGAAGCAGGTTGTTTAAGAGAAAACGCGAAGGTTAGCAAACTGCAGATAGCAAACACGGAATCAATATAAGATCTAAGGTGTTAATAGCCAAATATTATCAATAAATATCTGAATTACGTACAAAGTACGCTTATTGCACCTTAAGATTTTGCAGAATAAGAAATATTTACTTTACAAAAACCTGTCTCGTGGAAAGTCTTAGTTACTGTACATTTCATGTTACTTTTGTATTTCTCTCCATTTAAACAATGACGGTTCTAAAAAAGTTCGATAGATTATTCTCAATTTGACAATATATTGCCTTATATCTTAATCAAATTAAATTACATCAACTTGACAAAAAAAATGAAAAAAAAATAGAACCATCCTTGGGCTTTCTTCCTTCTTCCTTCGGTTAAAGAAGTCTTTCTTATCAATGGCAGAGCGGTGACGTTGGTACAATTGACCAATGTCAAGTGGTAATTTATGATTTTATAGTAATAATATATAGTAATAGTATATAGTAATATAGAACATACTATACATATATATACACGATATACACACATCATAAAAGTAGAGAAAAATATTTTAGTGAATTTTATGACAAGAATATGACAGGAACAAATAAATCGTACAATGAAGAGTGACGGTCAACGGAATGACGGTTGGTAACGTTTTCTAAATTTATCTATATTTCTGTTTGTTTATATATACATATTGTATTTTTAAATACGTAAGAGATTTAAATTTGTTTTCATAATTAACATCGAGAGATTCAAATATTGAAAAATATTCATGAAGTTTGTATGATACCTTTTTAAGTGTTGATAAAAATCTATTTAAATAAAAATTAATTTTCTCATGTCAAATGGGACATCACTTTTAAACAGTTAGTTAAATTTAACTGCTTTTTTTAACCTTTGTAATTAGGAGCACAACCTTGTACTAGTTTTTCTTTTTGCTACTGGATTTTTAAGTAGGTAGTTCCAAATATCGGAGCAGTATCTGGCTTTAGAACCAACTTTTAACTTAAACCAAAAATATTACTATTAAATATTAACATTTTAAATTTGAATTTTAGTTAAAAGAATATTTTACAGCAACCATCTTAACAAGATGGCGAGATGCAAATATCTCGTATAAGTTTTCCCGGAAAAATAGTTTTATTGAAATGTATACAAGCATTGCTATTGTTCACCTCAAATGTGCCACATATAATTGTATCTGTACTTTGTCATAAATAATATATGGAACTTACATACTTAAACCTTACTTATGATGATAACGTCTTGCTGAACCGGCTTTGATATTACTATAATGATATTGATTTGTGAACGTTGCTGATCCCTAAGCACATTGTATTGGATATTTCATAATGTAGAAAATAGCAATAACACTAATTGCAGGAATGCAGTGACGGACTCCAGTGGTAACGTGGCAGGAAACACCTTATAATATACACACTATAATTATGTGGTATGTGAAATGACCAGTGACTTTCATAAGTTTAATATAAAGTATAATAACTTCGAATACGTTCGAAGAATAGGTATATGTCTATTTAACTGGAACAATAATAACTTATATTTTACAGTATCATGCAATATCTACATTGCAGCTTATTTTGCTTAAAGTTTCGTATGTCATTTTATCCAAAACTAATGAATTCTTATATAAATTTTAAATAATTAGAAATGTTGTCCGAAAAATTAACATAAACCATAGTATTAAATAAAAAACTCTCGTTAGAATATATTCACATCTTTAAATATTAAATCTCTTTTTATTTTTTACTTCTTGTTAGTTTCCTATAAATTAGAAAACGACTCTAAAATTTTTAAATCAGTAGACAAATGTATTAGAATAGCTCGAGTGTAAACTAAATAATATTATGTATAACGTACACTAAAAACCAAACACATACGCACATGTAAAATATAAAACTACACCAGGAAAGTAAACAAAAATATTTTAGTAGATTTTATGACAGAAACATGACAGAAAAAATTAAACCACAGAATGAAGAGTGATTCCCAACGGAATAGCGGTTAGCGGTCATATATGTATATATGTATGTGTATAGATAGTTCTAATCAGTTTAATAATACATTTTTTAAACTGTATAATAATCTGAAATAGTTTTTAGTTCAATAACAGCAGTGTGCAGCTAAATAAAGATAATAATAGAGGATATAAGTCTTGGATATGTTCCCTGGTCGTAATAAAATATTCCACACAAGAATCGCTAGTTAACTACTACCACAAATTTAATATTTATTTATAACGAAGAATATTTATCTTATGACAAAGATGAGAAAATTGATATTAAATAAAGAAGTTTCATTTTAGAACCGAAAAACAATTTAAAAGTAAAATTTAAATAATTTAAAGAGACGTTTGATGTTTTTCAAGAGTGAATATTGTACATTAGACAGGCAACAAATGGGAGTATTCATTAAAATGTTGAATTGTCTTAATAATTAGGTATTTAAATAAATAGCTAGAATAAGACAATTGAAAATATAAAAATATATTTGTTTTACTTAAAAATATTTACAAGCTTTTAAGAACAATAATTTACATTTAGATATATTCCTGGCTAAAATTTAGGGCCAAAGACAATGCTTTCTACACAATTTTAAATTGTATATTATATATACTTAACCAAAATTAAAAATGAGTTAAATTAGAAATAGAATTATTAAAAAAAAACTCAAACCAAAAAAAAACACAATTTAATCACTAAATATAAAGTTGCTTATTTCTATGATCTGTACGGATAAGCGAAAGCGATATGCATAACTCATGCATACTAAGTCTAGAATAGCTAGGTAGTAAGTAAAGTACTCTTAAAATTATTCTAATGTCATAATATATCTAATAGCATTATATTCTAATATAAAATTTAAATTAATGTAAAAATATGATACAGGGCTCGTTGGGATCGAACTTGCGTCGCTTGAGTCGAAAGGCATAAACTACAAGACTTATCTCGACACCTTAAACACAACACTAATTAAATATTAACAGTCACTGCAAATTACTTAAAAAAATTTACCATTATAAAATATTATTAAATAAATAACAAATATTTTGATTTATGCAATTCATGTGAAGTAACACGAAACATACTATCCGTTAATTGTTATTAATAATAAGTTGTTAATACGTTTTATATAACTAACTCTTGCTCGCGATTATGTGCACTGCATTCTGTGAAATGGGTTGTATGGAAACATTGGATGGCACGTATCCACAAATGGACGAAGTTAAAAGAAGCTAATTCAATTATGCTCATTATCGTAAAATATAAATGTTAATATTTAATCTCTTACATAGTTTCATAGTTTAGTTTGATATAAAAATATATTTCATAATATTTCTATAAAAATTATATATTATACGAAACTTTTTCAGCACAAATTGCGGTATTTCTAGTTTCCAGGTTCTCTCTTCGCTTTGCAATATAAATAGTAGTAGTAGCCTTTTCCTTCGAGACTCACTAACAACCATTATATTAATTTGAACCACCTTATGAAGAAATATATTGTGAAACATTTTCTTAAAAGCTTAATGTTTTTTCTTTATTGTAATAGAATAAGAATTTTATATTGAAAGTTTCATACAAGACATTAGATTCTCTTATAAATACTCATTGTTAAAATTTTTCTTTTTTTTTACTTTGAATTATTAATAATATGATCAGTATTTATTGATAAAAAAGCTAATCAGCGCTCCATCAATGTCGATATTTTCTAAGGAAAGCTGTTTTTAGAAAATAAAAAATCATTTATTAATGATTGAAAGGTTATATAGTATTTCATTAGAAGAAAGGTTGATATAATAGTTGATTAGATAGTTTCATAACTAACCTATACCAAGCAAAAGAACTAAATAAACAAATGCATATAGAATCAAATTCTACCTATATATATTTGAATTTAAATAAATAATACAATATTTATATAAATTAAACTGAATTAAGACATTTCGGAAGAAAAACTTGAAATATAACATGAAAATAGTGTTTTTTTAGTTAAATATTACTTCCACTACATATTAATCTACAAAAGACTGAATACAATGAAAGAATAACATTTATCTCATAATAACATCACATAGGACTAACAACCCTGAAGGTGGTACCGAAAAGTTTGACGTTTTCACTTATCGCTTTTCGTATTTTTTCTGTAGCTTATTCAATTTGAATTGACTATATTTAGAATTCAATATTAATTTTAAACTAGGGGCACCAACAGTCCCTCAAATCGCAAAATCTGAGGTGCCGTTTGCACAATGAGCGAAGCGAGCCCAGTGTAATGACTCATCGTTTCCCATTAACTTTAATGGCATATCAGTTTTTTGACGATTATTCCTCAACGACATTTTTCAATTTTTTTTAAACCATCACCTAATGTGTGTCTTTTTGATTGCTAAATTTCATAATTTTCCGTGAAGTAGTTTTCGAGCCTATTCATGACAAAGAATGTGAAAAAGTCTCCAGTAGAACGCTCCGCTCAATTAAAGTCCATATAATAAATAAATATAATAAAACTTTACTTCAACATTCACTACCCGAGGAATCCCAATTTCTATGTAAATATTATACAGGCAAGTAAAATAATGTGAAAATTTGAAATTTTTGCAGTTTCTAGTTAAAATATTGAATTTAAAAACATATGAAACCTACAAAAACATAAAATAAAACCATTTTATTTGCATTTATTTTATCAACCATAACATCAAAAAAATATTGAACTTTCTTTCTGACCGTTTATTAAAATGTCACAAAATAAAAAGGAAAAATTTTGTAACAAGCAATAAAATTTTTTACATTTTATTCCTTAAATAATTTCCAGATAAAGTGTTAGTGGAAAGTACATTTGAGACTCAAGTGCTCCAGTTTAGAAACTAAACACAACAGGTACGATACCTGAGTGTAAAACTACCTCATACCACTACACTCTTAAAATTGTAAACGACTCCATACTGTAAAGAGTTACACTTTCATGTACTTAGAATAAGTAGAATAGTTTGAATGTATGTAATTAAGAAGCAATTATTAGTATAAAATATATTTTAAATAGGCTATACAATTTATGGACAATTTTACAAATTAATAATCACATCTAATCAAGAAAAATGACATATATCGTTTGAGTAATGCGAAGTAAATTAATGCTGACTAAACAGTTTCTTATCTGTAGAGACAGATTAAATTATTTATAAAATAATTGTATAAAAAAAGATTATATGAAATAAACATCAGCAACTAAAAGTAGTTTAGTTAAGCTTTAAGTTAAGTTTTTAATTTTCTGTTTGTTGTTTGTTGATCTGTTTCAAACTAAGTATCTCTACTAAAATATTTTAAAGACAAGAAACAGCTTTGGGTGTAAAAAGTGAACGATTTAATTGATAATATATATTAATTTTGCGGTAAAGAAAGTTTACTGGGCTTTTGGGTGGGAAATTGCTGAAACAACGGCACAGGATTTCTGACTACCCATGAAACTGAGTACTATATCGCAGAGCGGTACCTTTTTTAAGAAGGAGAAGGTACTCATTGGAATTATGGTGTCGTTAAAACGAAAAGTTTGTTAGTATTCATCGTAAAGTCAAGCAATATTAAAGACTGACAATGACTCAAATGGGCAATTATTTCCATATACTCGTTTATGAGCACAGTATCAGATGTAATCCTTTGTGAGTATTGTACACAGCTATGATCATTAGTGTCATGAACTGGAAAAATATATACTAAGTAATACATAATGTTTTTCAAATACATTTACAACTTATTATTTAGGTATTTACATAGAAGAATAAAAAAATATTTCAAGTGCAAAGATAATTTACACACTTTCTTGTTAATATTTAAAAAACAAACATTATGCAATTTTTAAACTCAAATTTTATTCTTATCAGTATAAAGAAAGCCTTGTTACATTTTTCAGTATTCGATTTTTAAACAATTATAAAATTTGTTGTGATACAAAAAATTATTATTTTATATTAAAAATAAATATCCTAGTATTTTCTATATCGTTCCAGTTTATTTCAACTTAAAGTATACTTTAAATGAAAACCTGGTAAGTCACTCTTTTTTTGTATTTTGCATTCTTTTGTACCGAGAGAACACAGAAAATACACAGAAAACTAATTAATACGTGACGATGCAATGTAAACAAAATGTTTTATTTTATAGAATATAACTTTATCAAGCAGATTTTGTCTTGTTTTTTACTCAAAATTAAACAGTGGATGAATGGAATGGAAACTTTCAAGTCCTAATTCGCATACAGCACGTATATTAGAAATCTTTAATACAAACTGGTATGCTTTTCAAACAGTTCACTAAGCTATAACTATAACTATAAGTAATAATAACTAACTATAGCTATAACTATAAGTAATGTTTTTTTTCAGTACCAAGCTTTAAAGAATCTTTCACCGAAATCTTTCAGGTCATCTGCAGTTCTATAGTTCATACCAGTCGTTAAACAAAAAAATAAGCATGGTATTACTTCTTCATTTAAATTTGAAATATACAAGTATAGCTGTAGTATCCAAAAATAATTTTCATAAAAATATATGTAATAAACATTTTTCCTACATGTGTAACATTGAAGTTCAAAATTTTCACAACTCTACCCTACTTCATTACAGACAATTGAGTTCTAACGAAGGAAGGTGGAAAGAATTTAAAATAAATTCAGCTAAGTTTATTTCAGCGCTTAATACGAAATTCCATACTCACAAGGGATTTTATTACTTCACGTTCACTGTTATTGCTGAAGACTAGTAGCTAAGTTTTTAATTCTTTGTCTTTCAATAATATATTTTCTCTTCTATACAATAAATCGAAATCTGATTAGATAAAAAAAACTTCGTAGACATCTTAATAAACCTTAGCTTCTTGTTTATATTTGCAATACTTAAATTTAAAGGAATAAAAAGTATCCATCGTGATGTTATAGTTATGTCAAACTGTTGTTTTAATGAAATAACACTATACACTATGTTACTTGAACTGTTGAATACTCTATATGTAAAAATTGATATATTTTAAAATAAGCAAATGTTTACTAACTTGTATAATATTTTTATATTTATTTTATAAAATCATAAAAAGATATAATAATTACAGCTGTTTTATCTGATAAGTACTGCCTGATATAATAGATATAAACCCTTGCATTTTTTTGTACATCTTTAACCATTTAAGCATGAAAGGCGAAGAAAAAAATTTAGAAAATTTTTTTCACCTTAGTAAACATAACCTGTTTTTGTACATGTCTAAGGTGTTTGTAGAAATTAATTATAGCCTATGTTACTTCCTGATAATGTAAATTATTTATTAGTGTAAAAATGGTTAAAATCGGTCCAATAGTTTGGGAGCCTATGTGATACAAACAAACTATAGAACAATTTATCCTTGTAATATCAGTATAGATGATAGGGTAATATTACAGATACAATACATAAATAAACAGAACCAAATTAAGGAATAAATACTTAACACTTATTTTCGTAACTTGTATATAATATAAATATTATTTATAATTTTTAAATAAAATATTACTAAGTTTTAATGAAAAAGAATCAAAAGACATTATATTTAAAAATATTTATAAAAGCATTTGACTAAATAGTAAAACTAGTAAACTAAATAGTTGCTTGAACTAGAAATTAAGTTCATGTAATAATTTAAAAGAACTCGTAATGAATATAAAGTCTTCTTTAAACTAACAAATTAAAGATATAGTCTTACATATTTAGTATCTACAACTTTTAGTAAAGATGATATGAATTTTAAAGTTCTTTTTAATATTTATTTAGACAGCTGTTATAAAGCTTCACCTTAAAATATTTTTTAACTTTGAATATAATAATAATTAGAATTTTTAATGACAAATGAGTCAAATTTCAATTAATTTCATTTCATTTCCAATTATTTGAGTATATGTTCGTTTTTTTTAAAGTTACAGCAAAATCCCAATTAGTAGTATAATTTTGTGTTGTGGTTTGATAGAATAAGAAACAAGATTATATAATTTAATAATTTTGCTTAAAATTGTATATAAAAAATAACATAATACTAAATTATAAATACGTACGATAGGTACATTCTTTTGTCATCACAAAATATTTCATACAGGTATCACTTATTTGCTGTTCCGCTAAATCAATGTTTATTCATAAATAAAAATACTTAGTTATAACAAAAAACTCAAAGTTAATATTGAATTAGAATGTTTCATTTCAGTACCAAAAACACAATTTAAAGGTGAAATTATTCTATCTTTCCAGAGTGAATATTATAAAACATAATATAATAATAATATAAACTCTTTACTTTATGAAATAGTTAAAGTAAGTCTTCGCCGTCGACGAGTACTAACGACCATAATATAAATATGAAATAACTCATAACAAACAATATTTTTAATATTACAATATTTTTTCTTTTGTGTTATACTATAGATATTATTATATACATAACTAAAACAACTACATATATTAGAACACATTTGAATAAAATTGCTTATGTTTTTTATTAATTATATTTTAAGAATATTATTTTAGAAACTATCGAAAAACAGATGAACACTTCCTGTTCTGTTGTATTAAATATTGGTCTTAGAATAAATCCTGTTGTATTAAATATTGGTCTTAGAATAAATACTTTTAATCAATTATAACTTTCAGTCCTAAATACTCATAAAATATTTTTATATGAGTATTTAGGTTTTTAAAATAAAAAAAATATATATAAGGGTAACTTTTAAAATAATTCTCTTCTTTAAGTAATTTTTGAAAACCTGTAAAATATTGTTCCAGACCTACTTTTAGTGCAAAGTGCAGTTGAGACTCAAGTGACTCTACTTTAGAAACTAAACACGTAAGGTACTAGAGCTGAGTGTAACACAAGCATATACCACTACACTTTAAAAATGTATATTTGGCTCAATACTACAAGATTTACACCTTCATGTACTTATAATAAGTAGCACACATAGTTTTATAAAATACTTCATAGACCCCAATTAATATATTGTATAGCGAAACAACTGTTACTGAAAAATAAATTTAAATAAGCTAACCATATTTATGGATAATTTCACACATTAATTATCATATGTAGTGAAACATGATGATAAATAAGGTATCATTCATGTGAAGTAAATGAATACGAAACAGTTTGTGTGTGTTCAAAACTGCAGGTTATTGGTAGATTTATTACGTTTTTTACAAAATAAATAGTAGAGTATAATATAAGATTAAATCTATAAATGAATTTGCCATTTTCCCAAGTAAATGGAAAGAAGCTGTTGTCGGTACTCTTTAAAAAAGTGTTTCAGAAACTTGAAAATTATCGTCCATTTTCAATTCTTAATACAATATACAAAATTTTTAAAAAGCTATAAGTAACCGAATAGCACGAACATTTTATCAATCAATACTACCCGAACAACATGGATTCATGAATAAACAATCAATGACGCTGTACGTGCATAAAATAAAATATTATCAATACATAAAATTTATATTTAGACTAAATCTGTCAAACAGAATTTGTTATTAAAACATGTTGGTAGAATAACCCCTTACCTTCAATATTATTATTAAAGGAAGAGTAAACATTTCAATTATGTCGTTACATTATTCTAGAAGTAAGTTTGTTAAGATTATTACATAAACCGCCTATTCAAGAGATTTTGTTTACCAAATTTAATTATATCTCAAACTTGAAACTTCTGTATTGTTATTTCTGGGTAAAGTAATAAGTGCTGATTTGTTGGCAATAATTAAGTCCGTCTTGGATCAGCTTATTGTAATTTATTGTTATATATCAACGTAAATAACTATAATAATTATATATATATATATATATATGTTATTTACGTTGAATTCGAGTTGTATGTTGCAGTGATAGTTGTAATAACAGGAAAACCTAATCATAATATGTTATTTTTGAAAACGACAACTACAACTAATTTAAGACGTCTCATAATTTACAAAATTATATATAAATACGAGTTCCATATAATATTGCAATCCTTTATAAAAAATGTTATTGTAATTTATAATAAACAGATATAGCAAATAGAATCAGTAAAGTATAATCGCACCGGAATTTCGTATTTCATTTTGGTTTAGTTCTACTCAAAGTAAAACTTTAAATAACGTCACCTAACACTATTCTATTTCATGGTTTAAACTTAAAGCACCTCGAAAAGATAAAACGAAGTTTTAAGTACACAAACTGATAGTTATTATTATTTTATAAATGTATCGTAAATTTTTATTTTCAATGTTCAGAAAATAATTCTATCTATTTATAATTAATTATAAATAAAATACAAGAAGATCAAAATTGGTTTTCTGTTCAAAAGTAAAAAATTAATATAATAAATAAAATCTTTAAGTAACATAACGCATATTCATTTTAAATCCTTATTTATGTCTCTCGCTTGGATTTCAATCAGGTCATTAAACTTTTTAAGTTAAGACTTATAAGTAATGTTATTCAAAAAAATTTCACCAAAAACTTCTGTTCACCGTCGTCAGCTTCAAAGTCACTTAGTGTCTTGGACTATTTTATGATGTTATTGAATAACTTACTTTATAATAATACACACTACCTTAGAACTTTCGAGGATCTAGTATAATGCTCGCTGAAATCTCAAATCCACGTGAATAGTATTATATCATGGAACTTAAGGATTCAAATAGATAATAGTACAGAGTTACTTGAGTTAAACAACTCTTTAAAATATATTTCATGTATAATCTTGCATTATATTTTCACACTGTCTCGGTTTAAGCTGTAACAAATCATTAAGAGGGGTAATTTAATTTTCAAAATAAATTTAACATACTCCATTTTTTCTTTTAGTAAATATATCTTCTTTATAGTTTAATAAGACATAAATGAGTTTTGTCAAATAAAGTCATAATATAAAATTACATTTTTAATATAATGACACTGATAAAGAATAAATTATTGGAGCATTTAATTTCAACTGTCTAAACCGGAATCATAGTTTGTGCATCTAGACAACAATAACCGATAATATTTGTGACTATAAAGATTCGCATGTTCTGTACACTATGTGTTGGATGAGTGCCAAAATAGACATATAAGTTTTGTAAACGATATACAAACAAAGCTGACTATGAACATTGCGACATGAGTGTCAATCATGTGTTTGACACTCATGCACACATGTACAATGTTAGAGTAGGAGTGTAACTGTAAATTGTAGCAATATAACATATATTATCCAATCTGAATTAATATAACAATATCTTTTTATATATAATTGTACAGTGACTTGTATTTGTATTACACTTTAATAATAATATCAGAAAAATATATCAAAAATGTTTCGTGCATTTGAGATTCAAATATTTAAAATAAGTTTTTAACATACAAAATTATTTTTAAGTTTTGTTGTTTGACATTATCTTGAATTATATCTTTCTAAAAGTACAAGTGAAAAAAAAGAATAAGACAGCGGAATGAAGGAAACTAAAAAGATATTATAGAAAAAGATAAAATACATTTTTACGAATAGATATTCATAATACCTCTCTTAGTTTACTTTAAAGGTAAACCTCTATGGAAAATAAATTTTAAATTAAAGAAATTAATATAATCTGGATAGAAGTAATAAATAGATAAAGTAAGGAGCTTAGAGTGAAATAAATATTTAAGTGTTTATTGTATATGGACCTCTAGAATATTGAGAAAAATAATCTTTGTCTCAACTTTGAAGTATACATGCCCGTTTGTATTGCCTTATATCTATTGTCTTACTTAATACTTTAATCTAGTTACAGAAATGTGATTATCAAAACACTTAGGTAATGTAGTCGCCCAGTACGTGCAGTGCGCTAATCCTGAAACTATTACATTTCTTTTACATAACAGCAATCTTTAAATAATTATAAAGCTAGGAAATCAAAACCGTTTAAAGAGAATACTAATGTAAAAAAGTAAAGTAAAGAAAAAAAAATGGAGGATAAGAATTTAAAGGTCTATTGACTCTTAGTCTTTAGCATAACAAATTTAGCTGAATTTATGCTCGTTATTTTCTTTAAGTTGCGTATTTGGATTTATGTGATTATTTTACTGTTAATAATCTATTAAAAATATATATTATTCTAAAACGAGAAATAATACTACAGCATATTCAAATACTGAAAAACATTTTATGAAACCCAATTTATCTAAGTTCAAAGTACACTTTCTTTCTGCAGACTGTGTTTAAAAGTTTTGTTAGAATCAATAAAAGTAGTAAGAAAAGGTGTTTTCCGCACCAATCAACAATTGTTATGAAGTTTTGTGGCAAGCGTAAATCGCGTTGATAGTAGTTACTAGCCCATTGTTTTAGAATTAATGGTGATATAATCAGATTAATTAATTCATTATATGATATTCTTTAAAATTATTTCAAGAATCCAAACAATCGAATATAATGAAAAGAGCTCTTTTTATCATTGTAGCCTCATTGAAATTCTATGGTGTACTAAGATTTCGATAAGATGTTTAGAAAAGTGAAACATTGTAGGAAATTAATGTAAATATTGTACAATACTGGTGTCATAATTTATTAATAAATTCTAAAAGCAGATATGGTTTAGTAAGAACTTAAAATATTCCCACACAAAATATCTTATATAGATCTATAAGTATTGATACCTTATTATATAAAATTTGTATTATAATATTAAATATTTTTATACAACGCCACGCACCAATAACAGACAATGCTTAGAATTTAGGTGTCTGGAATATTTCATAATATTTTAACAAATCATAAGAGTAATAGAACATACTTTGATGTGAAAATACGACTCCGACATATTGAGGGTAAGGTGACGAGACTTATTATTTAATGGAAATTTATGATTATATAATTGTTACTGAACAAATGGATATAAGTCAGCTCCATGATAATGTTGTCACATACAGTGAAACAGTGATCAAAAAAAAAAAAACCCGGCTGAGTTTCTTGTGTGGTTCTTCTCAGACCGTGGCGCGTTTGAAACCCTCGTAGCCTTATTTTAAGTTGGAAAGTGTCTTTTCAGAAGGGCTTATTTTGATACATACGATATCAAAATAGGCCCTCCTGTCACTTCCATTTCACGTAAACAAGTGATCACTGGTATGGATTCAAAGTGGAAAATATATAAATAAATAAATAAATAAATAACATATTTATAGACCAACTATAGAAATAAACCAATCGAGTGTGTTTTTTTATCTTTGTGCTTTATTTAATTTTGAAATTATTCATTCTCTCAGATTCAAATATTTAAATACAAATACGTAAGTCAAAAACAAAATATTATGATAGTCATTTTTGTGTACAATGTCAGAAACAGAAAATGTTAACAAAGATACTTGAAAGTAATACTAATTCCTGTAACTGTCGTTAGGGTAGTATTTGATCAAGTTGGAAGTATAACTGTGCAAGAGATGTTTTCTTGCATTTAAATAAAATTTCGATGAATATATTTTTTGCTACTAACTCTCTTATAGATTATAAATAGCATTATATCTATGAGAGAGTAGATAGATTACAAATTCTATGGTTTTATCTGGAGTATCTATCTTTAGAATATCTTCATAGCACAATAATCAAATATGTTATGTATATAAAGTACATACATATATACTTATTATGAAGCTACTGTCGAGGTCATGGCCATTATGACGTCCGTTCTTTAACTTTCTAAAATGAAACGGAACTTTTTCTTTAATTTGAATTGGGTTTGTCAACCCCGGCTTACTAAGTTACGTAGCTCACTCGAGATAATGAAAGAACTCTTTAAAGTAACATTTTTCAAGTGAGTGATTAAAAAAATCAAATGAATTTATTTTCATCCTACCCCCATTTTTAAATGATAATTTAGGTTTTTTTTTTAAGTATTAAAACTTGTTTTACTTACCATAAAAAGCCCATACTTGTCTTATCTACATGATTGTAAATATTCTGTAGGCCTTTTATTCTTTCATAATATTGCGGGATCGTCGGTGATATTTAATATTAAATGTTAAAAAAAAACCTACAAATTATGGAACTTAATGTAAATAGTTAAACCCAATATCTATCATCATAGCCACGACGTGATGTTATAATTTGTTTGATATTTATAAAAATTAAAAAAAAAATGAATGGTTTTGCAGTTTTCATATTTAGGTTATCTACAAGCCTTAATCTTTTCTGTTAATAATCCACTAACATTTGCTCCAGAATTCGTTCTTTATATTTAATATACAACACCTATATTTTATTAGAATGCCGAAAAAATAATCTTAAAAGAATTTGTAAAACAATGTCAAGAAGTGCCATTTCAGGATTATGTATGTCATGTAATATATCTACTTAAGACTGTCTCAACTCGTGCAAACCATATTTAACATACTTTACAGACGCTTCTTAGATCATATTAATGTTACCTGTGCTTCAAGATAACTATTTTCTAGAAAACTTATGACATATATTTTAAAAAGAATTGTTTAAAATATTTATACCAAGTTATAAATTAAGTTTTTAGTTGAAAGTTTTGAATAGTATTTCATTTTGCTATGATGACTTAATTTTATCACTAGCTCTTACCAGCGATTTCACATGCTACTCCCCTCTTATTTTTGTTGTTCAAGTAATAAACCGTATCATTTCATACGTGACTGTGTTTTATTTTAATTATAGATATTTCCTACATTCAGATAAAAATACAAAGAAATAATTACTTTATAAAGTACTGCTCCTTTATCAATATCATTCATTAAACAAGTAACAATTATTATAGCTATATTTATTATTTTAAAAATTAATTGTGACTAGTATTTTGTTACTTGTATATATTTACATTACTTTACCGCTTTTCAAAGTCAGATTCTTTGCAATTTATCATATTAATTTTTAAGGGAAGCAAGGCGTCTTATTCATCGATTATATTAGCTGTTATTTATCAATATAAAAAGTTAGCTCAGGATAGTACCGGCATCAAACTAAAACCATTATTGTGTTAACAAGACAGGGAATAATGTTCCAGGGATTCAGTTTCAATTAATCACTTCACATGATACGGTAGTGGGTTATCCATTTGACCTTTCTGGCGTTCATTCATTTTTATGGTTACTTTTAGAGGTGGTTTAAATAAGGAACTTATTGTAGTTTAATTTTATATCTTTCACATCACTGAAAATAAGAATATGTACATATTTTTTATGGTTTAAGAAAAAAAAAACGTTAAATATATCACTATTATCTATGAGTATAATTATATAAAATTTATAGTTAATTTGTACGCTGTAGATGTAGGAGCGAGGGGTATAACAGCAAAATCTCTCTATAACTTATTTAAGGATCTCGGCCTTTCTAAAACGATCATCTGTTCATTTCTGGAACGTATTTCAAAGGCGACATTAGTCCCTACTAAAGTCGCCTTTGAAATACGATTTGAATCTTATGATATTTGGTTAGGTAGGGAGAGGAGCGTGAACACTGAAGGTGAGCGTGTATGCGCATAGTAAAGGGGTCCCTTAAACCTACACCTGGGTCGTAAGTCCCAGGCATTGTTTGCGCTCCTCTTCTTGCAACGCGATGGGCCCGGCACCCGCACAGTGAATCCTTGAAATGCTCAGAAGCTTCGTCTCTCACGTAACGCAACTTCTACATAATATTTCATAATAAAATGTGATATAATTAATGTTTCAAAATACGATATGTATTTAATGTAATGCTTGTTAAAGTTTCTATTATTACATTTGACTTAGCGTCATTAATGTCAGAGAGAGCCAGGATAATTACAGAACCATCAGATGTCATGTGGACACATAGTGCGAACTGTGATATGGAATTATGTTTTAACACATTTCAGTGAAGTTGTTAGACCTATAGAAAATATTAATTCATTAAAAATATAAAAGATACACAGAAAGTAACCTTATAAATCCAATGCTAATGATGTTACTGCAAAAGTAATATAATAAACGTAAAAGATTTTTTTTAATAATAAATACATTAAATTTTCAAATTGGCAAAAACTAATTTTATTGCCAGTAGTGTTGTGATTTGATATTAGTATGTCTTATATGTACTATAAAGTTAAGTTAAATAATACTTAAACATATACTAGAGTTAATATAAGTGGTAAATAAAAGACTACTGGAACTACTACTGGAACCGTTAGCAGTAAGTATTATAGTTATCCCAGTAAGAAAATTTGCAAATGTGTTGATTTTACGGGCTTATGATAAATGTAGTAAGACGTAATAGATCTAGCAGACACATTAGTTTACGAAAATATGAGGGTTCCCGATTCTATATTATAAGTATACATTTTAAGCAATATTTTATTACTACAAATATAAAATACAAGTCATTTCATTTAAACTCATTTAGTAAACATACTTTTCCTTGCTCATATTTTAGTAAATCAAATTACTATAAATCTACTCTTTCTTTATAATAGTGTTATCTTATATTAAGCGGTGCAAATTCTTCTAAGTAAGACGCACCGTTGAGAGAAATTACATCTCATAAATTACAAAAGCAACAACCTTGAGCCCTGACGTTCAAGTCTCGTTACCACCACGGTGAAGAATATTGAATTCTTTGTATATATCTTACCTGATACGCAAATTTCTTCAGCAGATACTTTAAGTAGGTATACTGAAAATTATATTTTCTGTGTTTAATTATGTATATATTTTCAGTCAAATGTAGAAATCGTAATCATCTGTTAAAATAACGAACTGTACAAAATAAACAATATATACATTAGTTGTCACTGTTCATGTGTTTGTAAATTAATAAGTCAGTTTATCACAAATATATCTTTATTTGTTTCCACAACAATTAAATCACCTTTTACACTTCTTACAGTATAACAATATGGTTTACCAACTTGTTTTAAACTAACACTGCCACTCTGGCTGCCAATACACTTCTTTTTATACCCTTAATTTACAATTACAAGTCTACTACTGACTAATACAATTTCATTTGAAAAGACAAACGGAAGTCAATACTTCTCTAATCAAAACAACGACACTTTACTTATGCTTTAAAAGTACAATAAATCTTAACATATTTTAATAACATATTCAAGAATTATAATTTACAATTGTATGTGACACAAGTTTCCAAAATACATTTAATAGAATTTACAACACATTCTTATAAATACAAACAGATTTACGTACGAAATAGTCTTTATACAATCCAAATTAAAACATTAATTCTAAATGAGCTAACAATTAAAACATTTATTTTAAATAAGCTAACAACTCGTCCATCCTGATAATTTTTCGCGTCCCCGCGAATAATAATGTACATAATACAATGAACATATTGCACTGAATTATGCATAATAGTAGTTTTAGAGATTATTAATTACATTTCCTAGGTTAATATTTTACAATTACGTAAAATATAAGATTACAATTATTGTCCACTTTGCACATCAAAATACAGTGAAACACAGTATACAAGTTCATTGTTGTATGCACATTGCACAATATTTGCTCATAGCAGTTTATTACCCTGTGCACTTTGCACTTAACAAAGTCAACTTGCTCATAGCAGTTGTTTGTTTTTTAATGCACTTTGCATTTAAAATATAAGCCTCGCTCATAGCAGCTTACAATAATGTGCACATTGCACTTCATATTCGCTCATAGCAAATTAATTAAACGTGCACATTTCACCATAGTTAATTATCTACGCCCACGCTCATAGCAGCATAGATAACAACTTGTCTATCTTGTATTCGCTCATAGCAAGCAGCATAAATTATAACTTATCTATTTCACACTTTTAAAATATAACAAGTATACATTATTAATTTTATTCATCACTACTCTCACTACTAGAGAAGCCACTGCCCCCACTGCCTTTATTATTAAAACACAGCCAAGGATGTATTTTGTCAACAGAAAATATACCCTTATAATTAGTTGTTCCTTTTTTAGTAATAGGAGTATCTGTTACCTCGTATCTATCGTGGTCAAAAATTTTTGTTATTCTGTAAGGTCCTGAACATTTCGGTAACAATTTTCTACTTTTACATACAGTATGTGTTGCTCTTTCAACCCTAACTAAATCCCCAACTTTATACTCTAACGGTTTTTTTCTTTTTTTGTCATATCTATGTTTCTGATTTTCCTGAGACTTTTTCGTATATTTATCTACTTTATTCCTAATCTCACGCAACCTATCTTCAGCAGTACTTACATTATTTTCGGTAAAATTATTAAAAATTATGTCATCATCTATTTCTGACACTAAACTACCTTCATTGGTCCCAGTAAGCCTAAGCCCAAACAAAACCTCGGAAGGAGTTTTACCCGTACCTTTATTAATTGTATTGTTTAGTCCCCATTGAACCTGTAATAGGCTATCATCCCAAAGTCTTTCATCTTTACCGTGATTTTGTGAAGCTAAGGATTCTAAAATAGTTCGGTTATATCGTTCAACCTGGCCATTTGCTCTAGGTGATGCAACCGCATTCTTTATGTGATGAACTCCTACTTCGGTAATAAAATTTTTAAATTTTAAACTTGTAAATGAGGTGCCTCTGTCACTAATTAGTTGTTTCGGCAATCCAAACGTCCCAAAATAGTCTCTTAGTACGGTAATGGTTGAAGAGGACTTGGTATTTTTGACCGCTTTTAAAACAATAAACTTTGTGAAAGATTCCACAATAACTAAAATGTAACAATTATTCTTTTTCGACTTTACAAATGGACCAACATGAATGGTATGAAAGGGTGCAGTTTCCTTAGGAATGGGATGCAAGAAACCCTGTTTTTTACCAGCTGGCAACTTATTATGGGCACATTCTAAACAAGAGTTTACGTACTTTTTAATGAACTTACGCATGCGAGGAAACCAATAATGTTGTTTTATTTTATCTAATGTTTTGTCAAATGAAAAATGGCCTACTGCATCGTGATTTTTCTGAAGTATTTGCCACCTACATCCCTTTGGTACCACCCATCTCAATCCGTTGTCAGTTATTTTATAAACCCTCTCGCGTTTAAGTACAAAATTTTTACGTATATCTATCAAGTCGTCAAATTGTTTGTCGGAAAGGATATTAGAAAAATCCTTTCCGACAAACAATTTGACGCTGTATTTCAGAATCCTCAGACTGTACAGTAGTTAACCAATCATCTGTAATTGTCATAATGTCTAAAGATTCAATAGCCTGAACTATCCCTACATTGTCCGTGGTTGGATTCCTACTCAACGCGTCAACGTGTATCATTCCTTTACCAGATTTATATACTACGTTACAATCGTATTCTTGAATTAAACTCCACCATCGTGCAACTCGTGGAATCATGTCTCGTTTTAGAAATGTTGCTCTAAATGAATTACAGTCAGTTACGATGGTGAATTTTAAACCAAGCACATAAGTTCTGAACTTTACTAACGCGGCAATTACTGCAAGAGTCTCCAGCTCATATGATGAAAAGTGAGACTCTTCAGGTGAAGTTTGTCTACTATAATAAGCTACAGGTTGAAAAAGTCCACAGCTTTGTCTTTGTAATAAAACGCTACCTATGCCGTGTTTGCTGCCATCTGTGTGAATTTGCGTCTCCAAATTAGGATTATACAATGCCAAAACGGGTCTAGAGATAAGCGCATTTTTTAATTTATTAAATGCATTATCGTGACCTTGAGACCAAGACCAAACGGAATTCTTTTTCAGTAATTTCGTAAGAGGACGATCTATTTTACCGAAATTCTTAATAAATCGTCGAAAAAAACTAGCAAGGCCGATAAACTGTCGGACGTTATGCACATCTTTAGGCTTAGGAAATTGTTCTACGGATTTAATTTTATTATAACCCGGTCTTATCCCTTCAATGGATACTTCAAATCCTAAATAGTCGACTTGAGTTTGAAAGAAATAACATTTTTGAAGTTTAAATGTTAGTCCTGCCTCTCTAAACCTTTGAAATACGATTTCCAATCTTTCGATTCCTTCATCGAACGAACTACTTGGTATTAAAATATCATCCATATAAGCCAATGCTATATTATAACGTAAATTGCCCAAGACTATATTTATAGTTCGCTGGAAAACAGCTGGCGCATTAGCCAATCCAAAAGGCATTCTATTAAACTCATACTGGCCATCAGGCGTAACAAACGAACTCTTATTCTTGCTTTCTTCATTTAATGGAATTTGATAGTAACCTAATGCCAAATCTAAAGCACAAAAATACTTATTCCCAGCTAAACGATCAATTTGGTCGTCAATACGAGGCAATGGGTAATGTTGCTTAATCGTTTTCCTATTTAAAGCACGATAGTCTATGCAAAGTCGTTTATCACCAGTTTTCTTTTTAACTAATAGAATAGGACTAGCATACGGAGATTTAGACTCACTAATTATGCCGTATTTTAATAGTTCTTCAACGATAATTCTAATCTCTCCTCGTTCTAAATGACTTAACTTATATGGCCGATAAACGACTGGTTCCGTATCTTGTAATAAAATATCCATTTCCGTTATAGTTGTCTTCCCTAGTTCTGACATGTCTTTAGCAAAACAATCACGATACCGGTTCAAAGTATTTAATAATTTAAATTTCTAACTGTTATCTAAACCGTCATCTATATTTATGTCATCTAGTTTTAATTGATGCTTAGTTCTACTATTTGAATCCTTCTGTATAATATTAATGCATTGTACGTTATTATTAATTTGTATAGTATAACCGCGAGCTAATACTTGGCCCTCATTAAATTTAATTAATTTATTTTCGTAATTTAAAATAGTTAAATAACCACTACTATTTTTAATGTTATAAGTGCCAATTTCTACACTGTAGTTGAAGCGATAACCATTTTCAACGAAAATAACACCACTAAAATTTACATCTGTCATCACTTTCAAAGAAATGCTACCTTCACTCATAACTGTCTTGAAACATTTTAAACTTAATCGTGTATCATTCTTTATTTTTTTATCAGTTATCATCAAATTTTTATTAGATTTAAATACCCATATGTGGGGTTGCTCAGTAGCAGTCTGGCCAATAAGAATGTTATAGTTTAGATAATTGTCGGGAACAATAACGGCTTCTACGTAAATTTTAGCTTCGTCAATTATTAATGAAATAAGAGTTTTGCCTAACGCGCTCACATATGTATTTCCGAAGCCTTTAAGGCATGGTAAGTTATTGACTTGCCATTTATCACGTTTTATAATTTCTTCCATAACAGATTCTTTTATTAAAGTGCACTGACTACCAAAATCTACATACCCAGTCAATTGTACATTATTAACGTTTACATTCTTGCTATATTTTTGGTCAACTCCAAAATATTTATTGTTTTCTAGTCACAATGTCTTAACTTCGACTTTATCTACCCAAATACTTCTATTACACGAAGGATGATCATGACCAATGCGTTTACACTTTTGGCATCTTATTAAAGGTTTTTTACACCCTGATACTACATGACCTGATTCATGACAGTTAAAACATTTTAAAACTCTAACCGAATCATTTTTATCTGTTTTCCGTAAAATTTCAGTAGATGAACGTGCCGGTTTTTTGTTGAATTTATCTAATCGATCATGTTTGACACCCCTCAAATAACCCAATAGTTTATTAGCATCATCAAAACCTACTGCTTCTGCTCCGTACCGAACGGACCTGTCATCTATCCCATGAACTATGCAATCAATAGCGTTTTTGCTTTGTTTGTTTTTGCACCGATTCAAAGCTATTAACTTTTCGTAATAATACTCTTCCAAATCGTCCCCAAACTTTGCCCTTTTAGCTAACATTTCCGTAAGCAAATGACCATAATTTTCATATGATGGAAAAGCCGACTTGAGCTTATCGACCCATTCGTCCCACGTAAGCATTATGGATGGTTGTCCTTCATACCATTTTTTTGCCGTACCAACTAGCTTTGGAAGAGCATAATGAGTTGTTTGCTTACTGTCCCAACCATAAATCTCAGAACATTCTTTAACTTTATTAAGCCAAGTATCAATTGTTTGGTTTTTCAACTTGGGATCAAATTCTGGAACCACATTGTTATTGGAAAATCTTTCTTTTATGTGTGGATTTATAGCCGATATAGATTGCAAAGACTCTTTGATACATTGAAGTAATTCATTATTAATAGTATCAATAACTGGAGGTCGAGGAGTCGCAAATGTACGTTCTTTACTGATGTCAAGGTTGACTGGACTACGTGACTTGCCTCCTTCTCTAGGAGGTGTTCGTAATCTGTGATGCCTTTGTGTACTACGAAAATAATCTAACAGCCTACGAGACGGTTCACGTTCCGGCACATCGGCAGATGGCACACGTGTTATACGACGCTGGTATATAGGTATTATAACTGACCTGCTTCGACTTCTCGAACGTTCTACTACCCTTGGAGGCGACCTTCTGGTTATGCGCCGCTCGGAGCGATGTCTATCGGTATTTGAGACTGCTTGCAAACGTTCTCGTTGCCTTGAGCTTCGGGCACGTGTCCTGGATGGGCTGCGCCTCGAAGATGTTCCCCGAACAATGCTGCGATGCCTCTCGGTAGATCCTCGTCCATGTTTTGACCTACCGCTGGGCATCTTGACTTGATATTGTGCAACCAACACCACGTTTAATACCACGTTTCAATAATCTGAAATTAATAATGCGACGAGTAACTATCTCTTATAACATATGTCATATAACCAGTTCATAATAATCAATTTCAAAAAGAAAAGAAAAAAAAAACTTATTTATGAGGGTAGTATTTTTTTTTTAGTCACTAATGTTAAATTTCGTTTTAAGCTAACTAAACACTGAAAACTCAATTATTTCAAATATATGTCCAAAACTATTACGAAATAAGTAATATCTTCTATTTGATATTAAAAAAACTTCGCATCAGTCAATAGCCGTGCCCAAAATACATTTTAAAAATTAAGCCAATAATCTATTTATTTTTATTTTTATGAGGGTATGACACTGGGAAAATAAAATAAAAATAATTCTAATATTACAACGTACCTTTTATGGGTTTAGGATCACACCAAGGCGGTAGTAATACAGCAGAATCCTTTGGCGTTATCCCACTTCTGAATTGTAAGAACTCTTCACTTTTAAATTCAAAGTCAGTTTATCACAAATATATCTTTATTTGTTTCCACAACAATTAAATCACCTTTTACACTTCTTACAGTATAACAATATGGTTTACCAACTTGTTTTAAACTAACACTGCCACTCTGGCTGCCAATACACTTCTTTTTATACCCTTAATTTACAATTACAAGTCTACTACTGACTAATACAATTTCATTTGAAAAGACAAACGGAAGTCAATACTTCTCTAATCAAAACAACGACACTTTACTTATGCTTTAAAAGTACAATAAATCTTAACATATTTTAATAACATATTCAAGAATTATAATTTACAATTGTATGTGACACAAGTTTCCAAAATACATTTAATAGAATTTACAACACATTCTTATAAATACAAACAGATTTACGTACGAAATAGTCTTTATACAATCCAAATTAAAACATTAATTCTAAATGAGCTAGCAATTAAAACATTTATTTTAAATAAGCTAACACAAGGGTTACTACAACATTCAAAACCTACATCATACATGAAGAGGGTAGTGTAAGAAAAAACTCGAAGCTTAGTAAACTGCAGATAACATCAAACACAGATTCGAGATAAAAAACTTACGAACGTACAAAGTTCGAATATAGCATCTTAACCTTTTTCAGAAGAAATATTTACATTACAGAAAACAGAAAACATTACATTTTATTTGTTTTTTATTTTTTATTTTTTCTCAAATGAACTTCAAAAGTAAAACATTTATTCACATTTAGATTAATTGTTATAGAATTTGCCAATTTTAACATAGTAGCGGAACACACAAGACTTTTAAACTTACACTGAATCAAGATGAAGATTATATTACATCACAGTAATATTGAAAACAAGGAACAAAGTTTATAGTGCTTATTATTCAAGTGACGGTGAAAATACTAATACATAGTAAGAGTGTGCATGAAGACGATAGTGGGTCAAGTAGAGAAAACTACTGATATTATAAAGTATAAACATTGCAAATTCCTTTTGGAAAATACTTAATGTTTAAATGTTATATGACAAAACAAAAGTTATAATTATAACATATGTTTTTTGTTGACATATTTATTAAATTATATTTACACACGACTGATGAAACGCATTACAGAAAATTCAACATAATATTAATATATCTAGTTCCCTAAACATAAAGCGATTACAATATAATGTAAGTAGTTTATAATGTAAGTAGGATCAGAAACTATTTAAACTCTGAACTAAGTTCCCACAGGGAGCTATTCGCTAACAAGTTATTTAATATTAAGTTAACTAACATAGTGACTGCACCCACCATTTTACCATATTTTATTTCAAATTTTCATACATTTTTTAAAGTATGAACATAATTTATTTAAAAATATTTAAGATTCTTGTATTTATTATCATTGTCAATCACTTACACATTTCTTGTATATGTATATTAAACAAACTGTTTAAAAAAGTAATTTTTCTAAAGGCACATTTGATATTTGAAACTCATTCTTCCAAGGAAATTGAGTCTTACCATTCGAGCGTGAAATTTTCATCATACTATTTTACTTTTAATATTTCTATAATCATATTACAGTAGAGTTTCTTGTTTTAACTTTATTGCTTTTAAATAATAACTATTTTAAAAGAATTTTGAAATATGAAATCAAGGAGTTAGAAATAATTATTTATTGCTATTTATAATACAAAGTATTGTAATTGTAATAAGCAGTATGTTTGAATACAATACGGAATATGATTAAAATATGATATATATTAACTCTTGACATACACTGTGTCAGATATATTAAAATAAATAGTACATATTTCTTATATTAGGTTATCGTCATTCGGATCCTCTGTTTTAGTTAGTTTCTTTAGTTAAAATTTTGCTCTTTTAACATTTGTTATATAAAAGTGTCATAAAGCAAATTGATATAACATTTTAAAAATCTTTTTCTGTAATATAGAAATTCAAGAAAATTTTCTCAACTCCATTTTACTGAATTTCAAAAACTGAGTTCTAATGAAGGAAGGTGAAAAGATTTTTATACATATTCAGCTAATTTCATTTCAGTGCTTAATACAAATTCCACACTCACGAGGCTTTATTACTCCACGTACTGTTATTGCTGAAGATTAAGGGTTAATAGACCTTTAAATATTATATCCTCTCAATAGTATTTATTTTCTCTTATATGTACATTAGAGATAGTCTAATGTCAATAAAAATATAATAAGGTTACAAAGTGGCTTAAATACTTACAGAAAAAAATGGTAAATATCGAGCAGAAAAATAATAAATATAATAATTGTATCCTGACACGATATGATTTATTTACTTATTTATTCTACGTATTTATTTATTTTTATTCCGGTGCCTTTAAAAGCAAGTTATATGTCATTTTTCTAAAGTTCAAGTTCGGATTTTTGAAACCATAAAATATAGATATAAAATTAAGGCATATAAGGAGAAATTCAGGATAGATTTGAACAACTAAACAATTTTTAGGGTACTAATTAGTAGGTATAATGTTATGATTTGAATTTAAAACTAAAGTGTAATTTTTGGTAAATAATTTCATGTAAAAGCACCAAATATATTTATTGAGCTGAGCGAAGCGAAGCTCTTACTGGTCAAAAGTGTGTTTCGATGTTCGCCTACTCCTTCTAAGCCATTTGAGCTAGAGCCATAAAATTTTGCATATGCATTCAAGAAAGTATCTTACTCGTTTAGCAGTTCTTTGGTGACATTCGACATTGTAGATTTTGAATAAATGGTCAAAAAGTGTCCAATAGATCAATATATATTTTTTAACTTAGCAATTCTTTATAACATAACTTTGCTATATTAATTGTGACAGGCGTCAAAATATAATAAATAGATATTGCACAGGACCACTCACAAGGGCATTCTTTTTTACGTTTTAGTGACGTATTTGACTGCTACTCGTAATTCTAATAACTTCAACGGTTATTTTTCATTGTTATACAAGTTCCCCTTTCACTTATAACAGATAATCTGATTCAGAATTCCCCCAATTGTTTGTTTAATCAACAAATTAAGGAAATTAACGTCATTATTATTATCATTCAGTAAAGTTATTTTTACATTTTAACATTCATACACGAGTCAGTGCGATTTCGTAACTGTTGAGTTCCGCAGTAGTTTAGCATTTGATGTTCTATAAAATTATACAAATTACGGCTTGCAATAAAAAAGGTGTTTTAAAGGATTAATACATTAATGTATTAATTATACAATTTATATATAAATTTAGTTTCCTGTCCAGTTACAGTACTTTCAGATTATTATATTAGATACGGGACAGACCTTCTACGTCATTACTAGAACTTTGAATTTGATAGAATAGAAAATATTTTATGCAAGTAAGCCTACATTTAATATACATAACATATTATTAAATATCTAAATATATTTGTTTATATATTTATATTAAAATTTTCTCAGTTAATTTTATTGGGCATAAATATTAGTAAAAATATGAACTTAATAATAAAAATAATTATAGTGGAAGAATTTTATTTACTTATGTCAAAAATCTAGATCGATTTCTCGCCGTTTCATATTTCTTTGTGTTCCATATATTTTTACAATTTGAAAAAAAAGCACAATTGCTATGCACAAATTGGAGCAGTCAATCATTTTCAAGACTTCAAAAGCCGTAAGATTCACCCAGATACATCAACAACACCTCTCCTTTTAACATTCTTCAAAGCTTGACCTCAGTCGTCAGTTCCACCACCAGATACAACAGCAGCGCTTCCTCTATCAGAGATATTAAAGTTGATATAATGCGAGAAATAAAGATCAAGGATTCTCTCGCAACTCGCGTACAATAAAACAAGAATTGAACCTCTGTGCTCATTAAAGGATATGCGGATGAAAGGCAGAGAAAGATTCTCTTTATTGATGAAAAATTAAGGTCTAAAGTAATACATTTTCATTTGTAATACAACTTACTCGGGCCCTGGGGCTGGATACAATATGGAGCACGAAGCGGACTTTTCAAGCACCAAACTTTAGAGAGACATTTGAATTAAAATTTGATTAGGAAGTTAATTGAGCTGAACGTAAGCGAAGCTCTTAACCGTTTGGGAGACTTTTTTTGTGTTTAGTATAATAAGCTAAAAATTTTCTCATGTATGTTGGAGCCGAACGCGGATGTTGTAGCGAAAACAGATTGAAAAAATGTTTAGCCATTCAATACATTAAAGCTGACATTAGAAGGTGACAATTAGACCTAATAAATCGATATTTCCTGTAGCTATTCAGATGAAAGGAGAGTGGCTCAGCTCAACACCCGCCGCGCACGGTTGGCGGATCCTAGGTGCATGTAACATTTCGTCATAAATGTCAAAAATTATTAATTCTCTGTAATCCGTATTCCATGTATTTACACCATAAAAAATCCAATTACAGACAGCAGAATTTGTTGCCGAATTTAAATATCGTTACGCCTTCATAAAATATGCAATAAATTATAATATTTTTATTATCACGGTAAAATATAAATAATTGGGAATACTTTTTTATTAATAATTTGTTTTTGTTTTGTAATATTTCTTGTAGCACTGGATTCAAGTTAAGTGTCAATAACTTACTGAGCATCTGTCAAGGTGACATAATAAATCTAGTAAATGACAAATGACCGAATTGCTGCATCACCGTTATATTTTCTTGTTTCGAGTCTCACCGCATGTTGATGCGACATTATAACTGGATTTCACTTTCCACGATTAATATAAGAAAAAAAAAATAACAAAATTATATTATTATAAGAAAACACAAGGCAAAGAAAGATAGTAAAGATTTAGTAAAGAAAGATATTAGGATTCAAAATAAAGAGAACCATGAACCTGTAGGCGTATTACTAAGTAACCACGTGGATCAAATTTTTGAGAGTCATGGTCAAGTCATTGAAGGACCGTCGGAATTACTTAGAAACGCTGGGGATGCCATTTGTAGTAGGAGATATTAATAACATATTTTCGCAAATTACATAGAGAAAGGCAATGCAAAGTTACTCAAGTGGTATGTGAAAGATCGCGGTGCAAACAATTCTGATCTGAAGAAACACTATCCTGACATATACTTTGGCAAACTAACTAACGACATAATTAAAGAACTGATGATAATGATGTGTTTATTGCATGTGAACGACGTCACTCTTATGTTGTATATTTTAAGTCTTACAAGGAACTGCAAGTTTTCGATCCACTTACAGCAGAATGGTCTTGAGTAAATCTTGGGCAAAATCGACAAGCGCCGGAATTTGCAAATATCATTAAAAAAGTTTTGAAAATTTCAAAAGTCAATATGTTGTATGGAGAGCAGACTGACAAAACTAAAGATTGCCTCACACGCTGTTTGAAATATTTATCTGTTTTTTTATATTAGTTTTTTTTTTGTCTGTAACTTTTTTTAAGAACCGTTGTTTTGTTAATTTGCATTGCTTTTTAGTTTAAGCACGCGAGTTTGAGATCGCTCAGCTCCACCTGCTTGCGCGGCTCTAGTAGAAAATTAATATTAAAGTGTGGTATAAATACAAATCGCTGTAACTTACATTTTATATAAATATATTTATTATGTTGTATATCAAATACGGTACAACAACCTTACACTGACATTGTACGAGTGCTCTTCATATGAGTTACGTTAATGTCGCCACGTTCATAGTCAGCTTTATTTACCCACTGTTTATAACATGTTATTTTGGCACTTATCCAATAGATATATAAGCTTGCTTAGCAATACCTATATTTATTTATAGTTTAAATGTTAGGATCGTATAAAATTGAGTTTTTAAAATTATGATTCCAAGACGCCGTTTCTTACAAAGTATAGCTTCAGTATTGTATTATGATTTATTATGAATTTATATTTTAATGAATTATAAACTATAGGTACCATAACATTATTCAGATTCGATAAAATGGCTTCTTTGACGGTTTTATGCTGTCAATTGAGATAATATATTCATAAGATAACGATAAATAGATTTGTTTACAAAAATGTAGTTTTTTGTACTATTGATTTTTAAAGATCGTTTAGTTTTTAAAATTAAAAGAATTACTTCTTTTCAAGATCGTTTAACTTGATATGTCTTTACTTTTTCTCTTAGTTTTTATCATATAATCCTATTTACATAAATACGGGGTTGCAGTGGCCATTATGTAACATACAACCGAAAATTAGAATGTTGAGTTCGTTACAATATTTTTATAAAATGTACTCATAGCATCATAAAATGTTATAGGAAACTAACTAGAATGATTTATATAACTGCCGTTGACATTGGCAACTTGGCAATTACGCTCACACGTTACTTATAAGTCTTAACTTAAAAAGCTTAGTGAACTGAAGGAAATGTAAGCGAACTGTTTATATTAGGTATTTATGTATATTGAATAACATATTCTGAATATAAGGCTTGTATTTAATTACTTATTTATGTCAAATAGAAAATACATACAATACTTTTCTGGCTGGCAAAAATTTATCTTCTTGTTTCATTTCACTGATTATAAAAATGTTTTTTTTATTGGACTAACAGACGATATGTCAAACGTTAATGGAATAATACGATGGTTTTCAAAATATTCGAAACCATGTTTTTATTGCGAACGAAGTACAGTAGTTAGTTTAATTGTTCATTCTCTCGTATATAATATATGCAATATTTCAACACACTCTTAAATATTACCAACAAATCAATAATTATTAACAAAAATAACTTACCCAGAAGTAACAATACAGAACTAAAATGGAACAAAGTTCACATAATGACGGTTTGTGTAAGCCACCGTAAGGTATTAACGAACTTACTTGTTGGAACACTGTGAGGCTATAATTGAAAGGTTTACCATTTCCCTGTAACGATATTGTTACAAGTAATCGCTTACTACCGTTCCAATAATATAGACGACCATTTCAACATACAGGAAAATTAAGATATCATAGGTTTTTTCAAATATATATACAAAAAAGATATTGCAAGGGATATGGATAACAAAATTTATTTCCATGAAGTATGGATCCTTCGTACTTTAAATGTTACTTTGAACTTTGAATGTTATTTTTAACTCTACGAATGATTTCGAGGATAATACTTTTTATTAATTTCACATTCCGTTTTATTTTAAATTCTCATATTCTTCTAATGAACAAACTAGAAGGATTTGAAAATTAAGGATTGTTTGTCACATTGCTCCTGGACTCTGTATCCCTACACTTACTGTAATATAAATTATTTTAATTCAAAATCAATTTTATTCAAAATGTCAGTGAATTTACTAACCGTGAAGCAATTTACTGAAGCATAGAATAATTTTCTAAATTCTGGTATGTGTGTTAGTGTCCTTAGGAGCTGCTACATTTCCACGGTGCAGAGTAGTTTGGTGGAAATTGCTATTATCGCATATTTTACTGACAAAACACTACCTTGACAATTTCCAACATTCACGGTAAAGATAATTTGAATTTTTATTTACAAAGATGGAGATATTATTTCTAATTTCACAACCCTAAATTTTGTAGAAATTCAAATTTTGTTTTCCTAGAAACATGTTGTTTTTGATACTAAAAATAACATTTAATTGAAATAGTTAAATCTGTTTGGATTAAATAACTTAATGATATAATATGAAAAATAAATAAATTATACATAATTGAATATTGTAATCAAGAAACATACTCAGAAATCGTATTTTGTATTTTTTAAAAGGTCTATCAATTTTTTCACAGGTTTTATAAAAACAAATTTTTCAAGTTTCATATTGATTTTCTCTCTGTTCTCAACTTTACCCGGATTGAATTAAATACAGAGAAGTGTTGCAAGTATTTTGTAAAGAACTTTTACCCACCTAGGACTATTTTCACCTTGTTTATATTTTTGTCGTTATATATTATATTAGGAAATTTAATGTTAACTGCTGAATTTAGTGTTATGACGATTATTTTATTATTTATAAATATAAGTAACTTTAATATCTTATGTCCTTGTCCTGTTAAAAACTATTATCTTCAAAGGATAATAAGAATTATTTCTTCTCTAATAAACTGTCTTCTCTAATAAATCAGTGACTAAATTAATGTACTAAAATATTAATATAGAAACAATTTTATAAAAGTAAAGTCTCTACTTTAGGTAATAGGCTGTTACTCTTAACAGCCTATTTAATAGTCTAGTAACAAGATTTAAAGATTATTATGCTACAATACTAGCTTTTGCCCGCGACTTCGTCCGCGTTTCCGTCGTTTTTCGAAAAAAAATTAGCAGATGTCCTCCCTCATAGTTTTGACGTAACAGGCAGATTCACTTTCGTATTTTAGAAGGGCAATAGTAATATAATATGCCAATCCACAAAACTGTTGAAAAATATAAGTAACCGCAGAATATTATAATATACCCACGCTATACCCACGACTCGGTCAGCGTGTAACTCCTTGTTTTTTATTAAGATAATATATTGCTAATATTTTTAGATCAAATTAAAATGTTTCAGCGCAAAGCTTCTGGGTAGACTATGTTAAGAGTCGACCCGTCCGGCACGTGAACGTAAAGATTCCTAGAATTGCTAACCCGGGAAAGAGCGACGTATAATTGACCATGCGAGAAACAGCTAACACCGAGATCTACTCCAGCAACACGAAAAGTCTGCCCTTGAGCTTTATTGATAGTCATGGCATAGCACACCGATACTGGGAATTGCGTTCTTTTAAATTGGAATGGAAAATTATTTGGTATTATGGGAATTCTGGGAATAAAGACAGTTTCTCCTGCACCGCAACCTGTTAAAATTTGAGCCTCGATTACATTTTGTTGCAACTGGGTTACTTTTAGCCGAGTTCCATTGCAAAGTTGAGGTGGTCTTAAATTTCGGAGCAGAATTATCGGTATGCCAATTTTTAAACAAATTATATGAGAAGGTAGTCCAGGCATACTTAAAGAATTTAAAAATTCTATCGGGTAATTAGTGGCTTCTTGTTCATCAACCATTCTATTTATTGAACTATAAACTTTGCTTTCTCCCTGTATATTAGACAGTATTTTATTATTAATTTCAGATGCCTGGTCATTGCGAGGAGTCAAAATGGACCTTTCGCAAAGCCAAGAATTGTCCCTATTTAATATAATTGTTATGTCACCGTAAACCGAAGATATAAGATGTTGTTGGGATTGCACTATACAACATAACTCAGGTGTCAGAATAAGTTTTCCTTGGTGTAGTTGTGGATAGGTACCTTCACCAATCTTCAATAATGTATCAGAAAATTCACGATTATCTGCGTTGTCTCCAGTTCTCACTCGCATATTTATAGTCAAATGCACCGATTGTATATCACGCCACAAATAAGAGCTTTTCAGGCAAGCCCTAATCTCATCAGCTCGGGTTCCCCGTGGTATTACCGGTAAGGTTTGTCGGAAATCACCACAAAATAAAACCGTAATACCGCCCATTGGTCGATCATTTTGTCTTATGTCCCTTAGAGTTCTGTCTACTGCTTCTACTCCTTTTCGATGGGCCATCGTACATTCATCCCATACGATTAAATTACACTCACGCAATACCTTAGCTTTGTCGCTATTTCTTGAAATACTACAGGTTGGACTTTCCGTGCGATCTAAATTAATTGGTATTTTAAACATAGTGTGAGCAGTCTTACCTCCTGGTAGCAATGTTGCAGCTATACCTGATGAAGCCACGGCAAGAGCGATTTTACGCTGATTTCGAACATAAGCTAATATTAATTTAGTCAAAAAAGTTTTCCCAGTTCCTCCAGGTGCATCTAAAAACCATATTGTTCCTAAATTATTCTGCACACTCTCGCACACGCGATCATAGACTAAGCGTTGTTCTGCAGTCATCATTGGGACACCGTTTTCTAATGTTACCAGCAGTTCCATTGGGTTGTAACCAATCTCTGCGGAATATTCCCTATTGGTAACCTCTCCGACTGAGGTTGGCGTTGGCAAACCATATTCACAAAGTGATTTACCGCCTACTGCTGTTAAGTCTTCCTGAAGAGCTAATAAGCACTGATTTATAGCCAGATCTTGAAAATTATCATTAGTTGCGCCTTCATTATTGTGAGATAAATTCCGAAGAAAGTCTTCTGCCAATTTTTCTTTATATTTTTCCCATAATTGGACAGGATCAGATAAATTACAAAATGTGAGTAATGTTACAAATAAATGGCGTAACCGTCGTGGATTATCACTAACACAGGATTCTGCTAAAGCGTCATCCCAATGTTGATCATTTTCAAGCAAATGACGCGCTTGGCAAGCTGCATGATAAGTTGGATAAACAACATCGTCTACTTTTCTCAAATCTATAAATGATGTTGGTCCTCGCACTGTATGTAATAATAATCTCAAATAAAAACACTCTGCGTTGTTAGGATGAACAGTATACACTCTACCAAGAACATGTTCTTTGAAAATACCTGTCTCGCCATCTACAGGCCTGCCTCGGCGTCTACGGTTAAAGACACCTCGTTGTTTATCGTAGGTATAATACGATGGAACTTCTTCATACAAAAGAGACTTTGCGAAATTATCAGTTTGGCAAAGTCGAAAGAATGCCAATAAAGTTGTTTGTCTAGGGTTCTCTAATCGTTCTGTAACATTTTCGGCGTTAAAATATATACGTTGACCGCCTTCCAGATGAACATCCAGATGGGTCACAGGTGGATATCTTTCGTGAATATTAAAACTTAAGATCCGCCACACAGCTTCTGAAGAGCTGATATATCTGCCTGACTGAAATCTAGTAACTTCATCATGTTCATTTCTTAACGCAAACATAGCTTGGTCACTGCCCTTGTTAATGTACTTACAAATATATTTAATTGACTCTACACTATTACACATTTCTACATTTATGTGAGCTTGAAATGCTCTGGACAATACAGGCGAATACGGAACGACCCACCTATTATCTAAAGTAACCTGTTGTCCAGACATTCGCTTTTCAACAGTAAAACCACCATTGTCTCTTGAACGGCGACGATATAATGGGTATCCATCATGTCCTGTTACAGTTTCATCCACTAATGCTTTTGGATACCTTTTAGTGCAACGACCGTCTTGCATGCAAGGAGCATTTGCGTTAAATGCACCACATGGACCATGTATCATATGAGTTTTAACAATGTCGTATAACAGGGGATCTGCAGTCGGATCTGGAATTTCAGCACTGATTAATCTGTCTACATCATTAGGTCGAACCTTATCTTTTAACCAAAGCAAGATATGTGCGTGAGGTAAGCCGCGTTTTTGCCACTCAACACTATACATATAACACAATACTTCTCCAAAAATATTATCTTTGGTAAGAAGATCTATCATTGATTTTAATTTTAAATGAAACACTCTTGCAATAATATCATGGCGGTCATGCGGTGCCTGACCCTCAAGAAGCTCCCGAGTGATTTCATCCCACTTGGGATTGGTAGTTACAGTAACAAATAAGTCGGGACGTCCATATTTTCTTACGTAACAAAAAGCGTCTTGAGTACGTTCATGCATGTAGCGTGGACCACCAGTAAAAGAAGAGGGTAAAATAACTAAACGACCCATATTCACAGTATCGTTATCTTGCTGCATGGCATCGCGAAGGTGCACGTATTCTTCAGCGCGCAGCTGCCTTTGATTAGATCGTATATAAACTAATCTTTCGGTTTCAATTTTTGCGTACATGTCAACAATAAACTGATTAAATAAGCCACGAAAACGTTGAAAGTATACCAATCTATTCCGTCTCACTTGCAGGTGGTAACAATAAAATTGAAGGCATGACACCTTTTTATTATAATTAGGTGCGCCTGTGCGCGGATCGGTTTGGTATACAGCGAAATTATAACCATCTTCCCCTCGACAGTATATCATAGGATATTGCAAACTGTCGTAAGCCCTGTGGGTTTCGAAAATACGTTGCAAACGATTGTCTCTGGAACGTATAACGATATCACGCCTATCACATTCCTGGTCGACCAGTACTACAGCAACTTCATTCGTGGATGGAACGTTATGACGCCCAGGGTGTTCCTGAGTTGGACGCTTATCGGCATTTATAACAATTTTATAATTGTTATTACCATCTTGAGAAAGGGCTTCTAATGCCGATTTAAAACTGCATACGTACGAATTAACCTGATGTAACATGTTCTGAAGTTGTGAAATGAGTTCAGTATTTAAATTCGGAAAATATTGATTTCTTATATTCGACTGTTCGTTGTAATCGGATACAAAATATATTTGAAGAAATTTAGGTTGTTCTTCAGGCAAAAGGGACCCTATTAAATGGTAAACCTGACCTTGTACCTTAAAAGTAGGCATGAAAGGGCCTTCTGAGATTTGTTTAGCACCAAAGGATGTCATTTGGAATGCACTATTATAAGTGCGAATATTATCTAAAAACTGTTTGGATTGCAAATGTTCCCCTAAAAGTAGTGATTTTAAAGGTTCCGGTGGGTCTTCGAACGAAGGCAAATTTATTTTACCTCCAGAACAACAGAAACCAGCAGACTCCTTCCTCCACTTCGAAGCATTACAAAAGGAACATACTACGTTCATATCGCCTATTTCAGAAGATGATCTGTAATCAATTGTGAGGTTATAAGCAAACCCACTTTTATATTTATCGGACCACGCCACCGAATTTGTAGATTGATCTACCACGTGTATATCTAAGTCATTAAGACCATGTCGAAATCTATCTGCAGTAAGACGGGCCTCTCGCTGTTCTTCTGTTTCAAGCGACCGAATATTTTCAATTCTTAATCTTTCATTAGATAAAGTAATCAATTGTTCTTGTCTCAAAGAATTGTAATAATCGCGTCCCGACTCTAGTCGTTGTTCATGCTCATGTTCATCTTCAAGAGATCGAATCATGTTATGGTGCGCCCTATCATTTGTCAAACGGTCTTGATATTGAGTAAAAGTTTCAGATTCTCGAGACAAAATATGATGTTCGCGATCAGCTGTAAGCCGTAATTCCCTCTCAGTGAAGGTTTCGGACTCGCGAGATAAAATATGACGTTCGTGGTCAGCTGTAAGCCGTAATTCCCTCTCAGTGAAGGTTTCGGACTCGCGAGATAAAATATGACGTTCGCGGTCAGCTGTAAGCCGTAATTCCCTCTCAGTGAAGGTTTCAGACTCGCGAGATAATGTATGCCGTTCGCGGTCAGCTGTGAGTCGCAATTCTCGTTGTAAAGCAGTTTCAGCTTCTCGGGATAACGCATGTTGTTCCCGGTCAATGGAACGCCTTAGCTCTCGTTGAGAAGAGCTTTGAGAAGCCCGTGTTGTAGCTCGTCTCGCTCTTTCAGCTGCTAATCGCATCTCTCTTTCTGGAGAGCTTTCATTAGCTCGAAATGTTGAGGCACTAACTCTCATAGAGTTTAACCGATGTGCTCTTTCCTCTTCCGATTCTTGAGAACGCGTCATTCTCATTCTCCTAGCTTGACTCGAAGTTCGAGATAAAGATGGTCGTTTTTTAGGTGGCATCGTTTATTTTATTTTTAATCGACGGTAACTTAAATTCTATTTAGTTACCCAACAAAAAACTTACGTCAGAGGTCCTAACTATAGCTAAGTATATAATAAATAGAATATAAATCTAAGTGCCTATTAAAACTAAAATAATATTCTAATCGAATTATAAATATGTACGTAGGTACCTACAAATTACAAAAGAATAAAAAATGAAAATAAAGCTATACTTAATGCGTGTGCAATACTATCTACACTTACCTACTTCACTTAAAAATGAATAATAAGAAATACCTACAACTACTGTAATTAATCAAAGTACCTATGCTAATACAAAAAAAACCTTAGATGTTCTAAGTACAGCTGCTATATAATAAAAAAATATAAATCTAAGTGCCTATTTAAACTTAAATACCTAATATTCTAATAGAATTAAACTAAGAAATATGTACCTACCTACCTACAACTTAGGTACAAAAAAAAAAGAAATGAAAATAAAGCTAAAACACGTGTGCAGTATAGGTAGATAGTAGGCAATATCTACCTATACCTACTTCACTTAAAAATAAATAAAAAATACCTATGAATACTATAATTAATAAAAGTACCTACCTACGCTTTTATCTACTCAATACAAAAAAAACTAAACATAAAATGCCCAAAACTAACCTATCAGTAACTAAAAATCTAACAATAATCTAATCTATCTATCTATTATCTAATCTAAAAATCGAATCTAAATCTACTTAAAAAGAAATAAAATAGGAACTATTAATAGTTAAGAATTTAAACAAAACTAAAACTAATTTAGAAAATAACAACAAAAGAAATTCAAATAAACTATTTAAAGACAAAAAGTCGCGCTGATAAGCACGGTTTATAAAATAACAATTATTGTCTGTCAATAAAGTTCAACACTCTGAACGCATCAACAGCCAAATATTGAATGACGCTTGCGCTCGCCTCCCGCCCCTTTTATACTCTGCCGCCGCGAGCCCCGTCGAGCGCGGCAACCGTTACGCAAAAATAATCCTTATAGCTTGATTCACTATTCACGCGCGATGTCTTGTTGGCGTATTTCATGTAAGTAAGTATAAGTTTGGTGTTTCTATACCGATTTCAATGATTCTTTTTTTATTGAATTGGTGCTAATGTTTATTTTTTTTTTAATTAGGAATGATGGTGAGCATTATTGGTTTTATAAACGTAAAAGTAAACAAATATAATAAGAAATCTCCGAACTGCTAAACTATCGAGAGTTATGCGTGTTATTGTGAGTTAACTATAAAAGGTAGATATATGCTGTCTTGGAATATTTTTCGTGTATTTTTATGTAGAATATTTCCGTTATACATAGTTTCTATGTAGCTCTAACCATTAAGGCTGCACACGCGACGGAAGCTTAAAAAATCAAGCAACTTCTCCCATTTTCTCAACATTTCCTTTCACTGCTCTGCTCCTATTCATTGTAGTGTGATGAAAAGTATACTATTACCTGCCCAGGAGTATAAAGAATAATTGTACTAAGTTTCGTTAAAATCCGTCGAGTAGTTTTTTTTTCTATAAATAACATACAAACAGACAGACAGACAGACAAAAATTTTTTTAACTGCATTTTTGGCATCAGTATCGAACACTAATCACCCCCTGCTACTTATTTTGTAAATATATTTCATGTACAGAATTGACCTCTCTACAGATTTATTATAAGTATAGATTAATAATATCGTTATAGTAAGTACATCATTAATGAAAGGTAACTTCAGTCTGGTGCGCCAAAGCTCTTCCCGTCTTAATAATGCAAAGTTCTTAACAAGAGCCTCCTTAACCGGTCAATAGCTTATTACTTCTAAAGAAAATACACTACCCAGACTATTTCATTTACAATATTATGTTTCTTATTATGTCTATTATTCAATAATATGTTGTTTCTCATGTAGAACAAATATAATCACTGAGCCTTGGTTGAGAAACTTTTTATTTGAACCATATTTTTTATATTATTATCCTTTGTAATAAGTTTTAATATCTGTTTAGTTCGCTTAGTCCAAAGAAGTACACATTTCTGTTACATTAGCGATTTATTGCTTATTTCTTCGAATGAAAATATTTCGTACATAATAAAGTCTCGGAATGAAGGCATAAATAATAAATGTTTACATATTCTCTGTTGTTACTTTAAACAGAACATTAATCAAACTGCATCACAATAAATTGTTATAACTGTATTTCTGAACTGCTAATTAATGTTTTTTTAATAAAAGGTTGTATTGTAAGATTTTATTGTAAGAAGAGTTATTAGTCATACTAATGGTAACGAAATAATTTTAAATTATTCTGAATTTAATCTTACCTACAAGTTGTCACCTTTTATGAATTTCTCCGGTTTCCAACAATTTAATCATATTTTAAAAAATAATAAATGACTTAGATTTAGTATTTAATAATTTCAATTGTTCAATTTCTCGCCCACTTTCTGAACTAGAAGATTGTCACAAACTAACTTTATTTATTAAGATTATTGATAATCCAGTAAGGCTAGGATTAAAACCTGGTTTGAAACTTAGAAGTTTTATAAGGCTGATTATGATATTATATGTGGTAAATTAATCAATATAGATTGAATTCAAGAATTAGGTAACAAGCATATTACCCAGGCAGTAGATACTGGCATAGAAATAGTAATTATGACCAATTCTCTGAGCTACGAGTTTCACTACAATTTACGAGATGTAAGATCTTGGGGTACTTTTAGATAGTCAACTTGTTTTTGATTTGTGATATACAAAATATGCTTATCCAATGCTCAGTTTTAATCTTAGACAATTATTATTATTATTATTATTTAAAAATACTCAAATATACATTAGTTACGTCTCCCATGCAGAAAAGGTAACAAATTTATATTGCTTACTGTCATTGAAAAATGCAGAAAAAATATAAAGAGCAAATTATTCTGTCTGAAATGCTGCATAATATGCTCAACAGAGTCTCCCTAGCTACCAAGTAGACTCACATTTAAGTGTCCCCACTTAGATGTTCGGTCTCAGGTGTCTTTTCACATTCCCTTAAACAATTACATATTTAGATCTTACGATAATTATAATAAATATATAACTATATTTTCTGATATAACAATAATTTAAAGAAATATGTATTACTGCTTAAGTGTGCTTGATAAATTCTAGGATTTTTATATTTATATTTTTAATTTGTTAGTTTTTTTTCACATCATGTGTGAAAATCGATTGTCTATGAGAAGGGATTGCTCTACAATAAATTTAACACAGAGTTCTGATAAACTTTAGGTTGAACTTTTTACATTTACATCAATTTATACTTAATATTTATTTACACGTTATCTGTAATTACAATAGGTACAACAACAATGCTTTTCAAATGTTGCAAAATTTTCACGTACTAGGTACTACACATTTCAATAAACTATTTATCCGTACCACGCTAAACATTGATTTTGCGAACACGACTGCTGCAAATTATTCCAAATATTGGGTTATAATTAAAATTAGTTCAAAATATTAATATTTAATAGTAATAATTGTCATAAGCTGACAGTTGTTAATATTATATTGTTTTGCCAGACACTGCTCCAAAATACTAAACTATATAGCTCGCCAGATAGAATCAAGAGGTTAACGTTCATTTTAACGTCAATTATCGCAAACCAGTATCTACTGAACGTCTTCATCACTTACTAGCGTCTAGTGCTCAGTTCAACAATAATGAGAAATCAGCAAGGCGTTAACCAGGCTCTTTCTAATCGTAAATCTAACTATCATAATTTATTATATTTTTATACCACCGATATATAATCCGATTAATGAGAAGAAAGATAAAGTAGACAGAAAACGAAAAACAGATAACAACTATCACAATTATTCGGATTGTGACCCCAGAATGATATAAAATGTCATAATTATAAAATAATTAATATTTCATATCCTTACTAGTACGACTAGAAGATGGCTTATAGTAGTGATGATATTATTAATCGTGTTTTTAATTAAACCTATAATTAAAGTTATATGTTTTCTGTTATTAAATAATTTTCATATTTTTATATGAAAATATCTCTCTATGGACTATCATAAATTTTTATAACTTTCGATTAGGTTTTGGTTTATATATTGATCCTTTTGATATTCATATTTTATTCCAGCTTTATAATATATGAAAAAGCTTCTTTTCATATAAATAAGATTGAAATATAAATCGTTTATTGAATGTTTCTCAGTAAATAGTGATCTTATCTTAATATTAAAACAAATCTTAAAGTATACGTAAACTCCACATGTAATATTATAATGGATAATATCATCTTTACCAATTGTAGCTACTCACCTAACCATAAAAAATAAAGTGTCAATCCAGTTTAATATTTGCAACCGCTGCCTCCTAAGAGTTTAACATCTCATGTATAACTTATGTCAATATTAGGGATCGGGTTTATGTTACTCGTTAATGCTTTTACGATCGTCTTGATCGGTGAATTAGTATGCCAATATAATCGGAATATCGATCGGTGAATTATGTTTCTGATAATATTTTAATTTTTTAAACTTTTAAGGATAATTATTGTAGCAATTTAAAATTTTCCAAAAGTACTTGAAATTGCTATCCTTGACTAAGACCCTTTTGAAATATTGTCTAAAGTGTAAAGAAATGCCTTTCAACATTCAGAAAAAAAAAGTTAAGAAGTTTCACCTACTGCTCACATACAATATGTATACACAAAGTACTATAAATGTGAAATAAGTCGCAATTATTAAATTTATATAAATTATATTTTTTGATATAATATAAATAAAATAAATTGAAATGTTTCCATTGTACCATTTTGTCGAGTGTCCAATATTATCACTTTAGAAATGTCCACTTTTGCTTTGGAAAGATCTATCTTTGCATCAAAAAATATCGTGGGATATTTGAACATTTTAATAACAATTATATATAACAATCTTATTTTAAAAACTGACGTGCACTGGCGTTGGGCCACCAGCAATTTGGAGTACCGTAGTTGCCCATCTCGGTTTAGGTAGATAGATCTACATACACACTCTTGAAAGTTTTGTATTTTTTTGGGATATAAAATTCTACGAGTATAATACATTATTAAGATCTATCTTCTAAGAGCACAACAATATGTATTTTAAGTTAACCGACTATTACTCGTATATTTGTAAAGTCTACTCAGTTGCTTTTTGTTAGCTTTTCTTTTAGATTCGATTTCTGTACTACTATCGTGAATGAGACATCTTGTTTTCTTGGGTGTAGGTGGTATGCAAATATGATATTTTTAATAAACTAATTCTAAAACACAGATAGATATATCTAAACTTTAATTTTTATAGTTTTAAAAGAATATTTTCAAACACTGTAGTATCTACATAGACATAACATATAAGCAATGAACAGGTAATATTAAAGTTGCATTAACCTACTATCCTTTATTTTGTAATTTTCGCCATACCGAGTGCTAATTTTCAAGAGTCTCCGGGGAACAGCGACCAAGTAATAATAGTAAGTACAGACAAACGATTCGTTCATCATTTCCTTCAGCTTTTCTGAGGGTTTTTAAGTTGAGTTAAAATCGAAAATAAAAAGAAAAGTAAGTGTCTTTACGAATTTCTGATTTATTGAATTTATTATTTTTGTTAGACTTAACAATAATAATTACTATGTCATGACATATAAATTAGGATTACACTTAAATTACTTAATAATATAGTCCCTGAATAACGAAACAATTTTTAAGGAACTAACTAACATGTACACATATTATCCTATTAAAGTTCCAGTATCTTATTTGAGTAAAGACAGATAACAAGAATACCAAAATGACAAGATCTCACTATCACTATTATCCGGTTTTTGATCAAAGAATTATTTAAATTCGAATAATTATAATTATACATATATTTACATATATTTAATACTAATAAATGGTAAATATAGTAAAAAAAAGTAAATAAATGATATAGTCAACTGTATGTTTACTTTATACATATACTAACCAAACCTAATTGGTCGATCGAAACGATCGAAACGATCAAATCGATCAGTGCATGTCTGATTCTTTTCCTGTGTCATAATTTTATTTCATACATCGATTTTTTGTCTTTGCATCACTGTTTTGTTGTACATCATATATATTTTTAAAAAAAAGCTCTGATAAAACATTAAATTTTTCTTATTTTTAATAGTATGTGCATGTATATGTCCTGCTGCGGGTCACAGGTCTCCTTTCAAACAAGTGCAAGCTTAATCCACCACTTTGTACCTAACATTATGGTTGGAAATTAAGTAAATAAAGTAAGAACTTCTTTATGCGCAGAATATATCGAGATAATGGCTTATATTGTAATTGTGGAATCTATTCAAAACGTATATGCACCAGCGGTTTGTATGAAATGTAAACATTTCTCATTTATTCAGATCAAAAAGGAATTCGCACTTTAATCAAGTCATTAAGATTGAACCATACAGTTTAGTTACCTATTAGCTAGCTATTAAAAATCACTCCTTATACAAATTATCCTATTGACATTTCAGTATTCGTATCTCATTAAAAGAAAGTTTCTAATTTTTATAGAAAATAACATCCAATAAACAACTATTCTCATATCCAGATTTGATTCAAAACAATGTAGGAATGATAAAAACATTTAATACAGTACTAACAAGCACTTCCTTATGAACTAATGAAGAAGTCTTCCTTATGAAAAGAAAGCAGAAACAATCTTGTAAGTGTGCTTTAAGATTGAAATTACTAATATTTTTTTCGAACCATTAAAAATAGTTTTCAGATTATTTCACAATGAAATGAAATTCAGAAAAGTACAGTCGTCTTTGTTTTACTAGCCATTAGCCACGACTTCATTGTTATCTATGCTCAATGTTTTAGTAATAAAAACCCTAATGTATAAAAACGTGAAGTTACTATATAAATATTTAACCTCACCACAGATATTCACAAAATTTTAGTCTGGCAATATTTTTATAATTTTTACCCATAACCTTTTACAAAAAAAACATATATTTTACATCGCTGATTTTTGTTACATTTGTTTATGTCTAGCGAGCCTAAATTCTCCAGCAGAGGTTTTCTATAAAAACACATTCCCGTTGCCGTAAATCAAACAAGTTTGACTCACAATATTTTGATTCTAAACCAAATTCTATGAAAAAAACTCATGTTAAACTTTTTAATTTAGAAACTTGTAATGTTATATAAATCAATAAAAGAATTATAATATTGCTTTGTCGACATTAAAATTTAAAAAAACAACCTTTTTTTCCTTTTCCTAAATAATTAACTGCACAGACCACAATTAACCGAAGACTTTACCGAATCCATAGTCGTCACTTTCAAAAAATATTTTAAAGGATATTGTTAAAGTGAAATGTTATTACCTACTCCAAATCCTTTAATAGTAATAGTAGTATATCATGTAGGTATGTGTGACCGAGACACCGAAAATAAGGTCAACTGACAACTGATATTTATTCTGTAAAAGAAACGAGACGTAAAATGAACACCAGTATTGACGTACAAGTTACATAATATATAACATTTCGTTACGCGTAACAATAGGAATTTGTTTAATATTATGATATAGTTGTAGTTAATTAACGAATTACTATAACACTCAACATAAATCTGATCAAACAAGATGTAGAAACGCAGTTTTGTAAAGAATAAGGAACAGTTTCTAAGATTCTATAGAGAAACATCAAGACGGTTGTTAATTAAAGGAATGGAAATTATCTAACTATCCCACAAACTAACTAATATAAAAATAAAGCATTCAAAACATTTGTTTTCGTAAGTTTAAATTTATATAAATTTATATAAAATTTATATCGTCTTAGCGACATTTTACAATTAGCACTACCTAAAGATCGAGCTTGTATCGATGGAAAACTACCTCTGTTGCCAGTTTGCTCACTTAAATGTCAGAAAAACTATTTATAAAGAAGGAACATTCTTTAAGGGCGCTAATATTAAAGCTTTACCCGTGCGTTTCAATTTCTTGTAATGAATAGAAAGGGTTAGTAATTGACATGTAAGTGTATGTCACCCAAAACAATTTAATATTATCGTTATATATATTTTTTTCTTTTTGGAATTTATATTGCATAGAAAGACTATTAAAGAATATATTTTATTCTTTTTTTCCTATTTGTACCGACATATAACATAAGTGCCATTAGGTAAATAAGTCACGTGTCAACCTTATTTTCAATATGTCTGAGTTATTTTCACATCAAAGTATGGTTCAGTAAATTAATTTAATAATCATGAAAATGATTCCAGCTACACATTTCTAAGATCTTTCTGATATTGACGCGTATCATTTTATAAAATATTATATATATAACAATTCTTAAGTAAAAAAAATACATAATACAGATATATAATTACTTTTATTATAAATTTTTTTTCACTAAACCATAACTATAATCTTTTACCTTGTTTCAAAAAAATATTTGATATTAAATTTTTATTAATATTTTACCATTATTATGATTACATAATGGAGTTTTAACGATGATGTTTTGTTAGAAAATATTTCTTTTTATACTCGGCTTCTTCTAGCTCGTTTTCTTTGAAAATATTTCTATAATAATTTGTTACAATAAAGTTTTCTATCTAAAATAATACATTTTTATTTATTATTCTTATATTTCACATTATGACTTGAACTGATGCTATAAAAATTAATTAAGCCCAATCTCTATGATTTTCTAATACTGTACTAATTAATAGTGAATCAAATAGAAACTAGTTTTATAAGGGATAAATCAACTTCACGTTTTTTTTTTACACATATTTGAGAAAAGATACCATTCTTAATAGCTATTTCATATAATTTATACTTTGGGTTGCATAACTACTTAATATTAAGAACTATTGTTATACACACTCCATCCGTGCTAATTTGATATCCTATTTTGTAGCCTGCAAAAATTATACTCATAAAAGATTATAAGTAAGCAACTAAACATATGAATATTCCTCATACATTCTTATTGATATTAAAGTGTTTTTTAGTTTCATTAACTATTTATGAGAATCCGTTGCGTTCAGATAAATTGCTGATATTTACATTGAGACATTGTGCTTTACGGATATTACTGTGTTTGATTACTTTGTCTATATGTAAATATTTTAGTGTACGTTTTATTCAGCCTAGCGAAGCGTTATTGTCGATGGTAGTGAAGGCAGCCATCTTGACAGTTGGTTTTCGAAACGGCGCCTGCGCACCACGCTTGTGACAAATCGCTTTGAATCTCAACCATCATACGTTTTAGTATTCTAATTAAGATAACTGTATGTTCTTTAAACCTAGTATTAATTATTTCGCTATATATCTCTTGATTTAAACATTGTGCGTATTAAATAACTGTGATTGGAACAAAGACTTGTGATTTCTCTATCCATACCTAATCACCTGCACGTGATACACAAGATGAGTACTGAGGAAGGCTTTCCTGCCTCTTTATATATTTTACCCCTTACATACTACTGTTTATTGATTCGGTTGAGTAGTAAAGAGTGTCTTGGCTTTAAATTCATCAATTGTATCATTTTACTAATTATTATTCCTATTATTTTTCGTTTGCGAATCTGCAACTCAACCTAAGCCATTTTCAGCGATATCTTTCTAAAGCGATGTTGCTTTCTATATAGCAAAATTATTCAATTTACTCTAGTGCTAGTATCCTTGAATTAATGATATAATCCTATTCACGGAAAGACGGAATTGCTTCAGCTGTTATATAGTGTTATGCACGCGAAAATTTAAAAGTTGAGTTGCGAGTTATTAAAGATAATCAAAAGTCTCATAAAATATTATAGGAAACTAACTAGAAGGATTTATAGAAGTGAAGTTATACTTAAAGATTTTGGTTTAAGTTACTTTAAATTGAAATATTTGAAATCACGTTTTTTAATATGCAAATGAAGTAATCTTTATACTTTTTTGAGACTACTGAAGTTCAATTTGATAATCTGCTTAAACATACAAAAATAAATTATCCTTTTCATACACTCGAAAACATAAATACAACATTTCAACACTTAAATATTGCCAACAAATCAGCAATTATTAACAAATATAACTTACCTGGGAATAACAATACAGAAGTTAATATTGAAACTAAAATGAAACAAAGTTTACATAACGACGATTTGTGCGAACTACCGTAAAGTATTAACGAACTTTCTTGTTGAAACATTGCGACTCTATAAGTGAAATGTCTTTACCATTTCCTTGTAATAATATTACTAGATGTAAATGCTTATCACTCTATCCTTCCAATAAATATAGAATCAGTTAAAAATACTTATCTTGTTAACTGTATAGTGTACTGTCAATATATATATAGAAAACAAAACTAATTTACTTTGTTTTTAATTAATATCAAACTAATTATGTTAAGAAAATAATAACTCACTTTCGAATATTTTAAAAAACTATCAGTGTCTGTTTATATCTTATTTTATTTTTTTATATTAGACAAACTAGCGCGCGGGTCACCGATGATTACCGTCGCCCACGAACTTTTGCAAGATCCGGGAAATCGCAAGAGCGTTGTCGGCTGTGAAGGTGGGAATATACTCCTTTTTTAACACCGACAAGGAAAGTTCATTCCACGAAGAAAGTGTAGAAGGTACCTATCCTCCACACCAAGGACCTCCTTAAAATCAGCACAGTAGAGGCTCGCCACACATCCAGGTCATACGAATGGTATTGCAGGCGATGACTTGCTATGCGGTCTTCTGGACACTCGTCGTTGTAAATGCGATAGAAGATGCATATACCGGCTACATCTCTACGCAATACCAAAGAGGCTAGCCGTTCACAGAGCACCGGGTCCCCAACAATCCGAACAGCTGTCCATTGTACGCAGTAGAGTCCGAATCCTTCGTAACTAACGCATTAGCCCAAGCTTGATACGCAATTTTTAAATACAGGAAGGTGACGGTAGCAGATATGCTCCCTTACGAACACAGACACCCTGGCGTGTTGTAATAAATGGCTGTGTCGCTAGATTGAGATATATAGGATTCCGGATTCTCTCACTCGCCGACAGAACGTCACTAGATAAAATTGGTTACTATATGTAGATCTTCCGTAAGCTGCAGTCAAATGACTATACCTAGGCTCTACCACCTATAAATATGATATATTATATTTATTTGTCCACTTTTATTAAAAAAAATATATTATCTAATCTAACAAATTATACATTTTATAAATAACGTAATATGCAGCAATTTTCCAAGCTAGTGACTCAGCAACGCGAAGCTCATATTCAGTCTGGTTAGTACTAATTTACTTCACATTAATCATACGCTACTTACATGTTTCACTACATACCATAATAAGTGTATAAAATTGTCTTTATGCTTAGCCTAACTAAATTCATTATTTTAATAACTTGCTTTAGTATTAAATATACTCTTTGGGTATATAAAGTAGGTATAAAATTATGCTACTTGTTAAAAGTATACGTAGATGTAAATCTTATAATATTGAGCAATTTACAATTTACAAAGTGTAGTGGTATGAGCGATGAGCGACTAGCGAGTAGTTACTAAAAGTTATTGATATTAGAAATATGATGATCATAAAATACTTTTCTCGTTAGGTTTATGTATAAGGTGGTTCAGATTTATATTAAACTCGTTAGTGTACTTCACGGAAAGAAAAATACCGTAACTTTATTTTGCTGGTACATTTTGTACGAGTATACTATTAATTTTATTAATTGATATATTTCTATATCAAATTAAAAGAAAGTATGCAACAAAATATTCGCTATTGAAATATGTTAAAGCAGTAAATTTTAAGTTTACTTTAAAATGGTTTTTCTATTCTAAAATTAAACGTCCTAAGTCAATATGACCCTTATCATTACAAGGTCTTTATAATATAATATTGAATTTATTATAATAATACTTAGCGTTAATTGTGTGGAAATTTTTATACCCAGGGAATATTCCCAAACGTTCCAGGAATCAGACATTGATTATCTAGATAAAACAAAAAGTTTATTAATTAAAAGTTCGATTTTATTAATTTTAAGATATAGTTGACGTAAAGATTTATTTAAATTGTAGTTAATTTAAACTACAATGACTAAATTAATATATTAATTAAGTATAGACATAATAATAATTTCATAAAGATAAATTGGAGGAACAGTCTTATTAATAGTCTTATTACTCATGTAATACAATATTAACAATACCGTTAATTAATAAATTTTAATCACATAGATTAGTATAATACATAAGTGAAGGTATTATATAAATTGGCCTAAATGTAAAGATAAGTCCTTAGTACAAAACTTGTAAAATAGTCAATATTACATAAGCATAATATTTAATATTTCTGCGAAAATATTGAAACATAAATGCTATAAAATTTTATGAGTTTTTAATTTAAAGTGACAACGATAAAATGTGTGCGGCAACTGAAATACTGTGGTCTGCATGCGCAGGGTTATTACACGGACAGAGAAATTATAAAGAAATAAAACCGCCAAGAAAGTCGTAAGTAAAATTATTCTCAAAATGTTGTCAGAAATTAGATATATCAATTTTTTTACCTCTCAACATTTATTAAAATTAAATTAATATTAATGGGATCCATTAAATCCATTTAAAGAAACATATTTATTCATTATAATATCTATATAGACGTAACATATAACCAGGTACACGAAATATTTATGAATTATGACAGTTGCATCAACCCAATAGCTTTAATCTCGTAATTAACACCACACCGAGTAGCAACTTCCAAGAGTCTCCGGGGAACAGCGACCAAGTAATAACGATTCGTACATCATTTTCATGAAATGTTATATACAGATAACGTAATTTCTCAGTTCATCAAGGAACTGTTAAAAAAAACAACAAAATAATGACTATCCAATAAAAACAATGATATTTAAATTAATAAGCAATTCTTATAATTCAAATCGCAATTAATTGTACCAGTTTTTAGAATATATTGCAATGAGAACAAAACTTTACAAATTAATAAAATGTATGTGACTTTAAAGAGTTCTGATTTATTGATAAATTTAATAGTTTTATTAGACTTAACAATAATATGACGTATTAATTTATATTATACCTAGATTACCTGATTTTAATAAAAATCACAATAATTTAAAAAAACGAAAGCCAAGTCGAATAGCATAAGGAATTCTTGAAATTTAGTGTTGTATTTGCAACATTAAACATAATAGAAATAAAATCTAAGACAAAAACCTAATGCAATGCATTTGGGATTTACCGAATTTAAAGACCCAGTACGGTTCTCGGAACTTTTATCTCTTTGCTATAAAAATCTTTAAGCTCGACAAAGACATGCAGCGCTTGAATAATCCCACTTACTTGAATTCGTCGGAACTTGGTTTTGAAAAGGATTTCTCTAATAGAATTATCCTAACAAAGCAGTGTATTCCTAATTTAACTATACATCTTTTAATTCATCGTAACTTGTAATAGCTTACAACAATTTTCATTAAAATAAGTTGAAAATAAGATTATATCTTTTATGATACGTATAAAGAATAATAATTTTAAGAGTAAATTTAAATAAAACATAATCTCAGAAGTAAACAGTGAGCTAGACAGAAGCTTAGACAGGAAATGAAGGAAGGAATGCACACACTCAATGTACCAAAGTAGATTTCAGTTCCAACGTAACTAAGGTGACATGAACATGGAAGCATATTTCGAAATCTACGTCACAATTATGCATAATACAAAGGTATGCATAATGCATGTAAATAGTTTAGTATCGTACAATTTAATATTATAACTTCACATATCTTGTTGAAGGAATATTTAATTATTGCGTTTGGCTTCTTGTATTATTTATATGATTGGTGATATAAAGTACTGTCTTTTATTAAATATATAATTATATAATTAATAAGTTGATGTTATTAATCCATAAAAGGAATTACTTATAAATTAAAACAGTTTTCGGTTAATTTACATTTTAAACAATAAAAACTTTCATGTTGTTTAATAATTGAAATACCCTTTATATATATTTAAACTAAGTAAATGAATGCACAATATAAAAAGAAATCGGAAAGTAAATTTTCTTTGTATTAGTTTTCAGATCAACAAGATTTAAAAACATACAATATTAAGTTAAGTTACTAATCAACTTCTTAATACAAATTCTGTCTTAATAAGCAGAATGTCTCTCTTGAGAATGTTGTAATATACTCATTTCTTCACACAAACGAGGTCTACTCATTTCATATAATATTGCTACTTTCTTATTATTCCACGTGATCTTTAAAATATTCCAAGTTCATTATTTGTTTTTCTCCACCAACCGACCATAACATATATTTTATTACTGAAAACAATATTCCACTATTTGCAGCGTTTAATAAAATGCCGACGTCGAGAAAAATAATTAATTTATTTGCCAAGTGCAACTTCTTCGCATTTCTTTAAATGTTTTATAATAAATATCTTTATCCGTTCACAACTATCTCATGTATTATGTATTGTTAGCCATGCTATGCTTATTTAAAGTACATAAATAAATAAATAATAAAAATAATCCTCAACACGAACAGTACTCGAATCTATGAACTCTGTACGTCCGCTTCCGTCGCTTTCACAACTGAGCAATAATGTCGTTACTCACCTTATCTGAGAAGAGAGCGATATATCACTTCTCACAATCTTTCGGATTTATTATAAAACATAATATTTCATGAAATCCCTACTATTGCAATAAGAAGAGATCTTCTTATTAAAACTAACTTCCTATGTGTCGACAGAGAGAACAGATATTCATTACTCACCGTACTGTTTGTTTAACCATAAATTTATAACCAAAACAACCAACATTTTTGTTTATAAAACTTTGTACACTGTCTTAAATTGTCACAAGCAAAGCTGACTTACAGTTTGGGAAAAGCATTTAAGTTGTTGTAAGCCAACTTGCAATCACGACTTTGTGTAAAGAATTGAAAAAAACTGTCTCATACAAAAAAATAACAGATTTGTAAAAATTGTGAATAATCTTTTTGAAGTATTCTCTGTATTAAGTTGATAAAGTCTTACAAATTTTACTGAACACTGAACATAAATGATAAAAAATTTAAACATAACTTGGTAAATAATTGATATTTTAAGTAATAGATTTTAACTACGTTCTATGGTTGTTACTTAACTGGGGTTATCTTTCAACAGTATAATAATTACCACCGTCGTTATAAAAAATATAATTTTTAAAAGGCTTTCCACAATCGTATACTTAATGCGCCAGAACTATTTATCATATTAAAAAAATAATAATGAAATAACTTATCTTAGTAATTACTTAAAATGGTTACGGTGATATAAACATTTAATAAAACTATGACAATTTATTTATTTAATTTTTAATTAAACTACATTTTAATATTTATTTGAAATTTATATTATATCTGGAGTAACTGAAACATTAAAAAATAGAATGAATTAAATATTCAACCAAGTTCTACATAATATATCTTTGCTTTTTTATAACGACATATTATGATAGTAATCTTCTAAATTTATTTTATTACCTTTATACTAAATCAATTTTACATAGCCAAAAATAAATTATATTATTGCTCACGATACTAAAAAATATAATAAATTGTTATACCATACTTTTAGTAAAACCTAAAATACAATAACAATATCAATACTATAAAGCTGTGTAAGTAGCTTGTCACATTACAACACGGGCTGAATATTAAGTGGTACAGGATTGCGTTCCTTCAACTGTTAACCCTTTGCGCTCGAGCGGTGCCTCTCAGGCACCACTGCATGTGGTGCAGTAACTCGAGCGGTGCCTGAGAGGCACCATTCAGATCGATGTGTCTAAATGTCTTATCTCGGGTGATTATAGAATATAATTTTTAATAATTGTATTTCATTAAGCTAAAAAAGTATGTATTAAAATATACGAGTTCAAAGTGTCTTATTGTATCTAAAACTATTTTAAGTTAACAATAACGAACTCATGAAATAAGCGTAAGTGCGTGAGATTACTCTTGAGTTGCGCTCGAAGCGCTTTTCTATCGGGTGATAGAAAAGCGCTTCGAGCGCAGAGCGTTCATTGTGTCGCGACTATTCCACGAGTCTAATATAATACCGGTGCAGTGTCGTGAGAAAATATTAAATTTTATCTAAAAGTGCGGCTTCTTCGCGTTCTGTAAGCATTTTATTTTAGAATCCTACTGTTATTGATATTTTTACCATAACAATATATAAATAAAATTGCCCCAATTCATATTCACATAACAGAGAAACCTATATCTTTTATATACATTTTGAATTTATATACCACAGATCACACAGACAGACATTAAATTAATAGCATATAATTTAATATTTTTATTGATATAATGAAAATAAATAACATTTTTAACCGTAGTTTAATTTTAAGTAGTGTCAAGTTTTAGTTTTATAAGTATGTTCTGCACCTCTTTTGTGAATTCAACCGCGTCTTATAACAAAACACCAAAGACAAGTATAAAAATAAGTAAATAAAAGACATTCAGTTAGTGTCTGCATTCAGAAGGCGAGCTGCTTACAATATCACAGTGATTAAATTCCGAGCGATGCCATATGCTAATACAGCCCTCTTACTATGAACTGTCTATCATATAATAAAATGACTTTTATACTTTTCTTCTCTCTACACATGAGATGATACTAAGGTATTTTACATTATTTCTATTGTATACTTTGTAAATATTAAATCAAACAAAAAACTAAAAATTCATATATTTAGAATACAATTAAATGTATTATAAGTATTCCTTATAATATACATATCAATTTACTTGAGTCTATTAATAAATATAATAGCAAATATTAATCAAATTGATACAAATAATGTGTATTATAAATATTACAATATTTATTAAATAGTTGTAGGAAGCGTTACGATCGGATTTAGAAAAAAGTATTGTTCTGTTAATAAATAAGTAGGAAAAGAATCTGCGTTACTAATTCACCTAATCATAAAAAATAAAATATCAACTCAACTTAGTATTTACAACCGCTTCCTTTTGAGAATTTACCGCATACCCAAGCACTTTAGTATGTCATGTATAACTTATGTCAATTTTACGGATCGAGGCTTATGTTACTCGTTAATGTTAATTTCTAATAATTTTTTAAATGTTAGAGATTTTAAAACATTTAAGGAAAATCGACAGCCAATAAAGCCGACAAAATAACAGTCTTTGTGACGAAGGGTCTTATTGTAGCCACGCTTCTGTAAATAATTCTATTTATACTAAAATGTATTATCCAAATTCTCTTGAAAAATTGAATAAATGATTCTTGCCAATCTTTGAAAATATGTTTTATATTAATATTTAATGACAATACCTTCGACATAAAGAAAAAAAATGTATTGTTGAACAGTTGTGAATTAATAAACTATATTGCTCGCCAACTACATTCAACTTAGTAATTGTCCGAGTGCATCCACTTCAACGGACGGATTATAAAGGCAATTTTACAAGTTGACTTTAACTTCGTTTTAAACGGTTAAAGTAATATTAAGAAACAACTGTTATTGCGTGTTAAATGTTCCGTAATTAGTATCTAACTATCATAACTACTAATAGGAATGTAATAATAATATCTAGTATAGTTATATGAAAATTAATAAGATTATTGTTTTATATTTATTAACATTAACAAACTCTTTACTTAAATATTCAAATTAAAGAACGAAAAAATATATATATTAATTTATATCTTTATTAATGAGATTGATTTACCTACCGATAAATAATTCAGAGGCTGTCGTCCATAACACATAATCTCGTAAAGATAACACATGTTAGCAATGAGTAAAAACTAAGAAATAAATTGTTTTTGTGCCAAATATTAGCTTCAAGCTTAAAGTATACTTTAAATCTCAATACAAAGATTAAAAATGGAGCAATTAAAGAAGAATCCTTACTATATAATAACGAGCTAATTGACTCTGTATGCACGCGCATCACTTATCACCCACAAATCACACAATAATGTGTAATACATCAAAAAAAAGCTATTGAATCAGGCTACAAAATAGGGTAGGTGCCAACCTCATACGTGACCTTTGAGCCTTCCTGGCCCTGGCCTTCCTGGCCCGAAGGGCCGGGAAGTTCCCTTGTATATACGAGTATATAATGACGTAATGGAATTGCTTGGCAGTTACATTTGCGTTATTAAAATACAGAAATACTGCGACATAATACGTTCATATAAATATAATACCACTTAAATATAATGTTAAATAAATGCAATTAATGCCACTTGGCTTTAAATATTGGAAAGTACTGCTTGAACCATACAATGTTAAAAAGAGTAGTAAAGCTGTAGCTTCTAATTAACATGTTCTTTTCATAAAATAATTGAATTGGTAAAGTTTAAACTCGGTATAAAAAACACATTAAAGTGTTAATTAATACTTATAATATAGTAGCACTATATCATAAGATTTATATAATGCTGAATGTTTTTGTCTCCACTTAATGTAGGTTGCAGAAATTTCTTGTTAAGAAAATAAATTGCATTTCCACTGAAGACGACTGCTTTGTGAAAAGCATCTTGTATTATAATATTCTCTGTAATTTATTATCTTCAAAACAATTTATATAAGCAAAACACAATTTCTTTGTTATTATTTAATCAATAATACTACTTTGATTTGATATTGACCAAAGCTTGTATTGTTATATAGAAGACAAGTAATGATAACTTATTTGATGTTTAATAAGAACAAGTTCTAAATCTACAACTTTATAATTGACTATAAGCTATTTTCAAAACATGAAATTTAATAATACACATTGACTTTAAACATATCTCCATTGTTCATGATCTTGAAGAAGTATTTTGTTCGTAAAATATAATATTGATTTTCTTCTATTAGCATCTCTTTAAGGTATTTGTGAAATAAAGTATATAATAAAAAATCCTCGTTTACTTTAGACAACTTAAGATTTAGTCACCGTATTGAGAGTGAACTACTGTCCGTAAGAAATAGTAATTACGTATATTTTTTCATTTATTTAATTGTTAAAGTAAATTTAAACATCATGTCAGGTGGTAAAGATCGAGTTACACGTAACAGAAGTTCAGAAAGAAATAATGAACAAGCTCATGTGTATATCAAGAATGTCACCAGATTTTGACTCTATTTCCGTACCAACTTGTAGCTGAGATGACTTACAAGTCACAATTATACATAATACAAAGGTATGTGTAATGTATATTATTGCAACATATAACATACAATATGTTGTTTGTGTATTGATTTACTATAAATAGTTTGCTATCATGGAATTTAATGTTATTGGTTCAATATATATTGAACCTTTTCGAAGTAATATTTAAATATCTGCTTATATGGTTTCTTTTGTTATTACTACATGATATAGATTAGTGTCTTTGTAATTAATAAATTAACAATCAAGGTCGAACTTAGCCAAAGCGAAGGCGTCGAAAAAAACTAATTAGTTAGTATATCTAAGAAAAGCAATCGTTCTAAATTATCTAAAGCGATTTACCACTCACTGACTCATCACACAAAATCAAAAAATCGTATCAAAATCTCCGAAACTATCTGTCCGATTAAATTAAAATTTTACACAGTTACCTCCTTTGTGACGTAGACGTCCACTAAGAACGGATTTTACAGAATTCCTATCCCAACGGATTTCAACTTTTTACACTTAACGCGGGAGTAAGAGTTACTATAGCAACGGTTACTATGACAACGGATAATATGACAAAGGTTACCATAGCAACCTAAGTTCACATCCAAATTAATAGTGTGCCCAGCGAAGCAGGAGGGAATAAGCAGAATATACAGTACGTTATATGTAAACCAGTATAGACAAAAAAAACCCATTTCATCTATTTCCATTTAAAGCTTAGCAACACATAATTTGTTACAACAGGTAAATTAGTAACAGTAGCTTTTATATATTGCTAGATTTCACGAGTGGTATATGTTTAAATAAAACTATTTATCCGTACTACACTATACGACAACATGACGTTTTTCCGAGAACATGACTGCTGCAGAGCATTTGAAACAACGGGTTATAGTTAAAATTAAAGTTAGCAATATTAATATTTAATAGTAATAATTTTATTATAAGTTAAAATTTGTTAATAATATATTATGTTTTGACAGACACAGCTGCGAATTAGTAAACTATATTGCTTGCTAGTATAACTATATAACTACATTCAACTTAGGAATTGCTACGTGCATCCTCTTCAACGGGCGGATTATGAAGGCAATTTCACAATTTGACTTTAACTTTGGTGCAAATTCAAATTGTACAGTGTACTGTAGAAGTAATATAAAGACACAATCACTATTTCATGTTAAATATTCCACAATTACTATTAACCTGTCATAACTACTTTTATAGTAGCACTTTAAAAGTTTATAAAAGTACTTGTGAAAATTACCATCTAAGACTAAAACTATTTTGTAATAATGTGAAAAGTATTGTAGTGTTTTGTAGTAATATAATAATAAAATGTAGTGTTGTTAGATAAAAGCTCATATGATTATGTTTTTAGTTTATTATTAACAAAAAAATCTATTAACATATTGAAATTCAAACTGGAGAAATTAAATATTCAATTACACCTGCATTCATATATATAACTTCAAAATAAAAATCAAACGCCAGAGAACCGCTATACATAGGTTTTTGTTTAATTGTGGTAAAACGACTAAACAAAATATTTTTTTATTTTAATGAATTATATTATAATTATTATTGCCTACATATATAATAACATTATTGTTTATATAACTATTTGGTAAAGCTACGTTACTAGTAATACTAACTTAATATAAATGTGTTAAGGTGTATTATTATTATTCTTAACATTATTAGAATTATAAAATTTCGATTGACTTAGATGAATTCTTAATACTAAACATATTTTATTAGTGGTAAAAGTTATTAATTTGACATATTGGCAGAAGCCATCTTAATAATGTTAAGCACAGATGTGTGAATTGTGGCTGCTACAAAACATGGAGTTTAGTATCTTTCAGAATAAATATTATGTTAGTATTAACAATATTGAAATGTTTAAGGTTATGATTATGATAAAATTGTCGCGGGTGTTTCTGTAGCTGTTATATTGTTATACGGCTACGAGTCCCCATTTTATTCTTAAGAACATCCGTACTAATCTACTACATCTAATAAGGTAGGTATTTTATTTCTATTGTTTATAATATTTTAATTTGATGTTTTTACTTTAAGTATTTAAATCTATCATGTATTTATTAATTGTATAAAGATTTTTGAATTGATATCCTTTTATTATGATTATATGTTATACTTATTAAATATGTTATTTGGTATTTATTTCTTTTATTTTAATTAAGTCCCAACAGCGTAATAAAGCTGGATTTTCTTAATTATTTAACTATCTTTATAAGTTATCTTTAATAATCTAACAAATGCATTTAAATTATTAATCAATTCTTATAATTTAAATTGCAATTAATTGTATTTAGAATTGAAAAGCAATGAAATCAAATCTTTACAATATAATCGCAAAAATGTATGAGACTTTAAAGAGTTCTGATTTATTGAAAAATTTATTAATTTTATTAGGTTTAACAATAATATCACGTATTAATTAATATTATACATAAGTAACCTGATATTCTTGAAAATCACATTACCTTATAGAAAATTAGAACCAAGACAAATAGCACTAATAAGACTTGAAAGTAGTAGTTGCTGCATTAAAAATAATAGAAATAAAATCTAAGACAAAAACTTAATGCAATGCATTTGGGATTTACCGAATTTAAAGCTCCAGTACGGTTCTCGAAACTTTTATCTCTTTGCTATAAAAATCTTTAAGCTCGACAAAGACATGCAGCGCTTGAATAATCCCACTTACTTGAATTCGTTGGAACTTGGTTTTGAATAGGATTTCTCTAATAGAATTATCCTAACAAAGCAGTGTATTCTTAATTCAAGAATACATCTTTTTATCCATCGTATCTTATAATGCCTCACAACAATTTTCATTAAAATAAGTTGGAAATATGATTATATCTTTTATAATGATACGTATAAAGAATAATAATTTTACGAGTAAATTTAAATAAAACATAATGTCAGAGGTTAACAGTGAGCTAGACAGAAGTTTAGACAGGAAATGAAGGAAGGAATGCACACACTCAATGTACCAAAGTAATTCAAAATCTGACCAGACTTTGAATTAGATTTTAGTTCTAACGTAACTAAGGTGACATGAATATGGAAGCATATTTCGAAATCTACGTCACAATTATGCATAATACAAAGGTATGCATAATGCATGTTGTATTACACACTATGTTATTTCGTGTATTGATTTACTATAAATAGTTTAGTGTCGTACAATTTAATATTATAGCTTCGAATCATCTTATATCCTGTCGAAGGAATATTTATTTGCGTTTATGGCTTCGTGTGTTATTTAAATGTACTATGTGATATAAAGTAGTGTTTTTTATAAAATATAATAAAAAAGTTGATGTTATTAATCCATAAAAAGAATTAAAACATCATTTGGTTAATTTATTTCTATATTTTAAACTAAAAGAAATTTCATGATGTTTAATAATTGCAATAACCTTAATATATATTTAAACTAAATAAATGAATGTAAAACACATGAACAATTTAAAAAGAAATTGGAAAGGAATTTTCTTTCTATTAGTTTTCAGATAAACAAGATTTAAAAGTATACAATGTTAAAGTTATGTTATTAACCAACTTCTAAATTCTGTCTCAATTAGTAGAATGCCTCTCTTCAGAGTGTTATAATATACACGTTTCTTCGGACGAACTACACATTTTCATTTCATATAATATTGCTTCTTTCTAATTATTCCATGTGATCTTTAAAATATTCCAAGTTCATTATTTGTTTTTCTCCACCAATCGATCATAAAATATGTCTAAGATTACTGAAAATAATATTCCACTATTTGCAGCGCTTAATAAAACGCCGACGCGTCGAGAAAAATGTTTAATTTATTTGCCAAGTGCGACTTCTTCGCATTTCTTTAAATGTTTTATAATAACTATCTTCATCTGTTCACTACTGTCTCTATTATGTATTGTTAGCCATGCTATGCTTATTTAAAGTACATAAATAAATAAAGAATAAAAATAATCCTCAACACGAAAAAGACTCGAATCTGTAACCTCTGTAAGCCCGCCTTCGACGCTTTGTCAACTGCGCAATCATGTCGTCACTCACCTTATTTAAGGAGGTAGCGATATATCATTTCTCACAATCTTTCGGATTTATTATAAAACATAATATTTCATGAAGTCCCTGCTATTGTAGTAAGAAGAGTTCTACTAATGATAGAACAGATATTCATTACTCACCTTATTGTTTTTCAACCATAAATTTATAAAATAAAAACCAATTTCTTTTCATTATAAAACTTAGTACAATGTCAGTAAAGCTGACTTAAAGTTTGAGAAATGCATTTAAGTTGTTGTAAGCCAACTTGCAATCACAACTTTGGGTAAAGCAATGAAAAAAGCTGTGTCTTAAAAACACAACAGATTTAACAATTGTGAATTACCTTTTTGAAGTCTTACTCTCTGTGTTAAGCTAACAAAGTCTAACAAAAGTATAAAGATAAATAAATTATAATTTTTGCTCACGATCTCAAAAAATCGAATTAAAAAAATATATAATAAATTGTAATACAATGCTTTTAGTAAAACCTTAAAGAAAATAACAATATCAATACTACAAAGCTGTGTATGAAGCTTGTGACATTACAACACGGGCTGAATATTAAGTGCTACAGGATTGCGTTCCTTCAGCTGTTAATTGTGTCTTCGCGAGTGTTCCACGAGTCTAATATAATACCGGTGTCGTCGAATAAATATTTAATTTTATCTACAAGTGCGGCTTCATCGCATCTTAAAAGAATTTACTGTAGAATGCTACTGTTATTGATATTTTTACCATAACAATATGTAAATAAAATTGCCCCAATTCATATACACATAACAGAGTAACCTTTATCTTTTATATACATTTTGAATTTATATATCACAGATCACACAGACAGACATTAAATTAAAAGCGTATAAAAAATACTTTTATTTATATAATAGAAATAAATAACATTTTTCATCGTAGTTTGTTTTTAAGTAGTGTCAAATATTGGTAAGTTTTAGTTTTATGAAATTGTGAATAATCTTTTTGAAGTATTCTCTGTATTAAGTTGATAAAGTCTTACAAATTTTACTGAACACTGAACATAAATGATAAAAAATTTAAACATAACTTGGTAAATAATTGATATTTTAAGTAATAGATTTTAACTACGTTCTATGGTTGTTACTTAACTGGGGTTATCTTTCAACAGTATAATAATTACCACCGTCGTTATAAAAAATATAATTTTTAAAAGGCTTTCCACAATCGTATACTTAATGCGCCAGAACTATTTATCATATTAAAAAAATAATAATGAAATAACTTATCTTAGTAATTACTTAAAATGGTTACGGTGATATAAACATTTAATAAAACTATGACAATTTATTTATTTAATTTTTAATTAAACTACATTTTAATATTTATTTGAAATTTATATTATATCTGGAGTAACTGAAACATTAAAAAATAGAATGAATTAAATATTCAACCAAGTTCTACATAATATATCTTTGCTTTTTTATAACGACATATTATGATAGTAATCTTCTAAATTTATTTTATTACCTTTATACTAAATCAATTTTACATAGCCAAAAATAAATTATATTATTGCTCACGATACTAAAAAATATAATAAATTGTTATACCATACTTTTAGTAAAACCTAAAATACAATAACAATATCAATACTATAAAGCTGTGTAAGTAGCTTGTCACATTACAACACGGGCTGAATATTAAGTGGTACAGGATTGCGTTCCTTCAACTGTTAACCCTTTGCGCTCGAGCGGTGCCTCTCAGGCACCACTGCATGTGGTGCAGTAACTCGAGCGGTGCCTGAGAGGCACCATTCAGATCGATGTGTCTAAATGTCTTATCTCGGGTGATTATAGAATATAATTTTTAATAATTGTATTTCATTAAGCTAAAAAAGTATGTATTAAAATATACGAGTTCAAAGTGTCTTATTGTATCTAAAACTATTTTAAGTTAACAATAACGAACTCATGAAATAAGCGTAAGTGCGTGAGATTACTCTTGAGTTGCGCTCGAAGCGCTTTTCTATCGGGTGATAGAAAAGCGCTTCGAGCGCAGAGCGTTCATTGTGTCGCGACTATTCCACGAGTCTAATATAATACCGGTGCAGTGTCGTGAGAAAATATTAAATTTTATCTAAAAGTGCGGCTTCTTCGCGTTCTGTAAGCATTTTATTTTAGAATCCTACTGTTATTGATATTTTTACCATAACAATATATAAATAAAATTGCCCCAATTCATATTCACATAACAGAGAAACCTATATCTTTTATATACATTTTGAATTTATATACCACAGATCACACAGACAGACATTAAATTAATAGCATATAATTTAATATTTTTATTGATATAATGAAAATAAATAACATTTTTAACCGTAGTTTAATTTTAAGTAGTGTCAAGTTTTAGTTTTATAAGTATGTTCTGCACCTCTTTTGTGAATTCAACCGCGTCTTATAACAAAACACCAAAGACAAGTATAAAAATAAGTAAATAAAAGACATTCAGTTAGTGTCTGCATTCAGAAGGCGAGCTGCTTACAATATCACAGTGATTAAATTCCGAGCGATGCCATATGCTAATACAGCCCTCTTACTATGAACTGTCTATCATATAATAAAATGACTTTTATACTTTTCTTCTCTCTACACATGAGATGATACTAAGGTATTTTACATTATTTCTATTGTATACTTTGTAAATATTAAATCAAACAAAAAACTAAAAATTCATATATTTAGAATACAATTAAATGTATTATAAGTATTCCTTATAATATACATATCAATTTACTTGAGTCTATTAATAAATATAATAGCAAATATTAATCAAATTGATACAAATAATGTGTATTATAAATATTACAATATTTATTAAATAGTTGTAGGAAGCGTTACGATCGGATTTAGAAAAAAGTATTGTTCTGTTAATAAATAAGTAGGAAAAGAATCTGCGTTACTAATTCACCTAATCATAAAAAATAAAATATCAACTCAACTTAGTATTTACAACCGCTTCCTTTTGAGAATTTACCGCATACCCAAGCACTTTAGTATGTCATGTATAACTTATGTCAATTTTACGGATCGAGGCTTATGTTACTCGTTAATGTTAATTTCTAATAATTTTTTAAATGTTAGAGATTTTAAAACATTTAAGGAAAATCGACAGCCAATAAAGCCGACAAAATAACAGTCTTTGTGACGAAGGGTCTTATTGTAGCCACGCTTCTGTAAATAATTCTATTTATACTAAAATGTATTATCCAAATTCTCTTGAAAAATTGAATAAATGATTCTTGCCAATCTTTGAAAATATGTTTTATATTAATATTTAATGACAATACCTTCGACATAAAGAAAAAAAATGTATTGTTGAACAGTTGTGAATTAATAAACTATATTGCTCGCCAACTACATTCAACTTAGTAATTGTCCGAGTGCATCCACTTCAACGGACGGATTATAAAGGCAATTTTACAAGTTGACTTTAACTTCGTTTTAAACGGTTAAAGTAATATTAAGAAACAACTGTTATTGCGTGTTAAATGTTCCGTAATTAGTATCTAACTATCATAACTACTAATAGGAATGTAATAATAATATCTAGTATAGTTATATGAAAATTAATAAGATTATTGTTTTATATTTATTAACATTAACAAACTCTTTACTTAAATATTCAAATTAAAGAACGAAAAAATATATATATTAATTTATATCTTTATTAATGAGATTGATTTACCTACCGATAAATAATTCAGAGGCTGTCGTCCATAACACATAATCTCGTAAAGATAACACATGTTAGCAATGAGTAAAAACTAAGAAATAAATTGTTTTTGTGCCAAATATTAGCTTCAAGCTTAAAGTATACTTTAAATCTCAATACAAAGATTAAAAATGGAGCAATTAAAGAAGAATCCTTACTATATAATAACGAGCTAATTGACTCTGTATGCACGCGCATCACTTATCACCCACAAATCACACAATAATGTGTAATACATCAAAAAAAAGCTATTGAATCAGGCTACAAAATAGGGTAGGTGCCAACCTCATACGTGACCTTTGAGCCTTCCTGGCCCTGGCCTTCCTGGCCCGAAGGGCCGGGAAGTTCCCTTGTATATACGAGTATATAATGACGTAATGGAATTGCTTGGCAGTTACATTTGCGTTATTAAAATACAGAAATACTGCGACATAATACGTTCATATAAATATAATACCACTTAAATATAATGTTAAATAAATGCAATTAATGCCACTTGGCTTTAAATATTGGAAAGTACTGCTTGAACCATACAATGTTAAAAAGAGTAGTAAAGCTGTAGCTTCTAATTAACATGTTCTTTTCATAAAATAATTGAATTGGTAAAGTTTAAACTCGGTATAAAAAACACATTAAAGTGTTAATTAATACTTATAATATAGTAGCACTATATCATAAGATTTATATAATGCTGAATGTTTTTGTCTCCACTTAATGTAGGTTGCAGAAATTTCTTGTTAAGAAAATAAATTGCATTTCCACTGAAGACGACTGCTTTGTGAAAAGCATCTTGTATTATAATATTCTCTGTAATTTATTATCTTCAAAACAATTTATATAAGCAAAACACAATTTCTTTGTTATTATTTAATCAATAATACTACTTTGATTTGATATTGACCAAAGCTTGTATTGTTATATAGAAGACAAGTAATGATAACTTATTTGATGTTTAATAAGAACAAGTTCTAAATCTACAACTTTATAATTGACTATAAGCTATTTTCAAAACATGAAATTTAATAATACACATTGACTTTAAACATATCTCCATTGTTCATGATCTTGAAGAAGTATTTTGTTCGTAAAATATAATATTGATTTTCTTCTATTAGCATCTCTTTAAGGTATTTGTGAAATAAAGTATATAATAAAAAATCCTCGTTTACTTTAGACAACTTAAGATTTAGTCACCGTATTGAGAGTGAACTACTGTCCGTAAGAAATAGTAATTACGTATATTTTTTCATTTATTTAATTGTTAAAGTAAATTTAAACATCATGTCAGGTGGTAAAGATCGAGTTACACGTAACAGAAGTTCAGAAAGAAATAATGAACAAGCTCATGTGTATATCAAGAATGTCACCAGATTTTGACTCTATTTCCGTACCAACTTGTAGCTGAGATGACTTACAAGTCACAATTATACATAATACAAAGGTATGTGTAATGTATATTATTGCAACATATAACATACAATATGTTGTTTGTGTATTGATTTACTATAAATAGTTTGCTATCATGGAATTTAATGTTATTGGTTCAATATATATTGAACCTTTTCGAAGTAATATTTAAATATCTGCTTATATGGTTTCTTTTGTTATTACTACATGATATAGATTAGTGTCTTTGTAATTAATAAATTAACAATCAAGGTCGAACTTAGCCAAAGCGAAGGCGTCGAAAAAAACTAATTAGTTAGTATATCTAAGAAAAGCAATCGTTCTAAATTATCTAAAGCGATTTACCACTCACTGACTCATCACACAAAATCAAAAAATCGTATCAAAATCTCCGAAACTATCTGTCCGATTAAATTAAAATTTTACACAGTTACCTCCTTTGTGACGTAGACGTCCACTAAGAACGGATTTTACAGAATTCCTATCCCAACGGATTTCAACTTTTTACACTTAACGCGGGAGTAAGAGTTACTATAGCAACGGTTACTATGACAACGGATAATATGACAAAGGTTACCATAGCAACCTAAGTTCACATCCAAATTAATAGTGTGCCCAGCGAAGCAGGAGGGAATAAGCAGAATATACAGTACGTTATATGTAAACCAGTATAGACAAAAAAAACCCATTTCATCTATTTCCATTTAAAGCTTAGCAACACATAATTTGTTACAACAGGTAAATTAGTAACAGTAGCTTTTATATATTGCTAGATTTCACGAGTGGTATATGTTTAAATAAAACTATTTATCCGTACTACACTATACGACAACATGACGTTTTTCCGAGAACATGACTGCTGCAGAGCATTTGAAACAACGGGTTATAGTTAAAATTAAAGTTAGCAATATTAATATTTAATAGTAATAATTTTATTATAAGTTAAAATTTGTTAATAATATATTATGTTTTGACAGACACAGCTGCGAATTAGTAAACTATATTGCTTGCTAGTATAACTATATAACTACATTCAACTTAGGAATTGCTACGTGCATCCTCTTCAACGGGCGGATTATGAAGGCAATTTCACAATTTGACTTTAACTTTGGTGCAAATTCAAATTGTACAGTGTACTGTAGAAGTAATATAAAGACACAATCACTATTTCATGTTAAATATTCCACAATTACTATTAACCTGTCATAACTACTTTTATAGTAGCACTTTAAAAGTTTATAAAAGTACTTGTGAAAATTACCATCTAAGACTAAAACTATTTTGTAATAATGTGAAAAGTATTGTAGTGTTTTGTAGTAATATAATAATAAAATGTAGTGTTGTTAGATAAAAGCTCATATGATTATGTTTTTAGTTTATTATTAACAAAAAAATCTATTAACATATTGAAATTCAAACTGGAGAAATTAAATATTCAATTACACCTGCATTCATATATATAACTTCAAAATAAAAATCAAACGCCAGAGAACCGCTATACATAGGTTTTTGTTTAATTGTGGTAAAACGACTAAACAAAATATTTTTTTATTTTAATGAATTATATTATAATTATTATTGCCTACATATATAATAACATTATTGTTTATATAACTATTTGGTAAAGCTACGTTACTAGTAATACTAACTTAATATAAATGTGTTAAGGTGTATTATTATTATTCTTAACATTATTAGAATTATAAAATTTCGATTGACTTAGATGAATTCTTAATACTAAACATATTTTATTAGTGGTAAAAGTTATTAATTTGACATATTGGCAGAAGCCATCTTAATAATGTTAAGCACAGATGTGTGAATTGTGGCTGCTACAAAACATGGAGTTTAGTATCTTTCAGAATAAATATTATGTTAGTATTAACAATATTGAAATGTTTAAGGTTATGATTATGATAAAATTGTCGCGGGTGTTTCTGTAGCTGTTATATTGTTATACGGCTACGAGTCCCCATTTTATTCTTAAGAACATCCGTACTAATCTACTACATCTAATAAGGTAGGTATTTTATTTCTATTGTTTATAATATTTTAATTTGATGTTTTTACTTTAAGTATTTAAATCTATCATGTATTTATTAATTGTATAAAGATTTTTGAATTGATATCCTTTTATTATGATTATATGTTATACTTATTAAATATGTTATTTGGTATTTATTTCTTTTATTTTAATTAAGTCCCAACAGCGTAATAAAGCTGGATTTTCTTAATTATTTAACTATCTTTATAAGTTATCTTTAATAATCTAACAAATGCATTTAAATTATTAATCAATTCTTATAATTTAAATTGCAATTAATTGTATTTAGAATTGAAAAGCAATGAAATCAAATCTTTACAATATAATCGCAAAAATGTATGAGACTTTAAAGAGTTCTGATTTATTGAAAAATTTATTAATTTTATTAGGTTTAACAATAATATCACGTATTAATTAATATTATACATAAGTAACCTGATATTCTTGAAAATCACATTACCTTATAGAAAATTAGAACCAAGACAAATAGCACTAATAAGACTTGAAAGTAGTAGTTGCTGCATTAAAAATAATAGAAATAAAATCTAAGACAAAAACTTAATGCAATGCATTTGGGATTTACCGAATTTAAAGCTCCAGTACGGTTCTCGAAACTTTTATCTCTTTGCTATAAAAATCTTTAAGCTCGACAAAGACATGCAGCGCTTGAATAATCCCACTTACTTGAATTCGTTGGAACTTGGTTTTGAATAGGATTTCTCTAATAGAATTATCCTAACAAAGCAGTGTATTCTTAATTCAAGAATACATCTTTTTATCCATCGTATCTTATAATGCCTCACAACAATTTTCATTAAAATAAGTTGAAAATATGATTATATCTTTTATAATGATACGTATAAAGAATAATAATTTGAAGAATAAATTCAAATAAAACATAATGTCAGAGGTTAACAGTGACCTAGACAGAAGTTTAGAAAGAAACGAAGGAAGGAATGCACACACTCAATGTATCAAAATGTAATTCAAAATCTGACCAGACTTTGAATTAGATTTCAGTTTTCAACGTAACTAAGGTGACATGAACATGGAAGCATATTTCGAAATCTACGTCAGAATTATGCATAATACAAAGGTATGCATAATGCATGTTGTATTACACACTATGCTGTTCGTGTATTGATTTACTATAAATAGTTTAGTATCGTACAATTTAATATTATAGCTTCGATACCTCTTATATCTTGTTGAAGGAATATTTAATTATTTGCGTTTATGGCTTCGTGTGTTATTTAAATTTTAAACTACGTAGTATAAAGTAGTGTCTTTTATAAATATTTTGTAATATAATTAATAAGTTGATGTTATTATCCATAAAAAGAATTACTTAAGAATTAAAACATTTTTCGGTTAATTTATTTTTGTCTTAAACTAAAACAAATTTCATGATGTTTAATAATTGAAATACCCTAAAATATATACATATTTAAAGTAAATAAATGAATGCACAATATAAAAAGAAACTGGAAAGTAATTTTCTTTGTGTTAGAATTCAGATCAACAAGGTTTATAAACATACAATGTTAAAGTTAAGTTATATTAATCAACTTCTAAATTATGTGTCTCAATTAGTAGAATGTCTCTCTTCAGAATGTTATATATAATATACAAGTTTCTTCACACGAATTCCAGATTTACTCATTTAATATAATATTGCTACTTTCTTATTATTTTATGTGATCTTTAAAATATTCCAAGTTCATTATTGTTTTTCTCCACCAACCGAGCATAAAATATATCTAAGATTATTGAAAATAGTATTCCACTATTCGCAGCGCTTAATAAAATGCCGACGTCGTCGAGAAAAATATTTAATTTATTTGTCAAGTGCGACTTCTTCGCATTTCTTTAAATGTTTTATAATAACTATATTTATCTGTTCACCACTGTCTCATGTATTATGTATTGTTAGCCATGCTATGCTTATTTATATTTCATGAATAAACAAAAAATAAAAAAATCCTCAACACGAACGGGAGTCGAATTTATGACCTCTGTAATTCCGCCGCTGTCGCTTTGACAACTGAGCAATCATGTCGTTACTCACCTTATCTGAGGAGGTAGAGATATATCATTTCTCACAATCTTTCGGATTTATTATAATACACAGTATTTCATGAAATCCTATTGTAGAAAGAAGAAATCTCTTTATTGAAACTATTTTCCTATGTGGCGATAGAGAGAACAGATATCCATTACTCACCTTATTGTTTTTTTAACCATAAATTTATAGAATGAAAACCAATTTCTTTTCTTTATAAAACAATGTCATGAATTGTTACGAGTAAAGCTGACTTACAGTTTGGGAAATACATTTAAGTTGTTGTAAGCCAATTTGCAATCACGACTTTGGGTAAAGCAATGAAAAAAGCTGTGTCATAAAAAAAAAACAACAAATTTGTAAAAATTGTCAATAACCTTTTTGAGTCGTATTCTCTGTGTTAAGTTAGCAAAGTCTAACAAAAGTTACTAAACAAAAATAATAAAAAACTTAAACATAACTTGTCCTGGTTTACGGATCTTTTAAGTAATAGATTTTAACTACGCTCTATGGTTATTACTTGACCGGGGTATGTTCCAACATTATAATATTTACCGACGTCGTTATACCGTATAAAGATAAATAAATTATAATTTTTGCTCACGATCTCAAAAAATCGAATTAAAAAAATATATAATAAATTGTTATACAATGCTTTTAGTAAAACCTTAAAGACAATAACAATATCAATACTACAAAGCTGTGTATGAAGCTTGTGACATTACAACACGGGGTGAATATTAAGTGCTACAGGATTGCGTTCCTTCAGCTGTTAATAGTGTCTTCGCGAGTGTTCCACGAGTCTAATGTAATACCGGTGTCTTTGAATAAATATTTAATTTTGTCTACAAGTGCAACTTCATCACATTTTGAAAGAGTTTACTTTAGAATCCTATTGTTATTGATATTCTTAATACAACGATACATAAGCCAAAAGTCCCCAATTTATATACATATAACAGAGTAACCTATATCTTTTGTATACATTTTGATTTTATATTCCACAGATCACACAGACAGACATTAAATTAATAGCGTATAATAAAATATTTTTCATTGATATAATGAAAATAAATAACTTTTTTAATAGTAGTTTATTTTTAAGTTTTGTTAAGTAGGTAAACGAGTTTTAACTTTGAGTATGTTTTGCTCCTCTTTTGTGAATTCAACCGCGTCATATAACAAAACACCAAAGACAAATTTAAAAATAAGTTAATAAAAAAGGTCCATTTATTGTCTGCATTAAGAAGGCGAGCTGCTTGCAATATCACAGTGATTAAATTCCGAGCGATGCCATATGCTAATATAGTTCTCTTACTATGCTCTGTCTATGATCGATAATAAAATGACTGTTATACTTTTCTTCTTTCTAAACAAAAGGTGATTCATTACTTCTATTCTATACTTAGCTGATATTTAGACATTTAATCAAACATTCATATACTTAGAAACTTAGATGTTGTGGAAGTAAATAAATAGAAAAAGAATCTGCGTTACTAATTCACCTACTCGTAAAATATAAAATATCAACTCAACTTAATATTTACAACCGCTTCCTTCGGGTTCGGGTTTATGTTACTCGTTAATTCTTTTACGACCAAATCGATACGTGTATATTATTCTCTAATAATTTCTTAAATGTTTGAGATTTTAAAACATTTAAGGAAAATCGACAGCCAACAAAGCCGACAAAATAACAGTCTTTGTGACGAAGGGTCTTATTGTAGCCACGTTTCTGTAAATAACACTATTTATACTAAAATGAAATAGAAATTCTCTTGAAAAATTTAATAAATGATTCCTGCAAATCTTTGAAAATATCTTTTATATTAATATTTAATGACAATACCTTTAACAAAAGTAAATAATTAAATTGCTAGACACAGTTGTGAATTAGTAAACTATATTGCTCGCTAACTACATTCAACTTAGTAATTGCATGAGTGCATCCACTTCAACGGACGGATTATAAAGGCAATTTTACAAGTTGACTTTAACTTCGTTTGAAATGGTTGAAGTAATATTAAGACACAACCGGTATTGCGTGTTAAATGTTCCGTAATTAGTATTTAACTATCATAACTACTAAGACTTTTTTGTAATATTAATGTAAAAATGCCGAGGCATATAATAATAAAATGTAGTGCAGTTACATGAAAATTAATAACATTATTGTTTTATATTTATTAATATTAAGAAACTCTGTATTAATATATTCAAATTAAAGAACGAGAAAAGAATATATTCATTTATATCTTTATTAATGAAATTGATTTACCTGCCAATAAATGATTAAGAGGCTGTCGTCCATAACACATAACATAAAGATAACACGTGTTAGCAATGAGTAAAAACTAATAAATAAATTATTTTTGACCCTAATATTAAAATATATTTTAAATCTCAATCAATCTTTGTAAGATTAAAAGTTGAGCAATTAAAGTTAAAATAATCTATAACGGCGTGATGGAATTGATTGACGTACTCGTATATATAATAACATTTACATATAATAATGTTAAATGAATGCAATTAATATGACTTGATTTTAAATATTGGAAAGTACTGCTTGAACAATACAATGTTAAAAACAGTAATAAAACTGTAGCTTTTAATTAACATGTTCTTTTGATAAAATAATTGAATTTTTGAAGTTTAAACTCAGTATAAAAAAACTAGAATCACAGTAAATGTGTTAATCTATACTTATAAATCTTATGAAGTAGTGGCACTATACACACAAGATTTATATAATTCTGAGTGTTTTTGTCTCCACTTGATGTAGGTTGCAGAAATTTCTTGTTAAGGATATAAATTGCATTCGCACTGAAGACTGCTTTGTGAAGAGCATCTAGTATTATAATATTCTCTGTAAATTTATTATTATCAAAACAATTTATATACGTAAAACACAATTGTATTATTATATAGAAGATAAATAATAATAATTTATTTGATATTTATTAGAACAAGTTCTAAATCCACAACTTTGATAGCTAATAATAAGTATTATTCTATATAAGATTCTTACTTTTCGTTGTATTCTACGGATACTTCAACTCTATCTCTCATTGAAAAGTTGTCCTCTAAATTATCATCTCATCTTAACTCCTTTAATTGTTGCCACATCAACGCACAAAGCATACCTCAACACTATTCAGATCTACTTAATACCTTTTCTTACAACAAAATACATGCTATTCTTGTATCTGAAAGTTGGCTAAAACCTAACCTAAGCTCCGACGCGTATTCGTTGCCTGGTTTTCAGTTAATTCATTGCGACCGTTCTGGCAAACGAGGTGGTGGAGTCGCAATATATCTCAGATCTGATATACCTTTTAAAATTTTGTGTTCTTCATCAAGTTCGTATGCTGCTACGGCGGAATTTCTGTTTTGGAAATAAACCTTAAAGGAGTCAAAGCTGTTCTCGGTGTTGTGTACTGTCCTCCTTCTACTAACTATTTTTCCGACTTAGAGTCAGCTCTCGAAATAGGAAGCTCAGAACATATACATCAGATAGTTATGGGTGACTTTAACACAAACCTATTATCAGATTCTACTTCTTCTGTAAAATTAAAATTTATTCTCAGTTCACACAGTTTAAATATCCTTCCTTTAAATGCTAGTCATCTCAATCTTACGGTTCCCGACACCTGGATCGATCTAATTGCTACCTCTTGTTGTGACAAAGTTATAACACACGGTCAGTTATCAGCTCCTGAATTCTCTAATCATGATTTATTATTTCTCTCCTATAACCTTAAGTCTCCTAAACTTAAACACCCAGTGCTGCACTTGCGGAGTTTTTCAAAATTAAATATAGATCGGCTTTTAACTGATGCCTCTTTTGTCGACTGGGATGCCATTCATAGTAAGATAGACATTGATAGCATGATTGTTGATTTGAATAAGAATATTTTATGACTCTCTATGACAAGCATTCACCCGTAAGAGCTGTTAAAATGAAACACTCACCATCGCCGTAGATTAACGAAGAGATACGATCAGCAATGCATAAACGTAACAAAGCTTTTCGTAAATTTAAGTTGGATCGGAGTAAAGTTAACTGGAGCCATTACAAAGCTGTCAGAAATCGTTGCAATCAGTTGGTAAGAGTTGCCAAACGGCAATTCATTCATAATAAAATATTAAGCTCTTCTGCACCAGTTACATGGAAGTTTTTTGAAACATTAGGTGTTACTCATTCTACCAAAGTCTCTGGTCTCTCTTCTTTCTCATCCAACGAGTTAAATCGACATTTTTCTTCAGTCCCTACGTTTAACAATAATGTAAAGTCGCAAACTATTTCATTTATATTTCTTCCTTGCAAAACTCTAAAACTGACTCATTTTCCTTTTCTTTAGTTTCGGAGGACGAAATTAAAAGAACTATGCTGTCAATTAAATCCAATGCTGTTGGCCATGACGATATTAGCCGATTTATGATTGTGACATTGCTGTATGTTATTCTGCCTTCCTTAACCCATATTATTAACTTTTCTTTATCTTACGGGTTCTTTTCTAAAATCTGGAGAAGAGCCCGTATCCTTCCAATACCGAAAGTTCCCAATCCCACGACTTGTAATGAATTCCTTCCTATTTCTATACTCCCATACCTATCAAAAGTTCTTGAAGCTATGGTCCAAAAACAACTCTCCAATTTTGTTTTGAAGAATGATCTTCTTAGCGATTTTCAGTCTGGCTTTCGTCCTGGCCATAGCACTTGCACAGCATTACTAAAAATCACTGAAGATATCAGAGATGCGATGGACCATGGCCGTTTAACTGTGTTAGTGTTAATGGATTTTTCGAACGCCTTTAACACTGTTGACCATGATATACTCATCGCACTTTTAACTCATTTAAACATTTCGTCCAAAGAGCTAAATTGGTTCTCCTCATACTTTCGGGATCGCCAGCAGGCTGTTTGCATTGACAATACTTTGTCTGACTGGTGCAACTTGGCAGTTGGAGTCCCGCAAGATGGTATTCTCTCTCCACATCTGTTTTCGTTGTTCATTAATTTCATCACTATTAATCTTTCTTCCTCTTACCATCTGTATGCTGACGATCTGCAAATATATACTCATGCAAAGCTGGAATGCATTGATTCTGCTATCGCCGCCATGAACAATGACCTGCAGCACATTCTTGATTGGTGTTTAAAATTTGGTATTAAAGTAATTCCTAATAAATGTCAGGCAATTATTATTGGTAGCAAACATGGGCTCTCTAAGTTTGATAGTTGTAATACGCCACCAGTTATGTATAACAATATTATATTACCTTTCACGCCTTCAGTAAAAAACCTGGGTCTTTATATTGACAACACGCTTAGTTGGAACGTCCACAAAGTCGAATTATGCCGAAAAGTAACACTACGATCTCTTTATCGGCATAAACACTTTTTACCCATTCGGACCAAAACTCTGTTAGTGCAGACCCTAATCCTTCCGCTCATTGACTACGCTGATGTATACTTCTCTAATATCTCAGAATCTAATTTAGATAAATTGGATCGTCGTCTTAACAATTCCATTCGTTTCATATTTCATCTCCGAAAATTTGACCACATCTCTCAGTACCGCTCTAAGCTTAAATGGCTACCTATCCGCGAAAGAAGACGATCCAGAACTTTATGTCAGCTTTTCTCTATCCTGAATGATCCAGTTTCTCCTCGATACTTGAAATGTAAATTTCAGCTACTAAGGTCAACTCACGATTTATATCTTCGGTCAGATTCTAATCTTAGCTTATTTGTACCTTCGCACCATACTGGTTTTCTTTCTAACTCTTTCACAGTACACGCTATTAAACTCTGGAACAGTCTCCCTGATGTGCTTCGACGTGCCCCGAATAAACTTGTGTTCAAAAAACGTATCCGTAGATATCTTCACCAGAAATGACATAACCATTCTTCTAACTTTTCCTAATTATTTTTGCGTAGTGATATTTATACCAATATTTATCTTTTGGCATAATATTATCCTTATTTTTATATATTTATCATCGTCTTACTATCGCCCTTTGCATGTATGTATGTATGTATATGTATGTATATGTATGTATCTTTTTATATATTTAATATATTTATACGTATTCATATAATATATTTATATGTAGTACAAGTATTTATATATATTTATATATGTATCCATTTGTGTATTAATTGATATAAACATAAGTTGTGTGTATTTGTCTGTTCGTTTTCTATTGTACCCCTCATTTGTTTTTTCTGTATTTTATATTTCGGTTGACTGGTAGAGAATGCTTTAGCATTAAGTCCGCCATTTGTATAATTTGTACAATAAAGTTTTTAAATAAAATAAATAAATAAACAAAGATGAATATTAAACAAGTGATAAATATAGTGACTTAATAACAACACAATTTTTTGGAACTAACATGTAAATAACAATAAAACTAAAATGAAAAGATCTCACTATCACAATTATATGATTTTGATCTCAGAATGGTTTAAAATCTCATAAATATAAAATTATTACATATACTTACAAATACTATTACTAAGTGTTATATAATAGTGATGATATGATTAACTGTATTTTAATTTATAATAATCATACCCATAGTAAATGATAAATGTTTTTCTCTAAATAATTTCAATATTTACTTTAATATTTTTTATATGGACTATCATACAATTATACAACTTAAAGCTCCAGTAAAACATACTCGTATGAAAGCTCTTCCTGATATTCGTATTTTATTTCACCTTTGAATGGTCCTAGTTTGAAATATATGAGAAAGCAAATGAGCAAAGTTAAGATAAAGTATAAGATATGTAAAGATCCTATGTTAATTAAAATATTCATACAAATCATAAAAAAATTCTTAAACTGTCAGTTTTAAGTTACAATAGCTAATTTCATTTGCATGTGAACTTACAACTTATAGTGAATCAGTAGCAAAAGTAGTTGCATTACTAATGGAAGCAACTAAGTTTATAATAGAAAATAAAATGCACGTATAAGTTTACTTTTACAACTTTCTAAGAGTTAACTGCGTACCCAAGCACTTTAATATTTCAATAACTTACGTTAATACTTTATGATCTTATATGTACATAGTTATAATAATTAAGTTAAATCGATTTAACAATAAATATTTAAATTAAAATAAATTCACCGTTTTCTATATATAAAAACTGCAATAAAAAAACAGTGACTGTGACAGTTTCTTCAGTTAACAGGAAGCTAATGTAATAAAATAAGTTTTAGAGTAGAATTTAATACAGTATTTACAAAAATAAAATACAAATTTTATTGAAATAAGAAAACACATTTTTTTTTTCTTTTCATTACCTATTAGAATGTATTTATTATTATTTATTATTAATATTAAAGGGATATCAATAATTTGTTGAAAATTTAACTATTTTGTAACACAGCCGAACCTAAACTTAATAGATATCAATAAACACATTCAATCATTATAATACTTACATTGATATAACATATAAGCAATGAACAGATTACCTCTATGTAATATTTGAGTATAATTACAGTTACATTAACCTACTATTCATGATTTCGTTATTAACGTCATACCGAACACCAATTTCCAGGAGTCTCCCGGGAACAGCGACCAAATAGTAACGGCAGAGTGCAGATAAACGATTGTACATTTTCACGAAATGTTATATAGAGGTAATCTAATTTCCCAGCTCTCCAAGGAGCTCTAAGTTAAGAAAAACATGGAAACAATGACTTTTCAATCAAAACAGTAACTTTTTAATTATAAGTCATTTCTTATATCATTAATTTTCAACAAATGTATTGTATCTGGTATGTTCCCAGATTTTATATAAATATTCTAAATCAAATCACAGAATTTATAATTAGCAATAAGATCATGCATAGTGAACAATATGGTTTCACCAAAGGTAAATCAATAACTGATGTGGTTGCCACGCTGCTTGAGCACATTTACAACTTAGGAGAAGTCGCAGAATGCAATCGGGGTGTTTTGCTATTTTTAATTTGCTAAATTTCGTCTTCAAAAAGTTACCAAATCATTCATGGGTTTGAGTGTACGCATGGGTAATAAAATTCCACAAGGTATCTTAGACCTTCCTTTTCTTAGTTTTAAATGTAATATCAAAAGTTGAATCCTATAATAACAAATAAAAAAATAATCAATTTACCAAAAAACAAAATGAAAACATATATTTTTTTAAAGGAATCTTAAGTCTTCAAATAGAAGACTCAGTTTGAAATTTTAAAATTTCTTAATAAGCAAGCGAGCTTCTTAGCTTTCCTTATGATATACATATATTAATAGTTAAATATTTTTGTAGGTTTACAGGATTTGAGTGAGATTATTTTAATGTTAATATTTCTTCTGTAGTCTTTTTTCTCTGTTTTGTTACTCTATTACAGTAAATTTATTCTAGTTTAATAGTATATTCATGTCCTGCTACTTAATCTACCACATTGTACCTAACATTAACTGTTAAATACAATTGTCCTTACAATGTTATTTATCGTAGAGTAGACCATAAACCAGAGAGACTTACATTCATTACTTGATAAATAAAGTAAGAACTTCTTTATGCACAGAATATATCAAGATAACTACGCATAATGTAATGGTGACATATATCCAAATACAAGGAAAATATAACATTGTATTAATGCTTAGAGACTTTAGCATTATATATCCTATAATGATAATAAAATTATATAAATAAGTAAATTTTGCTCCATAAGAAATAGTTAAGGTACATTACACTATTGCAGAATCATTATCTAAAAATGAGTTCGTTTTAAAGTATAAATCTATATCTACATAAATAATAATCTAATTATAATAAAACTTTACAGATTATATTTTAATAAACATGAAAAATAAATTTCTTTCATCAATAAAATGAACAATCAAAATTTGTATCACCAATAAATTTATGATGGATGTCAAAAGAAAGAAGAATCTTTTTTTAAATGTTTAGAACAAGAAGAAAATAATTTTATATTGTGGAATTTGTTTACGTATAGAAACCGTACTTTTTGATGACGAAAATAATTCTAATCAACAAAATAGTTTAATTTATGACTTTAAAAACCTTTAGCAAAAATGACAAAAACTTTGAAAATATCAAGTATAGTTTCAATCTTTATTCATTAAGTACCGAAAAAAATGAATTTACCTTATTAATTAAACACATTTATGAAAAAATAACTTCAATGAATTGCTGCTCACTAATGTAATGAAAAGCGACTGTAACATTATCAGAACATTTAACATTTTAAGATAGGATAGGATAGGATTACTACAACTATGTTTCAACTTTACCATAAGCATTTACTTTTCCTTTTGACTTTTTCTAAATCATACTTAATTTTATAGTTTACTAATAAAAATATTTATAGAACATTATGAACATACATTTAACTTTAAGCACATATAAGTTGGGTTCACCGGATAGGACCGATCAGGGAGTACCTTGTCTGAAAAAATCTTATCGAATCAACGTAAGTATGTGAAATTAGATTTGATTGAGCTGAGCGTAAGCGAAGCTCTTAACCATTTGGGAGACCTTTTTTGTGTTTAGTTGTCTCCAGAATGCGACGAGAAAATTAGTTAAAAATTTTCTCATCTATGCTTGAGCCGAAGGCGGATGTTATAGCGAAAACAGATTGAAAAAATGTTTAGCCATTCAAAAGTTATCAAAAAAAGAAGAAAGGAGAGGGTCTCAGCTCAACACCCGCCGCGCTCGGTTGGCGGATCCTAGTTAATTATAAGTAAGTGATTAATTGATCCTTTCATGAAAATTAAACATCGTTATCATGGCATTGTATTGCAGCTGGTAAAATTAATTGAATTGAAACTGACAATGATGTTAATGAAACACCTCGCGACAAATGAACTGTTATCTGTTGTTATATTATTAAAAACTAATAAAAGGGAACATGGCCGATCAACATTTTTTAGTGTGACAGTTCAGATAACGATGCGAAATATTAAAGTAGGCTTTAATTATTGACTTTTAACTACGTTCAGTGTTTATTACTCGTCGTTATCTTCCAACATTATAATATTTAAAACAGTCGTTAGATCATATATAGACTCGTTTCAAGCGGTGACAATGCTTTTAAGATCGTATCAATGGAATCAGAATTTTGTTTTATGCTAAATTTTTATGCAAATTTACAGTATTCATTCTATATTTAATATCAATTCAAATTAAACATGCCCAAAGATAAATATTTCACAAGTATGGCTCACGACAAAGTATAATTTAATCAAAGTAAAACAAAGTGTATTACAATAATTTAAAATATCTTGATAAAATGTAAAACGGGGTGAATATTAAGTACAACACCATTGCATTCCTTCAGCTGTAAATTGTGGATTCAGGAATATTCCCCGACTCCAATATAATACCGATGTCATCGAGAAAATATTTAATTTTATCTACAGATGCGTCTTCTTCGCATTCTGTAAGCATTTTCTTTTAGAATCTACTGTTATTGACATTTTTAACATAACAACACATAAACCAAAAGTGATGCTATTTATATACACATAACACACCAACCGATATCTTTTATATACATTTTGAATTTATATTCCACAGACTACAATTCTTATGTTTCATTCACACAATAGTGTTAATAGCGTATAAATACATTTTATTCATATAATATATAAATTGATTAACATTTTTAATAATAGTTTATTTTTAAGTTGTAAAAATTGGGAAGGGAGTTTTACTTACGAATATGTTCTGTACCTCTCTTTGTGAAATTAGCCTCGTATTATTCAATTCAAAACACCAAGACAAGTATAATAATAGTTAATTAAAGATATACAGTTATTGGTTGTATTCAGGAGACGTGCTGTTTGCAATATCGCAGTGATTAAATTCTGAGTATCAACGACAAATATAACTTGTCATATCTTGTCTTTCATTAAATTTTAATGAAATAAAGTTTATGCTATTCTTTTCTCTAGCACAGGGTGATTGTAAAAATAATATAAATAGTAAACTTCATACATTTTTATGGAATTATTCTCAACATGTGTATTTTATATATGCCATTACTTTAAATATAAAATTATATTAATTAAACTGAGGCTAACATTATGAATTAAAGTCAATAATGTTGTGTTAAATTGAAAATATTTTACGAAGAGTGATGATGGAATTAAGAAAATAGTTTTGCCGTTTCAGTATTATTATCAAATTATAATTATATATAAATATATTTTATTACTTTTAAATAAGTTATAATGATTTTAATATAAACAATACTATTAAATATTTTTGTTCATTAAGTCACAGTATGTTTCTTACATTGTAATTATTAAATTGTATTTTTTTAATTTCCATCCTGTATCAGTAATGAAGAGGTACATATTATTTTACTGCAATTGGTGTTAATAAATTCTATAATTCAAGGTAATTATTAATAAATTTAAAAAATTCAAAGGCAATAGGCACCGCAGTATTTTAGTTCATTTTCCCTTTGTCATGAAACCTTGCTTGAGTTATTTTTTACATATCAGTATAATTATTGAAATTGTAAAATAAATATAAAAATCCAAAAAATTTTGTTTTTGACTTAAGATAACATTTTTATTTTTGTAATGTATTGAAAAGTAGACAAGAAAGTGGTAGGTTAAAACGTTTTGAATTGTAGAATAATTAAAACATAAATAACGATTGAAAATTGTACAAATATTTGAAATTATCTGTAACCCTAAGATAATGTAAATATTACTTTAGAAGCACTGTGGCTCAATTAGCAGAGAGTTATTGTCGTAATTTAAGGGTCGTAGGTTCAAATGGTTGTGGTGATAATTATTGAATGGTATTTCAAACATTCCCAACTATTTTATCATTAGTATAACATTATTTTAATAAATAGGTTAACAAAGTGGATCGATGATCTGATGTTTCAAATACAGACGATTAAATATATAGTAAAATATATGCAATAATATACTATTTTATGTCAAAAAAAACTTAACGAACTGTAATTGCAAAATTGCAATTTAAATTGTTATGCAAATGACGTTTGTTCGTTCTGTTTATCTCGATGCATCTGCTCACTTAATTCGTCTGTGCAGTAAACAACGATGAATATCTACAAAGCGCTAAATATTGTTTACTGGAATTCTGAAGCTTATTCAGATATTTTTGAAATATTCAGGAGCTTAACACAATATAGTCATATTTACATACATTTGAGTTTCATACGCTAACTGTAGAATTAATCCCAATTCATTGTGAATGAACTCGTCCCATCGATCAGAGAAAAAGTAAGTAAACTATGTAGTAGTACCGCGTCCGTAATCTAAATTAGAAAAGACATTCGCACGTCGCAGACTTGTTAAGTTGATAAGATTACCGTGGTTGACTTCAGAAGTAGATTGCAACGGATATGCTCCTTTTGTCACACTATTGTGTTTTCTCAACAACTTTCAACTGTCCACTTTCCTACATTTTAACTACACATTTGGAGGAAGTGCTAGCCTCTTTTAGTAGCGGATATGGTCATCTTAATTTCGATCTCTTTGCATAGTTTAGCACTATCACATACTAGCGTTTAGTAGTAGGACTTAGTTTGACAATAATCAGGAATCGGTAAGTCCTTAATGAGTTTATGACTCTATCTAATAATATTAAATATTAACTAGTTATCATAATTGTATCTACCACATTCTATTATTAAATTTACACGCAACAGACGATTCTGATTAAGGAGAAGAAATCAAAACGATATAGAAAAAAGAAAAACTAAAATCAAATAACAAGAATACAAAATAAGCGACGATGTCGCTGTCACAATTATCCGATTTTTGATCTCAAAATGGTTTAAAATCTTATATACTTCTAGTAGATTGTATATAACAGTGATGATATCATTAACTGTAGTAGCATTTTTAGTTTATATTTATAACAAACTCTTAGTAAATATTTTTGTTATTAAATCATTTCCAAACCTACTTTCGTTTTTGTATGAAAATATCTATGAACTATAACATTTTACAACTTCGATAAGGCTTCGATGTACACATAAAGGCCCTTTTTGGTATTCGTATTTTATTCCAGCTATGAATAGACCTCGTTTGTAATATATGATAAAGTTTCTTCTCGTGCAAATAATATGAATATATATATCGTGAATATAAACCGATTATTAATGTTTTTCTCAAAGTATAGAGATTTTTCTTAATATTTCAACAAATCATAAAGTATACATCAACACAACATTTAATGTTAAAATAGATATTGTCGTCTGATCCTGAAATTTCACTTCATCAGGTCTATTACAATTTATAATGTAATGCAAATAGCAGTATTAATTGTAACAATTCATTTTACCCTAAAATTTTACTTATACCGATAAAAAATACCGCATACCCAGCACTTTAGTATCACATGTATAACTTATGTGAATATTACGGATTTATATTACTCGTTAATACTTTTACGATCATCTCAAACAGTGAAATTTGGTTTGTAATAATATAGTAAATTTCATAATAAAAAAAATAAGTTTTACAATAAAATATTCGAAATTATAAAAAATACTTATTACAGTAAAAATATGACGTTGCTGGAAGCCCATATTCGTCTAACATTTGTTATTAAGTTCTCTCTACGTATGTGTGAATGATATATGAAATATGCACTTTTTAATTTATTTACTTTGAACATCTACAAAGAAAATCTTTTTCGAAAGAAAAGGCCCATTTTGGCTTCCTTCTAAATGGTGATTGCATTTTAAATATAGTCTGATTTCCATAAGCTTTTACTTACAAGGCATTAAAAAACAATGAAACTACCAAAATCTAAAATTACAGACATAATTTTAAAAGACATCTTATGTCTTTCAACAGGTTCATTTTGGAATATTCATAGATTTTCTTAATAAGCAAAAAAGTATAATAATAGTTAAATATTCTTTTAGGTTTACAGGATTTCAATTTGATTGTTTTAATTCTGTTTGTAATTTTTGTTTTATATCACTGTTTTGTTGTACATTTTATATATTACATTTAAAAACATTATACTCTAATATAACATTACATTTATTTTATTGTTAATAGTATTTTCATATATCTAGATAACCTGTAGGATAAAGATCTATTTCGAACTGTAGAAACGTGCAAAAGCTTAATCCTTCACATTGTACCTATCATTATGGTTTAGATACGCAAATATTACAATGTTATTTATCGTACCAAATAAACCAGAGAGATTTATGTGTAAAGAATTATAAAGAATAAAGAAGAATAGAGACTTAAGAATAAACAGAGAGAATAAACAATTCATTACACGATAAATAATATAAGAACTTCTTTACCCACAGAATATATTAATATAATGAATGCATTTAATGTAATGGAGGAATCTCTTTAAAACGGTACAAGGAAAATATAACATTATATTCCAACGAAGGCACCGCAGGATGTTACCACTTTTTCGCTTTATAGTAGTCTGAGGCGTTACTTAAATTTATTCTTACGAAACAAGTACAAGTACAATTATACAACCAATAAACAAAACTATAGAAGTAATAATTTAAAACAAATTAGATGTATAATATTGAAAAATAAAAAAATAAATGTTGCACTTGAAAATACCATCTGAGTAGAAAATTTTTAATCTTATAACGTTATCAATACGTAAGTAGGTGTAAGTTACTTTAAAAAAATAGACAAAAAAGACTTAAAAAATGTTGCAGATTCAGTAAATCAAAATTTAAAATATATACTTGAAATTATTACAAACTTAAGGTGCTAAATTAATATTAGTATTTGCTTAATGTTAAGCAAAAACTAATATTAATTAAGCACCTTGGTAGCTCAATTAGCAGAGTAAAGCAAAGATATCTCAGATACGACACACTACCTGCACAATACCTGCGAAGGTATAGTGCAGGTATAGTGTGTTGTGATGCCTATTGAATGAACATACATATATTTTAAACATACCCAAGAACATGAAAAGCTTACAAGTGGGTGTAAAATTGGATATTTCAAACGCAATAATTTAATAAAAAGTTAAATATATTTTAGATTGAACTCTTATTATCAAAATCGCTTAAATATATATAAAGACTGCAGCTGTAGGGTTGGAATTTAAATTCTTATTCAAATGAGGTTCGTTGGTTCTGTTTATATCGGTATATCTAATCATTGTGCAGTACACAATAATGAATTTATAAACCGATAAATATTATCTACAGTCATTCTAAACTTTAGTAAGACATTGTTTTAATATTTACACAATATACTCAATGTCGAATAAATTTTAAATGTGTTTAATTGTTTTATAGTGTGTCGACTATATTGTTTACAATATTTTTGGAAAACATGCTAATATCTTTTAGTATTGTCAATATATAGCAACTTTTTATTATAATTCCAGTATCCCTTGATTTGCATATGTAGTTAATCTCTTGACTGAACGTCATGGACGTCGCCATTACTTACAAGATCCTTGTACTTATTTCAACAATAATGAGTAGTCAGCACCGTCTTATCAAATAAAATACTCTATCCAATAATATTAAATAATAACTAGTTGTCTCAAGCCGATCTACCACAATTTATGATTATATTTACGAGCAACAAACGACTCGGTTGCGTAGAGATAGAAAAATAAAAAACAGACAACAAGAAAATGAAAATACAACGATCTCACTGTCATAATTATGCGGTTTTTGACCTCAAAATGTTTTGAAATCTCATAATTATAATAGAAACAAAATTACATATACATACAATTACATATACATACATTTAGAAAATTAGTGAGTAGTGAGAGAATTAAGAAGAACCAGCAGAAGACTTATCTATTGTTTCTTTTAAATATTTTTTTTTCTTTTTGCCAATTATATTTTATTATGTTTTGACCAAAAAACTGAAGAAGTTTAAAAATGTTATAATATTCATGTTGTATTGTTGTAATGATCAATGAAATTGTTAAAAATATAAGCAACAGATCTGTAAGGTTAATTATTTAAAACTGTGTAATTTTGGGAATGTAGGACTTATGAGGAAAAAATCGATACACCCTGTTTTTAGAAACAAATAAGAGGAATATTTCTTTTACTTTGGAAATAAAGTTTACATAACTCTGGAGTGAATTTAAATGTCGATCAAATTACGCATGTATAAATATCGGTATGGTATAATATGTGACATCATTAAACAAAGATGGAAATTAAGTCGAAAATATTTATGAATCTCCGACCGAATCGGGATTCATTATTCCACCGGTTTCTAATATCATTGGCTTCGTATATTATATATATATATAAAAATGTAAATATAAAAAAAACAATAGTGATGACAATAAAGAAAGGTACAGAAGAGCTAGAAATCATTGCAATAAGGTGTGTAGGGACAAGCAACGACGCCATATTTATAAATCTGTCATTGTACTACTACTACTACTGCATTGGTGAAAATAACAGATGACATAAGACATGGTATGGAGTGCCGTAAATTCACGGTCTTAATTTTACTACATTTCAGTAATGCGTTTAATACCGTGGATTTTGATATTCTGCTTGCTACTTTAGGTTCTATTAACATATCTCCTGTGGTACTTGACTGGTTTCATAGTTACTTGCATGGTCGCCGCCAACGAGTTAAACTTGGTGACTCTTTATCGGATTGGTCTACAATCATGGCTGGGGTACCGCAAGGTGGCGTGTTGTCTCCTCTTTTATTTTCTATATTTATCAATTCTGTTAGTGATCATATTTTTTCTCCCTACCACCTTTATGCTGATGACCTTCAAATTTATATTCAGGCAATTTTAGAAGATTTACCTCAAGCTATTAATAATTTAAATGACGAACTTAGTAAAATCTCACAATGGAGTAATTCCTTTGGACTATAATTGGTAGCAAAAAACTTCATTCTCGACTCGACCTTGACAAATTACCTGGTGTGCTATTTGACAGAGTTTATATACCTTTCAGGGAATATGTACGCAACTTAGGAATAATCTTTGACCGTCATCTTTCTTGGGCACCTCAGATCAGTGAGGTGAGCAAAAAGATGTTTTCCTCAGTAGGAACTTTAAGAAGGTTGCGTAATTTTCTTCCCATTTCCACGAAGATTGCGGTGGCACAAAGTATCCTTTTCCCTATACTTGATTATGCAGATGTATGTTATTTAGATCTTAGGGAGGAGCAACTGAATAAGCTTGAGCGTCTTCAAAATCTTTGCATAAGGTTCATATTTGGGCTTCGAAAATATGACCACATATCTGAATTCCGTAAAAAGCTCAAGTGGCTCCCAATTCGCCTTCGCAGGAATACACATATTTTAAATCTTCTATATCGCATTCTATTCAATCCTGCCCTTCCTCCTTATCTAAAACAGCGTTTTAAGCTTCTTGGGGAATCACACAATCATACTCTTCGCTCCGTCAATAAACTTCTCCTAGAAATTCCTCCCCACTCATCTTCCTTCTATGCTAAATCGTTTACTGTTTACGCCGTTCAGCTATGGAACGCCCTTCCCTTACAAGCAAGAAATGCTAAGTCCCTACCACTTTTTAAAAATACTGTAAAAGAGTACTATCTCAAGCATGGTTAATTGGATTCATTTATATATATACGAGTATATATGTATATATCTTTTCTTCTTTCCTTTCTTGATGCCAAAATTTTAAGTGTTTCTATAATATATACTTATGTGTATTTTAAAATTATTTAAGTCTATTTTTTATATTTAAACATTTTTTTTTTGTATATATGTAAAGTATTTATACTTATATAGATTGACTATTTGTAACGTGTAAATTAAAAATATTTGTTTTTCTGGTGTGCAATAAAGTATATTTATTATTATTATTATATATATATATATACTATCTGAAGGTGGTAGACCATAACATCAGGTCGCCGGCAAGGTTACCACCCATCGGACAAAGTCGTGTCGCAAAGCGACCTAGTCGTGTTCCGGCACGTTGTTCGATGAAGCCGTCTATATGGGAAATGGGTCTGAACAGTTGCGTTGCGTTGGCGAACCGGTTTGGCGTTGAGTTGGTGCTTATTGTGTCGGGTGTCTAGTCGAGGAGGGTAGCGGGATCCGAAGCGACGGCTTTCCGCTGGCCGCCCGCAGATAGTTAGGGGCCCAATTAGTGGGTCAGCCACCCACGAAAGGCTGCCCCGCCAGCTGCGAAAAATCCCAGGGTGGCTCCATCGTGCTGGTTGGCGACCAGACGAGGAGGCCCGGTGGCGATCCCTGGGGGGGTTCGGGCGTCCCCGCAGTCTCCAGACTAGTCTCCCAGTGGCATGATATCACCAATTTTGACGTCGGGTTCGATACGTACCGCCTCGTTCAACTGCCATTTCTCATCCTATTCACTCTTATTTTTAATTTTTTTTTTAATGAAAAAGGCCAATAAAAAGATCAAGTTTTCACAGCGGTTGCACTCCTCCTCATTCAAAGTGCAGCTCACTAATATCAGGGGCTTGCACTCTAATCTCCAACCTGTCCACCACCACCTAGAGACAGAGCAACCGCACTTGCTCTTTTTGACGGAGACGCAGATACAATGTCCTTTGAGCACTGCGTACCTGGATTATCCCGGCTACTCGTTAGAGCACAACTTTCGCTCGCGTGCCGGGGTCTGTGTGTACGCGCGGAACGACCTCTGTATCCTGCGTCTCCGTCACCTTGAAGACCCCACTTTTTCTTCCCTATGGGTTTTAGTAGACACAGGAAACGAAAAAATCCTGTATTCCTGTGTTTACCGTTCGCACAGCGGTGACCAGGAGACAACTAAATTATTTGAGCATCTCGGTGAGGCTGCTGATTTGGCTCTACATCAGTATCCTTCAGCGCAGCTCGTCTTTCTGGGGGACTTTAATGCCTGTCATCAGGACTGGCTGTTCCCGTACCAGAAGACCGACCATGCTGGAAGAGAAGCGCGGAATTTTGCGTTGTCCTTCGACCTCTTTCAGCTGGTGAGGCAAGCGACAAGGGTACCAGATGTAGTAGGCCATACAGCCAATTGCCTGGACCTTCTGCTGACAACTGATCCGGACAGGTATAGTGTTGAGGTCACCTCCCCCTTGGGAACCTCCGATCACTGTCTGGTGAAATCTGTGTTTACATATTCCCCACCTGTTTTCGAACCACATGGTGTTAGGCGAGTATGGAAATACAAGTCAGCAGATTGGGATGAGATGCGTCACTTTTTTGCATCTTATCCTTGGCGGCAAGTCTGCTTCTCTTCTTTGGATCCGTCGAGTTGCGTGGGCGCTATAACCGATGTGGTGCATCAGGCAATGGAGTATTTCATTCCTTTTACCGACGTACCCATCGGTGGCAAAGCTCGCCCATGGTTTAATGCCGAATGTGGTCGTGCTGAAGACCGCAAACATTCGGCATACCTCATTTGGGCTGATGCTCGAAGCCGCAAAGCTCCGGATGTACGTTCAAAGAAGAGAGCCTTTAACCAAGCTGCCAAGTCCTATAAAAAGGCATTACGGAAGGCTCGACGCGATCGAATCGCTAAGAATGGCGAAAAGCTCTCTGTCAGACCTACTGGCAGTCGAGCTTTCTGGTCTCTTGCCAAAGCGATCGAGTCGAACTTCTGCCAACCCTCACTGCCTGCTCTGCTGAAGCCGGATGGATCTTTGGCCTATACAGCGACAGAGAAAGCGAATGTATTTGCTTCTCTGTTCGCTGATAATTTGCATCTAGACACTGGCAATGCTTCTCCAGCACATCTTCCTCACTGCGGTATTTCGATGCCGGAAATTCGCATCACCAACAAAGAGGTATGGAGAGTATTGTGTCGTCTTGATGTGAATAAAGCCAGTGGTCCTGATGGTATACCAGCCATTCTGCTGAATACGTGCGCAGCTGAGTTGTCTCCTGTATTGACACGTCTGTATCGCCTCTCTTTCAAGACTGGAATAGTGCCGAAATCCTGGAAGCTTGCAAACGTGCAACCAGTGCCCAAAAAAGGCAGCCGTGCTAATCCTGCCAATTATAGACCAATTTCAATCACCTCCATACTCTGCAAGATTATGGAGCGTGTATTGAACACGCGCCTTCTAGCGTACCTTGAAGGTAACGATCTCCTCAGTGACCGACAGTACGGGTTTCGCCGAAATAGGTCCACTGGGGACCTTTTAGTGTATGCTACGCACGTTTTAGGCGAGGCCATCGAGAAGAACGGAGAAGCGGTCGCCGTCTCTCTGGACGTCTCGAAGGCATTTGACAGGGTCTGGCATGCGAGCCTTATAAGCAAGCTTTCAGCGTACGGCATATCTCCTGGTCTGATCGGCTGGGTAACGGACTTTCTCAACCAGAGATCTCTCCGAGTAGTTGTCAACGGGTCTTCCTCGGAACCCTTGACAATTAATGCCGGAGTGCCTCAGGGGTCCGTTCTTTCTGCAACTCTTGACCTGCTGCACATCAACGATCTGCTGAAGCCCGGTATCTATGGGTATGCAGACGACAGCACAGTTGTAGAAAGATACCTGCCGAGTAGTCAGGCTAGTAGAGATCAAGTACAGTCAGAAAGAGAAGCCATGGTGCAACGTTTGGGTGACAAACTTCAGGCAGTCTCCGCATGGGGCAATGCCAATCTTGTCAAATTCAACGCCACCAAAACGCAGACGTGTCTGTTCACCGCCAAAAGGAGCCGTTTCACCTTGGCTCCTACTTTCCAGAGTGTATCTTTGGAATACAGTGACCGGCTACAGTTGTTAGGCTTAGAGATTTCCTCGAACCTCAACTTTGGTCGGTGTATTGAGTCCAGAGCAAGAGCAGCTGCAGCGAAGCTTGCCGTTCTTGCGAAGGTCCGTCAGTACTTTACACCGGGACAGCTTCTTGTATTATACAAAGCACAGATCCGGTCGTGTGTAGAGTACTGTGGTCACATATTCGCTGGTGCCGCAAAGTCTCATCTTGCGGTTCTGGACTCAATTGAGAGGCGAGCAAAGAGGCTTATAGGCGATCCCGAATTGGTAGAAGCCAACCTCCATAGCCTTGAACACAGGCGTAGAATTGCTAGCCTCTCAGTATTCTATAGGATACATTTTGGTGAGAGTGCGCTGGAATTACACGACTTAATTCCTCCGTCCCCCTTCCATCACAGGACGTCCCGACGCACGGCAGGTTTCCATCCTTACGTTTTGGACATTCCCCCTGTCCGAACGAAGCGCTTTGCTTCGTCTTTTTTAATTCGCACAGCGAAGGACTGGAACAGCTTGCCTGCGTCGGTTTTTCCGTCCGAATACAGTGTGGGCGTCTTCAAGAGAAGAGTGAATAGGTTACTAAGTTAATGCGCTTTACCATCTAAGACTACATTTCCACTTTCCATCAGGTGGAATGTAGTCAAGCATTAACCTAGAAAGTATTAAAAAAAAAAAAAAAAAAAATATATATATATATATATATGTCGGGTTTTGGTTAGACATCAGGAAGAAAATTCAAATAGAATAACAAAATTTATTTACAGTTTAAACACACACAGAACAAAAAGAATAATTTGATTGATACAATTGTTACAACAGTTACTAACTAACGCGTAACAGAATTACAATAATTAAATGAATGAAATTAATCAGTAAGGTTATGTCGGGCGGTCACATAGGGCCTACTAACTGTCAGGGACAGAGTTCGGGCACCCACCGCAATACGAGCACTACTTATTGTCAAAGACAATTTTCGCCGCTCAATGCCTATATGGTGTATTCGACTATCAAGAGACAGTGATCCGTACACCGAGACGCAATCGTTAGAAATGCGTGCCGACTACTCGGAGTGGGCTGCTTTTATAGTCGATTCTGAAGGAAGGAGAAATTGTGTTTTCTCGAAGTACCCGCAACTTGCGTTCGGTGTACGTTCCACCGGCGCCTATTGGACGCTGTTCCTTGAAGCCGCGCATAAATAGCGTGACTGCCGACATATATATATGATTCATGAGCTATCTACCTACAATTTAGATATAAAACATCCATAGTATTCTACAGTTTTTTTATAATTTCAAATCCCTTTCTCAACAGTTTAAATTATATTAATACGAGTACTACTGGAGATTAGTAAATAAGTACTTTATTACGATATTAGTGTACATGACCTAGATATATTATATATATAAAGGGTCAATTGCACAAGTAGTTTAAAGGTGATGATAAAGGTCGATTAAGCTATTGTAGAACTAGTTAGAAATTGATGACAAAATGTGATATTAAAATTTTGGCCAAAACTGAGTAATTTGGGTTAATTATAAGGTAAATTTCCTTATCCTTAATGTTTATAAAGGGGAAATTATTCGAAATTATTTTGTATATTACTTGCACATGATATATATTATGTATAACTCCCTCTTCTTTACATTTCTTTATTCTGAACTAGTAAATTGCTTGAGCAAAAAATAGTCCATAAGATTCCCTACCTTTCTACATATTTTGTTCGATAAAAATATTCATTATTCATCCGCAATACATAAGTGATGTCGTGGTTGAAAAGTTTTGGTTAAGAAAAAATTGACGTCGAAACCCTCATATGGATTCAGGAGCTCAATTTATCTCTTTACGCAGCGATTGATCCTTAACTTTCGTAGTTTCATCATTTATCATTTAACAGGGTTTGGTGCGTTGTTGTCTATTTCTAAAAGTCGTAATGATTAAAAATATTAGTGATATATTTCAGCTGCGATGATATGTATAATGTATCAAGTTATTTAATGGTGTTAAATAATTCGTTTTTTCCACAAAAATACATACAAATGTATATATAAATCCTTTTAAATACACTGACCTTTGAAGATCAAAGAAAAAGGAATAGGATGTGGCAGTTATAGTAATAACAGCAAATGGAAGTTAGTTTTTCTGCTAAAAAGGATTAGTGACCAAGAGTATCACGCTCACATACAAAGTCTTCGTAAACAAAAAATCCATTCAAATATTGACCTTTTTTCGTCTTTATAAGGTTTACTTTTCTTTGTTATGGTATCAAGATGTGCTTTTCTGATACTCGGTTAGGAAATGTTCGAGATAGTTGGCCAAGATAGGGTTGGGTCTTTTCGCTTTGAACCACTCTTATGTATTTTGGCAATATCACTTAATGTAATCACTAGACCAAACAATGTTCGAGAGACGGATATAGGTATGATATTAATTCAAATATTCATATTATTATGTGCTGTTGTGTGATATTGAAGTACATTTAAGAAATGTTATTTAGTCTGGGAACTGTTTTTATCTTGAACTGAAATTATTACTTTTGACTTCCATTAACTATTTGTCACTAAATAATTTTGAAATTATAATTAATTGATAGGGATTTTAAAGTGTCTGAATCAAAAATAGCAATAGTGGCAACCATTAACAAAGGATTTAAGGAAAAAATGCCGTTGGTAATAGAATCCAAACAAGGATTATGTTAGAAGAATATAGCTCCAAATATAGACACATCTTAGAAAGATATGTTTCCGGCTAACAAATATATTTTATAACTTTTTGGGTTTCTTAATGTTAAATAAAATTGACAACAAATTGACAAATATTAGTGTTGCAAACAAGATAAAGTACTATATTATTTATATTACATTTTTAATTAGTGCGTTCAAATAACAGCATAATATTTCGTTTTAATATACCGTCAAGATATTCAAAGACCAGAGGTCTTTGAAGTGAAAGACTCATTTACAAGACTTAATAGACTCCAGACAGACAGATTTAATAGACACTGGTGTTTTGCTAATATTTGCAATGACATCTATTTTATCTCTACCTTTCTTAGTAGTTTTCATGACATTTAAGACTTAATAAGTATAATACAATTCTTTAACATATTTTTACTCAACTTGTGATTATATATTTTAACAAAACACATAACAATAATAAAATATAAATATAAAATTAGTCAGAAATGTACTATACAGCGGGTATTAACGCAGAAGTAAATATGAATTTATTCCCTTGAGCTACAATTGCGGTACATGTTGCGAAAGACTTTTAGCAATATTTTTAAAGAGTATATAATTATAATCACAAATTATTTATAATGGACTAAATAGACTAAATTATTTATAATGAATATAATAGAATAGAATAGATAGATGGATATGGTTTTAAACCTAATGATAATTATGAAATTTTTTAATAGACTTTTAAAAAACCTAAAATTTTAATTGATTCCAATATTAAATCGGTTTCCAATATTAAAATATTCGACTTACACGCTTTTCGTTATTGTAATTAGTATCCTTTAACAATTATTATATCATTAACTTCCTGTCTATTTTTCTTCTGTTTTTTTCTTATTACAAACACTTAGAAGCAGATGCCAAGGAAAAACGTTAAAGTTCACTTAAAGTATAAAATATCATCATATTAAGGGTTTAGGCCTTCTGTTTTCCAAAATAATTAAGTTTCACCGTCTAAATGGGACAATTATTATACCCGTATAAAATTAATATATATTATAGCAAAATTCCTTGCCGTGTCTAAACATGTTAATAACGTAAAATATTCAACCGAATTTCATACGATTATCACTAATATACATGGAGATTAAACAACAATTTTAGTAAGTAACTTGTTTATTTACTTCATTTTATTTATAAAAATTATAGTAGGTTAATTCTTATTACTTACTTCTGATGGAACGCAGTATTTCTATACGTTTATATATATTGAATGCTACACATATAAAGTCGTGGTGAGTTAGATGTTTTGTTTGTGTATTAATGTCAGTTAGATGTTTTTATTCTTTGTAAGAGAAAACAATTTTATGAAAGGAAATAACTACTTTTCATTTTAATTCACTTTAAGTCTTATGTTGATTTTCAAAAATGCGTATTTGAAAGTCTTTCGATGACAGATATGAAGAAAAGATATTTTATGTTCTTAAAGTGAATCTAAAGGATAATCTGTGAGGCACTGAGTGTCCGAATTCCCCTGAAACCCCTTACAATCAATAGCCAAGGTTATAATCGTTTTAAATATATATGTATAACTGTTGGGTTTGGAAAGATATTATATAGAAAATAATAATTATATTGGTTCATGGTTCTTGGTAATTTTGATTGCACAGGATCCAAATTTAAATAGGAAGTCCGATAAATATTTGAAGTATTGGTAAACTTTAAAAACCGATAATAGGATTTTCTGGGGTGAAATATTTTCTTGTTACCTTCGTTACTTAGAGCCGCTCTGCTTAGATTGTCACAAGCCAGCCTGATTGCACAAACGTTTTCCAAACTGTTGAATATTTCACATCCATCCCACTTTTGCTGAAAAGATAATTTTAAAGAGCATGTTCATCATAATTCTCATTTCATTTAACAGATACCGCTTTCACACTCATTCAATTAGTACGAAATGACGAGCTGTTAAGTTTAAGTACTAGTTCAATGAAGAGACAACGACAAATCATTGAGCAAATGCTGAACACTCATTTCTTTTTTTAAACTAACACACTACCATCATAAAACTAAAAACTTACTATGCTAAATAGTATATTATGAAATAAGTTTCTTACTTCAATACCGAAGATTTTCCTTTGAAGTTCATATCCTTAGTAGCTAAAAACGTCAAAATCCTTATCCCTCCGCTAGGATTGTCTATGCGGATTGTTACAGAGTAAAACGATATCATTAATATAATGACAAATTCACTGCCAAAATAATAAAATTACAGTAATAATTTTTCAGTAGTTAAAATAAAAATATTTAAATATTAAAAAATTCAATTATGTAAAATTAATATCACTTAAAAAAAAAATATGGTAAAGTAAAAGATTGTGTAAGCAAACACTTCAGATAAATTATTAAATAAATACAATAAATTTAGTTTTTATTTCCATAATAAGTAACCATTATTATATTTAATAAACAATTTACCTAAGCATTATAGTCACTTGAAACCTGAAATGTCAACAAAACCTCGCATCGATGATTACACAATCAGGTAAGCTTATTGCTTACGGGGTACAGTTGATCAAAAGAATTGCGGTCTTGCGCGAATATTTATCGCTTAAGCCGAGCTCAATGGCACTATTGAAGCTTTTTATTGGCTCTTCACAAATCGTCTTGGCGAAATAAGTTCGTGCTAAACCCCTCTTTGAAAATGTAGAAGGGCCTCTCCTTTCTTATAAAGAGAATACTTTACAGATTTGCAATATAAATTTAACTGAGAAATAAACTTTATGTTTTGTCAGTTATATTGAAGTTCTTTGGAATTAATAAAATAAAATCTTGGATATTACATTATAATATTTGAAAAGTGGAAATCTTATTTCCTACACTACTATGTCAAATAGTAGGAAAAAAGTTAATGAATTAATTAATATAATATAAAACTTTTATATCAAAACGAGTCTTCAATCAAGAGCTTAATATCACAAAGTGCAACACTATAAATGAATAGCAAAATTGTATGATGTTTGGAAATTTCTTTCAGGTTCTCTTTAGAAAGAATATTCACTATTTTCCTCCTGTAGATCTTTATGAAAAATAGAACATAGACGGAGTTTCTTTAAACGTGATGAGTCAAAGAACTTTCACATTTAGAATATTGTAGTCTTCTTAGCCCGTTTAGGGTAATTTATTGCCTAGTGTAAGATATTACTATATACCTAACTCTAAATATATATTTATATATTTCTGAAGCTAGTAATCAGAACGTTTATAGATTTTTTGTATAAGGCTACCTTTTTGGTGATGTTTTTAACTAATAACGGAAGATTATACATTGTGTTACTAATTAGACCAACAATTGTTATTAGGTATGCTCCAGCTCCCTGTTCACTAAAGTCAAGCAGAACGAGTTAGTAATTGAAAATACTATTTAATATAACTTAAAACTAGATATTTTTATTGTTCAATAATTGAATAGGACATGAAACTTTATAAAAAAGACAAGTCGTTACTTAATATAATACTTTTAAAAACACACAAATCTTGAGAAATGATAAAATATAAACAAAAATAAAAAAATATATTAATATTTTTACTTACCAACAAAAGATCAAATTCATTTTTTAAGCTTTCAAACTTTTGTTTCATTTGTTTAGCCATTCACTTTATCCACAATTTAATATACAAAAACTTGAAATTGTTTTTACGTTTCTGTGAAAATGTTAATAAAGTTCGCTAAGTATGGATGGAGTAAGTATGGATCAATTTCCATAACATACATGATGAATCGTATTGCAAGATATGTAAAATTATTTCGAATTATACCCCTATGTAACATTCATAAAACCTCCAAAGTTACTGTTTCAATTTCATATTTGTTTTGCTTTGTAATCCAACTACAGAATAAGCCTTATTTGAGATCAGTAAAGTTTGTTATTTGCTCATAAACAAGCAAAATGCCTTAGAATGGCAATCCAAAGAAACCAAATAGGTATTTAAAAGTATAATTATTTCCAAAAGACAATCTCAACCGTAACTATTCAGGAATTTTATTCTCGCAAACGCTCCCGCGAAATAAGTTCAATTTCAATCTCTCAGCAAATTTATATTTGTTAGTCCCTCTTGCGTATTTCGTATACAATTTGGATGTATAAGTCCGTGACAATTTATATTAGATTTATTTCCTTACATTTTAAGAATGGATATCCTTCATTTATACCCATTATTTTTATTTATACGATTATTTGTTTATTTGTTTACACAAGAAAAGAACACGAAATTTATTTATTATTAATTAGACTGTATACTATATTTTTATTATTATTCTTAATAATTCGTCCGTTTCAAAAACCTAGTTCAGATATTTTTATGAAAATATGTGTGATCAATAGTAAAATAAAGTAATTTGTAGTTACGATAAATATTACAACACATATCAATGATACATTAAAAACAATTTAAATTATTAAAATCAATACATGACATATAGGAAACTAATTTAGGACAAAAAAGTGGAACTTATATTTAAATATATATAATATTATATAGAAAAATAGATATTTATTATTTCTTTATTATGTCTAAAACATAATATATTCAGAATATTTTTAAATATAAAAGAATCATAAGAAAGTTCAATAAAAAGTATTCAAAGGTGTTACTACTTTTCTCGCCCGAAACAATATAAATATTTCTTTTGTCATTTAGACTCTTTTATTTTCGTGTTTATTTTACGGACGAAGACAGTTTTCTTAGCATATAAAATTCGCTAAAATGGCCTTTTTCGCAGCGACTAAGCAATTGTCTCTTGAAAAACGGGGGTGGAATAGACCCTTGTATAAATATTAACACAGAGTGTGTTTACATTGTATAAAAACCGTAAGTACGGGTGAATCAAATTATTTATTATGCTTTTACAAATCTACACCCAGATCTTTTTCTAGATGGAAGAAATCATTTTAAAAAGCTGATATTATAATAAATATAAGAAACTAGTTAATATTTTTACGACATTGAAAGGATTGTTCGATAATATTTAGCGTGATAAAAACATTGTGAGGATTTTGGTAAAATGAATTTTCTTTAATAAATAAAATGAGTACAATAGCAATATAAATTCTGTATAGCGAAGCTTTGTTACGGTGAAATAAAAATATCGGGCGAACAAAAGCTTTTTGGAGGCAACAGTGAATAGGCTATTTTCTAGCCGCTCTTCACCTTTGCCACTTCCCATTACGCGAGATTGTATGATGAGTTATTTTGTATAACATGATATTATTATATAATATATGAAATTTATGTAGACTATATATTTCTAAAGGTGAATAACATAGATTCTTAGAAAAATCTTTCTTTTAAATTTAAACCAACTCTTTTAATTTATTTTCAGTTGATATTTAGAAACCATTACAGTTGGGTCCATTTAAACATTTTGAATAAAAAACTCAGTGTGTGAGAAAACATTATTAATAATATTAAGGTGAACTAAAGTTTGAAAAATGTTGCTTTATGCTGGTATATAGATTATAGGGATTGCAAAATCAATTACATAAAATTGTGATGGAAAAATGAAGTGTTATGTAATTATGTGAATTGCTAGCAGTGATGTGGATTCCGGCGTTCCTGTATTTGCTGAGTCAATTTGGTATGTATTTTATTATTTTCCTATTTTAACATAATTATGTTTGCTATTTGTTTAACATAAAGAAATTAAAATTTATTTTAAATCTAAATCCAGTCATTAAACTAGTTCAGCTCATCAAAGAATTAATATGAGTTTTTGAACTAAATATTAAAATACCTTATTAGTAAAGAAGTAGTCACTTTCTTTTAATAATATTTTAAGTAATCCATGCACCTAAATTATGGTTCCTTGAAGTTTTTCTTCATACCGTTTTAAAACCTAAAAGTGATACTGAAATAAAAACTTTGACGTTCATAATTATTATAGTTCATTATGATATAATATTCGGACAGTTACATATTTTATTCAATAACATCAAAATACTTTATGTATATATACTTAGCTTAATCACAATACATTTATAAATAAGTTTTTTGAGTTTTATCGAAACTAATAGCCGCGTTATAAAAAAATATATATCGGCAGGACATCTAAAAGTTATTTACTAAACCTCTGTTACAATACTGTTTTAGTATTAAAGGCATGTCCTTTCTTTTACCCTTGACAACTTGTGTGTCATGAACTACGATAATCTATTAAATAATAACAACAACTCACACTACTATACTATTCTTATTTTATATCCATTTTATTTTTCGTTGAGTGCGCTTTTTTTCAAAGTGATTGTTTTTTTTCTTCCTTAGATTACGATCCCGTAGGGATTTCGGAATAATAAATAGCCTTTATCACTGACTAATAATGTAGTTTTAGATAGGTGAAATAATTTTTAAAAACAGTTTTGTAATTTTTAAGATTACCAAATACATACAAACATAGATTCAAATCTTTTATATTTAATATACTCGTAGACCAGAAACTTTTTGTTTATAGTTGTTATTATTTTTCTAAAATTTTATTTTGTAGAGGATTTAATAAAAATATAAAATGATTGAAATTTATACCAAGTATCGATGGCATAAAGTATGTACATATATAATAAAAATTCTAAGAAAATTAATTTAACATTCACATGACTATCCAACCGCTTAAATCATTAACTTATACAAATTTTCATAATGACCGTTTTAGTACATAATATAATTTATTTCCTTATTCCTTTATAATCATTATCCAAAGACCACCTAAAGTATATAGAGAACTATTTAATGTAAACAGTAACTATCTCTAACAAAATGCAAAATCAATTACAGAACACGTGATAAGGACAAACTTATATTGCTTTCTTTTGGGTAAAAAATCAATTGAACTTTACTTTAAACTAATATCAAAGCGATTTCTTTCAATGAAATTTTGCTTTAATAAGTACCATATTTAACATTTGTTCTCCTTGATAAATATATAATGAAATAGGCTTTACCTCGAATAGAAATGTAAACTGTAAACTCCTGGGACAGTGCCCCATAGCTCAGCAAACTAAAGTATCGTGTTGATGTCCGCTTTGGTAATATTCTATTTTATTTAATCACCAAAATTTTAGAAATTGTTAACTAATGAGTCTAAGTTTACTAAAATTCATCATATATTGCTACCGAATTACGCATTTGCTAATATCTCTAAATAATTCAGCTGTCTTTACCGAAAGGTAAATAATTCTTTGGAATACAAAATCTTGGACGTTGTTAAGGTATTAATATAATATATTTTACACCCATACTTTTTTAATGTTATTAATTTAATAATTTGATACTTGTTTTCAATTGATAATGACATAAAACCTCTAGATAAGGATACGAAGCCTTATCTAGGGTTTTAGGTCATTGCCTTAATTAGGCTTTGCTAAATAAGTCCTGAATCAATATTGTTTCTAGGTAATTGTCAAGACATGTTAATATATTACCATTTTTATTCAGATAAAAACATATTTAAAAAAAAGCGTCATATAAAAGAAAATTATTTAAAAAATGAATAAATAAAAATATGTAAGTTAGCTAAATAAAAATACTAAATAATATAAGATCTTAGGAACACTAAAAAGTAGCGATATTTTAAAGATATTAAGTGCATATTATGGCTATATTACGGTAATCTCGACTTAGTGTAACGAGCTTATGCCTTCACTTCATTAAAATCATGTACTTAAAGCAGACCCACTTAAGATTACCGCTAAGTTCAATCTTAGAGCAGATTTTCTTATAATATTTTAAGTATAATAAACTTCTACTTTATAATATTTTCATATATCATAAAATACAGTTCTGATAGTCTGAAAAACTGCCTTTTAAAAGTTTTCTTTGGTCTTAATTTTTTTTTTATTAATTTTAAATAAATTACAACTACATTTAGAAAATTAACTGTGAGAGAATTAATAAAAACCAGCAGAAGACTTTTATTTATTGTTTTTTTTTTAATATATTTTTTCTTATTTGCCATATACATTTTATTTTGTTTTGGCAAAAAACTAAAGAGGTTTAATAGTGTTATAATATTCATGTTGTATTGTTGTAATGATCAAAGATATTGATAAAAATATAAGCAACAGATCTGTAAGGTTAATTAATTAATACTTTATATGTTACACAATATATACATGCTCATATTTACGAGTATTTGCAAGGGAAAATTTTATTTTTGCTAATATTCAAAACACTATCCGAACGGGAACGTTCATAGAATCTTTTTATTTACTATAAGAAAAACTGTTTGGAAAGTATGTCAGCATTCTATGAAAATCTTACGTTCCGTCCCTTATAGCAAATAAATAACAAAAAAACTTCAACAAAATAGGATAAAATTCTCTACAGATCCGACTATATAAAGTACCTAAGCTGTTTATTTTGGCCTTAGAAAAATTACGGCTTGGGTTCAGTTTCATTTTAGATTTATTTTTTCACAAGGGCTAGTTCTTTTGGGTTCGCCCATTGCCACGCTCCCTTGGCCCGTGTAATTTTGGGAATGTAGCACTTATGAGGAAAAAATCGATACACTCTGTTTTTAGAAACAAATAAGAGGAATATTTCTTATACTTGGAAAATAAAGTATACATAACTTTGGAGTGAATTTAAATGTCGATCAAATTACGCATGTATAAATCTCGGTATGGTATAATATGTAACATCATTAAACAAAGATAGCAATGAAGTCGGAAATATTTATGAATCTCCGACCGAATCGGGATTCATTATTCCACCGGTTTCTAATATCATTAGCTTCGTATATTATATATATACAAGGGAACTTCCCGGCCCTTCGGGCCAGGAAGGGTCAAAGGTCACGTATGAGGTTGGCATCTACCCTATTTTGTAGCCTGATTCAATAGCTTTTTTTTGATGTATTACACATTATTGTGTGATTTGTGGGTGATAAGTGATGCGCGTGCATACAGAGTCAATTAGCTCATTATTATATAGTAAGGATGATTCATGAGCTATCTATCTACAATTTAGATATAGAATATAGTATAGTATTCTACAGTTTTTTTATAATTTCAAATCCCTTTTCGAACAGTTTAAATTATATGAATACTACTGGAGATTAGTAAATAAGTACTCTATTACGATATTAGTGTAGATGACCTAGATATATTATATATAAAGGGTCAATTGCACAAGTAGTTTAAAAGTGATGATAAAGGTCGATTAAGCTGTTGTAGAACTAGTTAGAAATTGATGATATTAAAACTTTGGCCAGAACTGAGTAATTTGGGTTAATTATAAGGTAAATTTCCTTATCCTTAATGTTTATAAAGGGGAAATTATTCAAATTTATTTTTTTATATTACTTGCACATGACATATGTTATGTATAACTTCCTCTTCTTTACATTTCTGTATTCTGAACTAGTAAATTGCTCGAGCAAAAAATAGTCCATAAGATTCCCTAACTTTCTATATATTTTGTTCGATTAATATATTCATTATTCATCCGCAATACATAAGTGATGTCGTGGTTGAAAAGTTTTGCTTAAGAAAAATTTGAGGTCGAAACCCGCATATGGATTCAGGAGCTCAACTTATCTCTTTACGCAGCGATTGATCCTTAACTTTCGTAGTTTCATCATTTATCATTTATCAGGGTTTGGTGCGTTGTTGTCTATTCCTAAACGAACTTAAAAGTCGTAATGATAAAAAATATTAATGATATATTTCAGCCGCGATGATATGTATAGTGTATTAAGTTATTTAATGGTGTTAAATAATTCGTTTTTTCCACAAAAATACATACAAATGTATATATAAATCCTTTTAAATACACTGACCTTTGAACATCAAAGAAAAAGGAATAGGATGTGGCAGTTATAGTAATAACAGCAAATGGAAGTTAGTTTTTCTGCTAAAAAGGATTAGTGACCAAGAGTATCACTCTCACATACAAAGTCGTCGTATACAAAAAATCCATTGAAATATTGACCTTTTTTCCTCTTTATAAGGTTTACTTTTCTTTGTTATGGTATCAAGATGTGCTTTTCTGATACGCGGTTAGGAAATGTTCGAGATAGTTGGCCAAGATAGGATTGGGTCTTTTCGCTTTGAACCGCTCTTATGTATTTTGGCAATATCACTTAATGTAATCACTAGACCAAACAATGTTCGAGAGACGGATATAGGTATGATATTAATTCAAATATTCATATTATTATGTGCTGTTGTGTGATATTGAAGTACATTTAAGAAATGTTATTTAGTCTGGGACCTGTTTTTATCTTGAACTGAAATTATTACTTTTGACTTCCATTAACTATTTGTCACTAAATAATTTTGAAATTATAATTAATTGATTGGGATTTTAAAGTGTCTGAATCAAAAATAGCAATAGTGGCAACCATTAACAAAGGATTTTAAAAAATGCCGTTGGTAATAGAATCCAAACAAGGATTCTGTTTGAAGAATATAGCTCCAAATATAGACACATCTTAGAAAGATATGTTTCCGGCTAACAAATATATTTTATAACTTTTTGGGTTTCTTAATGTTAAATAAAATTGACAACAAATTGACAAATATTAGTGTTGCAAACAAGATAAAGTACTATATTATTTATATTACATTTTTAATTAGTGCGTTTAAATAACATAATATTTCGTTTTAATATACCGTCAAGATATTCAAAGGTCTTTGAAGTGAAAGACTCATTTACAAGACTTAATAGACTCCAGACAGACAGATTTAATAGACACTGGTGTTTTGCTAATATTTGCACTGACATCTATTTTATCTCTACCTTTCTTAGTAGTTTTCATGACATTTAAGACATTATAAAGTATAATACAATTCTTTAACATATTTTTACTCAACTTGTGATTATGTATTTGAACAAAACACATAACAATAATAAAATTTAAATATAAAATTAGTCAGAAATGTACTATACTACACTTATCACAAAAAAATTAAATAATAAATACATAAAAGCCGGGCTTTGTTTTATCAACCATTTAAATCCGAGAGGGTATTAACGCAGCAGTAAATATGAATTTATTCCCTTGAGCTACAATTGCGGTACATGTTGCGAAAGACTTTTAGCAATACTTTTAAAGAGTATATAATTATAATCACAAATTATTTATAATGGGCTAAATATGCTTCCAGAAGCTATATATGGACGTCAGAAATAAAATTATAAACCAGAAATGTCTATAAAATATTAACTTCACACATGACATAATTATAAAAGGTATAATTTTCGTTTCAAAAGTCTTTTAAAACATTTATACCCTTTGTCATAAATGTATCGTATGCGGTGGGTCTTAAAAGTTTAATTCTTTAGGTGTTTTTACGCGAGTTAAAATATAGTGATGTTGATAGTCCATTACCTCGTAACCTAGATTTAGTGTTGAGCAAGCAAGCAAGCAAGTTGATTTAAATTAAGAAATGCCTGAAATGAATTTTTTGCTAGTTTATCTGACCTACTTAGAATACATGTCAAATAATTCTTAAACATAAAAAAAGGGTCGAATGAATGAAAAAATCTTGTTAGAAAACTGACACTTAAATACCTATTTATTTAATATTACGTAAGTTTAGTTGCTTTTGATCCACATTTACGATTGAAAGATAAATTAAGTTATATATAAAATAAAAATATTTATTACAAGTACACGAAGCAACTAAGCAAGCGCTAATTGTCTTAATTGAATTGATGACCAGCAGTATCATCCTCACATACGAAATCATTATATTTGCCTCAATACAAAATTAAAATCTCTCAATATAGAATAGATTCGACTTTACTTTAACGTAATTTTCCTTATTAGTGGATTTGATGGAGTAGGATTTGAGCTTAGCGTATTGAAACAGTGGTTATTTATTTTAGTAATATTAGTTAAGCCCAGTCTACGTTAGACATCTTAATAGATTATCAAATATTATATCACCCCGGGGTGATATTATAATTTAGGTATCATAGATTTATTGTTACATATTTTTGTGCCTTCAAAGAGCTTAAACATAATGCATAGAAAAAAAATGTATCTATATATATTTTTAACAACGTAATTGAAGTGTAATTTTTATAAATGTTTATATATTGAGAAATAATATAATTTAAGAAAGAAAACTTTGTTACACGAGTTATTATGTAAGATACCTATTGGAAAAACAGAGCTTTATAAACATTTATGTCATAAAAAAAAACTCGTCTCATTTTGTCTATTGAAAAGAATTTAGGTCACTGAAGAATAGACAAAGAAAACTTTCTAACAATGTCACTATTTCAAGATCATTATCAGATTTTTGAAAAATGCTTTCTATCAAATGTTACTTAAAATGGAAATGTCATTTATGTAACAGTTTAAAAATTATGCAAAAAAAAGTTATGGTATTTATATAAATAACTTTTACATTAGGATTATGCTGTAAACTATGCTTTATGGTTTAGATAAAATAATGTTTGAAAAAAAATCCTATTGTTTACGACTTGATTTACTTTTAAATTATTATTATCTTAGCAGTTATGAAAAAAATATCGATATAATATGATAGCATGATATATACATATTACATAATATGTACGTAACATAAAAGTCATTACCATCAACCTCATAACTAATATATTATACGTCAATTGTATGTCATATTTATATGAAAGTTCTGTGACCCCTTTAAATAGTACGAGTACATAGCGTGAAGCCAAATTCAGCTCAGTCTTGTGATTTGAGAAGACCCATCTCTTGTAGAATTTAACCCTACGTTAAATGTTAGGGTTAAAAAAGGAAAACAAAAGTTAAATTCTCCCATTATCCTACAATTAGTATTTAGAAACTCTAAAGTAAAAATGCATTTATTCTAAAGGGGTTACAGTGATTATGTAGTTGAAGAAACGAATGTTTATGAATATTACTACTGATGATGATTGTAGAATGATTGCGTTTATTTGAAATAGTAATTTATTTTTTGTAATCGACTGTTATTCAAAGTAAACAACAATTACAAAGTACTATTCGTATTTTGCAGTTTTTTTGTATGTTACATACTTTTTACAAATATAATAATATTTGTTTTTAAATTAGACACTTAATTTTGTAGTGTAAAATCATTAGCCAAAAATGCTCTTTAGTAATGATGGTCAGGATCTCAGTGAAATTGCAGATATTAATAAATTAATAACAACAAAAATTCATGTCCCAACTATTATTGATGAAATAATTATTTCGATAGTTATACAAAATGTGATTTGAACTGAACTATAAATTATAAATTGATCAACTATATTCATTCTATTTGCGCATTCTATTTGCGCCTAAAGTCCTTTTTTAGGCAGAAATTTTATAATATATATAACCCTACATATCATATTTTCTTGGTTAAAGCATAGAATGGCACAGGAACGTAAATTTTAAGTACGTATCCTCCATACACGTTTAGGTCTCATCATTGAATAATATAAAGGTACAGTCACCCCGACATTACAGTCCATTAGTAGCTTGACCGATGTAACGACTAAGTTACTATATATACCGGCAGGTTCAGGTATTTGTTATTACAAATCGCAGAACTTTGTTAACAATATAAAATCAAATTTAAAAAGCTTTTGCAAGCTCTAGAACTTCCCAGGCTACTAGAACTGGTAAAGGATTTTAATTTCCCATTTTGATACACAAATTCTGTCACAGCTAAATATTTATTACGGTCATTAGAGAACGTCTCGGCCCAATATTATTAATTTAATCTGAAAATAGAATATTCTAAACTACTTATACCGAAATTGTAGATAGTTATAGCAACTATTTATATTAATATTATAGTTTCAGGTGGATGGTATTTAACTAAAATACTTAAGAGACTAAAAGTTTACTAAGAGGTTATAGTTTATAACCAACTCTCTTTGATTTCTTGGTATATTATATTTTAGTTATAGTATCAAATAATTATTTGTTAATATATATAAAATTAAATATTTATATTAATTACTATGTTCTTTTGATAATACTTATTTATTGCTGTTCCCTTAAAATATTTATTTGCTTGAGTAGCAATAATAATAATAATGGTAAAAATTGCGTGCAAATAGTCTATTTATTAAAAAAAATACGTACTCAAATTTTGTATTGCATAACTTATTTGCAGTAAATCATGACATGTTTAGTGAAACTTTGCAATAAACAGAAATAAAATGGAGTAATGGGTATAATAACAGTCGTAAGGTGTAGCCTTTTTTCATGATATTATTATGTTAAAGAAAAAGTAGTTATGTGATTTAACACAAATTATATCTAATATGTCTTTTAAAAAGTTATTTTAGTTTTCAGGTGTTTCACGCTCGTTAAAATATATTGTTGATTCACCATTAACTCGTAGCCTAGTTTAGACTTGAGAGAAAAAGTTTATACCTCTTTGTAGCGCAAAACTTCGCATTTAATTTAAAAAATGACCTGACATATTATCATATAAATGTTTTTTTTAAGTTCAGGTCATGTATTTTTAGGAATCCATTTAAAAAATATGTATTAACACAAGAATATACAACAACAACATAAAATCTTTGTTCAAATAAAGATTACACAACGATTTTATTTTTTAGTAATTTAATAAGGTCTTGGAGGTATCTCTTTTAAAATTATAATTAAATTTAGTAATAGAGTTCCCAACCTGCAAGCTTCCTACTGTTTAAATTTAATATATTATGAACACAAAGTAACATAATATCTTAAATATTTAAGGTAATGAACCATTAAGGCAAAAAATTCAAACATTATCAAGGACAATTTGTCAGTAGCAAAAGAAACAAGGCAAATAATTAGACTAATTTTGTGGAAGATTTGAAATAAAAATAATTTCTCAAAGTGCCGTACGTTTTTGAACATATATAAGAAATAATAAATAAGCTTTGGGTAGTTTTTTTTACTCATTAAATTTTTCAGTCAAATATTTAAATAAAACATAAGGTTAAAATGACTTAATTTTTAATGAACATTGTTATTTTCGATGTCATTCAGTATATTGTGTAATATATATTATGAATATTTTATTTTGTTCAGAGAAGACAAACAGGTTGTGATCGATCACTATAATAGGGTTTTCATTTCCGTTAACATTCGTTTCCACTTTGGATATCCTATTACATTTCACACTGTATTCATATTACGCGGTATAATAGATGGGATATAAATTCTCAAGATTTATAATTTATAACTAAGTGAATTTACTACCAATAAGGACTATAGATATATGATATTGTCATAATTAACTATGAAAATTTACATTGTCATATGGTTCTTGAAATTAAAAAAAATTTGAAGAGAAATAAATTTTTATATTCCAGAAGTTTACTTATTTGATACGGTTTTTATTATAACATAATATGGAGATAGAACGCGTATCCGAATGTAAAAGCCTAGGAGTTTTAATGGATGAACAACTAAGATTTAAAAATCACGTGAAGCAGACGATTCGCGCTTGCTTCTATCGCCTAACGATAATGTATCGCATAAGAAAATATTTAAGTATAAAAGTACGTATTATATTGTGTGAGTCTCTTATTTTGTCAAAGCTCAATTACGCCGATGTTGTGATAGGACCTAGACTTTTGGCATGTACCAAGCGTCTCATTCAGAGTGTTCAAAATGCTTGCGCAAGATACTGTTTCAAAATTCCTCCGCGTTCTCACCTTACACCATTCTTAAATAATGCCCACATGCTGAAAATGGACTATCGTAGACAGTTACATTTTGCCACACTACTGTTTGGGATAGTTAAATATAAAATGCCTCCATATCTTTATCACAAATTAAAATGGGTTGGTGAAGACGCATTATACAAGGGCTACGTCGAACATGCTGAGTATGTCTCACTTTAAAACAGCAGCTTTTCGTGGTAGCTTCAAATATACGGCAACTGTGCTGGAACAACCTGCCTCCTCCTCTTCGTGTAGTAAATATGATGAACGCATTTAAATTAAAATATAAATCATATCATCAATTTACAGTTACATAATAATTAATTTTTTGCTTAGACTTAAACTTTTTACAATTAGTATTAAAGTATATTTGATTATCCTACCTCCCGGTTTATATCCTTTAAGCGATCACGTTGTTCCTTTTACCTACTGGTTATATTTCTTTACATCATATCTAATATTTTTTTTACTACTTTGTGATTTAGGTTCATCTTACGATAAATACATATTCTACGTATATTGTATGTGTATGCGTGAATGTATATAGATATATTTTTCTATGTTTTTACTTAAATTGTGTGTATATGTGTATCTTTATAATATTATAATATTATTATTATTCTTTATAAAATACGTATTTTAGTTCCAGTTCCTGTTTTTGTGTTTTCTCTTTTGTTTTTCTTTTATAATTATTGTGAAGTTAATGTTATATTGTTATTGTCATTTTCAATGAAGGAACAGTGCGACCAGGCTCAATAAATGGCAGCCACAGAATACCAGCTTGAGAGTATTCTATTCTCAACATATGCTGAGTGGTCATCCAATTCGGATGATATAGGAAATATTTTATTTGTGTTAATTTTACTTTTATTTAATTTCTCATATGTGTACCTTATAATCTATGTTATCCGAATAAAGTGTTTTGATTTGATTTGATTTGATTTTGATTTGAAACGAGCAAATACCAAGAGGTCTATAACTATTTCTAAATGGATGATTTGCCCGTCGGCTTAGTTTTATACGGATTTACGAGTATTAACGTAATAAGTATTTGTAAGATACAAATAATTTTTTTACCCAATATTTTTATTTTAAGAGAACAGATTTTTTTTTTTTATGAAGAATGAGATACTTATTTTACAATTACGATAGTTCTTAAGAATAAATAATCCAGCTATCCTTCTCTTTATTTCTGAAGTGTATGTATATGTAGAAATAAAATATGTATGTGTCTAAAATATTTTCGCTATTATCACCGCGCTAAGATTAAAAGGTAGTGTTAGTAAACCTACAGGTCAATGCAAAAATACCGTATACATATACTAGCTTAGTCCCTTCCGCTTCGCTGGACACACTATTAATTTGGATGTGAACTTAGGTTGCTATGGGAACCTTTGTCATATCATCCGTTGTCATCGTAACCGTTGCTATAGTAACTCTTACCCCCGCGTTAAGTCTGTAGCTCCTACAGGCTTAAAACTTGGCGAAATGCAAAAAGGTTGAAATCCGTTAGGATAGGAATTCCGTAAAATCCGTTCTTAGTGACCGTCTATGTCACAAAAGTAGTAACCAAGTCAGTGAGTGGTCAACCGCTTGTATATATATATATTAAATATTCCGTAAATGATCACATACAAAGAACATAATTATACAATTTTATTGTCCTATTGCGTTGCGTTAAATATACAATAAACAGGTCATCGAGGTATATGTTACTATAATTTTAATATCCCTTGTATTAATAAACTACACAAATTTGATTTATATTAATGTGGACAAACATTTGTAATTGAATTGGGATAATATTGAATATCATAATATACATAAAATAGTATAATTTCTCTATTTAAGTATGGGATAGTCATATCAAAAGATTCCCTGGCTGACCTCGACCTGTCGAAATGTATTAAGTTTCAGTAGTTTATAGATAAAGCAACTTACCTCGATAAAATATGCTTTGGGTGTATGTCATTTCCAATAATGGTTGGTTTGGTCACTTACATAACAGCTCAGACATTCTATGTAGTAGGTTTCTCAAATTTATAACATATATATATATATATATATATATATATATATATGTATATACATATTTATATTTATATATATACATATTTATTTATTTTATTCTAGGTAAACAAATAATTTTTACCCTTGATCCTGTGTATTCTTAAAAGGTCAATAACAGTATGTTTAGTTTCTTTTGTACCTACTTAATGTGATGACATTTACAATTGAAGTTGAAGTATTAAGTTTTAATAGGTAGCTGTCAAATCATTTTTCAGGTTAAAATATAAAAATATTTTAAACATAAGGGACGTTGATTACGGGCTAAGCATCTCGGCAATTTAATTTATTTACCCTCCCCTCCCTCTGCCCCTTTTTCATGCGATAAATCCCGGGTGATTTATTCTAAAAATAAACAAACATAATCTATATTAATGACTCTAAACACTTACCGATCACAAGTCTATTAAAAATAATCTTTAATAAAATATTTAGATAATAGAGAAAATTTTCTAATTATAAAACTCTCTTCAACTCCGATCTTGAAATCAATGACATGTTTCTGACAGTGTCATCGGAGTTTCTGTGTCTGAAAAAAATTAGGTCGTAGAGACAACAAAGAAAACTTTCTCACAATGTGACTTCTTTTGGAGCTTTTCACGTTTTTATATGCTTTTGAATATGACCTTATCATTACAAAACTCTATTATGAATTAAATATTAATATAATATATTTCTTTCTACATACATGTAAAGATAATATCTACAAAAAATATTTTCTACATTTGTGAGTAATAACATTTTTAATTATAAAGGTATTTGAAGTATTTAGCTGTAACCTATGTATTAATCTATGATTATCTAAGCTATTTTAACTCTTTTTCATTAATACAAAAAGAAAACGTCCGAACATTACAAGGATATCATATTTTGTTATTATGCTGTTATATATTTTATATAATTTAGTTTCTGTAATATTTAATTAATAATTTAGTTTTGCTATAATTATGTTGTTAGGGAAGAGCAGAGTCTTCTGGCACAGGAATAAATTAACTATCTTTAAAAGAAGACTTCTACTTTATTTTTGTATTCATGATTATTTAAAGTGAAATAAATTATTATTATTATTTCTGCTGCTTTCCGGTGTGTTTAATTATATATTTAAAAAACTATTAATTTACAGTAATGATTATTGACTTACAATTTAAGAAATATAATTAATCCATGAAATTGAAAAATTATCTGTCCTATTATGGATTGTGTTGTCTCTTGATTTATATTTTAATATTCTGTTAATCATTTATAATATTTTGGACAACATTTACTTTTTGGTAAGTTTATTTATAAATCTTATTTTAATGTTTATTCATTCTCATTAGTCGTATTATTTGGGTTAAATATTAGGTATTATTTAGTATTAAAAATATAATATTGCCCGTCTAATTAATTTATTATTTATTGGCTATTAGATACGTTGAGACTTTGTCCCGGGGGTCACTCTAAAAGGGTTTCCAGTATCTTTTATCGTTAGCTAAAGGGGAATATTATTATTACCTGTACATATATAATATTCACAACCCTAATTTCTAAGCGCAAATGAAAGTTATAACACAAGTTTTTATTTAGTAGGAGAGTAAAGTTATATATAAGTAAATGAGTCATGACATAAACATACTAACAAATAGACCAACAATTATAAAAATATTAAACATATGCAGTAGGTACATTTATTGAAAACAACAATTTTAGACCAAATATATCAAAAGAGCCTAGAGCCAAGGATAAGTGGTCTAGGGATAGTATATTATTTTTTCCTTTAAGAAGGGATTAACTCTTCCAAAGAGAGATACTGTTTTTTAAACATTTATAAAAATGGGTCATATTATGTTAGCTTAAAGAAATTTATCGAAACTTTGCTATACTTGGTCCAAGTACAAATAATTTTATTATACTGTACTTATTATTTAATTGATATAACCTAAATATTTAATATAAAATATAAATATAATATTGGTATATGATTTAAATACATATACTGAGGTAATCTTACGTTATAGGTTATAAGGTATTCAACATTGTTGGTGTGATGTTAAAATAAAAAGATATTATTTCATGTGTACATGTGAATAAAAATATTTTAAGTCGTTTCCAAATGATTACAAAATATTATTATCCAAACAAAAAGCTTAAAACACGAAGAATAAAGGAACAATTAAAACATTATCTTCTATTCATCTCCGGAAAAAGTAGTAACGTTATGAAGCAAATACTGTGTAATATGACTCGTGCAAGAAAACTTGAAACAAAGCTAGTTACCATTGTGTTTTGTTTTTTAGGTCGAGTGCTTTTCTTTATATGAAAAGTGAAAAAAAAAACTATTGACTGTCTAACTATCGTAGTAAAGCCGATATCACCTGTTGCATACAATATTTCCATCTTTTTATCTCCGACAACACTGCTCGTTATAAGTTATAAGGTAAACTTATAACAACCCTTGTTGCATCTGTGTAAATGAAATGATTTGAGTGCCGATTTCATTTTAAAAACCTTGTCATTCCATAAGGCTCCTACGTATTATTGATAAAAATAAAATCAGTCAAGATATCCTTCTCTCATTAAAGTAACTTAACCACAGGATTTTTTTTTGTTTTGTAAAAATTGTGTTATTAAGAAATTTATCGGCTTAAATATGATTATTGAATTTAAAATTTATCGCATAATTTCTAGCTTATATTTAATAATTATTACTTCAAAATAATTGTAAACTCAAGTTTTGTATTGTAATATTCAACTCGCTATTTTAAATTCTAAACCAACTTTAAACATTGACCTATTCGACGTGGACAAAAGGATTCCGGAGTTTGAGGCATTCCTTGAAGGATGGTCTTCCAAATATCTCAGCAAATTCCACGTGTCTTCACGAAAATAGTCTTGCATGGCGATGTTCACTATTCAGAATATACCTTGTATTTAGTTTCAGTACATATACCAAATACCAAAACCATTTCTAATACTTATAATGTCAAGTTATTTACATCCTACTAAATAAAAATGTAAACTTATAGTTATAAAAATATTATAATGAAAACTGATTGAAAATAATTTAAAGGAGTTGGTTTCATCACTATTTCAAATAGATAACATTGTATACAATCATAGAAACGGAATCATACAGTCTAGTCGTTGATTGGCTTTTGATGCCTGACGCTGCCACCCCGATTACACAAGAGGAATGTCTGTTTACCAAACATACCTTCCCAATCGAATAACATATTTACTTACGCTATAGTACAGATTGTATAGTTTAAGTCTTGCAAGCTTAAATAGATTTATACCTTGATACTACATAGGTATTGATTAAGTAAAATAACAAAAAAGTTTTTTTTATTTATGCACCATTTGCATATAACACAATTTAATATTAAATATTTGTTATTTTTATATATCTTACATATTTCTATATTTTTCACAAAAGAGTAATATTTAAAGATCTATCACATTGTGTCTATTAAAAATAAAATAGATGATAAAAGTAAGCCAGTCCGCATTATTTAACAGAAAGCAAACAACTTACAACGAGCCTAAAGCACCCGAACTCATTATTCATAACAATCGATAAACTTTTACGATCAACTTGATTTTCGACAAAAACTGTATTATGGATGCCTTTTATTAGATAGTAAATATCCAGGCAAGCGAATAATAGAACGGAAAACCAGAGTGGGTGCTGACAAAGCTCTTTTGTCATCTGATCTCAATATTATTATAATGTGTATTGATTTCTTTAAGAATACTCGTGAGCTGGATATAAATGACCAGGTTTACCCCACTTAAAACATTTAAATATATCTTTCCATTTCATTACATTTATCTCAAAGTTGAAAAGACATTGTTTTCAATATGTCTGTAGATGTGTTTTATCTATACATTAGATGAATAATAATAAATAAGCATTATAATATTTAGTGTATTGGAAATACTAAAAGATCCAGTTTTATTGCATTTTTTAAATTTCTATACACCTATATATATTACCTACATTAATGTATTTGCTGAAACTAAACTTTTTTTAAGCTTTCCACAATAATATCTTTAATTATTTTTTAAGGTTTTTTATTTTATTCTAAATTAAAACTGTGTTATCAATAATGGTATTATAAATGCATAAATATTTTTCGATTTAGTAACTTCAAACAAATAAAAATCAAATCAAATCAAGTCATATATAACGTATATTATTTTACCACTAACTTATTCTTATAACAAACAGACAGATATAAAAAACCTTTCAAACATCTGTCTCTAAAAGAAATTGTTGATGAAAGGTTTGTTTAATTCCATTAATAAGTGACTGATTTTTTTGGATTTATAAATATATACCTTTATATAACTGACGTTATTTTTAATACAAAGTGAAATGTATGAATTAAATATTCCATATTATCGTGTATTTTCCTAATTATATAAATTCCTTCCATGGCACTGTAATAGGGTAAGGCCCTAATTAATAATTTGCTTTATTAAATACTATGTATACCATTTACCCATCAGAGGATTATAGCGGTTGAATATGTTTTGATATATATAGTACGATAATTACTGAATCAAGTTGTAATACGTACATAAACATAGTTATATATAAATTTATATCGACATAATAAGCTTACTAAATGTGTACACCTGATAATTTTCTGGAGAAACATAATCAATAGATTCTTACAGAAATATATACCTTGCCTGTTTTTAGAAGAGAAATATAGAACTTGTAAAGCCAAGGATCTGAAAGTTTTATTTACATTCACATTAGGTAATATATTTTTAAATAGGCACGTCCAGAACATAATTCTTAAGATAAATTTATCTCCAAGGAAATTGAATTCTCGACATTATTTTTCAATTTATTGCGTGAAAAGTTAGTGTTTTTGGCAGACGTCAAGATGATGTACGATGTGATGTCTAGATTGGCAAGTTCACCCTCGGGCAAACAAAATCATATTTGGACAGGTCAATGACGGGAATTTCATAAAACCTTTTGATACGACAAATTGCTTTATCCCGGTTAGAGTGATTGCTTTTGAAATGATGAATAAGTTGATCCTTTATAAATGAATGTATACGTATAATTTTTTCACCTTTAGCTCACAAAAATATAATTCTTGCGTTGTGGTTTAAATGCTCTTTGATTCATAGTAAAAAATTGATATTGAGCAGCTCTTAATCCTTTTTTTTTCAAATTACCTACTCTTTATGTTTTTAATTTGTTATTTTATTATACTTCACTGCACACCAAAATATACAAAAAAAAAATAGAACAATACAAAAGAGATAAATTATACAAAAATATTTTCTTATCTCTTTAAAGCGATTTCTTCCCGACAACCTTTCAGAGTGGAAAGCAAGTAAAAAATGGTTTGTGTAAATGTGAATTTCATATAAATATATTTATGGCCTTCAAAGTTTTTTTTTATCACAGTACACTCTATTCTCAATAAGCCTCAAACTTAAATATCCACTTTACCCTGTGTTCCACTTATTTATTGTTTTAAAATTAAGCTAATTAAGGTGTAAACATAAATAAAGAAAAATTATAAATAGTCAAAGAAAAAAATATATTTTATGGATAATATTAATCTAAAATAACAAAATCTTCACTAAGTTCTTGAGTTTTATACCGCATTTAGGTTTGTGGGTTTTGACATAACATTTATAAAAGTATAAGTAACCTACTAAGAACACACATTTATGAAATTAATAAAGAAACTAAAATCATTACATTGACTGTAATTGTAAAATAATTAAAGTAAAAAATACACACAACTGATACATTCAACCAGAATAAGAAATAAGTTTACACAGAGAGTGCTTTCCCACATTTCATAAAATAAATTGCTTCATGATATCTAAAAATTAAATCCAGTTAGAAGAGTGCCTTCCTTAAGAATTCAATTAGCAGAAGGGTAGTATATTATGCCATGATATTCCGTTATACGAACATCTGTCTGTATTTTTAATACAATGAATAACGTAATTTTTCTGCAGTCTTTTATATTTATATTTAAATTAAGTTAAAAATATGTCGTGGTTATAGAAAGAAAAGGATGTAGTTTACCAACACTATTAATCTATGCAATTTTGATTATAAGATATTTTTACTCTTTTTTTCTGTTATCTTGTTAAATATATAAATTTTGAATACAAAAATATCTAAACAGACCATCATGACCAATCAACGCGCAACGTCATAAACAATAATCTTCAAAATGGCAAATTATCCCTAAGTTTTATGCTGTATGAGGATTATTCATTAATAAAATGACCAAAAATGTGGATTGCTGCGTTTAATTTAAGAGAATGAGAAAAAAAAATCTAACATTTACGGAAAATCTAAATGTTTATCTGTTTATTGTTTAAATATAACGTCTTTAAACACTGCCAGTAGAACAGTTAGTACGAGCTTAATATATTCACTAACAGAGCGACACTGACCTTTTATTATTTTAAATATACTTCCTAACAAGGCGACATTTTATCTATATATTTATAATGAAGTCTGCTTCATTATTTTATCCATAACATTACAAATAATCATTTCTTATTAAAATGTATATACTTTTTAAAACGTTCTAAAAAACAGTGTCTTATAATATTCAGTAAGTTAAGATCTTTAAAAATTTATAAGTAATATATTATAAAACCCTAACGATTAGATTTAGATTCTATTACTTTAATGGTTCCGTAATGTACAGAGCTGTTCTGACAGCTACAATATATAACTATATATAGATAATATAGACGCCCCTTTAACCCGATTTAGCGACAAACAGAAATTCCGAGTCCACAAACGAAAACCAGTATAAAGAAGACTTGTTCTGTGTCGCGAATTGCTATCGTGATGAAATCTATTGTTGTTGGCTCCTCTTTGAAGGCCGCAATTTTCACAAAATATGTACATAGCTTAGTTTTCTTATTTCTAAGTCTCTTATGTAAAACATAACATAACAATGAAAAAGTGTTTGAAGTTAAAGTTTACGGAGTTTCAGACACGTGGAAGTTATTATGTAACAAACCTATTTAGTAATAGATTTCACACCATTTCAATATTGTAAATGGAATCATATAATTTCACAACGTTTATTTAAAAAAATGCCATCGTCTACACCGCTAGGGATTAAAATTTTTTCGACATGAGTGATTATTTCAATCATATTATACCATCTCTCAACGTTATTTTTAGTAATTAAAAAAAAAAATAATCAAATTGTTTTTTTGCCCTGGTTTGGAATATATACTTAAAGTAAACATTCGATTACTATCTGATTTCAAATATTTGATCAATGCTAAAAGTATTGATCAAATATCCCATAAATTTATTTATATTTTTCATTAAACAAAAATGCAACGAATCAAAGTACATTTTGTGGTTGTAAATTTAAATGTCGAATATCAATTGAAAGCACAATTTCTATGCAAACCTCAATTAGATTTTGCATCTTGAGAATATTGGTAACCTACTTCACATACACATGTTATACTAATTTTTAATTACAAACGATCAAATTACCAGGATTGTCGGCTGGTGGTAGCGACACCACTGATCCTGATGCCATCTTCGCCGTAAACAACGGCACTGCTGCCACTGACACCATGGTGCAACCGCACTTCGATAATGCCACAAAACGGGAGTACACTGCAGCAGTGGGGCAGCCGGCGTACCTGCACTGCCGAGTGAAAAATCTTAGTGATCGATCGGTAAGTATTTTCTTAATACTATATAATAGTTATTTTGTTAAACTTATTGTTTTTCGGTATCTCGGATATTTTTTTGTTCTTTTGTGTTTCCCTGATAACTGCTGGGTTGAATTTCATAAACCATATTGATCGATTGAGTCAAACTCACAGTCACTCACAGATTCCGATCCCGTGGGAATATCGGAATAAAAGTAGAATATATTACTCAATAATACGTTATTATATTATTTCCACAGGGTAAATTTTTTTATTAGTATTTTATGTATGTATGGAATATATTTTTTAAGTTTACCCATTCCATACAAAACATACACACATATACAATGAAACCTTTTCATTTTATAGTACAGTAGAACTACACGACAATCTTTATATTGAAAATGTTATAATATAAAATGTAACAAAAATGTGCTCTATTACTTAATGTCAGATTTAAAAGCAAGCTTTATTTACTATGATGCTAGTAAAAAATAGGTTACTTACTATACTCCAAACTCAGAAATATTACTAATAATTTTTTGACAGAAGCGTTTTAGATGTTACCTTCGTGCTTTTAGAGCCAATTATATATAGACTGCTACATTAATTAGTGCGGGTGACTTGGATTGGAGACCTTTGTTGAGTAATTTTGAATTCTATATTTATTAAACATATTAAAAAAAAACTGAATGTGTTTGAACCTGTTTAAAGAAGATTACAAATAAATATGAATTCTTTTTTGGAAATACATTATGTACACAATTTCCAAAATGAAATTAAATAATTGTTTCTTAGAATTCATGAGACATACTTTTTATAATTCAAGAGAACAATAGATTTAGGTAGATGGCAAACTAACTGAATGAAATGATTAGCTGCATTTTTTTGAAACTTTAATTAATCCTCCATTTTATACCAAAACGCTATTTAGTCTCTTTTGCAAAAATAAAATTGGCTTATTTTTATCAAATAGTTTTTATCAAACAGTTTTGTATCACCTTTTAATTAACACGTATCAAATATAAATCGAATCCATTTTGTTTCTTTTTCTAGCTTTGCAAAAGTGAAATGTAAATGTTACCATACCAGCCTATTCGTCAAGTGTTAACCAAATATTGCCAATCGAATCCTGTCGGTAAAGCTTTTACATTTTTGCAGCGGGTTTTGAGGGAGCTTTGAAAAAGATTTCTGTTTACACTCACAATATTGACGACGTAACGAATTTTCAAATATTTCACACCTATTCTTTTCCAGATGGGATTGAATCTTTCTCATCTCTAAAAATATGTTCGTATACTACGAAATGGGTCGATGCAAGATGACATTTTTCATTTTATGCCCCAAAATGTTGACAACGAAATTCAGACCATCTCTTCACATAAAATACATATGTAAACTGGATCAAACATAGGGCACCTTAAAGAAATGTCAATTTATAATAAGTTATTTGAAAGACTTATGCAAATAGAATCTATGTTAAAAGTTTATAAACTATATAGAAATATAACTTAATTGATTATTTCTTAAGGTACGAGTAAATTCCTTTAATCCGAAGTTAAAATTTAAAGCTTAAATTAGTGAAGAATTCCATGAAACCACAAAATGTCTATTAAGCGCTTAAACTGTTTTCTTAATTATGTTTGAAAAAGGAGGCTTTAATACTTTCAAGTAGAAAACAGGTGTTAAGAGTTTATAAATATTACCTTGAAAAATATTTCCTTGGTAGCGTTCATAGCAGAGTGTTGTTAACCTTCTACTTAATTTATTATCATATTTATCAATATTATTATTGCGAATATTCATAATTGTTAATATTATCAATGTAAATATTGTCTTCAATAAATCTTTGTTATTACAATAACTTACTTTTATATCAATATCAGTGTTATATTGATTGCTTTAACGATTAAGCAATAAAATTGAGGATTTGGATTGATGACACCTTTATATTAAATAAGAAAATACGAATCAACAATTAAAAGTCATAAAAATGTATAATCAATGATCTTTCGATAATTAAAGAGAAGAATAACACACTTTCATATTATTTTTGTTACTAGATTTAGTTAACACATATATATTGATATTGGATTGTGATAACTTCATGTCTCTGTTCAAAAAAATACGAATATATTATATAGAATGCTATATTCACCGAGGTGCGCAGCGACACGGTTGCTTAATTGGTAGGGTGATGGGACGGTTTTTTAGATTTCGTTGATTCGAATCCTACACGTGTCGACAAATATTTCATTCTATATTTATAAAAAAACTTATGAACAGTCAAAAATTACGAAATTAATGAAACAATTGTTAAAAATTATTTAAATAACCTTAATAATCCGTAGTTATATTATGTCCGTTTATTTTTCAACATAAAAATGAAGGCAATCTTGAATTCAAATTCTACAAATATCAACTCAATTGTGGAAGGAACGTAAAGTTGTTGTAAGTAATATAAAAAACTTGAACGAACTGGAGTGGTTGGGAATATATTTCTTTTGTTCATAATCAAGTACTGTGATATTATGCACTCGGTATTGCAAAAAAGTAAGTTTTTTCGGAGTGGAGATGACTTGTAAGTGGCAGATGTCACTTATGTTTACTTGTTTGATACTTTCAACAGCATTTTCCGAGAATAATTTACAGGATTATTATATATTCATAATTCATGTTTTCTGCAAGGCATTGAAATATTAACGACAAAAAAAAAAATATATTAATAACTTATCAATCTAAACTTATATTACTAATCTAAAAAGTGTTTCACATATAATGAATTCATATGAAATGATAAAATAAAACAAACATTTTCATTGATATTATTTTTATTCTATCAAGCGAAAACTTAGTAAAGTATAGATTAATCATAAAGTAACAAAAAAGACACATTATCCATGGCCATGCGATTGGAACTACTTATCATAAATTTGCAAAAGGTTCTTACATTTTTTCCACACATTTCTTTTACGCAACTTTTTGAACACATTCAATTGGTAAAAGTTTGAACTAAAGTGTAATCAATTTTCCGAAAGATAAAATTTACATCTAATATAATAATATAATTAATAGCCTAAGTTAATTAATAATGTCTATTATTATTAGTAACTAAAATATTTTTATATAAAAAAATAACATATTTTATTTCATAGTAATTACGTATTATAAGCTTCAATATTGAAGGTTACAATGTTCTTAAGAGCAATGTACAGTTACTTGTATAGTATTACTTATAAGTAACAATACACTTTATTCCATTAAGTCTTTTCATGCTTAGACTTATGTACATTTACTTTCACTTGTCAACGTCTTTGATAATCCCTTTCAACTATCGTATAAGCAATTTATGAAAATAGAAATACTCTGAAAGTAAGAAAAATTTATTAGAAAAATTGGTGAAGGTGTTTCTATAACATAAGATTTTATTTCGTAGAAAGTAATTTCTAATACCTTTATTTCATAGATTATCTATAATCTTAATTATATAGATACCAAATACGATTATCTCTATTTATATTAAGATTTATCTTTCATGTTTTGAATAAAGATAAATATAAAACTATTAGAACATCTAGTTTGCATAGCGTGATTCAATAGAATCAATAAAAAACCCTAAACTTTTAAGTCTGCTATTCTTATAACATTATATTATATTTTTAAATGAAGCATAAAAAACAAGTTATTGAATAATTAGGAATAGAAATATGTACATATGTAATGTAAAAAAATTACAAAGATGTTATTTATGTCGTTAAACTATGAAATAAACTTTCCAAAAATAAAATACATCTATCAACAAAGCTTTGTTGCAGGTAAGCGAAAATACTGAAATCAACAAAAAGGAAGTTTAAACCCTGAATGTGCGTGAAATAACAACAATGACACAAAAAACAATTCCAGTAGAAGTTGGCCGCAAACACAGTAATAACTTTGATACACGGTTACCATAAAAATGAGGTGCAGGCGACAAAATCTCTATTTGTTGGTACGACTTTTTAACCGGTATTTTAAATGCAAAATGTTTTTGAAGAATGTATTAATTTTATTCAACAAACACATTTATTTCATAGTTTTAGTTTTATTATTTCGTATCAAATTATAACATATTTTCCTTTGTTACTATGGAAAAATCAGTTTGGGAATCTTTTTTGAATCGATGGTATAAATAGAATATATGTATTTTTTTTACAAATTTAACAAGCTTCGGTAATATTTAAAATAAAATCACGAGTTAGAGGGCAGGGGAAAAGTCCTTATAATTTTATGAAATAAATACAAAACTTTCTCGAACAAACTTTTTAAATTATCGTTGAAATTATTATTGTCACAAATTTTCAGATCCATTTCATCTGAGACGCTACCAGTTTTTACACAACTTCTTAATATCCTTAGAAATACTTTTAAAAAATTCTTTGCAAACGTGCTTTTATTTTTTTACTATTTCGTAAAACTGTCAGTTCCTGATTAAAAAACAAAGAATGTTAGCAAACAACTTTTTACTTTATCATAATATTTTTTAATATTAAATGATACTTGTTGACCCTCTTCTACAAATAATATAATACAATATAAAATTTCTTTGTGGATACAATAATTAACTCGTCACCTCCAAAAACCTTTCGCAGAAACTAACAAATTTGTCAAAGTGGCCGGTCTAAGGATGCGGATCTGGGATCGATTATGGAATAGGTCAATCGACCGAAAGGATCTTAAAAGTCCATAAATTTTTTGTTTTATTTTTATTTCCACAGTAAAATAACTACAAGTTTAAAATTAAACCATAAACAACCATTATTTGTATATGTTTCGCATACTTGTAACTTGGTAACTAAATATTTCAACAAATTGGAAACAAATTGATTTTGTTAACTCGGTTTTTTCAAAATAAAAAGTTGAATTCGATATTCGATTAATTTATTGTGAATCGATTTGTTTATGTTATGAGCGTTCATGAAATACACATTTCATGAAGTTTCTATAGAAGTAATGGTATGACTTTCTTTATATTTTTAATTATTATGTTGTCACAGTTTGTGCCTCAATGTAAGAAATTATTTGACAAAGGTTTATCAGGTTTAATAGTTTAAGGTCTCTCGATAATAGCTTACAAATATAACAATATAATAATAATAATAATAATAATAATAGCCTTTATTTCTGATAACAATAACATTTTTTTTTTTTTTTTTTTTTACATTTCTTCGTCATTATCAGATTGCCTTGCGGCATAGGCCTCCCCCAGCTTCTTCCATCTAGCTCTATCTAATGCTGTGCGCCTCCAGGTAACTCCTGCATGCTTTCTGATTTCATCTTCCAATCTTTTAATTTGCCTGCCCCTTCTTCTTACCCCGTCTCGAGGATACCAAACTGTTACCTTTTTTCCCCATTTCTTCTTATTATTTCTAATAAGGTGTCCAGTCCATCCCCATTTCAATTTCCGTACCGTGTAGGTAACATCAGTAACTTTTGTTTGATGCCTGATATCTTTTAATTTTACCTTATCCTTTAATTTAATGTTTAACATGCTTCTTTCCATACTATTCTGGCAAACTTTTAGTGCTTCTTTGTATCTTTGCGTTAGAGCCCAGGTTTGACAGCCATAGGTCATGCATGGAATAACAAAAGTGTCAAAAACTTTCTTTTTATCTTTTAGTGGTATCTGTGGATTTTTAAACACTTCTTTTAGTGACCAATATCTTTTCCAGGAATTGCTGATTCTGGTGTCAATTTCTTTTTGTGTTTGATCACTTGTTGATATTATCTGTCCTAGATATGTATAATGGTCCACATACTGTATGATGGAGTTATTTATTTCCATGGTGTACTTTTCACGATTAGTCATTATCTTCGTTTTCTCCATGTTCATAGTCAGACCCACTGCCATACTTTGGTCCCTGAGTTCTGTTAACATAATTTGTAAACTTGATGCAGATTCGCAGAGCAAGATTAAGTCGTCGGCAAAACGTAGATGATTTAGTTTTTCGCCATTAATATTAATTCCTTCCTTTTTCCAATCTAAGTTTCTGAATAGATGTTCTAACACGGCTGTAAAAATTTTTGGAGATAATGGGTCCCCTTGTCTAACACCTCTCGAAATTGGAAATTCTTTTCCCTCTATGTCTGTCATCACTCTCGCTGATGAGTTTTTATAAATTTCCTTAATTATTCGTATGTATTTAAAATCCACACCTTGTGACTTTAAAGCTTCCCATATGGCGTTGTGCTCCAAAGAGTCGAACGCCTTATTATAATCTATAAAGGCCAGATAATAAGGCTTTCCATATTCGTTGCATTTTTCGATTACTTGCTTTATGGTGTTAATGTGGTCAGTTGTGGAGTAATCTTTGCGGAAGCCCGCCTGTTCTATTGGCTGATTCTCTTCCAATACTTTATTTATTCGGTTTAAGATGTTTTTTGAAAAAACTTTATATAGGTTCGACATTAGGTTAATCGGCCGGTAGTTATTTATTTCACCTCTGTCTCCCTTCTTATGGAGTAAAATTATTTTTGACTTAGTCCATTGATTAGGTATTTCCTCTTTCTTGATAATATCATTGAATAGATCCGTAAATGGAGTAATGATCAAGTCAGCGCTACCCTTAAGGAGTTCATTTGAAATGTTGTCTTCTCCTGGTGACTTGAAGTTTTTTTGGGATTTTATCGCCTGTTCTACTTCCGCTTTAAGGATCACGGGAATTTCGTCGCGTTCAGTGGTGTTGTCTTCTAGCGCGGTTGTTGTGTAACTGCATGACTTGCTATACAGATTGCGAAAGAAGTTTGTTGCTAGCTCAGATATACAGGTCCTTTTAGTGGCTTTTTTTCCCGAACCTTTATCTTTTATATTTGTTATCAACTGTTTACCCTCTGTTAGTTCTTTTAGCGCTCGTTTTATTCCGCCAGTGCTTTCTATATGTTTCTGGATCGTTTTTGTGCGTGCCGCTGTCCTGTGTTTTCTTATTTCTTTGTTAATTTCTTTACTAATACTCGCTATCTTTCCTCTGTTTTTTTTCCTGTCCTCGAGAAGTAATTTTCTTTCTTTTATCAGTTCTCTGGATCTGGTTCCTATTTTATCTTTTGTTATGTTGATTTTCAAAAGTCGGTTATTGAATTGTTTTAATTTCTCCTCCAACAGGTTATACTTTTCTTGGACTGTACCATTCCCATCATTTTTCCTCTGGAGGTCCTGTTCAAGTTGATGTAGCATATCTTTTGGGATAGGTAATGCTATATCTTTATTATGCATTGGGGTTCGTCTTCTTTTTTTTACTTTTTGTATGTATAGCTTCGCTCTCACCATTCGATGGTTCGTGTTAAAGTTTAAGCTGCTTACGGTATCTACATCTTGAAATAGTTTGGGTGTGGAGCTCAGTATGAAATCAATTTCATTCTTAACTTCCCCATTCGGTGATACCCAAGTCCATTTCTTTTTAATTTTTTTCTTGAAGAAGCTGTTCATTATTTTCAAACTGTAAGTGTTGGCTAAGTTAATAAGTCTCTGTCCATTGTCATTCCTCCTTCCTGTACTATATGGTCCTACTATTTGGTTTTCATTTGCTTTTCTTTCCCCTATTTGACTGTTAAAATCTCCTAGAATAATCATGTTTTTGTGTGACTTTTCAATTGTATCCTGCAAGTCATTATAGAAGGAATTCTTAATGTCTTTTGTAGCTGCTTCTGTGGGAGCGTATATTTGAATTATAGACATAGCATCTTGTTGAGGGAGTGTAATGTTTATTTTTATAATTCGATCCGAGACTGCGATGAATTCGTCGATGTATTTGTTGTAAGCCCTCTTCACCAAAAAACCAACTCCGTACAACCCTGAAATATTTCCTTTATAGTACAGTATATGATTCTCATACTGTTGTATTGTTTCACCAACTCTCCGTACTTCACTTAAGCCAACAATGTGCCATTTCACATGTACTAAGGCATTTTCCAACTCCATCATTGATTCATCGGTTCTTAAAGTTCTAGTGTTGAGTGTAGCAATATAAAAATCCTTTATATTTCTTTTTTCTTCTTCATCTTCATTTTGTATTCTTGTTACTGTCACTGCTTGTGGTTTTTGGCGCTTTAATAGTTCTGAGGGGTTGTGGTCATACTCCCCCACGGGGACCAGCCGGATTGGGGAAGGATTTTTTTTTGTTTTTTGATGTTGTTTCATTTTTGTTTGTTCTTCCGGGGGCGCTTGTTTGTTGCTATTGTTTGTTAGGGTTGGGGAGTGAGTTGGTTCGTGTCCATAACTAGGTTCTGAAGATTGTAGCTGTTATTTTCATTTTCTTTGATTCCATGTAGTATAATATTATTCTTCTTTGTATCCCTTTCCAAACTTCGTAATTTCGTTTTCAGAACTGATATTTCCTCTTTCAGTAGATGATTCTCCTCTAGTAATGGTTTCAGCTTGTTGTCCATTGTTGAAGCTAATTCATTGGCAAGTTTTTCTGTTTGCGCATTCACTTGAAATTTAAAATCTTCTTTCATCTCATTCATCTTCATATCAATCTTATCCATTTTTTCAAGTAATAGCTCCATTTGTTTTTCTGTTGACATTTCCTTTCTATTTGGCAGGTTTTTAATTTCCGGCAGCACTGGACTTTAAGGGTTGACACTTTATTTGTTTATGGTAATTATTAACTGTCATCAACTTTGTTGTTCATTATCTGTCATAAACTTAATGTGTCAATTTCCGGAAGTAGTTTTGATGTTAATCGTATGATGTGTAAATAGATATACGTTTACCTATATATATTCCGTATTTATGTTCTTTCACTTTTTAAGTTTATTTTTCACTGTTTTCTACACGAATCACACGTAATTCCACTGCCACTGATGTGATCCACAGTTTTATGCCGAAATTAGAAGATAACTTTTATTATTTCGCCTGGTTTCTTATTTAAAAGCTCGGGAGTTCTGATAACGCAAGTGTCGCTTGACAGGTCCCTGACAGGAAAAAAAAATATAACAATAGCAAGTGATTAATACTAACCCAAGAAACTAATTAATTAAAACTATGCTATTGACCGATTTTATTTTTAATTTTGGCGAGTGTATTTTAAACGTAATTATGAACTTCAAATTACTTGTAGCATTGTGTTTGCCATATTGTATATAAGTAAAGAGGAAAACCATTAAACAAAGTTTTACCAGTAAAAATCACTTTTTTATTGTGTAAAAATCTTTTATTACTGTCCTCAATAAAAGTTACAAATTCTTACGAATTCGTCAATCTTTAGATTATATCTTCTATATGAAATGAAAGTGAACAAAGGTTTCAACTTCAAAAGTTAGTAATAAAGGAATTCGAATATTAAACATTTAATTAAATAGGTAGATTCATCTATGGAATCTACCTAAAAAAAAATAAAAGACATCGAAAAGTTTAAATTACAATATCTTTTTTTATAAAAGAAAGTGTTGTGTTCATTAATTACTAAACTATGGTTGAGATTACCTTCTGGCTCCTTTTTATATCTGTCTTTTGCTACTTCGCACGATTTTCATATTCTTAGTCATACTGCTCCTTAACCACACGATTGTAATTCATTTTGACTTCATCAATAATGACTTCAGAAAGTACCCTGTTAGTGCCTAAGTCACTGACTTAATCGGGATCGTTTAAATATCAATTAAGTCTAAAATATAAAAGTTATGCCGAAAAACTTTATATTCTTAATAAGTCACATTTTGAAATTATATTCCGATAATTTTGTTTATCTAATATAATCCAAACCGAAGTTATAAGGATTTCAAATTGATTAAGCGCTTCCGAAAAGGGCAGCTAGTGTAGCCCTTATGCTTCAATTAGGCTCGGTTTGACGATGGTACTGCAGTGGACCCATATACTCGTATAATATATAAACAATTTACTGTATTTTGTTAATAGTTATAATTAAATTATATGTAGGTATTATTAAAAGTCTTACTTACACAAAATTTTATCACTCAACCATATTGGTCTCACAGATACATCAGTGTTATATTCGGTTCTGACAAACAATGGCAACAATTTAAAATAATAATAAATATGAAGCATGCAAATATCAGTGAGACCAATATGCTCGCATTTATATGAAAGGAATAATAAACACATGCATCCGCGGTTTGACAGACCGACGCGTGAATAACTATTGCTATATATTTATTTTTGTAAGAATTTTAGATATTTATTTATTTCTAGGTAACGGGTGCTACGAAATTGGAATTGTATTAGCAGCCGTCAATCTATAGAACGTGACTTTCCAAGCGTTTAATACCGCCTGTGTATGAGATTTGATTTTCAGTAAGTGCTATAGGAAATGTCGCGTGAACGTTCACCAGAACTTCTGGGGAATAAAGTATAGAATTGGGTCGAGGCTTGCGGAATAGCACATTTGGAACAAAGCCAGCCAAAACTGTGGCAATTTCTTTATTTTTATTTCATAAAAATATGGCATAACTATTTTCCAAATCAATAATGTGTTGTCCCATTTATGAATCGACAGTTATTGGTACACGGTTTTTAGCTATTTTTCCAATATTTGTTTTAGTTCAGATAGCAATGGTGGCAAATATTTGTTCTTGTATTAGAAATATCAAATTATTTATATTTTTAATGAACTAGATACTATCAACTATTGAGTTTCCTGATGCTTCTGAGTTTGATATCAAAAATACGTAATCTATAGTTTGTATTGTTTTACTTGAATAGTATCTCTAGTAGTAGTAGTATCTTGAAATTTTATTATTTAAATTCAATAAAATCGGTAGGACGCTTAATATCTGTGGCTAAGAATAAAACGCCACCATAAATAAATGGACGTAAAAAATTCACATAGTAAATAGCCTGTACAGGCAATATGTAAGCAAGTGTGGATGAATTTCCCAAGGGCAGAATTATGTTATCGTGTGTTTACGTCTCTTTTCCCTCGAGAAAGGCGAGAAAACTATCTTGATTTTAACACAACGTAATATGAGACCCTTTCCTGATTTATATCTTTCACCATTCCAGATCACCGATGTTCCTATATTTCAAAATTACGAAGACTTAATATATTTTCAGAAAATTAATATATATTATTTATTTTATTAAATTTGATTAATTAATGATTTATGTAAAATTAATGTAACTAAAACATTCATTTACTAAGCGCAGAAATGTTTGTTTTATTAATTATGGAGGTGGTCTCATTAAAGATGCGACTATCCATCACATATCACCAGTAAAGAAAAACACAAGTTCAATTAGTTTTAAACTTTAAAATAATGTAGTTAGTTTACGACATTGATAAGTGTGTAGTAATATGTACTGTAGAATGATTGCTCTATATGATATGAAACTTAATTAGGGAAATACACATTTGCTAGGGTCCATTTTCTCTAAATACGTCGTTTTGTTATTTAAAAAAGTCTCTAATATAACATATTAGTATAATATCTATTTCAATAATAACAAAATAAACGTTGTTACTTTTAAAGAGCATATATATTTGAATTGAATAACAAGCAATAATTCATAAGTGAGACGTTATCAAGTTCTAGTAGTCCATATATTTTAGCTATTTTTGTTTGCTTTGTGTATCGTTTTTAGACATCTATTTCTTATTATTACGAAGATAAATAACACCTATACATGTCTTATTATGGTGTTGGTTATTATACTATAAAATGTTACTTGAAATAAAGTCTTTTGTAATTAAAAACTTCCTAGGAAACTATTAATTTATAAAATAAAATGACCCAGCAATTTATAAAACGGAAATGCGGCAATACATCAATGTCATTTTTTAATTAAAATCCAAATACATACACTTTCGTGATTTGCAATTATTTTATTATTCCGAAAATAGCTTAGGTGTGTCGTTAACACGAAATGGCGTGGCAATTACGGCAATCGTTAAACTGAACATATGTGCTGGAAATTGCTTTAAAGTTACACTTGAATGAGAATTAAATAGCTTTACGGACTACGATTTAACATTCGGAAACAATTAAGTTTGTTTGAGATTACTTGGTATTATTGAAGCACTATTGTAGTTACGTATTGACATTTGAGGTTGAATATATTAATATTGTTTTATATGTTCTATAAAGATATGAATTATGAATTCGAGATTAAATTTTATATATGGGACACTAAACTGTCATGTATTAAATTAAAACTTCTTTGAATTGGCTTAAAAAGATATTTATTACGATATCTTCTTAATTCTATTACAATATATTTTCCAGTTGTTTGTACATTGCTCACTAAATGTATTGACGTTTGTGAAACAGTGATCACAATAAAAAAAGACCTGGCTGAGTTTGTTGTGTGGTTCTTCTCAGACCAGGGCACGTTGGGAACCTTATTTCAAGTTGGAAAATGTCTTTACAGAAGGGCTTATTTTGCTATCAAAATAGACCCTCCTGTCACTTCCATTTGACGTATACAAGTGATCACTGGTACGGATTCAATGTGGAAAATATATAAATAAATAAATACATTTATATACAACTTTTATAAGGAAATGAACATTATTTAGCCCCAGCGGAGGATTCAGATAAAGTAATAGTGCGGAACACATTCCGGTCAAGTTATTTATGTACAGGGAAACGATGAACGAGTACTCTGTCTACTTAATAGTAGGTGCACGCACGATTTAGATAACGAGTGTAATATTTCGTGGGATGGTTTAAAACCGTGAAAGGACGGTAGAGTATTGGATTTCATTGTTTTGTATACTATTTAACAAAACATTTTTAAATATAGATCACATATTAGGTATGTTATGGTTAACTTAGGTTAACAAAACAAAAATCATGCAATAGGTCATTAAATGAATTGATATATAAATAAATATGGTTTAAAATATTAGAGATAACTTAGGTAGAATAGAATTCTTTATTATATTTTTATTTTAAGGAAGCATTTATAATATACTCTTTATGTAAATAAAAGCAATCTAAATATGATAGTAAATGTTAGGATTAAAATAATATATCGAAATTTATCAACAAAATAGTAAAGCGAAGCAAACAACAAAACCAGTTACATAACTTAAGATTGTTTATACATTATCAAGGTAATTCTGTTCATTTCTTCCTTATTTGTTTATGACATGCCACTATGAAATAGGTTACCGCGAATTGAAAGTGCTTGGGGCACTTTTTTGATTACAGACGTATTACAAAAGACTTTGTTAATATATGAATCAAGATTCTGTTTGATATTTAATTAATTCAGATATGTAGGTAGTTTTATAAAACAAAATTTAAAAATTAATTTGATATAACCTAAGACAAATTTGATGTTTTCTAAGTTTTATTAATTATGATTTCTTTTTACAATTATCTAATAGATCATATCACTTTGTCAATAAATTGTTATTTATTTTTTATACAAAATTATGGTCTTCGGTTTTAATTCGCAACAAGGAAGTGATTTATGAGGTAAAATTTATTAGTTACGCGCGAGTTATTAATAAAACATTATTAATTAATGTGATGTCAAATTAAGTAATTAAATATATATTTATAAACGATCAGAGTTCAAAATACATTATTATTTTATGAGTGAGGAGGGTAAACGAGCGTGCGGGTGATGATGATGATAAGTGATCTACAAACTTTTGCTACATCCGGGAAATCGCATGAGCATTGCCGCCTTGGAGATAGAAGTATACGCCTTTTATGAAGGTACTCATGTCGTATCAATCTGGAAAGTTCGCTGAAAGAAATTAATTTCACATCTTAGTGGTACATGGAAGAAAGGTGGTTGAAAACCGCACAGCAGAGCCTCGCGTCCAGGTAGTACGGATGGTACTTGCAGGCGGTGATAAAGTTTTATTTATCATTTTTAAATAAGTTTTGTTAATAATATAATTTGGTGTAATATTTTATTTATCTTTTTTTAAATGATCCAATTTTTTTAAAATAACAATAATAATTTCATAAATAAAATAAGAATTTTAATATAAACCATATTAATAAATACTTTGATAAAGTATTCGTAGCTGCACATTTTTTTAATATCCCTCGAGTCCTGCAGTCTGTCTGGCGAGCACTGCATTTAATTGAAAGTATATTGTTTCGCTCCGACGCCTGCTTGCTAACCTTAGCGTAAAAGGAAACTGCTACAGCAGGAAAATTTTCCCCTTTCCGGAGGATCGTATTATATTTGGAAATTACATTGCGACTCGGTAGACTAGAAGAGTGTTAGGTCTTTATATTTTAGTGATTATTTTTGTAGTGAAGTGGATATTGTATTTATTGTACTATATTCAATACGGCTTATAAAAAGTTTTATTTATAATAATTTGTTCATTTTACATTAAAAACTTCTAAAGTATAGATGTTTTATTCGTTATTACAGTTTGTTTCGGTAGTAATGAATTGACACTAAAAAAAAACTTTTAAATTGAAAATTTAATATCAGTTCTCTTAGGACCATAACTCAATTTAATATAGTAATATCACAACTCCTCATATATCCGTTTATCATAAATCTGCGCTCAAAGTGACTCGGACAGAAACTTGTTATCGAAGGCTACCATACATACATAAATAAACAAACTACTCACTGTACAGTCATGTCATAAATTTAAGTCCCTTCATGTACAAGTGACGTAACTTTATACCGTATTTCCTATCCTGTCTCTGGTTAAATCTCGGGTTAAATCTCTCAGCTTTAGTGAACATAGCCAAGTCATGCCACGCCTATATGTACTTATTAATGTATGTTATCATATTGCTAAATAATATTGTGCTATTACATGGTTTGTTTAAAGTAAATTTGTTTAAAACGATTGTTATTTGATTTAAATATTATTTTGGTGGCCTATATTAGAAATGTAAAAAATGTAATACATATTTATGTATACATTATGTTGCCGCATACATAAATAATAAATATAAATAAACAATAAAAAATATTCGATGTAATTGGACAAACGAAATTACGTTAGAATGCGATTAAATTGGACAAAACATGCTCTAATTCAAATGGAAGATTTATTTTTATGATCCCTTAACAAATTCCCTTTCATTATTTTGTTTCGTTGCCTTTGAATAGGTATTTTATCTTCCGATGTCCTTATCTCAATGGTTTAGCAAAACAAAACAATTACTCATTGTGGAATTAATAAATTAATGCGATTGTATTCTTATAAATGAACTAATTATTGTCCTCGACTCCGTTCGTTGAAAACGTGGACGTCATACCATTGGAACATTAGTTAAGAACTACAGACCGAACCCGGAAGAGAAGAAGAATTATCTTTACAATAACTAAATTGTCATATTTTTAAGGTACTTAAATATGATAATGTACTTGTTGAAATAAACGTTAAATCTTATTTTTTGTCAAATCAACACCAAAACTCTTATGAACGAGACTTCGCGTGAAATAAATGAAACCTTATACGCTAATCTAGGGCATATTTGGCTCTGAACCAAAATATCATCCAATCCATTACGCCGCTTTCTCGTGATTGAGTAACAGACACGTAGAAATAAAAGTGCAAAACTTTGGCAGATCATATTTTTATGCTAAATATTCAATACGCTATTTCTATCTTCGTTCTTTATTTTATTATCAGCTTTTGCATATAAAAACACTTTAAGATAAGTTGATCTCGATCAAATAAACATACTCTTGAGAGATCAAAGTATCTGGATTGCAATTAAAGAATTCAAAGACGTTCCCCTGAATTGCTTTAAGTTAGAATCATAAAATATTTGCATTTAATACCCATCTAGAGAGCGTTTTACAACTGAACAACCTCTCTGATTAGATTGTAAGTAATATAAAACTGACAGCGATAATGAATAATACTAAAATAAATATATTGTTAAATATTTAAGTATTTTACTCAAAATTAACCTTTTAAATTTTGTTCATAAATGATTAAATAGTTTTAACTTATTCTACAACTAATAACATTAAGTTTCGTGCTTTATTTTGTTAGTTTTGACATACTAAACAAAATGATATAATATTTACAAGTATATTACAATGTTACATTATTAAAACTACTCTGTGAGCGATAAATATATCATAGCCGGATATAAATATACCTAGACACATCTCATAATTGCTCAGTCACCGATATAATATGATAAACATATCAGATTATTAAGTAATATTGTTGGGTTTGTCAAAATCATCATATAACATAAACACAAAGTTCATCTACAGATATGTTTATTGGTTTGAACTATTTCTTTGAATTTTTAATAAATAACCCTTAAAACATTCTCGTACCATTGTATTTATTTTGTTACATTCTAATTAACGCTATAAACTAAATAAAGTATAAAACTACACTTAAACATATATTTTGTTTCAGGTATCGTGGATTCGCAAACGCGACCTCCACATTCTCACAGTGGGGGTTCACACCTACAGTAGCGATGCACGGTTCGCTGCCCTGCACACCGACGGATCCAATGAGTAGACGCTGCGGGTGGCGCACGCGCAGCCGCGGGACTCGGGCGCCTACGAATGCCAGGTGTCCACTGAGCCGAAAATTAGTTTGTCGTTTTGGCTCAGTGTTGTAGGTATGTTTCTAGTGTACTAAAATATCAATAGGTAGTTGTCGTTACTGTCATTTTTATTATGTTTACTAATATATATATATATATATTTTATATATTTTTACAAAAGTTTCTAAAATGATGGCATGTCGTCGGTCGGTCGTCGGATCATCTGAGGAGTTTAAAATGTTCTTGTCATTGGAAAAGTCTATTTTAAACCCTTCGACAGCTTTTACTTTTACATTTTAATTGTTTTGAAGTATCTTAAAGGTAAAAAGCACACGTTAAGCTTTTTATAAACAAGTCTAGTGACCATGCAACTCTACCAAAAGCCTACTATGCAAATACGCCGCCTTTATTACCCTCTAAACTAAACGAACATTGCTTCCAAAATATATAACGTTAGCTCAGGCACATTTAGTCTTGTATGTACGGACACAGGCAACGACGCGTTTTATGTAAGGACGTTAGTAAATAAAGTTAGTGCTTTAACCACAATCTGGCCCTTACGTTTGACGACATTTAATTTTAGAAGTTAAATTTATTTATATATCAACGTTGTTACCTAATATAAACTTTAATACATGTAATAAATAGTTAGTTAGCATAGTATAATATAAATATATGTCATATAATACTTATATATATATATATATATATATAAGTATTATATGACATATATTTATATTTGTTAAAAGTCAACATTCCATAGCCTTAGCATCCTTCAGCTTATAATTAATTTATAATTTATAGAGATTATTATTTTGAAGAAAATTGTCTAACAAAACATAAGATAAACGACTTGATGGTCTGCATGTGGGCTGTATCGTCAAAAATGCAATAATATAAGATCAATTATACTAGCTATACAAAATATACTAGAACACCCGGCCAAGCGTTGTTACTATGGTTTTTGTTATATTAAATTGTAGTAAACTATTTAAGGGGTAATGGTAAGAATACATCTGATATTAGAATGATAAACAAATAATTTGCAATAAAATAATATAACAACATGAATGGAGATAAAAACTATCCTTTCTTTTAAATTTTATTTAGTAAATCGGTTAAGTAGCTTAGGAGTCCATCGCGGACAAACAACGTGACACGTAATTTATATATATTAAGATTACACCACACATTATAAAGCCCATTTGATGGTGTGAAAACCAACATTATGAAAATATATACTATAATTTAATAGCGTTGAATAATTTATCAACAATTATGTTCAGGAAAACTACGTAAAAAGCTTTGTTTTTCTACTAAATATTTTTTCTTTGACATTTATTTTGTACTGTACATATAAAACAAAATTTAGTAAATTTCGAATTACTTTATTCAAATAATATTCTACTGTAATGGAATACATATAAAGTTTTAAATTAATAAGCTGGCCTTTGTAAAGATTTAATCCCCATAACATAACAGGCTGCATGAACTTTGCAGCTTACATAAGTTACTTATACAGGAATATGTAGCTTTGTGGCACTCATAAGTCTTCTTAAAACTACTTTCGTATATTAATATAATGTGTTATAATTGATATATATTTTATTTTAGTAAGTTTGTACACTTACAAAGAGGCATGAAAAGGTTATTATATTATATTGTTTCGAAATGTATGCTTAAAAACTTGAAAAAAATTTGACTTTGTATTGTTTATATTATATTTTTAACATAATTATTTTTTGTTTATCTCAAAAGGTAAAATTAAAATTATATTTTAATGTCAAGTGTAAATAATAAATACTTGATTATAATATCTTTTTAAAGAAGTATTTGTTTTAAAAGATATGTATTCACTTTTTATAATCAACGAATACATATCAAATACAAAATATATATTATTTTAATTAAAATGGACGAATTAATTTTACGACATTTAATAAAAGTAATGTTTAAGCCCTACTACATAATAATTTAATGTATTTTCTTCTATTTTTTAACTATATAAGACTATTTACCGGCAACAAAAGTGTAACTTTAAATATTACGGTATTTTACTACAGACTTGTTTTATAATTATTTTTTTATGCATTGACATATTTTAAGGACTCTTTTACAACCAAAATTTATTTTACATAAAGTCATTTACATTTATAAATTTTTATTTTAAATAAAAATATGTAAAAAGTAATTTGTTTTAGTATCGAAAGCTGAAATTCTTTCGGGCCCGGAGCTGTTTGTACGCGCTGGCTCAGACATCAATCTCACCTGCGTAGCCAGACACGCTCCTGATCCTCTAAGGTCAGTGTTTTAAAATGTTTATTTCAAATTCACTTATATTCACTGTACTATTGTGTATAAAATGTTATGACATGTAATAAAATACAAAAATTACTTACACATAGTCTGGCCATAAACACTGTTACAATTATTAATAATAAATAAAAAAAATGTTTTTGAATTTGGAATCTATGGTTTTTTTTTAACACGATTATATATATTTTATTTATTTTCACTACAATATAGTGTAAAATATTTTGTGATATTAGAATGAAGTGGAGTTATAAAGAGAACTGAATCGATGCGATTGCCTTGCATAAAGTAGGTAGGTAAGTAGGTAGTAAGTAGGTAGTAGGAGCCAAATATAATTTTTAAAATCTCTCATATTCTTATTATTAGTCAAATGAAATCTCTCCTATTTGAGACAGAAAAGGATCGGGCTGTTTACGTAGTTTTCATTCGAAAATGGCGATCAAAGCAGTAAGGGAAAGAATTCTAAGAAATCCTGTCCGAAAGCAAAAGATTTCATCTCGGAAGATGAAGATAGAACCTCGAGCTATGTCACGTATTTTAAAAGCTGACTTAGAACTTGTAACCTAAAAAAAAGACACTGGTAATTTCCTAACTGATTATTTAAAAAAGAGTAGGGTGTTAAAATCAAAACATAAATGTTATTTAGGCGGTACGCAAAGGGAGGTCACAGAAAAATGTTCTTTGTCGATGAGATTTTCTTTTACAATTGAGCAATATTTTACAAACAAAATGACGGTATTTAGGCTGATTGTTCTAAAGAAAACTAATTGGAAACAATTATTCTATAGAGTACAATGTGGGCATTATCCGGCTTCAGTGATAGTTTGTTGGGGTGTTATCTATGATGGAGTGACTGAGCCATATTTTTGTAAAAAAAAAAGTATCAAAACCTCGGCACAAGTCTATTAAGATTCTTGAAAAAGTAGTTAAGTCCCATAACAACACTAAGTACAATAACCAAGAATGATCCTTTCAACAAGACTAGGTGCTGGGTCATAACTCTGAATCCACCAAATCTTGGTTAGAATAAAACGTTCCAGACTTCATCAGAGCTGAAGACTCTCCGTCTGGTCCTGATCTTAATCCACTGGATTACGATTTATATTCAGTTTTAGGGATGAACTTTTGTTCTAAATGCCATGATAATAAAGTCCGTACAATTGGCAGTGAATAATTTTCCCACAGAAAAAGTGTGTGCTGCTATTAATAACTGGTCTCAAACTTTCAAATATTGTTTCTCAGCGAATGTAGACCATTTCGAAAAAGTCTTTATATATTATTAACATATTATTGTATAAAACTAACATACTGTAATAGTGCTAAATATTACGGATAATAAACGATGGTTGTTTTTTTTGTAACAATGTTTATGGCAAAGACTAAGAACATTTACTTTTGATTTGTAATCAGAGTCTTATTCAACAAGTATTTACATATTTCAAATATTATTAATAGCATCAAATAAGATGAACAATACATCTATGAAATAATTTAATTCCTTATTTACAGCACTTTATTAAAGTGGTACCCAGCTGTGTGCATTTTTGATGAAAGCGTGCAACATATTAATATTTGAAGCTGCATGCACGCGAGGGTGGCTTGTTATTCAAAGTAGAAGCATTTATACAACTATTGTGTGCACATTTCATCAGCACTTTCCAATTTTTATACCTTTTTCCTTTCACTTTAGTATTATTTTTGGAGCATTATTTTAAGTGACAAACTTCAATTATCCTTTTATCTACTGTTTATAACAATATAATGACTGTTTTTAATTTATAATAAGTATTTTAATACAAATTTTCGTTCCTAGTTTCATATACTGGTACCGTGGGGCGAATGTGGTAAATTATGCTCAGCGTGGCGGCATTAGTGTTGAGACTGAGCAGCGTACTCGGACAAGTCGTCTTCTGATAGCACGGGCATCGCCGAGGGACTCCGGCAATTATACCTGCGCTCCAAGTAGTTCTGGTAAGAATATATTAATCATCGAAATGTTAAGTTTTTAATACATAAATTTAAATTTACTTTTCTATCGTTCATTATTGTCTTTGTCAGATTCAGCGTCAGTTGTCGTCCACGTAGTTAGCGGCGACCGTCCAGCGGCCATGCAAAGTAAATCACATAGAATTGCTCCAGCATATATTATATATTTTTTAATAACTTTTATTAGAAATTTAACTGAAAAGTCTTCAAGTAACCCTAGCTTTTTATCGGTCACCGGCTCATATCCCAATTGTTTGGAGTTTGCGCAATATGATACATTCTGCAACGCTCTTCTATCATTCGGAATTTTAGTGGTGACGTGATTCACGCAATTTTTAGACTCATTACATCTTCGGCCACCTTCCTCTCTTATAAAATCCACATTCAAAACTAAATCTCTTTTCAGTACATGCCTTTCATTGATCCGTTTTAAGTGGCATTATCGAGATTTGATTATTCACCGGTAATTTTCACCATTCAAAAGCTAGGCTATCTTTTACATAAGGCGGCGACCGGCGGGTCTACCGACGTAGCGTATGCCGTGGAGTTCCACAGGGGTCCGTGTTGGGACCGGTGTTGTGGAACCTCGGCTACGACTGGCTGCTCCGCTGTCCTCTCCTGCCCCGGATGAGGGTGTTGTGTTACGCGGATGACACCCTCGTCACCTGCAGGGGAAGGAACTTTGCGGAGGCAGCCCGTCTGGCTACCGTCGGCGCTACGTTGGTAGCGGACCGAATAGGGCTGTTGGGATTGGAGGTCTCCGTCACAAAGACGGAGGCCATCCTGTTCCACGGCCCACGCCGGGGTCCCCCTCGTCGGGCGTCCATCTCCGTCCAGGGTTCGGAGGTGGTGGTGAAGACCCAGATGAAGTATCTGGGCCTCACCCTGGACGGAAGATGGAACTTCGGGGCTCATTTCTCCCCTCTGGCCCCGAAGTTGGTATCCACCGCAGCTGCCTTGGGGAGGCTTCTGCCTAACGTTGGTGGGCCGCAGGCTCCATGCCGGCGTCTATATGCCGGCATCGTGAGGAGCATGGCCTTGTACGGTTCCCCAATTTGGTCGGGAGTTCTTACCGCCGACTCCAAGATCCTCTTGCGGAGAACGCAGAGGATTCTCGCGGTAAGGGTGATTCGGGGGTATCGTACGGTGTCGTACACTGCGGCCACGCTTTTGGCGAGTGATCCGCCTTGGGAGCTACAGGCGGAAGTGCTCGCCGAGGTGTATTGGCACCGGGCAGAAGCCAGGGCCAGGGGGGTAAGGCCCGAGGTGGCTCGGGTCAGGGCTCTAGCTCACCGAGCCCTGATTCGACGGTGGGAGAGGGACCTAGGGTCCCCTGCCGCCGGACTGATGACTGTGGGGGCGATCCGTCCCCACCTCGATCGTTGGATCAACCGGCGGCATGGAACGCTTACGTTCCGTCTTGTGCAGGTGCTCACTGGGCATGGGTGCTTCGGGGAGTATCTGCACAAGATCGCACGAAGGGAGGCGACCCCATCCTGCCACCACTGTGACGAGGCCGTAGACACGGCTAGTCACACCTTGGCAGAGTGCGCAGCCTGGGACCACCAGCGTGTTGAGCTGGTGGCCGTGGTGGGCGGGGACCTCTCGCTGCCGCGCCTTATAGGCACAATGATCGGCAGCGAGAGGTGTTGGGTCGCAATGGCCTCCTTCTGCGAGCAGGTCATCGCCGCGAAGGAGGCCGCGGAGCGGGTCAGGGAGCAGGCCTCCACCGCTGACCCACTCCGTAGGGGAAGGCTGGGAAGAAGGAGGCGGGAGTACGCCCGCCGCTTCCTTCCCCAGCTGTAGTGCCTTGGTGGGAGGGGAGGGTGACCTCTCTCACCTATTACAGGCCTACGTCGTGAGGGTACTCTTAGTTGCTCGGAGCACCCTTACATGGGGGGTTACCGCCGGAGCGTCACGGTGAGTGCGCAAGCGATCCCGTGGCGTCCCATTAAAGCGTTGAGGGCAACCGTTGGTTTTTTAGTGGGTAACCTTAAAAATGGCAGCGTCCTCTATGCTGCCGGGTAGTCCCACATAACCCTCCGGCCATCACCTTCTTGGTCGGCGGGTATCCGTAACGGATTTTTCCAACGATAAAAAAAAAAAAAAAAAAAAAAAAGGCTATCTTTTACATACATTTTTTGTTAATTTATTACTAATGTCTTATCATGTGTTTATAAGTTTTCTTGAATATCAGGTAAAAATAACTTTATAGCTTAATGAAATGAAAACAATTAGTTTATAAAAATAGGATTGATATCATTAAACAGTTTTATGATACAAAATCTTGAGTGTGTCAATTAATTTTAAAGTTTCTGAAAACTTTACTAATGGTTTTAAAAATATACATTTTTGGACTCATAACTTTATAAACTGCTTCAATTAAAATTTGCTAAAAAGTTTACACCATTATTCCGCCTTAACTTTTCTGAGTTCTTCTTGTGAATTTAAAGAGGTGTAGGTTACAGAATTTTATATTACTCGACAGACGCAAAGGCACTATTTGCCATTAGTGCTATGAAAAAAGATATATATTCGAAGTAATATCATGTGTTATTATTTAATTCCTTTTATAGTCTGTGGGTGAAGTTGCTCGGTAAAGGTAGATAATTGTAATTGATTTGTTGTTGCTGTGGCCGCGTGGTCGCAATATGTAGGTTAGTATTTCTAGATTTTAGGAGATACTGCCTTAAGGGATATAAATATTATCGATAAAACCTTATCAGGACTTCAAAATTTTGATAACACTTATTTTAACCGATTAACAATACTAATAAAAAAATATAATAAATATAAAGTCACTCTTTGAAATTTTAGGCCCTAGTTGTATTCTGATAATATAAAATACCCGTGTAATTCCAATTACGCGTCTTAAGTAATTGAGGGGAAAGGTTATAATAATACGATGAAAAATATAAAAGATTTTATAACAATAGACACTATTATATAAGTACAAAGATACAAAATACATAAAAACAATTGTACTCGTCTGTCTTGTCTTTTACAATAAAGCTGTCTTGCTGGGAGTCCTCTTTGTGATATTTTAAATACAATATAAATTAAAAAATACTTTTCTATCAATAAAATGATCACAAAGAAAATTATTTACAATATGTTCATAAATGTTATAGAAAACAATAATAACATATTATCTTACATCCCACGTATACACTGAATGTAATTTTGATATTGTGTTATATTATGAACATTCCATACCTTTGTCATTACCAATATTTAATATTCATTATTCTGTCCTAAAAACCCTAATAATGCAATTCTTTTATCTTATCTTATCTTTTTATTGTATTAACTTGAACTATATCTAATGTTTTTCTATAGCAATTGTTTTTTATTTTAATTTTGTTCATATGACTCAACTATAGTTTAGTAAACCTGCACTTTATCCATTTTACTTAGCGTAATATATTTTACTTTGGATAATTCAGTTTAGATAAGTTCTACATTATTTTAGGCAAAAGATATAAAAGAAGAATAACGTTTGGTTTAATATTATCTTTTATTTTTAACCTTAATAGGTTAAAATAATGATTATTTGATTATATGTATCATTACAGAATTTTAATTTATAATATAACTTGAGTTACCAAACGAGCGACAGTAATGGTACTGTCAACGATATAATATTTCAGTTTGAATTCAATACGCTAGAATAAATATATAAGTCTATAGTCTAAGTAAGATTGGGAAAATAATATCAAATTTATTGCAAATAGTGTCGGATGCAGAAAATTATAAATCCCAAACTCATACAGAAATTCATTCATATTCAACAAAGAGAAAAAATTGTAGATTTACAAATAAAAACAAAAAATGGATTCTACTGACAGTGATTTGTCAACTGTTAGTTATTATATTATGAAGAGTAGCTTAAAGCAATAAAAAAACCTTGAGTACTAAAATGTCTTTATAGTTTTACTTACATACATTAATATTTAACATTATATTATAAAACTGAAAAGACAATCATTATACAGAAAATAAAAAATAATTTAATTGTTACCTAATAATACAAAGTTATGTATCTTCATATATTCCATTATTCAAATGTTAGATTATTCTAGCGACTACAACAACAATTAGTAAGATTAAAGGAATATATACAGTATAACTATACCTCCTTGTCCTTTGAAACCCTATCTATGAATATCTCGAGTAGTTGATGTATTATTAACAAATTGGGTTAAAATCAAATAATGTGATTATGATTAATTTTGATTACGGCTTTTGAGTTTGAAATCAACACAAACTAACATTTAGTATTTCCTATTTGGTTTAGTTGAGCCCAATTTATTTGTGCGTTAAAGATCCATTAAAAGATTATTTTTGGTATAAATACGAAAACAGTAATTGTTTAATTGTTTTTTATCACTGTTAACAGTATTTGTGAAAAAAATATATATTTATTACTTCATTATTAAAAAACATTTTTATTATTAAGATATAAGAAATAAATTTATGTTACTACATAATTATAATTACTAGATTATTAATATAGACGAAATTGTACTTAATCTTTTCAAAGTAAATTCATTAGCAACATTTTGAATGTTCATAGTTTTTGTTTATGTATTATGTGAAATATCAAGAGTTGGTAGTTTTAGATTTAAGGGGATATATTGTGCAAGTAAGCAGTATCAAATGTATATAAGTGAGGTGCGATGAACGCGCCACAGTGAGTCACACTGAGACACTCAGTCACGGAGTCAGTCGCGCAATGTAGTTAGGTGTGAATAAACGTATGTCAAGCAACGTCGATGTTTCACTAAATCACGATCACGTATACATGTACCCATACTTAAATGGATGTATTTATTAAGAACAATTTTAAATAATGACAATATGGAATGGTTCCGTAGAGACGATAAATCGTGTACAAAAATCAATAATAAGCGTTTATACAAATAGGAAAAGGGTATAAGTTATTAATAAAAAGTATCTCAAAAATGCAGCAACTTCTCTTTGCTTTCCAATTCCACTCAGTACTTTTGTGTATCTACACTTTGTTTTTGCTTGTATTTGTTTGTCCGTGCAGGCACCTGCTTGCACGGACAAACAAATAAGTAACAAGCAATACAAGACTGTAAAATTATATTTTATTGCTGAAACCTGGACCCTAGTTGTTTATATCTCAAATTAACTTGAATGCTGTCTTTGTACTTTTTGAATATAAGTATAAAATTATAAACTTTTTGCATTTATTGTTTATCAATGTTCGTTGACGGTAAAGTCCCGAACTTCGCTATCGGCTTTATTTTTATTCAGGCACAATAATATATATTGATATCGTGACATATAAATAAAGACTTTAATATTTAGTATCCGTTATTATTTTGTATGAATGAAGATATAAAAGGATATTATGTAATAAAAAATATTTATCTAGAATAGTAACAAAAAAATAGACTAAATAATGCTCTATCATTTGAGCTCTTAGAACCACTATTCTTAGTAAAATATCCTATTTTTGTAAACAAAGTAGTAAATAAAATGAATCAAGATATTTTACAAATGCGAATTACAAATAATATATTCGTTTATCTAACAGCTTCTATCATTTTAAACATTTTTTTCATTTTACTAGCGGTATTGCTAAGTAAGAAGAAACTGGTTCTCGGATACTTTTCTATAAAAAAGTTACACATTTTTAAAAAATCAAATAAAAAAAACATGCTGGTGTTTAACTTTTTAACTAATCGTTTTTAAGGTACTTTTTAAGAAAGCAGATAAAATATGTCAGAAATTATTTAGGATTTCTATAAATAGAGACTACGTGACTACATATCGTTTAAAAGCTAAATTGACTGGTATTGTATCATCTTGTTACACTATGATTCGTGTGAATCGATGTGACGAATCAGTAGAGCTCTCCTTTTTTTATACTGCCCTAATCACCTAGATTATTTCTTCCCATTCTTTAATGGAAAACAGATTCTCTACTGCCCCTTACAGCGGTTATATATTGGCAACGGCACAACTTATCACATGAAGAAATCAAGTTTTGCCTACGAACACAATATAACAAAAAAAAAGTTCTTTTAGCTATAAGTCGCAATTTATTTTACTTCTACTATTATATATTTTGATAGCAATCAAATGTTGTAATTTTTTTTTAAACTTACATTTTTTTTTTTATATTCATTCAAATACAGTCCATTTATAATGGATATATTACATATAAAGATGATTATATAAATAAAAGTCGGCTGTAGTAATTGTGTTCCTCCAATAGAGAAAACTTACGGTTGCTACGATACTTAATACTTCTCAAAGATGAGTTAGCGGATATTAGTTTAGTTGTTTCAGTTGTTTAATATAAACTATCAATAAAACCAATTAATTACACAAGTTATTCGAGCATATTAATTATAATTATATACACAGTCTATATGTGTTTATATTATTTTTAAAAAAAATCCTTTTTCATTATTTCTTTTTCTTTGGTTGTAAAATGAATTTCGGTTAAGGAGAAAGTAGGAGTTGTGTCGTATTATGCGAAGGCACAAACTTCTGTTATGTACCAGGCAACCCAGACAGCTTTTACTTGTTCAAACCTCGGTTAATATAGTTTAATACCCGTCTCACTCTGGTTTAGACCACTTTTTTAAACCATATATTATAATAATAAATACAAGAATAACCATACCTTATAAATTTAACGATTTAATAATTGATTATTATCATTAAAATTTATAGGAAATAAATGTTACATATGAAAAAATTTATAGGAAACATTCTTCTTTACTTACAAATGCTATGTAGATAGAGTTATAGTCGGCTCTAATTACTAAAATTAAGATTTTTTCAATTAATTTGTATTATACACTTCATTTTCTTGAACTTTCTTGCGCTAAAAAAGTTGCGCATTGCTTAATATCATTAATATTATATTTCTATCTTTTAAATTATAAGTTAGTATTTTATCATATTTTAAGTTAAAAAAGATTGGTTTGAAAGAAGTCAAACTTATGTTCGTAACTTCTTACCGACTTTATAACCTGATATCGATAACTGACATCGATTAGAATCTATTGATACATATATTTTTATTGATTCGTTTGAATTGATTAAAGGTTAATCAAAGAGTTGCTTGCATATTACAGTAAAATAGATAATTAAACTAATTCTTATATTTATGATACTAAATTCTCAATTACCAAAACCTCGTACACTTTAAAATATAATAATATAACAATTTTCAAATTTCCAATATTTGACACCATAATGCACTATAGTTAAGTTATTTTATAAAGACCAGTTTTTATGTTGAGTGGTAAGTTTTGTGTCACTATAACAATGTTTGTCTAAGATGGGGAAAGAAAATTAAACTTGATAGCTGTGGCTTAGCGATAGCAGGTAACACTACTTTAAATGACATTCTAATGGTGTCTATGGCAACATGACCGTATTTTTTAAGTTTTTTTAACTTTTATAACTTATACGTAATATAGACTAGGGCCGCGCAAGCGGGTGGAGCTGAGCGATATCAAACTCGCGTGCTTAAACTAAAAAGCAATGCAAATTAACAAAACAACGGTTTTTAACAAAAGTTACAGATTAATAAAAAAATTAATATAAAAAACAGATAAATATTTCAAACGGCGCGTGACGCAATCGTTAGTTTTGTCAGTCGGTTCTCCATGCAACATATTGACTTTTGAAATCTTTCACATGACATGCAATAAACACATAATTAGAAGTCAGTTATTTAATTTTGTCATTAATTTGTTTGCCAAAGTATATGTCAGGATAGTGTTTCTTCAGATCAGAATTGTTTGCACCGCGATCTCTCACATACCACTTAAGTAACTTTGCGTTGTCTTTCGAAATGTTATTTGCGAAAATATCTAACGTATCTCCTACTACAAATGGCTGTACATCCCCAGCGTTTCTAAGTAATTCTGACCGTCCTTTAATGACTTGACCATGACTCTCAAAAATTATATCTGCGAATCTCTATGGCAGGATTCTTGCGTGTGGTTGCAATGCTTATTCGACATTGAGTACGTAACTAGTGTATAGATATTGTCCAGCACCATTGCCTGCTCTTAGCTGGTACACGCGTAAGATTGGATGGACTCTAGCAATCCACATCTCTTCAATATCTGTCAATCCTTGCAGCTGAGGTGGCATTTCTCCTAGATCCATTGAATTTGCAGCCCTAAACGTTTGCGACGTCCTCGATCTGCAACACGAATTGCACAAGCTCTCGATCTCGTCTTTGAGTTCTTGTCTTGAGCATTTTGGACACACAATTCAATTAAGCCTGCGAAGGTCGTCTATAAAATTAGCCTTGAACGTTTGCACCGCTCGGTCGTTTGCTTGCAGCGGTAAATTTGGAATTACGTTAGTTCTCAAACGATGTATTGTCTGCATCTCGGGTAACGTAAGCGGGTACTTGTCGCGCAGCACGTCGCGGCATTGTTTTGTTTTTATTAATAAAAATTAAAAAACAACTTATAATAAATTTGTTAATAAACCTTTAAATTTCATTAAATTAATTCGAATGATAAGAAAAAAGAAAAAATTACTTTGATGCTCAACTTGTTCTAAAGTCAACTTTCCCTTCGCACGCGCTACTTTCGTTGATGTTCGTGTGCGTGCGTTCGTGTTCGTGTACGTGCGCGTGAGTCAAAAATCACTGAGCGATCTCACTTTTTAACATTTTAAATATTTTAACAACAAAATATAACGGTGATTCAGCAATTCGGCCATTTGTCATTTACCAGATTTATTATGTCACGTTGACAGATGATCAGAAAGTTATTGACACTACACTTGAATCCAGTGCTACAAGAAACATTATTAAACAAACACAAAATACTAATAATAAAAGTATTCCAAAATATTTATATTTTACCGGGATAATAAAAATATTATAATTTATTGAATATTTAATGAAGGTTAGTGGAACGAAATTTAAATTCGGCAATAAATTCTGCTGTCTGTAATTGGATTTTTTATGGTGTACATACATGGAATACGCATTAGAGAGAATGAATAATTTTTGACATATATGACGAAATATCACATGCACCTGGGATCCTCCAACCATGCGCAGCGGGTGTTGAGCTGAGCCCCTCTCCTTTCATCTGAATAGCTACAAGAAATATCGATTTATTATGACTAATTGTCATCTTCTAGGGCAGCTTCACGCAGGGCAGCTCTAATGTATTGCAGGAGTGATTTTTTTTTATAACTTTTGAATGGCCAAACATTTTTTCAATCTGATTTCGCTATAACATCCGCTTTCGGCTCCAACATACGAGTACATGAGAAATTTTTTAGCTAATAATCTTTTTGCATTCTGGAGACAACTAAACTCACAAAAAGGTCTCCCAAACGGTTAAGAGTTTAATAATTAACTTCTTAACCAAATTTTAATTCAAATGTCTCTCTAAAATTTAGTGCTTGAAGAGTCCGCTCCGTGCTCCATATTGTACCTCCAGCCCCAGGGCCTAAATAAGTTTTATTACAAAATAAAATGTATTACTTTAGACCTTAAATTTTCATCAGTAAAGAGAATCTTTCTCTGCCTTTCATCCGCATATCCTTTGATGAGCACGAAGGTTCAATTCTTGTTTAATTGTACGCGAGTTGCGACAGAATCCTTGATCTTTATTTCTCGTATTAAATCAGCTTTAATATCTCTGATAGAGGAAGCGCTGCTGTTGTATCTGGTGGTGGAACTTATGACCGTTGTCAAGCTTTAAAGAATGTTAAAAGGAGAGGTGTTGTTGAGGTACCTGAGTGAATTTTACGGCTTTTGAAGTCTTGAAAATGATTGACCGCTCCAATTTGTGCAGAGCAATCCTGCTTTTTTTTCAAATTGTAAAAATATATGGAACACAAAGAGATATGAAACGGCGAGAAATCGATCGAGATTTTTGTCACTAGTAAATAAAATTCTTCCACTATAATTATTTTTATAAATAAGTTCATAATTTTACCAATATTAACTGAGAAAATTTTAATATAAGTATGTATATAAACAATATATTTAGATATTTAATAATATGATATGTATATTAAATGTAGGCTTCTTAGCATTAATAATATTTTCTATTCTATCAAATTCAAAGTTCTAGTAATGACGTAAAAGGTCTGTCGCGTATCTAATGTAATAATCTGAAAGTACTGTAACTGGACAGGAAATTAATGAAAACCTTTTATTATATAATTCACACATAAGTGGTATAATTAATGCATTAATGTATTAATTCTTTAAAACACCTTTTATTTTATAGTGCAATTTTATAGTACATCAAATTTAACTGCGGAACTCAACAGTTACGAAACCGCAGTGACTCATTTATGAATGTTAAAATGGAAAGATAACTTTAAAGAAAAATTATAATAAAAATGACGTAAAAGTTTTCCTTAATTTGTTGATTAAATCAGATTATCTGTTATAAGTGAAAATAGAACTTGTATAAAAATTAAAAATAACCGTTGAAGTTATTAGAATTACGAGTAGCAGTCAAACACGTCACTAAAACGTACAAAAGAATGCCCTTGGAGTGGTCCTATGCAATATCTATTTATTATATTTTGACGCCTGTCAAAATATAAAAGCTCTAGCTCAAATGGCTTAGGAGGAGTAGGCGAACATCGAAACACACTTTTGACCAGTAAGAGCTTCGCTTCGCTCAGCTCAATAATAATATATGTAATATCTAGTATCAATAGAAGCAATATGTTGAAATAGGAAGTATTTTGTAATATACAATTTTAATTACTATTCTTCGGTACGTTATCTTTCTGCTTATTATATTTGTGCTTCAAATCAATTATATTTTTCATTCAATATTAATGTATGTATTAAAATTTTGGAACATAACAAACAAAATATATTTAATAAAGAAAAGAATGTGTATAGTTTAACTATATATATTGTTTTACCCAAATGGATTTGTCGCATTTGATTTTCATTGGCCATTGTGAAGCGCAAGCTATTGCCAATTACAATACAAATTATATAATTTTAATTTAATTTATAATGGAGAGTACCTACTTAGTTCCATCTATATATAACATCCGGTATATGAATATTGCAGAATAAATTGTTGTAATTCTGAAATTAATGAAATTAAATTGATTAAATTCTAATTTATAACAGAGATAATGATATGTTATAAACAGTGAACTTACGAACACCTTATGTTAAATAATTTTTATGTTATTTGAAGGGATTTTTACTATTGACGCTTAAAATAATATTTTCTAAGTAAAATATAACATATTCCAATTAAAATACTATATTGAAAATCAATAATAATAACTGCAACAATGTAGTCTGGTCTCATATTGTAAAAATATATGTTATTTTTTTTATAATAAAATCTATTTATTGTGAATAATATTTTCATCCTAGTAGGTACAAGGAAACGTTGATATAATTTTTGAAATACCAGCTAACGTGACTAATACATCAATCATAGGATGTAGAATCCTTTTATGAAATGGGACGGACGACCCTACTATTTGTCACCTTCCTTTTATCATCTCTTTAGAAATGCACGTAATATTTCACTCGTCTCTACTCTACAATAACATACACTGATTGTATCCAGTGTAATATTTATTATTCCGAATTCAGTTGTTCTAAGAAATAAAAATACAATTTATTTGATCAAAGTTTTTTCTGAATGCAAGGAAAGTAATTTTAACTAAACAACATTTTATTCAATTTTAAGTTCACATTATGCTCTTAATTTTACTCTTTTTTTATATAATATATTTGAAGATAAATCAATCTTGGCAGAGCGTCTAAAAAAATGACTTGATTTACATAACGATTGATTACCTACATATATTTAAAGATGTTGACTTAAAATACTTTTAAATGAAAGTCATTAAATTTAATAATACGAGTATTTCAGGGTAGTAATTCATTTTCTTTAATTTACTTTTTTAAAAACAATTCATATTATATATATCATTATTTTTATTTTATTATTTAATAAGGACTTTAGTATTATTGATGTACTCGTGCATGTACTACATTACTATACGTATTATAGAAATATATACATCATTTAGTACTTAGAACAAAGTAGACTATTAAGACAATAGCTTGATGTTGGAACGCTATAAATGAGGCGGGTTAATTGGGTATAATGATAACAAAGGCTCAGGTGATAGGCAAATGATTGAAATATTTCAGTAATCCTTTCTGTGTCAATAATTATAAATGAGAGTATGAAGTAAACTATAGGTGTAGTGTTAATAGGTACACGACATTATGAACAGATATTATGTTCAAAAGATGCATATCTTAAATAGGTTGTAGAGCCTATAGGTTTATTAGACTAAAGCTCGTATTTGTTGATAAAATGGGAGTGATATCTACTACTTTATTACAGTTACATTTAGCTCGTAAGAAAACACTTTTTGTTTTACTTTCCTACAATTCCTCAGTCTTTCCTTTTTTAAAAGTTGATAACGTATTAGCATCAGCAAATGAACCCCTATGAGGGTTTCATAAAAAAAATATATAATTTTAAAATTCATTATTTTCTCGTGTACAATATTCCAACATCTTTTATTATTTCAGTGGCATGGTGATGAGGTGGGAAGAGATTTCTTGTAAAATAAAAATTTTCTTCACAAAATTAAATAAATTTATTACATTATTTTAAGTAAAATTTGTATAATCGCGAATTACCTGGTTCCTAAAGTACATTTTTTTAAATTACTTGACGACAATATATATTCTTGTTTTTCCTGTAGCAATGAAAAGTAGGTTCATTTAATTGTCGTTTCTTTTTAAAGACTACAACATACAACATTCTCTTATAAAAATATTAATTTAAATTATTTTTGGTAAGGTAGGTAAGTAAATATGAAATAGAAGAAATGGGAATAAGTTATTAATCGGTTGTATTTATTAAAAAAAAAGAACTGTACAGATTTCATTTTTACAAATAAAAAAAAATGTCTTTTAATTAATTTCCGAATGGAGAACGTATGTAGTCTACGTGACTATTCCCGTTATATTTTAGTTAAATAATTATCTTAAACAATTATCGACATAAACTGATAAAATCATTATGAAACTGCCATTTGAGGTTCGCCTTCTCGATGAATGTAGTACGCCATATAATATAATCGTCTTTGTCGGGACAGAGGCGACACTTAATAGTCTTCTTTCAAAACCATTTAAGCTGTTGTAAATAAAACGCTAATTTCGTTTTTAGGCCACAAAGTTATTGTGTATATTTATAGTGGGCAAGTTGGTTAAGATTTTCGAAAGAAGCCTAATAGATATCGCCGGCGTCCCAATAAATATGGTTACATATAGTATGTAAGTCCTGTCTGGGGCGATGAAATGTTTATTTTCTATTTATGAAAAATTACAAGTACTTATTTTTCAACCCACAAACAAAGTCAATAACATTATAATTCTATTCTATTTGAATTGTGTGAAAACAAACTCATGTTTATGGGTTATGTACTTATATTTATATTTCGTCTATAACTACTTCAGTTACCTAAAAAAAATCCATGTTGAAAATAATATTTTATGGCATCTCCTTGTTATATACAGTTTTCATGTTTTCTCATTTATATGAATAAATTGACAATATTTAATCAGCTGTAAAACTATATTTAATAAGTAATATAAAACTTAATGAGGTCCATTTTTCAAAACAGTTATAAAACTTTTTCTTAAATAGATATTGTAAATCCATTCATACAGAGCATGGCACAACAATTCTTTTAAAATAATATAATATTTACGATAACGAAAAAAATGTTTATACTTAACAAAAACGTATTTCTCAAAGAAATTCAAAAAGTATAAGAAAAGATTTCAGTGATAATTTAATAAATTCCTCTCGACCTACCATTTATAATTCTATGAGTTTGTTCCAGCAACTGTTTAACCTAAATTCCAATTTTCATTCCGACGTACAATTTCACAGTTTTGTTGTTTACAAGCGGTATATTCGAGCGCTGACTCATAAATTAAATCTTTTTAATCTTCATCATAAGAGATTTACGGAATAAATTAACTTCTGTAGCCGCAGATATTTTTTATATGCCCTGAACATTTTTTTAATCAATTTATCAATTTGTTGGTATTTTACCATTAAATACGCGATCTAATTACTGGTTACGGTAATCAGTCGAAGAAAGTTCAGTATAAAGACTCCATACAATAATACAATTATGGTATATTTATTAATATTGAAAATAAAAATTCATTAATACCAAAGGTACATAAGGTTTTCCATTCTGAAAATAAGAAAATACAAGTGCTTGTGGGTGAAGGTGGGCAAATATTTATACCTAAAAGGAAAACAATAAATCTTAACAACCGTTTTAGTCATAAAGCTAATCTTGAAATAAAAGGTCGTTGTTTTAACCGGGGTGGATCACTAAGTCAAGGATATTATAGTTTAAACACGTTTTAGAACAGGTTCCAGTGCAATAAGTAATGTGCCCTTTAAACAATTATTTGTTAAATAATAAAAATATTTAGTTGGTGAAAGTACAATATATTACAATATATAGGTAATGAATTGGCGAGACGATATATATAATTCAAATTTATCAGGGCAAACAAACGACATTCTAACTAAATCAGAAGAAGGCCTCCAGAGGTTTCAAATTTAAGGCGTTTTGATAAATTTTTAAGTATAATTTGTTTTTAATAACTGACATGAACTATAAATTTATTAATAACTAGCAGACCCGGTCACGCGTTGCTGTGACTATTGTTTTTGATATATTACATTGTAGTAAACTATTTAAGGGGTAACGTTCAGAGTACTTCTGTCATGAAAATCATAATGTTTTCTTACAGTCGATATTAAGCAAAAATAGAAACAAAATTATTTTTTAAATTTATAACACTATTTGTAAATTACAAAGTTTTTAGTAAATAACTTGGAACACTAAACTTACGAATGAGGTAGGTAGGGTAGATACATCATTCGTAATTATTCAATCCAGTCAACAGATACCAATATAGCCCTTTCGCTCAACCAATCATGGTTTCTGTAATTTTGAGCAACATCTGGAAACACCTTTTGAATAAGTTTATCTTTTGATCTAGTTAACTGACAAAAACTTTGAGGAAAGTTAATGCAACCAGTCAAGGTGTCTATAGGAAATTTGCCATTACCAATGTCAATGAGTTGTTTAGAGAATATGTCTCCAGATTGGTCATTTTGCAACTTGACACGCATATTCTTGCTTAAATGTAATACCTTCACATGCTTCCACAAATTGGAGGATTTTAAATATGCATTAAGTTCATCAGCTGGCGTTGATCGTAGAATCACTGGCAATATTTGACGAAAATCTCCTGCTAATAAAATCATTGCCCCACCAAATGGGTTATGATTGCTCCGTAGATCTTGTAAGGTTCTATCTAAAGCCTCAAAAGATTTTTTTATGAGCCATCGTGCATTCATCCCAAACAATCAATTAACATTGCTGCAAAACCTTTGCCATTGCAGAGTTCTTTGAAATGTTGCAGGTTGTGGTTTCGTTGCTTTGCATGTGTAATGGCAATTTTATAGCTGAATGAGCTGTTCTACCACTTTCAAGCAAAGTTGATGCGATTCCCCACGAAGCGAGTGCAAGTGCAATTTTATTTTGTGAGCGAACTGTTGCGAATTGTTGCAATCAATGAAATCAAAAAAAATATTCCTGCACCACCAGGTGCATCTAAGAAGTAAATCCTTCCTCTTTTATCGTTTATTACTTTCATAAGTGTATCAAATACATACTAATTGAAATAAAAGTTTGTTTGACATCATCAAGCACATGTCCTCAATTGAAATCAATACTTCATTGTAAATTTCTTCGCTTATTTGTATATTTGGATTTCCCCTTCTAATCCGTATTTGATACAAAATATCATCACACATATTATCTTTGTACTTGATCCACAAATCCTTTGGGTTTAATGGGAAGCATGTAGATATGATTATAGAAAACAATGTTCGTATTTGATGAGCTTGTGATGATGTTACAGCATCATTGAGAGTTTGATCCCAATGAGCATTTTTCTAGCAATCGCAAACGTTGGCAAGCTTTTTTGTATGATCCACACAAATCACCATCAACAGTTCGTACATGTTGGAATAATATGGAGCCACGTACATTGTCTAATAGCAGTCGTGAATAAAAACTTTCATCATTGCTTTGATGTACTGAATAAATTCGACCAATCGCATCGGTAGAATATACATCTGGGTATCCTGAAACTGGTTTTCCTTGATTCCGTGGTATAAATCTCCTTAAGGATTGATTCCAAGTATAATATTTTGGCATTTCAGAATATAACAATGTTTGAGCAAAAGCATCGTTTTGGCATGTCAAAAAAAACTGGTTAATGTAATAGATGGTGGCTGTACAGCTCTTTGTACTGCGTTCTGTGCTGTAAAATATACTCTTTGTCCATTTTCTAAATGCACAGCTAAATGAACAACAGTAGGGTGTCTCTCATGAATAGGAAAAGAAAATATTCGCCAAACTGCTTCATCACTACTAACATAGCGACCCATTTGGTATTGGGTAATTTCATCATTGGAATTCTCTGCATTAATACCAGTCACAGCCATATCACTCCCTTTGGTTACATATTTACAAATGTATTTAATAGATTTTACTGAATGGCAAGATTCAACGTTGATATGCGCTTTGAAGGTCTTTGATAAAATGGGTGAATATGGAACAATCCAGCGATTATCTATTTCAATATCTTGTTGATATAATTTGACAATTGTTGATCTTCCATTTTCTGCTGTCGATCGGCGACGATACAAAGGATAACCGTCAATACCAGTGATTGTTTCAGATATTAATGTCCGTGGATATCGTTTTGAACATTTACCATCCACCATACATGGTAAATTTTGATTAAGAGTTCCACAGGGACCATGTACCATGTTTTTGATAACTACCTCATGCAATCCAGGATCTACTTCTACATTAGGGATTTCAGCTGATATTACTGCATCAACTTCATTTGACTTTATCTTGTCAACTAACCAAATCAAAATATGTGCATGTGGCAATCCCCGTTTCTGCCACTCCACAGAATGCATTCAGCGGCGTGTCTCTCCAAACACATAATGTTTCACAATGAAATCCATTAAAGATTTCAACTTTTGTATAAAGACTCTGGCTGTGTCTATTTCTATCCAGTGTTGATTGCATGTAAATGTAATGAACAAATCTGCTGTACCATAATGACAAACATATGACATGGTATTTTGAGCATATTCATGCATATGTCGAGGGCTCACGATGTATGTTGCTGGAAGAATAGTTATTCGACTAAGATTCTGTGCATTACCATCAGTATTAATCAAATCTCGAAGGTGAATATACTCTTCAGATCTGAGTTTTGTCTGATTCAACCTGATGAATGTTAATCTCTCCGTTTCAATTTTAACATACATGTCTACAACATACTTGTGATATAATCGCCGACGTTTGAGTATGTGATTGTCATCATTAGGCGGTAGGAATAATAGTTCATTGAACTGACTTTTTTGTTGGTTTTAGAACCTGAAAATAGATTTTTGTTTTCATAACATTGAAAATTAAAAAAAAATAATATAGTGACTGATAATATATCTCCTTGCTAAACTAATTTTTTTTTATTACCTGTAATGGGATTTATCACATTGTTTGAGAAATCATAGCCATCTTCACCTTGCCAAAATATAATGAGATATTGCAATGCATCATATGAGCGGTGTGTTTCCTTTATACGTTGTAATTGATCATTCCGACGATGTAAAACAATATCAAGGGATTCCAAGTTTTCTCCAACTACTACGATGGCAACTTCATCAATAGTTGGTGCATTAAAACGTCTTGCATGTTGGCCAACAGGTGTTTTATCAGCTCTGATTACAATTTTGTGATTATCAGATGGCATCAGATCCAGTGCAGTTTTAAACAACATAATCAATTGATTGTACTCATGAAATAAAGTTTGTAATTGTTCTACAATAGACCTCTTTACTGAATTGTTATTTGAACAACGCATATCAATTTCTTGTGGTGAATTGCCAATGAAATAAATTTGCAGAAATTTGTAATTGCTATCTGACACTGGTAACAGTGAACCTGCGCTATGATATAGTTGGCCTTGTATCTGTAAATTAAAAAAATGATTTTTGTCAAATATAAAAAAATATTTGTTCGTAAAAAGTATATCTGTCTCCTAATTTGAATCCCCAATTTATAATTGATATGCTTAGGTATGTCAATATGTAATAATTAGTTGTAACTAATATCAATCATCAAATAATTATATTGTGTTTCAAAATAATAAAAGTATTGCTAATACTGAATCATCAAATAATATTATTACTAAGTAATATATTTCTTGGGGATTAAGGAACTGAAGGTTTACTTACTTACTTTACTTAATTAACAGGAAACTTTGTTCACTAAAATAATGATTAACTTCTATAATACCTACCTTAAAATTTGGCATGAAATTTTCCCGAACTACGTTTGTTGCCCCAAATGACGTCATTTGAAAGCAATTGTTATATTGTTGGATATTTAACAAAAAGTGTATGGAATCTGGTTCTATTCCTGAAACCAATGAGTACAATGGCTCTGGTGGTAGATCCAATGGTATCAATTTCACTTTCCCATTTGCGCAACACAATCCATTGGCTTCATTTGCCTTACAATGAGAGCAAACCAAGTTCATAGATCCAATAGTAACACATTGGTGGTTACTGTAGTCAATTGACAAATCATAATTGAAAGCAGTTCGATTCAAACTTTCGGGATTATTGGTTGAATCTCTCGCTCTCGCTTCCCGCGTTCGTGATATACGAATTCTTTCACGTTCTTTTCGGTCGTCACGTTCTTGTGCAGTATGATAAGATCGGTAATTAGTTTGTTTTGTAGCATTTCGGGTTCTTCTACCTAAATTACTTCGTCTTATAGGAGACATATCGTATATACTTACCTAAATTATGTCACATGAAATAATTATTAATCACAGGTATTAAAACACTTTGCGCAAAACACGATATAAAACAATCAAAATTAATTATTAAATATTATAAACGCTTTTTAACGCGGTTTGTTTGACAGATGCAATGACGTGAAAACTGATGACAATTTATGTCGCATTCCAAAACTAAAACAAAAGAAAGAATATTCCAAGGCCAATCAAATCTATAGCTCTTAAATTTTTTGACTTTTCAATTTGGTCGGGTTCACGATATTATCACTTTTGCGTGAACCTGCACACACATATATTTGATTGAATTTGAACTTTGTGCAGAGAAAATAAAGTGCGAATTGACTCTTCGACGTTAGCAACACACCTACATTGTTTAGACAAAAATGAGTGCTTGTAATTTAATATGAACTTTATGGTATAGCAATACAGTTCAAATTGACTCTAAATTTAGTTAGAAAATATTTGTATAGGAAAAAAAAGGGCTTTTTTAGGGTTTTCCTGGAAATTATTCGAATTTTTCTCGCCGTAAGAACCATGCTTGGGCTTCAAGGAATATTTAAAAAAAAGAATTGTTAAGATTGGTCCATGCGTTGTTGAGTTGTACGCTTACCAACACATTTTGCGATTCATTTTTATATAATAGATAAAGTTGCATTAGTTATAATACATATATGCAAGATGATATATAGTACTATTGTGGTTTTGGTTATATTTTGCTCAATCTCTATATATTCACTTTTACAGAATAGTATTTATTATTATATTATGGAGTAATATTCAAACTTTCATTTTTTTTATATTTAAATATGAAAATATTGTCTTGTAGTATCTTCTTGTCTTCCAAACAAAATCAGGAGTTGAATTTGAAAAGATACCTTATGATAAATTAAAATGAATTAAAAACCAATATCAATTTTTCCTTTTTATTTCATTAAATTGGCACAACGGATGAAAATAATAAATAACATATTAAAAAGTTTCTGAATATATGCAATTATATCTTTAACATATAAAGTTATATAATATACGCATAAATGTATTTATTTTATGGAAAATCAAAGTGATTATAAGTAGTAAAGTTACCACATTTTCTAAAAATAAAACATTACAAAAGGCCTTGCCTAAAGTAATCTAGGAGTTCTGTCCTACGAGTAAGTCAGGATAAGGAGCTTTTTTTTAATTTCTTAGTGAGCGTTGAACGCCGGACGAACCAGCCCATATAGTTAAAGTAAGTATAAGTCGTAGTCTGCAGCTAAGTTTTATGACCTCAAGATATATGGTAAAGTGAAATTTTACTATCTTATAGACAATAATATAAATACATGAAATTATTTGGGTTTGTAAGTTTAAAGTAAGTAAGTTTGTAAGTAAGGGTAAACATTTATTAAAATGCACTGACAACAAGAAGTTTTAGGCACACTTGGTTTGTTGTTTCTAAAAGTTTGGCACAAGATTTTGGAATATTGTTTGGATGATCAAATAACTTTAAATGTTTTTTTAGACAGTTATTATACAAGTAATGCTATCTCTATAAAATCTTAGACAAGTACACTGTTGTGGTCTTGGTAAAAATATTTTTTCAGAAGCGCTCTACAGAAAAAATTACATTTAGAAACAACAAATGCACAAATTGAAGTGCTGAATTATAAACAAAATTACTTATAAAGAAATATTAACGTAAGACTGTTATTAAAAAATTTTAGTTGATAAATCATATTGCTCTTTCTTTTTTTTGTCATTGGTACATATGTACGGCACTAAAGTTTCTATCTCATTCCTTTTTCCTAACTTGATATCATTGATATCAAAATTTATATCCATTCACACTGTCATTGACCCTTCTCCCTCTATTTAGTATTTTTTTTGTATTTTCGGCACTGGCGCCATTTTATACTTTCTCTTTTAGATTAATTATTTCTAATAGCTAATCTAAAATAACCAAACCAAACAACATGATATACCTTATAATAGTGAGGCCTTTAATTTAAGGCTTATTTACTGGTCAAGTGTTCCTATGACCTATCACATTTTATGTATTCTTTTCTTGATAATCTTTTAATAACGTCATCATCAAGCAAACCTAGATAGCGAGAGTTGAACACACTCTAAAGGATAAGCAATTGAGAGAAATATATAAAACTCCAAGGACCAAAAAGATTTAAAACTCGAAAAACAAGTGTTTCTTTTAGGTTGGCCTGATTATTTAAGTCATATTGTTTAAGCTTCTCTTTCATCTAATCTCTCTTGGACTTAAAATTATTCCACTAGACTGAGAAGTGGAGACAACGAAAACAGAACCAATTACGATAAGAAGCTTATGCTAGGGTACTCTCTCCTGTAAATGTCTGACATCCTTTACCAGATAAATATTGACAAGCAGATAAAAATATATAACTAGCTCGCCTCATTTGGACTGGTAAGGCCTCGCTACGTTCATTTACCTATCTTCACTCTCTTAAAAAAAATCATTTATAGCACCATCATTTATTATAATTAAATATGTTAATTCTTTGACTTTATTCTAATGTATACTAAGTTATTTAAATATTCAAAGCATTGTGACAGTAGCAAAGTGTACGAGGATTTATTACAAATCTAAGCATTATCGCTTATTATCGTATTATTTGATGAAAATTTATTTGCTTTATATAAATATTATAATTTGTAGATTAAGAATAAAGAAAGCTTTAACAATTAATACAAAAACTGGTTTTTCTATTATAATATTTATCATTAAACAATAATTTATATTACAAAAAGAATAATTTATTATAATTGAAGTTTAATTAGAGAAGTAGAACATTACTTTCATAATTAAATTGAACGAGTTGAGTGTATTATGGTATATTAATATAATCAAAGCTTGTAAAAAACATATGTAAATAATAATATAAAATATGTATTAAAAATAATTGAAATATATTTATACAAACCGAGGTGCATAATTTATTTTTTTCACTAATATTTGTATTTGGTCTTACAGTATTTAGGCAGGTGGTCAAAGACCGAAAGTATTCACTATGTTTAAGATGTGTTTTTACACACAGTTTTTACATGTGGCTTAAATATTTATTTTTTGTTTCATACTTTACTACAAATTGTAATATAAAATTAACTCTCTCATTGTTCTTAAGGATTGTTCTATTACAGCATTATATTTTTGTAGCAATTTCCAGAATACGTTTAACAAAACACATGTACACATATACGTTTTCACGTAATATTATCATGATTCAAAATTCAAATAGAATACGTTCCTGTTTCCTTAGGGTAGAAAAAAGGTGAAGTAAGTACCTAAGATTTTTGGTGGATTTGTTTGAGCCGAACTTATGCAGACGCTTGAAGACAAGAATAGGTCAAAATGTTAATAAGATTGAGCACCTTTTTATAAAAGTTTTCTTTAACCTTATAAAAGCCTTTATATTCTATTATTTGTAAAAAAATATTTTAAAATACATGTTAAAATAAAATAAAAGGGTTCTCTTTAAGTCTCTCGACGGTCTCGAAGACATTCTGCACTAACATAAATATATAAATGATGTTGAAATTATTATTGGCTTTACATTATATATATATGTATAATGTATATATATATATATATAGGACCCTTAACTCTTTAAGAAACTTAACACGTTCCTCACTTGAGATGAACGTAACATTAGCGCTTACTTTTAAAATTTCTTCGTCCTTATCTTACTTACTTTTAACAGTCCAAACTCTTAAAAGTTTTGTTTAAAAGCGTACCAGCAGTAGCAGTGCAGTAGCAGTGCAGTAGCAGTGCAGTAGCAGTGCAGTAGCAGTGCAGTAGCAGTGCAGTATAAAAAAACTGCAAGAAATAAAAAAACTCGTTAAATTAAAAAAAAGTGATGAGAGCCTATAGAGGGGTATTAAAATGTATCTTGGAACTTATTATTTCCTGACACTTTGAGGAAAGTTTAATGTTATTAAATTTTTTAATTTTATATTTTTCCTTGTATTTTAATTGATAAATTATGATAGTATTCATTTTCATTTTTTTTCATAAAACTACGTTTTAATTTGGTTTTATATTTATGTTAAGGATTTATTTGGGCACATCTCATACTAAACAGAAATAAATACAATAAGTAATAAATAGAAAGTCATTTATTAAAATTGGAGTTCAACATATTTAAGAAGTTAATGCATCGATCAAGTTGATGAGAACTATTAATATATATTTATGTTTTAGTATCGAAATCAGTATTCATGTACAAATTGAAATAATAATTGGTAGAGGAACATTGAATCTGGTGACTCGTGGCACGCTTACCACCACTGAAACCAAAACGACTTTTCGCTGCCACAGTAAAGAAACCTAACGATCGCTCTCTCTCATTTTCACTAATGAGATTGTAATATTATTGAACGTTTATTTTATAAAATAAGATGAAATATTAAAACAATCTCATATAATTATAAAGTAGGTAGTTATATATTTATTTCATTAAACTGTTTTCCGACTGCGATCATAGTCATAAATATTTCCTTTACAGTAGTGACTTAGATGAAATATATTTATTTGAGAGATATTAACATATATATATATATATATTGATATATATATATATATATATATATATATATATATATATTGATATCTGTACATGTTATATAAGTAAGATTAATTTTCTAGTAGTAGTACTAATAGTAGTAGTAGTAGAAGTGGGTGGTGGCGATGGCAGCTATGGTGCAAAAGAAATACTTTTATCTAGTTGTTTGTAAAATAAATATATAGCATCTGGCGGAGATTAATGTACACTGACATAATGTTTTAATATGAATATTCAAGAGCAATAGCATTTTATAATATTAAGGTTCTAAATTAATTAATCATTTAATTGACTTTTGATTTACATAATGTCTTCTTATTAATGATAATGTGCAAAAAGAAAAAAAAATGTTTTGAATATTTTAATAGCGATACAACAAAGTGATGAAATAAATTCCAAAGTTGTATGAATTTCAAAATATTTAATAAGCCTGAAAACTATTTTGTTATTAGTAATTCTTCAAGTTCACAATTCAATCATCAATCATCAAGTTCACAATATCAATCTCAGCCTCTTAGAACCCGAAGAAAAATATAACAATTTAACATTTGATTTACACTTTTTGTTACAAAAAATATTTACCACCTACTATTATCAAATATCAAATACATAATGTGATAAAACAGGAAAAAAATCTTTTTTAGCGAGAAAGGAAGCAAAAGTTCTAAAAGTTTAAACAATTGTGTCTAAAACTTACAACTAAATCTGAAGTTGAAATATAATTTCTTCTTGAGTTGATGAGCCGTTTTGTAACAATTGAATTTTTATTCCTAGTTTCGAATTTACTTTTAGATAAATTTTGTTTTCTAAAAAAGAATAAAATGAGAGTAATTAAAGAAACTTTGATAAAATATATAACAAAACAATATCCATTCCTATTAATTCACCATGTCTTTTCTCCACCAAAACAAGCTTTTAAAAAAATAACTTAAATAGTAACAAAAATACATAGTTAAGTTGTTTTTTTAATAATCGGTATGACTAACGTATTGGTTAGAATCGCGGATGATATCAGGGGTATCATGGAACACCGTTATTAAACTAACGATAGAGTATAATTGAAATCATTACTAATCAACACAAACTAACTTTTAGTGGGTGGGTATTCCTGAAAATGTAGCAATTTAACTTCGCTTCCCCAATTCGTTAAGTAGTTTTTTCTAGGTGTCTGCACAAAAACCTGTTAATAGACAAACTATCCAAAAATCATAAAATTATGTTGTATTTTATTACATTAAATCTGTATTATAGATTTTTTTACATTTAAAATTTACTTGAATACTATCTTTATATTAATATTGTAAGTAAAGACGAAATTATCAAACTTTTGCATTTATTGTTAATCAATGTGCATTGACAGTGTAATCTAGCAATTCTCTATTAACCCTATATTTAAAATACATTTAGTGTCCTTCATCTTTCGATATGAATAAAGATATAAAACGATATTGTGTATACGAAAGTATTTATTCCCCATTTGAAAATAAAAAATATTGAATAAATAATGCTTTGTCATTAAGAACTCTTAAGCACTATTTTATTCTCAAAAGTAATAACATATTTTTGGATACAAACTAATGCATAAAATAAATAAATAAACCACTTACAAATGCATTTTACAAATAATATATTTTAGGTTCTTAAACCTTTGATGATACTAGTGATAAAGAAATTTTTGTCTAGCAAAAACAATGTGTCATAATCATCATAATTTGTTTGCAGATGCAATATAAACTTTCTGGGTTTCTGGTAAAGATTTCTTTTAAGAGGTAAGTCATCCTTTGTATTCATTATATTTTATATATATTGTCGTTTATATTTGATTCTGGTACATAAATAAATAAATAAAGTGATTTGACCGGATCAGAACCATCCAACATATTTAACAATGTAACAACACCACGCCTCGTACTATAAATAAGACCTTATGAGATCGGTAGAGCCCTTCTATCTAAAATGGGTGTCCTAATCAGGTGACAGGTGTCTTCCTACCCATTATTTAATGGAGGCAAGGGATTTGCAACTACCCCTTATGGCGGTTGTCTCTCGGCCATGACACAACTTATCGCAGAACGAAATTTCTCCTTTACTTCTATTTATTTTACTTGAAACATAATATATTTAATAGGAAATGAAAAATGTTGAATTTATTTTTCTCGATATTCTTATGTCAATTATTGTATTTAGTATTAATGAATTAACGACAAAGTATTTTAAATTTTATAACCTTCCATTTATAATATGTTATAGTATATTGGTATTTTTATATATCGGTTATCTATCTTCTAGTATCTTCTAATACTGAATACTAAATTATTCTACACGAAGATTAGTTAGCAGATATTAGTTTACTGATGTCTAAAAATATTATTAAATATCAATGAATACACAGCATGTATATATATTATTAGTGACATAAGAAGAAAAAAGAGTACATGTAATTACTAAAACGCCAAAATAAAATATATACATTGAATTAAAAATTATCAACAAAGACAGGTAAGATCAGTAGTGAAGGTGATCCAACCCGATAAATTTGCTAGAAAATATTCGATAAGTATGTTCAAGTCCTATCCGGGTCGATAATTTTTTATTTTCTATTTGTGAAAAATTATGATTACTTATGGTTTCAACTAGTTGTGTTCCTATGCATCGCGGGAACGGCTTAGCAAGCGTTGGTGCAATATGTACATTGCATTGCATCAGAATCCAGGAATATTAACAATCGTAAAGCTGAATCTGCATTTCACATAAATTTATTATTTTATTATAATTTTATAACAATCAAAAAGCTGAATGTGCACTTGATATAAATGTATTTCTTTATAATTAATTTTAACACTAAACCTACCAAGTACCGGTCAAATTGACCGTTCTTAAACTTTTGTAAAACTTACACATTTTCAAACGTTATAATATCGTTATCAAACTACATGACAACTCTTAGAATATGCATATAATATTGTCTTCACTCTTTACTTTTAATTATTTCCATTATTACCTGCGTTATATAATAAAATAACTTTTAATTACCGCTAAATTTGACCGCGTGCGGTAGGAACAGGTACACAAGAATTGTCGGTAGGTTTAGTGTTAAATATAATTGTCACTCTTGTTTTCTAATATCGAGGAAGCAGTCTTCATTTTAGTTGTAACTTAAATTGTAATTTTAAATAAAGTATTTTTATAATTTTGTTTTTTTTTTGGATCCTCGGCTGCCACCGTACTTAATTAACTCATAAACAAGTCGACCAAATTTTTTTTTGCACATAAACAAAAATTCTAATTTGAATCATGTGAAAAAAAATCCATGTACATGGGTTATATAATTATATTTATAGTTAAGTCTACATACACTTTTGCTACCTAACAAAACGTTATTCTTGAATATAACGTATTATTTTATTAAACGTCCCCTTTATTGAAAACTTTTGCTATATCCTTATATGTAAAAGTATATAGACAATGTTTTTATTAACTGTATTATATAAATAATAAAACTACTTAATGTCCCTAAAAATAAACCCTAAACCTTTTGGTTTACTTTGATATTTTACATGACTATATACTTAACAAAAACGTATTTCTTAAGGAAATTCAAGAAGTATACGAAATAATCCCAATGATAATTTAATAAATTCTCGACCCACCATTTTGAATTCTACAAATTTTGTTCGAGCATATGTTTAACCTAATCTTCAATTTTCATTCCAACATACAATTTTTCGGATTTGTTATTTACAAGTGGTAGACTTGAGCGCTTATTAATAAATGAAACCTTTTGAATCTTAGTCCTAAGAATTTACGGAATATATTAACAGTAGCCTAAGATTTTTACAAGTTTCAGACTGTTACCAATCGAAATCGAAACTTTAGCTTTAAAGACTCCATAAACCTAAACAATTATAGTATATTTATTAAAAATTGAAAACAAAAATTAATTAATTCCGAAAGTACATAGGTTGTCCCTTGTGCAAATAAGCAAGTGCAAGTGCTAGGAACCCTGAACTTGTGCCACGTGAGCAAATATTTGTACGCAAAATGTAAATATTAAATATTGAAACAGTATATAACACTCGTATCACAGTCTGAAAGCTAACACGATCGTTATCTAACAGGTCGTTGTTTGAATCCGAGGTCTATCATTATTTGTATTATAAATATTCCAAGTATCTTTCTTATTAGGAAATCGTAAACTTACCTTTAACTTCAAAGTTAAACATTGCAATTATTAAGATAACTGAGGACTACGAGATGCAATATGATGAAAATTATTTATTTCAACCTAAGTCTTATTTATCAATAAAATTATTCAAATTCAAAATATAATATTATTTATATTATGTAAAGTTATATATATCGGAGAAAGATAAATGTCGGTAAATGAATAAATTATTCAAACCCATTAATAACTAGCGACAAGTTCTAGGCACACTTGATTCTAAAATTTTTTAACAAGCTTTTGGAATTTCATGTTAAAATGATAAAAAATCTTAAATATTTTTAGTAGTTATTATAGAAGTAATACTACCCATATAAAACTTACCATGCCATTAAGCATACCACTGCGGTCTTTATCGAAATACTTTTTAACTACAAATCTTTTTCTATTTATATTTTTACTATAATTACTTTTAGCGAAGTAGTAAAAACAGATTATATAAAAATCACTAAGAAAATGGCTCATGTTTTATTATATCCATTAGTGGATATTAAAATTAATAAAAAAAAAAACTAAAGTGTTTTTCAATTAAATTAGACACTAAATTAGCATAAGTCGTAACCGCGTTAAGTGTATGATTCCTTCAGGTTTAAAACTTGGTGAAATGCTAAAAGTTGAAATCCGTTGGGACAGGAATTCCGTAAATATGTCATAAGTGGAAATCAACGTCACAAAAAAGTAACTATGTAAGATTTTAAGTTAATCGAACAAATAGTTTCGGAGATTTCGTGATGAGTCAGTGAGTGGTAAATCGCTTATATATATATATATATATATATATATATATATATATATATATATATATATATATAAGCGATTGCGAAGTGCTGAATTTTAAATAAATGTATATGTATATAAAAGAAGACCAACTAAAAATAATGGATTAAAAAATCTTTATTGTTGTTTCTATTCGTTTGCTGTTAGGTAGGGTATCCTAACTTGATATGTTTTATAAAATCCATTCACACTTTCTTTGATCCTTCTCGATCTTTTTAGTACTTTTTTAGTATTCCTTTCACTTTAAAATTTCTCTTATACTCCTATATTAATTTATCGAATCTAACATAACCAACCAAAAAACATTACAGATGATGATGAGCGTGGGCTCACCAGGTGAGATCACCAGAAAAATTAAAGACATGTAAGACCACCGTGGGGTGGTCTTACATGTCTTTAATTTTTCGCTTCACTTATCTTATGCAAAGATTGCATAGCTTTCAATACCGTCTTCATTTTGCACAAGGGAACCTAGATAGCGATAGTTTGATGAAAATCGATGTAAAATTCTAAAAACTATAAAAATTCAAAGTAAAAAAACAAACAAAGTCAACTTCACTTCACTGGAGACAATAAACGTACTTCGAAAAATGTTAATCTTCGGCTCTAATAGTTATTAAGTTATAACAATTTTCAAGGCATTGAGACAGTTGCAAAATGTACAAGATTTTCGAAACACCTGTTTATTACAAGTCTGAGCATTTTCAGTTTATTATTTTATTAAGTATTATACAGGTGGTAGAGCCTAGCTGTAGTTATCCGACTACAGCTCGTATTGGGCTGGCTCGACCGGGGAAGGACCACCCTCTCACAGAAGACCGACGCGTAGTAACCAAATTCATTTGGTTATGTTCCGTCGGTAAGTGAGAGAATCCGGTAGCCCAACCCCCCCCCCCCCCCGCCAAACATGAAAGCGATGCCCAAAAGAAAAATACCCCAGGAGGGTACCGGCTTTGATGAAGCCGGGGACCCCCTCCCCGAGCAAAATCGGGGAAATGATTCTCGGATTTTGCTCGGGCTGCCCGTCATATCTGGGGCGGGCAAAGTATCGCCTTTTGTGTTTTATGAGGGCAAACGACGAGTCAACGCAGCGGCACCCCGACCCACTCTAAATGTGGACTTTTGCAACATCCGGGGACTTCATTCCAACTTGAACGCCGTCCACTATCATCTAGAGACGGCGCAGCCGGCCTTGTTGTTTCTGACGGAGACGCAGATATCTCAACCTAGCGACACAGAGTACCTGTCATACCCCGGGTATAAACTAGAATACCATTTTATACCACACGCCGGGGTATCTGTGTTCGTAAGGGATCGCTATGAAATTTAAAAAAAGACTATTAAAAATATTTACATTTATATTTAACACATAATTTGTTTAATATTTATAAAAAATACAGTAGTTGCTTTTCTATATCATAAAATGTATAAAAAAAAATAAGAAACTCTGTATATTTGAGAGAAAATCCGTAGTCTCGGTCAATACCGAGACTGAATAATGAGGTCAGATTCAATAATCTGACCTCATTTCTAGGCTCTCAATAGAGTATCATTATATAAAAATAACTATTACCCGTGGCCGTAACTTGCGCGAGACACCAACAACGAGTAGTTTACTATGTATTAACTAAATTAACACACTGTGGTCGCGGCCTCCTGTCCCTGCTAACAATATGTACATATTATTAGCGGGAGGTATCTTCGATGTGGTTATTTAATACTTAAAAAAATTAAACAATATGTAATAATATCAATTCATATTAAGATAAAAAAATGAGAATTGTATAGTCAGTGAACATTGATAGTGTTTTATTTTGTCATTATTGAAAGTGAAACCGTTAAAACGTATGACCGTTATATCCATTCTTACAATTGTCATTCTAACAAACTGGTATATCATATTTTTTTATACTATTATAAAATTTACATAAGAAAGTAACTTAAAATTGTAGAATCTTACTTTAGTGTTATAAAATTGTCGGACGCCCTAAAATTATTTTTATTTACGTTGTCAAATGCAAAATATTTCAATAAATTGAATGTTAATATTAAAATAGACATTATTAAATTAAATGCAACTATAATTTTACCACAATTTGTTTTTTTAATATAGCGTTAATTTTCTCTTTCAGACACCAGACATAAGTTAGTTCAGAGTGTAATCGACACTCAAAGATTCCCTTTAAGAAACTAAACACTTTCCTCACTTGGTTGTATAACACTAGCTCTTACTTTGAAAATGCTCTTCAAGACCAAAGAGTTTTTTTTATTATCAACAGCATATACGAGAAGCTATATCACAAGTGTATATTTTTTATTACTTGAAATTCATACAATATTTGTAAATAGAATTTAACATCTGATTTTGCGGTATATTGCGTCTAATAGATTATGAATGTCAGTATATATATAGTGAGTATATATCAAATATGTTGTCAATAAAACATCGTATGTTGTTTATACAAGATGTTTTTTATGATGAGTGATTTTTTTTTAAAGAAATAATTATACATGCATACATTTAAAAACAAGATTTTATAGTTCCAGTGTGCTTAATTCATTAATGATCGCTCAAGTTTACCTCTTGTATACAACAAAACGGAATTGTATGTCGGAATGCAAATTAAAATTTAGGTTAAACGGTTGCTTGAACAAAATTCCTTAAAGTATAAATAATGGTGACAGTCTATGGAAATGATTTATAATATATCTTGGAACTTGTCCATTCCTGACACTAAGAAAAAATTTGAATGTTGGAAATTGTTTGAGTATAAATTTTAATCTTATTTAATTTTGGGTATACCCCGAAGAATTCGGTCTGCCCATTCATTTGTACCCGACTTTCGAATTTTAGAAAAATTTATTCACAGGAGGTCTTCTTATGACCCCCTGAGTCCGAAATGACCATTGGTGAAAAAGTTTATATATATATATATATATATATATATATATATATATATATATATATGCGTGCGTGCGTCCAGATTTGACTTTTGTCAGCACGATAGCGGCCGCAGTTTCGCTCGGATCGCTTTTAAACTTTGCACAAAAATCAACCATCCAAAAATTAAGGTCAAGTTCGTTAACCAGAGAAATCCGGCCACAGGGGGCGCTAGGGCCTCACTTTTTCTGATTTCAGTTTTTCGACCATAAATTTTTCCCTATACAAAGAAGATCAATCGCGTTCATATTATATGATGTCTTTGATGAATACCTATAACTAATATAGATAAACCGAAAACCTAACTTCAATAACTTAGGGGTGGGGGTAAAAAAAACGAAAATTTTTGGAAGAAAATTCATAACTTTTTTCTGGTAAACATTCTTACATCACAAGTATTTTTCATAGAAAGGTTATTTTTTAATCTAAATTTAGGTATTAAAAGTTTTTCGTAAAAGGTACCGTTTTCGAGAAAAAAAATAAAAACCACTTTTAGCTTGAAAATTTAAGGTTGGTAAAACCACGGCAACTTTTTTCTGGCAAACATTTCCTCCTCGAAAATAATTTTAAAAGAAAGGTTATTTTTGACTCTAAATTTAAGTACCAAAAGTATTTCCAAAAAAGATACCTTTTCCGAGAAAAAAAATTAAAACCGCTTTTTGCTGGAAAATTTTTGATGTAAACAACGGCATCATGTGTTATTCTTAGGTAGTGAGTTATATTTTAAACGAGTTACACACGAGGTGTACCCACGCGTGTCCCCCTGCGGGCATTTTGCGGGCGGGATTTTTTTAGTTACATATTATTGTCTGTATTTTAAATGAAGATAAATTATGTTGATACTCATTTTCACTTCCTGTTTCTTGTAAATAAAATTGTACTTATGGTCATCGTCTTAATAATGTTCCACAAAACTATAACTTTTATTTAGTTGTATATAAAATAAACATATAGCTACGATTGGCAATTAAATATTTAAATCAATGCGCACAATATCGCAATTACGTTCTTAAATATCATTTGACGGAAATTAGTTGTATCCGCTGACATAATGCTTTAATTTGAATATTCAAAATCAATAGCATTTTACAATATCATTAAAGTCCCAAATTAATTATCAATGTTAATGGACGCTTCAATTTACATAATGTCAAACGAACAACGCGATAATATATTGCAATAGATGTATTAGATATAGAAATATTAATTTAGACTGAAAACCACCGCTTTTAGTAATTCCTCCAATTCACACTTCATCTTATTTTCGAGTTAAGAATATTTTTTTAATCAAAGAAAGAAAACTTCTGAGATACTTTAAAAATATTTCAATTATCTTAGCAGCTGAGGGTGGTGATATCGAACTAACAATATTAATATTCTCTCTATAGACATGCCAATATCTTAGGACCACTTAAAACTTTTTGATTTAACTTTGATATGAAAAAAATACACCATTGTACCATTTTTTAAACTTTAATAAAATTGTGGTATAAGTATTTCTAGCAACGTAATATATATTACAATATTTATTACTCTTCATTTATTAAATATAGTAATATATTTATATTTCTAGTAGTATTTTTCGTCCTAAATAAAATAAGGTATTTTGTTATCAATTAATAGTGCTTTATAGGCTTACATACTTTTTTATAACAAGCTATTCTTATTTTATAATTTTAGTGTTTCAAGTATTGAATACTGAGTGTAGTTTTTGGTTTCAAAAAGAATCCTTTTAACAATTATGTATTTGAGTAATTTGGACTTTAGAAGTTGTTTGACAATTAACCATTATAAAAATAGATCATCATCATAATATTGTGCCTATATCGGATTAAATAAAAAACTTGTTATCATAAATTTATATAATACTCTGACTTGGTACCCAACGTAGTAGTAGATAGGTATGACAACGACATTAAAAATATTATTGAGTAGTAAAACAATATTACACGAGTATTTCTATGACACTGATAACCATACAGATGTTGATGTTGAAAAATACCTAGTGGACTTCTAGAAATGACCATAAGATGGCGCTGTTATTCAAGACTAATATCAAGTAGGTCAATTCTGAAAAAAAAATTAGACTATGTCTATACTTCACCTTCACCTCCATAAAAATTTAATTAAAAATTCTACCTGTTTTAATTATGACATACAGCATAATAGCATACATATATTTTCCACATAAAGAGACCAGGAAGCTATTTTATAACACAATGTGTATATTTGTAAGAATTGTTTTTTTGGTATATTATTTTATATTAACTACAAATTTTATTCTATTTTTAGGAATTTATGTCGCAGACAATCTGACAAGTGATAAAAATTATTTTACAAAACTCATCTACGCTCACAAAGGTTAAAAATTTTATGTGAAAATATTACAAAAATGAAATTAAATATTATTAAAGTAGCCTTGCTATCTTACTGATATGAAAAAAAAAATCATCATACTATTTATAAAAGCTGTAACACGTACAGTGAATTCATAACTCATATAATATTAAATCTGGAAAACTTTTTTAGTGCTCAATTTCATTTAAAATTAATCTTATTTGAGTTATATTATATCAATGCAGAAGCTTAGTACAAATTATCGTTTTCGCTAAAGTTTAAAATTTACCTTAATTTAAGATTAAATTTTTCATTGTTTGATTTGAAAACGAGTTGTTCCGTTCAAAACTGAATTGGGATATTTAAAAAGTAATATTGATTACTATTTAATTCAGATTAATTAGTAATATTAGATGATTAGAATATACTTTACGGAATATTGAGGTTTCGGTTACCATTAAACATTTTAATTTGTTGCTGGCAAGGCAATACCTGCTTAATTATAAAAGCTTATTAAATACTTACTTATTATTGTTTACTTACTCAATAAAATATGCAAAGAAGCAAAACTATTATTACGAACACAACATTAAACTAAATGTGGGTAAATATGAAACTACAACTGAGAAAATCTTTCATCGTCACAATGGGTTGGTAAGACTTTGACTAAACTTATATTTAGTACTAGCTTTTGCCCGCGACTTCGTCCGCGTTTCCGTCGTTTTTCGAAAAAAAATTAGCAGATGTCCTCCCTCATAGTTTTGACGTAACAGGCAGATTCACTTTCGTATTTTAGAAGGGCAATAGTAATATAATATGCCAATCCACAAAACTGTTGAAAAAAATAAGTAACCGCAGAATATTATAATATACCCACGCTATACCCACGACTCGGTCAGCGTGTAACTCCTTGTTTTTTATTAAGATAATATATTGCTAATATTTTTAGATCAAATTAAAATGTTTCAGCGCAAAGCTTCTGGGTAGACTATGTTAAGAGTCGACCCGTCCGGCACGTGAACGTAAAGATTCCTAGAATTGCTAACCCGGGAAAGAGCGACGTATAATTGACCATGCGAGAAACAGCTAACACCGAGATCTACTCCAGCAACACGAAAAGTCTGCCCTTGAGCTTTATTGATAGTCATGGCATAGCACACCGATACTGGGAATTGCGTTCTTTTAAATTGGAATGGAAAATTATTTGGTATTATGGGAATTCTGGGAATAAAGACAGTTTCTCCTGCACCGCAACCTGTTAAAATTTGAGCCTCGATTACATTTTGTTGCAACTGGGTTACTTTTAGCCGAGTTCCATTGCAAAGTTGAGGTGGTCTTAAATTTCGGAGCAGAATTATCGGTATGCCAATTTTTAAACAAATTATATGAGAAGGTAGTCCAGGCATACTTAAAGAATTTAAAAATTCTATCGGGTAATTAGTGGCTTCTTGTTCATCAACCATTCTATTTATTGAACTATAAACTTTGCTTTCTCCCTGTATATTAGACAGTATTTTATTATTAATTTCAGATGCCTGGTCATTGCGAGGAGTCAAAATGGACCTTTCGCAAAGCCAAGAATTGTCCCTATTTAATATAATTGTTATGTCACCGTAAACCGAAGATATAAGATGTTGTTGGGATTGCACTATACAACATAACTCAGGTGTCAGAATAAGTTTTCCTTGGTGTAGTTGTGGATAGGTACCTTCACCAATCTTCAATAATGTATCAGAAAATTCACGATTATCTGCGTTGTCTCCAGTTCTCACTCGCATATTTATAGTCAAATGCACCGATTGTATATCACGCCACAGATAAGAGCTTTTCAGGCAAGCCCTAATCTCATCAGCTCGGGTTCCCCGTGGTATTACCGGTAAGGTTTGTCGGAAATCACCACAAAATAAAACCGTAATACCGCCCATTGGTCGATCATTTTGTCTTATGTCCCTTAGAGTTCTGTCTACTGCTTCTACTCCTTTTCGATGGGCCATCGTACATTCATCCCATACGATTAAATTACACTCACGCAATACCTTAGCTTTGTCGCTATTTCTTGAAATACTACAGGTTGGACTTTCCGTGCGATCTAAATTAATTGGTATTTTAAACATAGTGTGAGCAGTCTTACCTCCTGGTAGCAATGTTGCAGCTATACCTGATGAAGCCACGGCAAGAGCGATTTTACGCTGATTTCGAACATAAGCTAATATTAATTTAGTCAAAAAAGTTTTCCCAGTTCCTCCAGGTGCATCTAAAAACCATATTGTTCCTAAATTATTCTGCACACTCTCGCACACGCGATCATAGACTAAGCGTTGTTCTGCAGTCATCATTGGGACACCGTTTTCTAATGTTACCAGCAGTTCCATTGGGTTGTAACCAATCTCTGCGGAATATTCCCTATTGGTAACCTCTCCGACTGAGGTTGGCGTTGGCAAACCATATTCACAAAGTGATTTACCGCCTACTGCTGTTAAGTCTTCCTGAAGAGCTAATAAGCACTGATTTATAGTCAGATCTCGAAAATTATCATTAGTTGCGCCTTCATTATTGTGAGATAAATTCCGAAGAAAGTCTTCTGCAAATTTTTCTTTATATTTTTCCCATAATTGGACAGGATCAGATAAATTACAAAATGTGAGTAATGTTACAAATAAATGGCGTAACCGTCGTGGATTATCACTAACACAGGATTCTGCTAAAGCGTCATCCCAATGTTGATCATTTTCAAGCAAATGACGCGCTTGGCAAGCTGCATGATAAGTTGGATAAACAACATCGTCTACTTTTCTCAAATCTATAAATGATGTTGGTCCTCGCACTGTATGTAATAATAATCTCAAATAAAAACACTCTGCGTTGTTAGGATGAACAGTATACACTCTACCAAGAACATGTTCTTTGAAAATACCTGTCTCGCCATCTACAGCCCTGCCTCGGCGTCTACGGTTAAAGACACCTCGTTGTTTATCGTAGGTATAATACGATGGAACTTCTTCATACAAAAGAGACTTTGCGAAATTATCAGTTTGGCAAAGTCGAAAGAATGCCAATAAAGTTGTTTGTCTAGGGTTCTCTAATCGTTCTGTAACATTTTCGGCGTTAAAATATATACGTTGACCGCCTTCCAGATGAACATCCAGATGGGTCACAGGTGGATATCTTTCGTGAATATTAAAACTTAAGATCCGCCACACAGCTTCTGAAGAGCTGATATATCTGCCTGACTGAAATCTAGTAACTTCATCATGTTCATTTCTTAACGCAAACGTAGCTTGGTCACTGCCCTTGTTAATGTACTTACAAATATATTTAATTGACTCTACACTATTACACATTTCTACATTTATGTGAGCTTGAAATGCTCTGGACAATACAGGCGAATACGGAACCACCCACCTATTATCTAAAGTAACCTGTTGTCCAGACATTCGCTTTTCAACAGTAAAACCACCATTGTCTCTTGAACGGCGACGATATAATGGGTATCCATCATGTCCTGTTACAGTTTCATCCACTAATGCTTTTGGATACCTTTTAGTGCAACGACCGTCTTGCATGCAAGGAGCATTTGCGTTAAATGCACCACATGGACCATGTATCATATGAGTTTTAACAATGTCGTATAACAGGGGATCTGCAGTCGGATCTGGAATTTCAGCACTGATTAATCTGTCTACATCATTAGGTCGAACCTTATCTTTTAACCAAAGCAAGATATGTGCGTGAGGTAAGCCGCGTTTTTGCCACTCAACACTATACATATAACACAATACTTCTCCAAAAATGTTATCTTTGGTAAGAAGATCTATCATTGATTTTAATTTTAAATGAAACACTCTTGCAATAATATCATGGCGGTCATGCGGTGCCTGACCCTCAAGAAGCTCCCGAGTGATTTCATCCCACTTGGGATTGGTAGTTACAGTAACAAATAAGTCGGGACGTCCATATTTTCTTACGTAACAAAAAGCGTCTTGAGTACGTTCATGCATGTAGCGTGGACCACCAGTAAAAGAAGAGGGTAAAATAACTAAACGACCCATATTCACAGTATCGTTATCTTGCTGCATGGCATCGCGAAGGTGCACGTATTCTTCAGCGCGCAGCTGCCTTTGATTAGATCGTATATAAACTAATCTTTCGGTTTCAATTTTTGCGTACATGTCAACAATAAACTGATTAAATAAGCCACGAAAACGTTGAAAGTATACCAATCTATTCCGTCTCACTTGCAGGTGGTAACAATAAAATTGAAGGCATGACACCTTTTTATTATAATTAGGTTAATTAGGTGCGCCTGTGCGCGGATCGGTTTGGTATACAGCGAAATTATAACCATCTTCCCCTCGACAGTATATCATAGGATATTGCAAACTGTCGTAAGCCCTGTGGGTTTCGAAAATACGTTGCAAACGATTGTCTCTGGAACGTATAACGATATCACGCCTATCACATTCCTGGTCGACCAGTACTACAGCAACTTCATTCGTGGATGGAACGTTATGACGCCCAGGGTGTTCCTGAGTTGGACGCTTATCGGCATTTATAACAATTTTATAATTGTTATTACCATCTTGAGAAAGGGCTTCTAATGCCGATTTAAAACTGCATACGTACGAATTAACCTGATGTAACATGTTCTGAAGTTGTGAAATGAGTTCAGTATTTAAATTCGGAAAATATTGATTTCTTATATTCGACTGTTCGTTGTAATCGGATACAAAATATATTTGAAGAAATTTAGGTTGTTCTTCAGGCAAAAGGGACCCTATCAAATGGTAAACCTGACCTTGTACCTTAAAAGTAGGCATGAAAGGGCCTTCTGAGATTTGTTTAGCACCAAAGGATGTCATTTGGAATGCACTATTATAAGTGCGAATATTATCTAAAAACTGTTTGGATTGCAAATGTTCCCCTAAAAGTAGTGATTTTAAAGGTTCCGGTGGGTCTTCGAACGAAGGCAAATTTATTTTACCTCCAGAACAACAGAAACCAGCAGACTCCTTCCTCCACTTCGAAGCATTACAAAAGGAACATACTACGTTCATATCGCCTATTTCAGAAGATGATCTGTAATCAATTGTGAGGTTATAAGCAAACCCACTTTTATATTTATCGGACCACGCCACCGAATTTGTAGATTGATCTACCACGTGTATATCTAAGTCATTAAGACCATGTCGAAATCTATCTGCAGTAAGACGGGCCTCTCGCTGTTCTTCTGTTACAAGCGACCGAATATTTTCAATTCTTAATCTTTCATTAGATAAAGTAATCAATTGTTCTTGTCTCAAAGAATTGTAATAATCGCGTCCCGACTCTAGTCGTTGTTCATGCTCATGTTCATCTTCAAGAGATCGAATCATGTTATGGTGCGCCCTATCATTTGTCAAACGGTCTTGATATTGAGTAAAAGTTTCAGATTCTCGAGACAAAATATGACGTTCGCGATCAGCTGTAAGCCGTAATTCCCTCTCAGTGAAGGTTTCGGACTCGCGAGATAAAATATGACGTTCGTGGTCAGCTGTAAGCCGTAATTCCCTCTCAGTGAAGGTTTCGGACTCGCGAGATAAAATATGACGTTCGCGGTCAGCTGTAAGCCGTAATTCCCTCTCAGTGAAGGTTTCAGACTCGCGAGATAATGTATGCCGTTCGCGGTCAGCTGTGAGTCGCAATTCTCGTTGTAAAGCAGTTTCAGCTTCTCGGGATAACGCATGTTGTTCCCGGTCAATGGAACGCCTTAGCTCTCGTTGAGAAGAGCTTTGAGAAGCCCGTGTTGTAGCTCGTCTCGCTCTTTCAGCTGCTAATCGCATCTCTCTTTCTGGAGAGCTTTCATTAGCTCGAGATGTTGAGGCACTAACTCTCATAGAGTTTAACCGATGTGCTCTTTCCTCTTCCGATTCTTGAGAACGCGTCATTCTCATTCTCCTAGCTTGACTCGAAGTTCGAGATAAAGATGGTCGTTTTTTAGGTGGCATCGTTTATTTTATTTTTAATCGACGGTAACTTAAATTCTATTTAGTTACCCAACAAAAAACTTACGTCAGAGGTCCTAACTATAGCTAAGTATATAATAAATAGAATATAAATCTAAGTGCCTATTAAAACTAAAATAATATTCTAATCGAATTATAAATATGTACGTAGGTACCTACAAATTACAAAAGAATAAAAAATGAAAATAAAGCTATACTTAATGCGTGTGCAATACTATCTACACTTACCTACTTCACTTAAAAATGAATAATAAGAAATACCTACAACTACTGTAATTAATCAAAGTACCTATGCTAATACAAAAAAAACCTTAGATGTTCTAAGTACAGCTGCTATATAATAAAAAAATATAAATCTAAGTGCCTATTTAAACTTAAATACCTAATATTCTAATAGAATTAAACTAAGAAATATGTACCTACCTACCTACAACTTAGGTACAAAAAAAAAAGAAATGAAAATAAAGCTAAAACACGTATGCAGTATAGGTAGATAGTAGGCAATATCTACCTATACCTACTTCACTTAAAAATAAATAAAAAATACCTATGAATACTATAATTAATAAAAGTACCTACCTACGCTTTTATCTACTCAATACAAAAAAAACTAAACATAAAATGCCCAAAACTAACCTATCAGTAACTAAAAATCTAACAATAATCTAATCTATCTATCTATTATCTAATCTAAAAATCGAATCTAAATCTACTTAAAAAGAAATAAAATAGGAACTATTAATAGTTAAGAATTTAAACAAAACTAAAACTAATTTAGAAAATAACAACAAAAGAAATTAAAATAAACTATTTAAAGACAAAAAGTCGCGCTGATAAGCACGGTTTATAAAATAACAATTATTGTCTGTCAATAAAGTTCAACACTCTGAACGCATCAACAGCCAAATATTGAATGACGCTTGCGCTCGCCTCCCGCCCCTTTTATACTCTGCCGCCGCGAGCCCCGTCGAGCGCGGCAACCGTTACGCAAAAATAATCCTTATAGCTTGATTCACTATTCACGCGCGATGTCTTGTTGGCGTATTTCATGTAAGTAAGTATAAGTTTGGTGTTTCTATACCGATTTCAATGATTCTTTTTTATTGAATTGGTGCTAATGTTTATTTTTTTTTTAATTAGGAATGATGGTGAGCATTATTGGTTTTATAAACGTAAAAGTAAACAAATATAATAAGAAATCTCCGAACTGCTAAGCTATCGAGAGTTATGCGTGTTATTGTGAGTTAACTATAAAAGGTAGATATATGCTGTCTTGGAATATTTTTCGTGTATTTTTATGTAGAATATTTCCGTTATACATAGTTTCTATGTAGCTCTAACCATTAAGGCTGCACACGCGACGGAAGCTTAAAAAATCAAGCAACTTCTCCCATTTTCTCAACATTTCCTTTCACTGCTCTGCTCCTATTCATTGTAGTGTGATGAAAAGTATACTATTACCTGCCCAGGAGTATAAAGAATAATTGTACTAAGTTTCGTTAAAATCCGTCGAGTAGTTTTTTTTTCTATAAATAACATACAGACAGACAGACAGACAGACAGACAAAAATTTTTTTAACTGCATTTTTGGCATCAGTATCGAACACTAATCACCCCCTGCTACTTATTTTGTAAATATATTTCATGTACAGAATTGACCTCTCTACAGATTTATTATAAGTATAGATTTTGGTGTCACTACAAAAATATTGTTCAATTTATTTAACAGTTTAATTTATAAGCTACTTACATATAATTTTCAAATATACATATGTTATAACCACTTCTCTATGCATGAATTTAGTACTTTTCTCACTTTTGTTGCCGATTGGTAGTAAAGAGGAATAACTAATTTATTATATTACTATTATTTATATTATTTCACGTTTCATTGTATCAAGTCCAAAAACATACGCAATGTAAATAAAGAATTATAAAAGTCTGTTGCATACATAGAAAATATTGGTACTCAAAATATTATTTTAAAAGTAAACAGTTTAAGATGTCATATATTGCCACACTACTAAATTATAAAATATGGTACAAGGCAAATGTGCTTTATATGATAATATTGTGATTTTAAATGGTACTGCCGAATAAACCTCACAGTATTGAAGGACAACCAACTTCTAAGTTTAAACAAAAGCATCGTCCTCTGAATAATGCAAAGTTCTTTAGCAAATGCAAACTTCGCTTATCTTTGAGAACTAGTTTAAAGGAATTTCGCATAAGCTAATGCTATTGCTAAATTACCATCAGGACTATTTAGCCTAGCCTTATTTGACGGGAAAACGGGAACTTTGCTATCTCTTTTATTTTAACCTGTCAACATTTGGATTAAAAATTATTATCAAATATGATTAATAATTTTTTTATATTATATAAATAATACAAATGAAAAATGTTTAATAAAAAAGGCACTTTTTGAAGTTTCGGATCCCGTGTTTGATTCTGATAATATAAAATACCCGTATGACTTCAATTGCCGTACTGAATAATGTATGGTAACAGTTAAAATATAAAATGTAAAATGTAAAATGTTTTGAAGAAATATTTACTTAAATCTCTCAATAAAGCCGTGATCAGAGATCAGTATTCTTTTAATTTTTAAGACGCGATGCCAGCTCAGGGGTGAAATTATTTGTGTGGTGTGGTCTTTTATCATACATTACGTGTTTATCGCATTCTCGGTTTCATTGTTACCTTCGCATTTTGCATATTGAGAATCGTGTGACGGGAATCTACCTAACACGATCGACCCTGTCGAACACATTATTTGAAATACCAGGTAACGTAACTAAGTAATAAATCATAATCAAATTCTTTTACGAAATGGGACGGACGACCCTACTATTTGTCACCTTCCTTTTATCATCTCTTTAGAAATGCACGTAATATATCACTCGTCTCTACTCTACAAGATTATACACTGATTGTATCCACTGTTATATTTATTATTCCACATTCAATATCTCCCAAGAGAAAAAAATACACAATTCATTTTAACTCAAATCTCTCTGAATGTAATCTGCATGCAAGGAATTAAATTTTAATCAAACAATATTTCACTATAATTTGAAGTAAACTGGTTACGCTCTTAGTTTTTTTGTTTTTATAATGTCTGAGGATACACCAAAGCAAAGTATTGAAAATATTACGGTTGGTATGTCTATTTTTCATTCAGTTACCATTGTTCAAATGAGATTGTTTCTTGATATAAAATTTATGTTATGTAAAAAGTTACTTTGTAGTTAAAGTTAAACATATATAATTTCGTTTGTGATATAAGTTCAATAATATTTTTTATGAAAATAAATAATTTTTTTTATTAAAAAAAATAATTAAAAAAGGATAGTTAGAGTTTTATATTACAATTTTTCGCCAGTTCAGTTGATTTTTTTTATATTAATAAAACAAAAGTCTATTATTATTTTAATTTTGTAAATTAATAGGATTTTTTTATTGATGTACATTAACTAACTATACATTGCAGAAATATGTACATTATTTGAGTTTATAGAACGACGTAAGCTATTACAACTATTCGTCTTCTTTTCAACACGTCCGCAATTTCTCGTCCTCTTCCAGTCATCGTAACGAAATTTCAACTTCCTAACCTCAGTTTTACATCCCTTTGTTTCCGGGCACCGATATTACCATACTGCTAAAAGATTTGGCTTTGTTTTACGGCAAGCCGCCTGCCTGACGCCAAACTTCCTTGGGAATGTTTAATTTGTTAAAATTATAATTTCAGTAAAGGTTATTATTACTACTACTTTTATAATAACTGTACGGAAATATACATTATAAATTAATATTTATATCAACAGTAATTAATAAAATATAAGTGACAAAGTGTTTAAATATCCTGATGAATAATGATTTAACATTGGGAAGGAAACATTGGTACATGGCCTATACATGTATACAAGTATTTAACAAAAATAACACTTGCTTATTTAGAAAATACAATATGTAATGTTAATTACATATATCTAATGTTTGGGAAATGAAATATCATATAAAATTTTATTAAATTTTTCCTTAAATCTATTAATTATTATAATTGTAATAAAAATTTTAATGTCTTCTTTTTTAATATCTGGACTGTGTTGTTTTATATCTTGCTGCATGCTAAATTTAATATTATTTAATTCCTTCATATTTTATTACTCTTTGAGACTTATAGTGTCATATATGGGCGTTTTCTAGCGTTTTTATTGATCGATCTATGGAAGCGAGTTGGGTGTTGTCGCTAATTGCCGATAGATGGCAGATCACGGCGGAACTAAATGTTTGGAGATAGTTAATACAGCTTCCAGTAGGTAACACTCTGACATTGCATTCGATAATGTGATAAGTTAAACATTTGACACTTAACTTTTGTGATTTTAAGTTATTTATTTATTTATTTATAAAAATAAATAAATATATAGAACGACAGGATAATACATCTCCGTCCATTCACTTCACTATTATTACTAATAATATATTGTCGATAATTAGTTCAATGTCTTTGATTTTCGTACTATTTACACTAATTCCTTTATATCTTTTTTAAATGGTTGTTATTGTGAACATAAATGGTCTTAATTTAGTCAAATAAGGATAGCTAAATAATTAAGAAAATCTATTAATTTCGTTATATAACTTAGTATAAAATAATTCAAACAGTTTAATATTAAATTGGCTAGTAAATAGAAAATAAACAAAAGAGTATTAGTTGGGACTCATTTAAAAGAATAAAAAATACTTTTTATATATGTTATTTAGTATTTACTAATAAAAAAGTTCACTTTTCTTTACTCAATTGCTTAAATATAGACATAATTATAATATTAATAACAATATAAGTATGAAATACTTAGCTTTATGAGATATCCAGTGAGAATTATAATTAAGAACAAATGGGGGCTTGTAGCCGTTTTTATACTTAATTAACAACGACAGACTAAATTTCCTTTTTTTTTTTGAAACATCATATTACAATTAAATAAAATCAGAAAAATAATACTTTAGACCTATGATTTGTCGTAGCTGTAGAGTTAATAGATTTTGATAATTTGAATTATTATTAGATGAAACGTTAAAAAACATCTTATATATTATTTGACTGGAAAGCTACAAAATTAAACAAAAACACAGTTTTCGTTAACACTAGAGGTAATACGCAATAAGAATGATAGTAAGAATAAAATTATAAATAAGCATATATATATATATATATAGCACCACATAATAATTTAGACAATATTAAAATGTAAAAGATAAATATTCTTTTATATATTGTATATTACATCACACTGTGTCCTGTTACCGTGCATTTAATTTCAAGAAGAGAACATACTCGTAAGGCTTGTCATGTTATCTGTCAGGCATAGCGACATCGACTAAAATCTTATTTTGATGTCAATGTATATGCTTGTTATATTCTGTAACAAGGACGGGTAGATTGATTTATTGATTGATTGATTGAGTTATTAAAAAAAGGGATATAAAATATTAACGAAAAGAAGATTAAATAATCAATATAAAGGATGAATGATCTTAGATCAAGTTAATTCATTTAGTATTCATGTAACCGTTGTAATAAGTACAAATTCTTAATAATAATAATAAAACTGTTAGATATGTTAGGCTTTAAGAATTCCAACCCACCTCAATGAATCTAGCGTAAAACATTAATTTGGTTTGTCATACACTTTTTGATGTTATCTTATACTGTAAAAGTAGGTTAGGTTTTTCGAAACAAAGCTAATAGATATTTCCTCCAATAGTCCTTTCCGAGTTAATGAAGTTTTATTTGCTGCTTATGAAGAATTATGACTGCTTATGTTTTCAAACCACAAACAAAGTCAGAATAACATAATAGTTTTTCTATTTCAATTATGTGAGAGTAAACTCATGTTCATGGGTTATATAATTATATTCATAATTTATTTATTTTATAAATTCAGACCCGTAACAAAACATTCCTGTTGAACCTAACATTTGACGAAATCTCCCTGTTACATTATACAGATTTTGAAGGCTTCTCATATATGTGTGTGTATAGGCAATAGTTAATAATTTTGTAAAACGTTTTTGAATAAGTAATATAAATACTTAATATTGCATAAGGCTATTTTTTTAAAACATTTATCAAATTTTGTCCTTAATGAATATCCTGAATCCTATCTACCCGGAGTACACTACGGGAACATTTTTTATAATAATAACATATTTACGATGACACATTTATGTAGGTCCCGGTTTTTAACACTTATTTAACTTTATGGTGTTTAAATTTGTTTCTTCTTCAAACATATTTTCATACATAAAACAACGTATTTCTATACGAAATTTAAAATGTATACGAACGTATCCTGGTGATAATTTAATGAATTCCTCCCTACCAACCATTTTTAATTCTACAAGTTTTGTTCGAGCAACTGTTTAACTTTAATTCTAATTTTCATTCCAACGTACAATTTCCCGGTTCTCTTGTTTACAAGCGGTAAACTTGAGCGCTTATTCATAAATGAAACCTTTTAAATCTTAATCAGAAGAATTTTACGGCATAAATTAATCTCTGTAGCCGTAGACTTTACTTGTATGTCTTGAAGAATACGATTGTTATAAATTTAATTTATTTTTTGTTATCCTTTTAAAAATTCGTTCCAAATACTTTACAAACAAACCTTGGCTTTAAAATCTCCATAAAACTGTACTATTATGGTATATTTACAAAACATTGAATATAAAAATTGATTCATGTACCATAAAGTTTTATCTTGTGCAAATAAAAGTACTAGTGTGGACAATAATTTATACTTAAACGGTAAATATAACCTAGAGGCGCCAACAGACCCTCAATTTCGACTCGCTGCGCTCCCGAAATCTCGGATGCTGTTTGCATATTGCCAGTGTAATGACTCATCGTTTTCCATTGACTTCAATGGCATATCAGTTTTTTGGCGATTATTCCTCAATGACATGACATTTTTAAATTTTTTTAAAACCATCACCTAATATGTGTTTTTTGATTGCAAAATTTGATAATTTACCGTCAAGTAGTTTTCGAGCCTAACATATTCGGTACAAAGAATGTGAAAAAGTCGCCAGTAGAACGCTCCGCTCGCTTCGCTCAAATATTGGAACAGTATATGGTAATACTCGTCTTACAGCTAACCTTTAAATGAGAGCTCGTGGTTTAAATGTGAGGGAGATCATAAATTACATTATAAATATTTCTAGTACCTTTCTAATTAGAAACATCGTAAAATTACCATTAGCTTAAAAGTTAAATTGACAATAGTAGATTCATGATGTACGAGTATAAAGCATTTATTTAGAACAATCTAAGATTATTATAATTTAAACACATTTTAGAGCAGTGCAATTGCATTTAATCCTAGTGAACTACGATTGTCTTCAGGGTTCTTGATGAAAAAAAAATCAAGTTAAGTTTCTTTTGATAGCTTAACACTTTTATAACTAAATACACCAAAACGTCAGCAATAATTTAATTTAAAAATATAACTCATGATAATTTAAAATCAAATTAAATTATGAAGATAACCGAAGACTAAAGATGTAATAATGTGAATGTTGCTGTTGATAAAAAACAATTTTGCCTGTATTTTACTTTTGCTATGTAGTTTATTTAAAATGCAGGTGCAGCTATCTGTAAAACAAAATATCCAAAGTAAATTTTAAAACCTATGCCTTACTGCTGTAATTGAAAATTATTTATTTGGCAATATTTACTTTTTATTTTGATGGGTTAATTTGGGGAAATAACAAGTAATTAAAAGTTTTTGAATATACTGTTGGTAAATAAAATCTTAAATAATGTAAGTTTAAAATATTTTTATCCCATAGGTTCGCGGTTTTATAAATGAAGTAATAACTTTTTTATAATACATATTTAAACTTAATTTTGTGTAGCTTTATATTACAAAAGTCTTTATATTATGGTGAATTATATTAGTTTTGGATAAAGGTAAGGTAAGCATTTATTCAAATGCATTAATAACTCATGAGGTTCATAACTCAAGTTCTAGGCATACCTACTTGGTTTGTTGTTTCTAAAAGTTTGGCGCAAGCTTTTGGAATTTCGTGTTAGGATGATAACATAACTTTAAATGTTGTTTTAGACAATTATGATATAGTACCTCCATCCATATAAAACTTTAGACAAGTACACTGTTGTGGTCTTTGTATAAATACTTTTTATTTCAATAATTATTTAAAATATTGAAGTAAAACAGTTTATTTGAAAGTCACTAAAATGGTATTGGCTTGGAGCGTCATGATTTATAATATCCTTTAGTGAAAATAAAATTAATGAAAAGAAAAACTAAGATTTTTTTTTTCAACCGATTTAAATTATAAATTAGAAGAAGTAGGTCTTCTTAAAGTCAAAGTTACCTAGTCCCGCCCTAACAAATATTACACATTAATTACATTTAGAAGAATATGAACAAATTCAAGTGCTGAGTTTTAATAAAATTCTTTTAAAAAAAAGATTAACAAAATCCGTTACTAAAAATTATTCTACACTTATTGTTCTTACTTCTTGCTATTAGGCGGAGTGGGATCAGCCCTTAAGTCTCACTCATTTCTTAATATTTTTCAAACAATCCATTCCCACCTTCTTGGACCCTACTCTCTCTTTTCACTGTTATCTCTCTGTCTGGATATTGGCGCTACTTTTTCCTTTTTGAAAAGAAAAGAATAGAGAGAGAAGGAAGAAATTCTTTATCTCTTATTTACTTTCTTTTATTGTTGTCAATCTAGCAATAACCAAACTAAACAACATTGCAGATCTTATGATGTGACCATGATAGTCTTATATATTTGATAATTTTATTTGAAGCCTTTTACTCTGTTATCACCTTACTTAGCAGACTCCAAGGGATACGCAATTTTAAAAGTTGAAAATAAATATTCCGTTTAGGTTCATATTCTTACGTCATAATATTTTAGCTTTCTCTAGAAAGTCCATTAAACCTAAAGTCATTCCACTCAACTGACAAGAGAGAGTGAGAAAAAACAGCTCAACTATAATATTAATATATAATACATATAATAATTTAAAATGTTTATCCTTCAAATAGGTTCTATTGGTTATTTAAAACTACTTACATAGAAAAGATTGATATTATAATAATGTGGAGAAAATAAAAACATATAAAGATAATAATGTAAAAAACATATTTATCGGATCGATATTGTTATTAGGTCTTTCGTCATAAATCATGTGGATAAATGAAATACGATTCAGTCAATAATAGTTATATTTTGTCTTACAATATATAAATAGGTGACCAAAGACCGAAAGTATAATGATTAAGACCTATGAGAGATTTTATACAAGGTTAATATAGTTATTTTTTATTTCATATTTTATTACCCATTATAACTTTATAATAACTACGAGTATGTATTGTTCTTTTATAGCATCCATATATTTTTCTATCAATTTCCAAAACACCTTTAACAAAAAATATGCAGATACATAGGTTTTCACATAATGTTGTTCCTGATTCTAATTTTAAATAAAATGCGTTACTGTTTTCTTAGGGTAGCGTAAAATGTGAAGAAAAAATATTAGGTATTATTTTTGGTGGATTTGTCTGAGCGCAACTTATCCAGAAGTTTGAATACAGGAAAAGGTTAGAATGGTAATAAGATTGAGCACCTTTTACAAAAATAGATTTCACTAAACATATTATAATCTTTATATTCTATTATTTGTTCAAATTTTTTTAAACACATGTCAAAGTATTATTTGCAGGAAATTTAAGTTCAAAATTTTCCAAAAAATATCGAAGAAATAGAGAAAAAAGCTTGTTTCTTTCATAAATATTAATAATAAACAGTACCTACTGGTATAATAAGCCACATCTTATTCATATATATTATCTTTCATCAAATTAAACCTTTTTCCATGCAATGTTAATCTCGACTTGTTTGAGCAGTTGATGGAGTTTGCATTTAAACCGAGGCATTCAAAGAGGTTTACTAAAGTCAGTCGGTATTGAGCACTTTGAATTACCCTACAGAATAATCTCTTTTATAACTATAACTTAAAATTTAATGATCATTGCCCATATTACATTTTTGGAAAAAATTGACATAAATTGGAATATATGTTATTGGAACCATAAATAACGTTTTTAATTCTCATGATGACATAAACGTATAAAGTATAAATAAATGAAACAAATTATGCAAACAACAACTAAGTCTTATCCCTACAGAATACTAATTATCAGAAACCTTAAATCGATAATACAGACTGACTGAATGTGACTGAAATGAATATTGACGGTCGTAATTGCCTAGTATTTTTCACACCAGTATCGGCAGCCAATATTCGATTAAATCTATTCGATCTTTTCTCTTGTCTATTATTGGCGGGTATCGAGCATTTTATTTAGACAGATGCTAACGATTAGCATTTAATAAGACGAATAAGACATTTTGATTTATCTTGTGTTTAGCTTATACCTGTTATTATCATTATATGTAACTTGTTTATTTTAATAATCAAAATTCAATATTTTATTGATAGGTAGTCAGGTAAACATTTTGTCTTTTTTATTATTTATACATAAAGCTTAACAAGAAAAAATTTTTTGAACTGAAAGCTTTTTTCGTTATTATTTAACATAAAAAAACAATATGCAATGAAAGGTAATTTATATTTAATTATTGTCACAATCCCAAATATGATTACATGATCATACCAATATTATATATATAATTTAAATTGCTAAATATTTCTAATGGACACACGAAATATTTAACTGTTAATTAGTTTAAAAATTGAGAAACTTAGGAACATTTGTGTCGTACAAAAAATATTTTATTTTTTCGCATTTTAGTAACATTAAAAATTAACTAACTGATTACTTTCTATTTCATTTGAATCACTAAAAAAATGTTAAGAATTTCTTTGTATATCTAAATAAAAAAAAATTTAATAGTCATTTACAATTTGTGATTCAACTTTAGGATGCATACTTCAATGTTTGTATATATGACTGACTGACTGACTTCGTTTCTGGTTGCTCAAAAAATTTGATAAAACGTGTATCTGTATGGAAAACTTTGACTGTAAAATACACATTTATAATAATGACTGTATAATAACTCATCCAGTTTAATCATTCAAGTATACGAGCTACTAATTCGATATTCAATTAAGTAATGAAATCAAATTTATAAAATATTATTTTTATATTTTCAAATATTTTCCCTTACGTTATCGAAATAAGTTATTTGAAAGAAACTAAAATCAAAATAAAGACTATTTAATTTAATGACAGTGTTAAAAAATACTGCCTATTTTTTAATCTATTATTTTTCTCTCACAGACTCCAAACGTAAGTTAGTGCAGAGTGTATTCGAGACTTAAGGGTTCTCTTTTATAAACTAAACACGTTCCTCACTTGAGATGAACATAACACTAGAGCTTCCTTTTAAAATGCTGTTCAACTCCTAACTCTCAAGAGTTTTCTTTAAAAGCATATCAGCAGTAATATATACCTTATACGAGAAGCTATATTATAAGTGACAAATTTTAGTATTTGAAATTCATAATATTAGTACGGTCAAGTAAAATTATAAATATGAACAAACCATGTTTTAAAAGAAGTTAATAAAAAAAAAGTTTGGAAATATATATTACATTTAAATCAAATATATTATATTTCTTATATTGTTTATACGAGTTTAAAAAACAATGAAGTGACATTGAAATAAGTATTTTAGTTATTCTGTGATGATACTAAAATAAACGATAATATTTTGATTTTAAAGTTTCAGTGAGCTTGATTCATGAATGATCGCTCAAGTCTTCTTTTGTATACAATAAAACGGTATTGAATGTTGAATGCAAATTGATATTTAGGTTAAACAGTTGCTTGAATATAACTCGTTAAATTGAAATAATTGAATGGAATTGGGGAGAGTCTATGGAAAAGTGTTAAAACATATCTAGGAGCTTTTGAGGAAAATTTTGAATGTTGGAAAATTTTATATTGTTTTCATTTATTTTTATTAATTTGAAACTTATAGTAAACAAAAATAAATATTATATGTAAAAAAAAGAAACTTATTTTTTTAAACTTACTTTCATTTTTTTTCACGTTGAGAATTAATAACATATATTATATAAATTTAATGGAATCAATAGTCACAAAATTGTCAGAGATAATAGGTTGGAGAACATTGAGTTGAGCTCACTCGTAGCACGCTAATGACCGCTGAAACCAAAACGACCTTTTACCACAAAAACCTAACGAGCGCTCTCTCATTTTCATTAATTAAATTATAATATTCTTGAACGTCTATTATAATATAGAATTAAATATGAAAGATAATTACTTATATATATATAATCTCCTCCATCTTCTTCATATCTGTATACATAACAATAATATTCGTCTAGTAATAGTAATAGTAGATATAGTGACAGTTGTGATGGTGGTGGTGGCGATAATAGTAGTAGTGATTACATTCTTTCATAAATTGATATTTTTATTTATTTGTATATATTATAGCATGTTACTACAAATTGCAAAACTTAATTTTGTTTAAATCAATATTGCAATTGCGTCCTCAAGTATCATTTGGCGGAAATTAGTTTTATTTACTGACATTACTGCTTTCATTTGAATATTCAAAAGTAATACCATTTTTAATATAATTAAGACAGAGTTATGTATTGTATGTATTGTATATTACAATAGCGATCCGACATGATAAAATAAATCCCAAAAGATGTATGAATTTGGTAATATTTATTTAGTCTGTAAACTACTTCGTTATAGTGATTTCTCCGATTCACATTATTATTTAAGATTTAGGAATAATTTTTAATCAGAGAAAAAAATGTTTAATATACTTTTAAAATATATTTCAATAATCTTAGAAGCTGAGAATGATGATATTGAACTAAAAATTTTATTATCCTCTATGCAATATCTTACGAGGACTTTGAACATTAAGAATTAAATACATACCACCTTTGTCAGCGTAACATTATAACGACATCGGATTTAATAATAAATAAGATTATTATATTATATACAGAGAAATAATTTGAAAGAAGTTTTATAAATCGATAGTTAAATGTTACATTGGCTAATATATATATATATATATATATATATATATATATATATATAATAAATTATATATAAAAAAATTATAATCGTAATAATTTAAGTAAGTTCTAATTCATTGAACGAAATATACGAATTCAATCCAAATGTCATATTAAAATGTATATTGCAACAGAACATAAAAGTTCTGAGTGGATCAAATGAAATAACTTTCTTTTTGGACATTGATTTATTTAGAATAAAGAAAACCTAAGAGTTAAGTCAAAATTATTAGTTAGTAGTATTTATAAAGTTAGCCTAACATTAATTCCGCTGAAATCCTACTCCGCAATACTTATCACAATTAGATAATAATACTGTTAAGGTGGTATATTAATTATCAACAATTCTCACATTTATCGGATATCGATTTCTGATTTAAAGATAAAGAGAACAATGCGTTGTCTCATATTCTATCACTTCAATCAGAATATTCCATTACGTATGAGGTTGTTATGCATAATTTTCTGCATCCGAACTTATCTGCAATTGCTGATCACCATTGGAAATCATAATTCCATATTACGAAGTTTCCCATTGTATTGTAATGAATTAGGTTTATTAAATAAAGTATATATTAAATAACTTCATAAAATAAATTTGATGTTATTTTTCCAATTACTAGTGATATATTTCTGACTTAATATATAATTATTATTCTGGAGCGGTCGCGCGTAAAATTAAAGTATTATACCGTTGACAGCACCATTACGGTCGCTCATTACTTATTAACTTTATATAATTATTTGGTAAGTCATGTTAAAAAAAATGTCATGTTCAATAAAACTAAGATATTAAATTAAATGTTAAATTAAATAAAATAGGTTTAAATAAAGTGATTTAATAAAATTAAAATAAAAAAAAACAAAACATATTTTTTATATTTCTATTGTTTCAAATGTTGTAGAACTTATTTTAATTGAATCATTCAAATTAAAATAGATTACGCTTAATAGAACGGATAAAACACCGATTTACTAAACAATAGTAGAGTCAGTTGAATAAATTTAAAGATAAAATATTAACATACTAAAATTACCCAACATTTGCTATAGCTAATGTACGGTTGCACTATAGTTATAGTTAATAGAATAACAAAGATACTAACATAGAACTTGTATTGTTCGGGATTTTAAAATAGAATAATGAAGGCTTAAAATTGTGTGGTTTTGTAAATGCGGCAATACTGGTAATGACAAAGGTATGGAATATACATAAACACAATACAACGAATATTTCTGTCTAAATAGTCTTCAGTGTAAACATAGAATGTGAGATATAATATTCGTATGTTTAATAACAGTTTTGAAAGTATGATCAATACTTTATTAATATTAATATTAACAGATTAAAATTAAAAGATGAATAAAAGAACGGTATATATTTCTAGCGGGTTGGACAGAAGATGGCGCTTTGAACAGCAAAAAAAACTGACCTCTGATCACTGCGGTATATACAGTTGAAATATATATTTTTATATTAACTATATATTGGTAGAAGTATATATATTTATTTTCAAAACATTTTAAATTTTTCGTTTTATATTTTAACCGTAACGGCTTACATACATTATTTACTACGAACAATTGAAGTTATATTTTATAATATCAGAATTCAACACGGGATCCTAAATTTCAACGAGTGGTTTTTAGGTAGATTCCAGAGATGAATCTTCCTATTGCAATCGATGCGATGACGGGACCCAGACCCCAGATTAGGGGCGCTACGCCGTTTATGAACTGGAGATTGAAAATCCGTCGAAAAAAAAAATTATATATCCCGATATATATATATATATGTAAATATGATCCATCAGTCCAAATTCATCGTAGGTGAAATCTGACTTCACAGGTCGATAGGATAAATTAGTAGGACAAACGTTGCATCTCTTTCTTTTGGTGAAAGGGGGGGTGAAAGTGCAAACCTTTGGGACACGCTACAGGTCGCAAATATTGACGGAGGATTTTCAAACTCGGTATATACATTCTTAAGGACCAAATGAAGGTTAAGTTCTTGAACGGGGGAAATCGGTGGGGGGGTCGGGAGGCTGGGGGAGTTGAAAGTTAAAAACAGAAAAAAGTCAGAAGGAGGCAAAATTTTACCATCGGAAAAATCTTAGAAAATTAACAAATTAAAAGAGGAAACTTTTTTGCCCAAAAAGTTTTTTGATCCGACTTCCCGTTCATGAGATAGGGGTGGGGGCGGTTCCCCCCTCAACCAATATATGCACTGTGATTTGTCATAAGACTCGTAATGACCAGTAGAATACTGCTGGCTAGTTTTTCTTTGTCGATCCGACCCCCCCCCCCCCCCTCTACCCCTCACAACTAAAGTAAATCATTCAATCATTACATATTTATCGCATTCTCGGTTTCATTGTTACCTTCTCATATTGCATATCGAGAAATCGCGTGACGGGAATCTACCTAACACGATCGACTCTGTCGAACGAGGTATTTTATTAGAAATGTATCATTTATATTATTTATATAATAAAGATACATTATTGATCATATTTGATAATCGTTCTTAATTTTAATGTTGACAGGTTAAAATAAAACACAGTAAATTCTCTTTCTCCCATCAAATATGACCAGTAGTCCCGATGATAATTCAGCAATAGTATCAAAAGACCAAAGTTGTCTTCTTTTAATGATGTACCTTAATATAGTTTGAGGCAGTGTATTTCCTAAAAGCAATATATTAACCTAAAAAACAAACCGGAAAAAAATCTACAGTACCGTTTGAATTATTTTTTCTTTAAGGTATTTATTGGGTGCAAAAGTGTAAATATTTCACCTGACGGTGGAACCACGTACCACTCAAATGTGGAACGTACTCCTTTCGGCAGTATTTCTAGATTGATACGACATGGATACCTTCAAAAAAAGCGTATATGCCTATCTCCAAGATCGGCTGCGCTCTTGTGAATCTTCGATGGCTGCAAGAGTTATTGGGCGGCGGTGGTTTCGTATCATATACATTCCACAAAACATACATGTATTATATTTAATTTGAATAGGAATGATATATTTTATAAGTGGTTCCGACGATCTGCACTATTTTGAATGTAGTTGTAATATAAACTCATTGGTAGTATAATACTATCCTGTTACACTACGTTTTGTATCATAGAATGAAAAACCCGGTTGAGCCCTCGCTTCTTTTACGAGTATCCTAATCACATGCTTCCCTTCTATATTTTTTGTATGACAATATAAAATTTTAAACTTTAAATTTTCTATATTAAACCCGATAAAGCACAAAAGTTGCAAGTCTATTTTGTATACGAGTAGAACCTTGCAGTTTTTACTAAGTTGTAAAGTTTGTGTCACTATAACAATGTTTGTCTAAGAGGGGGAGAAAGAAAATTAAAGTTGATAGCTGCGGCAGAGCGATAGCGGACTTAAACTCATTTAAATTACTGTCTTATGGTTTTTCATAGAAATATGATCGTATTCTTTAAACCTTCAGATATATATTTTTGTATGAAATTGTCGTTAATTATTCTACTTCTTTTTATACAATTACGAATGTATACAGAAAGAACTTAATGATCACATTAAATATATATAAATGTTGAAGATAAATTGAAAGTTAAACAAATATTCTTAGAATAGGATTACAAATTAAAGTTGTACATTGTTTTTGAATAATACGAATATGTTTACTAATAATAATACATAGTCCATTACATTATTATTTAACTCAATTACTAATCACGATGGAAATTTGGCCATGGCTATTTATTCATTTAGCATTATTATTATGAAACTTATTCTTTAACAACTTATAAATAATTTATATATAATTCAGCGAAAACGGATATTTCAAAATAATGTTTGCGTGTAACGTTGAAACGTTCCATTTTATCTAACAATTGTTATAATATCGGGCTTATGGTTTTACCTTTGTCTTAACTGAGATTTCATTTCATGTTAAAATATAATTTCACGTTTCATTACAGCGAAATCAAAAACATGCTCAATGTAAAACTTTGTTGCGGATACAAAAAAAAAATGTTTGCGTTACTCAAAACATTATTTTTAAAGTAAATAGTTCAAGATATTGCCATATTACTAAATTGTGAAATATAGTATAAGGCAAGGCAAGTTTATTTGATAATATTATGATTTTAAATGAATGCAAAATACAAAACCTCACAATATTAAAGGACATCAAACTTCCATGTCGACACAAAAGGATCGTCCTTTGAACAATGCAAGGTTCTCTATCTCTAGCAAATGCAAACTTCGCTTATCTTTAAGAACTAGTTTAACGTGTTTTCGCATAAGCTCTGTATCTATCTAACGAATACTATTACTATTATTTATCTTGTATAATTTTTTGAAGTAGATAAAACATTATAAAATAATTATTTCCGGATTCTCACGATGATTTTATTTTATGAGCATAAAAGCAAATACACAATAAACAAGATATATTTTTTTCGTAGTAACAACCATTCAGGACGTACTGTGTAACAGCGTTTAAGTTATAGTCACTATTGTAAACCTGTATATAGAAAATTAAAGCAAACACTTCGATTTGGGCTTTTGCATTATTGATATACACTATATTTTTGTACTAATTAACAAAAATATATATTTTAGTTTAGTAGAGAAAGATCAATTTAATTTTCCATGCAAAATGCTCTTTAATATTAATTACAAACAAAAATAGCGTAGGAATAAGTTTAAGATAATAAACAATAACATTTTTAAATAGCGCATGAAAGTTAGGTTAGGTCTTTTTAAATTAAAAAATTAGCGACTTATTAATGCAATTATTATAAACTGTACATCAACTCATTTTGTATCCTCAAGATTTTGTTACAGATTGTAGAATTAAAATATAACATATAACAAATCATACATTTGTTGTTATTGTTTGTTTGAAGGCGCTAATCTTTTAATCTATTATTCAGATTTGATATCCTGTTTTTGTATAAAATAGATACAAATGATTGAGAGAGATTGAGAAAATTTATGCACTCGATTATCATGATATATCGTGTAAGAGCGAATTTTAACTTGTAGTATAGTATAGTATATAAATATATGATGATTGCTTTTAATTGTTCCTTATTTACGTGTGCACGATACAATTATAGTTAGATAACTTGATAACAAGGCAGAAGTTTGTGTAGATGTGTCTCAGGTTCTATTAGCAGTTCTGAACTGACCGGGACTAAGTGGACACAGCTCGGAAACATTTAATTCTAAATCGATTACTGCATCTATTGTATATTTTATCATTCCCATAGTTATGTGAACAACCCAATCAAAATAATGAAATTCATATCTTACTGTTTTGTGAATTCTAACCTAAGAAATTTTATATAGAAATTTAAATGACACTCATTTATTTATGTTTAAAATAATAATCATAAAAAAATGTATTTTATATATATTTTCGTATGTAATTTTTGATATTAATTCTAAAAATTTATTAAATGTAATAGATCCAATAGTTGAGAAAGGAGAAATGAATGTTAGTAGAAAGTCGTAATCGATCAAATAATTCAATTAATCGACGTCAAGCCGGTAAAATGATTATTAATGTTCTTATCTAACGAAGAAAAGCAGATAATAACATTACTATTCCATTCTACTTTCTTTTGACTTGGGTTTAGATCCATATCAATGGTGATGAATACTGATGTTTACAAGTATGCTTTAAATATTTTAATACAATTGTATTAAGATATTTAAACTGCTCGATGTAAATGTTAATAATATAACATAGAATAAAAAAAAATCAAAACAAGTAAGACTCAAACTTGCGACCCCTGGGACTTGGCGACTGCCTGGTTCTTTTATGTATTATACAAAATATTGCCCTGTGTGTAGAACCCATTATCTTTGGCTCACAAATCAAAAAATCATTGGTCACAAATACGAGTATATACCTGAAATATTTTTTAACCATTATTAATAGAATATAATTATATCACAATGGTTTATGAACTTAATTATACTTGTAAATTGAAAAATTTAGTCGTAATGTTATAACAATAAATAAACTTTATTATACGCCATAAGGAAAAAATACACAATTCAAAAAATAAACACATTATGTACTATATAAGTAAGTGCGTATCATGTACTGTAATTTTATTCCGAGAAGCGTGTTTATGAATAAAATCAAGTTTAAATCAAGCTGCGGAATGTGATCTTATTACAATGTAGTTCTTATTTTTAACATAAAAGGCAACAAAAATTACTAAGCACTTTTCGATGTTCTTACGAATGTACAATGCTGGTAGTAGTGATTTAGTTTCATTTTTCATTTACGAGTATATTATAACCTCATATATAACCTTATATTATAATCAAAATCCCCGGGGATGTTTGTGTTTCGTCATCTAGGCCGGACTTATTCCTGTATTCAAAACAACTAAGGCGCGTTATACTTGTGGAGCTTACTGTACCCTGGGAAACAAACATACCCAAAGATCATACATTTAGGCTTAACAAGTACTACGAACTATGTAACGAACTGATGAGGAATAAATTTATAGTTAATTTGTACGCTGTAGAACTAGGAGCGAGAAGTATAACAGCAAAATCTCTCTACAATTTATTTAAGGCTCTCGGCCTTTCTAGAACGATCATCAGTTCATTTCTGGAACGTATTTCAAAGGCAGCTTTAGTAGGTTCTTACGATATTTGGTTAGGTAGGGAGAGGAGCGTGAACAGTGAAGGTGAGCGTGTATGCGCATACTAAAGGGGCCCCTTAAACCTACACCTGGGTCGCAAGTCCCAGGCATTGTTTGCGCTCCTTTTCCTGCAACGCGATGGGCCCGGCACCCGCACGATGAATCCATGGAATGCTAAGAAGCTTCGTCTCTTATAACTTTCAGTTTTCAATTACCTATTTCTTGCTAGAAAAATTATTATAAAATATTTAAAAATATTCGACTTTAAAAACATTACGATTGTTATTTAGTGGCGTTCATTTTAATGTTATTTTTTTCTCAGTTCGGTAGTTGTAGTAATTTTCTTGAAGACAGTTTTATTCTTCTTATCTTCTATTTTATACTTAAATGGTATATAGTACAATCAATTTCAATAAAACCTTTAGGTAATTATTGCAAAAACAACATAATTTAATTAAATTTTGGAATACAGTTTTGTTAAATAAAATATATATTTTATTGGACTGTATACTTACTGACGGATCAAGAGAATGCCACAACTATTAAATTAGTATTGAAAAAGAATTATTATTTAAATTGCTATATGTGATATAAGTACAGATAGATAAGTAGTACAACTGGATTAAAAAATTGCCTCAAATCCATTACACACATAAAAGTAATTTAAGAGACCATTAAGTAAGCAAATTGGAACTAACAATTAGATTCGGAAGCTTGGTCTTAATTCACTTCGCATTACTTTAATATTTCGAATATACTCGTAAATAGAACATACATAAATACATTGTATTCGCCCATCATTTTACTACTTTTAACCGATCTCCGCTAAATATTTAGATACCATATTACGAATAATTGTTGAATTAAGCATACTTGTTTTTGTACCATCTTAAATGATCTGTAGTTTTAAAACGATTAGGATCACAATATTAAATATATTATTAATAATGTTTCGTAATGTTACTTTAAGAACTCGTATTCTTTGTTGTTTTTTTTTTCAAAATAGTTCCTCCATTGGTACCTAAGAAAATATGAATACCTTCTTAGGTACCAATATATATATTCATTATGAATAATGAATCGAGCATTTTTGTTTCTATTTAACATTATCCATTATTTTTTTATTTTTTTGTTATGTTAAATTCAAATTTAAATTTAAAATATCTTTATTCAACTAGGCATTTACACACTCCTTTGAGTCGTCAATTATTAATAATAAAGTTGCGTGAGTAAGCTACCACCGACTCGGAATGCTAATTACTATTAAAGATATAGATTTCATTTGAAAAAACCGCTTCATAGAGTATATAAACAAAATAAAACACAAATATTATTACATATATCTGGTGGTGGAAAAATGGTGCAATTAAAAATTCACAAAGTGCTTTCTATGTATTGAAAGTATTGGTATGTTTAGTGATTTTATGTATTGTGTAACGATGATGGTTTTAAAAAGAATTAAAATGTAATGAAAAGATGTCTGCTAAACAAAACATAAACGATGTATGGAGAAGGTATAGTAAATATTCTAAAATATATTTATGAAAGTCAGTAAAAGACCCTCATTGTATCTTATGTGGGTGCCTGTGAAACCTTTAGCAGTCATATCAGTTTTTAATGTTTTCAAGTCATAAAGCATTAAAAAGGGATAACTTTATATATTTTGTTCTTGTGAGTAGATGTGAAATTAAACACAATTTTTTTTTATTGGAATTTTCTAATAATTTTATCATATAGGAATGGTATGCATTTTAAAATTTTCACGATATTTCTCTGAACTTTATTAATTTAACTTTTTATCACCGTCATATTTGATGTGTGAGAACTATTTAGAATTTAGATAAAGCGTGGTACCGAAAGCAAAATAAGGGAAATGACCAAGTCCCCATTAGTTAGTAGAATTTAATTATTTGTTTTGTAATTAAGAATACTAATAGTCAACACCTGGAAGTTATTACGGTGAAACAATGTGTACAGAACAGGAAATCGAATTCGAAGGAATGGAATTTGAATTCTGCCGTAATGATGAGTATATTATTCCATATATATAGTATATAGTAGTATAGTATATCTTTATTTCCATAAAAAATATATAAAGTAAAGAGAACTGAAGTAGAATTATAATAAATGTCGAACAATAACATTTCCTTGTTGAGATAATTCTCTGAGTTTTATTATTATAAAATCTTTTCGTGAGTACAGGTAAAAGAAATATTATATCACATCATTTTGTAGGATCCGCATTTACATCGTGACTCGTTTACTTCAGCGCCGAGCTAATATTACACGCCATACATTGTCAAGCCGTGTCTCCGTTTATTCTTCGCATAAGCGTCCTTCAAATACAAATTTATTTTGTTGTATTGAGAAAAGTTAAAATAAATATAATGTATTGTATGTATATACAGTCTGAGTGTAACTTAATACGTAAATATATTATGTATATATAATTATATAATCATCTTGAACAAAACCAATTGGTATATGAGAATTGCATTCATGAATAACGTATTATATTTATGTCGGTCCCACTTGCATTATTTAGTTACTTCACTTTGAAATCCTATTGTATGTAATCCACCATACCACAAGTGGGGTCACTTCTAAACCTTGTTCATATTTAGAAAGGCTATTTACATACCAGACGTAGAATAATTAATTATACCAGGGATTTTACAAGTTACATTAAAGATCAAGTAGTTCTGAAATTTTAATAATATTGTGACTTTTTCTTTATAGGCTATTGAAATAAGTTTATTAAGGGAAAGCAATATATATATAAAAATTAAATTAAAGTGTCTGTTTGTACAAATTTTGTGTACAAATGAATATACGATACTTACATATAAAAAAAATATTTTTAAAATTGTTATCTGTCCCTCTGTAATGGCTGAATCGATGTTATGAGGAATTTAACTGGAAGATACCTCATGTTACATGGAGTTACTAAGGTTACTTTTATTTTAAAAAGCAAATTCCTCGCAAACGAAGTCATGGGCAAAGTTACTTGTAAATAAGATTAAGAATATTATTGCTACATTCTTTTGTTATTATTAATAAATTTCTTCAATCTTTAATCTCTAGACCAGTCAAATCGAAATGATTTATTAACTTGTAGTTCCTTTGTTCTAGCACCATATAAGTACGAAATTTAGCGTCACTTAAAACTGATACTGACTTGTTAAGAAACAATAAATATCTAATTCTACTTTGAAGTTTATTACAAACAACTTTTAAAATTAAAAATGTTTTTTTATTTAGGTTCTCTGGTTATTATTTAATTACTTTTTTAAAGAAATTTAAAAACATATTAGAAAAGATTGGTTTACCAAAAACACAAAATAAAATTATAATAAAATTTTTATGTTAAATGTTTCAAAATGTTGTAAATATTTTACGAGTTGTGAATTGTTTCTGAAAATTTTATATAAAACTGTCAACAACCATTAACGTTCTAAGTCTGATAAGATTTTCTTACTTTATTTTATAATTTTTATGTCTATTTTGTTTTATTTCTTATGCTTTCGTTGAGAATTTTTAAATAAAATAGAATACAGAAGTTATTATTAGTATGATGTATATACAAACTATTACTAGGATCCGCCAACCTTGCGCGGCGGGTGTTGAGCTGAGCCCCTCTCCTTTCATCTGAATAGCTGCAGGAAATGTCGATTTATTAGGACTAATTGTCACCTTTTAGCTCAGCACATTGCTCGCACGCGCAGGGCAGCTCTAATGTATTGTCTATGGCAGGAGTGATTTTTTTTTTGTAACTTTTGAATAGCTGAACATTTTTTCAATCTGCTTTCGCTATAACATCCGCGTTCGGCTCCAACATACATGAGAAAATTTTTAGCTAATTATCGCGTCGTATTCTGGAGACAACTAAACACAAAAAAAAGTCTCCCAAACGGTTCATAACTTAATTACGCTCAGCACAATTAACAAAATCGCTGATAGAGGAAGCGCTGCTCTTGTATCTGGTGGTGGAATTTACAACTGATGTCAAGCTTTGAAAAATGTTAAAAGGAGAGGTGTTGTTGATGTATCTGGGTGAATCTTATGGCTTTTGAAGTCTTGAAAATGTTTGACCGCTCTAATTTGTGCAGAGCAATCCTGCCTCTTTTTCAAATTGTAAAAATTTATAGAATATAAAGAAATGTGAAACGTCGAGAAATCGATCTAGATTTTTGACATAAGTAAATAAAATTCTTCCACTATAATTATTTTTATAATTAAGTTCATAATTTTACCAATATTTATGCCCAATAAAATGAACTGAGAAAATTCTAATATAAGTATATAAACAAATATATTTAGATATTTAATAATATGTTATGTATATTAAATGTAGGCTTCTTTGCATAAAATATTTTATTTTCTATCAAATTCAAAGTTCTAGTAATGACGTAGAAGGTCTGTCCCGTATCTAATGTAATAATCTGAAAGTACTGTAACTGGACCGGAAACTAATTAAAACCTTTTATTATATAATTTATACATAAATGGTATAATTCATACATTAATGTATTAATCCTTTAAAACACCTTTTGTTTTATTGCAAGCCGTAATTTTGAATCAGATTATCTGTTATAAGTGAAAGTAGAACTTGTATAACAATTAAAAATAACCGTTGAAGTTATTAGAATTACGAGCAGCAGTCAAACACGTCACTAAAACGTACAAAAGAATGCCCTTGGGAGTGGTCCTGTGCAATATCTATTTATTATATTTTGACGCCTGTCACAATTATTGTAGCAAAGTTATGTTATAATGAATTGCTAAGTTAAAAAGTATATATTGATCTATCAGACATTTTTTGACCATTTAATCAAAATCTACAATCACGAATGTCACCAAAGAACTGCTAAACGAGCGGGACACTTTCTTGAATGCATATGCAAAATTTTAAGGCTCTAGCTCAAATGGCTTAGGAGGAGTAGGCGAACATCGAAACACACTTTTGACCAGTAAGAGCTTCGCTTCGCTCAGCTCAATAATATTATAACGATATCATTTTGTTTTTTATTATCAAAAATATGTAGCTTGGATATAAATCCAGTTGTATTGACAACATAGACCGGAAAAATATATGCCAAAATACTTTCTTCGTAAAATAACTACATTAATTTATATTTATCATGCGCAAATGAAAAGAACACCGCTGCGAGTTTCTTTTTGGATTTATATTATTCACAATTTATTACAGGGAACTTGAAATTTATAACTATAATAAACGATATTTTCGGATTAAAAATTATCCTACATAATAACAAACACTATGACATGACGTGATCATGAATTATTTTATTGCCAGGTTTTGCATAAGAATTAATACTATTTAAAAAAACCTGTCCCCCGTAAAAAATATAAATATGGCTTGAAGTATGCACTGCACATCAAAATTTGGGCGTGAAATATGTGTAATAATTTAGTCTTGTGGTAGTTTCAAAATTATCACTTTTGGCGTTGCTGATATAAGCTTTGTTTATTTATTTATATATTTTCCACTTTGAATCCATACCAGTGATCACTTGTGAACGTCAAATGGAAGAGACAGGAGGGCCTATTTTGATATCATATGTATTAAAATAAGCCCTTCTGTAAAGACACTTTCCAACTTAAAATAAGGCTACGAGGGTTCCAAACGCGCCCTGGTCTGAGAAGAACCACACAACAAACTTAGCCGGGTTTTTTGTTTTTTTTTTGTTGGGATCACTGTTTCACAAACGTTAATATAGTTAGTGAGCAAAGTACGAACGTACGTTGCTAGCGATAAAAAGGAATACCGGCATCTGGAAGTATAAAAAGTGGTAAATAATACTGGTAACAACTACAAATGTTACATTTAAGCAGATTTTACGTCCCGATCCTGATTCATATATATGATTTCTATTATCCATAGATATACATATATATAGACATAAATATTTATTTATTTAACATTGTGTGTACATAACACACAAAATATATAAAAACAGAGTTATTTAAAGATTCGTACAAAGGCACTGCTTATTTCAAAATGAAATCTCTTCCAGCAGACCTGTGAAAGGAGAGTAGAAAATGAAAGGCAGTAAAAGTGCGCACCGCATACAAAATATTTGAAAATCAAATAAACATAAAATTACAAATACAAATATATTATAATAAATAAAAATATTTATACTGTAGACATATAATATATATGTTTGTCTCAATTTCAGTATGTGAATAAACCTTAAGGCCTTTGTTCTTAACTAGATAGAAATACACACGCACACACACACACACACACACACACACACACACACACACACACACACACACACACAGTTTAATGGTTAATTTCTTGTATTTTGAGTTAAAGTCCATTTTGAATAGTGGTTCTGTTATTGTAACTGTGGTGAACGAAATGCCTTTTCGCAATTAAGAATATTTTTATATAAATACGTCTTATAAGAGTGATATTCAACGGACACATTTTCTTAATATAGACATAGTTTTTAAACTTGCATTTTACTACTGCATTTAACGTACACTATTTCTAACGACAGTAGTCAAGATTTTTGCAGTCAATAGTCGAAATCTGTCTTCAACAATTCTAATAACTCTATAACTTCGGTGTATAAGTTTACTCCTATAGGATCATTAACATACTTTATTTGAGAAACCTTTTTACTTATTATCTGAAACAAATATTACATAAAACTTTAAATAAATTAAAAGTGTTTTTGTATTATTTTTGATATGATTATGAGAAAATCAAAGCAGGATATGTCAATATGTTTGTTTCATGGAAAAACGAAATTAACTTAATTACAATTTCAAAATTCTGAGCTTGAATTTCAATTTTCTGCTAGCACGTACGAATTTGCAGCTATGAAAGTTACCTCATAATTTAGAAAATTATGATTTGCTCCAATAAATTGGTTTGCTAATTCTAAGTGATTTGATATATAGGAATTTATAACACTATTCTCTTAGAAGCGTTTAAAAATACTTTATTAATTAGGGAGCTAACATGTGATGTAAATAATTCATCATGTAACGAACATCTGCTGTAGAAGTAAAGTCTTAAAAGATCTGCAGTTCTTTTTAAATCGATTTTTTTTCACTTACTGCTTTTATTGCTTTATTGTAAATAATATAAAAAGAATAAAACATTTTAACGCAGAAATTCAATTTCCATCACAATTGAATTTCGACTTTAATCTTAAAGGTATCTGCGCAGAGAAACCAAATAAATTATTTGGATCAAAATTACTCCTCACTTTCCTCCTCATGACGACATCTGACACTCTTTATCTATTTATATGTAAAAATTGGAATAACGATAAATAAAAGAAAACAGAAACACTATAAATATTAGAAATAAAAATAAACTCGTACAAACTCGCCAAAATTTCGTCTTCAAAGAGTTAACAAACCCTTCATGGGCTTGATAATACGCATGTACATATAATAAAGTTCCACAAAATATCTTAGACCTTCCTTTTCTTAGTTTTAAATCTAAAATCAAAAGTGTATTAATAAAATCTTTTATAATATTCAAGATATAATATAATTTCGAGAATCTTCAAATTATGTCATCAAATCGGATTTATCAACTACATTCGAAAATTTCATTTTGTTCTACTTTTCATAATTTTTATACGTTGTTGTAGTATAATTGTCTGAAAATTTTGTATTCTTTATAACTTTCCTTAACTTGTCTTATGTTTACATATATGTCTGGTGAAATATTAAATTAAATGTAGAGAGTTTGAGCGTTCAAGAAACAAAGATAATTCATTTATTTTACACTTGATATTATATCATCTGGTTACAAAACATTTGTTTCTTATTTGATATTTTTCTTATTTTTCTTATAAAATAGACAAATTAGTTCGCAGAACCATAACCATCTGAAAACATGATTATTATTATAGTTATAAAAATCAACAAAAGGCCTGTATTTATTAATCATATCATAATCATATTATACACATTGTGTTCTCAATAATGCTTAATGTCCCAAAAAATAATAATCGCCAAAAAATGAAACTGTTTAAATCTAACTATTCAAGGAGAAATAACTATGATTTTCAAAATATCTCAAAATCAACTTCTAACTTCACAGCCAAGAAATCAATTTTACTCATTGTTAAAAAACAACAACAATAATTTATTTTTACGTATTATCAGTAATTACTATATTTTTAGTAAAAAATATATTACACAAATTATTAATACACTGTATAGGATACTATATCACCACAGTTTAACATAACCTAAACTAATTGCCATTAGTGTACGGTGTGTCGCCGCGCAATCTACCAATTTGCTTACGCTACGTCTTAGCATAATTTTGTTATTGGAATTACCACTTTCTTAAAAATAAATTAGTAATACACGATTAGTTAGATTGTTAGATAATATTTTTCAGATTTTAAAAATCATCTCAGAGGATATAAATGTATTTATGGGAGGAGATTCATTAATTTTAATTAAAATATCCATTTAATCTTGATTATTCTAAAGTGTGTTAAATTAAACATATAAATATATTCAGCATGTAATATTGCATTAAATAGATTATATAATTAAAAAAATTATATTGTATGAGTTCTTAAATATTTTAGTTTAAAATTGTTTAAATAGTAGTTTAGTCTATCGTAAATCATATCACATGATATGTAAACAGTAATAGTGGTGTTGTTTATAACTTAGTATTTAAGTCTACGCGCCGTCGAAGAGTCATGCGCATTGAGCCTTACTCTGAACTGTTACTCTGCTCATGTTATCAATTAAAAGTGATTATTATATTAAATAGTTTCCTTCATATATATAATACGGAACAAAATAACTGTGACACTGAATTACCGCCGACATATTCGTACTACCTAAATGCCATTTCGAGAATGAGGACATTATGAGAAAGTAGACTTTAAAGCAAACTATAAAATATATTTTTAAGTTGGCTCATATTTTAAATTATCGAAAACATTTGATAGTTTTATCGAAGGAAAAACTTAATATAAAAAATAAAATAATTTAAAGCCAATAACATAGCTAACTTAAATTATAATAAAATATACTTAAAGGATATTATATGATACCGATTTAATTAATTGAATTCTTTATAAGCATTGATTAGTTTTCCTAAGATAAGTCCATTGAAATAATATTTTTTATATACAAACGTTACTACATCTATAAGTCTCGATTAATATAGTTAAAATTTGTTATGAATATGTTGTAATAGAAATTATATAAGAAATACTAATCCATACTGTCTTTAATAACATAAATTATAATAATTTATGACAGTTAAATACGCTGAACTGTTTAAAAAGTTTATACAATGAGTTTTTATTTTTAAATCTAAATAGTTTACAATTTTATACGACTTTAATATAAAACTATACTTAATTAAAATATTATATCTTATAAGAAAATACCGTTACACATTTCACTACATAAACTGTTGAAGGATATCGATGAAGACGTGGATTAGGTGAGATGGCTTTTACCTACTTCTTGAAAATACAGGTAATAATACTTGTAAATAAATAAATAAATGAAGACTTTTGTAGACTTTGCTTTACTTTGAAACTTGTTCGCTATATTTTCTATAACACACAGCAATAAAATGACACGCCACGTTTTCGTTTATTGTTCACATAAGCGTCCTAAAATACTAATAATGTTATTCAATACGACTCATGTATATAAGCAAGGTAGGTATATAACGAGTATGTATATAAAGACACTATGTATATTAACGGAGTTAAATAGTCTGTTTTAGTATGATTACTAATCTATTAACTAGTAACGATTACATTGTTTATATGAAATATGTTTATGTATAATGTCTACTATACTGTGTATATCATTTCGAACTTATATTATATTTTAATTTGTGATTTAGCTAAACATTGTTTGATTGACTAAAATAAAGATTCCTCTAAAAATGCATTTTTAATTACCTAAAACTTTTTTCATGTTGTTTTGTGTTTCAATATAACTATTTTATGAATAACAACATATAATTATTTTAATGCATCCGCTATATTATACATGTGTGTTCAAAATTAAGATCGACATTATTTTGATAGCGTGATGAGATTGCGTTGGAATTAACTAAGAATTGCTGATAGATCTCTAAATATTATTATTTATTTTTTTGTTAGGAACATTTTATATATAACAAACAGTTATAGAGAAGACTAAAAACAAATTATAAACAAAGTACTTTTATTGTTATATAATAAATATAAACCCAGTTAAATTAACAACTGAAAGAATGTGTATGGAAATGGTTCCTTTATAAAACAGCAACAAAACATTCTTTATATCCCATAATAAATATATACACATTTTTTTATATACTTATTGTATATACTCGTATACATGTAACTAATTTTATCGACTTATCACAACTTTTATATTTTGTCTGTAAAACTTTTGGATGTGCTGGTAAATAGTTTGAAATTATTCAGGCGTAATCATTTTTGGTTGGAACCCTCGAGTTGACCGTCCGCCTTTTGGGTGTCAGGTGTTTGTATAATTTAGGAATATGAATATTTGAAACTTATAATAATAAGAATAAGTTATCTTTATCATTTAAGGACAAGTAAGAAATTACTATCCTTAAACAGTTTTAGCAATATATGTATAAAAACAACTTTTTCATGTTTATTAAAGGTTTCATAACATTGGGATGAAGTGTGAAAATCGAATTAAGATTTAACTTATTGATATGGTTTTGTTTTCTTCTTAATAACGGCAAACGTCATTATAAATATTTTCTATCGCAAAATTTATAAACAACAGACACTTAAAGTATAACGTTAAGTTATGTATGAATATATTTATTCGTAATAAACTACCAAATAAATAATGCAAATTATTATTATCCTTATTATTCCTTATTAAAATTGAAGGTTGTAGTCATTTTTCTGCAACTCAGAAATAGGAACCACCTTTATTATACCCTTAGATACCCTGTGTTCACATTAAAAATATATTAAAGCGATGCTTTTTACCGTGAGTAAAAGGTGGATGGCTTTTTAGAAAATATTGTTATTTAGATATTGCTGTGCCTTGATTTAGATAAGCCGATGGTGAATGTTAACTAAGTTATTCAATTGAATATTTTAATTTCCTAATCGATTTCGGTTAGTAATTATTTGTTTAAATACTTTAGTTACAGGAATGACTCCAAAACATTCCACTACATACTACTAATATATTTTTTTTCTTTGTTAGATATTTATTTTATTTCTATGTTTTATAAATCGATTATAAAATAATGTAATAAATACAAAAAAATACATTATAAAAGCACATTTGGTTTCAGATTTCATTACAAAAGTAATTAATTTTCGCACTATCATAATTTAGTCGTAAAATTATGAAAGTAATTTAGACAGTTTATTAATATAGTGCGAAAAAATTTAAATTAATTTCTATATACCTAACCAAATTATCTATTTTTTAATATGATATAAAGAAAAGATAAAAATGAAATGAAACAAAACAAAATTAAATTAAATATATCACTGTAATATGTTAAAGTTGCTATATTCCGTAGATATTTTAGTATGCAATGTAGATACTTATTATAACTTTGAAGTATACTTCTAATATTCTTTTTGAACACAAAAGGTTTTAACTTAGCTAAGTGAATATTTTTCATTATTAATGTAAAAATTCCCCTATTATCGTCGTTTTTAATAATTTAATAAAGTCCTTAAAGATCATAAACTCAATTATTTTAGAGGTATAGAACCCAAATCTCATAAAATTCCAAAATTGTTTCAGTCTACCACCTAACGCCTAATTGTTCTCAATATTATTCAGTTCTTACGAAAAAAGGATTCTACGGTACTATTGCTTAGACGTTGTTACTTATTATCAAGCTTTTTACCAAAATATTTGCAACGCGATATTAATAGATAAATTATAAATATAGCATAAGTATAATATCATCGGCGTATAACATAACAAGCTAAGATAATTGCCATTGCTTTTCACTGTGTCGCCGCACAGCCTATTAGTTTACTTCGCTCTTAGCCTAATTTAGCAACTACAACTTCCTATTACAAGTTATTGTTAGGTTCTATATACAAAACCTGTTTTCAGAAGCTATTGTTATATTCATAGTTCAATATAGTGTTGTTATGCGATTGGACAATTGACAAATTCCTTGTTTCCTTTTTCTATTTCGTCATAAATAAAGAAATTATATTAGGGTTTTTTTGTAGGTATTATTATTTTGTAGGTAAAAACCTTTTATGTTCTTATTAATCTTAGATCACCATTGAATTCGTATGGCGTAGTTGAGTTTAAGGTCGAGGGACAGTATAACAGGAAGGGCGTGACTTTGATTTTGACAAAACAATAATTTTTTTAAAGCATTTTTTATTACTAAGGAATCTCGTAATAATAATACTCTTATAATAATTATTTAATATTTATAAACATTTGCTAGACACAAACTTACTGATATTATATCTAACGTGGTCAATGGTACTATATTTATTATTGTATGCGTTAAAAGTGTATTTGGTTTGACAACTAGAACAGCACACATTTTATAATAACATTTATTGAATATAGGTGTATAAAAAGAAATTTTATTTAAAAAGTAAGGAAAATCAACCAATACCGATTTTGTATTAAAAAAAATGATCTTTGTGTTCTCGCGTCTTTTCTATAGAAATCAAATTCGCAGAAACATACAGTTTTAAATATTTTATAAAGGAATTTAAACAACCTTTGTTCTATATTTTCTAGTGTATTAGTATAAACTTCATATATTATGTTAAAGCAGAGAAAGAACAGCTATTGAGTAAACGAACTACAATTACATACGTATCCATCGCTGTTTTCTTATTCGAAGAATATTTAGACCCATTACATTAGGCAGCAAAGAAATAAATAAATCTTGTCTTAGTTGATTAATAATATTAGCTACCTAATTTAATAATTAATAATTTAAGTATTAAATATATAAACAGATAGAACGTCAATTTATTTTTATTTATTATAAATTTCTGCAATAAGGTATTCATTAAATAAAGATTTTGCCTCGTTGCCATTTAGTTTTATGTATAGAAAATGCGAGTTACCGAATATCCTTTTAGTTTCGTCGTAACGGAAAGTTTAAATGAGCTTCGAAGCACGTTACGTGGATCGTTCTGAAATGCCAACACGACAAGTGTTGACAAACTTCTGAAAAGTGATAAAAGAAAATAACTAAGTAAAAATTCAAATAACCACCTCCATGCGGTTAAAAAAAATATCTCCAACTTCTAGTTTACTAAAGATAAATGCTATTGAAAGCCTTGTGTTAAGTATAAATTTGAGTATTATTATATGCTTGTAACTAAAAGGTTAAGATTGAATGAACTATACATAGGTTATTTTAGTTGAAATGTTAATATTATAGATCAAACTAATAGTCAAGCAATTAATGTTGTAAGTTATTGCAGACGAATTTTCAGATAATTATATAATTTCAAATTCATCAACATGAAAAAAACCTAGAAAACTCTTTCTACTTGTTATCTAATTAGTACAAATATGAGGAAACTTAATGAAAAAGCTATTAACAAATATCACATGCAATTTGGAATACAATGCCAATGCCAATTATTTACAAGATACGGATATAAGATAAATTATTCATTTGAAACGTTTTAACATCTGAATCAAATTCGTTTGAACATAATTTGGTTAAATACCTTAGTTACAAAAAAGAGTGAAAAAATCCATAATAATTAATACCAATAAAATTTTTCGTTGATTAGATATTAATATTTTGAAAATTTCATAACTCGACTTAAAAATGACGCAATTATAACAAGGAACAATGTGAAAATTCATCTCATTTCGTTTCAGAATACATTATAAACTAAAAAGTAATTAACATTCACACGACCACATTAAACCTATTTAATATTGAAGGTAATTTTTTTTATTATAGTATAAAAAATCAATCTACATCGATAAGAAGATTCTGAGACTTAATTATCCAATATAACTGTTGTATTATATAATAAGAAATGATAAAGATCTTGGTAACTAAACTTAAATTCTCTTTGTTGCAAGTGCTTGATTTTTGGACGTTTCGGGATTTAATAAAATTCAAAATTATTAAACTATTATTTAATAATAAAATATAATTTGTAGTATTATGATTTGAGACTTTAAACACAAAGAAAAAGTTTTTAATCCATGAAGAAGTTAAGACCAAGCAATATGTTAACAGCACGGAACTAACATTACATTCGGAAGTTTGAACATGAATTACTTTTCATTAATCATACGCTTCTTGGCATCAAGTGTAAGTACATGGATGGAATATTTAAGACTTTGCAATTTAGTTCTCTTTATGATAACATCGATATGGCAATGAGTTATATTAGTGTTATTTTATATATAGTAATTATGATAATAAGATAAGCAATATTATGAAATTCTATTTGTAGAATTTGACGATTCAAGAAACAGAAATCTGTATTAATAGCTTAATTTAATAGAATTTCAGTGAAGCTGTGAAATGAAGCTATTTATTGTTTTTGGTGTTAGTTGTGGTGTCAATACTTCACTTGCAATATATTATAAGCATTGATGCATGTACACTTCAGATTCTATTGAATCTTTACAATCAATTATATTTTTATATAATTACTGAATGTAAACTAATATTTATATACAAAATAATATAAATTTAATACCAAGTAAAAGCAAATAAATGTAACAATAATATAATTATTTTCTTGAATATAAATATTATTTATCATAATTACGACTAGACCTCAACTAATTGATTTATTCTGATCGAAAGCCTGTTATTTTTCTTCATAAGGGAGAATTCAATGTTAATATGGTAAAATAATGGACGGTTTTAAATCTTTTATCATTCATTAAGTAAAGATGTAAATTCTAAAATAAATTAAAATTTCAAAAAACCGTTTGTAAGTTTTTAACCAAAGGCTCATTCAACTTGGAGAATTATTTCCAAAAACATGTATTTCTTTTATTTTATTCAAACTAAACATCAAGTTTTTCGACTTCCATAGATAGGTATAACTTAGAAAATAATATGCAATCACAAATAACATCATTTCAACCACAAATTATAAATTTTTAATTGAAATATTACCAGTTGAAATATTACCAGTTGTATCTCTTAGTTATAAATACGATGTCCATCTTCAGAGAATCAAATATTGTACAAATATAAGAAATATATATATATATATATTTTATTATTAATCCTTAGTTTTTCCAAACTAGTTTATAAACTTTATTTATATGAATCCATCGCCTTTTATAAATTATATTTTACTTCCTAATTAGTCCTTATAAATTAATTACCATATATACGATACATTATAATAATACTTCTAAGAGATTCATTTTGATCGAGAAGTACTTTGGTGCCTTCTACAATCCTGAGGTGAAATAAAAATGAATATTAAATAAATATATAGTAAAATTACCTCTTAGAACATTAGAGATGTATAAAACTTATTCAAAATATCTTTAAACTAGTTTCACAAACATAAGCGAGGTTTGTATTTGCTACAGCACTTTGCTTTATTTAGGCGACGATACATTTGTCTGAATGCTATTCTTCAAAAGTTATTTGTTGTTATTTATTTCTATCTTTTATCTTTTCAACTTTCAATAAATACCAACGATCACTTGTGTATGTCAAATTAAAAGTCAGCAGAGCCTACTTTGATCCTATACTTATCGAAAGCCTTTTGTAAAGGTAATCTTGAACTTAAAATTAAATGAGTTTCAAACCCACCCTGTACCGTCATACTGTAGCTATAATTAAGTTATGCTCACTTAAATTTATTGAAAGCTAGATTTTCAATTCTTTAAAATAGTTTTATTATTTCAATCCTTAACATGGCTAAACTTCCGGATGAATTTCGATAAACGTAGTATAAGACACAGTGACGTATAAAAATACACCATAAAAATAAAAAATCAAAATAATTTAATGAAAAATTGGCAAATCCACGGGATATCGAAATTATGATATAAATAAATAATAGTTAAATAAAACTAAAATATTTTTCTCCGTTAAATGGTATTGTTTAGTAACAAAAAAAAATTAATTAGGTATATTTGTTTATAACATATTTTAAATTTAATTATAGCATGCGCTATTTTATATTTTATTATTATTTATTATTTAATATTAAACATATTAAAAATATGCTATTTAATAACCTAAAGTAGTAGTTGTAGTTACACATGCGAATGCTTTTCTTATGTAGTTATATTCAAACTATCTTGTACACGGTCCATTATTTCTTTAATCCAACTGTTTGTATATTAACAATTGTCTGTACTCTTTCTCAGATATTATTATTATATAGCTCAATTTCACTTCTCCCAATCTCAATCCGTACTATAATTTAACAATATAATAGAAAAAATGGATTTATCAAATAGTTTTAAATCTGTAGCCAAGCTAATGAATACAGATTTTGCACCTGTATTATAATGACAATAACATTTTAAATATTCACATTTGGCCTCTTTATATTCCATTATATTACTGCTCAAGATTAATTGTAAGAACTCCAGAACAAACATTTGAATGTTTTATTATAAAAGTAATAAAATATAAAGTCCTTAAGAAAGAAAATGTTTAAATTACTTGAAGTTCAATGGAACTTAGCTAGAAAGAGATTTATTTTGATTTTGTTATTTTTAACTGTGAGTAGCGAAAGAAGGTGTGTGTAGAAGCAAATATGTATTAAAAATTTGTAAATATTCTTATTATCCTCCCCTCACCTTATATTTCCCACTCTCATTAATTCCTATTCCTCAAGGATAAACACATCCCTTTGTGATGCAAAACAATCACAAGGTCAATATAATTGTACAAATTTATATTTGCATAATTAGGTGATTATATATAAACATTACACATTATACAAAGTGTGTCCTATAACTTTAATTTATTTTTTATTCTTGTCAACATCTTAAACAATGAAAATATATTAACCCAATCTTTAGGACACTTTTATTTGCAGACAGCATTTAGTATTCAGTATATAGTATATGTTACTTTTGATGATATTCACTTGATTTAAAAATAATTAAACTAAAAACCAGCTCTTCGTATTGAAATAGCTGTTCTTCTACTTCTTTTTACCGATTTTTCTGCACCGATAAGCAAAAGGTGCCATCATCTCATGGTAAACACAAGCACAGAATAATTATGCCCCTGAATGGCGACTGTATTATGAAAATCTTTTCATTTAAAACAAGATTTTGCACATTCCATGGTTTCTACAGAGAGTAATATAAACTATTTATTTTATTTTAATGAAGTACCAAATACATTGTAGTATATCTCAATAAGTAGTATATTGTCGTGTAATTCTAAATTTAGTAAATAGCGTAACCATGTTGTTGTTTTGAAGCTGAGTCAACATCAGCTAACGGATTCACTACGAATCCGATTTGAATAATTTAGGAACCATCTAAACTAAAACAATACTATACTTATAGCAGAGAGTTATATAATCGTTAATATTATAATAAAAATAATAAATGTGAAACTTAATTTTTATTTTATTTTTAAACGTATTACAACTCCTATATTGTGAATATAAATATTAGGTTAGGGACGTTAGGGTCGATATAAGGATTCTGAACATATTTGCAGAATTTAAAATCTGGACTGAAAAGTAATTAATGGCTTAGCGCCAACGAAACGCGTCTTGGATTCTAGAATGGATAATACTAACTTTATGCACCTTGTGCTTTGTAAAAATTTTAGTTTTTGCAAAATACAGAAAACTATTGAAAGTGACCTACTGCATAATTTCAAAAGCAATAGTATGTGCGTGCTTTTGGCCTTGAAATTGGTCACAAATAATAAAAATATTTGGAGAAGAAAAAAATTCTAATGTTTTATACAATTAACTGTATTAAGTCGAGTGCAAAATTGATTACAACAAGAAAAAAGTTCGACTGAGATTGGCCTGAGATTCCTCATCACCGCCACCATCGCGGCAAGCGGAAAGAGCTTATTCACACAGCTCATCAATAAAGCATCAAATGGGTTTGAAACCAGTCGGGCAAATGCAGATTTAACTAACATGAGTTTAGTTTTAACCCCTTAAATAAAAATAATAGTAGTCATGAATAACGAAAGATTAGGAATAAATAATTAGTACAAATGTCGAGATTGCCGACTAAATTAAAAAAAATAATAAATATTTATATTTATGAAACGTCAGATAACATTCGTCTAGTTATACAAACAGAATATTGACTTTCCTGATTTATAACTTTAAAAAAATACATTATTGAAATCTATGAAACAACTAGATATTGCAATTAATAAAAATTATGGTTAAGGCAAGATTGAAAAATATTTTTTATATTCAAAATGTCAAAATGGTTACACTGTTAATTTTTTTCTTAGGATTAAAATATCTGCATTAATAATGAAATAAACTTAAATTTAAGCTTTATTATAAATGTATACGCAACACAATATTTTAATATGGTAAAGTACATTTATTTATTTTTCTAGAACCAAGAGATTTCGTATTGTAAAAATAAATGTACATACAAAGGATATGTAAATACATATCCTTTGTATGGCTCGAAAAATATTAACGAGCCAATAGTATACTCGTATATAGTAGTATAACATATATATATTTTTAATCAATAGTCAAGTTCAATTTCCATCAAAGTTCAACAGCTAAGAAAGTTAAGTTAACATTCTTAAGTGGTAAGATTTCAATAGACGAAGAGTTTGTTGAAGGATATCAATATTGATCGCCGACATTTGTTGTGGCTTCACGCTCAAGCTGTAAATAAAGTTGATTTAGAGTTTGACTTTAAGTTAAGAGTAAGAATACTATTGTCAATATTAAAAGAGTGCCAGAAGATTGTAATATTTTGTTGTTTTTTTTATCTTAGAATAAGTAATGGCCATCGTTTACAAATTAAGGAGCCAATTTTAATTAATGACTCATTTATACGATTATTATGATGAAATAGTTTAATCTATAATAAGGATGAAGCTATTAGCTGAAAGCTAAAAGCCTTAACCGACCTTCCCTTTTCTCTATCAACTCCCTTTAGTTTTTCAAGACTTTAGACAAATCCTCTTATCACAAGATAAATTTTGTGGCCTTATTTTTTATAACACTAATATTTTGGAATAAAACTAACAAGATTTTCTATAAAACATTGTTATTTGACTGAACTATTTAATAGTTTAAATAAACTAATGAAAAATATGTTATTATTGATATTAGCACATGTTGTTTTAATTGAAATTAAATTTAATTGAAATAATTTCGAATATTGATAATAGGTTTAAAAATAAAAAAATGGAGGAGTTCTTTACAAATTGTGTATATACTCGTACAATGGGATGAAAGCATTTGAGGTGTGTAGGCATCCTCCATGTCAAGTACTATTCTTTGTAATCCGTTAAACACGTCAATTATACCGCCCATTAATTAATTAAGAATATTTATTTTTATAGGTCATTATATTTTCTTTATTTTGTGTTTTTCTAAATCTATCCCACGATACCTTTCCGCGATCTATCTCCTTTTCTGTCACCAGAATAATTTCCCAATACCCTCAACATTTTCATGTGACAATAAATAATAAATGTCATTATCATGTTTCCAAAATCAACTTAACATTACACCTGTTTCGTTTTATTAATAGAAAGACTGAAGTTAAATATAACTTATATATTATATTTATTGCGAAAATAATGAAGAGAAATAAACTGAAATTATTAAAATAACTTACTATAATATTTTTGAAGGTAAATAAATTAACAATTGAAAGATAGTCTAAACAAAATGTAACGCATTTTGTTATACATTATTGCTATCTAGGATAATAATACTTATTGAAATATTTTTATTCTTATAAATAAATGATTTTTAACTTTCAGTACTTGTATAACATATTATCGTTAAGGTTTAGAATTATGTTAACTAGCTATTGCCAGTGACTCCATCTCCCTTGTACTACTCCCTTCCTCTGAAATATATCTTATTACATTACGAAAATATTTGATAATAGTAGTATTTGATGAATATCTCAATTATTGTGAAACATTTTACTTAAAAGAGTACTATTATATTGCATAAGAGAGATAGGTCTTTTCACTTGAAGAACACTAACGACCATTAAAACCTAAACGCCCTCGCGATCACTTTATAAAGAGCCCTAAAGAGCGAAATTTGTTTCAATTTATAGTTTTTTCTCATTTCAAAATGAAATACAATTTTTATGCACAGCACAATATTTATAAAAGTTTTGTTTTTAAGACAATTGTTTCATAAGTAAACCAATCAATAATTGTAATTCAATATTAGTTTGTAGTTTCATATAAATTACATTGCATTGTTATAATCCAACGTTGAGCTGAGGTACCTGATAAAGTTATTGGTATTAGAATAATTCATGCATTCCATTCCTGGCTGTACTTTACATTTGCAATCTGTATAACGAGGTTCTGATGCTATACTTTTACATAATATGGATGACTAGTTCTTATAATAACAAAACTAATTAAGCGTAATATTAACCAATAAGTTTTTTGAAAACTTCAATATTAAATTTATCGTTATCATTCTTGTATTATAAAAACTTAAGAATCAGAATTATGTATATTGTTTTAATAAAGTTCCATCCATAAAATATATTTATTTAAAAAAGCTAAGCTAGCTAGGTTTTTAAGAAGAGTAAGATAATTTTAATCTAAATAACGTTTTGGAGTAGTTAATTTTAAAGAGGTAGACATCTCATAAATCATAAACACGAGGAATACGTCTTATTTAAATAGATCATTAAATTGCCGTTTGTTAACGATGTTCCATAAGACGACTTGCTTATCGCTGCATATAATTAAAGATATACCGCCGTTCTCCTTAATGGTAAGAAGTTTAGCATATATTATGTTAAAGCACAGATTGAACAGCTAATGAGCAAACGAGCAAATGTATATAATCTTAGTTAATTAATAAAAGATTACTAAATTGGGTACTAGGTAAATTTAAAAATCTATATACAGACAGAACGTAAACGATTATTAATATAAACAGTATTTATATCATTGGATGACATTGATTGAATGTCTTATAAAATATACACATTGAGGATAAAATGATTATTTGAGAGATGGGAAAACCATAATAAATCCGTCTGCGATCTCTGGGAAACCCGTCGAAACCAATTGACTAATGGTGGCGATACACCCACAATGAATTTACATTTAGCATTATAGATTTAGCATCCTAAATGTTACGTGTTCTCTTTATTTAGACTTAACTAAGTCACATTTATGACATTACCCTTTAATTAAATTTAGTTTTTACAAACAAATCCTATAATTAAAAAGTTGAACATTAGAATTTAAATGTTTAATTAAATGCCTAAATGAATTAGTCCCGATGGTAGAAAACTTCCTGAAATTGAAACGATTTAATTATTAAATACTTACTCTTTCACGTAAAGTTATATGAGAGATATTGTCAAGTACTTACTGTTATTAATAAAAAACTTTTGTCACTTTTCGGCTAGACTACCAATTCAGATCTGAGTCCATAAAAAATAAAAAATAAAAAGGAAAATACTTAATAAAAGTGAAAATATTATATTTTTAAAAGAGGTCCTAAAATAAACCTCTTGAGAAAAATACGCGGTAATTTTTAAGTCACGTTGCTCATTGCCATTTTACTAAAAACAAACTAAAGTCGATATGATAAACCGAACATAAATCCCTAATTTACGTATTAAAAAAAGTATAAAATTAGTTGTGAAAGTTTCCTTCCAAACTTCTAACCTCGTTGTGACTTAAGGCGTAATGCAAGTTTCCTAAAGAGAAATGCTTTTGGACACTTCGCTTTGTTTCTGTCGCAAAATGACTGCTAAGTTTAATGCATTTATGAAATATGTAAAAAAGAGGATATTTTTTTTTTACATTAACGTTGACAAAATGTTTTATGATGAAAATTTTAAATGTCTACGTAATTAATCCAATATGTTAAATATTCGTGTTCGAAAATTAAAATGCTTTCAAACAATTGAATAAAATAATTAGTCCCAACATTTTAAAATGATGTTTAATTATATAAACATTCAATTATACACTGTTTAAAAAAAATTGAAAAAAAAATGAAAATATCAAATTTGTATTGACCTTTCAATTATATAAAGCTTTTAATATATTTTACACTTGGCTTTGAATTATTTTTATTATCCATTTGATATAAAAATATTAAATACTGGTCTATAAAAATTGCTTTGCTTATCTCCACATATGAATTATCACTTAACACTAGCGATAAAATTACTGTAAAACAATGATCCAAAAATTTTAAACTTTATAAGATATTGTAGTGGCGTCAAACGTTTTGACTCAGATAATCAACATTTTCCTGCCCTTATTACAATTTTAGTGTCAGCGCAATATGTTTTTCCTTCCATACTCTCCTGTTACCCCTATCTACTGAGACACCCGGCGGTAGATAGTTTGCAGCTGAACTACGGGTCAGCTGCTAAGATCAGGGTACTACGGGACCCCGGTACCTAAGCCCTCCAGCAGCGACGCATGCGCTTGCGCGTGTAAACTGCCGGGTTACCGGTTTTGGTGTTGGAGTCGTAGTGGTAATGTGGTTAGCTGTAGAGGTTCGGCGCTGTTCGTCTGGGTTCCCACAGTTGTCGGAGGCTCGTCGGATCTCGTGCGCAGCGAGAGGTGATTGACCAGCCTAAGGCGAAGGGCTGCTGCGGTCTTTTACTTCGGGGCTTGGAACGGTCCATAAGCAGAGATCCCTTCGGGGGTCACTGCAGTTCGGATAGCCTCCTGCTTAGAGGTTAGATGGATGTGCTAGCATCTATCCGGTCACCCGACTGTACTGTAGGGTAGGCTTGAAGGCTGACTGCCTGTCGGGAAGTGAGCGTGCCTTACAGCTCCGGCACCATCTGGAAACTGGTAGTTGGCCTCTCTGACTTTCTCAGCAAGTTTTTGCTAGTGCAAAAAATCACACGGGAAGTGAGCGTGCCTTACAGCTCCGGAATCTTTCATGGAGAAAAGGTAGCAGGGTGGTCGCGATTGGACTTGTCTATGACCGATAGCCTTGCGAGCTTACTAGGCTTATAGTGCCGATGTCGGTTGACTTCGGAGGTCAGATCTGTCGTACCAAGGATCCATGTGACCGGGGTAAACCTGGACCACATGTATAGCGGCTCAACCTATATGCCCTAGGGGTAGGTGGGATTGAGATGCTATATACATAATCAATAGGACAGAGGGAGGCGAGGGAAGTCTGCTGTTACTCGTCATCTCTGTACACACTCCCTTCTTCTCCATATCGTCTTTCACGTAATCCATCCATCTCTTCTTCGGCCGTCCTTTACCTGGCCATCCCTCCACTACCATACCCAGAACTTTTTTGGTAACATGCCTTTCATCTTTTCTCATAACAGGGCACCTACTGTATTTTTTTCTACCACTGGCGCTATTCCCAAGCTTCCTTATATACTCATATCTTATTCTATCCTTTCTTGTCACCATACACATCCATCTTAGCATTCGCGTCTCCGTTACATACAAACGCTTTCAAAATATATTATTATTATTTTTTTATCTTTTTTTTTTCAGTATAATTTTAATAAAGGTTATTATTACTACTTTTATAGTAGTTGTATGGAAATATACATAATAAATTAATATTTGTCAACAGTAGTTAGTAAAATATAAGTGACAAAGTGTTTAAATATCCTGATGAGTAAATATTTAACATTGGGAAGGAAACATTGATACATGGCCTATACATGTATATAAGTATTTGACAAAAATAACAATTGCTTGCTTATTTATAGATCACAATATCAAATGTTATTTACATTATATCTAATGTTTAGGCAAGGAAATTAAAATTACATTTTTTTTCTTAAGTCTACTAATTATTGTAATTGTAATTTCAATTTTAACTAACTTTAACTAACTATTCTCTAACATATCTGGACTGTGTTGTTTTATATCTTGATGCAAGCTATTATTCATATTCTTTAATTCCTTCATATTCTATTTCGCTATGAGACTTATTGTGGCATCTATGGGCGTTTTCTAGCATTTTTATTGATCGGTCTATGGAAGCGTGTTAGATGTTGTCGCTAATTGCCGATAGATGGCAGATCACGGCGTAACTAAATGGTTGGAGATAGTTAATACAGCTTCCAGTAGGTGGCACTCTGACACATTGCATTCGAAAATGTAATAATTAAACACTTAACACTTATAGCTTTGGTGATTTTAAGTTACTTATTTATTTAAATTTTAATTAAAAAAATATTCAGATAATCACCCCACTAATTTTCATCATAATCTATCGAGTAGTTTTTGGTTTGTCATAAAAATATATTTAAGATTTTTACTACGCACTTAACGAGTAGCAATTACTATTTTAAAGTTTTCTCGTATACAGTTTTATCGCGGTAGTATTGTAATATGATATTAAATAATTTAACAGGGTTTCAATGCAGTTTTTTTACCGGTTATTGGACCATGGACACAAACTTCAAAATAGTGCAAATAAAGTTTCCTAATCAAAATGTTTGTTTATTTGACATGGAATTCAATGTTGACGCTTGTTAAAACTTCATGATTCTTTAATTTATATATGTATATGTAAAATGCTGATATAAGAAGAATGTGTTACCATTAACCACCTTACCATAAAAAATAATCGTCTATAATTTACAAAATACAAACAGTCATATTCTGTTTCCACAAAAGCAGTTTAAACTAAGGAATTTATATATACTTCTAAATAAAAAGCTCTTTATATGATATATTTTTTATAAAAACGTCGCAAAGAACATTTAAGCATTTACGCGCTAATTTTTACTTTGTTTCTGTCTTATTATTAAATCCTTCTATATTTCGTTGTAATGTTTGGTTATAATTAAATTCATCAACAGCTCCCTAATTATATAGCAAATTACTTCAACCAAAAGTAACAATTAAGATATTTAACACTTCCACGAAAATCCTCAAGGAACTTTAGTCAAAATGAAAAGTAATTTACAACAGAAGTATATTGTAAGCTCATTAGTAATTCATTTAATGAAACAGTAAATATTGAGTTTGTTTGAAAATCACTGATTTGTAATTTTTAAATTTATTGTTTAATATTCTTTATTACTTTTATCTTTATTACATTTACTTTACATGAGTATGTAACGTGTTCTTATCTCCAGTCTCAATTATAGAAGACCTTACTATCTTTACATATATAAATTGCCCGTAATCTTGCGTTCTTCATTCTTTTCATAGTTTAGCCAGTTTAGATGTTTTCTTTTGCACTGTTATTTTATTTTTTACGTGTATTATTTAACTTCAGTTGTGTCAGGAAACGTTGCATTAGGGAGCCATCGCTGGAAACCTCCTCGTGTGCCCGTCCGTTATGAATATCCCTCGGACTTGCCCGGTGGGACTGGAATCGGTAGAGGTCGGTGCTCTCAGGGAGACGGTTGATTCGGTTCTTCGGGATAACGTTAGCCGTCTGCTAATGTAAGCGGCGCGGTGTCAGACATGAGGTGCCCGTAATTGACTTATGACTGACGGGGGTCTTAGGTTAGCTTCAGTCCCCTTTGAGATCGTTGACGTTGCGTGAGGTGACGGGTAGATCGAGGTGGCATTTCCTGCGCCACCTCCCCAAAAGGAGAAGTTGCACCGATCTTGCCAGCCGGATCCTCCACCCGTGGGGAGTTTCAAGCGGTTGCGAACTTGTGTGCCTCTTCCGGCCCTGTATGTCTAGGTGGCCGTCTTCGGGTCACCAACGGTGTACAAAAGCCTGGATCTTGGGCTGCCGGGCGTGGTGTTGGAACGTGCAGGGTAGTCGGGGGTTCGGGGACAGTCACAAGTGCCTCCTCAGGTATCCAACATCGCCGTGGCGTCGTGGCATCGTGGCTGCCGATGACAGTGTCGGGTTCGGGCCTCTTTCGGACCCTAAGCTCGAGCTGGGTAAGCTGGATTGGGACTTCTTAATTCTGAGTGCGACTTGCTATCGGTCAGTGAAGAAAGTTGTTGTCCAGATCTGGCTCAGTTGGCTTGGGCGGCGGGCAGGGAAGCTTCCCACATCAAAACAAGTTGATCGCCGTAGTGGGGCATTCCTGTCAATAATTTGCGCCGCTCCATTTGAGAGGTGGTGGCCGCTCACGTGGTCAGTCGTTGGAGCTACGCGGATGTGTGTGCGCAAGTGTTCCCGTGGCGCTCGTATAGACGGCGAGAAGTTGACCATTTGGTTTAGTGTGTGAGAGTCCCACATAACCGTCGCCCTCCTCTCCCCTGGAATGCGGCATGTACTTATAAAAGACGAAAAAAAAGGAAACGTCGCATTGTTGGCACTATTTTTGAGATCAAGTTTTAAATTTTTCCATGAACAATGTCATTTCTAAATATATTTATAAAATCATATAATTATTTTCAGTTTCTTTAATATTTTGTTTATTTCTTGAAGAGTCTGAAAATTTTAAATAAGATCGGTTAGTGTTACGTTAATGAAATGTTATTTTGTTTCATATAAAATCCCAGGTTTTGCATGTTATTTTTAAGATATCCTCACATCTTATACCCGAGCAGTCAAACGAAAAATAATATTTACGTTCAGTACAAAATTTAACGATAAACATTCCCTTTAATAAATAATTAATCAGGTGCTACATGTTTATGAAGTTATTGTATTTATATAATGTATGTATACATTTTAAGTATATATTATAGTTATAATATGCAGATTAAGTAAAGAATTTTATATTTATCAACGAAAATTGCATCGGCTAGGTGACAACGAATTAGTGCTGACTCCGCAAGAAGTGACACGGGAGAAAGAGCGAAGTGCCGCATTTATTCCGTAAATTGTGTCACTTTTGATTATGACATCGAAAAATTAATTATTAAATTAATTAAAGTAATTCATTAATAAATTTCTGCTTTAGTAAAGTAGGTTTTTTTGAGTCTCACCTGCCGGCCTCGCATAATTTACATCATAATACAACATATAATAATATTTTGTTATTTTAAGAAATGTAATTTGTTGGATCCCTATGTGTATATTACGGTCGTAACAAATAAATAAATGTATTTTTTTATTTCCCGTGGTTTCATATAATTATTTAAATAAAGGTTATGAAATTGTAACTTCATATTATATAATATAAGTATAATTTAGAGAACATTTTAACTATTCCCGAAATTTGGTAAACTAACATGGTTGTTAGCTTTAAATTCAAAAAGTTGCTTTGCGTAATCTTTCAGTAATTTATTAAAGTTTATAATTTATATATATTTTATATAAACATCAAGATTGTATTACTTAAAACTTTCTAAAATCTAGTAAGATTTTAGTTAGTTAGTATACACTTGTATATTTGAAGAAAATACAAGATGTGTATTAACGTAATGCGAAAACTCATTGTAAATTTTTTGTTACATTTGTTTTATAGGAGTACATACACACCAACACTATTAGTATTTACGGATTATTTACTTAATTTATTTAATTTATTCTAACGGAATATTATTGAACATAAATGCTGACGAGATCAAAGACGCCCGAGCAACTCGTAACTTTGGTTTGGTTTGGCATTCCGAGGGAAACTTCAGTGACTTAGTTGCAGAACAACTAAGCCTAATTTTGTAAATCTAAAGTACATTTAAACAAAAATTTCTAATATATTATCTAACTCTAATAGGAGCAATAATTTCTTATAAAAAACTATATGCGAAACTGTTGGATGTCCAATTGTTGCCATCCAATTCTATAAAATAAATAAGTTGTTAATGAAATAAAAAGCAAGAGACAATATGAAACAGAAAGTTGAACTTAAGAAATTATTAAAACTTTTTGAAAACTGCCCGCTAAGAGAAACAATAAAATAATATAGGAGCCGATTACGTTTTATTTTTGATATCAAAGCGTCTTATTTGATTTGAAAACAAGAATTGAACATGTGTGAAATATGTCATTAATTCATTAATAATAGTCAATAATAACTCACTAATAACTCGATTAATTTATTAATATCTCGAAACGAAATTCGCTTGAATGCTTGCTTTTATGAGTTCAATAACCGCTTTTTTGTGCATTAATATGCCATTATTGAAATATGAACTGTTACCATCATTTTATTATTATTTACTTTTATTATTTATATTTTTTTGAAATATATTTTTTTCATTTCATATTTGTCATTTAAAAAAAATATTATTAAATCAAACTAATAAATAACATAATGCTGTAAAATATTAATGTGACCAAAACCACTTATAAAACTTAATATTATTATAATATAAATAGAACGTATCGGCGTATCTTATTCTTGTTAACTAAAGCTTTCTAAAACTAAGACTAATTTGTATAAAATGAAAGCGCCTTAAACTGTTGTATATATTTTATGAATCTGTTGCCTTAATTCCTACGTATAATTTAATTTAAGAAATTACTAGTACTTTAGTCGAGAATCTTCTAATTCTATATTGTAACTTGATAAAAGAATACTCCACATAATTAAGTTCTAACTCTCACGGTAATTGATTTTTTACAGTAAAATTCTAGTCGTAACACGCAATATGTAGTTACGAGTAAAGAAATTTTGTTTTATATTTTAAAGACTCATAATAGCATACTCTTTATTGTTTAACACTTGCTTCAGATGTCTGGAACAAGAAAATGTGTTAATATTATAAACCTACGTCATAAAGATGAATCAAAGATAATTGGAAACAAAATAAAAGCAATGAATTGGGAACTAGATTGGAATAAACAAATTTAAAAATAAGGACAACCACGAACAGTTCTAACAATATTTTATCATATAAACGGAGATGAATTGATAAATGGAATGGAAAATAGCAAAATATATACAAAAGAACAAAAATTGTATGGTTTAATAAATGAGTATAAAAAAAATATATACAATATTTTAGAGGAACATCAATACAATTGTGGATTTTTACTCTTTCTTTCAGACACGTGACAAAATGGTACCCTTATAGTATCTATAGTAATTTCAGCTGAATCCAGTATTTATTTATAATTATATATTTTTTTTCTGCAGTCAAATATTTAATACACTAACTTAGATAAGCAATTTGCACAAAAAACCGTTCAGTAGTATTTAAAATTGGAACGGATAACTGTTTTTCTGTTGAAATAATAAAATTAGTGACAAACTTTCGTTTGTCACGTAGTAAACAAATCAATATAGACGTAGCTATAAGTAGACAAACACTTTAAACAGATATTCAATGCAGAGAAGAAGAGCTTTTTATTATTAAGTATTATATTGAGAACTTTCTCATTTAAGAGAAATGAGCTTAAAACATTTTTATTAACGAAAATAAAACCTATTTAATATTGAAATTTATCACTTGAGTCTAGTCTAAACTTAAGTAAGTCCATGGTAGGATGAGAGAAATTAATTAAACTGGTATTATAATATAATGTTTAACTAATGAAATCTACTGCAATGAGATTTAAATATATATATATAACTGAATGACTTACAATGAACTGTCTTATATCTAGGATGTTTCCATGATTCGTCGACGGTTTTTCATGATAATTTAGAACCAAGATGAATTTCTGTGGCTTAAAACTTATCTTCAGGCGGTATTAAGATATAGACCTTTCAATGACGTTTGATAGAAAAACTAATCTTAAAACATAAATAGAAAAGAAGAAAAAACCTAAACCATAATATAATAACCATATAATATATTAAGGAGTGTAATTATAGCTACCCAATAAATATAAATAGCCTTATCGGTTTTCCATTAAAACTAATGTTCGATCATTACTTGTACTTAACGTAAGTGGTTTTTTCTATTTATGACGCGATCTTTTACGATCTATAAAGTATCTATGATTATCCTTTATCGTGGTAATAAATTAATATAAAAACAGTAATTTCTTCAGCATCTTGGTAAAAAGCGATTTATTTTTCTATAAATTATTTGGAAAATTTAAGTTACCTCTGAGCAACCGACTTATGTAACAAACGAATTGAAATAGAAATTAGAAACTTTCGAAAATAAATCTATTTAACATTTATGTATGTATGTATTATATTATGTTTTCATATTAAATTTATTAACACTTTTTATTTGTATTTTATTTTTGTTTCTTTTGCACGCCTACGAACGTCTTGCCTTTGGCATCCTAAGGTTGGCTATTAGAGAAGGCCTATTAGCATTAAGCCCGCCTTTTGTACATTATTTTATATTGTGCAATAAAGATTTAAATAAATTAAATAAATAAATATCATTTCATGTGAAATACATGAAATGTAATTTATTTATTGTAATTTTATTTCTCACTACCAACTATTTTCTATGATTTATAAAATCATTGTTATTTTATACACTGCTCTTTTAAGAATTGCTCAACAAGAATAGAACTGCCCTCTTCCAGGTTAGTTATTATAACTTCATTTCGTGTGGTGAAACGGATACTTACATACTTTGGCTTCCTCTCTCTTTTTCCTCCTCATTTATGTAATTTGCTACAGCTATCGTCATTCCCATATGGAATCTTGAAATGTTTTTATTTTATGTAACATAAAAAGACCTAGAAATTCCATTTACAACCTATATACAATATTTTCTATATTATTTTAAGCCAAGATTCAGGTTTTATTACTTGAATCCCACCTAATGGAACTACCTCCATGTCTCTACAAAACTAACCTTTGACATCTGCTAATAAGAAATTTATATATACATTTTTTAGGATTTTGTCGAATGCGACGAGTCGTTATTGAAACAATTATACCGTCCGGATATATAATAAATTGTATATTTCTATATATTTGTAATAATTTTAGTGTTAAGATAGATATCTCGGATTTTAACAATCTTGGACCTCACAACTTCTGGGGCTATTTCAGATCAGGCGGGCATTAAAGAAAGTTCTATTAAAAAGGCTATTCTAAAAGTTAATTATTTATTAAGATTTACAGAGAACACGAAAATCAAGCTTTATGCGTTCTTTATCCCAATGTAGTATAGTGTAAACTAATGTGTAAAAAAATTTAGGAAAACAAAGCCGAATGTTAATGTTTAGAATATGAACGTCCAGCAGTAATATTACTAAGCGGAATAAAATTTAGACAATTATAGCAAGTTATTCCTTTAAAATTTATATAAAAAAATATATATTTAACCATTTCATTTAAGACCTTTTTTTCCAATGTACAGAAAATTCTTGATGACTTTTCTATCTATACATAAAAAATATACAAGCTCGTTCTATATGAATACATTGAAACTCTTTGATGTATTGGATCTAAAGATACCGTGATTATATCTAAAACATCTTATTGATCGAATATTTCAGTTATAAATTATAATAAGTATCAGATTTAAAAGATTTAATAATATAATATTTAAATTAAATATTACTTATTCGTAACAATCAAGAGTAGTAACGTAATCGCCAAGTTTTTGAAATATTAAATTAATATCTTTAAGTTTACAGGAATTTTTCTAACTTAAGATTCGAAACTAAAACAGTGAATAATTTCAAAGTCATGTTAAAAAGTCTTGTCTCTAGAGATTCATTAAGAGATTTATTGAAATTCCTTCGTAAGCTATGAATCTTCCAAGTGTCGTCGCTGAAAGTAAGAAATTTGTTTTTATTGTAGTAAAAAGTTATTTATTTATTTACTCATGAAAAACTAAATAATTAACTTATAAAAATTGTATGACGTCATGGCGAGTCGCAATCACTGGGACCATGTGAATTATTTATGAATATTGGGGACTCTTCTAACTTTCGTGATTCACATTTTTACTGAGAAAATGCTAATATATGATTTGTTACATTGATGCTAATATATGATTTGCGTTCATTCGCCACAAAACTTTTTTAATGATTTAAATGAAAAAGTGTTTATACTGCAAATATAAATAAAAACTGTGTTTTATACAACTGAGTATTTATTAAAAAATCCATAGGCAATAGCTAGTATAGATTTTGTAATAGCAGTTTCCCAAAAACTCCTACTTCTTCGTCTTCATAAATACTCTTTGGTTACATTTTCCGAAACTTCGTCATAATTTGTAAACTACCAGCACAACCTAGTTTCTAAATATCTTACCTAAAGAGTTTGTAATGTATTGGTCTAAAGACGCAATTAAGTCTTTTATGGTCAAGCAAAACAGCTCAAATATTTTATCGGTATATATATATATACATATATATTTGTATATACATATATCTATTAAATATTTCCATATTCCGAAACAACTAAAAACCAAATAGTCCTCAAACTCAAATTTTTATGCTAGTTATTTTTTCACTACATATTTTGTAAACAGATTGAAAGAAAGTTTTATGAACGTGTCATTGCTAAAAACGAAATGTAAAAAGAAATTCACATGTACCTAATATATTTAAACTGTGCAACGGAGCGCAATTTATCGATGCAAACCTGTTTAGTCCCTTGTAGTCCGGGAACTTTCAAACTACAGACAGAATGTATACTGGATAGTCGAACATCGGCATGACTTAGTAATGAGCAGATTTATTTTACAAACGACAGAAAATGTAAGCTGCGATATGAATGTAAAGCGACATTAAATATTTAAAATTTAAATCTATTCAATTCACTTATTATTATAATTAATATATGAAATGTATGTATAAAATATTTATAATGTAATCTCGATATTATATCATTCATCAATGAGTTCAAACATATTTGTAAAAAACCAATACTTTTTGTCTGTTGAATAGCCGTCAATTTTCTTTGTACATTGGAATACTAAATGTCAATTAAAATGTTGTTGTTTTAATCTTTTAATCTTTGCATATAACTTACAATCCTATTCCAAAAGTTTATTATTAAGCTTTGTTTTCCTATCATTTCTGACACGTCAGTTTGGCTCTCTGCCACATTGGGATAAATAGCAAACAAAACTAGATTTTTGCCATTTTCTTTCTTTCTTTGTTTTTCAGAATATCTTTTTCCATTCTTCTGCTTCGCCTGTTATTGTTTTCATTTTCATTATATCCAGTCTTAAAGTGCTGAAACCCAGGACCTCTTTCTTTTCACTTGAATATATAAAAAGGCAGTTCATTGGCGCAATCTTGTAATGTTAAAAAAATATGTCTAACAATTCTACTTAAAATGTTATATTTTACAAACAAATCCCATAAACGAAAAATAGTTCTATAAACCCATAATATCTTTTAAAAACATATCTAGATATACCCCACATTATGAGGTACTCGAGAAAAAATACAACCCTAACAGACATGTAGGTATCCTAAATAAAATTTATGATTTTATTCTACCATTTCATTGGCGAAGCTAACATGTATGCCAAGTTTAAGCTGGGCGGTGAATAGACGGATGGACAAGAAAAAACTGTAAGGATTCTTAGTAGACAGAACCCTAAATAGAAATTACTGTTCTTGTACAATATTGTAACAACGAAAAAGAAATTGTACGTGATTTATGTATTATTAAACACCACGTCATAAACAGAAAAAAAACGTGGTAAGTATTTGCACTTATCGCATTTTTTTACCATAATTTGTTCTGGTTGATTATTAGTTTTAATGTAAAACAAATAAATTGTTTTATATTTTAGGATAATTGTACGTTACCATAATTTATCATGCACTAATTATTTAATCATTTATGTTGTGTAACTTTTTCATTTATATACATGCAATAAATTTTTATACCTAAAAACTAATAAACATTTTTTTTATGATAGCTTATTAATAGTCATTCAATATTGTTATATTTTTTTATATTCTTGAAGGAGACGAAATGCATGAGCTTAAATCACACGAAGAGGAAAGGGACGAGGTTTGAACATAAGAGTTTAGCAATTATTGTCCAAAATTATAACTATAATAGTCGACATACTATTACTACTTTACGCCGATTTCCTGTAAGAGAGTGCTAACGCTGGTCTAACCAGCTCATAAACTAAGTGAGAGTCAAATTATTACAGTTAGGGGTTATTCATTTAATTATATCATTTTTAAATTACTTTATGCCAATATAACAGAAATTCGTTAATTAGCGGTTAAAGCTAATTCCGATATAACCATAGGTTAAAGAGGTGGAGAACCGCATATAGTTCATGACAGGAATACAATCAACCTATTATTCAACTACTGGATTCTGAAATTATAACACATAAGTGGTAAATATTAGGAATGGAAAAGTTTTCAAAATATTTAATGATTAATGAATACACGAATATTATATACGTAATTATTTTACAAAGCTTTGTTGTAGCCCAATTGATTGTAGCAGCTACGAGCTAGCCTTGATAGAGAAAGGCAGTCGGTTTGACTGCCTACATACGGTGAGTGAGATAAGCGGAGGCACTATTTTTCTCGTTTTAAAAAGGAGAGAAATGGTGCTCTTGGTTGGTAATTTATTCCTCTCTATCTTTTTTTAATATCTATAATATATATGAAATTAAACCAATAATATTTATGTCACTGAAGTTTTCTCCGAACTGTCAACCAACCAAAGAAACAAAACAAAATTATTTGTTGCATTGGTGTCTTTGATCAGGTCGACAATGTTTCAATAAGGTTATGTTTAATAGTTCTCATTTTCTTATAAGCAAATTATATATTCATCATACAATATATTATACCATTCATCGAGAATTAGTCTCTTAAAAATATCACTATCATGTCAGTCAATAACATGTCTCGTATTTTGCATTTAATATACTCGTAAGAAGTCATTTCTGAATTTATGTAATATAAACTAAATTTTAAAAATTTACTTACGATATTTATACACTATTTCAAGAAAAAAGTATAAAATTAAATTATTTTACTTTTACGTATATATATTATATATTAAGATGTACATATATTTTCATAGTAAAATATATTAATAACATAACACTATAATGGCTTAATGTATTTAGAATTGTAGATATAAACTTTACTAACTACGTCGAGAAACTCATATCGTTATATCCATTAGATCAAAATATTGTAACAACCAAACTTTACCACTTTATAATATCAGTGTAGACGTTGGCTAAAACAAGAAGTTAAACATAATTAAAGTACTGATATCTCATGCTGAAGTTCTTACAGACAGGCTGTTTGTTCTTGTTACTGAAAGTTTACGAGAAGCAGCTTTTTGAATTCAAAACTAGCATGTGCTAACAACAACGTTAGTTTAGCAAATTCTATTAATTGTTTATTTCTATTCCCTATCTTGGGTCTTTTTAATTTTTTAAGACTATCTTTTTACATAACTCAAGAAAATTGTTACGATAATTGTTAGATCACGTTGTGTAATTATCGCTAGTGATGTATTCTTTTTCATCGGGATAACGAAGATTTTAAAAAAATCTATAGAAGATAAAAGGCTAGGAAAGGAAAGTAAGTAATTGCTACATATTAAATATATGATACAGACCTTCACACATATTTTTTTTCTTTATTTATTTTATTACTAAAAAGACTTTAATTACAATTAGTGTGATTATTGAAATCACTGACAAAGCTTATTATGATATATAATTTAGTATTATTATTATTATTATTATTATTTATCTTCACGCCATATACCTTGCGGGGTAGCCAGAGACGACGGAGCGCCAAACGCTACGGTCTCTGCATACCTCTTTCGACTCGGCCACAGACATCAACTTCTTCATACATGCCCTCCGGGAGGTCCTCGTGCTTTTTACGTGACCTTACTTCAGTATCGTAGATACTGTATTTTTGAAGGACACTCGAGGCCTCCCCCTGTCTCTCTTATCGCTCACTTTTCCTATAAAAATCTTTTTTACCATTCTTTCACCACCATCACTCTTTCGTTCGACGTGCCCAAACCACCTGAGCACGTTCTTCTTCATTCTCAACGTGACATCTTCGCTAATACCTGCCATTCTGTTGATCTCTTCATTGCGGATTCGGTCAGCTAGACTGACTCCGCATATTCTGCGAAGAGATCGCATCTGCACAGTATTCATGTTTCTTAAATTCTTCTTCTGTATATGTATAATTTAATGGTCAAATCTATTACCTAAGTACAAATAGATATCGAATTTTATTGAAAGAAAAATATAAAAATATAATAAATGGAAACTTGGAAATTTTGGTATTTGTTCACTAAAATATTATGTTAACAGAATTCCATATTAAAACAAAATAATATTGTGCAAAATGGGCAGATTACCTCCTTGTTAGTAAATTATTGTGAATAATGTATTACAAATAACCTAAGATTAACCACGTGTTGAATATCCCATATTTCCCCTTATGGCTTCAACATAGTTAATTGAACAATAATTTTAATTACATGAATATTAATCTACTAGAGAACGAAGAAATTTTGTTACAAGGTAAGATTAACATTCCTTTATTCACAAACAAATTTAAATTAAACACTGTACTGCAATATTCTAGATCTTAAAATGAATGACAGATAAGAAAGCATATTTATTAGTATGTTATATTGTTATAGGCTAAGCTAATTACTAATGATAAATTACTTATTGTTAATTCTTCACAATAAATACATAGTAGATCCGTTGTCTTCTTTGCTACTCGTAGTAATTAATAATCTTACGCATAAGAGCTGATTATTTTCGAATACCTAAATGTTATTATTAGTTTAATTGAATATTCTATTAGAATATAGTTCAATTTTCGGAGGTGAATAATTTCGTTACTTTAATTTCTTATTTGGTTATCTTCTTTTCTCTCTTTACCGAAGTTCTTCAACACCTATCGTGTTGGCACTTCATAACACGATCCACGTAACGTGTTTAGAAACTCATTTTAACTTTCAGTTAGAGCAAAACTAAAAGGACGTTCGGTAACTCGTGTCTTCTTTAGCTAAAAGTAAATAGTAACCAAAATCTATACATTTTGTTTATTTAAAATTAATGGAGGTATTAGAGAGCAAAGGGTCAGAAGATATAATGTTTCAAAAAAAGACAAAGGAAAATGATTTCAACATTCTAACTTTATACTGGTATCGTATGAAATAAAACTGAAGAATTTAAATTATTAGAAAATACTTTATCTTCAACTTTTTATATATTTGCCTCAAATACTTATTAAGTTAAAAAATATAAACTCATTTGTTTACTTTCCTTATAATAAAATATAATGTAATAAAATGCAAATAAAAAAGACCAGTGTATACTTGTATAGGTACTACAAAATTACAAATGCAGTAAAAGTAAAAATATTTTATTTGATGATACCGAGGCCTTTTAGGTTTTAATGATCGTTAATGCTCTTTGAATGAAAAGGCTTTCGAATGAGATATCTCTTTTGCAAAATAAAGAGCTTTAAATTAAAATGTTACTCAATAGCTTAAATATTCAGTTTAAATTATATCAGTTTTAAAAAATAAATTGCATTTATCGTACATACGAGTATATCGTAATTTACTAAGGAATTGTATTTCATGAAGTAGTTAATTCAATAAAATTTGGATTTTCTGATTAAATAAATTAATATACTATTAATAAGATGAACTGAAGAAAATTTTATGATTTTTTCTTAAATATTTATGACTACTATGTATTGTAGGTATATTGCAGTGTGTGTAAGTGATTTACTATAATATCCATATCAAAAATTAAGATTTTGTGCACTTGATATAATTTAAGAATATTTACATGGAAGCTTTATTACTAAGGGTGGGAGTAAAATAGATACAGTCAACTTTAAGTTATACAATTATATGTTATTTTACAGTTACACATTCACTCAGATTTAAACTGTAATGAGAATACTTACTTACATTAATACTTTTCTAAATATTTAATCTACAATAAAAAACAATATAATTAATTATTTTAAAAGCACATTACAAATAGTGAAATAACATTAAGCATTAAAAAAATTAGGAGAAATTCATAACTTATAGACCTATAGGAGTGAAAGTGAAAATATTTTACAATATATTATTGACAGGACATGAATATATTTTACAATATATTATTGAATTAATTTATAAACTATATACAAATGCTTTATTTTAATTACTTAGGTCTATTTTATTAATTTATTATTAAAATTCAAAGTTCATAATTTAAATTATTACTTTTTTATTATTAAGGAACGTCTCCATTAAAAAGTGAGCAAAATGGATAGTCAGAACAGATCGTTGTTATTATAATATCGTGAACAATTATTATATCCAGCGTGATACATAGACGTAAGGTGTATGGAATTTATATTAAATAGAACCATTCCAAATACTAGGAGTATAGAGCGGATATAGTGGCCGAGATATAGCAATCATTGCAAATAATACGCTTTGTTTCAGATTAAAATGGAAAATATTTCTTTATACATTGTATTACCACAGCTCTGCTACAAACTACAAACGTTTAAAACTTGATAGATTTGGGAGATTGTAAATATTTTATTATAATCCTAATTTTGGAAAAATTATCATAATTAAATACATTAAAAAATAAATAGTTTTACTTCAAATAAAAGTTTAGTACTATATATACAATTTTAAAGTATTTTTAGAAAGATATTACAAATATCAAACTAAACTTTTCTATATGGACCATTATTGGTGTAGTTATAAAAAAATAAAAGTAGTAACTTTTTAAAAATTATTTTACATAAAAATATAAACTTAAAACTATCAAGAAACAAAGCCTGTTACAATTATATATGTACGTCAAGTTTAATACGCGAATATGATAACTTCACCATCGGTTTAAAGCTAATTTATCAATGAAACATTTATTAAACAAATTGTCTCTTTTATTCGAAAGGGTTATGACCCAATGGTCATTTAATAAAATAATCAATCATCTACAATGACGAGATAATATATACAACGCTATTTCACAGTAATCAAACCAAAAAAGTTATTTAATATAACTATTTTAAACATATAAACTGATTACTGTTCATTACAAATATACACCTAAGTCTGTTTTTACACGGTAGATTGGTTCCAGAAAACACCGTGTAAGAAAAATACCTCGTTCGACAGGGTCGATCGTGTTAGGTAGATTCCCGTCGGTCGGATCGACAAAGAAAAACTAGCCAGCAGTATTCTACTGGTCATTACGAGTTTTATGACGGGTCACTCTGCATATATTGGGTGAGCGGGGAACCACCCCCCACCCCTATTTCCTAAACGGGGGGTCGCATCAAAAAACTTTTCGGACAAAAAAGTTTCCTCTTTTAATTTATTAATTTTCTAAAATATTTCCGACCATAAAATTTTGCCTTCTTCTGTGACTTTTTTCGGTTTTTAACTTTCAACCCCCCCAGCCCTCTAACCCCTCAACCGATTTCCCCCGTTCAAGAACTTAACCTTCATTTTGATCTTAAGAATGTGTATACCAAGTTTGAAAATCCTCCGTCAATATTTGCGACCTGTAGCGTGTCCCAAAGGTTTGCACTTTCATCCCCCCTCCCAGTCCCCCCTTTCACTTTTTCCAAAAAAACGAGCTGCTACGTTTGTCCTACTAATTTATCCTATCGACTTGTGAAGTCAGATTTTGCCTACGATGAATTTGGACTGATGGATCATATATACATATATATATAGAGGGATATATTTTTTTTTTTTCGACGGATTCTCAATCTCCAGTTCATAAACGGCGTAGCGCCCCTACTCTGGGGTCTGGGTACCGTCATCGCATCGATTGCAATAGGTAGATTCATCCATGGGATCTACCTAAAACCGTGTAAAAAAAGACATTGATCGTATGCAAAAATAGGTGATTGGTTCCTAGTCTCTAAAACCTATTAAAATTAGTGAAAAACAAGGACTTTTTAAGAACAAGTATTCATGTTTATTTAATTAAATCACATATACAATGTTTATTTTTACAAGCATAGTTATCTTAATATATAAAGCACAAAGACACTCACTCACTGACTCATTCATCGCTCTACAGCCCAAACCGTAATACCTAGAAAGCTGAAATTTGGACACAAGACTCCTGACATATTGAATAGGTGCAATAAGAAAGGATTTTGCAAAGGTCCAAATCGTTCCAAAGTTACAGCTGACAAAATTGCAAAGTTTACCCCCTCGCTCCCTTCTCCCATTCCATTGCAGTAGAAATTAAAATTATTTGGCCTCTCACTATGTTTATTCGTAGGATTAGGGTTCCGTAACTCGCATACAGTTTGTGATTATTTGTGATTATTTTCAATTTACCCACATACAATTTGTGATTATTTTCAATTAACCCACATATAGTTTGCGATTCTTTGTTATTATTTGCCCAGCAAAGCGGGCGGGCATCAGCTAGTTAAAGATAAAAAAGATCATTCACAAAATATTAACACATTTTAATTGCTCTGACCAGTAAGTAAATTTGCTTGTATGCACAAAAAGAGAATTCCCTTAAATTTGTGATATGAATATACTTCGCAAAAATTTAATTTGACAAAAAAAAATTATGCCCAAAAAAAATTAAATCGTGTTAAATGGAATAAAATCGTGTAAAAAAATTAAAAATATTTTATTTTCAAACCGTGTTATATCAAAACCGTGTAAAAATAGGACCGTGTAAAAACAGATTTAGGTGTATAAGTAATATTCGATTGATTTAAATGATAGTTATTAAAAGAAAATATATTTTTTATGCTTTTATCCTATTTTATGTATATATAATATTAAAAACTCTTTGATGAATTGTCATTATCATTTTCTTTTAAATGTCTTTACTATAATATTATTAAAGTTGCTTTAACGTAATCATGAAAAAGTTATGTTTTTTTTTTTCTTTTATTAAAATTGTTAAGATAACCCATTGGTAAAGACGTACCTGGAAAATAAATAAATTATTATGTGTAAGCATCTTGTTTAAAATAAGAAGTGTTTTTAGATGGATCAGTCCTATATTAAAGTATTTTAGTAAACTCCGGTTGATAATATCAAAATATAGGTACAAAAAATTCCCTCAGGGAAAATTTAGATACACTTTTATAAAAAGATTTGTGGAAATTGGATTAGACTAAAACAGGAGTTAGGACTTTTAGTTTATTAAACTTTCAACGTTTCTGAAAGGGTGGTGTTATCCATATATAGTCAATTGGCTATTGTTAGCCTAGTCAAGTATAGTAATGAAATTAAATTACATAAGTATTAGATTAAACTCTTTCTTTTTCTTCTTACTAAAATTTGTCCGTTAAATGCGAAACTCATTTTTTAATTCTATGGAGTTAAAATTTTTGTAAATTGAAGGACATTCGATACAAAAGGAAGTAATAGGAATAACTCACTCCTATTCATTCGTTGTGTAGTATTTCGGTATCCTTATCACACTTTATACTGATAAAACAATTCCTTTTCTCGCAGTATGAAACGATATGCTAAGACAGTTGTCTTATAATCGTTTCAACTAACTAGTTACTCACAGCTCTGACTTAAATTGAAAAATCTACGATCTACTAAAAAATGTCTGAAACAATCTGTAAATTCATACAATTGCTATGCTAACCTTTATTATTATTTAGTTCTAACTGATATTAACAGTAGTTAATATCAGTTAGAACTAAACTTAGGTAGTAACCTAACTACGACCTTTACAAACTACTAATACTAACCTTTTAATATTGGAAGTATTATTTCCAAACCTAAAATAAAGTGAAACTCAAAATCAACTTACAGCTTGAGGTTCTTGTAAATCTTAGTCTTAGAACGGTAACATTCTCAAATTTTTCATCTTGAAGGAAATATTTTTATTTAAAAAACAATAAAAATGTTAAACAGCAGTTTGTCTATCAAAATAGAAAAAAGAGATTGCGATCTTACAAATATGGCTACTCTTTATGTTCATAACAATGGTGTGTTTTATTTGTCCGCCTTAACATTTACAAACTCATTCATCATCATTATACATTTAAACATATTTTTAAACATCATCTTATATCATATATATTTACAATTATTGTGTGAATTATTGAAAACCTTTATATAAAGTTACAATCTTCAATTTTTTTTAAGGCTGCTCTTTTATTTTACCTTCAATTCACGATTTATTATAATGGAACTTTTCATTGTGTCAAGATGAATGATATTATTTAAAAGAATTTCATAATGCACATATTTTACATACGTGTTTGTAATTCCAAATATATACATACATATTTTAATCAAATTCAATGTATGAAATCTATCGGCAAAATAATAGATGGCATTCATTTTAAAGTCAAATGAATTATATAAATTTGAATAGAAGAATAATATAGTATTTTGTAAAGTTTAGAATAGATCTGTACATATTGCACATTTTGATTGCATTTAATTGCATATTATATATAGAAAGCAATTTTCGGTGTCTACAAAACACCATTGATATCGAGAACAATAGATCCCTGCATCGGATCTTATAGAAATTCCATCAAACTTTGCTGTGAATACACGTTTCAGTTTTTGGAACGATATAACTTTATATGTTGTATTTGAAATATTATTTTACCAGTCATTTTGATTACTGTCATTGAAAGTATACTTGTTAAAGTATTATGTACGTGCACTTTCTTAACATTTAAAAGTATCGTTTTTTATTAATATTTTTTAAAATGGTAATATTATTTAAAAAACCTGCAACGTTACATATACAATGGATATAAATTATTTTCCAGCATTAAAAATTAATATGAAACCAGATATTTACACATAAAAAAAAATTTAATATCGAATAAACGGAAAATTTAGATAATAGACAATTTGTAGAATTTTAACCGCTCATTGCTACAATCATAGTAGGTAAAACTGAATTACGGAACGATCGAACATTTCAGTAAATAACTTGTTAACATCCGACATCGGCATTGCATCGTATCAATCACTGATTCATGGCATTTTGTAAATAATTTTCCCTCTATAATAGGAATTGTTTGGATATGTTTTTTAAATTACATGTATAATAAAACAGTACGATCTTGCGCTACCCGCATCCAGCAACTTCTCGTGATCTTGATCATGTCATCGGCTCATCTATTGCGGTGTCTAGCCACCCCACGTCTACCAGCTCGTGGTCACCACTATAGAACCATCGGTCATCGGTTGCACGAGACATGTGCCCACTGCCATTTTAGATTGCCATTCTATTCTTCGAGAATTGTTAGTGATCTTGGTTCTTCAGCGAATCTCCTGGTTTTTTTTTGATCTCGCAGTATATGCAATCGTCTACAACTGTAATCGTAGCAACTCCAATAATTCCTTGAGTAGGCACTACATGTTCATTATACATCAGCTTCGTTTTATCCTTGTTGATTTTAAGGCCTACTTCTCGGGAGACCCTACTGAGATCATAGGGCGTTGTACTCATGTCTTCTTTATTATACATTTTATCTTCTTCATCTTCTAGTGCAGCAGTATAAGTTTACAGCAGCAGCTTGCAGCAGTATAACAGTTTTGGAGAGTTAACGAGCCTAACAACGAGTACCCTGTACCCGTTAAGCCTGTAGTCAAAAAATATTTAAGACGTTTAAAAACGAATATCATTATATTTCAAATCAGATTGAATAATATTTTTTAACTATTAGAAAATGTCTTTTAGTTTTGTTAGAGTTTGAAAATTGTGCCTGCTTAACTGTTAATTGCACCTAATACTAAAGCAAACTAAAATTTCTATTAACACAAAATTTGGTTTCGAGTTTCACTCATGGTAAGGAGAGTAGGTGGCGTTTCCCACAATCTGTAATGCAAATGCTTCTTATCTTACTGATTCACTAAGTTTCTATTTCACAAGCAGACGATATTATCTACTTTAAAAGAAAATCATTATTCTATTATTATCAAATATATATATTTATTATTATTATATCTATATTTATTATTATCAAATAATTCACTTTATAACTTGAAATTAAGATAGAAACTAAAATTCATTAAAAAAAAAATCAGTCTGCTCATTTACATTAGAATAAACAAACTTTTTTCATAGAATTTGAACCAAGCTCAAATAAAACCAGAATAAAAATTTTTGATATTCCTAATTAATTATATTATGAAATTTGAGGGGCATTGCGTTAGAAATAAAACATTTTAATCTTGCAGTCTCGCATTTTCAAATTCTTCTCAGCGGCTTTATCGGTTTCTATCTCCATGTCTTTTCTTCGCAGTGAAGTGATTAAAAAGTGTACAAGCGCTAGGATTTAGCCTTTAATTCTTTAACTAGATTCTGCAAGTGATGTTGAAGTGTAATAGATACCTGATTACAAAAAAATAACGTTAATCTGACACTTAACCGACAACCATTCACAAGTACAAAAAAAAAATCTAAGTCGATTGTCAGCCAAGAGTTAAGGTACATAAGCGCGATGAGGTAGCTATAACAAAATTTTTCATGTTCAAAAATTGTATGGAATTATGGTATTAAGTGAATTGAGAGTATTGTAGAAGAAATAATTTTAATAACGTGAGTCTGAGCCAACTCATTTGCAACAAACCACGCCATGTCCTAGAAAACTGAAAAATTGACAGCTTCAGGTAATAATCATTTCACTAATTTTCCATGACGTACATTGCAGAAATATTATTAAACTTAAGAAATAATCTCGTGAGATTTTGCTATATATAGAGCATATGCCACTAAGCAATTCTAGGATAAAAGCATTAAGATAAACCACAGTTAATTAGCTACCTATTAGATGAATGCTGTGGAGATGCGATCTCTTCGCAGAATATGCGGAGTCAGCCTAGCTGACCGAATCCGCAATGAAAAGATCCACAGAATGGCAGGTACTAGTGAAGATGTTACAGTGAGAATGAAGAAGAACGTGCTCAGGTGGTTTGGGCACGTCGAACGAATGAGTGATGAAAGAATGGTAAAAAAGATTTATACAGTGACCTTCGAAAACACTGTATCTATGATACTGGAAGAAGGTCACGTAAAAAGCATGAGGACCCCCCGGAGGGCATGTATGAAGAGGTTGATGTCTGTGGCCGAGGCGAAAGAGGTATGCAAGGGCCGTAGCGTTTGGCGCTCCGTCCTCTCTGGCTACCCCGTAAGGGATATGGCATGAAGCTAAATAAATAAATAAATAAATAATTAGCTACCTTACCATAATTTTTCGTTTCGGGTGGTGAACTGTCAAATAAAAAGAGGTTTACGGACGCTCACTAAGCTAGGTAGCTCCCAAATTTAATCCATATCAAACCAATATAGAGTCTGGAGGTCTGTTGTAAAAATATTCATAATTGCAGTAAACAATATTTATTGCTTTGTTAATATTCACCGTTGTTTACTGCGCAGGCATATTAATTGATCAGATGCTATGAGATAAACATAACCCAATATTTATAATTTTTTATTTATTTCCAAGGTATTTTAAAACAAAATTATAGCTTTTTTTATCTTAGCTGTGCATGAAACATCCAACTGTATTTAATTTATAGGTACCTACTAATACAAATATCTTTAATAATATCATGGTCGAATAGGTTTACCTTCCTACAATTGTTAACACTATATATAACACACAATTCTCTTTATTACCTACAATACAAATCTCTTTAATTATATATTATATATATTATTATGTATGGATAAATGTATAAATATATAATTTTACGTATTCAGCTGAATTCAACAATTTTAATTCAAAATATCAACCCTATACATAAGATGTACATTATAATATCAACCCTATAAATGAGTCAACTTCTTGAATTCCACACATTTAGAACCTCTTAAAACTCTTGAGCATTATAATAGGATTTTTTTAATAAAACACTTGGATTTAAAACTAAGAAAAGGAAGGTCAAAGATATCTTGTGTAACTTTATTATATATTATATGCATATGCATATGCATATACTCAAGTCCATGAAGGATTTGTTTACTTTTTGAAAACGAAAGTTTGGCGTTACGAGTGCGTTTTTATTTCTCCTATTTATCGCGTGTCTGTCACTGTTTTTATATAACTGTTTAAATTTTGGGGTATGTATATATAATATGTTATTAAAAAAGTATTGCGAAACGACTGTAAGAATACCTATTTCTTTAAAAACATCTCAGCGAATCTCTAACTTTTAAGTTATAAATAGCCTGCATAATTCTTTTTTTTAAATAAATATAGAATTAATTTCGGCACTTTATTAGAAGATTTAAAATTTTATTTAGTATAATAACATTATCGAATATTCTTAAGGAAATCGTATAGTTTTTAAAAAGAATGTAATTTTGGATGACCTATACGAGATTTATAAATAGATAATATTTTTTTAAAAACATTCCAAATAATAATAATAAACAAAGAGTACCCTTTATTATTTTAAGATGACTTAAGAAACCTAACACCTTTGAAAATCCGTTTCTGATATAACGTTAATAAATATAAAGTCGTACAATATAAAAAATCTATTACTTATTTTCTCTTTTCTTCTTTTACTTTTCCAAAGTTTTCTTGACATCACATTAGTACTTACTAAGAACTTTTTACATAAATTTGACTACGAAAATAACAAAAGATGTGAGTTCATAGTTCAAAAATGTATTTTACAAATTGCTTTCTTCATGTAATTCTTGAGAGAAAAAAGTTTGTTATTGAAACTGTAAAAAATTATTTGAAATTATAACATTTATTATACGAAATAATAAAATAATTTACATAGAAGGTAAAATAATATTAAACTTATTTAAATATATAACTTTACTTTACAGCTATTAAAATTATTAGAGACTTCATAACTCATTTGAAAATTAATAATTATAATAAAATCCATATATGATTCTTATACTAACAAAGCTGTGACTGTTTTCTTAATCCAACTATTGCAACGTCGAAGCAGCTGAAATGAAGCTTTGCACTTTCTAGAATAGTTTCACAAAACATTAAATAATATTCAAGTAATGCTTATTGTTTATGATAAATTAATATCGCAAGTTATTATTTATGGACAGACTCAAATAAATTTGGTGTATAAATTATTTGAAATTATAAATTTATCAATTCAGGATATATTTATGAACTCGTATGTAAGACAAATATTGTTTAGCCTGTTAACTATTACCCTAAGTTCCAAGTGCAGAAAAATATGTTAGTTAGTCAATATAGACATAGCTATAAAATAAACTCTTATTATTAAAGCACGTTTTTTGAATACAAAAGATAATGAGAACAAGTTAATAAACGTATTTGTTTTTAATTATTTGTAACGTGAAATATAACGGGGTGAAATTTTCAAAAAGATTTAATATTATAATTCTACAGTTAAAATTCGCGTGTTACCTATATATATTTGTCAACGATTTAAAAACGGTTAATAAAAACTATATATAATATTACGTATAATCAAATTTCTTTGATTCGATAAAAGTTAATTTAATTGGTTAAGATACTACATGCTGATCTTCTATGAGTGGGTGTTATTCTGGTCAAAGTACATATAACCGAATTTGTAGTTATATAAAAATTAATATTTTATTTCACAATATACTATAATTAATTACAAGCGGTTGATAACCACTGTAATATTATAATACTATTACAAAAACTCAATGAAATAATAAAACGCTTATGATGAAGTTAAGACATAGCTGCAAAGACCATATTCAATTATTTAAAAGCAAAATTTTTAATGTTGTGAAAACTGTTATACTCGCTTTTTATTACCTTAGAGAGCAGACCAAACTTCTAGTGCACGTAAAAGTGTGATTCAAGTGGAGCAGGATGAAACTAACAGTGCCACTCACTCGGACCCAACCGTGCGTCCCGTTCATTTTGTAGTTTGTGTTTTCTGTGACAGTGAATGTGTTTGCTATTCCTTGATAGTCAATCAATCAGATTAAAATTATGTATCTCTACATATTTATAATTATTTACGTTCGTTTATTTAAGTAATGTTGAACTATTTAAATTTAAGACAGAAAATTTGACCTAAAAATGGTAATTTACAATTTATACATATCTGTTGCGTTTTTTGAAATTTCCATCCAACTTGTGATCGCAAGTTGGCTTACAACAACTTAAATGTATTTTCTAAACTTTGAGTCAGCTTTACTCGTGACAATCCAAGATTGTACAATGTTATATAAACAAAAAGTCTTTAAAATTTTCTAAAGTTATGAATAACATTGAAATAATACATATATGTATTTTGAAAAGAAACTTCAGAGTTTAGTTTCAAAAATTATATTTGTTCTTACTACAACAGCAATCTTGTGTCAATATTCTACTATAATTATTATGAACTTGGCAGATTGTGAGGTGGGATGGATGGATTTTTGTTATTCTTTCATGTAAAAATTTTGAGGAAATTTCACAAAGTATACAATATTTTGTAAATTATTTAAAATTTAACAAAGATGAGCAAAATCTTAAATAACTTATAAACCCCGAGATTCAGACAAAGGGAGTTGTCGAGAGATATTTAGGGGTGTAAGTTTGTATGGTAGTTTCATTTTCAAGGCAAGAGAAACTTATAATTTTATATATTTAGATTGATTAAAAGTTAATTTAAGTCTGTATTCATTTGAAAATAAATACAAATTTTTTTGTTAAGTATCAGAATGAAACCTATAATAATTACATTCCAAGTAAAAATAAGTCACTAGTCAGTCGGCTATTGTGTAAAGAAAAAAATATACTATAATCGCCAGGGGGAAACTAATAATTATTTATATATAATTTTAAATATTGAAAGGAATTTGAAAATTAAATTAGACATTTTTCTTGAAGACTTTATGAACGGCGCTATGAAATATAAAGATAAAAAACTTTTTTAGTATTATTAGATAATATTTTTCCATTGGATATTTTGGGGTTTGAAAAATATATTATATCAAAGCAATTTTAACAAATTTCGCACATTTTTCTAAATAATGGCAGAATAAAAAAAATATTAAGGAATTTCACAATACCGGGTATAAACAAAGCGTAGAGTTTATGGTTAGAGATTTAACTTTTACATTATATACTTCTTTTATTATTCCTTCCTAAATAACTGAATACCTATTCTAAATAATAAATACTCATGCAGATATCAATCTGATACCGGAAAGAAAAATAAGAAGAAAGGAATATCTGGAATAAATCTAAGATTTTATTAAAAGTTTTTATACTCGTACAAGCGAAAGTGAAAGTGAAAGTGAAAGTGAAATTATTTCACATTTAATTTTATATTGTTATAAATTTCATTTAAGAAATATTTTTAATTTATTCAAAATTGTAAAATTGTTATGAAATAAATAAATAAAATGCCAAATAAAATACACCAAAACAACTTTTTGCTTTATAAAACATTTTTTTAACTTTATGTGGATTGTAATTATACTAAATGAGTATCAATTAATCTTAAATATCAATATCTATTTTATTTTAACATGTTATTTACACTGCAACCAATTTTAAAAAATATTTGTAAAATTTATTTACAAAACAATTTGAACAAGAATTTAAATATATTGTCATCTATATTTCTGATAATACGAACGAATCATATTAAATTCATGTTAAATTATTTATATTAAATCATAATTAAAACATAGTGTACATAATATAACATGCATTATGTATGTATTATGCATAATGCATTCTGACACAGAGTTAGAAATAAGCTTTTGTGTTGTAAGTCACCTTGCTATCAAGTGAGTGAGAGGAGGAAAACTTAATTCTAAATCTGGTACCACTTCGGAGACACATAAAGATTTTACTTCACCCCTAACTACACCCCATTTACTTGCGAATCCATAATCACTTCTAATCACCGACTATAAAGTTTTTAATTTTAATTTATATAAGTATTAATATGTATATGTAAATATAAGTATAACAATGGTTAATCTGAATGATTAGCAAGAGTTCAAAAATGATATAGTAAAATAAATTATATCCTTTGTTTAAATAATTAATTAACATTTACATTGTTTTAGTTTGTGATAATTTATTCTTCGTCATATTTGGAGTATATAATATAAGATCTTTATTGGACATTTGAAACTAAATTAGCAATTAAATTAAATTATGCACATATTCATGCATAAACAATAATTTCAATCGACACACAAAGCATTACGTTTTTATTTAAAGCTAGGCTCAATATCGAAGAAATTAACTAGTTTTATTATATTTTAAGAAGTGACTAAAATTGTCGCAGGTAACTTGAAGTAATCTCTTATATATAAAATATAAATGACAATACTATTAAAATCAACTCTATTATAAAAAATCTAAATGACACAATGGACAATTAAAGATGTCTACCCTCCTTTTTTAAGTTAAGAAGACCGTAATTACAATACTTGTTTTTCAAATAACATGTGGTGGTGGTGGTATGAAAATTTATGGTACAAGTTCAAAATAAGAAATATTATAACAATAAATAATACCCGGGAAGTACCGGTAATAAAAAATATAATTATTCCATAATAATTAATCAGCCTTTCAACTAAACACGCCAGAAAACTAAATATTGTAGAATACTACGACTAATATTAAAATGAAACTAGGAAGTGCTTCTGATTGAAAATACACGAGGGGTCACAAGAATCTCAAATTAAAAATATGGAAATAAGCTAAACTGTTGCTACGCACTCCCAACGTCAAACTAAATGTGGGTAAATAAGACACAACAACCAACAACCGTAATAATTCTAGTTCAGTCGTTGTATCAAAATCAAGGAACTGTTTGTTTAAAGAATTATAATAAACTGATTTCATATTAATATATTATTGAATATAGTTTTTGATTCATACTGTATATACATAATCTTAAACTATTTTAAAGTAATTTCTAAGTTCACATGAAAAAAATCCAATTTTATCTGTAAAGTTACTTAAATATCAATTTTCAACTAATTATGTTATTAGAAGATTGTAATGTGAGCGTCAAATTTATATTCGTATTCATACGATAAAAAGAGTTGCGAGGGTACTCTGCAAAATAATTAAGAATAAACAACAATCGTTCAATCTGCAAGATAGTGTGGACTTTTGAAAATGTAGAAGTTAAGAGATGAAATATATTAAATTTATTTTCTAATATTTCTCTTCGATCTAAGAGTTTAGGTGGTTTGAGGCTTACAATTTTTTTATCAATACTTTGATGACCAACTGAAAGAGATACATAGCCATGTATCTCCTTCAGTTGGTCATCTGCCTTCCAATCGGAAGAAGTTGGCCTTTACGATGGCTGCCACTATAGCATCTTCACTGAGGTCAGTTCCAAGCGTTTTGTGAGAAATATTGAAAACCACAAAAGATAAGTATTCTCTGTTAACATCAGGAATCTCCATTTGGTTATATTTTTATCAATTATTTCCGCCTGAAGTTAAAGAGCCTCGAGTGCCGATAAGACGAAGCTTTGAAAAGTGGTGAATTATCCCGTTAAATTGGAAGTGGGAATCGCTGTATGATTAGAATTGCATAGTTCTATTCTTACAATGATTTTCTTGAAATTTATTTATTCTTCTATTGTAGTCGTCAGTTCAGTTATTGATTACTTAATAGATAATCCATAGTAAATTAATTGAGAAAATATCTCGAATTATTATTTAGTTAGGATAATAAATTAGGTGTCTTTAAAGATAAAATAGTGTACAGGAAATACATGATGGTAGGTTACTGCATTAATTGAGTTTAAATGCACGTGAGTATGAATTATATAATATAATAGAATTAAAATAATTAAGACCACCGAAAAGACATGTTACATGTTAGGCAAACCTAGCCCTAACAAAAAAGTCACATATACCTTATACTAATTTCTTCAACCATGAACTTTTCACTTTTCTCGCAATTGTTGGTAAAAAATAGTTAAGAAGAATTACTAATTTATTATATTATTATTTAATTCAGCTCCTTTTTGGTTTAAAAATTTAGGCATGGCAATTTTTGCATATATTATTATAATAAAAACCTATTTTATAATTAATGATAAACATTATATATATATATATATATATATATATATATATATATATATATATATATATATATATATATATATATATATATATATATATATATTTCAGTGAAAAAGTTGTAAGATATTTCATATAAGGTTATTTCAAAACAATGTTTACAGGCAACGATAAAAGTTCTATTTCATGTAACATTTTTTAATCTCGAATTTTAATTTCTACCTTTGCCTTCACGGAGATTACAATTCATGTTAAAATATTATTTTACGTTTCATTGTATGAAGATGAAAAACATATTCAATATAAGTAAAGAATTTGTATAAGGAAATAGCTTAAGATGAAATATATTGTCACACTATTAAATTATAAAATATGGTACAAGGCAAATGTCGTTTATATGATTATTGTGTGTGTTTATATGAATATTGTGACTTTAAATGCTACTAATGTATTGCTGAATAAATATCATGATATTGAAGGTCAACAACAACAAGAACAACAACAGCCAACAATCAAGTTCACACAAAAATTTGATAACAAGTTTAAAGGCAATTCGCATAAGCTCTCTACCATTCTAGTGAATAGCATAGATTATTTGTTCATCTTGTAATGTTATGTTTCGTAAAGCAATTACTTCAGGATACTCAAAAAATAATAATTTTATCATCATATAAACAGGTATATAATAAACAATATTATATATATATATATATATATTTTTGTAGTACCAACAAAGACAGCAAATACAACGGCGTTGCAAGGGTTATTTGGCTATGCTTTCTAATTAATAACGAAAAATACATTTTAGTTTAGAAGAAATATCAAAATAATTTGCCTTGCAAAATGAATCTGATGATCATTACAAAAAAACTTTTTAATACTTTCTAATAATCCCTTTAATACATGAGAAATGTATTAAATAGCATAGGACAAGAAAATTTTAAAATGATAAACAATTACATTTTTAAATAACGCATCAAAATGAAGTTCAGTGTATTAAAATTTATTAATTAGCGAATTATTAATACACTTTTATAAGCTAATGTCTACTTTGTATTGACGTTAAAATTATACATTATGCGTTAAAATAAATACATATTACAAATTATATGTTGTTTTTATTTCTTGATTGCTCTGATCTTCTAATCTATTATTTGGATTTGATATCCTGTTTTTGTATTTATTATATTGAAATGTATCGTCATCATGATATGTCGTATAAGAACGAATTTAAACTTGTAGTATAGTATAGGTTTATTATATAAGTATTTTATGATTGCTTTTAATTGTTCCTCATTTACGTATGCACGATATAATTATAGTTAGAAAACTTGATAACAGGGCAGAAGTTCGTGTAGACGTGTCTTAGGTTCTATTAGCAGTTCTGAAGTAATTTCCGTGACTTAACTAAATCGAAAATAAAATAAAATAAAATAAAAAGAAAATATGAAAAATAATAACAATAAGAAAAATATAAAATAATTTTCTTTACATTCCGTCCATTTCTTTCATTTTGAAGGAAATCATTGCAAAAGATCCTTTATACAAATTTTTAACATTTTATTAATAAAGTGTAATGAACAGATATGAAATTCATTTATGTTTAAAATCATAATCATAAAAATAGATATTTGAGAGATTGAGGTTCTCATATGTGGTTATTGAAAGTGCGATGGCAGTTATATAAATATAATAGTTGAGCTTATGGTTCAGAAAGGAGAAATAAATGTTAATAGAAAGTCGTAATAAATCAGATAATTAAATTACTCGACGTCTAGCCGATGAAATGATTATTAATGTTCTTATCTAACGAAGAAAAGCAGACGATTACATCATTATCCTATTCTAATTTCTTTTGACTTGGGTTTAGACATGGATCTAAAACCTAAAAATTGGGTTTTGATCCATATCAACACACATAATAACACACACACTAATAGTTATATCCAGTCATTTTTTACTTTTCTTAATACAATTAGACGCTTACTTTAGACATCATTATTCAACACCATTGATCCATATCAATGGTGTTGAATATGTTTTTGTATTGTATAATTAAGTACGCTCTTGTAGATTTATTTGATTTCGAGAAGCTTATATATATATAAGATTAAATCAAGGTTCTGAATGTGATCTTAATTCAATCTAGTTCCTTATTGCTAACATAAGGAGTACAAAAATTTGCTTCTCCATAGATTGGCCTATGCACTTAATCATGTTCTTACGTATGTAAGATCCTGATATTAACGATTTAGTTTTATTTTTTAATTTCAAACAATATTATAACTTTCTATTTTAATTTCAATTACCAAGTTTATGTTAGAAATATTGTTAAAATTCAAAAATATATTGTCTTAGTAAATATTTCGAGTCTTTTAAAATTTAATAAAATGTTTAGAAAAAAAAATCTTAGTAAATAATTGCAATGATAACATAAATAAATATGAACTAAAACTTTTTTTTTTTGGATTGTATACTTTCTGACGTACAAAGAGAATGTCATCAATACTAAATAATTATTTAAATTGTTATGTATAGTATAAGTTAAAATATAAAAGTAGTACAAGATATAAAATTGCTTCAAATCCATTACCAGCATAAAAGTAATTTAAGAGACCATTAAGTAAGCAACACGGAACTAACACTCACAGTCGGAAGCTTGGTCTTAATTCACTTCGCATTACTTATACGGTTCTTGGCATCGAATATAAATAGAACATACATAAATCTATTGTATATGCTCATGTTGAACTACTTTTTAACCGATCTCAGCAAAATATTCAGAAACCATATTACTTGTTAAATTATACATACTTCTTTTAAATAATACGTTATTTGAAAATGATTATTACTATAGTATTAAATGTTTCAAATATTGCATTGTAATAATATTTTAAGAAGTTGTATTGTTTTCATTGCAAAAAAGTTCTTCCTTTGGCACTTAAGTATGTATTCGTCGACTCTTTATTTTTATTTTATTTATAAGCAATTTTTTTGTATTTATTTAAAATTATACTTTAAGACATTATATTTCAGAAAAGTTATCTCGTAACTTTCGTTTGTTGCCTGCAAAAACAAAAAAATAAACTAAAATACAGTTTTATGATTAAATGTAAAAGTATATTATTTTTTTAAATCTAAACCTCTCCATTATTTTAGTTTAATGTCTCAATAGTAAGTGTTAACTAAATTTACATTTATTGTACGTTAATTTCATATGTATAATTCAGGAGATGCTCTACGAGCCATTTCGAAGTCATGTCGAAATATAATATAATTTCAATAATGCAATTTCAATGAAGGCCGATGCACTCACGCTATTATCGAACCTTAATTGTTCTTGATATCAGTTATGAGGTCTGCAAGCTTACTTACAGTGTAAATTCAAAATGATCTTAACGTAGTCCTAGTGTAGCGTTGTTACTATTAATTATTATTAAAATAATGATATGAAATCATAATCTTTATAGGATTCCTATGCTATAAGTATATGTATTGTTATTAATTTTATTAGTAAAATTAGCCTAGTTCTTTAGATTATTAATTATTATTATTTAATTTTATTTAATTTTTTATTATAATATAACTTATCTCTTATTAATATTTTTGTAACAGTATGAGCTCGAAAAAAGATAAAATATAATAGTTTGACGTTATGGCAGACCCTAGACTTAGTTGCTCTGTAGTGACTAATGTGATTTATAACGTTACTTTATTAGAACAGATTGTCGTAGGATTTTTTTTAGTGTGTCAATAATTAAACATATATTACTCTTTAGACTTACAAAATTCAGACTCTAGTTTCATACAGAAGGTTCTTTAAGAAGAACCGGCAAGAAACTACTAAACATGGATGTCTAGTTACTTATGAATAGTTATATATCTTTTTTGTAACATTGTCTATTAAATCGCAGTCATAATTTATATGTAAGAAAAAATTAGACTTAAAATAAAGCCTGGTACTGAAAGCAGATTAAAAGCCCCTACCAGTCCTACGATGTTTAATCTTCAATAGATTAAAGGATTTTAATATTAATTTAGGAAAATTAGGAATAGTAATTACATGCCTTATTTTAGAATAAGATATCCTATAAGTAATACCTTGGAAGTTATTACAGTTAACAAACATGTGCAGAACAGTTAAGAAATTGATTACTACCAGACCCTCTAATTTATTAACTGGTTATTACATAATCTTTAGTTTTGATACTGGACGCTTTTAATTTAAACCTTTTGCCCGATTATAATTAATAAAAGTTCATTAAAGTAATTAATTGTCCAAAAATGTTGCATTATTCGTGGTATGGTCCTTTTGTCAAGGTACACCTTAAGTCTGTGGTAATGATTTGATTTTTTTATTTTTATTTACATAAAATATTTTATATACTGTAGACAGAACTGAAATAGAATAATAACAGATGTCGAATAATAACATTTCCTTGTTGATAATTCTTTGAGTTTTATTGTTATAAAATCTTTTCATGAGTTAAAAGGTAAACAGGTAAAAGAAATAATATATCACACCATTTTGTAGGATCCGCATTTACATCGCGACTCGTTTACTTCAGCGCCGAGCTAATATTACACGGCCATAAATTGTCGTCTTCGCATAAGCGTCCTTCAAATACAAATCTATTTTGTTGTATTAAGAAAATTTTAAAGAAACGTGTAATTGGATTTACAAAAATAAAGTTTATTCATCGTGAGCTTAATACGTATATATTTATGTGTGTGTTTGTGTGTCTGTGTGTGTATGTATATATCTTCAACGAAGCAAATTGTCAAGTCCTGAGGTAGATCTCTGTACGTGAATTAGAATCATTAATAACGTATTTTAATTATACTCGTATCAGTCTGAAATTCAAAATATTTTAGTTATAATTTTAGTTACTTTTTTTGATTAGACGACGAATTCAGATAATATTATTTATATATACTATAAGGAGTACGAAATGTATAATGAAAATGGAATAATTTTTAATGAAAAAATTTGTAACTTGGTTATAAATCCGGTTTAAATAACAATATATACCGAAAAAGGGTGTGCCAAAATGGTTCCTTTGTAATATAACTACACTATATCCATCACGTTTCACTGAAAGGAATACCTCTGTGAGTTTTTTGGTAGATTCATATTATTCACTATTTATTACTGGTTACTTGAAATTTATAAGATTAATAAAAGATTTTTCCAGAGTAAAAATTTTTCCCACATATTATTGAACGAAGCGAACGAATTGAGCGGAGCGTTTTACTGGAGACTTTTTGCATTCTTTATCACGAATTGGCTCGAAAACTACTTGACGGAAAATTATGAAACTTTGCAAACAAAAAGACACGTTAGGTGATGAAAAATTTAAAAAAAAATTTTTTTTTTTATATCATGTTTAAAAACTGATATCCAATTGAAGCCAATGGGATAGGATGAGTGAATACACTGGGCTCGCTTCGCTCAATATGCAAACGGCACCCAAGATTTCGCGAGCGCAGCGAGTCGAAATTGAGGATTTGTTGGCGCCCCTAGTATGGACTATAGATTATGGGCTGAAAATAAATACTATTTTTTTAAATTGTAATTATACTATATCTACATTTTATATATTTATAGTACAAAAAATAAATACTGTTTGAAAAAAAGACATGTTACATACGAGTTAATTTCAGAAAAAAAAAAGAAATAAAATAATTTATATAGGTTATAAATGTTAGTAAGATTTAAAGTGTGCACCGTAATTTTAAAAAATATTAAAAGGTGCCAAAATAATCATCGGTTAGACAATGTTTAATCTTGTGGTGGTATCTCAATGTACTTTTGTCATTGCCGATAAGAGCGTCGCTAGCGAAAAAAAGACCTCCGGTATTTGGAAAACCCATTTATATCTGCTGTGGTTGATAAATCTAGCACCCACTGCAAATAAATAATACACTTAAACAGAATTCACGTTCTGACACTGACACATACATATGATTTCTATTATCTATAGATATACATATAAGGACAATATGTTTGTGTCAGTGCAAGTGTGTGAATAATCCTTAAGGCTGCTATCTATCTATTCCAGCTTTAATAGTAACACAAATTAACAGCGGTTCTGTTATTGTAATTTAGTTCTGTGATTAAAAATAAATTTGTATTAAAATTCGTCAAATAATAGTAGCTGAAGTTATTCTGAGGTGTGGGAGATCATTAGATTTCAGCTTTGCTTTTATTGATATTTCACTGATGTCTGAACCAGCTATTTAATGTTTACACAGTTGTATTAACATCTCAATACCTGAAAAATGCAATGTGTGCATTTAATTAATTGAGACATGCTAGTAAGTAGGTAAATATGTTTCATGTATAGACCGGCATCACTATTATGATAGTAGTCAAGATTTTTTGCGATCAATTTCAAATCTGGCTTCGACTGGTAAATACATAAAAATTCATAAATTCTGTATATACAAGTGTAAGTTTTCTCTTATTGGATGATACAAGAATATTATACTTTATATCAGGGCAACTTTTGAAACCATACTTTGAAATGAAAATTAGATAGTTGAAATTAAATGTCAGTACCTAATAAAGCCTTGATCAGGATTTATTTAAATAAATTAAAAGTGTATTTGTGTTATTGATATGAGTTATAAAAAAGCAGGATATTTTAATAATGTCTGTTTCATGGAAAATCTAAATTAACCTTATTACAATTTCAAATTACGGTTCTTGAATTTCAATTTTCTGCTCGCACGTACGAATTTGCAGCTTTGAATTTTACATCATAATTTAGAAAATTATGATTTGCTCCAATAAATTGGTTTACTAATACTAAGGGATTTGATATACAAAACTCTGTGATGCGAAATTTACTACTTTTCATCCCTAATACCTTTCTGATATATTTCGAGTCGATAGTTGTCAAATGTGGGTATTATACTGAATTTAGTCTATTTATATATGATACTGCTCAAAAATTAATATTTAATTAATATTTTTCAAATTACAGCTTTCATGGTCATATTACTTTATTGTTAGAGACTATTAAACCCAGCAAATATCATTAATTACATCTAACAGTATACGTGTCGTATAAGCCCATGCCTATTAAAAGCTGAGGCAGCAAATAATAAAAAAAAATTTGTTCCATACATTTTTAGTTCGTATTAAATATACTTAATGATGAAATTGAAAGACCCCATAAAATTACTTTCAGATAACAAATAGTAGAATCCTTACTTTTACAATTAGTGTTACGTAAATAATTTAAATAATTTAGTTTAAGATTTTTTGTTACCTGAGTTTATGACAATTTTTTAAGCCAAAAACAGGCAGCAATACGCCTTTTCACATACAATTTCGTATCTTCCATCTCTGCTAAACATACTTCCTAAATATAACACTTCATTCACTTGTTCTATTATCTTACCATTCACGTTGATCTTACATTCTGTTCTTTCTTCATTTCTTTCAAATATCAAAACCTTCGACTTATCTTCATTCAGGTTTAGACCATTATTTTCACACCCATATTTCAGAGTGGTGACTAATGCAAATCGCATTCTGATGATGCAATGAGCACTGCATCATCTGCATATAGCAAGCAATTGATCTTAAGGTCACCTACTTTCACTCCCATGTCACTGTCTTTCATGGCTTGGAGACAACTATCCAAATACAAATTGAACAACCAAGCTGACATAGCGGAACCGTGCTTAACACCCGATCGGATTGACATCCGGTTTGACAACCAGGGCGACATGCCAGCTCCTACTCGCACACAGGGTGAGTGATCTCTGTAAAGAGACTTTACAGCCTGTAGGGTCCGCTCACATTGTATCCGGGCAGTATCTCCCATAATTTCATTCTCCCAACCCTGTCAAACGTCTTTTCCAAAACCTTTTGGTTTTGGGCCAAAAACTTTTTTGTGATCATGCGGAGAGAAAAGATCTGATCTATACACCCTCTTCCAGGTCTAAAACCTCCTTGGGCCTCCCACAACTGCCTTTCAGATCTCTCTTGCATTCTTCTCCCTAATATTTTAGCACAAACTCTATTGCCTAAGCTACTCAAACTGTGAGCTCTATAGTTTGCGCAGTCTATCTGTGAACTTGTGCCTTTATACAAAGGTACAATGACTGCACCTCGCCAATCGTCTAAGACCGTCCCCGATTTCCAGCATAAATTAAAAAAAAAACCAGTACAAGTCCCATCATATTTGATCATCTCGACAGTAACTTCATCTGCTTCCGCAGTCTTACCACATTTCAGACTTCGAATAGCGCTCTCCACTTCTTCCAAACTAATTTCACCATCGGCTACATCCAGACTCAGCATTTTGCTGGTACTCAAGGCCGAGGCGTCCTCACATTAATACGTCTCCTTGTAGAATTCCGCCCACCGCTGCAAAACGTGTGCTTGCTCGGTTAAAATTTCACCGTTCTTCAAAAGCACCCCTTCCATTCTGAAGGTTACCGAACAACCCCGGGAAACACTAACTTCTCGCCAGAAAAGCTTCGTGTTTTCTCGGAAGTGGTTCGTCAACCTTTCATCCCTTTTTCTTTCAGAATTTTCACGTTTCATCTTTATAAGTGCTTTTGTTTTGTGCTTTTACAGCTTGTACTCTCTTTTCCTTATCTCTCTCATACTTTTATCGTTACCCGAGGTTTTATAATCCAGCCATGCTTTCTTCTTTAACTCTACAGCATCTTTCACTTTATCATCCCATCATTCATCGCGCTTTTTACTAAAACCTCTTTTCCCTTTACCACATATCTCTGTCGCTACTATCACCATACCATTCCTAAAGTTCTGGCAATATACTTGAGAACTTTCATTTCCAGAATCACAACTTTCAAGAACAAAACTGTTAACAAAACACTTATATATTATCACCAAACAAATTTTTTAGTAAAGAATATATTAAAATATATTGTGTTGCAGATAGTAACACTATATATATTGATACAAGTTATTCATACAGGACATAATCAATAAAGTTTAAAATAACAATCTAAACTTATTGCCGGTAGTGTCCGCTGCGCCGCCATGCACGGTGATTGCAATCTATCAACTTGCTCACGCTTCATCTCAGCATAATTTTGTTATAGAAAATACAACTTCCTTAAAATCATTTAATAAGTGGCTGTTGTTAGTACATATGTTTCGCATATTAAAATTGATCTCAGAGGATATAATGTACCATATTAAAGTTAATTGAAAAATCAAATGATATTTATTCATTATGGGAATATAGACTATAGGAATATGGGAATGTAGGAGATAAAATATAATAATAGAAAAATATAAATATTTAAAAAAGAATTCCATTAACATCAATGTATGCAATATTATTGAAATGTGTTTCACAGGGAATATATAGGTACTCTAACACAATCCAGAAGGTAGGAGTCGCCATAATCCAAATGAATAACTGCAAACACATTGCAACTATTACTGAATTGGAAAGAGTGGAGATTTGTAAATTAATAAATCCGAGTTGAATTCAAACCTGTTACAATATCTCCAAATTTGGTACGCTTTTATCTGTGAGACAGATTAGCTAATCAGGCTCCATCAGGCTAATGGTTCACTGATGTTGGTTGTTTAATATTATTTAAATAATACTGCTTTCAGTTATTACATCTAGTTCTAAATATATTAAAAAATATTAATTGCTAACATTGAATATAATAAAAGTAGTTAATAATAAAAGCAAGTAGTTTCTCCTACCTTAAAACTAGGCAAGTAATAAAAGTTATGTAACAAATGACTTTTATGAAAAAAGCATCTTCCATTAAAATTACCATTACTACTGTTTCCGATAGTATTTTTCCTGCAAAATTTGTTGGAAGTATCGTATGGTAATAGGTCAACCGTAGGGTATATCTCACCCTTGCCTAATGAGATCAATAACTTAAGATCAGCGATCCAAGTTAGGTCTAACCTGATTGATGTTAATGAACTTATCATCAAGCAAAAAGTCTTGTAAATTGTTTTCAGACGACGATTTTTAGAAGACGCTTTCTACTCGGTATCAAATTTTTTTATACATTTTACCAATTACAATACCAATATTTGAATACTTTGCTTAAAAGAAGCTATTAACAAATAAAATTATTCCAATTACAGGAACAATAATTATTATTTAACGAAAATATTCAATTACCTTAAAATACAATGTAAAGTTATTTAGAAAATGCTATGTTCGTTAATTAATGTAAGCCGATGTCGGATATTAACTAAGTTATTCAATTTGACATTTTAACTTCATAATCAAATTCGGTTAAACATAATTTTGTTAAATACTTTAGTTACAGGAATGACTGAAAAACATTCCACAATATTGATTACCAATAAAGTTTTTGATTCAATATTAATCTTATTTCGAAATTTATAACTCGATTTTAAAACAACTGAAATTATAACAAAAACTATTTTAAAATTAATTTAATTTCGTTTCAGAATTCCTTACATCTAGAAAGTAATTAATTAACACAGTAGAAAAGGTTTTTAATTCATGAATAAGTTAAATATTAAGTACATTATTCGACAGCACGAAACTAATATTACATTTGGAACCTTGATATTGATTTACTTTTCATTAATCATACGCTTCTTGGCATCAAGTGTAGGAACATAGAAAGAACTAATTTAAGACTTTGCAATTCAGTTTTCGTAATGATGCCATCGAATGAGGCATTTGAGAATACTCGTATTAGTGCTAATTTATAAAAGGTAATTATGAACAAGTAGTTTAAAATAATTGCAAACTAAAGTGAAAATGGATTCTTCAAGAAACAGAAATCTGTATTTAAAGCTATGGCGTATTGCTACTATTATTGAAATAATTATTTTTTTTTACATAACTACGTTTTAGTTTATGTTTTAGTGTATTTAAATAATTTTTGATTAAGTTAAAATTTATTGCCTGCGAACATTTTTATTACCTATTTGCAGTGGAATTACCAAAAGATGTGATATAAATTAACCAAATGCTTGTTTGAATCGGATAGGAATATTCAAAAACTGTGAAACGTTTCCTTTTAATGAAACTTACCTACCAATCACCATAGATAGATAAGTTAGAATAAAAATTGCAACCATATTTAACATAATTTTAATAAGTAAATAGATTTTTAAATCATATAATTAAGGATCTGGAAATTTCTTATTTAGTCACCTCTAAAATTATACAAGTAAACCAGTAAGTAATTCTGATGAATTAATACTATGATTAGTATAAGTTGTTCTGTCTTCCATTTCTATAATTGCATAAATTGCAACCCATGAGAAATGGGGAGGGATCTAGAACTCCGTTTGTAATTGTACGTCCCGGAACTTTGTGCGCATCGCCTCTCTGTAGGACAAATTTAGGTAATCAGGTTTGAATTTGATTTACTCGAGCTCCACTGTTGTTGAAGTATTACTAGCTATCTCTCGTAGTTATACATATGTTATTCATCGTCAGGGAATAAAATATTCTACAAGTATAAGAAATAGTGCCATATATTAAAGAATTTCAAGAATAAAAAAGCTGCGAATGCACGGGTTGCCGTAAGTGGGATATATAATTCGGAATTTACTTAACTCAAAACTTAATTATAATATAATTAAATGAAACTATCAATAGTACAATAATTTAAATATCCTGCGTTAAATTGCAATTAATAGTTTGCAAAAAATAAAAAAATAAAAATAACGCAAAAATACTTTAAAAATAAATATAACTAATACTTATTTGTAACTTATTTTTTTTAGTTATATATTATGAAGTACATTATTTTACTATTTACTGTTTAATTTATTTAAAATGTGCTATTCAATATTATAACTTGTACAGTTATACATGTGTATGATTTTCTTTGATAGTGTTTTTCAAACTACAAATTTTGCATACGGTCCGTATTTTTATTTGTAATTACATATAAAATACCAATTTTAACAAACAAATATTTACAATGAATATCTTATATCTCGGAAACTTTACAAATAAAATTATGTGTAAAATATAATCTTATTAAGCCTTATATAAATAAACTGTCAAAAAAACTATTATTTGTACATGAAGAAAAAATACTTTATATTTGTAAAAAAATACGTAATTTACGTTACGTACGTACGTATACGTAATACATAATTTACGTTGTATAATATTTATTCTAATAAACAATTTTTATTCCGGTGCTCAAAGGTGTAAAAAATTTACAATGTTTACGTGTTCCACTATCATCCTATAGGATTAGTATTTTTCATTACACTTGGTATATCTCAGTCGCCATATTCCTTGTATTTTGAAGTGTCCTATTTAATATACACTACCTCACCTCTGAGTATCACGCTTGAGATAATATATGAAATACTTATTGCTTTTATAGTAAGTAAATAATTTACTAGATTAGTACAAACTTTCAGATATAAATATAATTTATGAATAATTAAAGTGAAAACTTTGACTTTGAATAAAGATTTGTACCAATGAAATAATAGGACAAATCTCCAGGGCAATAACTAGTAGCAGGCGTAATTAATAATCAAGTCTTAATTAACGTATAACCTTCAAATATTTTGATATCTATATAGACCCAAATTGAATACTGTAATCATGTAAGTGTTCTGTCCCAAATTACTTAGTGTTATCGTAAAAACAAAACAATTTTAAAAGCAGTTTGTTTCACAAATAGAAACGAATCGAGTTATTAAGCTGGTTATAATTAAAAGCATTGTGTTACATAATTATATACACAGGTTGCCTAATATCTGTTTAGTTTTACCATAACAGAAAGATAAAATTAGTTGTGAAATATATTAAGCAAATTTTTCTAAAGTGCCAATGTGAAAGAGTATTGAAAAGCTGTGTAGGTACTATATAAACAATATAACAAAGTCAAAAATTAAATTTATATTAAAAAATTATACCAATACTCGGAAATGATAGATTTATTTATTATATTCTGTCTTTCAGTCTATTTTGATTATTTTGATGCAATGGATCATAATTCTTATTTCAAAATTCGAACAAAATAGTTATCACTTTCTTGAACATAGATTATGACTTTAAAATAATCTTGAAGTTGATGCTATTATTATTGAGCTTTAACATCACCGTATGTGATATACGCATTATGTATTAACTATAGCTTCATATGTATATATAATATATATTTAAGAAAAAGGAATTTTCCTATCAGTACTAAGACGCCTTTGTTACACCCAAATTGATACATCCACTAAATTTTGGTTACTTTTAAACTCTTATAAATTACAGTAAGCTACCAAATTAATTTTTGTACAGAAATGAAAATTTTGTTTATAAGAAAACTTGATGTAGCTCTAAGCTGGCAATAAAATAAAACTTTTTTAGTAAGATGAAATAATTTAATATTATATTGATTTTTTTTTTTTTTTTTTTTAATTAAAAAAATAATATATATAAAATAAATTTATCTAATAACTTATAAACTCATGATCCTCGATGCTTTCGCTTACTTCTCACACATTTCGCTCAATCATAAATAGTCTAATTTACATAGGGTTGTTTTTAACAATAAGATACGCAATTTAAAATAACTTGGCTTACCTGTAAATAACGCTTTAATTTTGAACTATGTACGTTTGACATATTCAGCATATATGGATGTACAGGAGGAATACAGTTGAGGATAGCAGCCTTGGGGTATACCGGTGTAAATAGGCGAGTGAAAGCCGTCGAGAATTACCTGTAAGCTCCGTCCGCTGACAAAGCTAATGATTCACTTCCATAAACTTATATTCAGAATTTCCTCTTCTAGTCCTAGATCCTTAGTGACCAACGCTTTAGCCCTAACCGCATCATCTCATGTCGTTTGCCGGCTGCTGTAGCCCCAACAGACCTATCAAACCAAGTCTGTGACCTGCCAACAAGAGGTACCAGGCAGCTTAGAGCAAATATCTCAATGCCCTATAGTATCATCAGCGACGGCTGTAGCGCAGTCAGCCAACCGCAGCGTACATATCTAATTGTTAAGGACTATTTTATTTAAAGTTGTTACGGGAGAAGTTCTTAAATATCATATTTGCAATATATGGTTTTGTAAATTTTTGCCCCATAAGTATCTCAGTTTGAAACGATATCAACTTATTTCTGATTCCATAAAGAAATAAAAAAAGAAAAACAAGTTCAAATATTGATTTAAGAGGTCCCGTAAATTTGTTAAAGATAAATATTATTAGACGTTTCTCTTTGTTTCTGACTCAAGGTGACTGCTATGTATTATTTTGTACATAAAAAAAGATTATAATATATTTGTTAACATTGACGTTCACATGATGACATAAAAATTGGATGCAGGCAATAAAACTTAAATTGTAACAGATTAAAAAAATTTAAAATATACGAAATTAACTTTGTTATTTTGATATGATTGTTTGACCTATATTATATTAAATTAAAATATCCGCGTAGGTATTCAAAATTAAAAATATCTAAAACAATTGAAATATTTCATTATGCTAAATGTTGCAATAAGCTTGTATTACTTTAAACTTATCTAATAATTAACTTTAGTTTTGTTATAAATTTGTATTCGAAGAAAACACACGGTGTGTTAATCACATAGCTTAATTTTCTAGTGCTTATATTATATAAGTGATAATATTGATTTGTATATTTGTGATCCTAATCAATCGAACAAAATTTTATTGAACATAAATACTTACGTGAATAAAGACGCCCATACAACATACAAACACTTTGTTTTGGTTCACTTTGACAATTTGGGGGAAACTTCAATGACTTCGTTGTGACACAATTAAGTATAACTTGTAGATGTAAAATTATATTGAAACAAAAATTTATAATATACAATATAAAATAAGTTTAACAGTAGTCCGATATCAAAATAATTTCATATTGTAACTTGATAAAAGAATACTCCACATAGTTCGAACTCTCACGGCAATTGCTTTTGGGTAGACCTCGAAGAATTCGGTCTGCCCATTCATTTGTCCCCTACTTTCGAATTTTGGAAAAATTTCTTCACAGGAGGTCTTCTTATGACCGCCTGAGTCCAAAATGACCATTGGTCAAAAAGTTTATATATATATATATATATATATATATATGCGTGCGTGCGTCCAGATTCGACTTCTGTCAGCACGATAGCGGCCGCAGTTTCGCTCGGATCACTTTCAAACTTTGCACAAAAATCAACCATCCAAAAATGAAGGTAAAGTTTGTTAACCAGAGAAATCCGGTACAGGGGGCGCTAGGGCCTCACTTTTTCTGATTTCAGTTTTTCGACCATAACTTTGTCCCTATACAAAAGAGATCAATCGCGTTCATATTATATGATGTCTTTCATAAATACCTATAACTAATGTAGATAAACCGAAAACCTAACTTCAATAACTTAGGGGTGGGGGTAAAAAAACCGAAAATTTTTGGAAAAAAAATCATAACTTTATTTTGGTAAACATTCTTGCATCACAAGTATTTTTAATAGAAAGGTTATTTATTACTCTAAATTTAGGTACCAAAAGTTTTTTCGTAGAACGTACCGTTTCCGAGAAAAAAAATAAAAACCACTTTTAGCTTGTAAATTTTAGGTAGGTAAAACCACGGCAACTTTTTTCTAGTAAACATTCCCTCCTCGCAAATATTTTTAATAGAAAGGTTATTTTTTACTCTAAATTTAAGTACCGAAAATTTTTGATGTAAACCACGGGCTCATGTATTATTCTTTCGACCCGGACGACGCGATTACGTTAGGGAACGCTACGTAAAAGCGGCAAAGCGAACATAAATACTACACATACACACACACAGCGTCTTCGCCGGCGAAGACGAGGCCCCCATCCAAGCACGTTGCTCCGGCGTTCTGCCGTCGGAGGACGTTAGTGTCAAATTCTAACCCACATCCAACCCTCGCTTCCCACCTAACGGCGCACAGTGTTTCGTGTAGAACATGCTAGGTGGACAAAATTATTTTATGTTATACAACAAGGCTTTTACTATTTTACATATAGGTAGTCATGTTTTTGTAATAAAAAACGAAAAATTGGTATAAAAACAGAAAATATATTCAAAAATATTATACAAACAACAAAAATAAAATTAAAAATACTAAATTAACCTAATAATCATCATCAGAGTCTTCTGATGAATCTTTTATAGTGTAATCTTCATCATTTTGTGGCATTGTGCGACAATATGATGACGATGCCGGCCTTGATTCTACTATGCTAGGGTTTACAATTAACTTTAAAACTTCTGTACATATTTTTTCCGGTTTTTTTCGGGGAATCTCTCGAAGGCTATTGATCAAAGGATCAGATGTTATAACTAACATAGACAGTAAGTCTCTATTCGTGGCAACACGCGAGCACTTGCGGGTGTTGTACTCCCTAAATCTGCGGCAATCTTTGTTACGTACTTCCTGAGCCTCTTCGGAAAGCTGCCCAATCGGAAGCAATGCTGCTTTGATGACCTCTGTACTGTGAATTAATATTTTATGTACAGTAGCAGGCATACAGTACCACGAATAGAGACTAAGATAATGTCTTCTGGTTTCGAGACAAAATTTATTGAATTCCGCTAAGTTTATTTCGAATCCAGAAGACAATGTCCTCAAAATAACATCAAATTGTTTGATAATTGTAACATCTAACCCTGTGATGTGAGCACTCATCTCAGCATTCTTAAAAAAGCGACGGGCTGTGTTTCCATCATTTGAAGAACCAAATCCTGCCTTTGGTTTATCAACAATAAGCCCCATCTCGTTCTTAAATTTCAACTTGATTTCTTCGGAACGAACTTTGATATCTGCTTTGTCTTCGTCGCTTCTAGCCTGCCATTTCTTTATATTCAACTTGTAGCTGATATGTAAAAGGCATTCAAAGCAACGAATCCAAGCATGAAGTGTAGATAAACCAAAGCCAAAATGTTCTTGATTGCTGTTGACCTTCGCGGGATCATCGTTCATTGTTTTGGGGGTGGCGCCACAGATGAAACACTTTTGAGATGAACGAGTTTCTGTTAAGGCGTTGCATACTTTTCCGTCTGTTATTGTCAGTAAAAGTTCGTGTTTCACAGGGATTTGAGAATCATCAAATTTGATAAGTGTTGGAAGAAGATCGTTAACTTCTTCCAACAATCTGTTTGTCTCCGCTAACTGAATTCGTTCGTTTCTTTAGCAAATATAAATTTGATTGGGCGACAATACATTGTTGATGAAGGCCGAGGATTTTGCCAAATAATTTTGGACCCATCATATAACCTAAGGGGAACCAAAGAAAATACAAAAAGAAACTCGTCCGTATCTTCAGTGTTTTCAAATCTCTGTTTGTATGTGCTGTGCCCAGAACTTCCATCACATCCCCATTTACTAACAAGTGTAAACGATGAACTTGTTGGGAGGACACTGCTGATAACTTCATTCTGTGCTAATATTAGACGTTCCACTGTTTTATTTAATAAGGCTTGCAAATTTATTTCAGCACGAGTTTCTGTTATAGCAATGTGCTCCTCTGCAGGGTGACAGGCCTGTTTGGACTTTCTTAAACTAAAATATGACGGAAATACATTATGTCCTGCCTTCATGGACCACTTTCTTGTTTGTTTGTATGCATGCGTTGTTGATTTAGAATCTATATAGTAAGCTAAGGCTTCGTCACTACTTAACTGCCTAGGAATAACAGAACTGGTATTTTTAGACTTCTTAATATTATCTGGGTTCTCACTAATGTCTCTAATCACGTTGGTAATTTTTCTTTGGCCTGTTGAACGCACAGCAATTTCGGCAGCAGTCACTAATTCACTGACACTTCGCGATTCTACGAGATCCACAACGTGACGTTTCTTCTTCTTAAACGATGATTCTTCGAAATCTTTGCGAGGTCTTCCTGCAGGAGTCACAGCCCCACTCGATGTCGAAGGTTGTGACGCAGAAGAACTTGCGGTGAACTGTATGTCTGCTTCATCCAGCCACGTCTTGTTTTTAATTAAAAAACGCTCCTTCGACTTTCCTGAAGCCAACCATTTGGTACCAATCTTATTTGAAAAGTTGGATATTTTCAAATTTATTTCTTTTCGGCTACTTTCAGTAATGTCACCAAAGTGAAATTTTGAAGAAAGGTAGACATATACACGCGAATTTTTTTCATTCTTCGTGTGTTTCAACCATTCTTCGAAAAAGTCTATCCTTGAAATGGAGTAAACGTGTTCTGAAAAAAAAATAAAAAAACATGTTGTACTCAAGTGTGCTAAATAATATGTGTATTTTTATATAGAATAAAGTTATTCCTATGATATATCTAAGAATTAGCCCGGATAGAGGTGAATGTCTGTAAATTTAGCTCTGTCAAAGTTTTTTTTTTGAAAAAATATACGCTAAAATATGTAATGTATGTTAAAATTACACTAAAAATACATTTCAATAGATTTTATTTTAAATAAATACTTATTAAAAAATAGGACTTACCCTCAGTATTAATATCCATCACAAACATTCACAATATTACTATAATCCACTATGAGACGTGCACGAAAGTGTCGCTAAATTGCAACTGATTGATTGGAAAGGTTGCATTAAACTCATTACCTGCCTTCTGACCCCTATGACTCATCAGTTAAACATGTGACAAACAACAGATTCTCGGAATTGGAGTTTAGGGATGTTGTTTACGTTTTGTAATTAAGATTACCTGGAAATGATACCATGAATATTGTCCACCTAGCATGTTCTAGGCGAAATACTGTGCGGCGTCCTGAGCCGTGGTCCGAGCCTCTCAGGACGCGCGTTCCCCTGGGGCCCTTCAGGCCCCCCTTTTCAAGGGCGGGTCTCTGCACCCGTCCATTACACCGGTGACGCTGTCATGGCCAGTAGGGCTAACAGCAGAGACAAACAAAAAAAAAAAAAAAAAATGTATTATTCTTAGGTAGTGAGTTATATTTTAAACGAGTTACACACGAGGTTTACCCACGCGTGTCCCCCTGCGGGCACGGATTTTTTTATTTTGGAATTCTCATCGTTATACTCACTATGTTGTGATGAATTTTTGTTTTTTATATTATTATTATCATATTCATTAGTCTACACCATCCAAAATATAAAAAACAATAGTAACAAAAACAAATATTAGATGAATATTAGAAATAGGTGGTCTTATTTAAAGCGATTAATCCCAGACATCCTTAGAGATTTTTAGTGAAATATGGAAAGATGGTATAATATGGAAATATATTTATTTGATATATATATATAATATATATATATATATATATATATATATCAAATATATTTCAAACGTCTTCCCAGTAACAATAGCAGAAAAACACGATTTTTGTCGTACATTATAGCAATATTATTACGTTTGAATGTGTTATGTATAAGTTAAGATAAGCCACAGTTAAGTGAGTTAGCTTACCTTAATTTTATAGTTTGCGTGGTGAACTAAAATATAATAAGATGCATACGGGTTCTCTTTAAGTTAAATTTAATCAATGCGAAATTGTTATAGTTTAAAGTAATTTATAAAAATACTCAAATAACGTTTCAGTAAACAATATTTATTACTTTGTTAGTATTGAAAGTTTTTTACAGCGCAAACAGATTAATTGTTCAGATGCATCGAGATAAACAGAATGAACAAACAGCATTTGCATACTAATTTCAATTGCAACCCTGTAGTTTTAAGTCTTAATTTATTTCCAAGCATTTTTGTAATTAAAAAGATTGTGCATTGAAAATTTTTATTCACTTCTCTGTACATGAAACAGCCAATTGAATTTAATTTATATGTACCTACTAATACAAATATCTTTATTAATAATAAGGTCGAATAGGTATTTTTCCTATAATTGTTATCACCTTGTTTAACACACAATCCTCTTTAATACTAGTATATATTATAATGTATGGATAAATCTGGACAGTTCACATATTCTACTGACTAATATTTATTTTAATAAAAATAACGCATCTCATTTAAATAAATAATAGAGAACTCTTTTTATGTGATCTAATTAAGAAACCTAAATGCTGATTACGTAAATGTTTGAAATGGTAAAGCCATTTCAGTGAGTGTCCGTTTCTAAAGTAGATAAGTTAATAAAAAAAGAAGTACAGAATAGGTACAATATTTTAAATAATTTAGTTTTGTTGCTTTCCTATACATTCCCAAAGTTATGTTAACATTACCTAAGTACTTACTATTAACATTTTAGATAAATTTGGTCATGTAAATAGAGGATAAAAAATCCGTGCCCGCAGGGGACACGCGTGGGTAGACCTCGTGTGTAACTCGTTTAAGATATAACTCACTACCTAAGAATAACATATGATGCCGTTGTTTACATCAAAAATTTTCAAGCAAAAAGCGGTTTTTATTTTTTTTTCTCAAAAAAGGTATCTTTTTTGGAAATACTTTTGATACTTAAATTTAGAGTAAAAAATAACCTTTCTATTAAAAATATTTGCTAGGAAGGAATGTTTACCAGAAAAAAGTTACCTTGGTTTTACCTACATTAAATTTTCAAGCTAAAAGTGGTTTTTATTTTTTTTCTCGGAAACGGTACCTTTTTCGGAAAAACTTTTGGCACTTAAATTTAGAGTAAAATAACCTTTCTATTAAAAATACTTGTGATGTAAGAATGTTTATCAGAAAAAAGTTATGATTTTTTTTCCAAAAAAAATCGGTTTTTGTACCCCCACCCCTAAGTTATTGAAGTTAGGTTTTCGATTTATTTACATTAGTTATAGGTATTCATCAAATACATTATATAATATGAACGTGATTGATCTACCTTGTAATGGGAAAAAGTTATGGTCGAAAAACTGAAATCAGAAAAAGTGAGTCCCTAACGCCCCCTCTGGCCGGATTTCTCTGGTTAACGAACTTGACCTTCATTTTTGGATGGTTGATTTTTGTGCAAAGTTTTAAAGCGATCCGAGCGAAACTGCGGCCGCTATCGTGCTGACAAAGTCGAATCTGGACGCACGCACGCATATATATATATATATATATATATATATATATATATAAACATTTTGACCAATGGTCATTTCGGACTCAGGGGGTCATAAGAAGGCCTCCTGTGAAGAAATTTTTTCAAAATTCGAAAGTCGGGTACAAATGAATGGGTAGACCAAATTCTTCGAGGTCTACCCAACACAAAAGGTATAATGTATGTAAATGTATTATAAATAAACCTAAATATTTAACTTAATTCCTGCTAATATTATCCATAAGATTTCACAACTTATATAAATTAATATCTATTATAAAATCAATACAAGATTCGTAATTAATCGGTTTTTTGGTCTGTGGCAACACTGAGGTTAACAGCTGATTTGAATTGTTCCGAAATTTTTTTTCATAATAATATTTAATTTTGTCTATCTTGAGCCTAATTCCAATAAAATCGTTTGTTTAATGTGTGTTTAAAGTGATTTCATAATAAGTAAAGTGTTTAAATTGTTTATAACAGTTCAAAATCGTCAAGAAAAAAAGTGACAGTTGATAGGTAATGTACTTTGTATTTTCAAGTCTATTTTTATAATAATTAGTGTTTTATAAATCGTATTACTGTAAACTGTTACTGCCTTAACTAATTTACAATAATTTAAAGTGATATTTGTGACTGCAACTGCCTGTTGACTCGTTTAAATCGCAGTTATTTTAGGTATTAATTAAGTCTCTTTGTTTGGTTTGTCACACCGGTCCCTTGTTTTATTATAATATGATGACTCGTAGAGGACTTTCTCGCCAGGAGGAAAACAAACTCCAACTGGCATTACAGGAATTAAAGTTGAGCAAGGATTTGTGTGCCCAACTGAACAATGAACGGGATGCTAATGAGAAGGAACTATTAGAGGTTTTAAAAAGTAATGATAAGTTAAAATCGCAGCTATCTATGTTGCATGTTAAATGTAATAGTATAGAGGAGGAGCGTGATAGGTTACAGCTATTAGTGGATAGGTTTGATGAGTGCAGCATTGAGTATGAGCAGGCCCTTCGTCGTACCACTACCCTGGAGCTAGAGCTGAGGGATGCCCACCTACAAATTTCTGAGCTGGAAGAGGCCGCTCACAACGCAACTTCACTTCACACTCATAGCCTGTTTGAAGAGTTAGTTGACAACGCTCCTCAGTTGGTTACTGCTGCAACTCAAAGCCCTTGTGTCACAATAGATTTAACTAATGACACGCTACCTACACAGAGGTTGATCAGTTGTAGCAATAACAAACTAAAAAGATACATAAAAATTAATAAATACATTAAGAAAATCCAAAAGTTGACCAAAAAAAATAAATACTTTACAAAGTCTATCAATAAAAAGAATGTCCTATTAAAAGAAATACATTTATGTAATATAGAATTAGATAATAGAAATAGGAGATATGAAACTGACACACAACTATTAGAAACACATATAGCCCGCCTGCAAACTTCTTTAAGGACTATAACAAATAAATATGAGACCACACAAAATATGCTTAGCGAGCATAAGCTCAAAATAGATAAATTGACACAAACATCACAGTGCAATATAGAATGTGCTGATTCTCAAATAAATAATTGTTTGTATAAATGTAATAAAAAAAAGAGTCTTAGTCCCATAATAAAATCATCTCCTACTGCACCAGAAAAATTGTGTGACAGGCTTGATATCCCTGTTTCAAATAGTAATAGTTCCTTCAAATCAAATATGGTATATGACACTTATATGTATAGTGATAGTATTGGAAAGGGAATGGGCTCAGTAATGAATTCTTGTTTTAATGGACAAAGGGTGTTTAACAGCTGTTTACCTGACTCTAACTTGATAAATATTACTTCTCAAATTAATAAATCCAATAAACTTTTTAATAATTTAACAAATTTAATAATTTTTGTAGGAAACAGGGGTAATTTAAACCAATTAGAATTTAAAAAATGTTTTGAAATTTTAAGTAAACTAAATGTAAATAAAATAGTGTGGTTTACATTACCCTATAATAAAAACTTGCCACAGACTGAAAATGAAATTAGATATAAGTTTAATTTATTATTATATAACTTATGTTTATATAATAAAAAGTTTCATATTATTGACACTAACAATACTGTTAGTAAATATTGTAACCGGATTCATGATAGATATTATCTATCTTCTTCTATTAAGAGACAGGTAGCTGTATCGCTATCATATTTTTTTACAATGACAGCCAATAATTTGGCTAAACAAACTGCTTTTATTGAGCAATATATAGATGTAAGTAAGCCAAGTTTGGATGCTATCCCAAACAATATTAGTTTAAACTAGATTCTAAGACAGAAGAGATATTCTCTAGCCGAATAAATGAAATGTGCAATCACAATAATTATTATAGAAAAGAAAATATTGTCAATGTGAGTAAGAAAAATAACAATGTAAATTATATCAACCTGGTGCATCAGAATATCCAGTGTATGAGAAATAAAGAATTAGAAATAGAGTTATTTTTGAATAATTTTAATATTAATATTTTTTGTGTAACTGAACACTGGCTTAAAAATGATGAAATAATGTTTAATTTTACTAACCACCAGGTTGGTAGTTCGTTCAACAGAGTTAATTCCATACATGGTGGCTCTTTAATTCTATTAAATAAACAAATAAAATTTAAAGAACGTAAAGACATAGTGAGCCATTCTGTTGAGCGAACAGCTGAACTAGCATCAGTTGAATTAGACGAATTAATAATTGTAAATGTATACAGGCCACCGTCATCTAACTTTGAACAATTTGAAAAGATTATGGATGAGGTATTGTTTAATCTATCACATTCTAGTAAAAAGCTAATCATTTGTGGAGACTTCAATATTAATATTCTTGAAAAAAATTCAACAAGTATAAAGTTTTTAAATTTATTCAAATCTTATAATCTTTTACACATGTTTATGGAGCCTACTAGAATCACAACTACTAGTGCCACTTGTATTGATAATATTTTTACAAGTGTTATTCCAAATTTTAAATGTTTATTCAATACATTAGATTCCGACCACTATGGCCAATTTATTAAATTCAGTTGTAACAAGATAAGAAAATCAAAACAGAAAGTAAGTTTTATACCAGTGACTGTAGAACGTATTAGTCAAATTAAAAATGATTTAATACACTATTTGCCCTCGTTGAAAAAATCAAATCCCAATGTTATGTATAATGAGTTTTTCAATACTTTCATTAAATTATTTAACTTTGTATTTACCACAAAAACGTTGTTAATGATAAATTAGTATTTAGTGAGTGGGCATCTGCTGAGTTACACAAAAATAGAGAAAAATTATACTATATGTATAGTGAATTGATGTATAATACTAGTAATGAGTTTAGGGATGAGGTAAAATTATTTTCCAAATCTTTTAAAAAACAATGTAAAATAGCTAAATCTCAACATATCAATAAAAAAATAGGAAGTAGCAATAATAAAATAAAAACAACTTGGAAAATAATTAATGAGGAAACTGGAAGAGCTAAATCCCAGAGGATCGACTTTAAATTAAATATAGATAATAAATATGTTACGTCTGACCTCGAGGTTGCTACTGCTTTTGAAACCTTTTTTACTAATATTCCAGTGACTACAACGTTATCTTTAAATTCTTCTCCCGCTGCAGCTATAGGATTACTTAGAGATAATGTAGATCGATGTGTTAGCATTTTTAATTTTAAAAAAGTTAATGCTCAAGAAGTAATCAAAGTATTTAAATTAATTAGCGTTAAAAAGACTAGTGATCTTTGGGGAATATCTGTTGACGTACTCAAGTCCATAATTGACATTGTAGCGCCAGACTTAGCATTGATATTTAATAATTGTTTAGAATGTGGTATATTTCCTGATCTAATGAAACAAAGTAAAATAACTCCATTATTTAAATCTGGCAGTTCATTAGATCCTAGTAATTATAGACCAATTTCAGTCTTACCTACATTTAGCAAGATTTTTGAAAAAATAATTCTCAATCAACTTGTTGATTTTTTCAGTAAAAACAATCTCTTGCACAAAAACCAGTTTGGTTTCACTGCCGGTCGCTCTACAACAGATGCTGGGGTTGAGCTATTACTCAATATATTTGAAGCCTGGGAAGGATCCCAGGATGCACTTGGCATTTTCTGTGATCTATCTAAGGCGTTTGACTGCGTTCAACACGAAATCCTTATAAAAAAATTAGAACATTATGGAGTTAAGAATAAGTCCCTAGATTTGATCAGTTCATATCTTAATGATAGAATTCAAAAAGTAGACGTAAATGGAATACGTTCCCCCGGTTCATTGGTAAAAATAGGTGTGCCACAGGGCTCTATCTTAGGGCCTTTCTTGTTCCTCATTTACATAAATGACTTACCTCACCTAGTGAGGGAAAAACATGGGATAGTGTTGTTTGCTGATGATACTTCTCTTACTTTTAAAGTTAGCAGAAGGCAATCTGTTATTGACGATGTAAATAATGCTCTCTCAGATGTTGTACAATGGTTTAACGCCAATAATTTGATGCTCAATAAAAAAAAGACGAAATGTGTTAAATTTACTTTACCAAATGTTAAAAATGTTAAAACCAATGTACAATTAAACAATGAGGAATTGGACTTGGTCAAATCTACTACTTTCTTGGGCATTACCTTAGATGAAAAATTGCAATGGGGTCCTCATATATTTGATTTATCAAGTAGACTTAGTTCTGCTATATACGCGGTTAAAAAAATACGTCGATTGACAAATATGGAAACTGCTCGATTAGTTTACTTTAGTTACTTTCATAGTATAATGTCTTACGGTATACTCTTATGGGGTAATGCAGCCGACATCGATACCATATTCACACTGCAGAAGAGGGCTGTTCGAGCAATATATAATATGAGACCTAGAGAATCCTTAAGAAACAAATTTAAAGAATTTAAAATAATGACGGTTTATAATCAATATATTTATGAAAATTTAATTTACGTTCATAAAAATATTTCTAAGTTCAAAAAAAATTGTGATTTTCATAAAATTAATACGAGAAATAAAAATAAACTCGCTATGCCCAACACTAAGCTCCATAAAATAGGTAAATCCTTTAAGGTTAATTGTATACGTTTTTATAATAAGCTCCCAAATGAAGCCTTAAGTTTATCGTTAAATAAATTTAAATTATATATAAAAATAAATTTGATAAAAAAATCCTACTATAGTGTACAGGATTACATCAACGACGGTATGGCCTGGGAATGAATTGTATTATATTGCGAATAACTAGTAATCTCCGCAATTTGATTTTTGTTGTAGATTAATTTCGTTTTATCGACCTGTTGCATCACACCGATTCCTTAGAAGTCATTACTTGCGGTAGCGTCGGGAGTCGGGTTGCGCTCGTCCCTCAAATATGTGCGAAGGGGGTGATGGCTGACTCTTGCGTTATGCTCGTGAACGGGTGCTGCTTGCGGTGACTGGTTGTGTAGCAGGCCTATTTTTATTTTTTATTATTGTTATCATTATTATTAATTTTTTTTTTGCTATTATTATAATTATTGTAATAATAATTATTATTTTATTCATTATATTGCGACGGTTCTAGTTGTTCCAAAATAGCTTTTAAGATTGACATTTGTGAAACAGTGATCACAATATAAAAAAAATATATATCCGGCTGAGTTTGTTGTGTGGTTCTTCTCAGACTTGGACGCGTTTGGAACCCTCATAGCTTTAACATTAAGTTGGACAGTGCTTTTACAGAAGGGCTTATTACGATAAATCTGGTATCGAAATAGGCCCTCCTGACACTTCCATTTTGACGTACACAAGTGATCACTGATAATGATTCAAAGTGGAAAAGATATAAATAAATAAATAAATAAATAAAATTAACAAAGCTTTCTAAATCCGATCAGCACGCGACACAAAACAAGCAAAGCAGCAAATAAGCTTAAATTAAGCTTTATATTTTCAAGAATGGTTTCACAATAAATTATATGTACGTGATACTTTTGTATATAAAATATTAATGTTGTACTTTATTGTTTATTGATAGTTTAAAAAATATATGTGTAATTTGTTTACAATAATTTTATCACGTGTTAATTTAAAATTTATTTATAAGGATTTAAAAGTGTTTAGTCGTGCTAACAATTACTCCAAGTTTAAAGTGAAGAAAAGTATATTAGTCGGATGATTACGATGATGAAAATAGGATTATTTGTATAAAATAGACTCACATTATTAACACAACTTCTGAATACAGAAGTAAATTGAATAATTTTTATTATTTAACTATTTTTCTTTGGCGCTTTGACACATAACGTGGCGGAATTCTCAAAAAGTTTCAACATTATATAGCTACAGGTGAAACTGGTATGTTCCATATGTCTATTAATAATTTATCGGTTAAGAATTCTTTCTTATAGTTTTATGTACTTACAGCTTAACACTATGTACACGATTTTGTGAGTGAACAAAATATTATAATTGTGATTTATTGGAAACAAATTCAAATTATATACTGTATTTATACATTTGGGGCAGCATTGGTTTAACCATTGTTATGTAAAAAATTTATTAATAGAAAAATTGTAAAGTAAACGATTTCGGAATTCGTGAAGCCGCTTTTGAAGATACAATTAAATATTTTCGCGACAACATCGGTATTATATTGAACTTGGGGAAAAATTGTGAAGATATTATTTAGAGCTGAGAGAACGCAATCTTTTGCAGTTAATATTCACTCTGTTTTGCAATTTTAAAAAGCTATTTTCACAAATTTATCATATTAATATTTCGTTTAGGTTTAATGTTTTTTTTTACACAATTATAAGATAACACCAGTCAAGTAATAAACCCCATAACATAGTAACAAATCAAATGGAGTAATTAATTTGGACCTAAAATAAAGTAGGATGTAACATAGTTATTCAATTATGTAATGTTCTTTTTAGAGCGCTTCCTAGTTAGCCTTTGGGAATTATCTATTCAAGGGATAATTCTTTTGTATGAAATTGAAGTTGGAAATCTCGTCGCCTCGGCCTTTCTTGTGCCAGTACTTACATAAATAATTTTGTAGAGATCTTATTAAACAGATTAAGTTTTAAAGTTTACTTACATCTTAATAAAAAAGTTATTAAAAAACATATTTAAAGTATTATAAATATAAATAATATTACTGAATTAATATAAAATATATAACTATTTAATAAAATAAACATTAACCAAACTAATATTTGTCATTAAAACTCTAATGAATTTAAAAAGAGAGAAAAACGATGTTTAAAATAATATAATATATAAAATCTGAATTTTATCCTGAATTAAATAATATATATATATATATATATATAAGAATGGAAGATAAAAAACGAATTCCAAATATGCACCAACAATTTTATATCGCCCTTTTATATCAATCTTTTTAATTTGCAATTTTCATACAGGAATTTGCTTGAAAAGATGCATGCAGCTATGATTGGTGTATTTTTTATTTGAACTGAGATATGAGATATGGTTTGCTCTTTCAGATACGTCATATTTGTCTTTGTCACTTGTTACGTATTACAGAAAAATAATAAAATGGAAGTTAATTTCAGTTTTATTAAACTACAACTAACTTTTTCATTTAGTATAATGTTAATAGAGATATAGAATCTTTTGGAGAGTTAAATACCTTTACAACAGGGAATAGGATTCATAACTAAAATATATATATATAAACATTTTGACCAATGGTCATTTCGGACTCAGGGGGTCATAAGAAGGCCTCCTGTGAAGAAATTTTTTCAAAATTCGAAAGTCGGGTACAAATGAATGGGTAGACCAAATTCTTCGAGGTCTACCCAACACAAAAGGTATAATGTATGTAAATGTATTATAAATAAACCTAAATATTTAACTTAATTCCTGCTAATATTATCCATAAGATTTCACAACTTATATAAATTAATATCTATTATAAAATCAATACAAGATTCGTAATTAACAAAGCTTTCTAAATCCGATCAGCACGCGACGCAAAACAAGCAAAGCAGCAAATAAGCTTAAATTAAGCTTTATATTTTCAAGAATGGTTTCACAATAAATTATATGTACGTGATACTTTTGTATATAAAATATTAATGTTGTACTTTATTGTTTATTGATAGTTTAAAAAATATATGTGTAATTTGTTTACAATAATTTTATCACGTGTTAATTTAAAATTTATTTATAAGGATTTAAAAGTGTTTAGTCGTGCTAACAATTACTCCAAGTTTAAAGTGAAGAAAAGTATATTAGTCGGATGATTACGATGATGAAAATAGGATTATTTGTATAAAATAGACTCACATTATTAACACAACTTCTGAATACAGAAGTAAATTGAATAATTTTTATTATTTAACTATTTTTCTTTGGCGCTTTGACACATAACGTGGCGGAATTCTCAAAAAGTTTCAACATTATATAGCTACAGGTGAAACTGGTATGTTCCATATGTCTATTAATAATTTATCGGTTAAGAATTCTTTCTTATAGTTTTATGTACTTACAGCTTAACACTATGTACACGATTTTGTGAGTGAACAAAATATTATAATTGTGATTTATTGGAAACAAATTCAAATTATATACTGTATTTATACATTTGGGGCAGCATTGGTTTAACCATTGTTATGTAAAAAATTTATTAATAGAAAAATTGTAAAGTAAACGATTTCGGAATTCGTGAAGCCGCTTTTGAAGATACAATTAAATATTTTCGCGACAACATCGGTATTATATTGAACTTGGGGAAAAATTGTGAAGATATTATTTAGAGCTGAGAGAACGCAATCTTTTGCAGTTAATATTCACTCTGTTTTGCAATTTTAAAAAGCTATTTTCACAAATTTATCATATTAATATTTCGTTTAGGTTTAATGTTTTTTTTTACACAATTATAAGATAACACCAGTCAAGTAATAAACCCCATAACATAGTAACAAATCAAATGGAGTAATTAATTTGGACCTAAAATAAAGTAGGATGTAACATAGTTATTCAATTATGTAATGTTCTTTTTAGAGCGCTTCCTAGTTAGCCTTTGGGAATTATCTATTCAAGGGATAATTCTTTTGTATGAAATTGAAGTTGGAAATCTCGTCGCCTCGGCCTTTCTTGTGCCAGTACTTACATAAATAATTTTGTAGAGATCTTATTAAACAGATTAAGTTTTAAAGTTTACTTACATCTTAATAAAAAAGTTATTAAAAAACATATTTAAAGTATTATAAATATAAATAATATTACTGAATTAATATAAAATATATAACTATTTAATAAAATAAACATTAACCAAACTAATATTTGTCATTAAAAATCTAATGAATTTAAAAAGAGAGAAAAACGATGTTTAAAATAATATAATATATAAAATCTGAATTTTATCCTGAATTAAATAATATATATATATATATATATATATATATATATATATATATATATATATATATATATATAAGAATGGAAGATAAAAAACGAATTCCAAATATGCACCAACAATTTTATATCGCCCTTTTATATCAATCTTTTTAATTTGCAATTTTCATACAGGAATTTGCTTGAAAAGATGCATGCAGCTATGATTGGTGTATTTTTTATTTGAACTGAGATATGAGATATGGTTTGCTCTTTCAGATACGTCATATTTGTCTTTGTCACTTGTTACGTATTACAGAAAAATAATAAAATGGAAGTTAATTTCAGTTTTATTAAACTACAACTAACTTTTTCATTTAGTATAATGTTAATAGAGATATAGAATCTTTTGGAGAGTTAAATACCTTTACAACAGGGAATAGGATTCATAACATGTATATGCGATACTAGAACACTGGGATTTAGTGTCCAATTCACGATTGGATTAATCGGTCTAGTACATTAAGAACATAAGAAAGAAAATATTTATTTTAACCAGCAAATATAATCTGAAGAATACAATCTCAATAAGACATATAAAATTATAGATCTCTACATATTACATATTTTACTACCTTACATTTTGTGTATTGAACCACATTGTGTGAATCACACACCACTATTGACAGCAAGAACAATAGACTCCTGCATCAGCTTTAATTGGAATTCTATTAAATTTTGCTATGAATACACAGTTATATTCCTCGAACGATCTAACTTTATCTACTGTATTTGTAAAATTATTTTAACAATAGTAATAGGAATTAAAAAAAAAAGTAAGAGTAAGATTGCCTTTCAAAGATATACATACACATATCACAATGTTTCCATAAACAAAGTAACTTAATTGAAATTTGAAAGTTTGATATATATTCATTCTATAGAAGATGCAAGAAGAATTTAATTTTGAGTTTAAAATTAACTCTTAACAAGCACAACTGTTCTTTTTTTTTATTTTACATCAAAATTAAAAAAAAAAAAATTATATTTAATATAATAACAGTATTGTTGTTTAAATTACCAGCAATAAAACCCTTACCGCGTGTAATGAACATGGTCGTATGAACATTAATAACTTTTTAGTTTTAATAAATAATTTAAAACTTGATTATGTTTTTATTTTGGTTTTAGTTCATTACCTCGTCTTCAAACAAATTATATTATTTATTTGAAAATTAATAAAATTTTATATTTTTTTCAGCTTCCCGCACTTTGCTATAACCAGTAAATAACTAATTCATATTCTTATTGGCTCGCACCAATCATCAGTTCATGGCATTTCTTAAATTACTTTTCATCATAACTAGAATTGCTTGATATTTTTTGTTAAATAATATGTAGCGTTATTGTAATATTATGAGTTACTTTGTTAGTTTTAGTATTAGTAAATTCGACCGAATTTGGAACACCCATTCTTAATGCTTTGTATTAAACGGATTTTCCAAAAATAGGTGTTAATATTAAAATGTCACCGCAATCAAAAGTTATTTAAGTAAGCAAGTAAAGTATTTTTGCTGTACTTATTTAGGAGGTTATTGCGAATGGGCCAGTAACTATACTATTAATATCTTAATATCTTCTACCTTTCAAAATTTTACTGAAAATTTACGAAGGTGTGTTCATTGATATATAAATAACAGATGTAGGTTTCAGTCTAAATTTATTTAATTTTTTTAACAATAAATAATAGATATTAATTTCAAATACATTATTTTCTTCAAGTTCTCAATTTGTGCCATGAATTCGAGGTGAAATTAGAAATTAGAAAGTACCAATGGTCGGTGTTATTTGAGATAAATCGACCATCTTAACATTTATTTTTCCTAGAAAAAGTAAATGTAGGATCATTCTATAACTGTAAATGTATATGTATTATTATATATAATAAAATCTTATAATTTTTAAATCTACAAATAATTAAACATCTTTTAAGGAAAAAAAGAAAGCCTTAATGACTATTGCGTAAATTCCAAGGAGATCAACACAAAGATAATTTAATCCAGTCAATTTCAGCACTTTAAAAAGCTCTAAGTTAAAAGAAACATTTAAATATATATTTTATGGCATCATCATTACAAATTGTTAATTTTATTGCACTTATCAGTATTAAAAAGTGTTAATTACGAACATAAAAAAAACAAAGCAATGCATGTCGTAATAATCGAAATTTAAGCCGTAATATGTGTCTCGGCACATTTATTTCTTTACTATAAAAGTCTTTAGACTCGATAACGATATGTGGCATTTGAAAAATTACACGTTTTCATTTAGATTCGGATTTTGAGTTAAAGAGATCACAAGTTAGGTTAGATAACTTTTATAACAGCTTTTTATACATTGTATTTTAAAATATACGTTCGTAATAGTGCTTAAATTATAACATACCTACATTTTTTTAGAATTTGCAAAATATAATTAAAGAATTACGGAGAATAGTCAGAGGCGGGAAATAGTAGGTAACAAGTATTATACGAGTATGTGTAGACAGGGGTAATGAACAATGTCATGTGAGTGTCAGAATTGTCGCCAGATTTTGAATTGCATTTCACTCCAACTTCGTGGTTGCAAGGTGACTTACAACACAAAAGCAGATTCATAATACGACGTCAGAATTTCGTATAATGCAAAGATAAGCATAATGTAATATTATGTACATTATGTTGTTTCTTGTTGTACTTGAATTTAATATTAATGTTTTGTTTTGTATTACGTCTTTTCGAAATAATTTTATAATATTTGCGGATATTGATTTTGTGCATAAAAGTCCTTCCGGATATAAACTGTCATTTTATAAGATTTATTGTAATATAATTAATGAGTCGATATTATTCAATAGAAATAATAACTTAAGATTAATCTTTACTCGTCTATTACATTTAATGTACACCTTAAGATATGAAAACGGATTTATTAAAAAAATATATATATTTATTTCATGTCTTAGTAACAAAACTAAAGGCATTTCATTATGTTTATTAAAAAAATATTCGCAAATATATTTTTAGGCAAAATATATATATAATATGAAACAAAGTTATAGAATAATTTCAAGCAATCTTGTATACAAATTATTACTTAAGTTTCCAGTTATTTATTTCTCATTTAGTTTTCCAAGAGTTTAGTATACATCAAAATAAAATACATTCGACATAAAAAGCCTGTAATATTAAAACTATGTTAAAAAAGAATTGCTCACCAAAAATTCCCTACCTTTAATAAAATAATGGAATGTCTCTCTTTACAATGATATCAGTTACAAGTTTTTTCACAAGATATCATGTTTATTGGAATAATAAAGTGTAGTATTCTTATATTCCGGAGCTGCCTATTATTATTATCAGACTGAAAGAATATATTCAACATTATTGAAAAGTAAATGTTTATTTTTACTATTGTAGTTTCTAATAAAATAGTGACACCGTCGAGAAACATTTTTAATTTATTTATATTATATGTTTAAAAAAAATATCGTGCCACTGACTTCATTCGCTCATAAACAAGTTTTTTAAGATATTTATTATTAAATTCCAAACAGAAATTCTTATCTGAAATTGTCTATGAACATGATAATCATACTATGCCTATTTAAATTTAACTAAAGGTGGAATAGAGGTAACAACCTGAACCTGGAGTCTGTTTCTGTCGTTTTACCAAGTAATCGTGTCCTCTTTCTCGGATAGTAGGTTAGGTTTCCTCATAAGTCTTTACGCATGTTTGTATTTTTAAGTTCAAAATAAAATTTCAAAGAAGATACATAAAGATTTAACAACAGTTATATTATATACACATCTATTTATGAATATATATTTATTTATAGATATAGATGTCAAAATTGGAGGTCATTTATTCAAAAAATTCCTAATAAATTTCAAATAGGTGTAGATGTCACTTTGATAAATAGAAAATATATAATTACGTTTCTTTTTTTAAAATAAATAAACGGCCATACAAACATTTACCCCCTTCCTTTTATTTTTACCAACTCCCTTTTGTACACCAAATAATACTTATTATTTTTCTTTATAAGTTCTATAATATATTTTTCTATTATTTTTTATAAAATACTTTTATGTTTAATAGCTTTTGTCTGAAAGAGTAACAACATCTTACAATCGTTTTATTATTTACAGTTCATTAAATTATATATGGTAGTACAAAATCAAGAAGCTCTTGCACTGAAATTATTTATGTGTAAACCATATATATATATGATAATAAAAAATCCTTTTGTTTGTATAAGCCCTAATATATATATAACATAATTTAGGGGCGCTGGATGAACATGAAAGGCAATAAAAAAATCTGTCTCCTTCAAAATACAACAGACACATCAAAATTGTTAATTATATTATTCAGATTGTCTGTGTTAGTTCAGAAAGTTCATAACAGTAACATTAACAAACGCTGAAACTATTAAAGGAATTTGTGCCGATTGACTGTTCTTTAAAGCCATAATTATAAATAGAGTATTGAAGTTATCATATAATTACATCATCATAAGTTATCATATAAAGACTCGTAAGTTTTGCAACTCCGTCGAAAGATAAATAAATAAATGTCATACCATGCTTTGAATTAAACTTTAAACTCAATATTAACAATACAGAATTAGTAAAATAGCTTCTAAAATTGCAAAATGAGGTGAATATTAAATGTAACAGGATTGCGTTGCTTCAGCTGTAAATTGTGGCTTCGCGAATATTTTATATATAATACCGAGGTCGTCACGAAAATATTTAATTTTGCCTTCGAGTGGGGATGCTTCGCATTTTGAAAGCGTTTTCTTTTAGAATTGTACTGTTATAGAAATATTTAGCATTACAATAAAAGTGCACCAAGTAAATCACATATCCGTAACAGGATAACGAATGCTTTTAGTACTTAATTATAAATTTCTTTTCTTTAAATCATATTACCGTTTTCCTTTCATATAATTTTGTAAGTAGCCTTAAGCTGTATTATTAGTATTACGTAAACAAATGTAGAAGTTAAGATAAGGAAAATGTGTAATTGAGAAATTTTCAATCTTAAATTTATATTTTTTCCAAAGTGTAATTATCATACATATTATATAAGTAATGCGTAAATTCAACCGCGTAATATTTCATAACGACAAAGACATATTATAAAAAAATTATATACCGGAATCTGTTATTGCCTGTATTTAGATGTGCTACAACAATTCTTTTAAAATATATTACAAGTCTTCTCTAAAATACTAATCCCCGGAGCTCAGGTAGTATAGATATGATGAAGAAGCAGTTGTGAAGTATTGTAACATTTTTAATTTAGAATTTGTGTAACTCGACTCAGCGGTTGGTCAGTTGAGGTTAACCTTACTCAAGGATCTTATTCAATATAAATAACTGAGTTAGAGTTGTCAACAACTCAAAGTCTTATATTGAATAAGATCCTTAATATTATGATCTCTTAAATTTAATCCATAGGGGCCACTGACAATGGACAAGTGAAGATATAGCTCCCTTTTTAGTCAGTACGAGAAGCCTGCACTCAAACACTTATTCTTCAAATATTAATTTATAGTGTAGAACAAATATATATAAAATTGTACATCACCAGATACCTTATGGAGGATTAGGCCTCACAAGCATTGCTATAAACTAAGTCAACTCCAATTGTCCAAAAAATACAAATACAAAATGTCGTACAAATGAACTTTTAAAGTGATTGGTCATAAAATTGAATTCAAAACAACAAATAAGCGAATATTGTTACTACCCCTTGCACAACATCAAACTAAATGTGAGTAAATTCTTAATTATTAGAAACGGAAATAATTAATTTAATAATATTAAACTAAAGAACTAAAGGTTTTTGGAAATAAATAAGTATTATTAACTGATAACATTTTAATATAATTTAAATATTATATATCAATATGACAACGTAGGCAGCATCTCAACATCTTAAACGATCAACAGCTACTGTTAAAAATATACAGCAGCTTGCTATCAATTTCTGTTATCTATACATAAGAATATCATTAAACTACATGAGAAAATAGTTTGATACTTCGAGGAATCTAAAGCATTCTCAAGCTGGCAACATCAAATTTCTAAAATAATGAAAAATGTCACAGATTATTAGTCTTTTGAATTACCTGTCAAAGCTAATTAATCAACCTAATCCTGTGATTCATGTCTGTACAAACGTCATGAAATTTTGAATGTGTAACGAAATATTAAAGACTGGACTGGACTGGATTAAAGGTTTATATTCATATACACAAGAGAAAGAATCTGGAAAAAATACATATAAGCGGATTATAAGCAGACGAGGGAAACAAAACCATTTATTGTTTTGTTGAAATTTCCATAAAGAGCAAACAAATCTTGTCAACACAATTATGGCTATAATGAAATATCGGGATTTAATATTTTTTTTTTTATTAAATTCTACCGACAATCTGTACAACACGACAACGACAATAAATATAAAAGCACAGTGATACGAACAGACTTTCCAAATACTATCAAAAATACGACCAATAAAAAATATCTGAGTTTAAATAAACCGTGCAAAGTTCTTTGGCAAATGTGATCATCGCTTAGCTTTAAGAGATACTTTGAAGTGGTCTGGTCTTAAGAAATATAACCGTATATTTTCATGGCTTATTATTTAATCTAAAAGTTTTGCTTGAGTATAGGTGAGTCAGTAATTAAAAAATATTTTGCAGAAGGAATAGATAGTTATTTATTAATATTTTGTTAATTGATATATTTCTTATTATCAATTTCAATTTTATATTTTTTTTAATAAAATACTTCTTGAAATTATTACTGCTACTTTATATATTTTTAAAATACTGTTTACAATATTTAGACAAAAAATATGAGAAAGTTAATAACCATGTTTTTATTAAAACTTATTAACAATCATAAAGTTTATAGTGTAACGGGACTGCAATATCTATAAAAAAAATATTTCATTATGTTTTTGCCTACAAAAGTAGGCTCATCATTTATATAAGTCTAAAATCAAGAATGAAATCGTCGTGTTTAATGTCATAGTGGTTCAATTTCTTGGCCATTTTTTCATGTTGAACACAACCAAATCCCTCAATCAATACTCCGAGAGCATCGTATGATTCCTAATCCATTAAAATCCAGGCCTCAAATATGTCTTATAAGAAAAACACTAGCGTCATTAGTAGATCGACCTTTTTTGAAACCCAAATTTTTATTTTATTAAAATGATATAAAAAACTCTAATATTAGTAGAGAAAAGTACCGAAAAAGTACAAGTACAAGTCATATATAATAATCTTTTATAAGATGCACATAGTTTAAATAAAACATTCTCAAGGCTAAGTTCAAAATAATCATCTAACAAACTTGTGAGTTAATAAAGTAACAGTAATAAAATGCTCCAGCTCTGCACAGGCTATTTAAAAAGTCCGTTCGGCAGTTCCTTCAGAATGAACTAACCACCTGGTGATGGTAAAATTAAACAATAATTCCTGATTTTGAAACCAATTCTCCGTACCACACATTATATGAATTTCATTTGTTTTCATAGAGAGTGAACTCTCTAAATATTAAAAAAATATATATATATTTTATTATATATTTAGTATTAAGTTACTTACAGTACTTTTTACGATTAGAATCGCTAAGCAATGGAGTGTTTCCTGTAAAATTATTAATTTATTGCCAGAGATTATTTTTTCTTTATTTTTTGTTGTTATTTATATTTAATATAACTTAACTTTATTGTTTTAATTTATAATTTATTGTTTAATTTAATTTAACTTTATTGTTGAGATCTTTATTGTATAACTTAAATATTTTTTTCAAAAAAGTTATGATTTCTTTTGAACCAGAAAAAATATTTTTAGTTATTTTTAATACCATGGTTTATTAGAATATAAAAATACATTTAAATTTACAACAAAAATAAGTAAAAACAAGTAAATAAAAGTATATATAAAAAGAAAGATATAAGAAAATAATTATTGCAATTGCAGAAATGTTTGTTTCAAAAATGTATGATAAATGTACTGAAAATTATAATATCCTTTGGTTGTAATTTATTTTCCTTTCTTTTCATTATAATATTATTTTAAATTACCCAATGCAAAATCCTTTTAAGTAACATGCACTGTAAAGAGCAATTACGTCTCATAAATCACAAGAGCAAAGACCGTGACGTTAAGTGTCATTACCTGCTGACATGAAGATGTTGTAATAATCTTGAAATTACACTTAAAATCAAGTGTTTCCTTCCAACTCGTACCTCAATTAAAAAGGAAATTATATTTTATTTTATAATCTATATAATACATATTATCTACACATATTATTTTTATTTCGATGAAGATAAAATCGAGACGGCTGAAATTAATTTTTATTTTTACTTATTTAATTTACCTTTGTAACAAAAAGGCTGTATAAGGCTCCGAATTTATGAATTTCTAAAAGTTTTGAATAAAAAAACAGAAATGCAATTTTCTAAGGTCGTAAGGTAGATAATAAATAACTTTTACTCCGCTGCAAAGAACACCACTGTGGGGAATATTTTCCCATATTTTTTTAAGGAATAATCTTCTGTTTCAGTGTGAACTTTGTCTTTCGTTGTGTTTTATGAAGCAACTCGGGATATATTTTCCTGATGAGCTAAGATATTTGTATAGAATCAGAGATTTGTCAATCCAAAAAAAAAAAAACAAATAATACTTTAAATAGTAGGAAAGATATTTCAGATTTGAAATATGAATAAGAAATGATTATAAATATAGATTTTGCATTGGGTAATTTAAAATAATATTATAATGAAAAGAAAGGAAAATAAATTACAACCAAAGGATATTATAATTTTCAGTACATTTATCATACATTTTTGAAACAAACATTTCTGCAATTGCAATAATTATTTTCTTATATCTTTCTTTTTATATATACTTTTATTTACTTGTTTTTACTTATTTTTGTTGTAAATTTAAATGTATTTTTATATTCTAATAAACCATGGTATTAAAAATAACTAAAAATATTTTTTCTGGTTCAAAAGAAATCATAACTTTTTTGAAAAAAATATTTAAGTTATACAATAAAGATCTCAACAATAAAGTTAAATTAAATTAAACAATAAATTATAAATTAAAACAATAAAGTTAAGTTATATTAAATATAAATAACAACAAAAAATAAAGAAAAAATAATCTCTGGCAATAAATTAATAATTTCACAGGAAACACTCCATTGCTTAGCGATTCTAATCGTAAAAAGTACTGTAAGTAACTTAATACTAAATATATAATAAAAAATATATATATTTTTTTAATATTTAGAGAGTTCACTCTCTATGAAAACAAATGAAATTCATATAATGTGTGGTACGGAGAACTGGTTTCAAAATCAGGAATTATTGTTTAATTTTACCATCACCAGGTGGTTAGTTCATTCTGAAGGAACTGCCGAACGGACTTTTTAAATAGCCTGTGCAGAGCTGGAGCATTTTATTACTGTTACTTTATTAACTCACAAGTTTGTTAGATGATTATTTTGAACTTAGCCTTGAGAATGTTTTATTTAAACTATCTACATCTTATAAAAGATTATTATATATGACTTGTACTTGTACTTTTTCGGTACTTTTCTCTACTAATATTAGAGTTTTTTATATCATTTTAATAAAATAAAAATTTGGGTTTCAAAAAAGGTCGATCTACTAATGACGCTAGTGTTTTTCTTATAAGACATATTTGAGGCCTGGATTTTAATGGATTAGGAATCATACGATGCTCTCGGAGTATTGATTGAGGGATTTGGTTGTGTTCAACATGAAAAAATGGCCAAGAAATTGAACCACTATGACATTAAACACGACGATTTCATTCTTGATTTTAGACTTATATAAATGATGAGCCTACTTTTGTAGGCAAAAACATAATGAAATATTTTTTTTATAGATATTGCAGTCCCGTTACACTATAAACTTTATGATTGTTAATAAGTTTTAATAAAAACATGGTTATTAACTTTCTCATATTTTTTGTCTAAATATTGTAAACAGTATTTTAAAAATATATAAAGTAGCAGTAATAATTTCAAGAAGTATTTTATTAAAAAAAATATAAAATTGAAATTGATAATAAGAAATATATCAATTAACAAAATATTAATAAATAACTATCTATTCCTTCTGCAAAATATTTTTTAATTACTGACTCACCTATACTCAAGCAAAACTTTTAGATTAAATAATAAGCCATGAAAATATACGGTTATATTTCTTAAGACCAGACCACTTCAAAGTATCTCTTAAAGCTAAGCGATGATCACATTTGCCAAAGAACTTTGCACGGTTTATTTAAACTCAGATATTTTTTATTGGTCGTATTTTTGATAGTATTTGGAAAGTCTGTTCGTATCACTGTGCTTTTATATTTATTGTCGTTGTCGTGTTGTACAGATTGTCGGTAGAATTTAATAAAAAAAAAATATTAAATCCCGATATTTCATTATAGCCATAATTGTGTTGACAAGATTTGTTTGCTCTTTATGGAAATTTCAACAAAACAATAAATGGTTTTGTTTCCCTCGTCTGCTTATAATCCGCTTATATGTATTTTTTCCAGATTCTTTCTCTTGTGTATATGAATATAAACCTTTAATCCAGTCCAGTCCAGTCTTTAATATTTCGTTACACATTCAAAATTTCATGACGTTTGTACAGACATGAATCACAGGATTAGGTTGATTAATTAGCTTTGACAGGTAATTCAAAAGACTAATAATCTGTGACATTTTTCATTATTTTAGAAATTTGATGTTGCCAGCTTGAGAATGCTTTAGATTCCTCGAAGTATCAAACTATTTTCTCATGTAGTTTAATGATATTCTTATGTATAGATAACAGAAATTGATAGCAAGCTGCTGTATATTTTTAACAGTAGCTGTTGATCGTTTAAGATGTTGAGATGCTGCCTACGTTGTCATATTGATATATAATATTTAAATTATATTAAAATGTTATCAGTTAATAATACTTATTTATTTCCAAAAACCTTTAGTTCTTTAGTTTAATATTATTAAATTAATTATTTCCGTTTCTAATAATTAAGAATTTACTCACATTTAGTTTGATGTTGTGCAAGGGGTAGTAACAATATTCGCTTATTTGTTGTTTTGAATTCAATTTTATGACCAATCACTTTAAAAGTTCATTTGTACGACATTTTGTATTTGTATTTTTTGGACAATTGGAGTTGACTTAGTTTATAGCAATGCTTGTGAGGCCTAATCCTCCATAAGGTATCTGGTGATGTACAATTTTATATATATTTGTTCTACACTATAAATTAATATTTGAAGAATAAGTGTTTGAGTGCAGGCTTCTCGTACTGACTAAAAAGGGAGTTATATCTTCACTTGTCCATTGTCAGTGGCCCCTATGGATTAAATTTAAGAGATCATAATATTAAGGATCTTATTCAATATAAGACTTTGAGTTGTTGACAACTCTAACTCAGTTATTTATATTGAATAAGATCCTTGAGTAAGGTTAACCTCAACTGACCAACCGCTGAGTCGAGTTACACAAATTCTAAATTAAAAATGTTACAATACTTCACAACTGCTTCTTCATCATATCTATACTACCTGAGCTCCGGGGATTAGTATTTTAGAGAAGACTTGTAATATATTTTAAAAGAATTGTTGTAGCACATCTAAATACAGGCAATAACAGATTCCGGTATATTATTTTTTTATAATATGTCTTTGTCGTTATGAAATATTACGCGGTTGAATTTACGCATTACTTATATAATATGTATGATAATTACACTTTGGAAAAAATATAAATTTAAGATTGAAAATTTCTCAATTACACATTTTCCTTATCTTAACTTCTACATTTGTTTACGTAATACTAATAATACAGCTTAAGGCTACTTACAAAATTATATGAAAGGAAAACGGTAATATGATTTAAAGAAAAGAAATTTATAATTAAGTACTAAAAGCATTCGTTATCCTGTTACGGATATGTGATTTACTTGGGGCACTTTTATTGTAATGCTAAATATTTCTATAACAGTACAATTCTAAAAGAAAACGCTTTCAAAATGCGAAGCATCCCCACTCGAAGGCAAAATTAAATATTTTCGTGACGACCTCGGTATTATATATAAAATATTCGCGAAGCCACAATTTACAGCTGAAGCAACGCAATCCTGTTACATTTAATATTCACCTCATTTTGCAATTTTAGAAGCTATTTTACTAATTCTGTATTGTTAATATTGAGTTTAAAGTTTAATTCAAAGCATGGTATGACATTTATTTATTTATCTTTCGACGGAGTTGCAAAACTTACGAGTCTTTATATGATAACTTATGATGATGTAATTATATGATAACTTCAATACTCTATTTATAATTATGGCTTTAAAGAACAGTCAATCGGCACAAATTCCTTTAATAGTTTCAGCGTTTGTTAATGTTACTGTTATGAACTTTCTGAACTAACACAGACAATCTGAATAATATAATTAACAATTTTGATGTGTCTGTTGTATTTTGAAGGAGACAGATTTTTTTATTGCCTTTCATGTTCATCCAGCGCCCCTAAATTATGTTATATATATATTAGGGCTTATACAAACAAAAGGATTTTTTATTATCATATATATATATGGTTTACACATAAATAATTTCAGTGCAAGAGCTTCTTGATTTTGTACTACCATATATAATTTAATGAACTGTAAATAATAAAACGATTGTAAGATGTTGTTACTCTTTCAGACAAAAGCTATTAAACATAAAAGTATTTTATAAAAAATAATAGAAAAATATATTATAGAACTTATAAAGAAAAATAATAAGTATTATTTGGTGTACAAAAGGGAGTTGGTAAAAATAAAAGGAAGGGGGTAAATGTTTGTATGGCCGTTTATTTATTTTAAAAAAAGAAACGTAATTATATATTTTCTATTTATCAAAGTGACATCTACACCTATTTGAAATTTATTAGGAATTTTTTGAATAAATGACCTCCAATTTTGACATCTATATCTATAAATAAATATATATTCATAAATAGATGTGTATATAATATAACTGTTGTTAAATCTTTATGTATCTTCTTTGAAATTTTATTTTGAACTTAAAAATACAAACATGCGTAAAGACTTATGAGGAAACCTAACCTACTATCCGAGAAAGAGGACACGATTACTTGGTAAAACGACAGAAACAGACTCCAGGTTCAGGTTGTTACCTCTATTCCACCTTTAGTTAAATTTAAATAGGCATAGTATGATTATCATGTTCATAGACAATTTCAGATAAGAATTTCTGTTTGGAATTTAATAATAAATATCTTAAAAAACTTGTTTATGAGCGAATGAAGTCAGTGGCACGATATTTTTTTTAAACATATAATATAAATAAATTAAAAATGTTTCTCGACGGTGTCACTATTTTATTAGAAACTACATTCATTCATTCACCTTCACGCCATATCCCTTGCGGGGTAGCCAGAGACGACGGAGCGCCAAACGCTACGGTCTCTGCATACCTCTTTCGCCTCGGCCACAGACATCAACTTCTTCATACATGCCCTCCGGGGGGTCCTCATGCTTTTTACGTGACCTTCCTCCAGTATCGTAGCTACTGTATTTTCGAAGGTCACTCGAGGGCTCCCCCTGTCTCTCTTACCGCTCACTTTTCCCATATAAATCTTTTTTACCATTCTTTCATCACTCATTCTTTCAACGTGCCCAAACCACCTGAGCACGTTCTTCTTCATTCTCACCGTGACATCTTCGCTAGTACCTGCCATTATTAGAAACTACAATAGTAAAAATAAACATTTACTTTTCAATAATGTTGAATATATTCTTTCAGTCTGATAATAATAATAGGCAGCTCCGGAATATAAGAATACTACACTTTATTATTCCAATAAACATGATATCTTGTGAAAAAACTTGTAACTGATATCATTGTAAAGAGAGACATTCCATTATTTTATTAAAGGTAGGGAATTTTTGGTGAGCAATTCTTTTTTAACATAGTTTTAATATTACAGGCTTTTTATGTCGAATGTATTTTATTTTGATGTATACTAAACTCTTGGAAAACTAAATGAGAAATAAATAACTGGAAACTTAAGTAATAATTTGTATACAAGATTGCTTGAAATTATTCTATAACTTTGTTTCATATTATATATATATTTTGCCTAAAAATATATTTGCGAATATTTTTTTAATAAACATAATGAAATGCCTTTAGTTTTGTTACTAAGACATGAAATAAATATATATATTTTTTTAATAAATCCGTTTTCATATCTTAAGGTGTACATTAAATGTAATAGACGAGTAAAGATTAATCTTAAGTTATTATTTCTATTGAATAATATCGACTCATTAATTATATTACAATAAATCTTATAAAATGACAGTTTATATCCGGAAGGACTTTTATGCACAAAATCAATATCCGCAAATATTATAAAATTATTTCGAAAAGACGTAATACAAAACAAAACATTAATATTAAATTCAAGTACAACAAGAAACAACATAATGTACATAATATTACATTATGCTTATCTTTGCATTATACGAAATTCTGACGTCGTATTATGAATCTGCTTTTGTGTTGTAAGTCACCTTGCAACCACGAAGTTGGAGTGAAATGCAATTCAAAATCTGGCGACAATTCTGACACTCACATGACATTGTTCATTACCCCTGTCTACACATACTCGTATAATACTTGTTACCTACTATTTCCCGCCTCTGACTATTCTCCGTAATTCTTTAATTATATTTTGCAAATTCTAAAAAAATGTAGGTATGTTATAATTTAAGCACTATTACGAACGTATATTTTAAAATACAATGTATAAAAAGCTGTTATAAAAGTTATCTAACCTAACTTGTGATCTCTTTAACTCAAAATCCGAATCTAAATGAAAACGTGTAATTTTTCAAATGCCACATATCGTTATCGAGTCTAAAGACTTTTATAGTAAAGAAATAAATGTGCCGAGACACATATTACGGCTTAAATTTCGATTATTACGACATGCATTGCTTTGTTTTTTTTATGTTCGTAATTAACACTTTTTAATACTGATAAGTGCAATAAAATTAACAATTTGTAATGATGATGCCATAAAATATATATTTAAATGTTTCTTTTAACTTAGAGCTTTTTAAAGTGCTGAAATTGACTGGATTAAATTATCTTTGTGTTGATCTCCTTGGAATTTACGCAATAGTCATTAAGGCTTTCTTTTTTTCCTTAAAAGATGTTTAATTATTTGTAGATTTAAAAATTATAAGATTTTATTATATATAATAATACATATACATTTACAGTTATAGAATGATCCTACATTTACTTTTTCTAGGAAAAATAAATGTTAAGATGGTCGATTTATCTCAAATAACACCGACCATTGGTACTTTCTAATTTCTAATTTCACCTCGAATTCATGGCACAAATTGAGAACTTGAAGAAAATAATGTATTTGAAATTAATATCTATTATTTATTGTTAAAAAAATTAAATAAATTTAGACTGAAACCTACATCTGTTATTTATATATCAATGAACACACCTTCGTAAATTTTCAGTAAAATTTTGAAAGGTAGAAGATATTAAGATATTAATAGTATAGTTACTGGCCCATTCGCAATAACCTCCTAAATAAGTACAGCAAAAATACTTTACTTGCTTACTTAAATAACTTTTGATTGCGGTGACATTTTAATATTAACACCTATTTTTGGAAAATCCGTTTAATACAAAGCATTAAGAATGGGTGTTCCAAATTCGGTCGAATTTACTAATACTAAAACTAACAAAGTAACTCATAATATTACAATAACGCTACATATTATTTAACAAAAAATATCAAGCAATTCTAGTTATGATGAAAAGTAATTTAAGAAATGCCATGAACTGATGATTGGTGCGAGCCAATAAGAATATGAATTAGTTATTTACTGGTTATAGCAAAGTGCGGGAAGCTGAAAAAAATATAAAATTTTATTAATTTTCAAATAAATAATATAATTTGTTTGAAGACGAGGTAATGAACTAAAACCAAAATAAAAACATAATCAAGTTTTAAATTATTTATTAAAACTAAAAAGTTATTAATGTTCATACGACCATGTTCATTACACGCGGTAAGGGTTTTATTGCTGGTAATTTAAACAACAATACTGTTATTATATTAAATATAATTTTTTTTTTTTTTTAATTTTGATGTAAAATAAAAAAAAAGAACAGTTGTGCTTGTTAAGAGTTAATTTTAAACTCAAAATTAAATTCTTCTTGCATCTTCTATAGAATGAATATATATCAAACTTTCAAATTTCAATTAAGTTACTTTGTTTATGGAAACATTGTGATATGTGTATGTATATCTTTGAAAGGCAATCTTACTCTTACTTTTTTTTTTAATTCCTATTACTATTGTTAAAATAATTTTACAAATACAGTAGATAAAGTTAGATCGTTCGAGGAATATAACTGTGTATTCATAGCAAAATTTAATAGAATTCCAATTAAAGCTGATGCAGGAGTCTATTGTTCTTGCTGTCAATAGTGGTGTGTGATTCACACAATGTGGTTCAATACACAAAATGTAAGGTAGTAAAATATGTAATATGTAGAGATCTATAATTTTATATGTCTTATTGAGATTGTATTCTTCAGATTATATTTGCTGGTTAAAATAAATATTTTCTTTCTTATGTTCTTAATGTACTAGACCGATTAATCCAATCGTGAATTGGACACTAAATCCCAGTGTTCTAGTATCGCATATACATGTTATGAATCCTATTCCCTGTTGTAAAGGTATTTAACTCTCCAAAAGATTCTATATCTCTATTAACATTATACTAAATGAAAAAGTTAGTTGTAGTTTAATAAAACTGAAATTAACTTCCATTTTATTATTTTTCTGTAATACGTAACAAGTGACAAAGACAAATATGACGTATCTGAAAGAGCAAACCATATCTCATATCTCAGTTCAAATAAAAAATACACCAATCATAGCTGCATGCATCTTTTCAAGCAAATTCCTGTATGAAAATTGCAAATTAAAAAGATTGATATAAAAGGGCGATATAAAATTGTTGGTGCATATTTGGAATTCGTTTTTTATCTTCCATTCTTATATATATATATATATATATATATATATATATATTATTTAATTCAGGATAAAATTCAGATTTTATATATTATATTATTTTAAACATCGTTTTTCTCTCTTTTTAAATTCATTAGATTTTTAATGACAAATATTAGTTTGGTTAATGTTTATTTTATTAAATAGTTATATATTTTATATTAATTCAGTAATATTATTTATATTTATAATACTTTAAATATGTTTTTTAATAACTTTTTTATTAAGATGTAAGTAAACTTTAAAACTTAATCTGTTTAATAAGATCTCTACAAAATTATTTATGTAAGTACTGGCACAAGAAAGGCCGAGGCGACGAGATTTCCAACTTCAATTTCATACAAAAGAATTATCCCTTGAATAGATAATTCCCAAAGGCTAACTAGGAAGCGTTCTAAAAAGAACATTACATAATTGAATAACTATGTTACATCCTACTTTATTTTAGGTCCAAATTAATTACTCCATTTGATTTGTTACTATGTTATGGGGTTTATTACTTGACTGGTGTTATCTTATAATTGTGTAAAAAAAAACATTAAACCTAAACGAAATATTAATATGATAAATTTGTGAAAATAGCTTTTTAAAATTGCAAAACAGAGTGAATATTAACTGCAAAAGATTGCGTTCTCTCAGCTCTAAATAATATCTTCACAATTTTTCCCCAAGTTCAATATAATACCGATGTTGTCGCGAAAATATTTAATTGTATCTTCAAAAGCGGCTTCACGAATTCCGAAATCGTTTACTTTACAATTTTTCTATTAATAAATTTTTTACATAACAATGGTTAAACCAATGCTGCCCCAAATGTATAAATACAGTATATAATTTGAATTTGTTTCCAATAAATCACAATTATAATATTTTGTTCACTCACAAAATCGTGTACATAGTGTTAAGCTGTAAGTACATAAAACTATAAGAAAGAATTCTTAACCGATAAATTATTAATAGACATATGGAACATACCAGTTTCACCTGTAGCTATATAATGTTGAAACTTTTTGAGAATTCCGCCACGTTATGTGTCAAAGCGCCAAAGAAAAATAGTTAAATAATAAAAATTATTCAATTTACTTCTGTATTCAGAAGTTGTGTTAATAATGTGAGTCTATTTTATACAAATAATCCTATTTTCATCATCGTAATCATCCGACTAATATACTTTTCTTCACTTTAAACTTGGAGTAATTGTTAGCACGACTAAACACTTTTAAATCCTTATAAATAAATTTTAAATTAACACGTGATAAAATTATTGTAAACAAATTACACATATATTTTTTAAACTATCAATAAACAATAAAGTACAACATTAATATTTTATATACAAAAGTATCACGTACATATAATATATTGTGAAACCATTCTTGAAAATATAAAGCTTAATTTAAGCTTATTTGCTGCTTTGCTTGTTTTGCGTCGCGTGCTGATCGGATTTAGAAAGCTTTGTTAATTACGAATCTTGTATTAATTTTATAATAGATATTAATTTATATAAGTTGTGAAATCTTATGGATAATATTAGCAGGAATTAAGTTAAATATTTAGGTTTATTTATAATACATTTACATACATTATACCTTTTGTGTTGGGTAGACCTCGAAGAATTTGGTCTACCCATTCATTTGTACCCGACTTTCGAATTTTGAAAAAATTTCTTCACAGGAGGTCTTCTTATGACTTATGACTTATATATATATATATATAAGAATGGAAGATAAAAAACGAATTCCAAATATGCACCAACAATTTTATATCGCCCTTTTATATCAATCTTTTTAATTTGCAATTTTCATACAGGAATTTGCTTGAAAAGATGCATGCAGCTATGATTGGTGTATTTTTTATTTGAACTGAGATATGAGATATGGTTTGCTCTTTCAGATACGTCATATTTGTCTTTGTCACTTGTTACGTATTACAGAAAAATAATAAAATGGAAGTTAATTTCAGTTTTATTAAACTACAACTAACTTTTTCATTTAGTATAATGTTAATAGAGATATAGAATCTTTTGGAGAGTTAAATACCTTTACAACAGGGAATAGGATTCATAACATGTATATGCAGAAACTAGAACACTGGGATTTAGTGTCCAATTCACGATTGGATTAATCGGTCTAGTACATTAAGAACATAAGAAAGAAAATATTTATTTTAACCGATAAATTATTAACAGACATATGGAACATACCAGTTTTACCTGTAGCTATATAATGTTGAAACTTTTTGAGAATTCCGCCACGTTATGTGTCAAAGCGCCAAAGAAAAATAGTTAAATAATAAAAATTATTCAATTTACTTCTGTATTCAGAAGTTGTGTTAATAATGTGAGTCTATTTTATACAAATAATCCTATTTTCATCATCGTAATCATCCGACTAATATACTTTTCTTCACTTTAAACTTATTATTTGCCATCAAAAGTACGGTTTAATCGTGGGAGAGACCTATCTTTGTTAGCATGTTTAGTGCTAACAACATTTGTATTTGAAGGTTGTTCCTCACTGGGAAAAATAACAAAAGAAGTACGTAAGTATTTGAACATACAAGCTATTGCTTTAATGAATATTAAACGATAATTTTATTACTTTGATTATATTTTAACACAATTTGTTAATGTGGTTTTCACTTGCCACCAACTTCAGTCATGGTATAGGTTGGTGCAGAAAACACTTTTTCTAATAACTTTTATTGATTCGAACAAAACTTTTAAAAACCGTCTGTAGAAAAAAAGTATACTTTGAACTTAAATAAATTGGATGTCGTAAAAGGTTCTTCAACATTTTGCTATTAAATCACCAGTTGTAGTATTATTTTTCGTTTAAAAATATTTCTTTATATTCTAATAGATGTCTATTCATTGTACAATAATATTACTAGTCACATTTCGATCAAATGTATCATCTTACATACCTACACACTGTCTGACGAATAGAAGATAAATATTAAATTAATCGTGACATGTTTGTAAATCCAATCATTACCAAAGAAAACTTTTGATATATTATTTTTTATATTTATATGTAGGATTTTTTTTACATTTTAATTAAATGATTGTGAGAATACATTGGGTTGAGACCACACTGATAACTCTGGATTTTTCTTGATATTATAAGTAATTGTTTTTTTTTCTATTTTTGGTTTGTTTTTATAAAAACTCTTTAAAAATGGTTTTGGTAATAAATCCGTCTGTCATTCAAACTGTATAATTTTATTTTTTTATAGCTCTTAGAGTTTGCTGGGTTTTGCAAGACTTAATTTAAATATCTTCTTTTTAAACATCTTTTTAATATTTTTTAAATATTGATAAGATCGATGTGGAAAAATATATTTAGAACTTTATTTCCTCACATGGGTATATCAATTATTATAATCTAGATAAATACTATAGATAAATGCGATTTTAAGAAGGGATGCTTAAATTACATTTTACAAATATTTTTTTTTGTGTCTTTTAATAAACAAAACTTTTTTTATTAATTTAATCTCAAAAAGGTAACTATAGTTATATAAAATTAAATAATGTTATTCGAAATTTCGTTAAAAATATTTTTGTAAGTCCTTACATTTATGAATTTTTAAGAATACTATTAAAAACCTCCCTTATTTATCGTGACTCTACTCCGAGTCGTGACAGTGCGTACTTCTCTTCCACTAAGTCATTTGTCATCTCAGTAACTTTGAACCGATGTCAACAAAGAAGAAAGCACTTAATTCGTTCTGTATGTATTATTTTTAATGTATTTTTGGTATACTTTATTTGTGAATTCTTTTTGATTTAGTTTATTTTAACTTTTAAGCGGTCCCTTAAAAATATGGTAACCAAATTAGGATCTTTAAAATGATGAATTCTTTATTAATAATATATATTTTTCATATTTTTTTCTATCTTTCATCTGATTTACAAAAAGTGTAAATTTTATGGCTTTAAACTATGGCTCTAGTTAAACACTTATTGATTATGTCATAAAATTATTTTTTTAATATTATTTATTATGATATTATTTTAAATATATCATGTTTGAAGTCGGTGTCAACCATGGATCATTAATAAACTTGAGAATGACGTCTGAAATATATTAACTTTACGCTGTCTCTCCCGCTTTTTCCCGCGTCTATGCCTCATTTCAGTCTTACGTCATGAAATGCTTTTTGAAAGCAGCGAGAAGTGTTTTGATGGTTAGTACCGAAATCCTTTGCACAAATCACTTTGTATTGAGAATTTCCTTCTTACAATAGATTTATTCGGTCACATCTTCACAATAATACTGTTATACACTTATAATTAAATTTGAACTATCAAAGCATTATTTTCCGTACTTTATTCCTTTGGTCAATAATCATTTAATATGTTTATTTAGTATTAGACTCATATTACTTTATTAATTGGTATGTTTAAATCAGTAAATAAAGAGTTAGCCTCCATTGAACACTATCTGTTTTAAACAAACAATTTATTACAAATTCTGAAATTTATGTATAAACAATTCTTAATAAGGGATTCGTTTTATGACTTAATATAGTGATTGGGCCTTATCTCCACGTTAAAAATAACATTTCTTTTTAGGTTATTTGTTACAATAATTTTTTTAAGTATTTCAACAACGCTATATTACTTCATTGCAAATAACTGAGTCCTAAGAAAGTAAGGTGGAAAGATTTTAAAATAAATTCAGCTAAATTTATTTCAGCACTTAATACAAATTCCACACTCACGAGGCAAATAATTCCTTCACGTTCACTGTTCTTGATGAAGATTAAAGACCTTTTCATTGTTATCTTCTAAATAATTTATTTTTTCCTTACTTTATCTAGATACTATGTACAATGAAAATCAAATAAAGAGATAAATATCTATAAAGTGCTTGATGGCGTAGCTTTGATTTACAATTCTTTATATATAATTTTTTATTTAACAAAAAGAGTATAACAGTTTCAGGATTAGGTCACTGGATGTAGATGCATTTAATTTTGATTAACATCTTTAAATTATTTCTTATAATATGTATATCATATCCTAATATTATAAATTGATTCTAGATTTTTGCTGCATTGATTAGGCGTCGTATTATCTATAAAATTATAAAACCTGCTCAATCGTACATTTCTAATGAAATCTTAAAATTTTTATTACATTGGTTAGTCCGTCAAACTTTTGTATCAATATTATTCTAGGAACCCTATTGTTCTAAGAACCCAATTTTACTTGGGAATATTTAGATAATACGCTCAAGAGATTTACTTCTAATTAGCTAAATGAAATGTCTTTCATTTGGGTAGACCTTGAAGAATTCGGTCTGCCCATTCATTTGTACCCGACTTTCGAATTTTGGAAAAATTTCTTCACAGGAGGTCTTCTTATGACCCCCTGAGTCCGAAATGACCATTGGTCAAAATGTTTATATATATATATATATATATATATATATATATATATATATATATATATACATATGCGTGCGTGCGTCCAGATTCGACTTTGTCAGCACGACAGCGGCCGCAGTTTCGCTCGGATCGCTTTCAAACTTTTCACAAAAATCAACCATCTAAAATTGAAGGTGAAGTTCGTTAACCAGAGAAATCCGGCTACAGGGGGCGCTAGGGCCTCACTTTTTCTGATTTCAGTTTTTCGACCATAGCTTTTTCCCTATACAAAGAAGATCAATCGCGTTCATATCATATGATGTCGTAGGGGTGGGGGTAAAAAAACCGAAAATTTTTGGAAAAAAATTCATAACTTTTTTCTGGTAAACATTCTTACATCACAAGTATTTTTAATAGAAAGGTTATTTTTTACTCTAAATTTAGGTACCAAAAGTTTTTCCGTAGAAGGTACCGTTTCCGAGAAAAAAAATAAAAACCACTTTTAGCTTGAATATTTAAGGTAGGTAAAAGCACGGCAACTTTTTTCTGGTAAACATTCCCTCCTCGCAAATATTTTTAATAGAAAGGTTATTTTTTACTCTAAATTTAAGTATCAAAAGTATTTCCAAAAAAGATACCTTTTCCGAGAAAAAAAATAAAAACCGCTTTTTGCTTGAAAATTTTTGATGTAAACAACGGCATCATGTGTTATTCTTAGGTAGTGAGTTATATTTTAAACGAGTTAAACACGAGGTCTACCCACGCGTGTCCCCCTGCGGGCACGGATTTTTTGGTATTGGTATAGTTTTTTATTTACAGGTTTAAAACAGCAATAAATTTATTTAAGATTTATATAATTAACTTAAAGTCAAAATTCTGTAGATAAACCTTTATTAACCTCCATTTGTAATTTGAGGTTTAAAAAACTTCAATATATTTGACCTTATATACATTTATTTATAAATTAAAAAGATGAAGATGTTTGTCTTATCCTTGTCTATATATTTTTGTGTCAAAAAGACAAAGGCTATTTAATTGAATACTTAGATTAAAGAGTGTGTTTTACTTCGTTAATTTACAGAAGAAATATAAACTTATACGTAATTATTTCATACTACGTTCATGAATTTATCGAAGTATTTTTATCTAGGTGATATCATTTTCCTAAATTCAGATAAAGGTTTTCAGAATACACATAATTTCTATACAAGTATTATAAGCCTTACCTAAATAAACTGAGTGACTAAAACACCTTCGGATAAAAATGTATTTTATATATTTAGTATTTTTTAGGTGATTTAAAACGTTTCCTTGAAATATTTGAAATATTATTTATAACTTGTTTCTTTTTCTTGTACTTCAGAATAGACTTATTTTACGAAACCTACCTGTAGTTTACGAAATATGAAAAATATAAAAAGGCATTTGTATTATTGAGGTAAATTTTGGGAAAATATAATTTTCAAAACTTATACTAACAACAGCTTTATATTATAAAAGTAGTTCACATAAATAATATTCACGTCGCAACGTTCATTGTCAGTTTTTTTATCTATCTTTTATAACACGTTAATTTGACATTTTATTTTATTCAATATATATAGTATACAATGCTTCATTAAATTCTTATGTTAATTTATAATTTAAATGATAATATAGTTACAATAATAATATAGTAAGTGACAATTCTTATTTAGACTTTAAAACAATCATGAAAGGATAGCCGCTTCAAATTAAAAGATAGCTGCAGTAATTTATTTTTTGTTATTTGTTGAATTCATTTTTAAATAAATAAATTATAGGTATCATTATTGTAACATATTTAAAATGTTATTCTAAGTAATTGCTATGGCTTAATTGGAAAAACGTATTCATATCTACAACCTCGTGCAATTATGAAAGAGATATTTATTATATATCATAGTAATAATTTGATAAGGGATTTAAAAAACATACAGAATTTATATTTATTTATATAGGTGGTAGAGCCTAGCTGTAGTTATCTGACTGCAGCTCGTAGTGGGCTGGCTCGACCGGGGAAGGACCACCCTCTCACAGAAGACCGACGTGTAGTAACCAAATTAATTTGGTTATGTTTCGTCGGTGAGTGAGAGAATCCGGAAGCCCAACCCCCCCCCCCCCCCCCCCCACGCCAAACATGAAAGCGATGCCTACAAGAAAAATACCCCAGGAGGGTACCGGCTTTGATGAAGCCGGGGACCCCCTCCCCGAGCAAAATCGGGGAAATGATTCTCGGATTTTGCTCGGGCTGCCCGTCGTATCTGGGGCGGGCAAAGTATCGCCTTTTGTGTTTTATGAGGGCAAACGACGAGTCAACGCAGCGGCACCCCGACCCACTCTAAATGTGGACTTTTGCAACATCCGGGGACTTCATTCCAACTTGAACGCCGTCCATTATCATCTGGAGACGGCGCAGCCGGCCTTGTTGTTTCTGACGGAAACGCAGATATCTCGACCTAGCGACACAGCGTACCTGTCATACCCCGGGTATAAACTAGAACACCATTTTATACCACACGCCGGGGTATCTGTGTTCGTAAGGGAGGATATCTGCTACCGTCGCCTTCAGGTTTTTGAAGGTCGGGACCTGTCTATACTCTGGCTACGCGTGGACATGGACGACCATGTCAGAGTCTACGCGTGCCTCTACAGGTCCCATAGTGGTAATGCAGAAACGGATCAACTCATGGGCCATGTTCAGGCGAAGATTGACGATCTGCTTTCACAGACTCCCACCGCCGAAGTCGTAGTCCTAGGGGACTTTAATGCGCACCATGCCGATTGGCTAGGGTCACGTGCCACCGACTGCGCGGGGAGATCTGTGTTTGACTTTGCTCTGGCAAATGGTCTGTCCCAGCTGGTAAAGACGCACACTCGTCTACCGGACGTGGACAGCCACACGCCCTCTTTGTTGGATCTTCTGCTGACTACACATCCAGAAAAGTACCAGATCACTGTCGAGGCTCCCTTAGGTTCCTCTGATCACTGTCTGGTACGGAGTGTAGTGCCCATTCAACGGTCGGCTCGCACAACACCTGCGACTCGACGCGTTTGGCACTACAAGTCAGCGGATTGGGATGGAATGCGGTCCTTTTTTGCATCCTACCCATGGGGGCCGATTTGTTTCCCTTCCGACGATCCTAGTGACTGCGCTGCGGCTGTAGCTGATGTGATACTACAGGGCATGGAACTATTTGTACCAAGCTCTGTGGTACCACTTGGTGGCAGATCGCGGCCTTGGTTTGATGCGTCTGTCAGGGCTACAGCAGCTGGCAAACGGCAGGCTTATCAAGCTTGGGTCAATGCGTTAGTCACTAAGGATCCGAACTCTAGAGTTCTGAAGAGGAAATATAATCGTGCCTCCAGATTCTTCAAACGGCAAATCGCTAGAGCAAAGTTCAAGCATGTCGTCAAAATTGGGGATCAGCTGGCAAAGTACCCGCCTGGCACGCGCAAATTTTGGGCGCTTTCAAAGGCCACTCTGGGAAACTTTAGCCAGCCGTCCCTACCGCCGTTGCACATGGGGAATGACTCTCTGGCCCACACGGCAAAAGAGAAAGCCGATCTCTTGGGCACTCTTTTCGCCTCCAACTCGACTTTGGACGACCAGGGGAAGACACCGCCTATCATCCCGCGGTGTCAGAGCTCAATGCCGGAAATAGTTTTTCGGCAGAAAACTATTAGGCAGTCTCTATTTTCCTTGGACGTTCATAAGTCGAGTGGGCCGGATGGTATTTCTCCATTGGTGCTACGAACGTGTGCCCCTGAGTTGACTCCAGTGCTAACGCGTCTATTTCGGTACTCCTACCTTAAAGGCGTAGTCCCGGTCACATGGAAGCGTGCCCTTGTCCATCCGATCCCTAAAAAAGGTGATAGCTCGGAACCAGCTAACTACAGACCTATCGCCATTACCTCTCTGCTCTCCAAAGTAATGGAGAGCATTATCAATAAACAGCTCCTAACCTACCTCGAGGATCACCAGTTGGTCAATGACCGGCAATATGGCTTTCGCCATGGTCGATCGGCTGGTGATCTTCTGTTGTATCTCACACACCGTTGGGCAGCTGTTATTGAAAGCAAGGGAGAGGGTCTGGCAGTTAGTTTGGATATGGCAAAAGCCTTTGATCGTGTATGGCACAAGGGGCTTCTTTCGAAGCTACCTTCCTATGGGCTTCCCGAGAGTTTATGCAAGTGGATCACCAGCTTCCTCACTGGGCGGAGCATACAGGTCGTTCTCGACGGTTTTTGCTCGGACCCCAAGCCCGTGAACGCTGGTGTACCCCAAGGCTGCGTGCTATCCCCAACTCTGTTCCTCCTGCACATTAATGATATGTTGGATATCTCCAACATACATTGTTATGCGGATGACAGCACTGGGGATGCGGTGTATTCCGGCCGTGCAGGTCTCTCTCGGGAAAACGTCGACGAGTGCCGAAAGAAACTTGTGTCTTCTATAGAGACTTCCTTGGGGATGGTCTCTGAGTGGGGTGAACTGAACCACGTTCAGTTCAATCCCCTGAAGACACAAGTTTGCGCGTTTACCACTAAGAAAACCCCATTTGTCGTATCACCGCTCTTCGAGAGCACCCCCCTCATTGCCTCGCCAAGTATCAGAATACTGGGTCTCGACATTTCGAGCGATTGTCAGTTTCGTGGTCATCTGGAGAGCAAGGCCAAGTTGGCCTCGAAGAAATTGGGAGTGATTAATAGAGCAAGGCAGTATTTCAAACCTGGCCAAAGACTTGCGCTCTATAAGGCGCAGGTCCGGCCACACATGGAGTACTGTTCTCATCTCTGGTCCGGATCACCCCAATATCAGCTTCTACCATTTGACCGCGTACAACGGAGAGCCGCTCGGATTGTCGGGGACCCGGTGCTCTGCGAACGGCTGGACTCTTTGGCATTGCGTAGAGACGTGGCTTCTTTGTGCGTCTTCTACCGCATTTACAACGGGGAGTGTTCCGAAGAACTATTCGATCTGATGCCTGCCGCCGAATTTCATCACCGCACAGCGCGCCATCGACTTCTTTACCATCCCTACCACCTGGATGCGTGGCGACCTTCCACTGTGCGGTTCTCAAGGACTTTTTTTCCACGTTCCACTCGCTTGTGGAACGAACTCCCTTCGGCGGTATTTCCAGATCGGTACGACATGGGTACCTTCAAAAAAGGCGTCTACTTCTACCTACAAGGCCGGCAACACTCTTGTAAATCCTCGGATGTTGCAAGAGTTCATGGGCGGCGGTGATCACAAGTCATCTGTGACCCGCCAGCTCGTTTGCCCTCCTCTTCCATAAAAAAAAAAAATAAAAATAGTTAGTTTAATTATAGAATGCGTTTCTACACAACAACCTTGTGCTTGTATTTCAATCATCTATATTGGTTATATAACAATAAGTTACAAAAGTATTACTTTAAAAATAGCATATTATGGTTAAGTTGTATTAACATTAAATATAACATAGGACATTAAATTAAAGGACAGGCTCTTAACGTAAACAACTTAACAACAGAACTTAATACTCTTTCTACACCTATATAAACAATTTTCTTATTTCTTATGAAATAAACGTAAATAAAATATAAAAAATGTATATTTTTATAGACTTAAATATTGTCAACAAATCCACAATTATTATCGTAAATCGTTTACCTGGACGTAAGAGTACAGAAGTTTCAAGCTTTGGATATAATGGAAATTAGTAATCAAATTCTCACGAATCGGCAATTTGTGCGAGTAACAGAATATTATCGAACTTACTACTCTCTGGATTATTGCAAATTTCGCCATAATTGAAATGTCTTTCCCCTCCTGTAACAATGTCATTGAAGGTAAATTCTTATAATATATATTACTAACAACAAAATTATACATTACAAACAATATTCTACACAATTATTGTAAAAAGTTAAAATAATTGATGTTAATTTAGTCTTAGGTGTTATTGTGAAATAGTTTTTTATTTGATTAAAAATTTTATATTACCACAAAAGCAAAATCAAATTATTTGTTGACTTTAGTTGTTGTTCCCAAATATTTCTGCTATTTCATCAATTTAGGAGCTATATCTAAATATATTTTTTAACATTATACCTATGCATATATACCCATTGTGTGTCAATTTCTTACTTTGGATGTAGAAAATAATATTTTCATTATTCGTTCAGTATTCTACATACGAGGATCTTTGTTGTCTTTTGAATATATTCAACATAACCTGTTTTGATAAGCTTTGAAGTTAACGTAATATAAACTGTATAACATTATATAAAGAACAGACTTATTAACTTTCGAATAAATTATATTAAAAAAATTAAGAGACTTTACGTTACTTATTTATTAAATATATTATACCAGTTATTTTGTAAATAACGTAATAAAGTACTATCAGAAAAAAATATTACAAACCTTCTTCTCGTAACCTTCTTTGTGAGTTGTTTCAGATTAGTGTTATGTAAGCTGGAAACGACTTACTAGATATAGGGAAAGGGGGGCATAGCGGGGCCACGGGGCAAAGCGGGGCGCGCTGTACATAGCTTGAAGTAAACGCTGTACGAACTGTCAGATGCGTCGCTATGATTGATCTTTAGACAGCATGGGACCTTCATAAGCTAGCTACGCCCTTTCGGCAAGTGTTCGTGTGATATAAACAAAAATATCAAAACTAGTGTTTTTCTTAAAATTTTTAGTGAAATTGAATATCAATTCTTTCTAAAACGTATTTATGTACAGTGGTGTGTTATAGTTTATTAGGAATCAAATTCTCTGCTGATTTTTTAATCAAAAAGCACACGGTGATTGAATGAAAGGTAAGATGGCATCAGTTTCTCTTTAATTTTGGCCAAGCCGGTGGGGCATAGTGGGGTATGATGCCCGGGGCAAAGCGGGGTACTCACACAAAAGCCCCACTTTGCCCCGTTTTAAAGACTTCTAAGTAGTAATATTTTTTTTTTACGTTTTTAGCTAATATGGTGCGCACATATAAGAGGAAAACTGAACAACATTCCTGGTCTATGAAACAAGCTGTACAATTTTGACTCGTAACATTACACAACTATTGCAAAAATAACACAATTGGATATGAATATGCAAACTCCTCCTAGGCAGCCTTCTCCACAACCTGGTTGTTCGTGGATGGTCCAGACAAACAAACTACAGAACAAATAATGGCGGTGAAGAATGAAAAAAGAAAAAATAATACTATTTAGTTTGGAAATTGTGTTTCGTTATGACCACCCCACAATGCCCCATAGGCAACCCCACTTTACCCCTATGCACGGGGCATAGTGGGTCAAATGCCTTTATTTACTTAAGTGTTCACATCTCTTACATTAATTATGTTATCAACATAAATGTCTCCATAGTAATTCGAAATGAATTAGGCTATGATTTAAAGTTAACACCTTTAATTTAATCACATAGTTTTTTTTTTTAGAAATGTTTAAACATTAAGTACCCCACTCTGCCCCCCCTTCCCCTACTAGTTTGCAAAGTGAAGAGTTAATGAACTAAACATTGTATGTTTAGCCTAAAGTCCACCTTTAGCTTTTTTTTTCCTTTTTGTCAATAAAAATAAAATACAATGTGTCTACAATAAAGTATATAACTTATATGGATTCACTGAAGTACTAACAACAAAATTATACATTACAAACAATGTAGACATTTATACATTATACATTACAAAAAAAGCATGTTAATCATGAGTACCAATAATATTAAAAATATAGTACAATTCTATTAACTGTTGCACTATTCATTTGTTCCCATCATAATGTTGTGTACAGTATTACTATTATTATGTACTAAGGTTCGCAAGCGTTGTTTGGCATGTAAGGAAGTAAATAGTGTTTCTGTAATATTCAGCAAAACAAACAAGGGTTTTTTTTTTAACCACCAACAGATATTTATACTTACATCAAATAAAATAAAATTAGTCTAAATATTTTTCGTATTTCAGTCACAATTATTTTTACAAGTCATTAAATAATTCTTTAAAAAAGCCGATTTCTAAAAAAGTTTATAATAAAAGATTGTGAAAACAATTTACAATAAAAGCAGATAAATTTATTTCAACCCTTAAAAAAAAAAATCATACTCACTAGGAATTTAATTACTTCACGTTCACTTGTATTGTTCTAGACTGAAGACTTTTTATTCCTGTCGTTTAATAATATACTTTCTATTCTCTTTACTTTGGTGACCAACGATACAAAGGAAATCCGATAAGACAAAAAATACTTTGAGAAAATGTACGGGTATGTAACAAAAGGAATGTCATGGTCTGAAGAATAAGACACTCGGCTTTATATGGTTAAGTTTTGTTAAACTTTAGTTTCTCGTGTTAATATTTGAGACGTTTAAGGTAGACTACTATTTTAGACTAATAATGGTTTAGTGATAGTGGTACCAATAAAAGCAACTGTTACTCATTATTACTTGATAGCATTGAGATTTGAAGTTCAAGAGTTCTTATTATGGATTAAACGAAATATCTTTTTTATTTTAGAATACAATAGTTTATTTTAGATGTCTAAATTTATTCCGAAAATCTATTCAGCGTTTTATAAATGAAATTTTTATTAAGCTAAAACAACATTTTGAAATAAGAAGAGGAATTGTTTTGTCTGAATACTATTATATTACACGCACTGCTAAAAGCAAATTAATTATGTAATTTTATTCACCTAAAATTGAGATTGCGGCAGCCATTCTGTAATATTATGAACTTCAAAATTATGAAATATAGAAACTACCTTGTTAAATATTTGTATATATAATATAAGTAGTACTCAGAAAATACTAGTTATAAAAACTAAATAGTAGAAGAACTTCAGTTGACGTGAAAGGTTCTATTGAAACATTCTTTAAAGTTTGTTAATTAAGTGTGTAATGTACTTATAAGGCTTAATGACCTTACTAAAAAGTAGGAAGGTGCTTTATATAAAATATTTCGAATACATGTGGTGTGTGGACTCAGACTTGGGTTTTATATGTAATTACAGTGTGAAATTATCTATAAATTTTTTCTGCCAATTTAAAATATATTTTATATTAACATTTTCTTGTATATTAAATATTTAAAGTATAAAACTTATTATAAGTACATGTAAGTGTAACCTTTAACTAACTAACCCTTTATACAACGGAATCCTCTAGAATTTTATGATTTTTGTTATATAAGGTAGTTTTAGACTGATTTTAGTACCTTATTTGTTTAGTTTCTTAAGTAAAACACTTAAACCTCAACTGCACTTTATATTAAAAGTATGTGTGAAATATAATTATATATATTTAAACTTATTTAAGGAACAGAATGTTATTGAAGACTTACCGTTTTATTTATTTTTTACATTTTAATGACAGTTAGGCTATATGCTATCGACGCTTTCAGAATTTTGAAGGTCGGGACCTATAAGTACTCTGATGATCCTAGTGTCTGCACTGTGGCTGCATTTTGTGGTACAACAAGCTATGGGGTAATTTGTATCCAATTCTGTGGTACCACTAGGTAGCAGATAGCGGCCTTGGTTTGTCAGAACAGCAGAAGTCGGCAAAGTCAGGCGGATCAAAATATATTATAAACCAGGGTATTTCCCAAACGAATTTTGACGAAATTATAAATGTTAATAAAAAAACAATTGATTTTTAAGTAAAATGATGATTAGTTATTGAAGAAAAGAAAATGTTAACTACTTGTTTAATTATAATTACTAAAAAATTACAAAAAAGTGTGATTAATAACAATACAAAATAGTAATATACATAAATATGAAAATAAAACTAAATCAGTAAATTATAAACAGCGCCATCTCTTGATAGTAATGAAAATTTTTCCTGTCCACAGACATACATCCATCCGAGAAAAGTGAAAATAATACGAACGAACGAACAAAATTTGTTCGTGAAATAACTATATAAGAGAAAATCTATATAAGAACATTTCACACGTGACGCGAATTTTCAATTAATAGATTGATAACGGCCAAAAGTTAATTATGTAAAACATATTTTGAAATGAAGAATTTTTATTATTAGTAGATAGTATGATACATTTTACTTACTTACTTAACATAAATTGCATAAATCAAAGTATTTATATGTGACGTATGTTTGTTTAAAACAATGTTAGCAATATATGATTATTTGTATACAAAAATTTAATTTAAATCAGTTACCAATATATGATTTTTTGTATACAAAATTATATGAATATCTACAAAGTATTGTCTTTGACATTTAATTTAAATCATGAATATATTTAATTATGAACTATTATTTTCAAAGGGTTGGTGAATTATTTTGAATAAAACAAAACAGTTTAAATAACATATTCGTAATTTGCTGACTCTAGTTAGATTTATTTATGTACCTACGTATTAAGGCAACAACATTTTAATTAATATTTCCTATTGTTGTCGTCTGCCTAATTTATAGTATTCACTCTTGAAAGACATCAAAGACGGCTCTTTAAATTTAAATTTTCCCTTAAAATTGCTCTTTAGTTTCAAATTTAATATCAAATTTGTCTTCGTTATTATGAGATATATGTTTTTTATAAATTAATATATGTATTGTGTAAAAAATGCGTTATTTTTGCGAAATACCTTATCAAGATCAAGGAATGTACCCAACGTCCATACACTCTTTGAATATCTTTATTTACATCTGTTTTCTGTACATTGAGCTGTAACTGAAGTAAAAAATTTTTAGAATATTTTCAAAATTGCAATGCTTATTACTGCTACTTGATGTTTGGTTATAAAGCAGTAATTGTTATCGTTTGTTATTCTATTAAAATTTGAAGTACTACCTACTTATTTAGGCAGGGATTATATAATTATTTTCACATGTTGTTTTTTATCAGATAATTAACCTAAAAACCAGTAGTAAAAAAGTACATATTAGTACAATGTTTCTACGGTTATTTAAATCTCTCTAACTTAAAGATCATCGTTAAAATGTACTTTATTAAATAGATAAGAAATAAATTATATTTTTCATTAGAAATGCGAATTCATTATTGCAAATTATAAAACTTTTTTACGTCACTGAGACCGAGTTAAGTTACAAATAAATTAAGAGTGTCTAAATTAATGTAACCGGGTTTGGAAATTCATAACAGCTTTACTAAAAAATTGCAGAGTTAAGAATTAAAACTTCTTATACTGTAAATGAATTTTCATTTAATGAATTTATCTAGTGCGTTGCTTAAATTGTAGAAAGTGAAAAATAATATCATTTCTTTCTAATAAGTTCTATAATAATCTAGAGTTTTTATAAATAATTTTAAGCGCTTTGTTATTATAAATATTATTAAATATAATCGCCTTTATTACTCCTATATTTATTAAACTTTTCAAATATTTCAATTAGCGTCTCAGCATAGAAATTATACGTCTGTCGTTTGCAAGTAGCAGTGGGTCTAAAAAAGCATTAAACCAGGGCCGCATTCACCACCGATTTTCACCACGTACAAAGTATATCAATATATCCAGTCTATATAGTATCACTTAAGATACAGCGGCGACATAGTCACTAGGATCGAAAAGAGACACAAATAGGCGAGTCTAAAGTAAGGACCTAATGTATTCTTCCACATATTATTTATAACACAGTACAGTTACTAATATTATGTAACTCATTTAACGTGCATAACTCTGATGCATTTAGAACTCTGATAGATTTTTACGAGTAGTATACATATAGACAAAACAATTTTTATTACCAAGTCTATAAGAGATACGTGCATCTCGTTATCAAGTTATATGTTATGTTGCTGTAGAATATTTATAATTAAATTTAAAGTTAAGAACGATAATGTTTAATATTAATTTTAAATAAAGTTACAAGTTCTTAATAATATATTGTGTATTGCCAGATATTGCTGTGAAATAGTAAACTATATTGCTCGCCAACTACAATCAACTTAGTAATTGCTAAGTGCATTCACTTCAACGGGCGGATTATAAAGGCAATTTCACAAGTTGACTTTAACTTTGTTGGAATTTCAAATTATACAATGTAGTGCTTTAGTAATATAAAGACCTTTACTGCTTTTAAAATTTTATAGAATTAGTGTTTAACTATTATAACTACTTTTATACTAACACTTGCAAAACTATATAAAAGCACTTTGTAAATTACCAGTCTTCACTAACACTTTTGTGTAATACTGTGAAAAGAAAAGAAAGATATTAATTAAATTTAGTGTAATTCTTTTCATATATATTAATAAAACATTCTCTTATATTACATTTAAATTCAAAATAGAGATAATAAATATTAATTAGCAGTTTCATTAATGAAATATATTTACAATAAAAAATGTTGATACTTTACAACAGCTACAGGTTACGCATATTTTTTATATTTTGTTTATTCAACTGTCCGTCTAAATGTATGTTAGTAGTAGTGACAAACTAAATTAAAATCCCTTTTCACTGAAAAGTTTGCGGTTTCAGGTTATATTATACTTTACAAAGATTAAAAGTTAAAGATAAAAAAATATTTTCATTACAGCACATTCGGGTACATAGTAAATATTACACTTAATAATATAATATATAAAAATTACATTCACTTTGTTTAGAAATGTTGAATGGGCAATAAGATAACCACATGAACCATACTATGTTAATAGGAGTAGTAAAACTACGTCTTCGAATTCTGATATTCTTTTGAAAAATGAATTTAATATGTTTAGTTAAAATATGAAACTAGAGTCTTAATTCCCAGTACTTGTTTTAATTTACACGAATAAATATTATGATATAGTGCTATATCATTTTGTATAATTTAGTCGCTACTGCTTAACGTAGTTTGCAGAAGCTGCGAGTTACGAAAATAAATTGCGTTCACAGTGAAGACTACTTTGTGAAAAGCATCCAGTATTATAATAGAGTTCTCTGTGAATTTATTATCTTCAAAACGATCTATGTAATATATAGGTATATACAACTTTCTAAAGTTATGGTTTTATTGCCCAAATAGAAGTTTAATAACTATAAATTATATTTTATTGAATAATAAGAAGCACGAATTCTAAACCAAAAAATATACTTTTCGTAGAGCCTAATAAAATACCAACACCAACATAAATGTTTAATTTATTAGCCAAGTGCGACTTCTTTGCATATTTTTAAATGTTTGAACATAAATATCATTAACTAGGCGCTAGCGCTAGCTCCACCTGCTCATATACAAGTTTCTTTCTTTAACTATAATTGAAAAATTTTTTGAAGTAAATTTTAAATAGAGAATTTTATATTTACACAATATACACCTAAGAATTGGGACCTCTCTTTTTACATTGTATCTTCTATTATACGAGTAAGTAAAGTTTAATAATGACAGTAACAGATACTGAATGTTTCAAATATTTTTTCCTGGTTTACTGATGTATAAAATCATAGATTTAGTACTACATTCTGTTTTTATTACTAGACCGGTATTATCTTTTGACTTTATAATATTTACCAGCGTCATTATATCGTATGAAGACTCGTAAAAATTTACAACTCGGATAAGACTCCTTACGATCGTATACTTGGAGCATTTGATCTGTTTGTTATATTAAAACAAATGTAAATAGACATAATTCCAAATTAAGTAATGACTACTCATTATAAAAGTTATGAGGAAATTGGGGTTATAAAAAATATAATAAGATTTTAAATTTAGTTTTTGTGTTAATTTAAAATATTAATTGTATATGGGTTATAGTGAAATATTTGTTTTATAAGAATGCATCTAATTTGACCTTACTATAATATTGTATAAAAATTGTTTGCTTTACTTAATGCATTGAAAAATATTATGATAGTAATACAAAAAAAAATCCTTGATATCTACACAAAATATGAAAAAGTTTTATCTACTCGAAAATATAATAAAGTGTAACTCCATGCTTTTATTAAAACTTAAAGCGTAATATTAGCACTAGAATTTTGTGAAAATAGTTTGTAAAAATGCAAAACAGGGTGAATATTAAGCGCAACAGGATTGCGTTCCTTTAGCTGTAAAGTGTAGTTGTAGCTGCGCGAGTATGATACAATCTGCAGCTGAAGAGCGCCGAGTCCAATATAATAGCGATGTTGTCGAGAAAATATTTAATTTTATCTACAAGTGCGTTTCTGCGCATTCCAAAAGCGTTTTCTTTTAGAATTCTACTAGGACTTCTAGGACCAAGTTATAAATTCATATCAGCATAACCGACATTGTTTGAATATAATTTTGAAATTTTTTTGGAGTTATATTCTTTATATATTTCTGTAAATAGTTGTAAGTTATATAATTCGTATAACGTATCTAAATTTAGTATCTAAGACAAAAGAAAGAAAGTGAAATATAACATTTGTTTACTAAAACTCTTTTAACTTTTAAGGTTAACATATTGTTGTTGTTGTTATAGATGTGTTTAAAACTAGCTTAGTCGTTAAGGCTTTTTTATTTAGCATAAAATTCGTATGGTTGTTTTAAATTATACGAATTCCAATTGTAGCAATAACGAAAGATACATCTACACTTGAAGACCAATTTGACAATTACATTTTTCTTAATGTTTTTTACAAACCAATACAAGTGTAGCAATGTATAACCTAATACACAAAACAATTCTATAGTTTTAAGTTATTAATAAACACAAATCAAATTTAGATACTACAAAAACTTAACAAATCAATCTGAAGAAAACAATTGAGTTGCTACCTTTCTATTTTTGTGTTTTAATAAAACCTAACGTTTAAATTTAACCTAATATAAAATGCGTTAAAAAAGAAGACAATGAAGATTAAATAAATAAATGGCTAAAGTATAATATTGTCAAAGTCCGTTTAGCGCCAGCACAAAGAGAATATTGACTGTACCAACATACATTTCTTTTCATTGTATTCAACAATTTTCCTATTTTATTCATTAGTAGTGTATCTGTACTGCACAACTCTTTTACTTGTTTTTAGCAGACATGCTAAAATCATCCAATTTAGATATTAGTTTAGTAATCTTGGTGTAGCTCACTTTGCATAGCTAAGCTCTTGGCTGAAAACGACGTACGCTACGTGAACTAAGCTAAACAAGTTAGTTTTGTTCGCCACGTGGTTTGAGGTTAACGGTCAGCTTAACGTCAATTTGTCGCCAGCCAGCATCGATTGGACATCAACATCACTCACCAGCTTCTAGTACTTAGTATGATAAAAGTCACTAGTTAACATGTTCTTAACGAGTGGAGGCTCTATAAAATAATATTAAATATAACCTTTTTTAGCTACCCTATAGGCCACAATTCGTTACTTGGAAATAATGACCAGTTTATTTAAGTATTTAAGCTAATAAACGGAACAAAAGACGAAAAAGGTATAAATAAGTATGTAAAGGTACAAAATAAAATATATAAATAAAAATGAGATTTATGTTTTAAGTAAAACTAGAATAATATATGATTATTATAATATATGATGTAATATTTAATAAAATAGTATTGTGACTTTAAAATTTGTAAATTGTAACATTGCCACTGTCTTGGGATTCTTTGTTTGTGAATTACTATAAAAGGATTAAATTCCTGAGGTACAGGTTGAGTTGGTAGGTTAGGACTCGATTATTGGGAGTTACTTTTTGAACGTTTAGGTGAAAATAATAAGAAACAGTGAAATTTTTATTAAGTAAACCTTAGTGAGAGTAAAGTGCCAGAAAGTTTTATTTTAGTAAGGTTAGTTTGAGGTTCTGTCATCAGATAAGTTTTAACAGCTAACATACACTGTAAGTTGTCATGTTATGTAACAATAATTGGAAATTAATATACGAGGGGAGGTCCAAAAGTTCGTGGAATGAAAGGGATCTAAATAAAATAAAACAACAAAACTATTTTTCCTTTTCAATATAATCACCCTTAAGCTCAATACATTTATTAGACCTATGAATTAATTTTTCTAAACCACTATAAAAATATGTTTTATCTTTTCCGTCAAAATGAGCCGAAATTGCCTCCCTTACCTCATTGTCGTCGGAAAATTTCCTTTCCCTTAAGTCTTTTTTTAAATTGGGGAATAAAAAAAAGTCACTTGGGGCCAGATCTAGACTGTAGGGTGGGTGAACTAGGGATTCGAACCCATGCGTGTGCAGAGCAACCATTGCAATTCTGCTCTTGTGAGCCGGCGCGTTGTCTTGCAAGAGCAACACACCCTTTGTCAATGAGCATTCTCGGTACCCATCTTGCACTGACTTTTGTCATACCCAGATGATCATGTAGGATTCGCAAAATGGAGGTATCTGATACTCCAACTAATGCAGATAATTGTTTTTTCTTCAAACAGGCATTATCTAGTACAATTTTCTCCACTTTTTCGACGATGTCCGATGTGATGGCCTCAACTGGCCTTCCTGAGCGGGGGTCGTCTTCAATTGACTCTCGACCATGTTTATAAAGACCATGCCAATTGTAAATCATTGATTTACTAGGGCACTGTTCCCTATAAACGACTTCCATTTAATTCAAAATGGTTTGAGCGTTCTTTCCTTGCTTGGTAAGGAATTTTATCACAGTGCGGTGTTAAATTTTCTCCATAATTTCAGTTTTCTTCCGGATTGACTTGTTCAGCAGGCGACTGTTCGTAAACGAATGTCGCAATCGGGTTGAAACTCGGTATTTATACTAATGATGAGTCTCCGATTCGTATGACACCAAGCGAGCGCCCCTACCCCCGCTCCATCCTCTCCATTCCACGAACTTTTGGACCTCCCCTCGTATTTTAATAATAAAGTCATAGTTGATGAATATTTGAAAAACATATTTAAAAATAAAAAGTAATGTGATCTAAATAACATCTCATACACGCGTGCTGTAAATTATAATATATTTGTTATAAATTTAGCTTTGCAATCGGTATCGATACGATAAGACACGATACGATTTTTCTTGATTTAAAAAGCTTGTCTAAATGCACTTACAAAATTTTGTAATCGCAAAAGTTAAATTAGTAGTTCAAGTTATTTACAAGCAAATAGATAAAGCGATGGACCTAAGATTGAATCACCGGCAGACCTATAAATAAATATTATTGTATTTATAACAAACAATAATAAGAAATAAATAGACAAAATGCATTTTTATTTTATTGTTATATATTTTATTTTGTAACTTAAATTACCGACAGCTTTACATTCAAAAATTTTAAAAGTGTGGGTAAGGTTTTTCACCGAAATTTATTGTTTTTTTTGTGCACATTATACCGAGTTCAAAAATTATTCTAATTAATGTATCTTAATGATGTTTTTAGGTTTCTAAAATGATGTATTCGCAAAAGTATTATATATATTTTACTGACCTAGGATTAAATTCTTGTTTTCGTTGTCAAACCTATGAATACGTTGTTAGATAAATTTTGTTTATTTAATATTAGACTCTGAAATTGGACATCAGTCTCTCGGTCATCAAGTATTTATTTGATTTTAGGTATATTTTTAGTAAGAGATGGAAATTTTGTTATATTTTTCATAACAGATTGCAATCCAACAGAGCTTAATTGTTAAAGTATCTTCTAACAAAAAATTACTACAAGTAATTACGGCTTCAAGCTACCGTTACGGAGACAATTACCAGCACAGATCCAAAAAAAATATTTATATATCTTATATAATTGGCAACCCCTAACAATAAATATATAAATAAATGAATAGTCATTTAGTCAAGATTATTTAAAAATATCACATTATATCTTAGTTCTGCTGAGAACATGAATGAAGTCATATCTTTTTTACTACATACGTTTTTCTTAGAAATGTAATTTACCTATTTTATTAAATTATAACATAATTTCTATTTTTTTTCTTTATATGACTTTACATTCATTGCATGATCATTTGATTGTATATATAAATTTATAATATATTTGTATTGTGTTATTGAGATAAATAAAAATCAACGAAACATATATTAATAAGCTGCTGTATTTGCAGAAAGATCATAATCAAGAAATATTACAATTTCCAATTTTAATGTATAAATTAAAAATTTTCTGCTTGCACATGCGAAATTACAGCTTTTACAATGACATTGTTATTAAGAAAATTGTAATTTGCTTCAACAAATTGGATAGCAAATTGAAGAACATGTATTAAATAGGACGTATTATGATGTTGATTAAATACATTAATGTGACATTTATAATATTAATAATTCGTCTTCACGTCAACGTCTAATAAAATATAAATCTTTAAAAGTTATTATATTTTTTTCTTTAAAGTCTCGGACTGTAATATGAATCGAATATAACTGCAATATGAACAAAATTCAGTTTGATATTTATTTGTAAATAATATAAAAACAGTAAGAGATTTGGACGGAGAATTACAAATTTCAACCTTAATTCCAGTTTTTAAGTAACATGATAAATATTTTTATTTTATATTTATGTTTGTTATTATCGAATGCTACTTAAAATTCTAGACAAGATTACACAAGAATAAAATATTTTAATATATTAATAATATGGACATTGGTCCATTCGCAATAACCTATTAAATAAGTACAGCAAATACTAAACCGCGATTGAAATAACTTTTGATTGGATTGGGATTATACCGTTAACAACTGTTTTGAAAAAGTTATATTGAGAAAAAATATCTAAAAGAAGCTATTCTCATGTTATTATTCATGTTTAAAAACTTTACAAGTATATTTGAATAAATCGATTTTTAAGGATCGAGATTTCAAATTTCAAAGAGATTTAAAAGTAATAGGCTAGGTCAAGTAGTAAAGTAAAACTGGTTATAGACATTTCATCCTCCTAGTTTTGTGTTGTTTGAAATATACTTACTAGAACAAACGTGCTCACTTCTCCTCCTAAACCTCCGCAGGCTCGATGACAAAAGTATTAACTAAGAAAATAATCAAAAAAAAAAAAATAATGCTACATATTATTTAACAAAACTATCCAAGCAATTCTAATACATCTTTCATTGTGTAACCTACCATGAATCCATGATGGGTGCCAGCCGATGTCGGATGTTGACTAGATATTTATTGGAACATTCGATCGTCCTAATTTAATGCAGTTTCATAAAATTTTGGCTATAAAAATAAGTGGGAAACAGAATATTATATTCTATATTATTTGATATTTTTATTTTCACATAAAATAGTTAAATATTATTAAAATGTAAGTAACCAAAATCGCTTTTAAAAAAAAACTTTTTTACTTTAAAACTTATTAAATCTAAAAGTTTTTAATATTTTTATGACATAGTTTATGTGGAATGAATATTGCAAGTAATTCAAACAATATTGCTGTTTTTATATTATATGTATAAAAAAACATTTTTAGAATTATGACATTATTTTTTTAAATCAACAGATGTCAATTGTAGGAGTTGATAAGAATCTATGAATTTTAAAAAATATTAAGATCAAAAATTAAGATTAAGATTAAAGATTAAAATATTAAGATTTTAAAATTTTCTAATTGATAGTTATTGTATGGAAGCTAAATTTGGATTCCCTGATGTAAAAAATACGATAAGAAAAAATATTTTCAGAAGTTTGATTTTTATTTACTCTCCGTTGTTATGACGTTTCTTGCATCAGCTATGGAATGCTCATATTAGTCAATTTTCCAATTAGTATTTATAATTTCACTTGAATAAGCATTGTGATATGATTTATGTTTTGGAGATTTAATCAAGCTATTATACTGTTGTTATGAATAAAAATGACTACTGGTTAAATAATATTACAAATATGATAGATAAAATTAGGTCGTTCAAGGAATTTCACTGTGCATAATAGCAATGTTTAATGGAATTCCTATTAAAGCAGACGCAGGTGATAATACCAGTGATGTTATTCTTGGTGTGTAACCCACATAGTATATCTTTCACTATATAATATACAATGTAATAAAAAATGCAATATGTGCTATCTATTCTTTCTTGTGTCTTGGTTCTAACATTATAAGCTGATTATAGTTGACTGAATTTAATCTCAAGTTTAAAATGACCAAATTATATGGATTTATGCTAAAATTTCAACAATTTGATACAAAGTTTCTATATACATACTCATATCGTGAATATCAATCGTAAACAGTAAATTTAATCCTATTGTTCTAGTATATATAATTTCAAACATCCATTTTATCATATCAAAATAGGACGGACAATTTAGTTAACCTGGCCATAAAGACTTTTTTAATTGAAAATAATAAAAACTATTGTTCATTGTGTTAACTTATACGAGTATATTGTAAAATATTTCGTGACATTAAAATGAAGTAGGGTGATAAAGAGAACCGAAATTCTTTTGATGACATTAGATAAAGTAGGTATGGAGCCTAATACAATTTTTGTAAAATGTCCACACGCTTGTATTAATCAAATGTTAGTGTACCGAGTTAGTGTTAGATACAACGAAAACACCTTTTTTGTGACAGAAAAAGATACGGCCGTCCACGTAGTGTTCGTACGAAAAAGACTATCAAGGAAATAAGGGAAAAAAATCGACGAACTCATGTCCGAAAACGAAAGATTTTGTCTCTGGAGATGAATATAGGTCCTGGAACCATGTCCCGTATTTAAATAGATGACTTAGAACTTGCAGCAGCATAAAAGATGCACTGGTCTTTTCTTACCTGATAATTTGAAAAAGAATGAGTATAATCAAAAGAACTCCTAAAGCGGTATTTTTGTTCTTACATGATTGTACTACTTGTTGTTCATTACAATAGTTTTTGGTAAAAGTGAAAAAAATAAGTAAATTATTATCTGCACCAGTTGTATTTTGAATTACAAAGATTAAGTTTCTCATCACTTCCTTGGCTTGTTTCATAATTATCCCACAAAATCTTATTTGCATTTCCCAAACTGTCTATTAACTTATTTTCTAATGTATAAGATTTCCAACTTACGGAATTGGACATTAATATAAAATCAAACCTATTCTATCGTTTTAGACGAACTATTTTGTACACTTAAAGGGTTAATATATCAATAACATATAAAGTTCCAATCACCTTATATATTGAATGATATGTTTTAAACACCGGGCTTGCGATGGCGATCCATGTGCGTATGCTTTGGATCTGATGACTATAGTATATATTACATGTGAAAGAGTAACTAATGCAAAACTATATTCTCAAATACGGAATTTGAGAAAGAACTGCTAGACAGAACGTTATTAAACTGAATTCAATAGGTCTCAAGAAAACATTCTTTACACAGTTTGGAAGTTACCCAACTTGATCAAACACTTTGAAACGACATTAACAGAAAATCGGATTACTTTGAAGTATCTCTCTAAACGTTTTCTCCTTCGATATCAGATTTATTTTTATTATAAAATATAATAAGACTATGATATTTTGATTCAGTTTAAATTTAATAATTACGAATACATATGCATACGATTTTTTTTTACAGAATTGACTGTTTCTTTGGTATCAAAAGTTATATAATAGGTCTTTTAATATATGCAATAATCGTATTACCTAAAATATTACATAAACATATAATACACTATTAATAGGTAAAACACGTGTTGACCTCATTTTTAATATATCAGAGACATATATTCACATCAACGTATGCTTCAATATTTTTATTTATAATTAATATTGAACATAAATGTTTCAGTTACAAATTTCTATAAATACTACTACTTGTTATATAAAAAGATCGATATTTTTTATCTAAAACACGATACCAACCTGCTTTTGTTATACATTTTTCATGTGGATATTTCAGTTGCTAACTAAACCATGCGTTATAAACCCTTTCGTCTCATTTTAAAACACTGTTTTGTTTGTATAAAATTTTGGTCATAAATTATCTCGATACATGAAGGAAAAGTTATATTAAAAATAAATATCGTTTATCTTTTATGATAATAATACAATTATATTATCAAAACAAACATATATACAATAATTATGATTAAGATAATTATGCTTTGATTTTCTAATATCATGTATTTTTCCGTTTTACCTTTAATCTATACCTATCTATTAATTTTATGAAACATTAAATCTTCGATGTAAAAAAACATTTAATAAATGATTTAAATGTTATTTATATAGTCATTTGTTTAATTAATTCGACTTATAATTAATATAAGTTCATAAACATTTTATTTAGATTATATCGTATCATTTGTAGTATATTTGTATCTCATATCGTAGTAACTTATAAACTTTTACTTAATAACAACTTTGCATTAAATTTCATAATATTCATTCAGTAGTTTTATTATATTGTCATTACATTTTCATACATTACATACATTACATAAGAAATTTCGTACTCAACGTGTCGCCGGGAAGATTATGGCGACAATTATCTGGGATATTGGAGGTGTGATTAATTATCCTCCCCACAAGGAGACAGTCACAGGGAAGTATTAGGCTAAGGAATTTAAAAAAATTAAGACAGCGATAGTGGAGAAGCGACGCGGGCTGTTCAGTCGCGGGGTGCAGCTCTTGCATGACAACGCTCCTGTGCACAAGTCTACCATTGCATCAGGTGATGTGCGTGAGCTGGGATTCCAGGAATAGAACCCATACTAGGTGCCCAACGACTTCTACCTGTTTCAAGTTTTGAAGAAACACCTAAGGGGATGTAATTTTTAAACGATTAAAAAGTCAAATACGCTGTTTCAGCATTTTTCACAGGGCAAGAATCAATTTTTGTTTCTGACGATATCAAACGACTCCAATCCAAGTGGAATTAATATATATATTATAAAGTTAGGAGGTTAATATATCCCGTGAGTCTTTTCTTTCATAGCTGGGTAGATTACGTTTCGATCTCCGCTAGTAATATACAATCTTAATGTGTCCGAAATGTTACCGAATTTTGCATTGAATTTCACTCCACTTGATTGCAAGGTGACTTACAACACGAAAACATATTTCGTACTCTACGTCCAAATTATGGATAATACATACATAATGCATATTATATAATATACACTACGTTGATTCGTGTATTGATTTAATATAAATAACTTACATGAATTCAATATTCGTTCGTATTATCGTAAATATTGTCAAAGGAATGTTTAAATATTTGTTAAAATTCTAAAAGTATTTTGTATTATAAAGTTAACTGACATTTCTTGAAATTTGTTGCAATGTCATTAACATGTCAAAACATAATAAATAAGTTGATATTTCAGATTATTTGATGCTCATTTAGAATAATCACAGCACACATTAAATGAAAACAAGATTTTAGTAAGCAAAATATCGTTTTCGTATCTATTTTTTGTATCTGTATGATAAATATTATATTTTTTCATGATAGTTTTGTTGTGATTATTAAATATTTTGTTATATTTAAAAACAAAAACTATCGTCTTTATTTGTTTTGTCTTGTACACGTATTCATTAATTTTTACATAAAAAACCGTACAGAATTTGCCTCCTTACTATTTACTTTTAAGTATAGATAAGATAGATACTAATTACGGAATATCCTTTAAGTTATGAATGGAATTGGAATGCTAAGAAGCTTCGTCTCATTTTAATTGACAGCCCGGAGAGACGGGATGACGCTGGAAAGACAGATGACGCTGGAAAGACAGATGGCAGCTGGAAAGACAGATGACTGTTGGAAAGACAGCCGAGGGCGACGGCCTAGCAAGCCAAGCCCGGGAATTTCGTTCAAAGCTAAAAGTCCAAATAAGAAAAATACCCCTGGGACAGTCCGAGAGGAGGGGCGGAAGAACTGTCCATCGGTTGATATTAACGACGAAAACGGCGCGAAAACGGAATTGAAATGCCCTACGTGCGGGAAAATTTACAAAAGACGAGCCTGGTTCATTAAACATCTCAAAACACACGATGGTGCTGAAGCACGGCAATCGCCGGTAATATCTTCAGTTATCACTTCGGATAGAGTTTACCCTCATATATCCCATGGTGAGCCATTGAATGCGAATCACAAGGAGTCCATGACCATCAGGACGCGTCTTAGCATTCCCAATATTAAACAATCAACATGGAAAATACACGACCAAAATATAGCGGACCTGTTAGAGCATCCGGGCTCAAACCAGGTACTCGACGCGCAAGTAGAGACACTACAAAACACTATTTTTGATTACTTCAATGAGCACTATCCACCTTCGAATCGTTATGCTCACAAGAATAAAGAAAACAGTTTTAAATTGAAGATGAGAAGGAAAAAAAGAGACCTCATAAAGAAACTTCGTAGGGCCAAAGCCATGGGCGACAACCAACTTAGTCACCAACTGTCTAGGGCATTAAGGTCAATTCTTAAATTAATACAAGGCATATCACAACAAATAACAAAAAACCGTGATAGCTTTGACCGGGCAAAACACGAAGTAGACTTTGACAAAAATCCTTTTAAGTACTCCAAAAACATTTTCAAAGACGAAAAAGGTAAGCTTCTCTTGACCAACGAGCAAATTTTTGATTATTATAAAAGCACATACGAAGTGCCAAAAAAATCAAAGGCTGTATGGGGATCCCAACGAACGAAAACCTGAGAGTCCTTCCATAGACTTTCATGCCAACCCTCCAACTTTGGAGGAAATCAATAAAATAATTAAAAAGAAACCATCTAAGTCAGCACCAGGTCCGGATGGTATCCCTTATATAGTTTATAAAAAATGTCCGTCGATTCATAAACATCTATTGAATATATTCGGTAAAATCTGGTCAAAAGGACAAACACCGGTAACTTTCGGAAATGCTCTTTTTGTCCTCATTCCCAAACGTGACAATGTCTCGGATCCTAGGGACACTAGACCGATAGCTCTTACAAACACAATATCAAAAATATTTTTTTCCTTTTTACAAACGAAAATGACGCAATTCATGATAAATAACAAATATTTCGGGCCTAATCACCAGAAAGGGTTTTTGCCTGGCATTTCTGGATGCCTCGAACATAACACGTTACTATCGGAAAGCCTTAAAGATGCCAGAATTGGTGAAAGACAAATAACGGTATGTTGGATAGACTTAGAAAACGCTTTCGGGTCGGTACGACATGAACTGATGATGTTCGCGCTAAGGTGGTATAACTTTCCAACGTTAGTTAGTAACATGATTGCATCATATTATTCAAAATTAAAATTTTCCATAATCGCAAATGAAAATCATTCCAAACCCTTAAATTACAACATTGGTTTATTTCAAGGCTGTTGTATTTCTCCAATAATATTTAACATAGTAATCAATATTTTAATAGACAAATTAATTAAAAACGAAAAGAAATGGGGTTATCGGTTCAAGTTTAACAATAAATATACAGAATCCATACTAGCATTCGCAGACGATCTCGCGATACTGACACGTAATCCAAAACAATGTCAGCTACTTTTAAATGTTGTGGAGGATTTCTGTGTTTGGACGGACGGATTGAGGACAAAACCAAATAAATGCTACAGTCTATGTCTGGGTAGGCGGAACACCAGATATACCTCTTACGATCCGGGTCTTATAATAGGCGGTAAGTGCGTTACTACAATTACCGACGCAGCTCCGTTCAAATTCTTAGGCAAAAAAATCGATTACCAAGGGCGCACTCCATCGTTAGATATAATAGTCGATAGCTTTTTGAATGATCTAAAAAAGGTAGACAATCAACCAATAAGTAACATCAAAAAGACTTGGATATACGATAATTACTTAACATCTCGTCTAAATTGGCCTTTCCTCGTTTACGATATCAATAAGACCCTTTTGTTGAAGTTAGATGCAAGCGTCATAAGGACATTGAAGTCATGGCTCGGGTTAGCGCATCCAGCGGACTCTTCTACCTTATTTAGAGACCGACACAATTTTGGGTTAAAATTAAAGAAACCATCGGAACTCTATAAACACCTAAGAGTGACCAAAAGACATATCATCTCAAAATCGAATGATGATACTATAACGTCTCTCCCAAAAGATAAAATTGCCGCAGAACTAGAATCACGACTTCAATTCTATAAACAATTTATGATAGGTGCTCAAACAAATAAATCAGGGTTAAGATCAAGTAGGAAACAACAAGACTTAGAAATAACAAAATCCTTTATTCGGCAAGATGAAAACGATAATTACCGGTTGCACGCGATGAGCCTAGAATTGCAAAATGAATGGGTGACCATAGGAGATTTTTGTATTCCGCTAGCTTTGAGATGGCGCACCCTGCTTCATGATTGGTCCCCAGCATTATTAAAATTTTATCTTAATGCATTCCAAATGACTCTCCCAGATCAAAGTAACTTAGTAAGATGGGGCAAAGCCACCGAAAAATCTTGCAACATCTGCGGGGAGGCAGTAGGAACCGCGAAACACTTGCTAGTAGGGTGTAGGGTACTATTAAATAGAGGTAAATACTCGCGTCGCCACGATAAAGTATTAGAAATCATACGAGAAGCGGTTAGTCTTTCTGTAGCAAGAGCGCAGAGGGGTATAACAACCACCAAAAAATCAATAGAGTTCGTAAAGGCAGGTTCGTCCAAAAAATCTAAATTAAAACCTTATTCCATCTTGGACGCGTCTCCTGATTGGACTCTCATGATGGACACGTATGAAAGGCAATACAAAATCCCCGGGGATGTTTGTGTTTCGTCATCTAGGCCGGACTTATTCCTGTATTCAAAACAACTAAGGCGCGTTATACTTGTGGAGCTTACTGTACCCTGGGAAACAAACATACCCAAAGATCATACATTTAAGCTTAACAAGTATTACGAACTGTGTAACGAACTGATCAGGAATAAATTTATAGTTAATTTGTACGCTGTAGAAGTAGGAGCGAGAGGTATAACAGCAAAATCTCTCTACAATTTATTTAAGGATCTCGGCCTTTCTAGAACGATCATCAGTTCATTTCTGGAACGTATTTCAAAGGCAGCTTTAGTAGGTTCTTACGATATTTGGTTAGGTAGGGAGAGGAGCGTGAACAGTGAAGGTGAGCGTGTATGCGCATACCAAAGGGGCCCCTTAAACCTACACCCGGGTCGCAAGTCCCAGGCATTGTTTGCGCTCCTTTTCCTGCAACGCGATGGGCCCGGCACCCGCACGGTGAATCCATGGAATGCTAAGAAGCTTCGTCTCAAGGTTGAGTTGAATCATTATGTAATGCCAACAAGACAAGTTGAAAAAACAGATAAAAAAAATAACTAAGTAAAAAATTTAAACTAAAGTAAACATTTCTCTAAATTAAAACTATTGGCAATAAACTCATTAAATCAATGATGACGTGATCAAAGACAACAACGCAACAAATGACTTTGCTTTGGTTCACTTGAACAGTTTGAGGGAAACTTCAAACACATAGATTATCAGTTTAATTTCGTAGATATTATAGTTACAGAGTTTCATTAATTATTAATAAAGATTTTGAAACACACAATAGGCAAGAATATAGTTGTTCTACGTGGCTACGTGGCGTGTCGTTAATATACATTTTTAAGACATTAGAAAAATAGCGAGCGGGTTGCCATCACCTATCCCTAGAACAGACACGAATAAAATAAAGTAAACCAGTAAGGGTGAAACGTCAGCTTAGCTGCTCGTTTGGTTGTGCGGTTTTGCTACCAATGCTGTAAAGGAAGATGAATGCTGTGGAAATGCGATCTCAATATGCGGAGTCAGTCTAGCTAACCGAATCCGCAATGAAGAGACCCACAGAATGGCAGATACTAGCGAAGATGTCACGATGATAATGAAGAAAGGTGGTCTTCAGGTGTTTTGGGCATGTCGAACGAATGAGTGATAAAAGAATGGTAAAAAAGATTTATAAAGGAAAAGTGAGCGATGACAGAGACAGGGGGAAGCCTCAAGTGACCTTAGAAAACACAGTGTCTATAATACTGGAAGAATATCACGTAAAAAGCATGAGGACCCCCCGGAGGGCATGTATGAAGAGGTTGATGTCTGTGGCCGAGGCGAAAGAGATATGCAGGGACCGTAACGTTTGGCGCTCATCGTCTCTGGCTACCCCGCAAGGGATATGGCGTGAAGATAAATAAATAAATAAATAAATGTAAATAATATAAAAAAATGTAATGATTAAATGATTTAAAGGAAAGTATAAATATGATTTTAAAAATTCCTAAGAAAATCTGATATTCAAACCTCCCCTTGCTCTTCGTGCGATCAAGCTCCTACTTCCTTCCCATTAATGTAACGCATTTGCAATATTTCATGCAGATGGTATGGAAAATGGGTTCATCTTTATTTGTACCTTTTCTCGTTTCCCACTTAATAAAAACATATAAAAAAAACTAAGTTGTTTATAAAATAACAGACCTGGACGGTAGGAATAAGAAAGGTGTAAAAAGAGAAATTATTAATAACTCCTTAAACCATGTTTACTTATAAAAACAGATAAGCATTACACTTCGTATTTTTATAAAAAAGCGTAAATATTATGTGATAAACACGAATTAATCTTTTCAATTAAAAGAGCTACGTGTGTTATTAATAATATATTAATTTGACATAAAATGTCTCTCGCAGCTTCATTTCTATGAACTCAATTAAGGCTCGTTTTCCACACTCAGTGCTATTAGAGAAGTATAAAAACGTTAAGAGTATTATATAATATAATACTTTCATTTAAACTACCAGAATTTATATTATCTACAGAGAGTCATTAATTTGAGAGTCATTAATATGGTTTCTTTTATTATAAATAATTCATTTTCAAATTAAACATACAAAAAATTTGAGATGTTATTTTAATAAAAAAAGCGGAGATTAAAGGTTGCTCCTTGACTTTATATTGTCATTGGGACATTTTTAAAAAACGTAGTCGTGATCGTGTAATTAAAACAACAAGAAATAATATGCATTAATATATTTTTTTAATAATACATTAATTGAGATATATATAATACAGTAATAATGAGTGACTATTTTCAAAATTAAAATTGTATACATAATAATAATTATCAACGTCGTAAAAAGAAACTCGTCGTACTTAAAAGAAGTTTTTTATTAAAAAATCAAGCTTTATGTGCTATTTATCCCTTTGTACCATAGAACCAAAAATTATAGGAAAATAAAGTTTGGAATGTGAACGTCACTTATATGCAATGATATTAGAAAAGCAATAAACTAATTTATTTAAGGTTTACTTTACCTATGTACAAAAAACTATTGACTGCCATTCATCATGACACAAAACACACACTGATTTTATACATATATATTGGAACTCTTTAATGTATGCAATGAAATAATATGGAGATTTTATCATTAATATTTTATAGATTTCAATTATAGATTATTAAAATTTTAGAAAACCTATACTAACTATTACCATTATTATTCAATAGTTTTATAAAACACTGTTTGTTTTAAGTTTTTTGGCGAATAAACACTTTCAATGTAACAATCATGTATTAACATTAAAAGTTTTCTCAGTAAACCTGAATCACGGGATTTAAATACAAAAGGCCATAAATCTTTCCAAGTTATTCACATGGTCACAGTACCACGTCCATATAATTTTTATGAGTTAATTTTCTAAACCTACACTAGTCTACTTAAATAAATTACAATCCCATATAAATAAAAATCTGAATTTGCCTATCCTTTTAAATATTGGAGACAAAATAAACATTTCTAAACTAATTTAAAACAAACAAAACTCTCCAACTGAAATTCCAGTGTCACTTCATAGTTTACGGCGGAATTTCAATAAATCACTTAATGAATCTCTCCAGACAAGACATCTTAAAATTACTTTGAAATTTCGTTACTATTTTAGAAGCGGAATCTTAAGTTTCAAGAATTCCTTTAAACTTAAATATATTAATCTAATATTTCAAAATCTTGGCGATTACGTCACTACGATTAATGATAACTATTAAGTACTTTGCTATTTTCCATTCCCTATACCGATTCATCTCCATTTATATGATAAGATCATTTAAGTAACGTTCGTGGTGGCCATTATTTCTAAATTTGTTTAATCCTTTCGCATGACTATTTCATAATATATAACTTTTCTGTTTCTAATTATTCTAATTCAGCTTTATTTCCCAAATGTTAATTTGAACTCGTAATTTTGATTCAGGATTCTTAAGCAAGTTTTAAGCAATAAAAATGATAGTTTTATAATAGTCACTTAAATTTAAAACAAAAAATGCTTTTCTCTTAACTACATAGTGAGTGTTAAGACTAGAATTTTATTATAATAGAAACAATTTTTCATGAGAGTTAGGACTTAGCTAAGTGGAGTATTCTTTTATCAAGTTGTGGAAGTAGAAGATTTTCGACTCAAGTACCTTCTTAAGTAATTGTGTTAGTTCTTGAACTAAGCCAATTGGTAACGCCACCTTGTGGCTTTATATTATAATAGTGAATGAGTCAATTATATGTGACATCGCAATCCATTTCCTTCACTCTTCCTTAAACCATGCACACCAGCGCCAACTGCGGCGCCCGGTCATTCAAGCATTGGATACAGCACTAATCGCATCGGCAGAGGACGAAGCCCTACAACTCCGTCTTCAACTCCAGCTTACCGCCCGATCTTTAAGTATTGCACTTCAGGATCGTGAAGAGACATTGTTATAGTCTCCCGCTATTAAGTGGTAGTGCCAAATCGTGATCGCGAGTGTTAATGACGTCTATAGAACTAGCCTGCGTGTTTGAACTTTAACCGTCACGCGCCGTCGACCTTCCTGGATTATTTGGCTGGAGCTGCCCTGGATTCTGAGGTTGGTGCACGCATGGTTCCTATTTACTCCTATTACCCTTGCGAGTCACACATTTCTACAATTTACTGCTCCCCGGTGAGCGTGTCGAAGGTTACTAGAATTGTGTTTTGGCGCCACCATTTGTGGTCCTCATCGAGACGGATGGTCATCATTTGTGGCCTATTCCAACTATATTTCAACCCGCCCTTATTAGGACACCCACAGTAGGATCTGATAAGTGTACTTCCGCTAATCTTTTAACGTACCTATACGTTACGTATAACTGTGTTAACGACTTGTGTATTGTTAAAAAATAAAATAAAATAAGTAATCCCGCATATCGTATTGTTTGCTTAATTATAAAACTAAACTAATCGCATATTAATTACAATTAAGATATTGTTAACGAACGATAAATTTACCGCTCATGCATTGTTAAATCTACCCCCATTTTGAATTCTCATTATCGCACGGACATCGTACGATTACGTAGCTGGTTAGAATTGTTTCGGAATTGCTCGGCTGTTTTCGGTTTAGCTCGCTTCACTTTTCGCTTTCATTCAACCATTCAATCGTTTATATTACTTTAATACGTAATTATATCACTTTATTTTACTATAACTATTTCGCATAATAATATTGAGAAGAGATGGCTTCTAAAAGTAAAAGGATTGATGATAACTTACATGATACAGATAAGCAAGACTCCCAGTTATTAATGTTACAAGCTAAACGGGAAGTTATATTTGAATTAATACAGAATATTTACGATTCTTCTATAAATATTAACGAGGAGACGAAGGAAAATTTCCTTGCGGAGAGTGCTACTATTGACACATTACGTGTTGAATTCCTTAAGTTGTTAGATGACTATAACTCACGTTTATTTGTTGTCAATCCCGCTGCAAAACCTGATTACAAGTGTCTCGCTGCATTTGAACAATTATTTAGCCGTATTAAACGACTTCAACTGCAATTCTCGACAACATTGAATAATAATAGTTTTGCTGTGCAGAAAAGTAAGCCTAGGTTGCCTCCTATCGAGCTAATACCTTTCTCAGGTGACATTCGCTCTTGGCCATTGTTTTATGCTAGCTTTAAGTCAACGGTCCATGATAATTTGTCTCTCACAGATGCCGAAAAATTATATTACCTTTTAGGTAAACTCTCTGGAAAGGCACAGTCAGTGTACGCGGGTATTACGCCTTGCGCAGAAAATTACAACTTGTTGTTACAAACGCTCATAGACAAGTATGAAGATAAGCGTATGCTCGCCTCGGCTTATCTTAAGCAATTGTTAGACTTTAAACCTTTGTTTAACGGAACCGCAAGTAGCCTCGAATACTTTACCGATCAGTTTGTAAGCGCAGTTCGAGCTTTAAATAATTTAAAATTGGATAATTTAACTGATTTTATGGTATTACATATTGCGCTAAATAAATTAGACTCAGATACTGTCCGCGCTTTCGAGCTGAACGTTGGTTCTCGCACACCTTCATTTGATGAATTGGTGCAGTTCGTAAATAACCGTGGTAAAGTATTTGAACGTATACCGTCTACTAGTAATAATAATAGTTTCTCAAATAAAAATATAAGTCGCGCTTGTTCAAAGGGTGATTGCAATATTTCTAATAAAACGGCACCAAAATATCATGCTTATGTAAATACGGTAGATTCTTGTGATAAGTGTCTGTGTCAAAATATTACACATCAAAATTTATTTAAATGTCCGGATTTCCATAAATTAACACCCGTCGACCGATTTAAATATATTAAAGAAAATAATGCCTGTGTAAATTGTCTTAGTACGAAACATAAAGTTTTAAATTGTAAATCGGAATTAAATTGCCGTATCTGTAAATCTCGACATCATAGTCTCCTCCATTTTAACGTCGGTGTCGAATCCCCTATCTCAGCGTCTGCTCGCACCACAGATACAGCGCAAGCTTCCTCTACCGCGTCTCCTGCGCACGTAGCCATCGCGACGTCGTCTACAGATATAGCCTTGTGTACTACATCCACTGCCGCGTCTCAGCAACCGGTTTCCTATAAATCGACGCATAACAAGCAATGCACAGTACTTCTTGCTACAGCTCAAGTTATTACGTACGACAGTAAAGGAAATAAACATTTGTTACGTGTATTACTCGACTGCGCTTCGCAAAGTCACTTTATTACTAAGGAAGCATGCGAATTATTAGGTATTCCTATACAGGGTGTTCAGCGAACTATTGTTAAAGGTTTCGGTGGAGTAGAAAAAACTGTAAATTCAAGTTGCGTTAACTTACAATTTTATTCCCGCTTTGATAAAAATATTACACATACAATCTCACCGCTTGTAGTCGATAAGATTACAGAATCACTTCCTAGTACTCTTATAGATACTTCGTTTCTTTCGCATTTAAATAATTTACCGCTGGCCGATCAGTCTTTTGCAGCGCCTAATAAGATAGATGCGTTGATCGGCGCACCACTTTTCGCTCATTTATTACTTCCAGAAGATGAAGTTATTCGCGTCCCAGGCGTATCTTCACCGTCAGTGCCAACAGCCATACGAACAATACTGGGATATGTTATAATGGGTTCCGTACCTACATTATTTGCCCGCAAGTCTGTGACTTGCTGCCTGGTTCAAGAGGAATCTTTAGAAAACATAATTAAGAGGTTTTGGGAACTCGAAGAGCTCCCCTCCGTAACGCCCATACAGCATCCCGCCGATGTTGAATGTGAACAATTTTATAAGTCTACAACGACTCGCGAACCCTTAACTGGTAGGTATGTTGTGGGACTACCTTTTAATGGAGATGCATATTCCTTAGGTAATTCTTACGAAACCGCTCGACGACGTTTTATGTGTCTCGAAAAAAAATTTGAAGCTTCACCTAAATTAAGGAGTGCTTATGATGACGTCATTAGAGAATATATAGAGAAAGATTATATTTCACCCGCACCCGTTGACATCAGTAATAAATTATTACCAATGTGCGTAATACCGCACCACGGAATTATTCGCGAGGATAAAGCGTCGACGCGTCTTCGCATAGTTTTGGACGCGAGTTGCAAGACTAGTACAGGAACATCATTGAATGATATATTACATAATGGCCCGAACTTGCAAGGCGATTTATTTTCAATTATATTAAATTTTCGCTTGTACGCTGTTGCTATGACTGCAGACCTTCGCCAACAATTTTTACAAATTAAGGTTAGAGAATGTGACCGTCGATATCAATGTATATTTTATCGCTTTAGGCCGACAGATCCGCTGATATTATACTGCTTCAATCGCGTCTGCTTTGGCTTATCGTCCAGTCCATATCACGCAATGCGCACCGTTCATCAATTAATCGAAGACGACGGCCACAAATTCCCCCTAGCTAGTGAAATAGTCAACAGCTCTTTATACATGGATGATATAGTTTACTCTGTTATGACCGAGGAAGAAGGGGCTACTGTATCCAATCAGCTGATCCAATTATTTGCAGGGGCTCAATGGGCTTTAGTTAAATGGAAAAGTAATTTCGTCTCCGTTTTAAAGGATATACCTCCGTCTCACAAAGTTCCTTCCGAAGTTGAATTCGACAAATCCATAAAGCATAAAATATTAGGCTTGCATTGGTCCACAGATACTGATAGTTTTTATTTTAAAATTACACCTTACACTGATTGGAAGTGTACTAAGCGATCCATCTTATCTTATATAGCTCGCCTGTGGGATATTATGGGTTTTGTTGCTCCAGTGGTAATATATGCTAAGTTGCTTATTAAAAGTCTTTGGCAGCTTAAACTAGATTGGGATGATACACCGCCGACCCATATCGTTAATACATGGAGACAGTTTTGTAACGAGCTACCAGTTCTGAATACGCTACACATTCCGCGTCATCTGGGCGTTATTAAAAACTGTGTTGTAACTCTCGTGGGATTTTCGGACGCAAGCGAATACGCTTATGGGGAGGTAGTTTACGTTCACGTTAGTTCAAATAATGGCAACACTATAAAGTTGGTCTGCGCGAAATCAAGGGTCGCACCAACAAAACCGCTCTCTATTGCACGACTGGAGTTATGTGGAGCAGTTTTACTATCTAAACTGCTACGCATGATTTATAATAATTTTGTTAATCGCTTTCCAATAAAAACTTACGCGTTTCTAGATTCTAAGATCGCTTTATATTGGATAAAAGGTTCTACTCACAGATGGCAAACCGTTGTTGCAAACCGTGTGGTTCAGGTGACAGAAAATATTCCGGCCGATCATTTCTATCATGTCGCAGGGACTGAGAATCCAGCTGACTGTCTATCACGAGGTGTAACACCGAAAAAAAATAATCTCTCATCCTTTGTGGATGCAAGGACCTCCCTGGGCTATACTTGATCCGACTCAGTGGCCTCTTCGTAGCTTAGACGGACAGTCGTTAGAAGTAATACCGGAACAAAAAATTCTATCGCATTCGGTTTGTACAATCGCAAAGGAATCTATTATATACGAACTCGCATTACGCATATCGTCTTGGAACAAGATTCTTCGCATTCTTATTTACGTTTTTAAATTTGCTAGGTTATTAAATCGCCGCAGTTCACTAGCAGTGACTGCTAACGAACTTCAGTTTATTGAAAACAAATTAATATTAGCCCTACAAAAGAGATATTTTGCAAAGGAATTTCAAAATATTCGCAATAAAAAATTGATTTCTCCACCTTTTAATAAATTAAGTCCTTTTATAGATAAAAACGGCCTCATCCGCATAGGCGGCCGTCTCGGCACTTCTGGACTTCAGTATAATACTATGCATCCGGTTATTTTACCTCGCAAGGATCATATCATAAATCTTTTGATAGATTATTATCACATAAAACATTTACACACTGCACCTTTGTGCTCGTTACCCGCACCAGAAGTTAATTGCAGTATAAATAGTTTGCTCCATAGGCATTCGCTGTTGGATAAGTTAGTCCAATCTTTTTGGCGTCGGTGGAGGATCGAATATCTTCACGGACTACAGACTAGACATAAGTGGAGCGTTCCTTCCACGCCTATTACACCAGGAACGGTCGTAATAATAATGAATGATAATTCTCCGCCACTCTCATGGCCTTTAGCGATCGTAGACAAAGTTCATCCCTCTAAGGACGGTATTGTACGCGTCTGCACTGTCAAAACCGCTAAGGGAATTTACCTTCGTCCTGTCGTCCGCTTATGTCCTTTACCGTGCCAATAGTTAAGTAATATTTTAATAGGTTAGGTTAAGATTTAAACCGTAATTTAGTATTTTTTGTTATATATAGAAACCCAGTCTCGATTTAATATAGTTCAATGTATTACTATTCCGCTTAAGTTATTTTAGTTAAATATTATTTAAATTTCTCAATTAAAAGCAATTAGGCTATTAGGCTTAATGGTAGTCTTTTAAAGGTGACCCTTTAAGGGCGGGCGGAAATGGTAACGCCACCTTGTGGCTTTATATTATAATAGTGAATGAGTCAATTATATGTGACATCGCAATCCATTTCCTTCACTCTTCCTTAAACCATGCACACCAGCGCCAACTGCGGCGCCCGGTCATTCAAGCATTGGATACAGCACTAATCGCATCGGCAGAGGACGAAGCCCTACAACTCCGTCTTCAACTCCAGCTTACCGCCCGATCTTTAAGTATTGCACTTCAGGATCGTGAAGTGACATTGTTATAGTCTCCCGCTATTAAGTGGTAGTGCCAAATCGTGATCGCGAGTGTTAATGACGTCTATAGAACTAGCCTGCGTGTTTGAACTTTAACCGTCACGCGCCGTCGACCTTCCTGGATTATCTGGCTGGAGCTGCCCTGGATTCTGAGGTTGGTGCACGCATGGTTCCTATTTACTCCTATTACCCTTGCGAGTCACACATTTCTACAATTTACTGCTCCCCGGTGAGCGTGTCGAAGGTTACTAGAATTGTGTTTTGGCGCCACCACCAATATTTATAAACTAATAATAAATACATGAATACAATATATACATACACTCAATGATTCGAAAAGCTTTTATTTAATTTGAATATATCTTGGGATACCAAATTGAATGTAAATCTTTCTATGTTTATTTAATTTATAAAGTAATACGAAACAACCTTGAAAGCCCTGCTAGTATTATTTATAAAATAAGACATTATTCTGCAAGTGGTCTTGGTCACATGCATTTTTAAAAAAATAACAGTATTTACTAATTTGATTAAATATTGTTTGTTATATTCCTATAAGTGTTTATTAAAAAACATTTCTTATATTCTTATTTATTATAAAATTGTTAAATTCGTGTTTATTACATTATCACGAGCCGTGGAAACGCTGATTAGACGACGTTAGGTGCATTGTGTCATGTTAAAATTCCAGAATGTAATATCTGAAACTTTTGTTAGTTATCTCTACTGGTCAGATCGCAAAAAATGCGAACTCTCTGTTCTTAAAAACTATTCGAGCTACGTTAACGAAACTCGCCACAACGATTGCGACCATAAGGCGCTAAGCATATATTTATTTAAAAAAAAAATCGAAATTCTAAATTCAGTATAATTTACTAATTCAGTTTAGGACAATTTACGTGCTAGTTATCATTTATCTACGCATACCACAGTTTCGAAACTCGGCATGGTGTTTGATGCCACATTGCTTTATGACTGTGCAAAATTTCTGATAATTTCGATCGACAGATCTTGAACAATTAACACAACTAATTTAGTTCGATTAGTGACTCAACAGCGCGCGCTTGCTCGATGCACGAGTTACAAGTGGATTGAAACCTAAGAAAGTTCGTAACTACTCTCATACATAGCAGAATTGACTATAAATTCGTCAGAATGCAGTTCACATTGAGCTCGAAGCACACTAAAAGAATGGTAAGAATTACAGAAAAAAAAATTCAATTCACCAAAAAATTGTCCATAGACTTATGATATGGAACGTCTCATACCGGCGCGCGCCCCAAGTTAAAAGAATAGCAAAATAGAAGGAACAACTGAACGAACGTTTCAGTTGCGTGTGAGACTTCGAACAGGCAAGGTTTCGTCCGAATATTTTCTTTCACTTTTATTTTTCATTTTGCTATCCCAATTTAATATTTAATATCCACTTGCTATACATTTCATCGAGTTTCATCAAGCTTCCATTTAATTATTACTCAACATTATTATATCACACCATTATCATAAAATGGAACGTGGACGAGGACGAGGAAGAGACAGAAACAAGTGGCATATCGCGATACACAGCAACTTCTGTCCGTTCACAACAGTATCAAGATAGTGCCGCCACACATATCACCCTTCCTAATATCACAGCAAATAAGCGTCAACTCAATAAAGAATTAGAAATATTGGCAAACGTTTCTTGTTCTAAATGTTCAAAAACCGATTAAAAAGAAGCAGGAGTTCCCTATACTTGCTCTGCATGCTGTTCCATTCAAACAACAGGAATGTTCACCGCAGAAAATTTTATGGATCCTGGGGCAGTTCCACCACAATTACAAGGAGTGACACAGATCAAAACTATGCTAAACTAAACAGAATACCGGAAAATATAATACCGGAAAATATAATAATTATTTTTATAATGAATAAGAAACTAAATCAAATGATTTAAATAATAAACAGTTTAAAATAATATAATCGTAACAGTTTATATTTCACTAACAGCACTTAGTACACAGTACACAGTAGTGTAGACGGAGCGGTTATTGAGCTCATACAAATGAGGTCGAATATAGTGTCAGATTATTATGTTATTAAAAAATTAGTGACATATGAAATATGTTTACACACGTTAGCTTTTCAAATTAAAATTTTAAATTCAGGTTTTCAAAAGAAAGGACATGCTTTGATACCAGAAATAAAATGTAATCGGCTTCTATAATTAATAAAGAAGCATTGAGCTTCTTACCGCATTAAAGAAGTGATATATAAGGAATTGTTTCTTATCGTAGGAATTTTTTAAGTTCAACTCTCTCTCATATCTTGCTTCTAATTTTATTAACAACTTTATATTTTTTATTGAATTGGGTAGCATATGAACGACAGGTTTAACAAAAGGCGAGTGATCCCATCTTCCTTGGACATCTACAGGGAAAATTGCAAATACGTTGCTAAACCAAGAATGGGGCTAATGCAGGAGTTTTCGATACACGGACATAATGGGTGGGTTTCAAGCATCCGGATTTCTTATTCAATGTATAAAAAACTCTAAAACTTACTTCACAATTTATTTAAGACATTGTACGCTTTTGTTTAAACCAGACAATACCAGTGGTAGAAGAAAATTGCCACCTCATATTTTAATTAATTCATTTTACTTTGTAATGTATTTTTGTATGCCAATTGAAACTCTTTAATTAGCGGTCAAAGCTAATTCTATTTGTACTATATCCTGCAAAGTCAGACCACTTAATAGATTATTTATTACAACAGACGTGACAAATTTTATAAATTATCTCCTTAAGTAATAATTTTCAAGTAAAGTCTATAGAATATATACTGTTTGATTTGCTCACAAAGAAATAGGCAGAGCCTAGTTATATGGACTGCATTTTTAAAAAATTACTTCGAGAAATTACAAACATCCAGACTTTAGTATACGTACTGCCATCTCATACTAGGGCACTTATATACAGGTTATTTGTCCTTTTTACTAAAAGTATAAATAAATCTAGCAACTGTTAAATTCTTCTCTTAATTTATCCTTATAACATAAAGTTATATTTTTATTGTAAAAATCTACAGAATTATATGGAAACACTGAAATAATACAAAAAAATTACATATTAATTAGAACCGTAACATACACAAAGGGATCCCTTTATTAGATTTATTATGATTATAAAATTCTGTTATATGTTATATTATAATTTATACATAAAGTATACAAATAAAATTACTGGTCTCTTGACACAACTAAACCTAAGAATTAATCCCGGTAAATACATAAGGAAAAACTTTAATATTTAAATACGCCAAGCAACGGTGAAAATAATTAAGAACACGAACAATTTATAAATAAAGATAGTAAAGTCTTGTGAAATGTGTAATATAGAAAATAAAAATACAATTTTCGAAAATAAAAAGATAAAAATATAGATGCATACTTTTGTAAAAATAATATGTGATAGTAGTATGCAACAATGAATTAGTTTTTTCAAGAAAACTAAGTAACTGAGATAGTACTAAGGAGCGAGTACAATATATTTCTTTTGTAAATTATTTTTCATTTCGACTAAAGTTTATTGAAGATTCTCGTTGAAATGTTAAATATCTTTAGTGTTACTTCTGGTTTAATTATTTTGGTATATAATTGGTCGATTTGTTATGAATTGAATATATTTACAAAGTAAAAAGTGGAGAGTAATTTATGGTCTTTGCAAAGTTATTACAACAAATGTGTCAGATTACTAATTCCTTACTTGCAGCTGCTGTAGTGAAAACACATTACATACACATACATTTTAATGGGAGGTTAAGCAATCATATCAAAATTACATAATTAATTTCGTATCCTTCCGAATCTGAAAAAATTGTAAAGAACTCCTTAATAAATTTAAACGTCGTCTCGAATCAGTCAAATATAAATATTTTCTAGAAAAACCTAGTAGTTGTATTATAAAATATTAATGTTAATAAAAGAGAATGTCACGAAATTTCTCTTGTGACAATATTTAAAATTTATGAAAGATGAAAGGTAGGTGAATGCATCTAGCTATCAGCTAGTAGCTGTATTCCGATTATCTGATAGAGGCTTGACTTAGCCGCTTAAGTATACATATTTAAATTAATTTACATTTTTTTCTTACATATATTTTTCGATATCGAAAATAATAATAATATTATAAAACTAGAAATAAGATGTAGTTTTAGTTTTTAATTTGATACAATGAATCATCAAACGCGGTGGGTGTTACTTAGTGTAACATGCTAGGTAATTATAATAATAAATATTATAATTGCCTAGCATGTTTTTAACATTTACAATATTATTATTACACTCAAGTTAAACAAACTTTACTTACAGCTTGAGCGTGTGGCCACAGCAAATGTCGGCGATCAATATTGATATCCTTCAACAAACTCTTCGTCTATTGAAATCTCACCGCTTTACAAAACTAAGCTAACAGTTGAACTCGGATAGAAACTAAAGTTATCGAGTTAAAGCACTATATTATACGTTCATATTATTATTGTAAATCGTATTTTGTTTTTAGAATAATATATATAGAGAAATAGATATTTCAATAACATTAAAATTAGAGTTAACATTTATTATTATGACAACATTAACAGTTATAACTCACCAGTATAGTATATTGTCGTTTTAGAATGCATAGTTACTAAATTATTCTAATCACTACGAATCCGTTAGCTGGTGTTGATTCAGCTTCGAAACAACAACATGGTAACGCTATTTACTAAATATAGAATTACACGTCAATACACTACAATGTATTGGAATCTTACTGTGATACAATACAATATAATTGTTATTATCATAATAACATGAATGTTATTCACCTATGGAAACATGAAATGTGGAAAAAATAATACTATAAACCGATTCCAAAGTAAAATAGTTCTGGATTCATCAGCCATACATAAAGGGTATAATTATTATGTTATTGTGAAATGGTGGCAGATTTTGCATTTCTGTAAAACCACACAGTGGCCATAAAACTGCTTATATTTAAGCAATTGTTTTTATTATTATTATTTTTTTTTTCATCCCCATAGACATTTGTCCATGCCTTTCATTGTAATTTTAAAACAATTTTGTTACGAATTTTGAAGGTAACTTCGCAGGAAATTGTACACCTGCACAAGTTTACGAAAGCTATTTTAGTAATTAATAGTAATAATAAATAAAGTAAATAGTAGTATTAGTAAGCTAGGTTGTTAAGTTTACTAGCTTTTTCATAGCCTCGGAGTCACGGTGAGAAATTGCCATCTTGAGGTTGTACTCTACAAGGTTTCTATCGGAGGTATCGCCGGCCCGCCTAATGAATCTCACAATGGCGTCTTCGTCGATATCCGTGTAGTACGTAGTACTTCTTGTGTGTCTAGATATAGCCACCACTGCGTGTGGGACACTTGTCAGGTACGATTTTGGTTTGGATTTGGTTTGGATGATTATTACCGACTCGTATGTTAATCCCTGAGCTTCATTGATGGTGAGGATGCGCGAGTTTTCCCCTTTTCCGTACCCTAGGTTTGTAAGGTCCTACAACCTAGGGTAGGTTGTAGGACCTACAACTTTTTCAGTCTGTGTGTGGACCAGGTACAGGGTATTAGGGAAATCAGCTTCGATGGTAGCACCCGTAAACCTGACTGTTCTCAGAGAGCGAGTCAATAAATGGGCTGAGTATATGCCGTTGTATAGCTCGTTTAGAGCATAGCTTACGTCCAGGGGACATCGGTAGGTTCTTAAGAGCTCTTGACTGATAAACGTCACGAGGTATGGGCTATTATATTTCATATGGAACAGATTTAGCCGGTCTATATAAGGAATCTGGTTTGTGTCTCCGATTAGTGTGACTGCTTAGGCCTCTGTTAGTCGTGCCGCCATAACGATCGCTCCGAAATGGTTCATCAAGGCCTCGTCAACGATAAGTCGTTCAGGCTTTTCTTTAACGCCATTTATTAATATTGAAGCAATTGTTTAGAGTGAATACGTTCCAGTACTATATTTCAAACGAAACGCAATACAAGCACTCCACTTACACTCAAAACTGAAATATTAAATACAAATATTATGCTTGTTTGCTTGCATAAAATAAAATTTACCCAACTATTTGTTTTACCATTTGACGATGATATTTATTGACGATATGTTGGAGAAGTACGAAATAACACCACGTTATCAGTTTAGTTTGTTGTCACGAAAATATTGACAGTGTTATAAGACCATTTACAAATATCAAATGCATATTTTGCTTAAACAGACACAACTTCTTTAGCAACTCACAGAAGAAAATAGGAAACTTCTTTTTAGCTAAGTTCCAATTCAACTTAAAGCATTTTATACATTTTTCTTATTCTTGAGGACTGTTGGGTTTTATTTATAATAAAAGAAGCTAAAACGTTTATTCCAAATTTCTCAGAATTAATCTTGAGGAGTAATAGGGTGGACCATACGGTCAGGTGCTGCAATTAGTCAACCTGAATTAATTATAGGACGGAATATATATAATATATAATTAGATTATGCTGATTGGAACAATATTTGACACTGATTGGCTTATGTCTGAGAAACAGTAGAAATAAAATCATTCGTAACGTATAAACGGCTGCTTTAAAATAAAATAAGGAACCTGCTGATGAAGGTTCTTGAGTGGAGACCACGAGCCGGTAGACGCGGCCTTTGTAGGCCCCCTCCTAGATTGACCAACGACATAATGGTAAGACCGAGCGTCGTAGCTATCTTTGGGGAAGACCTATGCTTTGCAGTGGACGTCTATAGGCTGATAAGAAGAAGAAAGAGAAGAGAATTTTGAATAAATTCCAAATTATATATCATTTTACTATTATGATTTATTATGTTTATGGAGTAGCAATAACAATTTTTTAAGTACAGATAAAAGCATCGTTGATTGAATAATGCGAAGTTCTCTAACAGATGCGACCCTCGCTGATCTTTGAAGACTAGTTTAAAGGCGTTTTGAATAAGCTCTGCCTTTAAAAAATAATGCCTTTAATTTATTTAATATATCATTACTGAATAACTTAAATGTAATACTTGATAATTATTTTTAGTTAATTGATCGTGAAAATAATACAAATTGACTCTATCTAAAAAGAATGAATATACAACAGCATTCAACAAAAAGTCACAACATTTATGTAAGCCTGCTCATAGGAACAAATCAAAAAAATCAGTTTTTGCTGTTGCAATACCTTTTTCAATCTACGATCTTACAATATTTCATTCTCTATCGCCTTATTAATAACTAAGAAAGATAACTAGAGTAATATTTCAACAATATTGAACAAGCACAGCTCGAGTAAATCAAAGTCAAGCCTGATTACCTAAATTTGTCCTACAGAGAGGCGAGGCGCACAAAGTTCGGGGACGTACAATTACAAACGAACTTCTACATCCCTGTCTGTTCTTCAAAGTTTGCAATTTAAGTAATTCTAAATTGAACGATACTACAACTTACCATTCGGTGGATTGGTTTGCTTGTGTAGTTTTAGAGTTCATTGAGGATTTACTTTATCTTTTATTATTTGATTTAAAAATATAAGTTGATAATCATGTTGATTATGATTGCATATTGTTTTCTAAAGTGTCTATGGTAGTCGTTAGACTAGTTCAATTTTGTTAAAAAAGAAGTACATATTTCAAGGTTTTTAGAAATTATTTTCCCAAATAAAAATATCCTTTGATTAAAGATTTACATATGTCTATAATAAATATGTCTTTTGGGAGTTCTACTGCGAAATAAAACTTAGAATTTGCATCTATACTTCATGAACAAAAAATCCCAGAAAACGTTTATCTTCATTTATATATCCCCCTTCTTCTAATTGAGGAAAATAAAATAGGCTTTTGATCAGAATACTTAAATTACTTGACTTCTTGTTGATATAATGGCTATTAATGTTTATATTCTACAACGAAAAACATGATTATTCCATTCTACTTGCTTTTACTTGGATTTTACAAATTGAGTTTATGATCTTTTAAGACCATTATTTAATTATAAATAACGGCAGTTATAACGAAAAACTTATTATAATGGTAAAAAAGATGTTTATATTATAATATCAATAGGAATTAGCTAGAGCCGTTTGCAGTACAAATAAAATGGACGTTAGCTTCAATGTTAATACAATTACCCTATATATTATACTTACAGAAATTATATAGAATATCTTTGAACTTAACGCAAGGAACCAGCTTGATAGTCTCATGTTTCACAAATTGGAATAATATTAATATGCACTTTGATTTTGAATGAACTTCACGATTAGAATGACATGACACATACCTAGAATATACTAATCTACTAATTACCTAGAATCATTTGTAGCAATAGATTATATTCGTTTACCTATTTATCTACGTCCCATATACCTAGTACACTAACAAGATAAGTTGATTAGAAGGATTCAATGGAATCTGAAGTGTAGATGCATCAACGCTTATTATATATTACAGGTGATGTATTGACACCACATCTAACCAGGAACATTACATAGCTTCATACAACAGCTTTACTGAAATTCTGTTAAATTTAGCTATAAATACAGATTTATGTTTCTTGGACCATTAAATATTACAAATTGATTTTCAACATACTTATCAAATTTTCAAATTACTTATTCGATAAAATCATAAAGAAAACTATATTACAAAGTCTTAAACATGTTCTTTGTATGTACTTACACTTGATGTCAAGAAGCATGTAATTAATTAAAAGTAAATCAAGTTCAAGCTTCCAAACATGAGATAATAATAATAATAATATGTAATTTTTATACGTCTAAAACCTAAATGTATATAAATTACAAATCATATATTCGTTAATGTCGAACGTGAATTCTGTTAAATGTAATATTATTCGCAGCCGGAGCTAGTGTTTATCAACCGCATTATGTACCTGCAGATATAAATGGGATTCAAAATGCCGGTGGCATTTTTGTTCGCTAGCGAAGCTGTTATCAGCAACGACAAAAGTGAAAATTAGATATGTTATAATGTAATGTAATGTTTATTCTTTTTCTTCATCACAAGAATAAACATTTCACCGACAACTAATTTGTCTCATTTTTTCAATTTTATTTCTGCACCTTCTTTTAATTTTTTTAAATTTTGGTAACACAGTGCATGATTCCAATCATTCTATTTATATGAACAATTTCATTTGATGTATTTTTTTTTTGAGAAAATCGTTCGCATTTTACATAACTCTTATGGGGCGAACGGGTTTTTTTAATAATATGTAATTTTTATACAGAACGTGACAAAAAGTGATTTTATATTCAAGTTCATACTTCATAGTTTACTTTTTACTCCGAAAAAATCTTTTATTATTCTTATAAATTTCAAGTTGCCGATAATAAATAATAATATTCCATAAAGAACCTCACAGCGGGGTTCCACTCAATGGAGCCTCATGAATGTGCTGTAGTTATTTTACAAAGGAACTATTTTAGCATTACTTTTTTCGGTCTTTATTGTAAATATAACTGGATTTATAACCGAGCTACAGACTTCTGACAATAAAATTTATTTAGATTTCATTATATATTATACTCTTTTTAATATATAACTATTATAATATAAGTTCTACTATTCTAAGTTAAGACCTTTGATTTCTCTTCTGGATGGGTCGGGATGTCACTCCAGATTTTAAAAACAATCATATAATTGAATATAAAGTATTAAATTATAAAGATAATAATAAGGATTTCTTTTATAATTCTTAATAAATTTTGACTGAAGATAGGGAATACGTAACAAGCTAATTAACAGTTAAATAGAAATAATTGCTTTCATAATAAAATTTCAGTGCATGATAATGAAAATTACAAAATCTTAATTGGTAAACATTTCGTAACCTTATAGTAAATAAATCCTATCGGATTTACAACGATCAAGATAGTTTGATATAAAATATTCATCAATAATTCATCACTCTATTATAATTTTATCGAATTATAATTTTATTCTGTGTTTTTGGTGAATCAATCGTTTCGAATAGTTTAAAATTTCTTTCATACCATAATTCTACATTCATTGTTCAAGATAACAACGAAAGAACTTAAATTAAAAAGAATACTTTAATTTTAAAACGTATTATTAATAAATATTAAAGTAGCATTACATATATATTGTTATTTCAGTCCTATTGAATAATACACCTTAATAATACCCTCACACTATTAGAAAGCCATTATCAGTTTTAATTGAGACTAAATTTAGTGCATATACATATATATAGTGCTAGAACAAAACTTATATTAATAATTTCCGAAGAAAAAAATACAATACTATTCAGATGTTAAATCTACTTAAACCAAAATGTAACTTGTAAAGTCCCTGGAATCCTATAATAAAATATTCTACGGCTGGTAAGTAAAAAGCCTTTCTAAATATGAAAAGGGTTTAGAAGTAACCCCACATGTCGCATAGTGGATTACATACCATAGGATTTCAAAGTGACAGTAACTAAATAATGCAAGGGTGAACGACGTAATAAAATACGTTATTCATGGTTCCAATTCTCACGTACCAAGATCTAACTCGAATTTCCAATTGGTTTCGTTGATTATGAAAGTTTTATATACATAAAATCTAAACTAAAATTTCTACGCTCACGGTGTACAAACTTTATTTTTATGAATCGAATTATATTATATTATATTTCTTTTAACTTTTCTTAATACAACAAAATAAATTTGTATTTGAAAGACGCTTATGAGAAGAATAAACGTAGATCGCGACGTGGCAACTTATGGCCGTGTAATATTAGCTCGGCGTAGAACTAAACGAGTCACGATGTAAATGCAAAGCCTACAAATGGTCTGGTATATTGTTTATTTTACCTGTACTCATGAAAAATTTCAGAACAATAAAACAATAAAAGAGAATTATGTCAACAAACAAATGTTGTTATTAGACATCTGTTATTATTCTACTTCGGTTCTATCTGCAGTATACGATATATTTTATGTAAGGATATAAAAATATTTATATTTTATATGGTTATTTTCTTAGAATATTCTGCCGTAGTGAAAGATCAATATTACGACTTAAAGTGGACCTTAAAAGGATCACACTTCTATTGCAACATTTTTGAATAACTACGTTTATCTTCATGAATTATTATTAATTATAATCGGACAAATAACAACAAACAAACAGACAGACAACAGTAAGGTTATATTAAAAAGCGTTCATGTATCAATACTAAAAACTATGTCAACCAAACAGCTTGTTAACAAATTACAGGTTCTGATTGTAATGAATTTCCTAACTGTTCTGCACATGTTGTTTCACTATAACAACTTACAACGTGTTAGCTTTTAGTATTCTTATTTCAAAATAAGGCATTAAATAACTACTATCATAGCTAATGTTTAAGATTAATAGAAATTTAGGAAAATCATAGGATTAGAACTAATTTATTCTTTCACCTCTCGGTACCACGCTTTTTTTGAACTCTAATTAGTTCTCACCCATCAATTACGACTGTGATTCAATAGTCAACGCTATAAGACAATGTAAATTAATAAAAACCGAAGCTAAAATTATCGTATCTACTAACTTCAAAGGCCAAGAACTGTAACCCCTATAAGCTTTATTATTTATTATTGTATTATTATATTACAGTAATTTTTGAATGATTCGCGAATAAACAAACAGACAAGAAAAAATACTATTCATATATTATATATAAAAGTGAACTGTAATCAATTCAAAATAAATTAAAATTTTAAATTAAGTATTTAAGACAATTTTTAAAAAATAAAAATTACAATAACAAAAACGCATTTTTAAATACCAAAAGAAAAACGAGAATAAAATATCTTGCAGTATTACATGTTATATAATGAAAAAAGACTTGTACCAATTATTTTGAAGATAAAAGTATAGGTGAAGTATCACTATTTATTATAAATAGATCTTTAATAACAATATAGAAAATGTTTTCTTAAATGCTTTATGTTTAATTAAAGTAATCTTTTTAATTTGATGTAAGAAGATTATTCAAATATACTCGTATAAGATACACAAATAAACAATTCACAATAAGAAAAATATATAATAATAAATTATTCATATTAAGATATTACATTCTGTTTCAAAACAGTTAGCTATACAAATTATTTACATTATTCATCTAAGTTTAAGGCCTTCCATAAAGTCAAATATTCTATTTTCTCATCACATATAAATAACATCATAAAATTATATAAAAAATTGCAAAGAATTTTATTATATAACATTTTTCAGCCAACAGGAAAGCTTAGATTACTTAGTTTTTATGTCAATATTTGAGCTTATTTAACGCTTTAATATTTATACAAGGAAAAGTTATAAAATATATGAATCATTCAGTTAATTTTTGAATAACAATATTTTCTTATGGTTTTTAATGTTTTGTTAATTCAGTAACAGTATTCAATTGTAAATAATGATACTCTAATTATACGAGAAGACCATTTTGAAGTAAGCTTGCAGACCCCATTACTGATATCAAGAACAATTAAGGTTCGGTAATAGCGTGAGTGCATCGGCCTTAATTGAAATTGCATTATTGAAATTATATTATATTTATGACTTCAAAGTTTATGGGTCCTAGAGCATCTCCTGAATTACACATATGAACCTAACGTACAATAAATGTAAAGGTTGTTTACACGAACAATGAAGATGTTAAAATAAAAAATAGAGAGATTAAGATTTAGATAATTTAGATTAATAAATAACTGTAAAAGTATTACTGTTATTTATTAAACTTTATTTCTGTTGTTCTGTATGTTTGTGTCGGCAACAAACGAAAGTTACGGGATGATTTTGCTGTAATATAATTATAATATTTGCATATAATATATTAGAACCATATTTAATATTCCAGTAATAACATAAATATTTTAGTTTGAATAACTAAATATCATTTTAATGGCAATTATATGCTAAAAGTATTCTAAAACTTTCAATATATTACATAAAATTACATTCCATTACAATATGTGTGTTGGAATCAAATGTTAATACATGGTGTGCACTTTACAACACTTTAATATAATATGGTACAGTTATTAGTTTTAATATGATTTATTTATTTTCTTAACATTAATGTTAATGATTTTTATTTATTTTTTGTGTGCTATTTTATGTACTATTGCTCACCTATTGTATTGTACTTATAAAAAATATATATTAAACTTATAAAGTACAACATATATATATATATATATATATATATATATATATATATATATATATATATATATATATATATATATATATATATATATATATATATATATATATATTATTTCACAACATAACAATTTATAATTTCTATCAATAAATAATTAAAATTGTTGTGTTATATTTATATTCTTTAAAAGTAATCTTACTAGAGGGCCTTTACAAATATTAATTATGGTTAAAAGTACTTTTGCAGTTAAAATGAAAAAAAAGTCGCACTTTATCAATTCTGCTAAACATTTTAAATTATTCGGTATTTAAATGTAATTTTCAAATATATCTCAAACGATTTTTTAATTTCTTCGCTATTTTTGCTAAGAGATTGCAAATAGGAATTATTTATTATGTAATTGCTTAATTCAATTCCTATTTATTTTATTGAATATTTATTTTATTTATAATTAATATTGACTTGTAAATATTAAAATATATGTTATAAAGATTTTACATATATTTTCATCAAGAATTTTGCACTAGTTATATAAGGAAGATACTTTGTAGTGAGGTTAAATATATTTTCTTTATTATTTCGTTATTCTACATTAGTATTGGTTGTTCACATAAGGACACTTTGTGATTCTTTTGTTTATTAATTATAGAACCTTGTAGCATTTGAGTTTGTAACAATTAACTTGTTTTTATGAGTAGAAAGAATCTTGTTTTGTTAATTTTGATTTAAATTGTAACAATTTAAATAAAAATTGAATTCTAGTTATATAGAACGTATGTCTTGTTAATACGTTTTTCTTTATAGTAAAATACCATTTCCGAAATTAAAAATATATAATTAATCGAAAAGGTTATAAGGTATTATATTAAAGTTTATTTCAAAAAAACGTTTGCGCGTTGTTAATATGTTTTTAAATTGTTAAAAAAGTCCATTTCATCTAACAATCTTTAATCTTGAACTTTACTGAGATTTCAATTCATCTTAATATATAGTTTCACGTCTCATTGTATCCAGATGAAAAACCATTAAGAATTCATTACAAAAGTTTGTTTTGGATACATATAAATTATTTCTGTTACTCAAAATATTACGTATAAAAGAAAATAGTTTAAAATAAATAAATGCTATATTGCCACAATACTAAATTATAAAACATGATACAAACAAAAGTAGTTTATATAATATTGTGGTTTTAAATGGTACTCATGAATGAACCTCACAGTATTGAATATAAGTTAGCACAAACGTCTTTATAACATAAAGATCGTCCTCTGAATAATGCAAAGTTCTCGAGCAAATGCAAACTTCGCTTTGAGAACTAGTTGAAAGGCGTTTCGCATAAGCTCTGTACCTTTCTAACGAATACCATCAACTATTTGTTTATCATGTAGTATTTGTTTCTGATAAATATAATGTGTACGACGAGAAAAGTGCAAGTAAATAATATATATTGTACTTGTATTTTCTTAGGTACTACTAAAAAAACAGACCATATTAAAGCGTTCAATGCAGTAGAAAGTCCTGTGAAGGAAAATAATAGCATTTCGATCAGATAACTGAACATCAGCCGATATAATGATAATTAAGATTCTTATTCATAAGATAATAATATGATTATTCTATTATACTTACTTTTGACTTGGGTTTAGATCTATATAATTAGTGATGAATAATCATGATAATGTCTGAAGTTTGAATTTTACTAAGAATTGTAACTGGCGTCTTTGATTCAGAAGTCAAAATGGTCAACAACATTCTATTGTAAATAAGCTTGAAATATTATTTAAGTTTCACATTAGTTTTTATGACGTAAATCTAAAACAAATATTATTAAAAAGTAACATAACAAGAACTTATCGAAAGATTAATTACACATAAAATATTGACGAATATCGATGGCACATTCGAGACACGGCTTATGTGAGATGGATATAACCTACTTCTTGTAGTTATTCGAGAATTTAACATTATTTATTTTATGTGGACCTTGATGCTGGCCCTAGGGACCTTTATTTTTATTCTGCAATTCATCTCTCTATTTCTTATAATCTATGACGAATCGAAGTTAAATAAAAATATTTTATTTCATATTCGCAATAATTCTTCGAATATTTTTTCATATGTCTGTACATATAACAGAAATATAAGCTTTGGTGCGTCCTTTACCTAAAATTCCTCAACCTATTCTCCCAAATCACTACAGACCCATCTCCATATTGCCATTCCTATCAAAAGTTCTAGAAGCCTGTGTTTATAAGCAAATATCTTCTCATATTTTCAAGAACAACCTGCTGAGTATTTACCAGTCTGGGTTTCGTCCAGGTCACAGCACCAATACCGCTCTCATAAAAGTAACCGACGATATTCGACTTGGTATGGACAAAAAACTATTAACAGTGTTGGTGCTTGTAGACTTTTCAAATGCTTTCAACACAGTTAACCACGAAATCCTCCTTGCCATTTTATCTTTAGTCAAGTTTAGCCCATCTGCAGTTAAATGGTTCTCATCCTATCTTCGTGACCGCCAACAGTCAGTTAGCATGGGTGGCTCATCCTCCATATGGGCTAACATAGACACTGGTGTGCCACAAGGCGGAATTCTTTCTCCCATTTTATTTTCTTTATTTATTAATACCTTAGTTCCCAACTTCGACTGTTCGTATCACTTATATGCTGATGACCTTCAGCTCTATGTGCAAACTGGGATAAATGACCTTTCAAATGCAATTGATAACATTAATCGCAACTTGAATCAATTGAGTTTATGGTCCTCCAGATTTGGTGTTTCTGTTAATCCTAACAAATGTACAGCTATAGTTATTGGAAGCTCAAGATTGCTGGACAGAACGAATTTTGACAGCATGCCAGCCGTCACATATAATGGCAATGTCATACCACTATCAAAGACAGTAAAAAACCTGGGTAGTAAAAATCTTACAGTCAATGCACAACATTGACTGTAAGATGGATTGGCGCCAGCAGATAAATGAAATATGCCGTAAAGTCACTGCCTCATTACAGTCCTTATATCGTACGAAACATTTCCTCCCCATTAAGACGAAAGTAATGCTAATCAATTCTCTTATCTTACCCCTTATTGATTACGCAGATGTCTCCTATCCAGACCTTAACAATGATCTTCTCAACAAGTTAGAGCGCCTCCTTAACAACTGTCTCCGCTACATCTTCGGTTTACGTAAGTATGATCATGTTTCTCAATTTCGCACTAAACTTAAATGGCTCACTATTCGACAGAGGCGTAGCTCTAGAATACTCAATCTCCTCTATTCAATCTTAAATGATCCAAATGCGCCTCCATACCTAAAGGAGGAATTCCAATATCTTCACGCAACACATAACAAAATGCTTCGGTCACCTTCCAACCTTAAAATGGCCATTCTACCGCATAAAACTGATTTTTTTCAGAAGTCTTTTAGAATTCAAGCTTCTGTACTCTGGAACAATCTTCCTGAAAATATTAGGAGGGCACCTACCAAAAGGTCTTTTAAAAATCTTATTCGCAAGTACTTCCTTGAATCTTCCTAATACACATTTCATTCAGATAAATATGCTATTTATTATATGTAAGTATACTTAATTAGATATTATATGTGTTTATAATATGGATATATATATATTATACATATATATATATATATATATTCTTTTTTTTTTTTATATATATTATATTATATTTTATTTATTATTATTATTATTATTATTATTATATATATTTTTTTTAATTTCACTCAGTACTAGTTTTTTTTTTTATTATTTTTGCTTTTGTTACGCCTACCGCAATTTCTCACCATCCACAAAGGTTAGCTGGTAGAGAATGCCAACAGGCATTAAGTTCGCCTTTTGTAATTTACAATAAAGGGTAAATAAATAAATAAATAAATAAATATAAAAACACACATTTTTGTAGGTTCCGCATTTACATCGCGACTCGATTGCTTTACAGCTCAGCCAATATGACACGGCCATAAATTGTTATGCCATGCCATGTCTTTGTTGATTTTTCACATGAGTGTCTTTCAAATGTATATATAACAAAGGAAATGTATTGACGTTTTAAAAACTATTATTGCTTCCACTATACTAATGACAAATATTGGAATCATGAATAACATTCTTCATTTATACGAGGGGAGGTCCAAAAGCTCGTGGAATGAAAGGAATCTAAATAAAATAAAACAACAAAACTATTTTTCTAAACCACTATAAAAATATGTTTTATCTCAAAATGAGATGAAATCGTCTCCCTTACCTCATTGTCGTCGGAAAATTTCCAGGTGATCATGTAGGATTCGCAAAATGGTGGTATCTGATACTCCAACTAATGAAGATAAATGATTTTTCTTCAAACGGGCATCCTCTAGTACAATTTTCTCCACTTTCTCGACAATGTGGTGGCCTCAACTGGCCTTCCTGAGCGGGGGTCGTCTTCAATTGACTCTCGACTATGTTTATAAAGACCATGCCACTTGTAAATCATTGATTTACTAGGGCACTGTTCCTTATAAACGACTCCCATTTCATTCAAAATGGTTTATGCGTTCTTTCCTTGCTTGCTAAGGAATTTCATCACAGCGCGGTGTTAAAATTTCTCCATAGTTTCAGTTTTCTTCCGAATCTTCCGAATTGACTTGTTCAGCAGGCGACTGTTTATAAACGAATGACGCAATCGGGTTGAAACTCGGTATTTATACAATGATGAGTCTCCGATTCGTATGACACCAAGCGAGCGCCCCTACCCCTTCTCCATTCTCCATTCCACGAACTAATGGACCTCCCCTCGTATGAACGGTGTACATCTCTTTACTAAAAGTTTCTGCTGTTCTTTCAAAATTCTTCCTAAATTAAAGTATATGATACCAGAAAGTATTTATTCAGTGAGTCAATGTAAACCTAATATCTATAGAGTAAAATTATTGTGTTTTATGTAATGTGTTTAATAAAAAAATAAATAATAATAATTATTAGTTTATTTTTAACGTATATATAGGATAGTATTTATTACTTCTATTGAAAAATAACAAAATATATACTAAATAACATTCAAATTATTCGTCATCTCGATCAACTCGTCAAAATTTTACCGCGAACTATTTCTATACTATTTGAGATAAACGCACAAAATTTTTAACATATGCTAAAAATGATCTGACGGGTGTAATATTGTTTTTTTCAAAAAAATCACAATGATCTTTTTTTAGAAAACAGACAGAATGTGTCCGATAGAGATAACATATGAAACGTTTCCCTTCTCGCTCGCGCTTTGACTAATATTGGTCGTAACATAAAATACGATGAATACTTGATGTGACAAAAAACAAGAGAAATTGCTATTCTATCCTTATAATTTGATTGTACCGAAAAACGTATACTTTAAAATATATAAGACTTTTTATAAGCGCGCGCCGCACATTTTAAAACATTATGTACTTCAGCAGCTGCAAACGAATGATTCAGTCAGTCGTGTGTAAGACGTCAAAGAGAACAGGTGCCGCCCATATTTTCTTTGACTGATTTCTATTCTGCGATTTATTTCACTATTTTTCAATATTTCTTTCTACTGATATTCTTTAAATATTTTATTCTGATAATCAAATCGAAATTGCGAATAAGAAAAAAAATCGTTTTACTGATTCACAATATAGCTGGACATATAGCTTCTCATTTACTCTTTTACATTAACTAGTTGCATACATTGAATATTTCATCGAAATTATCTCTCTACTCGCCATATTAGAGTTGAAAAGAGGAGGGGGAAAAGATTAACACCCGCCGTGCACTTAACATAAAGAAGAGAGCTCAGCTCACACCAACTTGGGAAGACCTAGTTTGAAGGATTACTATTAATATAAATAGAATCATTTTAAATTCATTTATCTTATTCATGTTATATCTTGTTTACTTATAAATTATATATAAATATATAATAGTAAAGAAGCATTTGATGAATTGAGACATTTTATTTATTACAATATGTAGAAGATTAAAATTCCTATTGTGTATATGATTTTTTGTATGTAAATTTAATATGTAAATATTTTTATTATTTCATTAAAATGATAAAAAAACTGTAAGAAAAATATACTCAATAATATGTGTTAGCAACTTATCAAAATATTAAGTTTTTTATTTTAGCAAAACCCCGGTAGATGTTTTTAGACAATGTTAGTATTACGAAACAAAATATAGCTATACTTTCCCTCTGGGATTTGTGAATGGATTTGAGGAAATTGGATTAGAATAAAACAAAGAGAAATGAGGGTGATGCAGAGAAAAGGGAAGAAAAGTTAGGCCTTTTAGCTTTTAAAATTTTCAACGTCTGTGAAATGGTGGTATTATCCATCTATAGTCAATTGGCTATTGCTAGCCTAGTCAAATATACTAATAAAATTAAATTATATAAGTATTGTATATGACTATTTTCATAAACATATTATTAAGACCGTAAGTCATAGCTCTTGACTTAACATGGTCTCTCGCTAAACTAAAAGCTGAAACTTACTTATAAATTTCTAAAACAGTCAATCTTAGCATTTCAATAATATTTAAATATTAATTAATTCCTTAATTTCTGAACTACAGCTATTACAAAACTTCTCATGTTTTAATATTAGAACTATTATTCCAAGTAAGGTAAAGGAAAGTAAAGAAAAGTAAAGTGAAACTCAAAATCAACTTACAACTTGAGGTCCTAACAAATGTCAGCGGTCAGTATTGAACAAACTCGTCATCTATTGAAATCTGAGTCTTAGAACTATAGCTTTCTCAACTATTTCATGTTGCAAATAACATTTTAATTTAAAAAACAATATAATTGTTAAGGCATATGTTAAATTATACTTAATATTCTTTGATACAAGTTAGCAGTTTTTCTTTTTGACTTATTCATCATCATCGTAAATTTAAAGATTTTAAAAATCCTGTTATTAGGATTATTGTGTGAATTATTGAAAATTTCTGTACAACCCAACAATCTTAAGTTCTGAAACTTTTGATTAAGGCTGCTCTTTTATTTTAATACACGTTTCAATTTCATTGTTTCAAGTTGTAAGGAATATTCGATGTAAATTGAAGGAATTATTTAAAATCATTTCGGGACGCATTTATCTTTTATTAAAACCCGAATTAAATATTTAAAATGAAATCTATCCGCAAAAAACATACAGCTTTCATTTCAAAGTCAAATGAGTTATTTATCTAGGTACATAAAGCAAAACCTCTATTTGTGCTTTTATTTATTTTTCAATACATAAGATTTTTCTTATTACCAAGAGAAATAGAATAAATAAATAATACATAAAAAACTATTATACGTAAGACTAGAATATGAAAGGAGTTAAAAAGCATGTTGAGACTTGTGCTTCTAAATTATATACCTCGGGAGAATTTGTTTCAATATACAATTATATTAATAAAAGGGAATGGGAATAATCGAGGAAAAAACGAGTACATTTTTATTTAAATATTATAATAAACAACCTTACAAAACAATATTTAATTCTCACGAAGTAAAATTGACTTACTTATTGTTTCAATCTTATTTTATTCTATTACTAACTGTTGCCAGTAACTATATCGGTCAACCTCATTGTTATCGTATAAGCCATTTGTATAAATAACTCTTACGTAGGGGAGAGTTATACAAATCTACACGTCTTAATTTCATTACAAGTATAGCCTCATTTTTTTGTGTTTTTTCTTCTAAAATAAGGTCGGTGATATCAACTACTAAGTGGATATTAGTCTGCTCGCTTACCACCTGTCCTACAAATAAATTAATGTTCACACATTTGTTTATTCGGGCCTAAATAATTAGTATAATATAACTAATAATATACTATAATTTAATAATATAGACGTAACTTTTGATTATTTGAACGTTTTTGTGACGAATAAACTTAGTAACTACTAAACTCTAAGAAAAACATACTTGGTCAATAAATAAATTAATATGTGTTTGTAACTTATCAAAATATTAAGTTTTTATTTTAGCAAACCCCGGTTGATGTTTTAATCAATATTAGTATTACGAAGCAGAATATAACTATATCTTCAACGTTTAAGATACGGTATCTTCTATCCCGATATTCCCTATGCGCTAGTTTTATAGAAATTAAAAGTAAAAATAGTGTTACTAGCTTTATGTTTGAATACATGCATAGCATATAATTAAATATTAACAGTTACTTACTAAAATATATAACCAATATTATTATTGGCTTTCGGTTAAAATTAAAAATGTATACGTTTCACTTATTTGGAAATTCTTCTTCTGTTTATATAACATAGAAGTCTATATAATTGTCATTTTATTTTCCATATCAAAATAACTGTGAACACACAATAACGTGTGCTTCATCAAAATATTTTAACTGGTCGTATTTCAAATGTATTAAAAAGATACATTTCTAATATTTCATAATATTATAAATGAATGTTGGCAGAAACTTATAAGAAGGAAAATAAAAGGCTTTCGATGAGCATATTTCACTTTCTCGACGTATAGTTGATATTATAAATATAAATATTCTTAATCAACGAAGAAATGAAGATAACAATATGTACTGTATTTTTATTATCAAGATGACTAATTACGATGACTTAAGAAATCTTATTAAGATATGTATGTGAGTGTGGTTGTATATTTGTTTATTGAGATTGTCAATGTTTAAATAAACAAATTTTGAACAAATTATAATATTGGTGTTGCTGTTATTTATTGTCACTATTGTTATATTATTTACATTACTATTACGTTTAACTTTTTTTTTTTTTTTTTTTTATTTTTTTTCGATTGAATAAGGATATAATACTACATTTTAAAGAGACTTCTCAAAAAGCTAGTAAATTGGTTTTATAGTGTGAGTATCCAGAAACAAGATCAATAATAACATGCAATGAGATTTCGTATTGACTTCACGATTGAAATTGAATGTATCGGTCTCAATTGTATAATACACACACAAAGTCCATACAACTAGATTTGAAACTTTAAATTAAATTTGTCTATTTGTCTACCTACTATGTAACTTAGTAACATTACATTTAAAAAGATAAATACCACGCAAAATATATTTCTTAACCTAATAATATAATCTGAGGTGTAGAATAGATGTGTACGTATTGCATATTATACATATACCATATTATACATAACAAAAGTAATTTGTGACAGACAAGGTCATTGATGTTGAGAACCAAAGACTCCTGCATCGGCTTTCATGTAAATTACATTAAACTTTGATATGAATACACATCTCTGTTTATAGAACAATTCAACTTTAGTGTAAATGTATTATAGTGTATTATTAATAATATAGATAATATAAAAGTAAAATATTAAATAAATTTATTTTCTTATAAACGAAAGATTGAGCTAATAGATAATTTGGTAAATGTTTTCTGCATTTTCTTGTAACCATATAACGTATTTAGTGAACTAGTTAACATCTCGGCTCGCACCAAGCACCGTTTCATAGCATTTTGTAAATAAAGCTATTTACAAAAACCTTACCTTTGTAATAAAAATAAACATTAACATCTCATAACAGTAAAGATTGTAATCATAATTTTATTTTAATCTGTGCTTTTTGGATAATTTATGTCACTATACTATTATTACTTTGATATTTCAATTATTTTGTATTCGTTTCGATCCCAACATAAGTCAAAATTCATTTCACATTTGTGTTTAGAACAGTGTTCGTATGGTTTTTAAAATATATATTTTTTAATAAAATTTTAAATTATATAATTGAATAATACTTTTATTGAAATCATTGTTATATCAAAGTTTTAAAATTTACGTAAAAGATTAATTCTACTTTTTATTGTCCAAAATAAGAATCAGTGAGCTCAAATTAATAAAAACATTTTAAGCCTTGGGAAGGCATTGTTTTAGTGAATTCAAAAGTTACTTAAGACATTTAAAAACGAATCATTGCATTCCATTCAGATTAAAAAATATCCTTAAACGAATAGAAAATGTTTCTAACCTAACAAACAAACTAAATTCCATGAAACCACGTGGTGTCGCTAAAAACTGTGATGTAGATTTTTATAACTCGAGATATTGTCAATTTCATTCATTTTTAGAATATTATAATATAGAAGAATATTATTATTGGTACTTGTATTTTTTCAAACATCTAGTACTCGTAACACTAGCAGGATTTTTTTTTTTTTCTTTTTTTTCTTTTTTTTTTTTTGTTGTCTCTGCTCTTAGCCCTACTGGCCATGACAGCGTCACCGGTAGAATGGACGGGTGCAGAGACCCGCCCTTGAAAAAGGGGGGCCTGAAGGGCCCCAGGGGAACGCGCGTCCTGAGGGCGCCTCCTGTGAGGCTCGGACCACGGCTCAGGACGCCGTTAGGTGGGAAGCGAGGGTTGGATGTGGGTTAGGATTTGACACTAACGTCCTCCGACGGCAGAACGCCGGAGCAACGTGCTTGGATGGGGGCCTCGTCTTCGCCGGCGAAGACGCTGTGTGTGTGTGTATGTGTAGTATTTATGTACGCTTTGCCGCTTTTACGTAGCGTTCCCTTACGTAATCGCGTCGTCCGGATCGAAAAGTACCGACTTGGGTCTTCTCTTTCTGACTTTAGGAGTCTTACGGGCCGTGTATCCTGTGGCCTTAACCACCAGCGGGTTTGGGTGTCCCACAGCATTGTCAAAGTAGCTTTTGGAGAGCCCCTTGAAATACTGTGCGATCGTCGGTAGGTCTAAGTCTCTGTGCAAGTCGATATTACGCATAAACCACGGTGCCCCAGTGGCGAGCCGCATGAACCGAGCAGGATAACACGCCCTGTGCGGTACATTACAGCTAATGTTATTAGGTGTGAATGTATTATGAATATAGTTCACTGAGCTATTTTGTGATAAATAAGTTATGATAAACCACAGATAAGTTAGCTCGCTTACCTTAAATTTTTAGTTTGCGTGTTGAACTAAAATATTATTAAATGGACACGGGCGCTTTTTAAGCTAAAATTTAATCCTTGTGGAATTATATAGTTTGAATGGGTACATAAAAATATTGGAATAACACTTCAGAATTTCAGTAAACAATATTTATCACTTGTTTAATATTCATCGTTGTTTACTGAACAGACGGATTAAGAGATCAGATGCATCGAGATAAACAGAACGAACAAACCTCATTTGCATACCAATTTAAATTGCAACTCCATAGCTTTAAGTCTTAATATATTAACAACCTGTTTTAAAACTAAAAGGAGTGTAATGGAAAGTATACCTAATTAACTTTTTATTCACTTGGTTGTGTATGAAATGTCTAATTGTATTTTTACAGGTACATAGCAATAGAAATAACGTAAATAATATTAAGGTCAAAAATATAACTGTTACATTTGTTTCCAATATTTGGCCCCTTGTAATACAAGGTTTATAATATAGGTCTGTTAATTCCAAGAAAATCCTTGCTAAAACCACTATATTATAATGAATGGATAAATCTGTAATTTTAAGTATTCAGCTGAACGCATTGGCGTATTTTAGAATATATTTATTTTAATAAAAATACGGTATATTACTTCAGTTAATTGTGTTATTAATATTTTATTTAAAATCATTCCAAGTAATGGGGTGCTATTTTTTATGTGAATCAAGAAACCTCAACACCTACCTACAAGAAAATATTTGAAATGAACTTATCTTTAAGAATCTTTTTCGCACTTAAAACAGACAGGTTTATTATTTTCTTTTAAAAAATAAAACAAAAATCCTAACTGTAATATTTTAGTTATACAACTAAAATATTACAGTTAGGATTTTTGTATTATATTACATTAATTAATTAATTATTAGTCTGCAATAGACAGACTTGGGGCTGACAATGACAATAATAGAAAAATATAAAAAAACGCTTTCGAAATACGAGAAGCCGCATTTGGAGATAAAATTGAATATTATACTATTAAATTGTATTCGAGTAATATTCTCAAAGTTATAATTTACAGCTGAAGCTAAGCAATCTTGTGCATTTAATAATCACCCCGTTTGGCATTTCCAATTTCTAACAAACTTTTTCTACAAACTTGTTAATAATATTTTATTTAGGTTTAATTGAAAAAGTTGTATTACAGTTTGAATATTTCTAACACAACTTTAAGATCCCTCCGGTCAAGTAGTAACCTCAAAATAAACTTACAAAACAATAATAAAAATTACTTTTTAATTCGTCTCTGTATGTTTTGGTAACTAGTATGCTTAACTGATGTACCTAACACTATTTATTTTTTTACATTTTATAAATTACAACTATAGTAACTAATTATAACACTTACAATTACACTATTTGTTTTATTTCAATGAAAATGTTCATTTGAAGAAAAGTTTATAAATTATTTCAATGAAAATGTTAATATGATGAATTTATCGATTAGTCACTTACTTCAACCCTCTACTGTCGCACTGTCAACATCGTAGTGACGTTTTAAATAAACTTTTAAAAATGTTTAATTGCTTAAATCTATCGTGTAATTTACTATAATGTATGACCAGAGTAACAACTATTTAAAACGATACAAAGGTGACAGTGTAGAAACAGTGTAATCTAGTAAAAAGTGCAAATTAGGATCCAAAATCGAAAGTTATTTTCTAACGACAAGACATTATTTAGTAGTTAAACAATAATGAACTGTTCGTATAAATAAATAACTTAAAATCACAAAAACTAAAAGTGTGAAGTATTAACTTATCACATTTTCGATTGAAATGTGTCAGAGTGCCACCTACTGGAAGCTGTATTAACTATCTCCAAACAGTTAGTTATGTGATCTGCCATCTATCGGCAATTAGCGACAACAGCTAACACGTTTCCATAGACCGATCAATAAAAATGTTAAGAAACGCCAATAGATGACAATACAAGTCCCATAACCATAGTATAAAGGAATGAAAGAATATATTTAGCATGCAGCAAGGTATAAAACATCATAGTCCAGATATGTTAGAGAAGAAACAAGACATTAAAATTTAAATTACAAATACAATACTTAATAGACTTAAGGAAAAAATTAATATGATATTTAATTTCCCAAGCATTAGATATATGTAAATAACATTTGATATTGTGTTTTATAAATAAGCATGCAATTGTTATTTTTGTTAAATACATGTGTAGGCCATGTACCAATGTTTCCTTCCCAATGTTAAATCTTTACTCATCAGGATATTAAAACACTTTTTCACTTATATTTCATTAATTACTGTTGATATAAATATTAATTTATAATGTATATTTCTGTACAACTATTGTAGAAGTGGTAGTTATAATAACCTTTATTAAAATTATAATTTTAAGAAATTAACATTTTAGCAGTATGGTAACAGCGGTGCCACACAAATTAGTTCGGAAACTAAGGGATGTAAGACTGAGGTTTGGAGGTTGGAAAGGTGGTAGGATGACTGGAAGAGGACGAGAATTTGCGGACGTGTTGAAGAGAAGACGAACTAAGACCCGCCGTCGTGCGCTGCGGGAGTTGAGCTGAGCGCCCTCCCCTTCTTTAATGCTAACAAACTTAGCATATAATATTGCTCTATAACATGCTCAGCAACTATCGGTTTAGAATCTCAATTGAAGAGAAAATCAGTTCATCATCAATAAAATTATAGCCATATATCTGTATTTTTAATGAATCTCAACTTTTTAAAACTTTTTTCTAGGCTGATTTTTTTTTCAGTTTTTTTTTTTGCAGAACCATTTTTAGTAAAAGATCTAGCCGTGTGCCAAAATCTAAACAAATACATCTATAGGTTTTAAAATTAGCGATGTACAACTGTACTCAGTTGAAGCAGGCTTGAAAGTTAATATGATCGTTTCATTTTCAAAGCATTTCTTGCTTTGAAAATATAGACAGATAGAGAAAATGTAATTTAAGTTTATTTTTGAAATTAATTTGAGCATATTGTGTATAGATTATTTTTAACATTAACAACTTCATAATTAAATAAATATTATTGTAATTGTTAGGTACAAAAATTTTCCGAAAGAAACCTAACATGGCCGAGTGATAGGAATGGACTTCTAGAAGTAGTCTAAGCAGGTCTAAGTCAAGTAAGGACAGTCTAGAAGCAGGTCTTAGTCCTGATCATGTTAAATTTATTTAAAATGTTAACATTTTTTTAACAAAATTAAAATCATAAATTAAACTACAATAAAAATCCGTTATATAAAGAAAAAACACTTAAATGTTTGAGTGAAATTGATTGACTGAGTGAAATAAAATACTATTTTAAATATTTAAAGGAATGGGAAGACGTCCCATTTTGGGAATAAATTAGATTTTTTTTCTCAAAGGCATTGGTATTTATTTAGGCACCACAGGTAATAAAAATAAAAAACGTTAACAGTAATGTTAGATTTATATTTCGGTCGGATTAATTACTGCGGTAAAAATCTATTATATCAAAGCGATTATATTAAAGCTCCGCCATTTTCCAAATGATGTGTGAACACAATAACCTTTTAATAACATCAACTTTATACAAGTATTTATGCTTAGATGTTTATTTAAATTTTACATTATATACATATACTCTCTTTTTTATATTTTCCAAGACAAAATTGCATTTATTAATTCTTATAAAAGAATTTGAAGAAATGTATAAATCTTTATTCAAGCGTCTGTGACATTTTTTCGTATTACATTTTTATATGGTAAAAAATTTTGTTCAGATATTGAAATTATTTTAAATTATAAAACACCTTAACAGATATTGAAATTATTTTACGAAGTAAAGATATAAAATGTTAGATAACTTTTTACTTAATAATACTGGATGATTATAATTACAATCCACACTTAGTGAATAATGTTAAATATCAACTTATTTATTATTTTCTAATATACAATTTATATTGCAACACATTTTACAAAATGCAGTTCCTATTATATCATCTTTTTTTTTTTTTTTTTTTTTTTTATACCCTCTGGGTTAGTGCTTGACTACATTCCACCTGATGGAAAGTGGAAATGTAGTCATAGATGGTAAGGCGCATTAACCCAGTAACCTATTCACCCTTTTCTTGAAGACACCTACATCGTATTGGGACGGAAATACCGACGCAGGCAAGCTGTTCCAGTCCTTCGCTGTACGAACTAAGAAAGACGAAGCAAAGCGCTTTGTTCGGACAGGGGGAATGTCCACAACGTAAGGATGGATATCTGCCGTGCGTCGGAACGTCCTGTGATGGAAGGGGGATGGAGGAATTAAATCATGTAATTCCTGCGCACACTCACCAAAATGTATCCTATAGAAAACTGAGAGGCTAGCAATTCTACGCCTGTGTTCAAGGCTGTGGAGGTTGGCTTCAACCAATTCAGGGTCGCCTATAAGCCTCTTTGCTCGCCTCTCAATTGAGTCCAGAACCGCAAGATGAGACTTAGCGGCACCAGCGAATATATGCCCACAGTACTCTACACACGACCGGATTTGTGCTTTGTATAATACAAGTAGCTGTCCCGGTGTAAAGTACTGACGGACCTTCGCAAGAATGGCAAGCTTTCCTGCAGCTGCTCTTGCTCTGGACTCAATACACCGACCAAAGTTGAGGTTCGAGGAAATCTCTAAGCCTAACAACTGAAGCCGGTCACTGTATTCCAAAGATACACTCTGGAAAGTAGGAGCCAAGGTGAAAGGGCTCCTTTTGGCGGTGAACAGACACGTCTGCGTTTTGGTGGCGTTGAATTTGACAAGATTGGCTTTGCCCCATGCGGAGACTGCCTGAAGCTTGTCATTCAAACGTTGCACCATGGCTTCTCTTTCAGACTGTACTTGATCTCTACTAGCCCGACTACTAGGCAGGTATCTTTCTACAACTGTGCTGTCGTCTGCATACCCATAGATACCGGGCTCCAGCAGATCGTTAATGTGCAGCAGAAATAGAGTTGCAGAAAGAACGGACCCCTGAGGCACTCCGGCATTTATTGTCAAAGGTTCCGAGGAACACCCGTCGACAACTACTCGGAGAGATCTTTGGTTCAGAAAGTCCGTTACCCAACCGATCAGACCAGGAGATATACCGTATGTTGAAAGCTTGCTTATAAGGCTCGCATGCCAGACCCTGTCAAATGCCTTCGAGACGTCAAGAGAGACGGCGACCGCTTCTCCGTTCTTCTCGATGGCCTCGCCTAAAATGTGCGTAGCGTACACTAGAAGGTCCCCAGTGGACCTATTTCGGCGAAACCCGTACTGTCGGTCACTGAGGAGATCGTTACCTTCAAGGTACGCTAAAAGGCGCGAGTTCAATACACGCTCCATAATCTTGCAGAGTATGGAGGTGATTGAAATCGGTCTATAATTGGCAGGATCGGCACGACTGCCTTTTTTGGGCACTGGTTGCACGTTAGCAAGCTTCCAAGATTTCGGCACTATTCCAGACTTGAAAGAGAGACGATACAGACGTGTCAATACAGGAGACAACTCAGCTGCGCATGTCTTGAGCAGAATGGCTGGTATACCATCAGGGCCACTGGCTTTATTCACATCAAGACGACACAATGCTCTCCATACCTCTTTGTTAGTGATGCGGATTTCAGGCATCGAAATACCGCAGTGAGGAAGATGCGCTGGAGAAGCATTGCCAGTGTCTAGATATGAATTATCAGCGAACAGAGAAGCAAATACATTCGCTTTCTCTGTCGCTGTATGGGCCAGAGATCCATCCGGCTTCAGCAGAGCAGGTAGTGAGGGTTGGCAGAAGTTCGACTCGATCGCTTTGGCAAGAGACCAGAAAGCTCGACTGCCAGTAGGTCTGACAGAGAGCTTTTCGCCATTCTTAGCGATACGATCGCGACGAGCCTTCCGTAATGCCCTTTTATAGGACTTGGCAGCTTGGTTAAAGGCTCTCTTCTTTAAACTTACATCCGGAGCTTTGCAGCTTCTAGCATCAGCCCAAATTAGGTATGCCGAATGTTTTCGGTCTTCAGCATGACCACATTCGGCATTAAACCATGGGCGAGCTTTGCCACCGATGGGTACGTCAGCAAAAGGAATGAAGTACTCCATTGCCTGATGTACCACATCGGTTATAGCATTCGCGCAACTCGACGGATCCAAAGAAGAGAAGCAGACCTGCCGCCAAGGATAAGACGCAAAGAAGTGCCGCATCTCATCCCAATCTGCTGACTTGTATTTCCATACTCGCCTAACACCAGGTGGTTCGAAAGCTGGTGGGGAATATGTAAATACAGATTTCACCAAACAGTGATCGGAGGTTCCCAAGGGGGAGGTCACCTCAACACGATACCTGTCCGGATCAGTTGTCAGCAAAAGGTCCAGGCAATTGGCTGTATGGCCAACTACATCTGGTACCCTTGTCGCTTGCCTCACCAGCTGAAAGAGGTCGAAAGACAACGCAAAGTTCCGCGCTTCTCTACCAGCATGGTCGGTCTTCTGGTACGGGAACAGCCAGTCCTGATGACAGGCATTAAAGTCCCCCAGAAAGACGAGCTGCACAGAAGGGTACTGATGCAGAGCCATATCAGCAGCCTCACCGAGATACTCAAATAATTTAGTTGTCTCCTGATCACCGCTGTGCGAACGGTAGACACAGCAATACAGGATTTTTTCGTTTCCTGTGTCTACTAAAATCCATAAGGAAGAAAAAGTAGGGTCTTCAAGATGACGGAGACGCAGGATACAGAGGTCGTTCCGTGCGTATACACAGACCCCGGCACGTGAGCGAAAGTTGTACTCTAACGAGTAACCGGGATGATCCAGGTACGCAGCGCTTAGAGGACATTGTATCTGTGTCTCCGTCAAAAAGAGCAAGTGCGGTTGCTCTGTCTCCAGGTGGTGGTGGACAGGTAAGAGATTAGAGTGCAAGCCCCTGATGTTAGTGAGGTGCACTTTAAATGAGGAGGAGTGCAACCGCTGTAAAAACTTCTTCTTTTTATTGGACTTTTTCATAATAAAAATAAAATAAAAGAGTGAATAGGATGAGAAATGGCAGTTGAACGAGGCGGTACGTATCAAACCCGGCGCCGAAATTGGTGATGTCATGCCACTGGGAGACTAGTCTGGAGACTGCGGGGACGCCCGAACCCCCCCAGGGATCGCCATCGGGCCTCCTCATCTGGTCGCCAACCAGCACGATGGAGCCACCCTGGGATTTTACGCAGCTGGCGGGGCAGCCTTTCGTGGGTGGCTGGCCCAGTAATTGGGCCCCCAACTATCTGCGGGCGGCCAAAAATCATCATCAAGCACATTTTATAACAAATATTAAAATAATATCTCGACATGATGTATGACTACGATCCAATCATGTTAAATCATTCCAATTGTTTACAATAAATCAGTACATGGTATAACATAGTGTAATATAACATGCATTATGCATACCTTCAAACTAAGTTCAAACTATGCTTTTGTATTGTAAGTCACCTTGCAATAAAGAGGAGTGAAATTCAATTCAAAATCTGGTAACACGTCGGATACACATAATGATAACCATCCCTTCCTACACTTACAACCCTCACCCACTTATGATTAAAAAATATAAAGTTTTTAAATTGGTTAATAAAAACAACATATTTTGTATATCATAACTTAAGTACAACATTTGGTAGTATTAATTATTAACAAAATATTCAAAATAAAAAATTTATTATTTTGTACCTAACTAGATCTAATAAAATAAACTAATGATTTAATAAGTTTCATAAAAATACCAGACAGGTACAGAACCAATACCAGGTACAGAAATGTAACAGGAAAAACAATTAAAAAATTCTAAAAGCTTCCACGAGAATTAAAGTTTTAAACATTTTTTTGTTTTTAAATTATTTAAGTACGTTAATTACAATTTAAAACAAAAACATGTTTGTTTGAGTTATTAAATTGTATTATTATCAAAAATGATAACTGATAATTACCTTTAAAATAACATTTGTAAACGATTATTTTGATATCAATTAATTAGTCTGATTTATAATATTTATATATAATTAAAATTTATTTTTATATTTTCATTTCCTGTATAATTTTTATAAACTGGTCTGATGTTATATTTAGGATGGAATAAAATCCAATGACTTGGTGCCAGGAACTATTACTCCATACAACTTGTACATATATAAAGCACAACCAATCCCACCACGGCTGACTATGCTTTATACTTACTTAGAGTTTAGACCATCTCTATATTTATATAAGGTATAGTGATAATGATATACTGATAGTGTATCTGTAGTGTACCGTTATTACTTGGTCGCTCTTCCCCGGAGACTCTTGGAAATTGGCACTCGGTATGGCGTTAATTACCAAATTAAGGCCATGTAGGTTAATGCAACTATAATTTTGAATAAATATTTTGTACATTAAATATGTATTTGGAGTTATGTATTTTACGTATGTCTATACTAAAGTACAAATACAGATACACTTTATTATATATTTTTTAATAGACAATACAATACATATAATTAATAGTATTACGTACATAAAAAATACGAATGTAAAATAAATAAAATTATTAATTAATTAATAATGTAAAGAATTAATATTAATTCATAAATTTTGTAATACATGTACAGCTTTGAGAATATCTTAGCAATAATCAGTTAAGTTACCTAAAATTCTGCGATATTTCCTATCTATTATATTATACCTGAAATGGTTATAATTTGCCTGGGCTGTTGGTTTAGTCGTTAGAAACCAAGTCAGTTGTGACAGACATTCTCTAATGTGAGTGTTATAATTTCTTTAATTTGTAGTTGTAATTTTTTTTGCAATAAAAAATATATATTGTTATACTTTGTTTTTTTTTATGACTACCATGACTGCTGATTTATTTATCTTGACACAATTAATATAATACTTATTTTGTATTATAAATAAGAATGTAAGATAGAGTAATCGAGGGTAGCTTTCCCCTCGAGGATTGTATACATACTTGTATGTAGATATAATGTGATGGAGGAAATATTGAACGTGTATCGAGTGTGAAAGACTTTTGACTGACTTTACTTTGTAATTAAAAGAACTGCACGTCGATGTATGTCATGGCAAATTATCCACTGGAAATATAATTTTGTTTAAGTAAAAGTATGTATTTATAAATATAGTATTAATAAAAAACATTTTATTTAATTTCTGTTGTAAGTTTTTATTCTTCCTAAATTATACAATCAATAAGAAGAACTATAGATGAAATGCACAGAGTTAAAAGTTAAATTTAAATTATTAAATATAACTTCAAGAAAGTGTGGACCTAATAACTATTGTTGCTTATCAGAACTAGGGTTTCCTTCTATTAGTTACATATATAATTTTTTGTAAGAAAAATCAAATATAGAAATTTGAATAAGAGGCTTTAATAAAAAATGTATAATGTTGAAATTTATTATTAATTCTAAAATAATTGTGATGGTTTGTGCCATAACAATACTGAAAATTTATATCATACCTACTCGTATATATAATAAGCTTTTGTGTATTTTAATTATTTTCAGTGTTTTTTAACTTGTAATTTATTATCCGAAACTTAAATATAATATTTATATACTTAATACATTATCTTTTTGTTGTTGCTAACATTGTTGTGCTTATTAACACCATACTATGATTAAAAAAGTTCTTGAGATTCTTAAGGGGGTTAATTATTTTGAAAAATATTAACATTTTAATTTAATTTATTTTGAATATGAACTAATTTAGCTATTAAATTCAAACACATTAAAACTTATGCAATTAGATTTTTATTTCAGTGATATGAGCAATATATGTTAATAACACAATGTTTGAATTTCTACAAAAACCGAGATTGTGAAGTTTTAGTTTAATTAAGTGATTACGAAGTAAGAGTAAGATATATTGACGACGTGTTCTAGATAAGTTAAATAACATTGATATATTGATATATGCGTTTTCTCCTTTTCTTGTTTGAAAAAACAGAAGCTTGAAAGTAATAAACCAACCACATTGTTCCTTACTTTAAATATTTGAAACTGTCCCGACACTGCGTTTTGTTCTGACATACACACGAGGAATCCTAGTTTTCCATTAAACGATTGTACCGTGTTTAGGTACCGTAAGTTTAGGTATTTTCAAGAACAATTATGTTCCATTAAATATGTAGAATTTAGCCTACCTTATAATTATATCAAACATAGTAAGTGCATGAAAGAATCTGGTCCTTTTTTAGTATCATACTGTATTTCATTTAAATTTCCACTTTATATTATTATGGAGTATTTTTTTACAATAATAAAAATGATTCTTTATTATTCTCAGTTTTCATATTTTGTAAAAAGGGATGCTTTTTAAAATACCTCGGTCGACAGGGTCGATCGTGTTAGGTAGATTCCCGTCGGTCGGAACGACAAAGAAAAACTAGCCAGCAGTATTCTGCTGGTTATTACGAGTCTTATGACGGGTCACTCTGCATATATTGGGTGAGGGGGGAACCACCCCCCACCCCTATCTCCTAAACGGGGGATCGCATCAAAAAACTTTTCGGACAAAAAAGTTTCCTCTTTTAATTTATTAATTTTCTAAGATTTTTCTGACACGAAAATTTTGCCTTCTTCTGTGACATTTTTCGGTTTGTAACTTTCAACCCCCCCAGCCCCCCAACCCCCCGACCGATTTCCCCCGTTCAAGAACTTAACCTTCATTTTGTCCTTAAGAATGTGTATACCGAGTTTGAAAATCCTCCGTCAATATTTGCGACCTGTAGCGTGTCCCAAAGGTTTGCACTTTCACCCCCCCTCCCAGGCCCCTCTTTCACTTTTTAAAAAAAAAACGAGATACTACGTTTTTACATTTTACGTTTTATCCTATTGACCTGTGAAGTCAGATTTCGCCTACGATGAATTTAGACCGATGGATCATAAATACATATATATATATATATACGGATATATACGGATTCTCAATCTCCAGTTCATAAACGACGTAGCGCCCCTACTCTGGGGTCTGGGTCCCGTCGTCGCATCGATTGCAATAGGTAGATTCATCTATGGAATCTACATAAAACAAACCTACATAAAATATGCATTAGCAAGGAAAAATATGTAAAAGATAAAAGGTTAAAATCTTAACTGATTTAACTTGACTTTCAGTTAAGTGTTGTTTTAAAAAGTATGTTTCAAATTAATAATTCCTAATCTTCTACATGTTAGGCTGCGCTTCTCTTAAGTAAGCTTTTCTTGGTATTTATTATTATGTATGTAATTGTTTTTTCTTCTAGATAATGCCAGTGTCTGCCCTGACTTACTCACAAATAAAAAAAATGACTTCATAACAAAACTTATCAAATTACTTTTTTAGATCGCTTCCAAGTTAGTAGAGAATTTTGCTTTCAATTGTTCATTCATTTCATACAAAAGTATGAAAATTAAATTAAAAGTCTCGGCGCTGCGGTCTATATTTTACCAGCATCTACATAGTTTCATTTATTAATATTGTATTTAATTGGAGATGATTAGCAAAACACGCACTCTGAAAAGCACCATGAAAAGATTTTTTCGTTTTTATTGAGTTCCCTAAAAAAAAAAATATATAGTATATATCTAAATCTATCTATTTTGTGAAATGCCTAAAAATTTATACACGTTGTTAAAATAGTACGGAACACAAGTTTTGCATCAAATATCAATATTTTAGATTTCCAATTTCCATATAGGTATTTGTTTGAAGAGATACATCCAGCTATGATTGCTTTATATTTTGTTTGGACAACTCCCTTGGGTATAACTTGCTCACTCTGACAGTTCATATTTGTCTATTTCGCTTTTTCCGTATTACGGCATTTTAAAAATAAATTTAAAGATCTATTCGTTATTTTATAGAAAGATTTATACTAGAACGATTTAATTTTTTTTTCTTTTTCTTTTCTTATAAAGTATTCTATAGTTAAGGTTTTATACAACTTTCTGTTATTATTATATTGATTCCGACGCTATTTGGTATATTTCTAACGGCATAATTTTTTTGGAATTTTACATTTTTACAAGTGGCCAGTATTTATTCATACATGATTTAAGAATATTGAGATCTCTAAAAACTATTTCATGAAAATATAGTATATTTGTATGCATCTATTAATTATAGAAGCAATTATTACTGTAAAATATAGTATAGGTAGAATAAGCATATTTATAGAGAATTTCATATATATTATTATCATACGATATATGTAGTAAAACAGGATGACCAGTAGCGTGAGTGTAATGAGAAGTTATTCTGAAATGAAAAGGCAAATCCATATAGTTCGCAAAGTTTTTAATGCAGTTCAAATTAGAAGTAAATAAAATATTTATTTACATAACATTTTCAAATATTCGTAACATAAATTATCTAAACATTAAATATGTCTGGAACGGCTTTGGTTTGAAAAAATATGTTCGTACGTACATATATATATATATATATATATATAGATAGATAGATAGATAGATAAGATAGTTCTTTATTATCTAGTAACTTTATCATAATAGTCATTTAGAGTGTTTATTTTTAAACAGAAATTTATTCCTCCTTAAAATTTCATTTTAAATAAAAGCACTATTATATTGTAATAAAAAGATTAATAAATCTATATATTATCAAATTTATTTTACATTTCTCAGGTAATATAAAGTATTGATATAATAAAATAAAAACCCCTAAGTGGAATGCCAATAATTAATGCCGAAAATGATCTGGAATCTTTCTAAGACTTTCAACTTTCAGAAAGATATATCGAATCAGCTTGATAGTATGACTATCCAAAAACTAGAACAGGAGTAACATGCAACGAGATTTCGTATTGACTTCGCAATTGAAGTTGTTGGTCACTGAGCATTCGCCTTGCATAATACACACACAATGCGGACACAACTACTCGTAGAACCATTTGAAACTTTAAATTAAATTTGTCTATTTGTCTATCTACCGACTATGTTAGTACATCAACGATATAAGATATAAATATAATACTTTGTAATCGGATAACATCATCTAAAGTTTAAATAGAATAGATTTATACATATTGAATATTTTTCTAAAGCAATATATTGCATATTACGAGTATATCAACAGTAATATTCGATGTGTTTTATATCATCATTGCAATATAGAAAAAAAGATTCTTGCATCAATCAGTTTTAAAAGAAATTCTATTAAATTTTAGTATGAATACATATTTCTCGAATGATACAACCTTATATATTGTATTTGAAATATTATTTTCTTAATTATCGTAATAATTTAAATAATTTTTATAATATTATGTTGATGTATAATGTACATTAATTTATTCTAAGTTCGTTCTAATTAGTTTTTACATAAAAGAGTAACAAACAACAACCCATACAATGTACCAGGTTCATATAACTTAAAGCAGAATTTTATCAAAACTTTGCTCCTGTACTAAGAACAAATATTTTTTTTAAACTCAATTCTACAGTTTCTTTCACGCGTTTGTACGTACAAATAATCACAAATATACAAAATACAAAACAATACTTCTTGTTTGTATAAAACTTTGTACAATGTCTCAAACTGTCACGTGAAATGCTGACTCGAAGTTTAGGAAATGCATTTAAGTTATTGTAACAAAACTTGTAATCACGTGTTGGAAAGAAAATGCAATAGAAAAATCTGTGGCATACAAAACACAGGACGTGTAAAATATATGTATTACCATTTTCAAGTCAATTTTGATTTCTAATAAATTAAAAAATTTGCAGCAATTGATATTTGAATTAGCACGTACCTATAAATTAAAAACAGCTCGATGTTTCATCCACAACCAAGTTAGTAAAAAGTTAATTAGGTTAGGTATATTTTTCATTAGAATCGTTTTTAATTTAAAAAGCTTGGAAATAAATTAAGACTTAAAACTATAGGGTTACAATTTAAATTGTATGCAAATGGGGTTCATTCTGCTTATCTCGATGAATCTGATCACGTAATTAGTTTGCGCAGTAAACAACGATGAATAAGAACAAAGCGGTTAATATTTTTTACAACAATTCTGTGCCATTATTCGAATATTTTTGTAAACCCCGTTAGACGTTATAGCGACTCCACATATATTAAACTTTAAAGCTACTTAGCTTAATGAGTACCCGTAGCTTTATTATCTTAATATATTTCACTTCGACTCAAACTATAAAATTTAGGTTAGGGATTTAAATTAACTGTCTTAAATCTTAAACAATTTATGTCAAAATAGACACCCGACCTTTATAAATCTGAAGGCGACGGTAGCAGCTATCCTCCCTATTATAGAGTGCATCATTCTGTTGTAGAGTTCGAAATACAACACGAAAGCGTTGCAAGTCACCTTCAATCAAGGAAATCGAAATTCAATACAAAATCTGGTAACACTTCGGACACACATAATAATTGTATAACACTCCTTTCTCACTTCTGTTACTTGTAATCTCATCCGCTTCTGATTCTGATCTGACCACAACTGTATAGTATTTAACTGGAACAGTTGAAATAATGTTTTGACTGATTGTTGAACTTAAATTATATTGTGTTATTACAATACTTTTAAAAATAAATAAAACGTTTGTTTTTACAATTTTATGAATGTAATATTACGTTTACTTTAAAGTTTAAAAGGCAGGTATTAATATAGTCACAGACAAAGATCTTAAAATACTAACCGCGACTACGCTTCTGCAACATTTTTCAACGTGAGTAATTTCTATTTTATTCTTCTTCATAATATTGTAAATGTTTTTTTCAATTTTGTCCTAAATGGATAATGACCGGTAACCTACACGTAAAGTAACCTACGGGTAGGTTACCTTTCCTGTCGAGTAACAAATTCAGGATAAAATTTTGGTCTCGACTGATTTAGAAGATACAGTCACTGATTTAGTGATTTTGCTTTGTTATAATTATTGTAAACTTAAGTATTAACAGCCGAAACTATGAAATGTTAATTGTATCTAAAACTACGTAGTGTATTATATACAAAATTATTAATAAACTTCCTTGGGATGTTGGTATCAATCAACAGATTATTTTAAGTGTTAAGATCTCTTAGAAAATTTTAATTATATTGTTAAAATAAATAACATTGTAAATATATATATGTATTTATTAACAAAGATATCACAATTCAAAGTTTTACATTAAACCAGTACTTAACCATCGTACTCGCATTTTGTATTTTATTTCAGTTTAGTTAAACTTAAAATAAAATTAAATTGACATAGCGGAACCGTTTATCGACTGAGCTGAACTATAAGTAGTTTAAGAAGGAAGAAACAATTTTATGTGACTTACACATAAATAATAAAAGAATGTTGCATAATATTTTATAAAATATTGTATTATTTATTCACTGTCAGAAATATTTTAAAAGTTGTTATTTCCCATGTTCGGAAAATATTAGTTTTATAATAATTATATGTAAATAATAGAACAAAATAAATAATAATAATCTCAGAAGTAAATATTCTTTTATTTGGTATGACACAAAAGTGAATATATATATAATTATTAAATCAAATCTCTCACTACCTTATGAATATTTAAAATCATTAATTCAAATTACTTGCATTTCAATCAGGTCATTTAGCCTTTAAGTAAGTGAGAGCGTCATTTCCAGGTTCTAAAGAATCTTTCACCAAAATCTTTCCGGTCTACTGCAGTTCTATAAAACCTAGACAGTTTCTTATAATCATTGGATTTTGAGTTATACATTTTATACGACTTATTTAAGGAGCTTAACTTTAAAATTTTCGGATGCATAACATTGCATAATGGTACTAAGAAAGTAAATCTTTACACTCACTTGAGTCAAAACTCTTTAAATATTTATTTTTATATTTAAAACTAGTTCAGGCTGATACAAATTATTAATAAGTGTAAAATTAAGCTGAGAACTGAAGTTTTTTCCATTTTTAATCAATTTCACTACACGTTGTTGTAATTATATTCTTATTTCATTAATTATTTACTTCTTTAAGGATAAGGATTTTTGTATAAATTTATAATTATGTTATAATAATGACACCAGTATAATTTGTGTTTGATTAAAAAAACATTGTTAAGTAATAAATAATATAAGGAATAAGATACTTGAAATTGTGATGTAATTCTAAAAGGCTATCCTGGAAACATACTTGTAAATCCAGACTACAACCATTAATATTATATTGTGATTAAGTAATAATTTTAATTTTTAATGATTATCAATAAACTTTATTGCACTGTATTGTTCTTTAGGTGTCTGATAAATGTGTTATAAACGTTAGAAAAACTATGAACCTTGTGACACGAACGTTACTTATGTAAAATACACTCATATACAAGGTAAAATATTTTTTGAAAATCCAAAAAATATATGTACGTAAAACCGCAAAGATCCGTGAATAAAAATTGTCAAAAAATATCGAGAAATTAGGAGCTCATAATTTATTTATATTTTGTAAAGTACCACAGAAAGGAAGCTCTGCTATGATCCACGAAGGCTAGATTTATTATCTACCTTATTAGTATGTCGAGGATCAAAGAAACAAAGTATGTTTTTTAACCATATAATACAATCTTAAGAATACAATCTAGATAAGATAAATAAAAGAATAGATCTATATGTATTGCATATTTGACTACCTTACATATAGTTTATTGAACCACATTGTGTGGGTCACACACCACTATTGACAGCAAGAACAATGGACTCCTGCATCAGCTTTAATAGGATTTCCATTAAACTTTGCTATGAATACACAGTTCCTTTGAACTATCTAACTTTGTATGGCGTATTTGTAATATTATTTTACCAGTAGTCATATTTATTGATAATCAAATTGTGATAATGAGTTTGTGTTTCAAATATATAAACAATACAATGCTCCTTTAAGTGAAACTATAAAGAAAACAATATTCTAAATTTAAAGATTTGTAATACTTGCATTAGATATGATGCAGGAAGAGTTTAATTTCGAAGTTCTAATCAACTCTTACATTGACAAGTGATGATTTTTTTTAATATCGTATTAAAATTATAAGAGGAAACATTTTTTTACTCATTTTATATAAACAATAATGTTATTAATGTTACCTGAAATAATAAACTGACCATTGGCAGTTGGAATGAATGTGCTCGTTAACAACCAACCAACATTAATTACTTTTTAGTTTTAATACATTAAAACAAACCTGATTATTATTTTAATGGCTTTGGATTAATTACCTGGTATTAAAGCAAATTATATTATTTATATGAAAATATACATAATATTAAATTGATTGGTAAAAAATTGTTGGTGGGGATCATTAATAATAGAGTAAAATATGAACATGACGTGACAGCAGATATTATGCAGGTGTTTTTCAGATGCGAAATAATATACTTGTAGTAAATACCTAACGCCGCGCTATTTAGTGAATCAGTGCAGTAAGGACGATTATTAAGAGCTTAAACTTCATATTCAAGCTACTTCAATTAAGGCTGCCCTCCTGGATCTAATTGTGACACGGATCACGCATAGACCACATAAGTTTTATAAGAATTATAATTAAAAAATAATAATAATATTGTTGTGTGTATTTTATTTATAAATTGTTATAAGTTTTACTGTTAGCATTTAGTTTTAATTAGTAATAATTATGCCAGTGTAAAATTGTTTAAGAAGTCAATAAAATTTTACTGAAGGATGAAGTTGTGATCATTGAGAAACAAATACTAGAATTAGGTTAGAGCATGTACGTGGTTTTGCAGATCTTAATCAAATAAGGGAAGGAATAAAACCGAATAGTGAAGAACATGCAAAAGTTTTGAGACAGTAAAAAGTTTAATTACATCAAACATTCTATTTCATACTTTTTTAATTTCAACATTTTCATAAACAATGTTTTTCTCATTTCTTTTGCAAAATAATAGCCCTCCAACAATAAACAACATTTTAATAATATCAACTTCAGAATTAATCTTCATCATTTTGTTAAAGTTTTTCAATTTGATAATATTTAAGGTTGTTTACTGTGAAGGTGGATTAAATAATCAAATATATCGAGATATATAGAACACACACACCTCATCTGCATACCAATTCAATTTGTAAGTTCACAGTTTCAGTCTTAATTTATTTCCAAGTTTTTCTAACAGTAAAAAAGAGTTTGATCTCAGATTCATTAATTTATTCAGCCCCATTTATTTGTGCCATGAATTCTAAATGAAATTCGAGACTACCGCTGTTCGGCATTATTTGTGATGAGTCGATCTTTCCTTCCTTTCCTTTTACCATTACCAACGATGTAGAAATAAATACTTATGAAAGCATGTAATTTACATTTAATTTCAAATAATCTTTTGCTCTTCAATCATACTAATAACATACGCAATATTTTAATGAAACCGTTCTGTAGGAATATTATTATTAATGTAATACAGGTATAGTAGGTTATATATATCCTTTTTACAGTCACTTAGCTGAAATCGTACTAGCTTTAGTGTTATACAAATATGGGATTGTTTATAATGAATCAAATAATTATATAACAAATTCGAGTGATATTAAACTAAATTTATTTGTTTTTTAATAACAAATGTCATTCACTTTTCAAACTTACTAATATACCAAAGAGACTTTACTATTATATTAATAATTTTATTTAAACGAAAGCTACTTGAATAATTATGTTTTTATTATCATTGTTCAATTATTTCTACTCTTAGCTTGTAAGGTAAATTAATTAATTATCATATAACCACGTGAATAAATTTACTGCTACCCCCTTACTAATCCAGTTGTGGAACTGAGGGTAGTTCCCAATTAAAATATTAAACAATGTTCTGGTTTTCATAGAATGTTAAAAATTGATCTATTAACGCTCTCAATATTTGCTATACAATAAATATATATATGCAGTTTATGAAAATAAATAAATCTTTAATCTTCTTTTTTGGTTTTTTTTTATTTTATTATTTCTTTTTAAATAAATAGTGTAATAATAAAAAAAATATATAAATTAAGTAGCCTTTCAATATTTTCTAAGATTCTATGACTTGTTTTATATCAGGCACATTTTATTTTAGGCAACACGATTATTATAGAAAATTTAAAACCTTTATTTAAAATGTTAAAAGAATAAAGCCAGTTTTTAATGTTTTCAGTGTTATTTGCGTTTATTTGTTTAAACAATTTATTTAATATATAAGTACTCTGATTAGTTAGTACCTACTTACCAGTGATTTTTCTATATTCTCTAAAAGTTTACTGCAAAGTATTATTATAAATGTGTATAAATTTTAGATTCAATCAAATTACATTAGCTCTACTAAATAGATTTCAACAAACCATAGAATAATTATTTCACGTTATAAAATAAAATATTGATATAACTTTTATTGTGTTTAACTTTAATATTTCAATTAATAGATTTATTATTATTTTTATAACGAGTTTCCGGAAGTAACCCAGTCTTAAAATTTATGACAAAATTATGTCGACTTGCAATTGTAAATGCTAAATAGTCTGACGACAAAAACTTTCGTAGAACAATGCGATCTGTAATATATAATATAAAAGGGGAGAAAAAATTGTATACATTCACCAACATATAAATAAAGTTAAATGACAATAACAGATCCAGAGAAAATATTTCTTGCACAAATTCACTTCTAACTTGATCTAACATTTGTAACGACATTTAGAGAAACTAGAATTACTTTAAGTATCTTTGTTAATGTTTCCTATTTCTGTTTTACAATTACATACTCACACAACACTAATCATACAGTACCGTTAAATAAGTAAGTCACGTGTTGACCTTAACGTCAATATGTCGGAGACATATTTTCACATCAAAGTATGTCCTAATATTTATATTTACCTTTAATATAATATGAAACATGTCCCAGATACCAATTTCTAAGAATTTTCTGTTATTTGTACATTGTATTGTATAAAAAAGGTAAATATTAGTAAATTTTGATTTAATAGGAAAACATAATACTTATAGACCCATGTGATGTATTTTGTGTTTGGATTTTTTAATTTCTTAGCAAAGCATACCTACTTTAAGTGTTGATTTTAGATTCTATTAATATATTACGCCACCAGTATTATAATACTTAAATTATATCCGTACAACGGGTATTTTTTTAAAACATTTTATTGAAGTATTATTACACCATGAAAGTTTAAGGAGTCTACAATCTTAAAAGAGCTGTTTTGATTATATTCTATGTAGCTCGGATTCTTTTAAATATTCTAAATATTGTTATACTATAATATTATTATTCTGACAATTTTTTATTACCATTTATTCTTAAATTGTGGGGGCTTTTCGCCACTATCAACGTGGTTATCACTTTCTAATTTCAGCAAAGTATCTACACTTTGGTGCAGAAAACACCTTTTCTAACAAACTTTTATTGATTCGAACAAAACTTTCTCACATCGTCTGCAGAAAGTATTCTACGGTTATAAAGTATTATATTCGAAAAAGGTTCTTCAATATTTCGCTACTGACTTACAAGTAGTATTATTTCTCGTTTAAGAATATATTCATATTTAAGATGTGTAAAATAATATTAATAATCACTTCTCGCCCGATTGTATCTGTCGTTTTAAACACACAGATACAATATTCGACTTCAGTATTTTTAAAAAGCCAACGTTTTCGTCTTATTGAAGATAACGAGTAAAAACTTATAAGATGTTAATGATACCATGAAATCAAATATCAAAGTCAAAATGTATTAAGTTTTGACTTTAATCTTTGATATTAAATATAATATCTCATAATATTGTCATAAGAGCACATAAATATATTGTATGATTTTTTTTGAACGTTCATTAACTGATTGCGATTGATGGCTCATTGACTTGAATGACTTTTTGGTAGAACTTTTAATGGTTTTATAAAATCTGATCATAAAAACATCTCTTATTTATCGTGAGTCATTCGTCATCTCAGTGCTCAATACTTATAAGTAATCTAAAAAATAAACAAAATTCTCAATTAGATTTTATTATTCGATTACAATTAAATTGAACTGCTTTTCTGTATTTTCGGGTATAGCATGAACGATTTGAATGATTGTTTTTAGTTTAGATTTAGTATTACTTTAAAGTATAACGTAAAATATGAGCGTCTTTACAAACATGGCCAAAATCGTTCCTGTTTTAATAAATGTATAATGTTTGAAGTCAATTTCAACCATCGATCACTAATAAACTTGAGTGACGCCACAAGAAAATATATTACGCCTGCTTAAAAATTTGTTTTTCGCTTTTCCCACACCGTCCCGCGTATATACTACTCCATTCGCACCGACATCATTCACTTCATATGGAGAACTTTCTTCCTATGTTAGTTTTCTCTCTTCATTACATAAACATACTAAATCAATGTATTACTTCTCAGCCTTTAATTCTCTAGTTAGAGTTTTAGACTTGTCCTTACATATTTATCCCATACCTTAATTTTTTTTTCTTCGTACACCTTATAATTCGTCTTTAATAATTTTATATTTGTTTATTTAGCATAGGACTGTTATTTTACTTTTTTATTCATACATTTAATTTATTGAAAAACGAATTCCATAAAACTAGCAACAGTTTATTACAAATTATGAAATTATTTATATATTTTAAATAGTATTCAAAGAATCAATAATTTTTATTGAAGGATTTATTTTAGTAATCAATGTAATTATTTAACCCTACATCTACTTTAGAAATAACTATTTATTTTACATTATTAGTTACAATGAACATTTTATAGAAATTCAACAAATCTATTTAACTTAACTTCAAACAACCGAGTTCTGATAAAGGAAAGATTTCAAAGTAAATTCAGCTAAATATGTTCACTCACTTACGACGCATTTCATTACTTCACGTTCTCTGTTATTGCTGAAGGCAAATTTTTAACAGACCTTTTAATTTTTATTTTCTAGAAAAAAAATATAACTTCAACACTGTAAGTAAATCAATAACTTAAGTTCTGCGATAAAAACTCTTGCATGTTATAATAAGATTTATTTAATAATACGCTTTTGATTTTAGAGTTAGAAAAGGAAATTTTAAGATATTTTGTGGAACTTTATATAAGCGTACAGTCAAGCCCATGAAGGATTTGTTAACTTTGATGACGAAATTGAGGCGTTGTGAGTTTATTATTATTTGTTGTATTTGTCACTGGTTTTTATATAAGAATTTTAATTTTGGCTTATAAATATTATGTTATTAAATATGTATTGAGAAGTGACCGTCAGTACCAGTGAGTGTAAGAATACCAATTTCTTTAAAACATCCCTGAGGAAATCTTTAGCTTTTAAGTTACAAATAGCTGCTTTTTGTAAAATATTTATAGACTTAATTTATTTATTTATATATTTATTCTGAGACTTCTCTCAAACGTCTTTAATGTGCTTAAGAAGCGTGGCACCCGCATCAGTTATTGATTTACTCGTGGTGAAACTATATTACTCACTATTAATTATTTTATTTTTATACACAGAAACTGCCACTTGGTTTAAATTATTTTTTTCAAAGATCTTACTTAAAACTGAGGTAGACCTATCGTTTCCGGGTTCAAGTCTATCGCCATTCTGAAAGAAAGAAACTACTTTACTGTTACATCAAATCTGGGAATATAACGATTTCAATAAATTTGTTGAAAATTATATATAACTTCTATATAGAAGATATATATAACTATAAAGAATATTTATATTTATAATTAAGTAAATTATAAAACCTGTCCCTGAAATATCTTAGCACTGGAGTTTTCAACCTTAACATATATTAAAAAATAATATGTTGGAGACTCGTAGTTCTAAAACTCAATATACATATTATGGTAAGATTTTCTTGTTAAGGACACTATTGCTGCAACATAAGTGAACTCCCATTTAAAGTAAATAACTAAATATTATAATATTATCTTCGAGTACACCGATTTCACTCTTGTTATATTTATGAACACTTTTTAAAGAGTACTGGAGATTAAATTATTATACTTTGAACATATACATATAAAAAAAACGAATTTCCTATATAATAAACGAAAATTTTATACAAGCAAAATTACAATCCGCTGATCCAAGACCGACTTAAACCGACAATTAATAACACAAATATTTTACCCGGCAATAACAATACAGAAGTTTCAAGTTCGAGATTTAATGGAAATTAGTAAACAAAATCTCATGAATCGGCGGTTTGTGCGAGTAACAGAAACTTACAACTTACTAACTACTAACTTACAAACTTACTTCTAAATAACATCATCATTGAAATGACTTTACCCTTCCTGTACAATATCACTGAAGGTAAATACTTATACTAGTATTATATATTACTTACATGTTTTAATAACAACAAATATTGTTCCCCAGACTTATTGTAAAGAGTTTAAATACAGAAAGTCCAAGTATATATAAGTATAGTCGTAGGAGCTTATGTATAATCGTTTTAAATTTTAAAAAAGCTACGTTTTATTCTAACACAGCATCAAAATCAAATTGTTTTTTCTACTTTAGTTGTTTTTCCTAAATATTACTTCTAGTCTTTCAACTTTAGGAGTTTTATTTATATGTTTTTATGTGTTAATATTGTAGCTGTGCATTTATACCCATTGTTTGTGAATTTATTTTGAAAAAAGAAGAAAATCTTTACAAAAGTATTTTGAAAAATGTAAATATTAAAAATTTTATTTGAATAATACCCATGTTGAAATAGGTCCGTGGGGATTAAAGAACGTTCGTGACGAGAATTGATGCAAATGCGACTGCACAAGAGATATTACGGTCAATATTCTACACGCGTGAAGATCTTTGTTGTCTATGAATATATTGAACATAATCTGTTTCGCTACCCTTTAATGCTAACATAATATAATGTTTATAAAATTGTCTAAAGAAAAGCTTTACTCTTTTAATATTATATAAAAAAACTTAACTGACTTTACGTTTGTTTGCTATTATTCCTAATTATACGAGTATAATCTCATATTACACCAAAAAGTTTGTAAATAACATAATAACTCTGTACAAATAAAAAGAAGTTTTCCAAGCTAGTGAGCCAGTAATATGAATCTCATACTCACAGTCTATATTAATTTGCTTCACATTAAACTTACTCCATCCGAACGTAGTGATCATGTTTCACTACATACGGATAACTTATATGTAAAATTGCCTATAAATATGCTTAGCCTAACTACATTTATTTTTTAAGGTTATTTTATGAAAGTATGCTACTTATTACAAGTACACGCAGATGTAAATCTTATAGTATTGAGTAGTTATACGAAGTGTAGTGATACGAGTTAGTTTTACACTCATGTCTATTACCTTACCTGTTTTGTTTGGAAAGTATAACACTTGAATCTCAAGTGCACTCTTCACTAAAAGTATGTCTGGAACAAAATTATACATGTTTTTAAATATTATTTAAAGACAGAACCATTTTGAAAGTTATTCTTATATATCTTTTGTTACTTTTATTATATTATTTCTTTCCGGTAGTCTAATAAACTGTAATAGATCAGAAGAAAAAAAAACTTGCAAAATTTTCAGTTTAAATATTAGAACTGGAAATTGTAATTGGTTAAAATCTTTATACTATCAGTATTTGATACCTACGGGACTTAAGTAGGTTTTTTAAAAGTTCTTGAAAGATGTATTCTTTAATGATGAATAAATATTTATAATCTATGAGATTGTTTTGTCTAAATGTATATTATTTACTTTATCCTTAACCATAGAGTGTTATAATGCTAATATTATGGTCGTCAGTAGGCGTCGAAAGCAAAGATTGCTAAAAACATACAATTCTGATATTTTTATTTTTAAATTCGTTATATGTGATATAACATCATGGGGATCTCGAGAAAAACATACAAACCCACCATACGTGTAAAGGAGCTACCTTAATATTTTACAAATTTTCTTCTACCACTTTGTCACCGTGACTAAACGCATTACAGCCTTCTAGGAATAAGAGTCTCTAAGCCAGTCTCTGAGCCACGTCAGATTGTTTGTGAACATATATTAATGGATGAACTGGCATGACAAAACTATGAGGGTTTCTAGTGGACTACGGGGCTCTAAAAAGAGCTCTTTTCTATTCGGGATTTCTTCGAAACAAATTGACATATGTACATTTAAAATTCTAATATAATTTATTGTTTTTAATTGTTTAACCATACGTAGTATGTGCAAATGAAAAAAAAAATGGTTACATAGTACGTTATTAAAAGTATGTTTTTGATAGCTTTAAAATTCATTCTCCTGAGAAAATTGAGTCTGTTATCGTTCGAGTGTGAAATTTACATTATACCCACACCTAGTCGCAACAATATTCAGCGAAAGGCTTTTATCATTATCTGTTACGACAAGTTTTTTGTTTAAAATAATGACTTATACTATAAACTATAAATATTTTAAATATAATATTATTTGTAATGTTATCATCTTTCGACCTAATATTGATATACAAATAAATTATTGTTAAGACAGATCTACTCGTATTTGCTAAAATCATTAGATTGACTTTTATTTAACTTTATAAATATATGGAAGTGTGAAATAATTAAAATAGCTAACCTTACTAGACTATTCTTCCAATTATCTAATTTTATGAAGAGAAAATTTTATTCTTTACATTTTAATGAAAGTTGAAGAATGCGGTTCAAGGTATTTTGATGAGTTATAGAATAGATTGAAATGGAATATATATTTTTTTTTTCTTTTTTTTTAAATATTTTAACAGATTCTTTGCAAAATGTATAACTGATTTTAATTAAATATTTTTTAATAAAATTCAAAAAATAGCGTTGCTTAGCTATCTTATCAGCAAGAACTGTTCACATTTCTTTATAATTAAAAGACCAAAAAAAATCGCGACAAGTGGGCATGTTAATTATTTACAAGGCAATGCAGTATATTATAAATATAGAGTATTTTTGTTCTATAATAAGAAAGAAAAATCTTTATGCTTATTAAATTTCTTTATAAGATAATTAACGTTTCTATTATGGTTGTAAGATTTCCTAGAAGAAAAGACTATCGAAGTAGTTAAGTGAAGAGTTCTTGAAACGATTAATTCTCTTCTTAACCTCGTATCTTGAAATACGTAACTTGTGCTGGAACACTTCTCGTATTCTAGAAATTTTATTGAAAAATTATAAAATTTATTTAAAATTAAAAAAAACTATATAAGAAATTAAATATTCACTTATTATTATTATTATATTTAAAAAGTTGCCTACAAAGGTTTAAGACTATATTTAAAAGTATATTTAAAAAAGTTTTAAATATAAACTCGTCCATTCGTGGACTACAGACTGGACAGGTGACGTGAATATTCAATGTGTCAATACAGTTAACAGGTAACAGTGGATAGTCGCGAGCAAAAGTTAATTATGTATTTGGCTTGCGCAAATATGACCACATTTCACAATTTCGTCAACAGCTCAAGTGGCTTACTATTCGTCGACGCCGGGATTTACATGTACTTTCTCTGCTGTACTGTGTATTATTCCATCCAACTACACCCTCATACCTAAAGGAAAGATTTGAATTTCTAGGACCACAGGAAGATTTGAGATCGTCACAATTATTAATATTAAAAATGCCATTCCATAATTCTAAATTTTATAAGCACTCTTTTACAGTGCTTGCCATAAAACTATGGAACAGTCTTCCTTTGTCTATACGGCAATCGAAAACATTAATTTTATTTAAAAAAACGGTAAAAGAATACTTACTGAGTAAAGATAGTTAAAACATCTTCTGTATAACATTCACTGAACATCACTTATTTATTTATTTATTTTAATTATGTAGTATATAATATAAGTAATGTATTGCATTGTTTAGTTTATTACGTTTTATTGTTGTTTTATATTATATGTTTATTAGTGTGTTATTATTTATATGTATGTTTAGTCTGTAACTTTACGCCACCTCCCTGTTTTTTTTTTTTTTTAATACTTAATGTTTGTAAGGTTGCCTGGAAGAAATCGCCGTTAGGCGATAAGGCCGCCTGTTGTACTTTTTATGTGTTATTTTACTTTAATTTTTTTTTAATCTTTTGTGGTGTACAATAAAGAATAAAATAATAAATAATAAATAAAATATGTAAAACGTATTTACTAATGAAGAATATTTTTAGTTTATTAAAATATACATTTGATTTATTTTACTTTATAATATCAATCAATATCAATATTTACATGTAGCTTTTTAGTATTTTTTGTGATAACTTATGTACAAAAAGGAATATTATTTTTAGCCTTAAACCTTGTAACTATAGATATTTTTGATTATAAGCTAATATACTTAAAAAGTTTGTAAATTATTTCAAATAAATCAAAATAATTAAAGTTATATAATTTCAATTGTGTCCAATTTTTCCCTTTCTTCCTGCAATTGCTCTACCTAGATTTATTTATGACAATAGAATATTTTAATTAATATTTCCTTTGTCGTCTTCTGTCTAATTTATAATATTCACTCTTGAAAGACATCGAAGGCGTCTCTAAAATTTAATTTTTTCTAAAATTTGTTTTTCGATTCCAAAACTAAACTTCCAAAATCAATATTAATGGTCTTCTTTATAATTTATTTATTCTTCTTTATAGATAAATAATTATTTTGTCAGAATAACTAATTGGTGTTTCTTGTTTGGAATACTTTATTACGACCAGGGTACGTTTACCCAAGACCCATATACTCTTTGATTATCTTTATTAGTTTTGTACACAGAGCTGTAAATGAAATCATAAAATAAATACATTAAGCGAATAAAAAACAGAATATTACCACATTAAATCTATTATAGGATATAGGATTTTTCTAAATGGTTTTTTTCAAAGCTGGTTACAATTTTTTTTTTAACTTTTGAGTCCCATACAGATGCTTATGCTATTACGATCCTTAAATAACTTGTATAAAATGCATCACTCAAAAAATAATAATTATAAGAAGCTATCGAGGTTTTATAAACCTGTAATTGACCTTAAAAAAAATTGGTAAGATATTCTTTAAAACTTGAATGATATTTATCATATTTTGTTTGTAAATCAGACAAAATATGATAAAAATATCTTCGTTATTTTATGAATAACATAATATTATATAAAATATTAGGAGACACGTTCTTCTGTACAAGTCAGATAAAACTATTTCTGCATTCTTAAAAGACTTAGTTTAACTTAGTAGAGAGTGAAATATCTAGTTACGTCAGTCAATACTTTATTTTAAATTAAAATAAACTGAAATGAGATATAAAATATTACCCATATCTTAATGGCTAGTTATGGTTTAATTTTTAACTTCAAATTGCATATTTTTAAACAATTAATAAAAGAAAATCCAGCATGATAAAAGTCTTGCAATTGACAACAACCACTCCTAGAATTGGGTAATTATTAATAGTTATTTAATACAACAAAATAAATAATTATAAATTTGTTATTGAAAAACGAATCAAATCAATATGTAGGGCAACATTACACATGCAGCCCAATGCGGTCTCAGATATTTCAAATGATTTGTCAATCTTTATTTCGAATATTTTGTTCGAAGGTAAAATAAGACAGATATTACTCGTGTTCAAAACGATCCGTGGGGATTCAGAAACGGTCGTGACAAGAATTAATCCAAATGCGACTGCAGAAGCGCTGTGACTGAAGAAAGACCTTCGCGCCTGTAAAGTATTCTACAGGTGCGAAGGTATTTCTCTATGAGTATCTTTATGCATGCTTTTTAAAGTATGAAGTATTGACACATTTATTTGCCTGTTTCTTTCAATATAATTTAATATACTACCTATCGATTTTCTAACAAATATGAAGCTGTTTTCTAAGTTACTATTAATTTACTTCACATTATTATAAGAAGTCTATATTACTCATACGCTTCTTGTCATAATATCAATGTTTCACACATACGATAATGAATGAGTGAAATTGTAGATAAAAATTCTTAGTGTGTCTAAAATATATGTAACAGTAACATTTGCTTATAAAGTATTTTATAAAATGTTACCTATAGTTAGTATACTTAGGTGTGATTCTTTATAGTATGGTATCGAATACAATTGTAAACGCGTATGCGGAAGTCCTACACCCAACTCTACTAGAGGTGTTCAGTTTCTAAATTTGAGTCTCAACTGCGCTTTGCACTGAAAGTATGTCTGGGAGAAAATTATCCGACTTTCAAATATTATTAAAACATCAAAATCTTTTAAAAAAATCGTTTTTTTTTTCATTTTGTGTATTGATCTAATTATTTGTCATGTATGTAAGCGGAGCAGTTACAGTAGATTTTTGAGACTATTAGACTAATTTATTTACCACTGATTAAGAAAAATATTTTTAATTGATGAGATTATTTTATTTACCTCTATATTATTTACATAGATGTTGTAGTTCATCTTATGTTGAAAGCTGAAGTCAATATTAAATAACTGATATGATACTATTGGTGTACACCCGATATGGAATTCTAAATATAAATATAGTCGAGAAATTCTTCTGAATTGATAAGTTGTTGTGTAAATCCTCCTTTTAAGTTAAAGTTAGTTAAAGATGTCGTTCTTATATATTTCTCTTAAATTTCTCCTATGATTTAAGTATATTTTACATATTTTCTTATATTGTAACTACGTCTTTATTGATTTTCTTCATAATTCAGATAATGTTAAAATTAAACAATCATTATTCATAATAACTTAAATGAACACCGATTTAACTATTGAGAAAAATTGTTGAAAGACTATCATAAAATAAATAGTATCTAAAATATAATAGTAACTTTAAATTCATATATCATACTGTACCCAGTGCAGCAATTAATATTTAAGGAATATATTTGACAAAATCATAAAGTAGGTTAAATACTACAAAACTTTATGCGATATAATTGTTCTTGAATCTCTTCCGAGTATAAGGGGCTCCCTGAATTGATTTCAACTATTTGTAATATTTTTTTTATTACTCAAAAACAAAATATATAAACACTAAATAAAGATACAAAAATATTTTGGAAACGGAATAGCGGTGGGTCCGCTATTCCGTTGAGAGAACTCTTCATTCTAGGATTTATTCGTTCCTGTCACAGCCTTGTCATGTTATCCAATAAAATATTATTCTCTCCTCCTCTGATGTTGACTATATATATTTTTTTGTTTTTTAATTTTTGTATATATTTACTATTATTGATTAAATGTATTTATAAGTTAGAGATTTCTTCATATTTGAATCTGCTGCAGGATGTATAAAATTAGTGTCTTGGCTGAGCTTATGTTTTATTTATCTATATGCTAAATGCGTTATATATCTTTCCACATTATTCTGTTCACAATTTCGTAACACACGTACATTCTGTACGTGTTATTTGCATGAAATATCAGTGGTACTATACGTAACAGATTACAAAAGAGATATTCCTAGTACAAATCTTAAGAACAGCACAATTTTAAATAAATACAATTAGTTAACGCAGTTCCAGATAAAGAAATATTAATCCAATTTTAAGAATTTTTATACGCTATTTATAATTTTATTTTTTATTTATAATTTTTATACGCTATTTATAATTTTATACGCTATCAGTAAATTTTATATAAAATCTATTAAAGTAGCTGGTTATTTCTTATTTCAGTTTATTTATAATCTTTAATTCCTTCGAGTTAATACTGGAATATGGAAATAATGTGCATTTTATATAAAAATACTAGTTGGGTTAAAATATATTCCGATCAGAATGATTACCGTGTCCATTTAATAACTGTTATGGAGTCAAGTCGATTAAAACATATCAAATAAACACCTTCATACTAAAATAAAAATTACCCAATTTTTTATTACATCAGTTAAGTAGACTACTAACTACTTTAAGAATACGAAATAGTAAAGTATTATAACTTTTTTATGTGATAGATAAGGTGTTTGAAATTAAAGCTATAATTTTTATCTTTTTATAATTTCCATCTATTTACTGTACACGATAGAAAAAAAGACTAATTATTCCGCATATAAAATTAGGTAAAAAAATATATAATATATATTTAATTATATGATTATTAAATATCCTTTAAAAATAGCAACTGTTGAATTTCTAGCCAGCTCTTCTCAACAGAGCAGCATTCCGAGCCGGTGGTAGCTTGCTCACGGACTGACTGCACTGACCTTTTTTTATGACTATATACTTTTTATATATACTTGAACACAGATATTTTGAATTTGAATTTTAATACAAAAGTTAAAAACAAAAGTTTTCACTCTTTCAGTTAAAACTAAACACCACACATTTGTAAAAATGGCTTGTTAAAAATGTAAAACGGGGTGAATATTAAGTGCAATAAGATTCCTCCAGCTGTAAATTGTAGTCATAGCTTCGCTGGTATTCCCCGAGTCCAATATAATACCGATGTCGTCACGAAAATATTTAATTTTATCTTCCAATGCGGTTTCTCGCATTTCGAAGACTTTTTCTTTTACATTGTTTCTGTTATTGAAATTTTCCGCATAACAATCGCTAAACTAAAACTGTTCAAAATGTATTTATACAGTGTACAGTAAATTCGTTATTCTTTCCAATTGACCACAATTTTTATGTTTTATTACCTCACACAACTCTGTACATAGTGTTAAGCGTTTTGATAACATGACATATTTGATAAACATAATAAATGGGTTTATATTAATTTCAAGTAATTATTTATGAATCACTAACATCGACTTATTGATAACATTGCAATGCATTCTATCAAATGACAGCTTACTTTATATCACATAGTACTTTTATATACTACTAGAAGCAACACAAACATTTAAATATTATTTTCACGACACTTTTCTGACGTAATGTTGGTAGTCATTTTACAAGCACGGGTTTAAAATGAAATTTAATGAAAAATCTGGTGACACTTCTGACTCTCGCATTCGATTGCTCATTGTCTGTTATCTGTTACTTGACTGTAGCTGCTGGTTCTTGCCCACCTCTAACTACTAGTATAATGCTTTATTTATATTAACTATTCGATAAGTTAAATGAAAAAATATGTACTTTATAATTTAAACAATGGATGGATTATGAACGCATATTTTAAGACACGGTGTATATATGTATTTTTAAACGAGCAATTAATTTTTATTTATTACTACACAATTGCTTTATTATAAGACTTCTGTTAAAGTAATTATTTAAACACAATTCAGACGAATCCGAATAAATACGTGGGATTTTTAAGCGTCAAATAGTTGATGCTAATCACCTTCATATTAGTATTGTGTAAGTTGTTCTGATTAAAAAAAAATAGCCAATTAAATTTTCAGTAAAAATTCATATTACTGATAAGTCTATTAACAAAAGCATTAATCACATGAAAGATACTTATTAGAAAATAATAGTTTACAGTATATTAGTTAAATTAAAAAAGCAAATATTATAATGTAATAGATATATATAACAATTTATAAGTATATGTATAAACTAGCCATCCACTACGATTTTGTAGGACGGTGATTTAACTATGTAAAGTGGGCATAGCAAAAATAATTGAACCAAGTTTTTTTACATACACCTATAATTCCAGTGTATAGTTTAATTTAAAAAAATCAATATATTTATTCCATATAAAACAATAGTCAACATTTTCATATTTTGCAAAATTTATTTGATGATATAAACCTTATAAACAAGAAATATTCAACCCAAATTGACTGAGCCATTAGTTTTATCTCATCTTTTGTTACGATGTTGGCTTTAAATATTTAGAAAAGAAGCCGTAATTAAAATGTAACTTTAAAATGTTGATGTTTAATAAAAATAATTTTGAATTAAGATAATAATTGGTAATAATACCAGATATTGCTGTGAATTAATAAACTAACTATATTGCCCGCCAACTACAATCAACTTGATAATTGCCTGAGTGCATCCACTCCAAGGGTGGATTATAAAGATAATTTCACAAGTTGTTTAACTTTGTTGGAAATTCAAATTGTACAGTATTACTGAACAATGTTGGAATTAATATATTATTTGAAACTTAATTAAACTGCAACTTTGAATTTATATATTATTTGAAAAAAAATATCGGTGAAATTTAAATTCGAGACTAAATTCACAGTTAAATTCATTCTGAATGTTTTTGTCTCTACTGCTTAACGTAGCTTGCAGTATTCACTATCTAAGAAAATAAATTACGTTCATAATGAAGAATACTTTATAAAAAACTTCAAGTATTATAATACAGTTCTCCGCACATTTAATAACTTGAAAGCTATTTGTTACATTTTAATTTATTCACAATTATAACTCTGCTTGTATTTATAACGATAATTATAGAAGCGATAATTCATTTGGTGTTGAATGATAAGAAGATCATGTTTTAAAATAACAATCTGTAATTAATAATATTTGTTTTTCAAGAATTTAATAACGTTGGTTCAATTAAATCAATCATCTTCACTTCCCACGTTCATAATTAATAATATATTTCCTTATATGTCAATGCTCGAGGACCCTTTTTTAGTATAAAGTTGAGTTAGTCAAATATTATTGGTGCTCTTCATGTATAAAAATCTACATTCAGATCTGTCTAGAGAAAAGTCTAACTTGGACTTCTGTGGTTTAAAGAAAACATAACACACTTTTAAACTCTACAAACAATTTTTACAATATTTGTTTCAAGCTTTATAACGAAGATATAATATATATTTTTATTTATAACCATTATCATAGATCCAGAATCCATCATCAATCCAGAATTTTTGCAAACGCTCTAATTGTGAAGTTTCTGAGTTGTATACTTTATATTGAATATAATTGAATAAGAGTACTTTATATTGAAGGTTGAATTGAATATAAGACACTACATTCTCTTATAAATACTCGTAATTAACATGTCTACCTGTTACAATTATTTGTTTTTCGAACTTGTAATTACTAAATTTAATTGTTGTTATTATTAATTATTGTTATTCTTAATTGTTAAAAGCAATCTACTAAAGACTAAGTACAATGAAAGAATAACAATTATCTTATTGTAATATCACATACAAGACTACAAGCAAGAAAAAAAAAACGAGAAAAAAAAGTTCGACGGGTTTACTAATCGCTTTTCGTATGGCTTATTAAATTTTACTTAACTATATTTAAAATTCCATATTGAGTATATTGAAATAGAAATTGAAAGTTGAGAGTAGAGTTGAAACTTTCACCATCTGAGGATTTGTGATTTCTATGTAAATATTATATATAAATGAGTTAAATAATCTGATTTATTTTGGTTTTTGCAGTCTCTTATTACAATATGAAAATTATAAAAATACAATGCCTAAAAAAACTTAACTTAAAACCATTCTATTTACATCTATTTTATCAATTATAACATCCTTTTAAATAATTTTTAAAACATGTTTACTCCAGGGTTTATTCCAGGAAAACTTTTAGTGAAAAATACAGTCGAGACTTAATTGTTCTAATTTAGAGACTAAATACGAAAGGTACTGGACCCGAGTGCAAAACTACCTCATACCACTACACTCTATAAATTGTAAATGATTTCATACTATGATAAATTACAATTACAAATATTTATAATAGGTAGTATAGTTACTTTATATTTTAGATTGACTAAAACATTTTATAGTCAATGATACACACTAATTATCACATCTGATAAAACATGATGACATATAAGGTATGAGGAAATTAATATTAACCAGACTATGAATATGAGCTTTGTTATTAACTGACTAGCTTAGAAAACTGTTTCTTATTTTTACAGATTAAGTTAATTATAAAAATAATGTTATAAAATTCAAGATTATATAAAATTAAAATTGACAAATAAATAAAGTTAAATCAAGCTTTAAGTTAAGTTTTTATTATTCATATATTAAGAAGTAAATCTTTAAATCATTTTATAAACTTTATATTATGGTAACTTCAAAATTTAATTTATAAAAGCGTTGTTGATTAACATCTGATCTAGCAATTGCATCAATTCTCGTTACGAAATTTCCTGAATGCTCAGGGATCTTTTTCAAACTTTTTCAAACAAACAAACAAAATTGGGCGCAAAAAAAAAAAGATTTAAATGATAATAATATGTGTAAAGCTTGCTAAAGAAAGGTAATTTTCTCTTGGGTAACAAATTGCAGAAACCCACGAAAAAAGATTTCTGACTACTCATGAAACCATGTCCTATGTCACGAAGCCTGACCTACTTTATGAAGGAAAAGGTGAGGTCTTTTGAATTATGACGTCACTAGTTTCCTACGAACAAGTTTCTTAATATTCAATGTTAGCTCGCGCAAACTGCCGATTCATGGGATTTTGTTAACTAATTTTCCTTTAAGCTCAAATCTTGTAACTTCTGTTATTTGCGAGTAACTTATTTATATCAATAACCTTTAAATTGTGAGTAATATTAAAGTCTGCAATAGATTAACCAGCTGAAATGTTGTAGGTATTAAAATTTTAAGTACAGGAAAAGGGGAATTTATATCCTATTTACGAGTATATACATGTACATGAACTCAATATTAATTGTAACTCTTTATGTAAGTGTGCAGTAGTGATCATTAGTATCCTGAACACAAAGAAAACATATAGTAAGTAATAAGTAATGTTTTTATTATTTTTTGAATTTATGTTGAAGAACTAAACATCTTTAGTGCTAAGATAATTTAAATGTCAAAATAAACTATATGCAATTTCAATTAAGCGCTTATTTTAGTTATCAATATAATGAAAAATTTAATATATCTTTCAAAGTTTAAATTCAATTTTTCAAGAACTGCTAACTACTATAGAAATTATTGTTGTGGTACACAACAAATTATTATTTCTATTTATTGATAATTATCCTACTACTTTCTATATCATTTCTATATCATTTAGGTCAATTTTCAATTTTAATTTCTAAACCTGGCACCTAACACTTTTTTATAAGTTAAACTCTAAGTATCGAAAGAACTAGTTTTTACATGTGGTCCATTTAAAGAGTTTAACTTTATAATTTCGAAGTTCATAATGGCTGCCGTAATCTCGTCTTCAGGAGAATTTCAGTAATTGGATTTTAGCTATTGTATATATGATATAATAATAGTCAGACAAAAAAATAGCTTTCAATATTAAAGAAGTAAATAAAAATATCAACACCGTTATCGACTTTACAAGCAAAGATATTTTGTTTAATTAAAAAACGAAAACTCTTGAACGCCTTATCTCAATGTTATCAAGTAAGGAACAGTTGCTTTTATTGAAACAATACTTTGATATCTCTAAACATGACTATAGATATATTTTATCCCTCTAAAGTTTACTACTTAAGCATCGCAAATACAACCACAAGGAGGTAAGGTTTAATAAGTCCAATCCACATAATGCTGAGCGTCTTAATCTTCAAACCATTACATTCCTTTTGTTACGCGCCCTACATTTGTACAAAGTTTTTTTTTATTTTTATTTCTTTCTGTCTATTATCACAATAATAAGAAGAAGAGAATATATATTATTAGAAGAAAGGAATTGAAACTTCTATTAGTCCTAAGTCTTCACCAATAAGCGTGAACGTGAAGTACTAAAATGACTCGCGAGTATGGAATTTGTGTTAAAAGCTCAAATTAATTAAGTTGGAATTATCTTTAAATCTTTTCACCTAACTTCATTAGAACTTTATTGTTTGAAATAAAATAAAATGGAGCTGTGAAAATCTTCTAGAATTTCTATATTACCACTGAAGGAAAAAAATATACTTTATATTATTATTTTTTAAGATACTGTTGTACAATAATTATTAAACCTGAGTCACTTCGGTCCAATCCTTATGATTCATAGAAGTAAGAAGTCAAAGTTGGTAAAAAAGGTAAATAGACATTTAGTACCAAAATTTGATAACTATCAAAATGGAGTAATAGAAATAATCTGTTGGTATTTTAAACAAACCTCTTGACTAAAAAAGGTTCTACCAATTATTATTTATTTATTTATTTGAAATTGTATTTGGAATTACAATATTATGTGCCAAATTTGGTTCATTTGGGTTAACGGGAGTGTGTAACAAACCTTAGTGAGTTCTACTTATAATTGCATGTCGATTTTATATAAAGTTTGGAAGTGGTCCAGTCTGCTATAAACAGACTTTATCAGAACACATAATGGAATGTAAGTGGTAAGAGGCTCAATGGAGTGAAATGAAAGAATAAATTGTTATGAGAGCAGTTATAATGTATAAATATGGCTTTTAGTATGCCTAAGTGAAAACAAAGCTGAATTGTTGTCAGAATAAAGGTTTGTAAATGTATATTGTATTTTTCTTTACATAGTTTCCTTACAAAATCCTTTTAAATTTTTAGCTTATGAAATTTTCTTCATATCTAAGATGAATTTAAAAGAATTTTGAAACATATTAGATTGCCTTAGATTACTTTCTATTTTTTAAACTTTTTGGATACAATAAAGAAAAGTCGTAGGTAATCGCTAGTATCTCAACCAATAAATGTAAAATTATTAGACGACTTTACTTTTCCAAATTTTGTTTAATTTAATTTTTTTAACTCTACTGGTTTATACTGCTACGCCTAATGATATTTTGCTATATAGGTTTTTATTAATCTCTAAGTAAATTTAAAATTTTATGAAAATGATTCTTTTTACCCATAATTTTTCCAGCACTACAAAAAGTATATTCTTCTTTTAGAGCTTCGAAATCAACTAAGCCTTAGGTAATATGTTAAGTAGAAGCGATAATAGGTTAATTAGTTGTGCCAAATGTTATTTTTCTGTAAGAATGGGAAAATTTTATAATAATCACTTACCAATACTAAAAAAGCACAAAAAAGTAATCATAAATTATTGTGTGCATTCATTACAAAAATAGAGTTATTGCAAATATACCAACAAGAGTTTTTTAAAAGGTTTTTTATTTAATTCATAAGCTAGGAACTATCAATACTTTACCTGTTTATCGCTTGTTATTTCACTATCCATTTAAATATATTGCACATTGTAGATCTATAAATCTGTAAACGACATGAAGATTATAACAATCTGAGGAAACAATAAACTACCTATTTTAATTTATTAAGTAAAGTAAAGTAAAGTTTCAATTTATAACAATAAATTGAATAAGCCATGAATATTTGTAATTGTTTTAATACTAATATATATTTTCCATAAAATCTTTATTTAGATAGAATAGTATATAAAAATATAAAATTGATATTGTTAGTACAAGTTTTGTTACACTACCTTAAAAGAAGGTTTTTTTTTGTTCAGATTTTTTACATTATATATAAAAAAATATATAATATGTGATTATATTTAATAACTATGTACGTAAGTAAGTAGCAAAAAAACGTAAAATCATTTAATATACCAGGTAAACTTTATATTATGTTAGCTTCATAGGTTACCTAAACAGGTGATGTTGAATATATATAAAAGACAACAAAGATCTTCGCGCGTGTTGAATACTGAACGTAATAACTCTTCTGTAGTGGCATTTACATCAGTTCTCTTCACAAACGTTCTTGAATCAAGTCGGACCTGTTTCAACATGAGCGATATACTTTCTTGTAAAATGAAAAAAAAAAATATGTTTACCACGTCAAATATATGAATCAATTTTAGGCTGAATAAAATAATGTATGCAATAAATAATACAAAAACAAATTCACATCTAATGATGGTTTATACATAAAAAATATACATTCCTTCTATAATTTAAAGACTAAAAGTATTATTTAGGAACAGTATAGTAAAAACATCATTACTTTTCTATGTGTTTAATAAAAATAAGTTTATTATTTAAATTAAAAACTAATATACATAAAATCCTAAAACTATGTGGGCATTCGTTATACGAGTATATACATCTTGCAATAAATCTGTGGAATAGAATTTGTTGTTTTTAAAATATGTATGTTAGTAAAATATAGAATAAGTATTTACTTACCTTCAGTGATATTTTTACAAAAGGGGAAAGTCATTTTTATTATATTACAAAGCTCTATTAATATTGGGTTTTATTATTATATATTACTTACTATTGTGATTTCTTTTTTATATAATGATTGATCAATATTTAATATTTTTATACAACGTCACGCACCAATAACAGTAAAATCTTAGAAATCGGTTTTTAGGACAAGTTTCATAATGTATTAAATAAAAATATTAAAACAAACTTTTATGTGAAAGTATGTCTCCTACAATAGAAAAAAAAGTCAACACGTCACTTACTTACTTAAAGATACTGTATGATTATATAATTATTATTTCACAGATAAATATATAATTATAGAATAATTGCAACATATTTAAAGACCAATTATAAAAATAAACCAATCGATTCTTATTTTTCTTTGTGCATTTTCACCCAAAACTATTCATTCTAGAATATTTGAATACAAGACGAAAATAAAAAAAATATGATAGTCATTTTAGTATAGTATTAGTAGACTGTCAGATTCAGAAACAGAAAACATAAACATGTCGTTACAAAGTATTTGTCAATTCGGATGTGAAACTGTGCAAGAAATGTTTACTCGGTTCTATTAAACATGGTTTAAAAAAATTCATTATTGCTTCTTAATGTAAATTAAATTTTAATTAACATATTTTTTCCATAATAAGTCTCTCATAGATTACATCGCTTTGTTCGACTAAAGTCTTTGTTATCAGACCATTTTGCATTTAAAATTTCAAATGTCTACAAATTAGACATTAGTTTTAGATGTGTTATTTTGGAAAGCCAGGAATTAATTAATTAAAATATTAACCGTGTATTTACAATATTATTTTATAAATTAATATAAACTGGTTTGTTTAAATCAATGTTGTGAAACATAAGTTAATGTGTTTAATCTGAACTTTATTCAAATACAGTGATGAGTAAAGTTTAATATTATAATAACGAATTTAGGTTTTCTCAAACTTTTATTGTCATATAATGATGATCTTGAATTTTACATATTAACAATTAATACAAATATATATATATATATTACGTATATTTAATTTTTAATTATAATTTTTATTGTTATAATTTCTAGACCTCTTACTTTGCGGTCGACTTTGTTAGAGAATGTAATATTCAATTTTAGTATTAGTTTCTGACACATTCTTTTATAACACTTATTTAACATTACAAATATTGGCTCAGAAAATCTAAACTTAATTAAGTTTCAAATAAAAACAAAAATTCATATGCAAAATTTCTAAGATATTTGTAAATAAGTAGAATAAAATAAAAACCCTTACTCCGCTAGAGACTTACTTCAAAGAGCACCACATAATGTGGGGAACAATTGTCCATAATTTTATAAAAAAATATTATATAAGAAATAATTATCTTCACACTGGAGTTTAAAGTTTTGTTTTTCTCTATTTACAATTTTTTTATTAAGCTGATTTGATACAGATTTGTCGAAACCAAGAAAATCTTAAATGTTTTTTAATGGTAAGAACAATATTAATTGTGCATTAAATTATAACATATTATACAAAAAATATGATTTCGATTTTAATTAAGGTTGGAAGCAAATATTTGGTTTTAGGAGTGTAATATCAGGATCATTATTATATCTTCACCAGGCAGGTAACGAGACTGGAGCGTTACGGTCGTAGCTCTTGTGATTTATGACGTGTAATTTCTCCCAACAGTGCGTGCTATATAGAAGAATTTGCGTTAGTAATTTACGATAACAATAATATAAACAACAGATGAAAATGTATTAAATAATTGCATAGTATTTTCCGTGTTATAATGGTTATAAAAAGGTTTATTAATTTTTTATATTCATAAGTAAAGAAATATTTTATATATTATATTCAAGCTCATTTGCGTCTGGTAAAAACGTTACTGCATTCCCATAGCATGCTTAATAAGCATGCAAGATTCTGATATTTTTCATCTAAACATTTTAAACGGTATTTGGAATAAAATTAAGTAATAAATTATACTGAATTTGATTATATGTAAAACTAGTAATACCAAAAAATATTAAAAGACAAAATATAATTAAATAAGCTATTTTTACCAAGTATTTACCAACTATGTTTCTTACTGACTCACCTACGCTCAGAAACCATGAGAATTAAGAAGAAAACATGAAAATTTTAACGCTTAAACCTATTTAAGCCAGATAACTTTAAACATAAAGGTAAGCGGTGATCACATTTGGTACAGATTTATGGTTATATTCAAAGTGAGATATACTTACCGGCCGTAAATTTGACACTCTTTAAGAAGTCTGCTCTTATCTCTGTGGTTTTATATTTTTCACAGATCGGATATTTAACAGCTTTTTGTCCCTGACCATATTTCTATTCATCACTTTATAAGAGTGTACAGTATGACGCTAAAGTGTACAATAACTTTATATTATCACAATCTGTTTTTTTTCACAACTATAAATATTGGGATACCATTTCTATCGGCGGTCGATAGAGATATCTAACTAGAAGGTATTGATTTCTACTCAGATGTCGGCATCGCTTTTTTAATTCTTCTGGACTTGACGGCTGTGTAAACCATCTTTGTGTGACTTTTATCCACTTTTACATTATTACGAAGAAAATATACTGAACCTTAAATTGTATATCAATATTTATTGCGTAATTACATTAACCTGATAATTAAATTATTCCTACTGGAATAGTAAGAAATACCAGAATTTTTTTGTTGATAGTATTATTACTAAAAGCAAATATATAATTGTATATATTTGCCTTTTGATGTTTAATAGTATGATAATACCATACCCTAAAATTGTATCCATACTATAACTTGAGAACACTGACTGTGTTATAAATTATGTTTGTTAACGACATACATAAATATACTTAAAATGTAGCTTATATTGAAATCATAACCAGACGGTCATTCATTAACTTTGTAAAATTTAACGGAACTTTTTCTTTGATTTTAATTGGGTTTATAAAGCCCGGTTTATTAAATCACAGCTTTATCTTATTGGAGATAATGAAAGAGCTCGTTAAAGTATGAAAAGTGAGTGATTAAAAAAATCACTGGAATTAATTTTCATATAAATCGCATTTTTAAATGATTATATATAAATCATAAAAATAGCCTGTCATTTACAATCTTAGTAATTAGTAGAATTATGGGGGATAATATGTAATAAAATAATAATCTCCAGAAAAATTATGTAACTATAATGTAAATACCCAATGTTTATCGTTATAGCCATAATATGTTATTAAATAATTTATTTGTTATTTATTCAAATTTCAACAAAACAATCATTAGCTCAGCTGTTTTTATTATTCTTACGTTTTCTACAAACAAGTTAGCGTCTGCTTATGTTTGATCCCGACTTCGCTCTCTTATATTCAGAAATACACAACGCATCTTTGATTAGAAAACCGAGGAAAGATCCACGTGTTAAAAGAATCTGTAAGGTACTATGTAAAAGAGCACCATTTTAATATTATTTATGGAATATAATATATCTATTTAAGATTGTCTGAACTCGTGCAAAACATATTTAACATACATTACAACCGCTGCTTAGATCATATTAATGTTACCTGACTTCCAGAAATGAGTATGTATATAGCCTTGTTATATATAAAAGAAATAGTTGTAAATATTTGTAACAAGTTATAAAATAAAGTTTAAGACACATTATATACTGATAAAATACAATTTTGAAATGTAAAGTCATCTTTGTATTACTAGCCATTAGGCACAACTTCATGTCTCTTAAATGTTTTAGTAATAAAAAATATACTAAAAAACTCGTTCCACAGCTTTTTAAAAGTTAAATAAATCTCAAAAACTTTTCTAGTTTAATAATAAAAAAAAGTAATAAACTATGCAAAATTACAGCAACTAATTTTATTAATATTTAATTTATACGACAAACATTCACAATACTTCAGTCTGGATATATTTTATTCCCTTTTTTAGTAGTAGGAGCCCCAGTAATAGGAGCATTTTTTTTTATTTGTAAGCAATTTCATTTGTTTATGTTTCCCGAGCTACAAACCATTTCCAAACTTAACATAAAGCCGACATGGAACTAGAACTCACCATCATTGACCTAAATCAAATAAAATTTAACATAATTTAGTTACAATTTCAGTAATAAAACTGAAGGTAAACCTTTTTAACGCAAAACCTTGCAGCCTTTATGTTTTATAATAACGAAGTATTTTTTATACTTTATAAATCTATTAAAAAAATAAATTCAACAATCACTTTATCGATATTTCTTTTCTACTATCATTGGCTAAAAAGACAAGAATTGGCTGAAGATGGTTAACTATCCATTATAAAAAAGTTGTCATTTTCAACCCCACTTGATATGATATTGTTAGAGGCACATGTATGTTATTGTACAATCAAAAATTCTTCTATAACATGTATATCATGTAAGTATTTTATTTATTATTTTTTTAATGTATATTGCCTCAAAGTAATGGAACAAGAGGTCCACTTAAAGCTACAGAGCATGTTTTACAAGTAAGCCACGTAAAAGAAAACAATACAAAGAAAAAGAATTACAAAAGGTAATATTATAAATAAAATATAAAATTAAAATACATAAACGAAGGTATAAATATATAAGTATATTAATTTACCTATGGATATATAAAGTATAATAAGCATATCTCAGTATTAATTGAAGTACGAATGTGACCGAGATACATGAAATGAGGTCAACTGACAATTCGTTTATTTATTCTGTAAAATGTACGAGACGTAAAATTAACCTGTATTGATTTTTAAATATATATATTAAGCAGCAGATGTTACTTTACGTGTTACAACAAGATTTTTTTATATTATGACATAATTCTATTTTATTAACAAATCACTATCACATGTATCATGGTAACTTATAAACAAGGAACCGCAATCTTACAAGAAATAAACAGTTCCTAAGGCCCATAGTTAATAGACATTGCCACTCAATAATACACAAATTAGAACATTTACTTTAACATTACGTACTATCTATATTGCCTGCCTTGGCAAAGTTTTACAATTAGGCACCAGCTGCGGATCGAGCCTGTATCTGCTAATAGCTGTGCCACAAGCTTGTTCATGTAAATGTCAGAAAAAAACATATGTTAAGCAGGAATATTCTTAAAGGTTGCTAATATTAGAGCTTAACCGTGTTTGTAATCCTTGTAGCAAAGGATTAGTAACTGACATGTAAATATACGTGACCTAAACACATTCATAATTATGTACCATATAATTTAGATCGCGTTATTATACTTCATGTTTTAAGAATATTTTCTTGTTAAATTCTGGGAAAATGTTTTAATTGTGTTAAAAAATAATATTTTTTTAACATGTGATTTAGTTAAAAAATCTTCTCCTTCTTTCTAACAATATGTTTTATTGTATTGAATACCAAGCTTTTGAATATCATTAACAAGCTATGTACAACTAATACTAATTGTGTAAGTACACAATGTAAGTTGTAAGTTATTAAAAAATCTCATTGATATATAACCTAATACCTACAAAACTCTATTTGTACAGGTTTACTTCCAACTTGATGAAATAATTTGTAATGACATTAATATAAAACTGAGTTATTAACAAGTATTTATTTAAATTTTTCTTTTCTGATTTTACATTGCACTGCAAAACTATTTTAGTTATTATGTTTATATATATATATATAGAAAAATAAATTTAGATAAGCTAATGTTATTTATAGACAATTTTACATATTAATTGTCACATGTAGTGAAACATGATGTCAAGTAGCGTATGATTAATGTAAAGTAAATTAATACTAACCAGACTGTGAGTATGAGCTTCCAAGCTAGTGAGTCAGTACACACTAGCTTGGGAAATTGCTACTCATTAGTATCAATCTTTATGGCGTTATTTAAATACAATTATAATTGATAAGTACTGATGAAGAAACGTAAAATCAGATAAGTTGTTTCAATATAATTATACCCATTGATTTAATATTTACGTTACATAATTTTATTAACTTTAAAATATGTTAGCTTCAAGGGTAACAAAACTTGTTATATTGAATATTTTCGTAAGATAAGAAAGATTTTCGTGTAGAATACTGAACGTAATGTCTATTATGCATTTGCATTAATTGTGGTTAAAAACGTTCCTGAAAACCCACAGACATATTTCAACATCAGCAATATACTTTAGTAGTGTATTGTTCAGACTTATACTTTCTTAAATATAATATGATATTGTCAAAAAATATCAAACATATAAAACAGCCTTAGGCTGAATAAAGTAATACATATAAAAAATTACTACAAATTCATAAACGACAGTATTTACATAAAAATATGGATTTTGCTTCCAAAATTGAAATATTATAAGAAATATTGAGACGCAACATCTAAAGTAAAAAATCCTTTTTCCTTTTCGTTTAAATAAGAAGTAGCTTATTAGTTAAATTAAAAACACAAAATCCTAAAATTACATTCGTTATACATATTTTATACAAGTCTGTGCAACAGTATTTGTTGATATTAAAATATGTATGTTAGTAATATGTAGAATAAGAACTTATCTTCAGTGATAATGTTATAGAGAGGGTAAAGTCATTTTAATTATGGCATTACAATGTTCCAGGAGTAAGTTCACCAGTCGCTGACTCATAATATACAGTTTACTAATTTCTATTACATCGTGAACTGGAAACTTCTGTATTGTTATTTCCGTGTAAATTATTTACAATAATATTATTTGTTTTCGATTGTATTTGTTAGCAATATATAAGTCTGTCCTAGATCAATCTGTTGTAATTTCATTTGGTCAATTTATTTTTATATATATAACCTGAGAATTAAGGTAACCTCCAGTGCTCTCAAAAAAATATTAATAAATGAATCTTAATTGGAGATTATTTCTGTTGCAATTTTTCTTCCAGTTAACACTCAACGGAAAGAAAATTAAGAGCTTGTTTATATTACACTAATAATAAGAATCCTTAACAAAAAAACCTTATCATAATATATTGTGTTCTTGAAGTACAACTATTCCATTTTATTAATTTGGCATCTATAAAGAAGATAAAAAAAATCCAGGGTATAAAAAAATAAGATGTTTTAGGGACAGGTTTTATAACTTTTTTTTTATTTAAATAGGAGTAGTAAATATTTACAATAAAAAAAGTCCTATAGCACCGGCATTTTGCATTTCATTTCAGTTAGAGTAAAACTTTAAATGACACCTTGACACTCTTCAATTTCATAATGTTAAGAAACAAAGTTTTAATAATAATGCCCTAAAATGATAGTTTTTATCATTTTATAAATATTATTCTATAAAAGTCTTCTATATTTTTTATCTCAAATGTTAAGAAAATATTAAAGTACAAAAAATATCACAAAAGTACAAAATGAATATATTAAAAAAAATCTCTAACTATTATACGGCACGTAATATAAGAGCGTCATTAAAAAAAATCTTTCACCAAAATCTATTATGATGTTTTTGAATAACATATCTTATAAAAATAATGTAACGAACATAATCTTCTGATTTTAGCGTGAATACTCCATAATGGCTGCTGCGATCACATCTTCAGGTGAAAAGTATTATATCAACGAACTTATAATCATAAAGAGTTCAGTAAGTGAAAGAATCCTTTAAAATACATTAATTTCTATATACAATATAATCTCTAAAATATTGGGATAAAACAATTCATTTTTATTCTATTCAACTTTGTAATATACACATACGTATATACATATACGTGTCCACATTATTATCCAAAACTATACTTTATTCTATTTACAGAAAGGTGATTTATCAGTTAAATAAATAAATATAAAATACAATAATAATTCCCTTTAAAGTATAAAATATAAAACAACAAAGAAAAACACTAAAAAACATGTATAATTCGAACTGAACAAAAACTAAACAGGACTTTTTATTGAACTTTTACATAATAAAATATCGTCCAACAAAGAAAGATATTTCGTTTAGTCAAAAAATCTCTTGAACCTTCTGTCTTAATATTTCCAAACACCAGTAAATAAAATTATTAAGATTTTATTACAAATATAAAGTTGAGAACTTATTAAAACCGATAGTTTATAACATAATACGACGTCTAATCAATGGAACAAAAATGTAAAATTAATTTATAATCATGAAATTACATTTTTATTGTAAGATATAATTATTTATCAATTCATTGTCCTAATCATGAGCAAATTACTTTTATTTAAATTATAATTAAATTTAGATGCAAAATGTTTTAAAATCTTTCTACCTTCCTTCACGAGGACTCAGTCGGTTGAAAATAAATTAAATAGAGTTGCGGCAATTCTTTAAAAAAATATTGTAACTAATGATCACTTATTTTTATACTCAAGGAGTGTTGGCGTTGGATGTTTGGGATGACAAGAAAGGATAGCATAAGAAATTAGTATATTAGGGGAGGCTTGGGAATAGCATTAGTGACAGAATAAATTAGAGGTAGCCGTCTGTCATGGTATGGGCATGTTATGAGGAGAAATTAAAGGTATATAATCAAAAGAGTTTTAGGTAAAGAAGTGGAACGATGCACAGTTAGAGGACGGCTGAAGAAAAGATGGAGAAAAAGGGACTATGTACAGAGAACAGTTACTCGTCAACAGGAGAATATGAAAGAAACACACATACAGCGCCGTTCCTAAAATTAGAACAAGGGCAAGAATGCATGCTTGTTAGGTACAATCATTAAAAAAAAAATCTTCACTAAAAATAATTTTTTTAATTTATTTAACATAACAAAAAATCAGGGAAGATTTACTCTTCATTCATTCATTAAAAGGAACTAATTAAAACGATAAAAATACTTTAATTGCTCAAATTAAGGAATAGTCGTTACTACTATTGTTATTGTTATTATGTTATTGAAAATAGGATAAATAAAGATGAAAAGGGAAGTCTAAACCTTATACCGGAGACGGAAAAGTTGAGTAGTAATAGGTCTGCTTGGAATGCTCATGTAATTAGGACGAACGAATCTAACACAGGAAGAAAATTTTCTACATAAAATTTCGACAACAAATGTATTCAAAACATATGTATTCAAAAACGATAAAAAATTGTTAACTACCTGTTTTTTATGTATAGAAAGTTAGTTGTGTTTAAACAATTTAATAATTCTTAGTTTTACTTTTATTATAAGTTACCATTAATCGTATTCTCTTCAGAGAACTGGAGGTATTCATATTGTGTTGATTAATTTGGACTCCGTTTGAAAAGAGATTTTTACTTAAGTTAATATATGTATTTATTAAATTTCAAGAAGTAACAAAATATACATTCAACAAAATCATTAGCATAGTAAAATTACTGTGCTAATTATTTTGTTGTTGTAATAGTCAATTGTTGATAATTATAAATTAATCCAAATAATATTTTTTACATAAGGACACGTGCCATAAGAGATAGTTATTAGAAATTTGTACCTAGAATCTACGTGTATTTTATCAATATTAAATAAAGTTAGGGGAGCATACCTTGATATAAAAACAAGCTTCCGACGTATTGAAAATAAGGTCAATACGTGACTTACTTATTGGCAGTTATGTTTAGTGTTATACCTAATAATTATTACTGAATAGACAAAAACGTTACTCTTCCGTGATCATCGTTGTAATGTTCAATATGTAGTAAGGAATGTGTAAGGAACAATTACGTAACTTATTATATAAATAAACAGGTCAGTTTTTTTGTTCGTAAATTTAATTGTTTTATTTATTTACCCAGATTCAGTTGTTAAATGTCAATAGGAAAAAACAAGCATAAATAATAATAGTCATTATAGTCTAATAACTATTTGCAATACAATGCAGATTTAGAAAACAAAAAATACAAACAGGAAATTTTAAAAATTATTCCATTTTCTGTTAATGTTGTTACTAAATGTTTCATCATATTCTAAGTAAAAACTAAGTAAGTGAAGTCGTGCGATATTAATTTAAAAATTAATGAGATTTTTTATGTCAACATTAATTTTTATAATACAATTTTTTCTTGTTTGTTAACAAATTTACAAAAAATGGGTTATTAGTTCTTCGAAATTTTGCATATATTTTATGACCATCAATTGATCATTAATATATTTTATTAGTTATTGATTTATATACGCTTTGCACAAGAGTAAAAAATGAATTTATTAAATATAATATTTCACTAACATACTGTATATTCATTTTAATCTCTAAAGTACATTGCTCCCTTGCATTTCAATAACACTAAGCTCTTTAAGTTTAGACTTATAAGAAATATAAAAACGTCATATCCAAGTTTTAAAGAATCTTTCAACAAAACTTTTCAAGTCAGATGCAATTTAATATTTTATGATGTTATTAAGTAATATAAAATACCAAAATATAAAAATTATTTAACGAGCGCAAGCTTTAAATTAGCGGAAACCTAGTATAATGGTCGCTGCAATCTCGGGTCGACATGCATAGGATTATATCATAGAAATTTTAGATTCAAATATATAATAATAAAAAATAAGTGAAGTCGAACAACTTTTTTAAAATTCATTACTGACTGACTGAAGAAGTAACTAGCAAGTGCAAAATAAAACGGGATATGTATATAATTTCATAAACAGCATTTTAAATATTGTAAACGTATCTCCTTCTTAGTTTAATAGTCTAGTATTAATATGTTTTATCCATTATTCCATAACATTTATAAATATTTTAACTATAATTATTCTTATAAAGCAATTGAAACTTTCTTGAATATTTAAATATCAACCGGCTACACTGGAATCATAGTTTTTGAATCTAGACAACCAACATCGATATTATATTGTAACTATAAAGGTTCCCCAGTAAGCTTTTATTACTAAATGTGTTGGAACAGTCCCAAAATAGTGTGTTATTAACGATAGACAATCAAAGCTATGGACATTGCGCCGTGTGTCGTTGTTGTGAAATGGTAACGTGTAAAATGTTAGGACGAGTGATATGACTGTAACTTGTGGCAAAATAGATATGTAACCAAAATCTTAATATTTCTTTAGTTAATGGATATTCTAAGAAGTATTTTTTGCCGTCCCGAAATCATTAACTTATTTTTATTTAAACAAAAAGATGTATAAAGAATTGTAAATCAAGATCGTCAAAACGCTTAAAAATATTTGTCTGTTTATTAAACTGAGAGTTTATTGTGAGTGTGAAATTAGTATTAAGCGCCAAAATAAATTTAGAAGGATTTATTTTAAAACCTACCTCCCTTCATTAGAATTTAATTGTTTAAAATTAAGTTAAATAGACTTGATGATTTTTTTCCAAAACTTTCATTATATCTCATAATCTAAAATATTCAATTATTTCTAACAACAACTAACACCCAATTTATTAAATTCTAAAATATATGCTTCATTAAGAATTACTTATTTTCTGATTTTGTATTATTCATGCTTAGATACTAGTCTAACACTTTATTCAAAGATTTAAAGATACCAATATAGAAGTGAAAATAAAATAAATAGTTTAATACTAAATACCGACATATAAAGTCGTTGAATTATACATTGTATGATACAGGAAAGGAAAAATACTTTAAATGCTCAAGTTTAGGTATAGGATTACCATTACTATTAATAGTAAGGTTTCATCATTTCATTTCATCGGTAATGAATGATGTGGGGCATACGGGCCGGAAGGAGGGTTGGGAAAGAAAGCAAAAAGCTAATTTTCAGTAACGGACAGACGTCCCTCTCAAATGCATTAGTGGTCGATGGTTGACAATCAGTGCATACAATATATATTTATTCATAATAACATAAAGAATATATAATATTTTCGTAGATATTTTTTACGAAATAATTAATAAGTGTTTAACTGAATTTATAATTATTTTTAACTTTTTTGTTGTTTTTTTTATCAGTTTTAAAATAAAAATAATTTACATGCTGGTAATAAATATTCAGAACAATAAAATTATCGCATAATAATCATCAGCACCATTTAAAGAATCCGAGCTACAAAGAATGGTAGACCTTCTATATAGCCTAGATTCCACAATGTATGTTGGACATATATTTCAAACAAACATTGTTATGCCGATGACAGGACTGGGGATGCATAATGTTCCGGCCGTGCAGGGCTCTCTCGGGAAAACGTTGACGAGTAGCTAAAGAAACTTGTGTCTTCTATAAAGATTTTCATAGGACTGTTTTCAGAAAGGGGTGAACTGAAAACCGTTCAGTTTAATCTCCAAAAGACACAAGTTTGCATTTATCTCTATAAATACCCCATTTGTCATATCATCGCTTTTTGAGAGCACTCCTCTCAATGCCTCGCCAAGTATCAATATACAATTCTGTGTTATCATCTGGAGTGCAAGGGCATCTTATAAATCCTCGGAAATTACAAGGGCATGTTAATGGGCAGAGGTGATTACGTATCATAGTCGTTTGCCCTCGTCTAATATAAGAAAAAAAAGAGTATAGACAAAAGAGCTTTTTTTAACACTATACATTCTTTAAATATCCACGATGTACTAAGACTTACATAAGATGTTTAAAGAAAATAAATATCATAGAAAATAAATGTAATTATTACAAAACATGATGGTATAATTTATTAATAGAATCTTAAAGCAACAATAGAAGCAGGTATGGTTTATTAAGAAATTAAAATAAACAAATACAAAACATCTTATATAGATCTATCAGTACGGTGATTCTTTATTATGTATAAATTGACCAATATTTAACTTTTTATACAACCCACGTCCCAATAACAGAAAATTCTTAGAAATTGGTATCGGGAACATGTTTCACAATATATCAATATTAAATAAAAATATTACAACATGCTTTGATCTGAAAATATATCTCCGACATGTTATATCCTAAAATAAGTTCAACACGTGACTTACTTATTTGAAGGTACTGTATAATTCCTGTTACATAATTATATAATTAAAACCGAATAAATAAAATTATCTGTTCCGTGGTAGTTATTGCAACATTTAATAACTAATTATATAAATAAACAAACCAAGTCTATATTTTTCTTTGTGCATTCTCATTCAAAATTATTAATTTAGGTGTTTGAATACAAATACGAAAATAAAAATATAATAATTACTTGCGTATAGCATTATTTGCAGTATGAAATTCAGAAACATAAAACATTAACAAAGATACTTGAAAGTAATTCCAATTATTGTAAGTGTATGTATACAAGGTGAAAATGAAAGTTGAAATTTCCCAGTTTCAACTGTGCAATAAATGTTTTCAGTTTCAGATCAATTAAACATGGTTTATCATTCTTCTTTGCCTCTTAATTTAGATTATATTATGTTGAATGTATTTTTTCTCTTCTACCTCTATCAGATTCATCTTCTTTCCTTATAAAAATTTTGGGATCAGCGCTGTATGTTTTTTTCTTTCAAACTCTATTGTTACTCGTTATCTCTGTACTAACTCCCGTCTTCTCAATATCATCTATCAAGCAATCCATCCATCCTTCGGCCGTCCTTCACCTATCCATCCTTCCACTACCTCTATCATAGATTACAGATCAAATTGCTCGTAGAAAAATTTTGTCACCAGATTATTTCGCAAATAGAATAGCAAATCGCCATAAATTAGTCATTAATGATAGGTTCAGATATTTTCAGAAACTCGGTATTCAAGATAACGATGTCATATCATTAAATATATAAGATATTAAAAATTTTATTCACCATTATAAAAAAATATATATATCTAAATACAATATTAAAATCTGTTTAAGATATCGTTTTATAACGTAACAAACTTATATAAATGAATTTATTGCAAAGTTTATTCAAACACAGTAGCAAAGTTTTTTATATTATGATAAAGATAATACGAGGGCCAAACTGAAAGTTTTTAGAACTGGCCACTTAAAAGCATTATATTAAAAAAAATAGTTTAAATTTTGAAAATAGAACTCTTTACCAATATTATTGAGTGTACATTTCATTCATTTGTCATTTGTTTTACGATTTGGCGGCAAATTGAAAGTTGTCTGTGCACGTCAGAATGAATTTAAGCCGAGAAAATTTTCGTGCAATTTGCCACTTGTCTTGGAAAAAGTTCGACAAAAACGACCTCGCAGCAGGATCCTCCTTCATCACGACAATGCCTCGTCGCACACCGCCAGGCAAACGATCGACTATTTGGTGACCTCAGACGTAGAATTACTGGGTCACCCGCCGTATAGCCCCGACCTCGCACCCTGCGATTTTTATTTGTTTCCGAAAATAAAAGAAAAACTTCGAGGGAAACGTTTTATAGACGCCGAAGAAGCAGTGGCTGCGTTTCAAAACGCCGTCGAAGAGACCCCTAAGGCCGAGTGGGCAAGGTGCTTTTCTCAATGGTTCCATCGAATGCAGCGATGTATTGATGTAAATGGACGCTATTTTGAAAAGTTACAATAAAACTAATAACTTGCTAGAATGCTTAGTTTTTGATTTTCTAAGAACTTTCAGTTTGACCCTCGTATATGTAGTTTTTTTCAAACTTTTAACGTTACCATAAAAAGATCTTAAATTTTACACATTAACAATTATTAAAAATATATCATTATTTGTTTCACATCTTATGTATTTTTAAACATATTTTTATTGTATATAATTTGTTGTATTTTTGTAATATTACAAATTATAATACTTTATACAAGTTTTTCAATTATTTTTACACATTTTTTGTCTGGCCTTCAGCAACAACTTAAAAGTTAAATGTAAATTACTTTTATTATTGTAAATAATTAAAAACTTTTGCGATGTTAGTCTTCAAAAGGATTGAATAATATTTAAAATATATTATTTAAATATAATGTTTTCATCAATTCTACAACAGACAATTTAAACATAGTTATTTTATACATTTTAAATAATATTATGAACAATGTTAGAAGCTTAATAAATTTAGGAAATCTTAGTGTGGTGGTGAACCACACTAAGATTTAAGTTGCTTGAACTAGAAATTACATTTATGCAATATTTTCAAAAATCTTAATATGAATATAAATTCTTCTAAGGTATTACATTTTTAATATCTACTTCTTTTAGTAAACATGTTATGAATTTTCAAGCCTCTTTATATCTACATAGACGTCTTTCATAAAACTAAAATATTTTACAACTTTGACTATAACAGTAAAGAATTGGTATCTCTAATAAAAACTGAGAATTTCATAATTTTAAATCAATTGAGTAGATCTTAATTTCCTTTAACTGAAAATCATATCAAAATCTCCACCCGTCATCACTTTCATCACGTTATAACGCTTCTCAGATATAGTTTTGATAGAATAACATTAAAATATTACAATATAGTCAATTGACTTATATTTTCGATCATATATATCATAATAATATATAATAAACGAGAAGCAAGTAATGCTATTTTATAATACACTTAAATGACTTGTTAGATCATATTTAAAAGAATCATTTACAATTGCGTGTATGAAACAAGAAGGATAATAAAAAATAATAAATCTTAATATTGAAAAATAGTGGTCTTAGAATACTTTTAACCAATAACAACTTTCAGTCTCAATAGTTGATTAATAATTTGTAACTTATGTATTTTGTATCTTTTCAACCATTACAGTTAATTAGACCATTAGACCGAAATAATATAACAGAAAAACTATCAACCCCTTTACACTTTAAAAATAAAAAATTGTACATAAAAATAACTTTTAAAATGTTTCTGTGTCTTAAGTAATATTTGAAAACATGCATTATTTTGTTCGAGACATACTTTCAGTCTAAGGTACAGTTGAGATTCAATTGTTCTACTTTAGAAACTAAGCTAAGCTACTAGAACTGAGTGTAAGCTTAGTACGTACCACTGCAATATAAAAATAGTGTTCAATACTATAAAGATTGACACCTACGTACTTATAGTATGTATACTTTTATAAAATACTTTATAAGCTCTAAAGAATGTATCTAATATAAAAGAAAAATGTTATTGACAATTAAGTTTTAGGTTAAGCATATATATAGACAATTTCACACATTAATTATCATATGTAGTGAAACATGATGACAAGTAGTGTATGAGTAACGTGAAGTAAATTAATACTAACCAGACTGTGAGTATGAGCTTCATGTTGCTGACTCACTAGCTTGGAAAACTGCTGGGTGGATTTATTATTTGCTACAATAAAATGTTATATTTAAAAAATACTGGCAAAAAATGTAAAGTCTTTTCATATAAATATATTCAGAATTGAGTAAAGCATAATTCTATATACTTTATATTATGTTAACTTCAAAGGTTACCTAAACAGGTTACGTTGAATATATTCAAAGACAACAAAGATTTTGCCGCGTGCTGAATACTGAACGTAATATCTCTTCTGTAGTCGAATTTACATCAATTCTCGTCATGATCGTTCCTGAACACCGTCGGACCTTTTTAACTTGAATAATATCATCTCTTATACTGTTGTATGGTATGAGAATGAAAACGTAAATTGTAAAATATATGAAATAGCTGTAGGCTGAATAAAAACAAATATAAAATAAATAATACAATTAAAATTTACTTACAATTATAGTATATACACAGGTACAACATTGTCAATAGATAAAAAAATATATATTTGGATTTTACTTCTAACATATAATGACTAAAAGTAAAATTACTGAGCAATATTTAAAATTAAAAATATTATTTTTCCTATGTTTTCGAATAAAAACTAATTTATTAAAAACCAATACACATAAAATCCTAAAACTACAAAATATTACCCATATGTTACTTCTTGCAAGAAATTTGTGGAACAGTATTTGTTGTTATTAACATACATGTAAGTAATATATAGAAGCCTTTACCTTCATTAATATTGTTACAGGAAGGGTAAATAAAGTCATTTCAATTATGGCGTTACAATGTTTCGGAAGTAAATTCCTTAATATTCGACGTTGTTCGCAGAAACCGCCGATTCATGAGATTTTGTTTACTAATCTCCATTATATATACACGTTGAAACTTCTGTATTGTTGCTCCCAGATAAATAATTTGAATTAGTAATTGTTGATTTTGTTAGCAATGTTTAAGTCTGCCTTGGATCATCCTGTTGTAATTATGTTTACATTTTATATAATAAATAGAGATATGTGTATAAAATACAATTAACAATTGCAAAGGTATTTGTATTTCATTTCAATTGAGTTCGACTCACAATAAAACTTTAAAATGACTTAACCTCACACTACTTCACTTTAAGAGTTAAACTCTAAACAACTTGAAGAAACCGTAGTATTTAATTAAATTAACGATGAAAATGTGGTCAGTGTAATTGTACAAATATTATTGTAAAAAGTCTTCTATGTTTTTTTCTCAAATCAGAAAACCTTTAACGCATGACTGATATATATTTAAAATAAATATAAATAATAAGAAGATTAAATTGGTTTTCTGTTTGACAGAAAAGTAAATTATGAATATATTAAATAAAATATTTCAATAACATATGGCATATTCAATTTAAATTTTAATATAGGTACATTGCTCTGTTGTGATTCAATCAAATAATAATAATGAAAGCCGTAATCTCTTATTTAAATGATTACGATATACGTGGAACTTATTGATTGAAATATAAAAGAATATAAAATTAATTAAACTTGTAACGTATGTTATAGCCTTATATTTTTATACGGTTTAAGCTGAAACAAGTCGTTAGCAAATACAAAATAAAACGGGATATGTATATAAATTTAAAAATAATTTTACATGTATGTGTGGCGTAAGTGTGTGGTGTACCATTCTACATTTTCAAAATTACCGCACCAAATAAGTATACCAGGTTCATAGCTTAATATAGTTGTACATATGAATACGTTTCATGAAATTAAGCATAGCATAGTAATTACATAGAAAAGCCATATAAATTACATGAAATTATGGTACAATCATGATACCTATAATTTATGATTGGTTTAAAAAAATACTCCAAAGTTAAAGTATTCCAAAAAATAATAGAATCAAAATTTCAGCACCGAAAAAAGTCTTCAAAAACAACTTTAAGGAACGTGTTAAATTTGTTAAAAAAGGTAGAAAAGTATTTTTTTTTCCAAAGATATTTTCAGTGTTCTAACTATTAAAGAAAACAATGTATAAACCCTACTAAAAATACCAAAATTTTATAGAACTTCTACATAATATAATACCTTCAAACAAACAAAAACATTTTGTTTAGTCAATAAGAAAGCATTATCTTAATATTACCAAGTCAAAATCATTATTGTGCTATTAAAATATTCATATAACAGTTTGATGAAATCCACAGTTTTATAAAAACATCGTGATTTTATTAAAAATATATGAATGAGACAGTTTTAAAACCTTAACATAACACAATGTCTAATTAACATAACGAAAATAAAAAAAATAATAATCACGAGGTTAAAATTAGAAATTAAGATAAGAATTAAAATGTCCTTAGATTTCAACAGCAATAGTAAATAAAAGTGAATAAAGTGAAGCGCTGAAATAAATTTAGATAAATTTATTTTAAAACGTTTCCGACTCACTTCATTGAGACGGTTGAAATTAAGTTAAATAGATTGCGGAAATTCTCGAAAGAATTTCATTGTAACTAATAAACTAAATTAATTTGTTATTTCTAAGACTCGTGGAAGGTTCTTTTATTATATGATATATAAAAATAAATCCTTCCTTACAAACGATTATTTTTTTTTAACTTTTAAAATTTATAAATCATTTCCAGAATTTGTAATAAACTGCTTCAAATACTTCTGTGGAGTCTGAAGTATTTGCAGCAGTTGTCAATTGTTTTATTTCTTACACCAATAACATATAACCAATCACCTACTAGCAATGATACGCAATACAATTATTAAGATACTTTTTGAATTTCGAGAAATTTAGTCATAATTTATCGTTCAATAAAATTCTAAGGTGTAACTTATGTGTGTATATAAATAAATAAAGATAAACAAAGAGTGAACCTTCCCTGGTCTTAATAAAGTATTCCATACAACAAGCGCTAATTTATTATTTTCAAAAAATAAATATATATTTATAAAGAAGAACATATAACTTATAAAAAAGAATACAAAATTATATTGTTTTAGGAAACTAATTTTAGAACCGTAACAAAAATTTAAGGAAAAAAAATATAAAAAAGACATCTTTGATATCTTTTTGCAATAACACAATAAAAGGGCATATTATTTTATTCACAAAAAAAAGGAAATCATAATTGACATGTTTTATTTTATTAATCAGTAGGTACATAAATAAATCTAACTAGAGTTAGGCATTTGAAAATATACAATTTAAACTGTTTTGGTTTATTAAAAATAACATTTTTTTAGTATATATGTTTATAATTAAATAAATTCATAATTAAAATTTGAGACCAAAATTATAATGCTCCTTGTACAATTATGACTGTACAATGTTCCAACGAGCAAGATTATTAATATTCAATATTTGTGCAAACCGCCGATGCATCGGATTTTGATAACTAATTTCCATTTGAGCTCAAATCTTGAAACTTATGTTATTTTTGTGTTGTTTGTATTAACAACTATGAATGTATTAAAAATATTAGTCTGCCAGAGACTAAGGAGTAGAAATATATATATATATATATATATATATATATGTTAGGCCCGAAGACCGAAAACGCTCAGTGGACGGAAAAAACGGCCACATCGCGTTCTGGCTGTCTTCAAATGCGCAGAACGCGTTTTGGCTGCTATTAAACGCTCGCAACGCGTTCTGGTAATTGTCGAACGGCCAGAACGCGTTTTGTCATCCGTCAAGCGCTCAGAACGCGATCTTAATGCTTGCCACTCTCTACCTGCGTACAATAAGATTAATTTTATACTTATAAAACAAATGAATCTTGATTATTGTTCCACGCATTTTACTTCTTGTGCAGTACGGAATAAACTTAAATTTATGATCTTTTGGTTAATTATCAATTATTGTTCTTTAGTTCTTGGAAGCAATTTACACTACATATACACTTATATTGCAGAGTATATAAAATATGAATGAATGAAAAATTGAATAGGAAAAGTTATTAAAAACCTTTTGTTATTTTGGGATTTTTTCAACTAATTTTGAACAATAGAGGCCTACCGTTATTGCCAATAGTTATAAATTTTATTCTATGATCCTCTGTAATTAGTATAATCTTTTCAGCAAATTCAGAACAATGCACGTACCGATGACTACATACAAACTTTTGTTTCAATTATTTCCAAAATGATACTATTGTCTAGGGATATTTTTTCGACAATATTCCAATTTAATTACATCCAATGACACCAAGGGGGGTATTGCTTTTGAGTATATAACAACGAACTTGAGTTCATGAAAAATCTGTACAATTCTCGTCAGTGCAAAGACAAGATCAGTTTGTCGTTGACCAAGCAACTTATTAAACTCAATTGAAAAGTTTAACTTTCGTTAAAATGACTGATAAAATAAATCAGCGAAAGAAATTTTTTACGATGAAGTGAAAACAATTTTTGAGGATTGCAGCGAGAACAAGGAAAACGTCGAAGACACAAGTAGAAGGAAAAATTCTATTCGTAAGGAACAAAGCAATGCAAAAAAGAATTTACAAAAACAAGCAGAGAAAATGGTAGCATTGTCCGATCAAAATTTTCACCAGCTGAAATCGGAACTAGTGTTGTCGTAAGAGTTCCCGATGTTGATCGTGGACGATTAGCTCCCAGAAACGTGCTAGCAGTTGCCACTCAGGTTCCTCCGGTCTTTACAAATTAGGTACAAAAAATGGTACTCTCGAACGTCTTTATGCTCGCAATGAATCTACAATTTCCGACAGTAACTTTGTTAAAGAAAGTGAGGTATCCGCAGAAAAACTATTTCTTTACGATTAGCTTCAACTCTATCTTCAGGAAGCAAATAAGGTTTTGTATATTGTAAGTGTAAACGATATTGTACTGATAAGAAATGCACTTATCGAAGTTTGAATGTAAAATGTAACTCGAAATGTCATTCAAGCAGTATTAGTAAAAATAAGTAATGTTTTGATGTAATAAAAAACATACGTCCTTTGTATTTATTTGTAGTCATAGAAGATTCAATTATTTAAAATTAAGTGAAAAGATCATAAATATAAGTATATTTTGTACCTCGAAATAACTTATGTGTGTAGAATAATAATCAAAATTAATTTGTTTTATAAGTACAAAATGAATCTTATTGTACGCAGATAGAGAGTGGAACATAATACGACTCAAACATTAAGATCGCGTTCTGAGCGCTTGACGAATGACAAAACGCGTTCTGGCCGTTCGACAATTACCAGAACGCGTTGCGAGCGTTTAATAGCAGCCAAAACGCGTTCTGTGCATTTGAAGACAGCCAGAACGCGTTGTGGCCGTTTTTTCCGTCCACTGAGCGTTTTCGGTCTTTGGGCCTAACATATATATATATATATATATATATATTATAATAAGAAGTACATGAAATGGGTAAATAGAATTACATAATTAATTGGCTTTTAGCTAAAATGTATAGACATATAATCAACAAGACATCTTTTTTTACGTCAACTAATATATTATTATCAGTGCATAATGCTTAATAAAACTATAATTTATAGATCGGAATAGTTTTCGAAATAAATCGTTTTCTTTCTTTAAACAAATATATAATACGTGTAATTTTAACAAAAAATACCAACACCATTATATCAAATATATAAACAAAGATAAGACTTTATAAATAAGAAGAAAAATCTTTTGTTTAAAAAAGAAGAAAACTCTTGAAGATAGATCTTAATGTTATCAAGTAAAAACAGTTGGTTTCATTGAAATAATACTTTGATATCACTAAAATATTACGATAGATACTTTTACTTTTTATTCCTCTAAAGTTTACTATTTAAGAATCACAAATATAACCACGAGAAGCTAAAGTTTAATAAAACATAACCACATAATGCTGAGTGTCTTTTTCAAACCATTACATTGTTTTTGTTACATACCATTTCTATGAAGTTTTTTTTATCTTAACATTTTTTCTTTGTATCAATCATAGTAATAGTAAAGATAAGAGAAAATATATTATTAGAAGACAGGAATTAAAAGGTCTATTAACCCTTAGACTTAGTCTTCAGCAATAACAATGAACGTGAAGTAATAAAACGCCTCGCGAGTGTGGAATTTGTATTTAGCGCTGAAATAAATTAAGCCGAATTTATTTTAAAATATCTCTACCTTCTTTTAAAACTCAATAGTCTTAAATAAAGTGGAATGGAGTTAGGAAAATCTTAAATTTCTATATTTACTAAAGGAAAAAATATACTTTATATTATTCATTTAAGATGCTGTTAAAAAATAATTCTTAAAACTTCAAGTTTAGGTAAAGAAGTAATACCATGGGTATTTTTTGTTTTAATTTGTTCTGATGTCAATGATTAAAGAGGGCATTAAAAACTTTCTTAGAAATCGACGTTGAAGAATCTCTTTAACGACCTAAAAAGAACTGTAATTGTTGTAACCAAACGAGTATTTTATTTTATTTTATGTAAGTACTAGCTTTTGCCCGCGACTTCGTCCGCGTTTCCGTCGTTTTTCGAAAAAAAATTAGCAGATGTCCTCCCTCATAGTTTTGACGTAACAGGCAGATTCACTTTCGTATTTTAGAAGGGCAATAGTAATATAATATGCCAATCCACAAAACTGTTGAAAAATATAAGTAACTGCAGAATTTTATAATATACCCACGCTAAACCCACGACTCGGTCAGCGTGTAACTCCTTGTTTTTTATTAAGATAATATATTGCTAATATTTTTAGATCAAATTAAAATGTTTCAGCGCAAAGCTTCTGGGTAGACTATGTTAAGAGTCGACCCGTCCGGCACGTGAACGTAAAGATTCCTAGAATTGCTAACCCGGGAAAGAGCGACGTATAATTGACCATGCGAGAAACAGCTAACACCGAGATCTACTCCAGCAACACGAAAAGTCTGCCCTTGAGCTTTATTGATAGTCATGGCATAGCACACCGATACTGGGAATTGCGTTCTTTTAAATTGGAATGGATAATTATTTGGTATTATGGGAATTCTGGGAATAAAGACAGTTTCTCCTGCACCGCAACCTGTTAAAATTTGAGCCTCGATTACATTTTGTTGCAACTGGGTTACTTTTAGCCGAGTTCCATTGCAAAGTTGAGGTGGTCTTAAATTTCGGAGCAGAATTATCGGTATGCCAATTTTTAAACAAATTATATGAGAAGGTAGTCCAGGCATACTTAAAGAATTTAAAAATTCTATCGGGTAATTAGTGGCTTCTTGTTCATCAACCATTCTATTTATTGAACTATAAACTTTGCTTTCTCCCTGTATATTAGACAGTATTTTATTATTAATTTCAGATGCCTGGTCATTGCGAGGAGTCAAAATGGACCTTTCGCAAAGCCAAGAATTGTCCCTATTTAATATAATTGTTATGTCACCGTAAACCGAAGATATAAGATGTTGTTGGGATTGCACTATACAACATAACTCAGGTGTCAGAATAAGTTTTCCTTGGTGTAGTTGTGGATAGGTACCTTCACCAATCTTCAATAATGTATCAGAAAATTCACGATTATCTGCGTTGTCTCCAATTCTCACTCGCATATTTATAGTCAAATGCACCGATTGTATATCACGCCACAAATAAGAGCTTTTCAGGCAAGCCCTAATCTCATCAGCTCGGGTTCCCCGTGGTATTACCGGTAAGGTTTGTCGGAAATCACCACAAAATAAAACCGTAATACCGCCCATTGGTCGATCATTTTGTCTTATGTCCCTTAGAGTTCTGTCTACTGCTTCTACTCCTTTTCGATGGGCCATCGTACATTCATCCCATACGATTAAATTACACTCACGCAATACCTTAGCTTTGTCGCTATTTCTTGAAATACTACAGGTTGGACTTTCCGTGCGATCTAAATTAATTGGTATTTTAAACATAGTGTGAGCAGTCTTACCTCCTGGTAGCAATGTTGCAGCTATACCTGATGAAGCCACGGCAAGAGCGATTTTACGCTGATTTCGAACATAAGCTAATATTAATTTAGTCAAAAAAGTTTTCCCAGTTCCTCCAGGTGCATCTAAAAACCATATTGTTCCTAAATTATTCTGCACACTCTCGCACACGCGATCATAGACTAAGCGTTGTTCTGCAGTCATCATTGGGACACCGTTTTCTAATGTTACCAGCAGTTCCATTGGGGTGTAACCAATCTCTGCGGAATATTCCCTATTGGTAACCTCTCCGACTGAGGTTGGCGTTGGCAAACCATATTCACAAAGTGATTTACCGCCTACTCCTGTTAAGTCTTCCTGAAGAGCTAATAAGCACTGATTTATAGCCAGATCTCGAAAATTATCATTAGTTGCGCCTTCATTATTGTGAGATAAATTCCGAAGAAAATCTTCTGCAAATTTTTCTTTATATTTTTCCCATAATTGGACAGGATCAGATAAATTACAAAATGTGAGTAATGTTACAAATAAATGGCGTAACCGTCGTGGATTATCACTAACACAGGATTCTGCTAAAGCGTCATCCCAATGTTCATCATTTTCAAGCAAATGACGCGCTTGGCAAGCTGCATGATAAGTTGGATAAACAACATCGTCTACTTTTCTCAAATCTATAAATGATGTTGGTCCTCGCACTGTATGTAATAATAATCTCAAATAAAAACACTCTGCGTTGTTAGGATGAACAGTATACACTCTACCAAGAACATGTTCTTTGAAAATACCTGTCTCGCCATCTACAGGCCTGCCTCGGCGTCTACGGTTAAAGACACCTCGTTGTTTATCGTAGGTATAATACGATGGAACTTCTTCATACAAAAGAGACTTTTCGAAATTATCAGTTTGGCAAAGTCGAAAGAATGCCAATAAAGTTGTTTGTCTAGGGTTCTCTAATCGTTCTGTAACATTTTCGGCGTTAAAATATATACGTTGACCGCCTTCCAGATGAACATCCAGATGGGTCACAGGTGGATATCTTTCGTGAATATTAAAACTTAAGATCCGCCACACAGCTTCTGAAGAGCTGATATATCTGCCTGACTGAAATCTAGTAACTTCATCATGTTCATTTCTTAACGCAAACGTAGCTTGGTCACTGCCCTTGTTAATGTACTTACAAATATATTTAATTGACTCTACACTATTACACATTTCTACATTTATGTGAGCTTGAAATGCTCTGGACAATACAGGCGAATACGGAACGACCCACCTATTATCTAAAGTAACCTGTTGTCCAGACATTCGCTTTTCAACAGTAAAACCACCATTGTCTCTTGAACGGCGACGATATAATGGGTATCCATCATGTCCTGTTACAGTTTCATCCACTAATGCTTTTGGATACCTTTTAGTGCAACGACCGTCTTGCATGCAAGGAGCATTTGCGTTAAATGCACCACATGGACCATGTATCATATGAGTTTTAACAATGTCGTATAACAGGGGATCTGCAGTCGGATCTGGAATTTCAGCACTGATTAATCTGTCTACATCATTAGGTCGAACCTTATCTTTTAACCAAAGCAAGATATGTGCGTGAGGTAAGCCGCGTTTTTGCCACTCAACACTATACATATAACACAATACTTCTCCAAAAATGTTATCTTTGGTAAGAAGATCTATCATTGATTTTAATTTTAAATGAAACACTCTTGCAATAATATCATGGCGGTCATGCGGTGCCTGACCCTCAAGAAGCTCCCGAGTGATTTCATCCCACTTGGGATTGGTAGTTACAGTAACAAATAAGTCGGGACGTCCATATTTTCTTACGTAACAAAAAGCGTCTTGAGTACGTTCATGCATGTAGCGTGGACCACCAGTAAAAGAAGAGGGTAAAATAACTAAACGACCCATATTCACAGTATCGTTATCTTGCTGCATGGCATCGCGAAGGTGCACGTATTCTTCAGCGCGCAGCTGCCTTTGATTAGATCGTATATAAACTAATCTTTCGGTTTCAATTTTTGCGTACATGTCAACAATAAACTGATTAAATAAGCCACGAAAACGTTGAAAGTATACCAATCTATTCCGTCTCACTTGCAGGTGGTAACAATAAAATTGAAGGCATGACACCTTTTTATTATAATTAGGTGCGCCTGTGCGCGGATCGGTTTGGTATACAGCGAAATTATAACCATCTTCCCCTCGACAGTATATCATAGGATATTGCAAACTGTCGTAAGCCCTGTGGGTTTCGAAAATACGTTGCAAACGATTGTCTCTGGAACGTATAACGATATCACGCCTATCACATTCCTGGTCGACCAGTACTACAGCAACTTCATTCGTGGATGGAACGTTATGACGCCCAGGGTGTTCCTGAGTTGGACGCTTATCGGCATTTATAACAATTTTATAATTGTTATTACCATCTTGAGAAAGGGCTTCTAATGCCGATTTAAAACTGCATACGTACGAATTAACCTGATGTAACATGTTCTGAAGTTGTGAAATGAGTTCAGTATTTAAATTCGGAAAATATTGATTTCTTATATTCGACTGTTCGTTGTAATCGGATACAAAATATATTTGAAGAAATTTAGGTTGTTCTTCAGGCAAAAGGGACCCTATCAAATGGTAAACCTGACCTTGTACCTTAAAAGTAGGCATGAAAGGGCCTTCTGAGATTTGTTTAGCACCAAAGGATGTCATTTGGAATGCACTATTATAAGTGCGATTATTATCTAAAAACTGTTTGGATTGCAAATGTTCCCCTAAAAGTAGTGATTTTAAAGGTTCCGGTGGGTCTTCGAACGAAGGCAAATTTATTTTACCTCCAGAACAACAGAAACCAGCAGACTCCTTCCTCCACTTCGAAGCATTACAAAAGGAACATACTACGTTCATATCGCCTATTTCAGAAGATGATCTGTAATCAATTGTGAGGTTATAAGCAAACCCACTTTTATATTTATCGGACCACGCCACCGAATTTGTAGATTGATCTACCACGTGTATATCTAAGTCATTAAGACCATGTCGAAATCTATCTGCAGTAAGACGGGCCTCTCGCTGTTCTTCTGTTTCAAGCGACCGAATATTTTCAATTCTTAATCTTTCATTAGATAAAGTAATCAATTGTTCTTGTCTCAAAGAATTGTAATAATCGCGTCCCGACTCTAGTCGTTGTTCATGCTCATGTTCATCTTCAAGAGATCGAATCATGTTATGGTGCGCCCTATCATTTGTCAAACGGTCTTGATATTGAGTAAAAGTTTCAGATTCTCGAGACAAAATATGACGTTCGCGATCAGCTGTAAGCCGTAATTCCCTCTCAGTGAAGGTTTCGGACTCGCGAGATAAAATATGACGTTCGTGGTCAGCTGTAAGCCGTAATTCCCTCTCAGTGAAGGTTTCGGACTCGCGAGATAAAATATGACGTTCGCGGTCAGCTGTAAGCCGTAATTCCCTCTCAGTGAAGGTTTCAGACTCGCGAGATAATGTATGCCGTTCGCGGTCAGCTGTGAGTCGCAATTCTCGTTGTAAAGCAGTTTCAGCTTCTCGGGATAACGCATGTTGTTCCCGGTCAATGGAACGCCTTAGCTCTCGTTGAGAAGAGCTTTGAGAAGCCCGTGTTGTAGCTCGTCTCGCTCTTTCAGCTGCTAATCGCATCTCTCTTTCTGGAGAGCTTTCATTAGCTCGAGATGTTGAGGCACTAACTCTCATAGAGTTTAACCGATGTGCTCTTTCCTCTTCCGATTCTTGAGAACGCGTCATTCTCATTCTCCTAGCTTGACTCGAAGTTCGAGATAAAGATGGTCGTTTTTTAGGTGGCATCGTTTATTTTATTTTTAATCGACGGTAACTTAAATTCTATTTAGTTACCCAACAAAAAACTTACGTCAGAGGTCCTAACTATAGCTAAGTATATAATAAATAGAATATAAATCTAAGTGCCTATTAAAACTAAAATAATATTCTAATCGAATTATAAATATGTACGTAGGTACCTACAAATTACAAAAGAATAAAAAATGAAAATAAAGCTATACTTAATGCGTGTGCAATACTATCTACACTTACCTACTTCACTTAAAAATGAATAATAAGAAATACCTACAACTACTGTAATTAATCAAAGTACCTATGCTAATACAAAAAAAACCTTAGATGTTCTAAGTACAGCTGCTATATAATAAAAAAATATAAATCTAAGTGCCTATTTAAACTTAAATACCTAATATTCTAATAGAATTAAACTAAGAAATATGTACCTACCTACCTACAACTTAGGTACAAAAAAAAAAGAAATGAAAATAAAGCTAAAACACGTGTGCAGTATACCTATACTACCTACCTAGGTAGTAGGCAATATCTACCTATACCTACTTCACTTAAAAATAAATAAAAAATACCTATGAATACTATAATTAATAAAAGTACCTACCTACGCTTTTATCTACTCAATACAAAAAAAACTAAACATAAAATGCCCAAAACTAACCTATCAGTAACTAAAAATCTAACAATAATCTAATCTATCTATCTATTATCTAATCTAAAAATCGAATCTAAATCTACTTAAAAAGAAATAAAATAGGAACTATTAATAGTTAAGAATTTAAACAAAACTAAAACTAATTTAGAAAATAACAACAAAAGAAATTAAAATAAACTATTTAAAGACAAAAAGTCGCGCTGATAAGCACGGTTTATAAAATAACAATTATTGTCTGTCAATAAAGTTCAACACTTTGAACGCATCAACAGCCAAATATTGAATGACGCTTGCGCTCGCCTCCCGCCCCTTTTATACTCTGCCGCCGCGAGCCCCGTCGAGCGCGGCAACCGTTACGCAAAAATAATCCTTATAGCTTGATTCACTATTCACGCGCGATGTCTTGTTGGCGTATTTCATGTAAGTAAGTATAAGTTTGGTGTTTCTATACCGATTTCAATGATTCTTTTTTTATTGAATTGGTGCTAATGTTTATTTTTTTTTAATTAGGAATGATGGTGAGCATTATTGGTTTTATAAACGTAAAAGTAAACAAATATAATAAGAAATCTCCGAACTGCTAAGCTATCGAGAGTTATGCGTGTTATTGTGAGTTAACTATAAAAGGTAGATATATGCTGTCTTGGAATATTTTTCGTGTATTTTTATGTAAAATATTTCCGTTATACATAGTTTCTATGTAGCTCTAACCATTAAGGCTGCACACGCGACGGAAGCTTAAAAAATCAAGCAACTTCTCCCATTTTCTCAACATTTCCTTTCACTGCTCTGCTCCTATTCATTGTAGTGTGATGAAAAGTATACTATTACCTGCCCAGGAGTATAAAGAATAATTGTACTAAGTTTCGTTAAATTCCGTCGAGTAGTTTTTTTTTCTATAAATAACATACAAACAGACAGACAGACAGACAGACAGACAGACAGACAAAAATTTTTTTAACTGCATTTTTGGCATCAGTATCGAACACTAATCACCCCCTGCTACTTATTTTGTAAATATATTTCATGTACAGAATTGACCTCTCTACAGATTTATTATAAGTATAGATAAATATGTTACTAATAGTATACTTATAACAAAATTGAAAAAGAAAACTTCAGTTATCTTGCTGAATGTTACAGAATCATATCATAATCATAGTAGTTATATTTATTACGTTAACTGTGTTTTGAATTTGGGTATATAATGTATTAAAAATAAAAGACCATTTTAAAGTACACTGACACTAGAGTATAAAATGGAATAATATTGCTTGTACAAGATGTAGTTTTACACTCTAGGAACACACATTTAAAGTCGCACGTAATTTTGACAGAAGCCCCTAATCTTTGACTTCTTGTATTTGTCTTTCTTGTGTCATTATCTACGACATAAGGACTTAATCTATAGCAATTAAAGCAAATCTGTAACTATTAGAACATACTTTGAGTTTGAAACCTACATAAGTGACTAAAAGATATAGTTTTAGACTCTAGGAACAAACGATTAATGTCGCACCTAATTTTCGTCAGTAAGCCCTAATCTTTGACTTCTTGTCATTATCTACGATATAAGGACTTAATCTATAGCAATTAAAGCAAATCTGTAACTATTAGAACATACTTTGAGTTTGAAACCTACATAAGTGACTAAAAGATATAGTTTTAGACTCTAGGAACAAACGATTAATGTCGCACCTAATTTTCGTCAGTAAGCCCTAATCTTTGACTTCTTGTCATTGTCTACGACATAAGGACTTAATCTATAGCAATTAAAGCAAATCTGTAACTATTAGAACATACTTTGAGTTTGAAACCTATATAAGTGACTAAAAGATATAGTTTTAAACTCTAGGAACAAACGATTAATGTCGCACCTAATTTTCGTCAGTAAGCCCTAATCTTTGACTTCTTTTCGTAATCTACGACGTAAGGAATTAACAATAAATAAAGCTAATATTTACTTTATCACCAGATTCAGATTTATTGAAAAATAATTAATAATATTTTAGGAAGTAGAATTAATAGTATACTTAAAACCAATTTATAGTAAACACGTCATTACTAGTAACAAAAAAGCTAGGTTGTAATATATAATGATAAAAATGTCCGGAGAAATATAGTTGTAAGTAGTTTCCGATATAAGCAAATTTCACGTTCGAACGGTAAGAGACTCAATTTTCCAGGAAGAATAACTTTTAAAGCTATCAAAAACATTGATATAAAACAGCCTTTAGTAATGTACTATTCAAATATTTTGTTTATTTAAATATACAACTACCTCTTTCGTGTTGAAAATTATAGTTAATTTGAACATATTTTAGATGCTTAAAACATTAAGGTGACATCGGGTTGGCGCAGTTGGTGGTGTTGGGTCACAATGGCCTCCTTCTGCGAGCAGATCATCGCCGCGAAGGAGGCTGCGGAGCGGATCAGGGAGCAGGCCTCCACCGCCGCTTCATTCCCCAACTGTAGTGCCTTGGTGGGAGGGGAGGGTGACCTCTCTCACCTATTACAGGCCTATGTCGTGAGGATGCTCTAAGTTGCTCGGAGCACCCTTACACAGGTGGTTACCGCCGGGGCGTCACGGTGAGTGCGCAAGCGATCCCGTGGCGTCCCATTAAGGCGTTGAGGGCAACCGTTGGTTTTTTAGTGGGTAACCTTAAAAATGGCAGCGTCCTCTATGCTGTCGGGTAGTCCCACATAACCCTCTGGCCATCACCTTCCTGGTCGGCGGATATCCGTAACGGATTTTTCCAATGATAAAAAAAAAAAAAAAAAAAAGGAGTTACTTGTTCTTATACGTATCTATTGAAAACGATATAAATGAATGTTAGCCAATAGCATAGCTCTATAGCAACACCTATATGTATAACAAAGACTTACGACTTATAGTTCTTGGTCCTACTTTTATTATGAATTATTTTAATCGTATTCTCTTAAAAGAAATGGGAACATTATTTTTGTGTTAATTATTTATAAAATACTAATATGACATAATAATTGATGTTTTTTTTCGTTAAACCATTCTTATTTCTGTTACATAATATATTTGTAATAAATTTAAATCTATTTTTTTTCTACAGAATAAATATACGAATCAGTTGACCTCATTTCCCGAATCTCCGTCACATTTATAAACCAAAGTATGCTGAGATATAAAATTATTAAATACAACAAATGTAAGGCATACAATATACATACAGTAAGAAGCCAATATTGATAATAAAAGAAAATAGATAAAAAAGTATCTAAACTTCATCTTTTATTAGCAAAAAAATTAATATTAGAAGTAATAATCCGTTGTTATTATTATACTTAAAAAGATCTTGAATGAAACAAAACGTTCAACCGCAATTTTTTATTTGGAATAACATTATTTGTGTGTCAAAATTATTTTATTTGGGTCAACGGGCGTGTGTTTATAAGAAAGCTCTGTTGGCAAGAACTAGTTGTGTGTCAATTTTATTTAAAGTTTGGAAGTGGTCCAGCCTGCAGATGGGGAAACATAAACGAATGTAATTGGTGAGAAGCTGTGTGATGTGAAATAAATTAATATAGTTTATAGTATAAAAAGAGATGACATTTAAGATGTATTAATTAAATAACAAGACGATTAGTATAAGTAAAATAAACCAACAGTTTATGGTTTTATAAAAACGTATCTATTTAACTTTACACATTATTAGTTTTATCTGTTTTAATTTTTATAATTAAGTTAAAGAACTTTGAAACATATTAAAGTCCTTGAAGTCACTTTTAACTTCTAAAACATTTTGGATACAATACAAACAAAGTCGTGGGTAATCGCTATCCTATCTGAACATCGTATCATATCAATTTATGAATATTAGAGACTTTAATGTTCCAAATTGAATTTTGTGAGGAACTTTTATTGAAAGTTTTTACTGTTACGCAAGGAATACTTTGGTATGTAGATGTTTATTTATTACGTAAAATTTATGTTTATATTTTAAATTTATATTCCTTACAGCACTATCAAAAGCAAATTCTTCTTTCAGAACTTCGAAATCAAATAATTAAAGCAACCCTAATAATATGTTAGATAAATATTTGCTATATGTCATTTTCCTGTTCAAATATAATAACATTAAATTATCCGCTGAACAATACTTAAAAAAACAGTTTGTAGTGATCATAAAATATTGTGTATAAACCGTGACTTTTATACTATTTTCTCTAATAATAAAGAATTTAAATTTAAACATTCCTTCTTTACAATAATAAAAAAAATGAATTATTGAAATTATGAATTTTTTAATGACTTTTGTGTCTTAGGCGAAAAAAGAAACAATTAAATAATAATACTTACTAATTTATTGGCTCCTATTAGAATTAAATTTGAAATACATCACAAAAATTTTATAAAACCTTTAATTTGTTACCGATAACAATCTATTAAGTAAGATATCTTTCTATATATATTTAGAAAGTACATCTCAAAAAACAGTGCCTTTTGACGAAGGAAAAGTACTACTAAATAGAATAACCCATAAATATTTGTACTTATCTTACTACTATATTCTTCCTGTGTTCTTTAGTTCCATACAATGTAATTTCCGTCTGTTGTTATATAGTTATGTCGTTATATGGTTAATATACAATATAAACTTTATTTTAATCCTATAAATTATGTCAGACCCATTTTTGGTCAGTGTTTTATAAAAAAATCATAACTATGCATTAGTTTTAACACGTTAAATCATAATCCAGATTGTGAAAGCAAAGCAATGATTTAAATTCTGTTTTTTTTTCTTTTAAACCTTCGACAAACAGAATTTTCCTTCTTTTCACATATGATTAAAAATTTTTGATGAAATATGTACAGCGCTTAATCACCTTTGGAAAAAATATATTTAGCAACTAAATCTTATCATTTACGGTTAGAGAAACAAGTAAACTCAGTGAATGTTATTTAATCAGAGTAATAGTTTCAGATATTTTATATGGAAGTTAAGTCAAATGCTTTCTATTATAATTTCCTTTTCAATTTAATGTAATATACTATATTTAAAAAGTATGTAATAAATAATCTTTACTTCAAATTTATAAATATGATACAAGCCGTTTAAATTATATTTCAAATAAATTTGAACATGTAATTTATATATATAAAAATACAATTAATTTTACTCACTGTAGTGTCTAAAGTTTACTCACTGTAGTTCTATACGCGGCTCTTATAAAGTATTATCAGCTGTTTCAGTTTGATATTTTGTCTCACTCTATTTAATACAACTGCTCTAAAGGTCCTTTAGATATACCTCCTTCCTTAATTAAGTAGAAATTAAAAAATCTGATAAATCCACTCTCCCAAAGAAGCTTTCTAAAGATAAGAAAAATATTTGAAATTTAAAATATAATGTGGCTATAAGATATTAAAAAATAAATAAATATCAGGAAGCAACATTTATATTTCAAGTAAGTAATAGTACGATTAAAACAATGTTTTCAGCAATGTCTTCTGTCGGTGTGTAACGAGACTTGATCGTCAGGTCGTTGGTCGTTGGCTGCTCTTGTGATTTATCAGATGTAATTTCTCTCAACAGTGCCTGTTACTTAGAAGAATTTGCAACGCTTAATATAAGATAACAGTATCATAAAGAAAATATGAAAATAATTTAAACGAACAGAGTAATTATGGTTATTAAAAGTTTATTAAATTGAAAACTAAACATTTCTTTAATTCATTTGTCTTTTTTATTTTTATTCTGTACTGCACACACATTGATGGTAGAACATATAGTATAACTTAAAATACGTCGAGGTGGTTATATCATCATAGAATTGAGAATAAATCGTTATAAACTAAAATTTCTGGGTGTATTTACGCACGTTCTGGTTATATTAATTCATTTATCATAACCCTCGGATCGAACACAGCAATTTACTTTTGTGGTTATATTTTGGTTTTCGTGTTTAGGCGATGAAAAATATATTTTGTATTTGAATATTCTGCGGCTATAAAAGTGTGATAATTGTTGTCTTTTCTAAAAGTATTTGGATTATTATTATTATTGTTTTAAATGTATTAAGTGGATCATTTAGTAAAAACATTATACATTAAAATATAACAAGCATCCACAATCCAAATAGTAGAATACTAATATTAAAAACTGTTTCATGACCGTAAAGTATATAACATTAATATATATATATTACCGCTAGTCTCACTTTATATGGCTTTCGTATCATTAATCACAAATAAGACAGAAATGCAAGTATTGACAGACAACTGTTTAAACATATACATAGTTTTAAATAATGCTTCAATGTACTGTGATTTATAAATTCATTAAAAAAAAGCAGTACTTGTATGTTTTCTTTACTCGCTACTGATTATGATTTCCTAATATATAAGAGCGTCACTGAAATGCGTTAGGATAAATATTATATCAAAATACAAACTGTGTGTCCACGTGACACGCGATGGTTCTGTCCCGACTCTGACATTGAAGATGATAGTTAAATATATGCATTATTACATCTGACTTTACTTATTATTTTATTTTCATAATTATGTTTAAGCTTAACATTTATATAACATTTAAGATACAGTACATAACTAAATATATGGGGTCTTTAAAAAACAAGGAATAAAGATGATACTCATTGTCGAACTTAACATAATATAGATATTATTAACAATGTTAAAATAACAGTTTACTAAGTTTTAATAACAAAGTTGAAAAAAGATTTGTTTTAAAATGTTTATAAAGGTCTTGTCTTATCTTTTTGAACTAACTAGCGGACCCGGTCACGCGTTGCTGTGATTATTGTTTTTGATATATTACATTGTAGTAAACTATTTAAGGGGTAACTTTCAGAGTACTTCTGTCATGAAAATCATAATGTTTTCTTACAGTCGATATTAAGCAAAAATAGAAACGAAATTATTTTTTAAATTTAATCCAAATTTATAACACTATTTGTAAATTACAAAGTTTTTAGTAAATAACTTGGAACACTAAACTTACGAATGAGGTAGGTAGGGTAGATACATCATTCGTAATTATTCAATCCAGTCAACAGATACCGCCATCTTTTAGAATTGTTAGGAGCTAACTGCAAAATAATAAACAAATAAAATAATATTGCGACTATGAATTGAGTTGAAAATTATTATATATCTTTTAAGTTAGGTCAAACTGTACGTGGTGTGTAAATTTATTAAAATCGGTTAAGTAGTTTAGGAGTCCATCGCGGACAAACAACGTGACACGTGATTTATACATATTAAGATTTCTGGTGGATCTTTTTTATCATTTAATATTTTAAATAATATGATAAATAAATAGTAAAATTATCCTTTTTTTATATGTTACTTTATCATTTTAATAAGATGAAATAAAGAATAATGAAATAAAACGTATATAAGTATTTTCAGTAATCGTATTAATAACAAAAATCTGTTTTATTTTTATTGTAGTAGTTTATGATACACAATGTTTTTTGTTTGATTACCTGGTGAATACAAACAAATCTGATGGTTTTCCAACATGGGAACAGGCAACATACAATTGACCCCTGGGACTTATTTATGGTCATAGCAAAAGCAAGTCGCACTGGAAATTGTCAGTCGGAATCATTGCGATGCGTGGTATCAACACGTCTTCTCCTTTATACTTTCCTTTCAGTATAGTTGCTTCTATCACGTTGTTCAATAATTTTTATCGCTAACCGTGTGCCGTTGCAAAGACGTGATTGGTTGATATTTCTCAACATTATAACTAACGATAATTAAAGGTTTAATTGAAGATTGTGAGGTTTCAATCCTGGTAAATCCAGCGAATTTAAAAATTCAGGCGGATAGTTGACGACATCATCTTGGTTAGTAGCCGAATCAACTGATATATCCTCAATTCGCCTGTAATTTGTTCTTGAATTTTGAAATTTAATTCATTTACATCCATGTTTTTTGCAGCCAATATAGCCCTTTCGCTCAACCAATCATGGTTTCTGTAATTTTGAGCAACATCTGGAAACACCTTTTTAATAAGTTCATCTTTTGATCTAGTTAACTGACAAAAACTTTGAGGAAAGTTAATGGAACCAGTCAAGGTGTCTATAGGAAATTTGCCATTACCAATGTCAATGAATTGTTTAGAGAATATGTCTCCAGATTGGTCATTTTGCAACTTGACACGCATATTCTTGCTTAAATGTAATACCTTCACATGCTTCCACAAATTGGAGGACTATAAATATGCATTAAGTTCATCAGCTGGCGTTGATCGTAGAATCACTGGCAATATTTGACGAAAATCTCCTGCTAATAAAATCATTGCACCACCAAATGGGTTATGATTGCTCCGTAGATCTTGTAAGGTTCTATCTAAAGCCTCAAAAGATTTTTTATGTGCCATCGTGCATTCATCCCAAACAATCAATTCACATTGCTGCAAAACCTTTGCCATTGCAGAGTTCTTCGAAATGTTGCAGGTTGTGGTTTCGTTGCTTTGCATGTGTAATGGCAATTTTAGTGCTGAATGAGCTATTCTACCACTTTCAAGCAAAGTTGATGCGATTCCCCACGAAGCGAGTGCAAGTGCAATTTTATTTTGTGAGCGAATTGTTGCTAATATCAATGAAATCAAAAAAAAAATTCCTGTACCACCAGGTGCATCTAAGAAGTAAATCCCTCCTCTTTTATCATTTATTACTTTCATAAGTGTATCAAATACATACTTCTGTTGTTCATTCAATAGTGGAAGATTTGTTTGAATTAATTCTTCCAAAGTATTGAGATCATACAGTTTTTCTCGGTGCAACTCTTGGTTAAAAGCATCATGCATTGGACGATTGGGCCTATTTTGGCGGCCAGGCCTAATTGAAATAATAGTTTGTTTGACATCATTAAGCACATGTCCTCAATTGAAATCAATACTTCATTGTAAATTTCTTCGCTTATTTGTATATTTGGATTTCCCCTTCTAATCCGTATTTGATACAAAATATCATCACACATATTATCTTTGTACTTCATCCAAAAATCCTTTGGGTTTGATGGGAAGCATGTAGATATGATTATGAATATGGAACAATCCAGCGATTATCTATTTCAATATCTTGTTGATTTAATTTGACAATTGTTGATCTTCCATTTTCTGCTGTCGATCGGCGACGATACAAAGGATAACCGTCAATACCAGTGATTGTTTCAGATATTAATGTCCGTGGATATCGTTTTGAACATTTACCATCCACCATACATGGTAAATTTTGATTAAGAGTTCTACAGGGACCATGTACCATGTTTTTGATAACTACCTCGTGCAATCCAGGATCTACTTCTACATTAGGGATTTCAGCTGATATTACTGCATCAACTTCATTTGACTTTATCTTGTCAACTAACCAAATCAAAATATGTGACAATCCCCGTTTCTGCCACTCCACAGAATGCATCCAGCGGCGTGTCTCTCCAAACACATAATGTTTCACAATGAAATTCATTAAAGATTTCAACTTTTGTATAAAGACTCTGGCTGTGTCTATTTCTATCCAGTGTGGATTGCATGTAAATGTGATGAACAAATCTGCTGTACCATAATGACAAACATATAACATGGCATTTTGAGCATATTCATGTATATGTCGAGGGCTTACGATGTATGTTGCTGGAAGAATACTTATTCGATTAAGGTTCTGTGCATTACCATCAGTATTAATCGCATCTCGAAGGTGAATATACTCTTCAGATCTGAGTTTTGTCTGATTCAACCTGATGAATGTTAATCTCTCCGTTTCAATTTTAACATACATGTCTACAACATACTTGTGATATAATCGCCGACGTTTGAGTATGTGATTGTCATCATTAGGCGGTAGGAATAATAGTTCATTGAACTGATTTTTTTGTTGGTTTAGAACCTGAAAATAGATTTTTGTTTTCATAACATAAAAAATAAAAAAATAATAATATAGTGACTGATAATATGTCTCCTTGCTAAACTAATATTTTTTATTACCTGTAATGGGATTTATCATCTTGTTTGAGAAATCATAGCCATCTTCACCTTGCCAAAATATAATGGGATATTGCCATGCGTCATATGAGCGGTGTGTTTCCTTTATACGTTGTAATTGATCATTCCGACGATGTAAAACAATATCAAGGGATTCCAAGTTTTCTTCAACTACAACGATGGCAACTTCATCAATAGTTGGTGCATTAAAACGTCTTGCATGTTGGCCAACAGGTGTTTTATCAGCTCTGATTACAATTTTGTGATTATCAGATGGCATCAGATCCAGTGCAGTTTTAAACAACATAATCAATTGATTGTACTCATGAAATAAAGTTTGTAATTTTTCTTCAATAGACCTCTTTACTGAATTGTTATTTGAACAACGCATATCAATTTCTTGTGGTGAATTGCCAATGAAATAAATTTGCAGGAATTTGTAATTGCTATCTGACACTGGTAATAGTGAACCTGCGCTATGATATAGTTGGCCTTGTATCTGTAAATTTAAAAAAATGATTTTTGTCAAATATAAATAATATTCGTTCGTAAAAGTATATCTGTCTCCTAATTTGAATCCCCAATTTATAATTGATATGCTTAGGTATATCAATATGTAATAATTAGTTGTAACTAATATCCATCATCAAATAATTATATTGTGTTTCAAAATAATAAAAGTATTGCTAATACTGAATCAACAAATAATATTATGACTAAGTAATATATTTCTTGGGGATTAAGGAAATGAAGGTTAATGTCACACCTTTACTTAATTGACAGGAAATTTTGTTCACTAAAATAATAATGATTAACTGCTATAGTACCTACCTTAAAATTTAGCATGAAATTTTCCCGAACTACGTTTGTTGGCCCAAATGACGTCATTTGAAAGCAATTGTTATATTGTTGGATATTTAACAAAAAGTATATGGAATCTGGTTCTATTCCTGAAACCAATGAGTACAATGGCCCTGGTGGTAGATCCAATGGTATCAATTTCACTTTCCCATTTGCGCAACACAATCCATTGGCTTCATTTGCCTTACAATGAGAGCAAACCAAGTTCAAAGATCCAATAGTAACACATTGGTGGTTACTGTATTCAATTGACAAATCATAATTGAAAGCAGCTCGATTCAAACTTTCGGGATTATTAGATGAATCTCTCGCTCTCGCTTCCCGCGTTCGTGATATACGAATTCTTTCACGTTCTTTTCGGTCGTCACGTTCTTGTGCAGTATGATAAGATCGGTAATTAGTTTGGTTTGTAGCATTTCGGGTTCTTCTACCTAAATTACTTCGTCTTATAGGAGGCATATGGAATATACTCACCCAAATTATGTCACATGCAATAATTATTAATCACAGGTATTAAAACACTTTGCACAAAACACGATATAAAACAATCAAAATTAATTATTAAATATTATAAACGCTTTTTAACGCGGTTTGTTTGACAGATGCAATGACGTGAAAACTGATGACAATTTATGTCGCATTCCAAAACTAAAACAAAAGAAAGAATATTCCAAGGCCAATCAAATCTATAGCTCTTAAATTTTTTGACTTTTCAATTTGGTCGGGTTCACGATATTATCACTTTTGCGTGAACCTGCACACACATATATTTGATTGAATTTGAACTTTGTGCAGACACAATAAAGTGCGAATTGACTCTTCGACCTACCTACATTGTTTAGACAAAAATGAGTGTTTGTAATTTAATATGAACTTTGTTGTATAGCAATACAGTTCAAATTGACTCTAAATTTAGTTAGAAAATATTTGTATAGGAAAAAGAAAAGGGCACTTTTGGGGTTTTCCTGAAAATTATTCGATTTTTTCTCGCCGTAAGAACCATCCTTGGGCTTCAAGGAATATTAAAAAAAAAGAATTGTTAAGATTGGTCCATGCGTTGTTGAGTTGTGCGCTTACCAACACATTTTGCGATTCATTTTTATATAATAGATTATTTCTAAATAATTACAAATATTGAAAACTATTTAGTTGTTTGAACTAAAATTTACATTCATGCTATAATTTAAAAGAACTCAATTTGAATATAAAGTCCTCTTTGGAATACAAAATTAAAGGTATAGCATTACATTAATATCTACAATTTTTACTAACAGATTTTCTATTCTCCTTTAATTAAACTTTGACTTTTCATTAAATTACAGCTTAAAATAATGTTAAACTACGACTTCAATTAACATGAATTGAGATTTTTAATGAAAACTTTTGAGAAATTATTAATTATCAAAATATATAAAATGCCTTGGCTCGAATCAAATAATACAAATACAAATGTACAAACAATGACGATATACAATAAACAATATACATAAATAAATATAAATTTGGATTTTGATTATATTTAAAATCAAAGGACTAAAAGTAATATTTAGAAGCAATATCCAAAGTGAAAAAAATATTAGTATATTTTTCATGTGTTTTCGAATAAATAGTTGTTTGTTATTTGAATCAAAATACCTAAATCCTAAAACTATATGGATATTCGTCATACATACTTCTTACAATAGATTTAGTAATATTTTATGTTGCTCGCACAAACCGCTAATTCGTAAGAATTTGTTAACTAACTTCCATTGTATGTAAAACTTAAAACTTCTGTATTCTTATTTGTTGGTAAATTGTTTTATATTAAATAATAATTGTTGATTTGTTTGCAATTTCATAGGAAAAAGGCTATTTATTGCTATATTTATATAGCTATATATATAGCAATAAGGAAATACATATATAAATAAAGTTTACAATTATACTCGTGCTCTCAAAACAGTATTTATACAGATAATTATAACAACAGCGTAATCGGTATTAATTGGAGATAATGTCCGTTGTTAAGTTCTTTACATTCAATGTGGGAGATTGTTTATAACCCAATGATAGTAAGAGTCCTTAACATAAATCTTATATATATATATATACATACACATTGTGTTTTTAACAGCGCCTTTTACGACTTATTACTTTTTAATCAATATAGAAGATTAAAATTACATGATGCAAAATATTTTAGGAACACATGGTATAATTTACCTAATTATATATATAAACACGAATTCTATTATAAATTATTCCTGTAATTTTATACATATTTAATATATTCAAAGGTACTTATTGTCATTTTAAAAATAATATTTGTATTCTTTTTATCTCGAATTTCTCAAACACCATTTAACTTTATTGTAAACACATCTCCTTCATATCTTAATAAGGTTGAAGAATGAATAGAATTTATACAATTAATCCATAGCACTTATATACATTTTAATTATAATTATACCAACAAAGAAATTGAAACTGTCTTTAAATTTAAACCAGCTATTCTGGAATCATAGCAACAACAATTATCGATATTATATTGTGACTATAAAGGTTCCCAAGCCTCAGTACTAAATGTGTTGGATGAGAGCCAAAATAACGTGTTATAAACGATACACAATCAAGGCTGACTATGGACGTTGCAATGTTAGGATGATTGTTATTACTGTAACTTGTGGCAATATGGTTATGATCCCAAAATCTGAACTTATATCAAACATATCTTTTGTTTACATAATTGTACAGTGATTTGTATTTGTATCACAACTTAATAATAATATCTGAAAACATTTCATTCATTTAAAATGTAATTACTTAAATTTAAAATTATTAGTTTTATTAAATATATATAGACATAAAGGGAGGGGCAAGGGAACGAAAGAAACTAAAAGATAAAATACATTTGTACACGAAAGAAACTAAAAGATGTTCATATTAACTCATTTAGTTTACTTGAATGGTAAATCTTATAATAAATGTATGATAACAGTAAAATTAACCTCAAAGCCAAATAAATTATAAATTATAGAAAATTATATTATATATCTGGATACAAAAACTTCAAACGATGAAAACATTATATATGTGTTTATTTTGTAAAGTAACGGAAATAAAGTAAGATCTGCTCTCTGCTATTGAGAAAGAAATCCCAAAAATATCCAGGTAACATTATAAATATGATAAAACGACCTGTAACAATTCGATCAATCGAACAAAAATCTATAATATGTATATTGTAAGAAGTATTTTAAAATCTTCATCAAAACCTTTAATGTAAATTGCCCTCGTGGATCCATTTAATTCATTTGTTATTTAAAAAGATGTATAAGGAATTGTAAATTAAAGCAACACTTTCAAAGCTGTTACTACGACAAAAATCTTTAAGTGATTAAGTTAATAGTGAAGGAAATATAAAATATTTCATTAGAATATTACAACATATAAGTTATTACATGTGTTGAAATATAAAAATATTATTCGGATATGTTACGTTCTCTTAAGTCAATAGTCAACGCTTAATAATGTATTTCGACATCCAATTTATCTAAGTTCACAGTTTACTTCCATTCTGCAAACTGTGGTAAGAAGTTTTGTACGAATGAATAAAAGTTGTTAGAAAAGGTATTTCCTGCACCAACTTTTAATTAAATTGGTGGCAAGTGAAAATCGCGCTAACAGTAGACCACTGACCCATCGCTTTAGGATGAATTGAGATTTTTCAGAATAATAAAATTATCGTATAATAATCATTAGAATCTAAGCTGTATAGAGTATAGTCTAAAGAGCGCTTTTTAAAAACTGATTGCATAATTGAGCTGAGCGTAAGCGAAGCTCTTAACCGTTTGGGTGACCTATTTTTTGTGTTTAGTTGTCTCCAGAATGCGACGAGAAAATTAGCTAAAATTTTTCTCATGTATGTTTGAGCCGAACGCGGATCTTATAGCGAAAACAGATTGAATATACAATCTTACAGAGATGTATTAATATTGTGATTACTTATTAAAATATTGGTCAAATTTACATACAATGATACGAACTAATAACAAAAGTCCTCAGAAATTGGTATCTGAACCATGTGTCATAATATATCAATATTAAATAAAAGTATTACAATATACTTTGATGTGAAATGTTTCCGCCATATTGTAAACATGGTGAACACGTAACTTACTTATTTAACGGTACCTTATAGTGTTGTAAGTATATAATTATTACTGAACAGATGTTGTAGTGTATGTTACATGATAATTATTGTAACATATTTAGTCTGTATTTTTCTTTGTGCATTCTTAATAAAAATTATTCATTATCACAGATTCAGGGATCTGAATAAAAATACGAAAATCGAGAATGAAATATTATGCTAGTCACCTTGGTACAGTGACACATTAAGAAACAGAAAACATTAACAAAGATACTTTGAAGTAATTCTACTTTTTGTAAATTTCGTTACGAAGTGTTTGATCAAGTTGGAAGTGAAACTGTCCAAAGAATGTTTGCTCGAGATCTATTTAATATAGTTTAAAACAGTTGTTTTTGTCACCTAATCTATATTATATCTTTATAAAAGTAGTTTTTACATTCTCATATTAAAGACCGCATTGTTCGACGACAGTTTTTATCATCACATTTCACATTCAGAATTGTAAGTCACCAGTAATTAGTCACTTGTTAAGTTCGTCACTTGTGAACTTGCTTATATTTTCGAATATTAAGAACAACTACAAGATATCGTTCAACATATAAAAGGATAGGAACTTTAATCGCTAACCGTATAAACACGATATAAAAGTTTTTTTTTTAATATTGTTTTATAACGTGATCTAAACGTGATAGTTTGTTGAAATCTGTTTGGTAGAACTAATGTTAATTTTATTCTAAGTTTTATTCAAAAACAGTAACGAGTAAAGGATTGTGATAAAATAATATATTTAGGTTTTATTAAATTTAAGACTTTAACATAAAATGATTTTGAATCTTTCAGAAATATATTAGCAATAAATATTTTTAAACATGATTATTGTTTTTAATTATCATTTTATAATTATAATCTGTTGATATATAAATTCACATAAACTTTGTAATATTAACAAAATATGAACTTTATTTAAGTTTGATCAATTATTTAAAATATTTTTTATCAAGACAAAAAAAAAAATTTAAAGAAATTTATACTTTGTAATTTTCAAAAATGCTTGCTCTTAAATCATTAATAACTTTTGCGACATAAGTATTGAAAAATATTGAATAAGATTTCAAAATATATGATTTAAATTAGTATTATATCACCATCAACAAATGAACAGACTATTTTTTCTTAGTTTAAACATAAAATTTTTATACATTTTGAATAAAATCCTATGAACAAAGTTAGGAGCTTAGTAAACTTAAATCTTAGTAATCTTAAGGAGTTAAAAAACTTTAAAAAGGAATCGAGGGATTCTTTTTTAGTACCCATTTACTTTGCGGTCAACTTTGTTAGAGAAAGTAGAAAACTCAGTAAGTACTATTCAATCAGAGTACTCGTTTATGAAATAGCTTGTATCTTTTAATTATTCAAAAAGACAGATTGCAGGTAACAAGACTTGAACGCCAAGGTTGTTGCTCTTGTGATTTATTTCATAAATAGCAAATAAGAGATTAAGGTTATTAAAAATTTATTATTTGAAAATATTTTTATCACATAAATTTTTAATATACTTAAATTTGATTGTTTATAAGTAAATAATTATTTTATTACACATTATATTCAATCTCATTTACGTCTGGTAAAACATTACTGTATTCCCGTAACATGCTTAACTTTAATAAAACATATTATTATTAACATTCTGATATTTCTCTTCAAGTAGTGTTTAAAAAAATACACTAAATTTTATCATATTTAAAATTAGTAATATTAAAATATATTAATGAACGAAATAAAATTAATTATTAACTAATAACTATCTTTTAACCAACAAATTTACCTGTTTTATGATTTTACTGACTCATTTACGCTCAGACGAAGTTTTGAGAATTAATAACAAAACATGAAAATATACGGTTAGAGCAGTTAGGACTAGTTAAATAACTTCAAACTGATATGATAAAGATGAGCGACGTTCGCATTAGACAGAGAACTTCAACGGTTTATTCAAAGAAACATTTTATTGGTGGAAATTTTGTCAGTTTTTGAGAAGTAAGTTCGTTAGTTAGTCTGTTCTTATCTTTGTGTTTATATATTTATCACAGGTAGGATATATAAAAGCTGTTCTTCTGCTCAGACCTTATTTCTATTCTTCACTATCATGATACTCTAAGCCAACGTGTAAAATAATTTAATTTTTTTTACAATCTATTTTATTCTCACCAATAAACATTTAGGCGGTCTTTACAGGTATCTAACAAAAAGACTCTAATTTCTTCCTCCGATGCCGACATCGCTTTTATAAATCTTCTGCATTTGAAGGCTGTGTAAACGATCTTCACGTAACCTCTTTACTTTAAGGTGTCTATAGATTAAAAATACTGGGTTTTAAAATGTATATCGTTATTTATATTGTTATTTTAATAATTACATTTACAATAACTAGATAATTATAATATTTATAGTACAAAAATAATATTAAAATCAAATAAATTCATCTTCATATCAACTTGTATTTTTTATAAAAATATAGATTTTTTCATCAAGACATTTATTTATCATAAAATAAGTCCATGTTTGAATAACAATAAGACTGAACATGATTAAACCTACCTGACTGTAAAAAAAATAGCCTGTCTGTCACATTCATCATAATATTGTAAAATTGTCTGTGGTACTTGAAATTTAATTAAATATTATGAACACTCATAGTAATTATAAAGCTGTAATAAATACATTGAAACACAACCAGTATTTATCATCATCATAGCCACAATTGTGATGACATAATTTATTTGTTATTCATTAAAATTTCAACATAACTACTTTCTTTTTTCCTTATAATCCTAACATTTGCTCTAGATTTCGTTTTCTTATACTTAGTAAAAAACAACGCATACCTTGTGAGAAACATTACATGTATTAAAAGAATCTGTAATAGAGCACCATTTCGGCATAATTTATGATATGTAAAATTTCTACTTAAGACTGTCTGAACTCGAGAAAAACATTTAGAACATACTTTATAACCGCTCCTTAGATCATATTAATGTTACCCGATGGGTGGAATGATGTTACCTGTCCGTATGAATGATAGGAATGAAGCTGGGTGTTTTATAGACTTCTAGTTATATTTACAAAAAAAAAATTGAAAATATTTGTAACACGTTATCAAAGATTTTTGTTTTAGTTATTTGAAGTTAGTTGAAATTTTTTTACTATTATTTTAATTTGTAATGATAATTTCATTTCTATTACTAACTATTCAGAACGATTTTATTTGCTCCTCCCTCTTTTTATATAGTATTAATTACTCAAATGCTTTTTTTTCCTTAATATATAAAAAAAAAAACAAATTGAATCCATCTAGCAGTTATTCCCATTACAGACCAAATCTTTTTTCGTTATATTTTTACAGATTTTAGAATAGAAGTATTAAATTAATTGCAGGCTTAGTTAACTGTACACGATAACAAATTGAAAAAAATCCTTATATAAATTTGTTAGATTGTAATAATAGTTCAAGTATATATTTTTTTATTTATAGAACAAAAATAAATATTTAGTTATCAAAAATAACTTTTGTAACTAAAAATAAATTTTGTTTAATACACGAACCTACATACAGATAAAGAGACAGAGAACAAAACTTTATAAACTATTTGTATTATTTTATGTTTTTATGTTCATTAAACATGTAGAAATTATTAAAAATAAGTAAATTTATTTAATAAATTTCCAGGTATTTATAGCCAAAATTCCTGTCAATTATCATATTATAAATTTTTAAGCTAAAGGAGACATATAAGTAATTTGTCCATAATATAAGCTGTTATTAATTGTTATATCAATATAAAAAGTTAGCTCAGGATAGCACCGGCATTAAACTAAAACCATTATTGTGTTAACAAGACAGGGAATAATGTTCCAGGGAGTCAGTTTCAATTAATCACTTCACATGATACGGTAGTGGGTTATCCATTTGACCTTTCTGGCATTAATTCATTTTTATGGCTCCTCACAGAGTTAAAGTAACAAGGAATCTGTTGTAGTTCAGTTTTATAATATGTTTTTTAAGATACTCTTTCGCAATATAATTAGTTTATATCCTAGAGATAGATGTAATAATTCAAACTTATGTTTTAGATTTTTATATTATATACAATATGGTAGATAATTTTAACATTGAAAGGAGAAAAAATATATAAATAAATATATGACGTATATAATAAAATGTGTAATGTATCAAAATACTATATGTATTTAATGTAGTGCTTGTTAAAATTTCTCTTATTACATTTCTTTTAGCGTTTTTAATGTCAGAAAGAACCAGCACAATTACAGAACCAGGTGTCAAGTGGATACATAGCGTGTACTGTGATATGGAGTTAGGTTCTAACATACGAGTATTTCAGTGACATTTTTAGAACTATAATATTAAATCAATAAAAATATAAGAGATATAAAGAAACCAAGCTTATTAATTCAATACTAATGATGTTATTTTAAAAGTTATATATTTAATAGATGTTACTTTTCAATGTGAAACATATTTTAATTTAATTTATTAAGTTATGGCTTCCAGATAGTGCATTAAGAAATTATGAGCATGACAATATTATAAATGTATAATCCTACTATTTTTTGTACGTAACAGATCCACTTCATGCATTGAAAACACATTTTTCAACATTCCTTTAAAATATTACAAATGAAGTTTATAGCCAGAGAATGTTCAAAAACACCTGAAATATTTTTTACTTCATCGACTAAATAACGAATACCAAAATAATGTATCAAAAAGAGTTGCAAAAATGTTCCCTTAAAGGGTTTATAATAAATGTAGTGCAACTTAATAGAACTAGCAGGCATATTAGTTTATGAAGATTTGAGAGTTCTTAATTCTATGATATAAGCACACATATATAATTGAAATATAAAATACAAGCCCATTCATTGAAAATCATCTAATAAACATACGTTTATTTAGATATTCCTTAATACAATGCAAGTATGATAAGTTCATTTACAATTAATATCTATATAAAAGTATTACTCAGCGCACCAATATATATAGGGAAACCAATGCTATTTACGTTTAGTACATAATAAATCTGAAATGTATTTACACAGTTATCAAGTTGAATGTAATTAGCTGGCAATATAGTTTACTAATTCGTAGCAGTATTATTACCAATTTTTTACTTAAGTCCAAATTATTGTTATTAATAACCAATATTTTATACTTACATTTTAATTGTAGCTTCTGCTTTAAACGGTTAACAGACACCATCGTAACAGAAACATAAGATTCAGTTTAGTTTGCAATAGATTAAAGTAAGTAGATATAGGTTATAAACTTTCTTCATCAGTACACCAAGTATTAGAATAACTCAACTATAAACAAGACAAAATCATGAATTACATAATTGACCAATGTCAAGTGGTAATTTATGATTTTATTACTATATATGACATACTATACATACCTATATATACACGATATAAACTAAAACACACACAGTAACACAAAAAAACTTATAAAACCACGTCATAAAAGTAGAGAAAAATATTTTAGTGAATTTTATGACAAGAACATGAAAGGAACAAATAAATCGTACAATGAAGAGTGATTCTCAACGGAATTATGGTTGGTAGGTATTTTTTTTATTTTTTTTTATTTTTTATTTTATAGGAGGGCAAACGAGCTTGCGGGTCACCGTTAATATGTGATCACCTCCGCCCATGAACTCTTGTAACATCCGTGGATTCACAAGAGCGTTGCCGGCCTTGGAGAAAGGAATATATGCTATTTTTGAAGGTACCCATGTCGTATCGATCTGGAAATACCGCCGAAGGAAGTTCGTTAAACATTTGAGTGGTACGTGGGAAGAAAGTCCTTGAAAACCGCACAGTTGAAGATCGCCACGCATCCAGGTGGTAAGGATGGTAAAGGAGGCGATGGCGAGCTGTGCGGTGGTGAAATTCGGCGGTAGGCATCAGATCGAATAGTTCTTCGGAACACTCCCCGTTGTAAATGCGGTAGAAGACGCACAAGGAAGCCACGTCTCTACGCAATGCCAAAGAGTCCAGCCGTTCGCAGAGCACCGGGTCCCCGACAATCCGAACGGCTCTCCGTTGTACGCGGTCAAATGGTAGAAGCTGATATTGGGGTGATCCGGACCAGAGATGAGAACAGTACTCCATGTGTGGCCGGACCTGCGCCTTATAGAACGCAAGTCTTTGGCCAGGTTTGAAGTACTGCCTCTCTCTATTGATCACTCCCAATTTCGTCGAGGCCATTTTGGCCTTGCTCTCCAGACCACGAAACTGACAGTCGCTCGAAATATCGAGACCCAGTATTCTGATACTTGGCGAGGCAATAAGAGGAGTGCTCTCGAAGAGCGGTGATACGACAAATGGGGTTTTTTTAGTGGTAAACCTGTGTCTTTAGGGGATTGAACTGAACGTGGTTCAGTTCACCCCACTCAGAGACCATCCCCAGGGAGGTCTCTATAGAAGACACAAGTTTCTTTCGGCACTCATCGACGTTTTCCCGAGAGAGACCTGCACGACCGGAATATACCGCATCCCCAGTGCTGTCATCCACATAACAATGTATGTTGGAAATATCCAACATATCATTGATGTGCAGGAGGAACAGAGTTGGGGATAGCACGCAGCCTTGGGGTACACCAGCGTTCACGGGCTTGGGGTCCGAGCAAAAACCGTCGAGAACGACCTGTATGCTCCGCCCAGTGAGGAAGCTAGTTATCCACTTGCATAAACTCTCGGGAAGCCCATAGGAAGGTAGCTTCGAAAGAAGCCCCTTGTGCCATACACGATCGAAGGCTTTTGCCATATCCAGACTAACTGCCAGACCCTCTCCCTTGCTTTCAATAACCGTTGCCCAACAGTGAGTGAGGAATAACAGAAGATCACCAGCTGATCGACCATGGCGAAAGCCATACTGCCGGTCATTGACCAACTGGTGATCCTCGAGGTACGTTAGGACCTGTCGGTTTATGATAATCTCCATTATTTTGGAGAGAAGGGAGGTAATGGCGATAGGTCTGTAGTTAGCTGGGTCCGAGCTATCACCTTTTTTAGGGATCGGATGGACAAGGGCACACTTCCATGAGACCGGGACTACGCCTTTAAGGTAGGAGTGCCGAAATAGACGCGTTAGCACTGGAGTCAACTCAGGGGCACACGTTCGTAGCACCAGTGGAGAAATGCCATCCGGCCCACTCGACTTATGAACGTCCAAGGAAAATAGAGTCTGCCTGATAGTTTTTTGCCGAAAAACTATTTCCGGCATTGAGCTCTGACACCGCGGGATGATAGGCGGTGTCTTCCCTTGGTAGTCCAAAGTCGAGTTGGAGGCGAAAAGAGTGCCCAAGAGATCGGCTTTCTCTTTTGCCGTGTGGGGCAGAGAGTCATTCCCCATGTGCAACGGCGGTAGGGACGGCTGGCTAAAGTTGCCTAGACTGGCCTTTGAAAGCGCCCAGAATTTGCGCGTTCCAGGCGGGTACTTTGCCAGCTGATCCCCAATTTTGACGACATGCTTGAACTTTGCTCTAGCGATTTGCCGTTTGAAGAATCTGGATTCTTAATCTTAATTCTGTATTCTAAATATTTCTTTATTTCTGTTGGCTTATATATACATATTGTATTTTTAAATAAGTTACAGATTTAAATTTGTATTAATAGTTAACATCGAGAGATTCAAATATTGAAAAATATTCATGAAGTTTGTATGAAACATTTTTAAGTGTTGATAAAAATTTATTTAAATAAAAATTTATTTTCTCCTGCCGAATGGGACATCACTTTTAATTTAACTAACTTTTTAGTTAAATTTAACTGCTTTTTTAACCTTTGTAATTAGGAGCACAATCTTGTATTAGTTTGTTTTTCTTTTTGCTACTGGTTTTTTAAGTAAATAGCTCCAAATATCGGAGCAGTATCTGGCTTTAGAAACAACTTTTAACTTAAATCAAAAATATAACCATTAAATATTAACATTTTTAATTTTAATTATAAGAATATTTTACAGCAACCATCTTAACAAAATGGCGAGATGTAGATATCTCGTATAAGTTTTCCCGGAAAAATAGTTTTATTTAAATGTATACAAGCATTGCTATTGTTCACCTCAAATGTGCCACATAGCATTGTAACTGTACTTTGTCATATATAGTACATTGAACTACATACTTGGTCCTTACTTATGATGATAACGTCTTGCTGAACCGGCGGCTTTGATATTACTATAATGATATTGATTTGTGAACGTTGCTGATCCCTAAGCACATCGTATTAGATATTTCATAATGTAGAAAATATATGATTAAATTTTAAGGATTTTTAAGTAAAATGTATTTAACACTAATTGCAGGAATGCAGAGACGGACTCCAGTGGTAACGTGGCAGTAAATACCTTATCATATATACACTATAATTATGTGATATGTTAAATGACCAGTGACTTCTATAAATTTCATATAAAATATAATAACTTCGAATACGTTCGAAGAATAGGTATATGTCTATTTAACTGGAACAATAATAACTTATATTTTATAGTATCATGCAATAACTACATTGCAGCTTATTTTGCTTACAGTTGCTCATGTCATTTTATCTAATGCTAATGAATACTTACATAAATTTTAAATAATTAGAAATGTTGTCCGAAAAATAAACATAAACCATAGTATTAAATAACAAACTCTTGTTAGAATATATTCACATCTATAAATATTAAATCTCGTCTTATCTTTATCTGCTTGTTAGTTTCTTATAGATTAAGAAACGACTCTAAAATTTTTACATCAGTAGACATTTGTATTAGAATAGCTCAAGTATAAACTAAATAATATTAGGTATAACGTATTTGGCAGTAAAAGCCAAACACATACGCACATGTAAAATATAAAACCACATCAGGAAAGTAAACAAAAATATTTTAGTAGATTTTATGACAGAAACAATTAAACCACAGAATGAAGAGTGATTCCAAACGGAATAGCGGTTAGCGGTTATATATGTATATATGTATGTGTATAGATAGTTCTAATCAGTTTAATAATACATTTTTTTAAATGTATAATATTCTGATAGTTAGTTAGATCGTTCTTGTTCAATAACAGCGGTGTGCATCAAAATAAAGATAATAAAAGAGTATATAAGTCTTGGATACGTTCCCTGGTCGTGATAAAATAATCGACACAAGAAACACTAATCAATTATTGTCATAAATTTAATATTTATTTATAACGAAGAATATTTATCTTATGACAAAGATGAGAAAATTTATACTGATTGAGGAAATTTAATTTTAGAACCGAAAAACAATTTTAAGGTAAAATTTAAATTTAAAGAGACGTCTGAAGTCTTTCAAGTGTGAAAATTGTACACAGACAGGCAACAAAAGGGAGTATTAATTAAAATGTTGAATAGTCTTAATAATAAAGTATTTAAATAAATCTAGCTATAATTAAACAAATACAAATATAAATTCTACCTATTTATAATTTATATAAATAAAACTGAATTAAGACATTTTGGAAGAAAAACTTGAAATACACCATGACAAGTTTTCTTTTAGTTGAATATTACTTCCACTACATATTGATCTACACAAGACTAAATACAATGAAGGACTTGACTATATTTAGAATTCCACATCGGGCATATTGAAGTAGTAATATATACCAAAATTTACTTCAACTTTCACCACCCGAGGAATCCTAATTTGTATGTAAATATAATACAGGCAGGTAAATTAGTCTGGTGAATTTGGGATTCTTTGCAGTTTCTGGTAAGAATATTGAATTTATAAACAAATAAAGCTTAAAAAACATAAAATAAACCATTAATTAAACCATTTTATTTGCATTTATTTTAACTTGCTTTCTGACCTTTCAATAAAATATTACAAAATAAAAAAGAAAAATATAAATTTGAAACAAAAAATAAAGTGTCTTACATTCTACTCCTTAAATAATTTCCTGATATATCGTTAGTGTAAAGTACAATTGAGACTCAAGTGCTCCAATTTAGAAACTAAACACGAAAGGTACGATACCTGAGTGTAAAAGTGCCTCATACCACTACACTCTTAAAACTGTAAACGACGCCATACTGTAAAGAGTTACACTCTCATATACTATAAAAAGTATAATAGTTTGAATGTATGTAATTAAGAAACAATTATTACTATAAAACAGATTTTAAATAGGCTATACAATTTTATAGACAGTTTCACAGATTAATAATCACATTTAATAAAGCATAATGACATATAGCGAATGAGTAATGTGAAGTAAATTAATACTAACCAGACAGTTTCTTATTTGTACAGACAGATTAGATTATTTATAAAATAATTGTATAATAAAAGATTATATGAAATAAACATCAGCAACTAAAAGTAGTTTAGTTAAGCTTTATGTTTTTATTTTTTATTAATAAGTCTGAACATATATTATAAACTTTATATTACGTTAACTTATGAGCATATGAATATATCAGCTAAGAATATTTAACATAACCATGTTAAATATATTCTTAGATAACGACAAAGATCTTAACGCGTATAAAATACTAAAAGAAATATCTTTGCTGCTGTTGCATTTGAATCAATTCTCGTCACGAACTTTCCTGAATCCTCACGGATCTGTTTCAAACTAAGTATCTCTACTTAAATATTTTAAACACATGTAACAGCTTTGGGTGTAAAAAGTTAGCGGTTAATAGATCATAATATATGTGTAAATTTGCGCTAAGGAAAGATGAATGACAACCTGGCACGTCACTCTTTTTATATGTTACACTCTAAGTACCGAGAGAACGTAAAACTAATTATGGCGTGACGATGCAATGTTAAAAAATTGTGTATTTTATAGAATAAAACTTTATCAAGTAGATTTTCTCATGATTTACTCAAAATTAAACAATCAATACATTACTTTTAAATCTTAATTCTCATACAGCACGTATATCCAAAATCTTCAATATAAAATACTGGTATGCTTTTCAATCAGTTCACTAAGCCTTATAAGTAATGTGTTTTTACAGTACTAAGCTTTAAAGAATCCTTCACCGAAATCTTTCAGGTCATCTGCAGTTCTATAGTTCATACTAGTCGTTAAACAAAAAAATAAGCATGGTATTACTTCTTCATTTAAATTTGAAATATACAAGTATAGCTGTAGTTTTCAAAAAATAATTTTCAAAAAAATATATATGCAATATACATTTTTCCTACATGTGTAACATAAAAGTTCAAAGTTTTCACAACTCTACCCTACTTCATTACAGACAATTGAGTTCTAACGATGGAAGGTGGAAAGAATTTAAAATAAATTCAACTAAATTTATTTCAGCGCTTAATAGGAATTCCACACTCAGGAGGGATTTTATTACTTCACCTTCACTGTTATTGCTGAAGACTAAGAATTTTTAATTCCTGTCTTTCTATAATATATTTTCTCGTCTGTATAATAAATTGAAATCTGATTATATAAAAAAAATCGTAGACATCTTAGTAAACCATAGCTTCTTGTTTATATTTGTTGTTTTCTACATATTAACATTACGATAAGGCGTCACAAGAGTTATCTTCCTCATAATTAAAAGTTCTTCCTAATAGTTAAAAGTTTGTAAAGCATATAGTCGGTATTTTTGGTTAAAATTACTTGTGATTGTTTAAAGATATAAGAGAACATTACTAAGTAAATATTAGCGAATTTATAACACTATCCTGCTTTTGTTACCGACATTCGTGCAAACAAACATGCCGGCACAGCTAGGTTTTTATGCGGATGCATTCTCGATCCTCAACCAATGTATATTGTAATTATAAAACATACTTTTTTTATTAAACAAAAGTCCTCAGGAATTGTTGGAAGTTGCAAACTTGTATTTGTATGTTTTTGAATATTACATATAATAGTGATTCACTTCACACTATGAGATAATAATTTATATTTTGTTTTTTATTTCAACCATTGCTCCTTGTGTTACATAAAATATATTTATACATACCGGTATTCATTTTACATCTCATTTATTCTTCAGAATAAATATACGAGTTGTCAGTTGACCTCATTTCTGGTATCTCGGTCACATTCGTACATTAAAGTATGCGGAGAAGAAAAGTATTTATAAGTACTATGGACAGTAATCAGACTATAGACTGAGGAACTAATAGTTTCAGAAAAAAATAAATTACCTACTTGTTAAAGTAGAAATTTTATTTAAGTATTATAAATATAAAATAAATGAAAAATATATATTTCGAATATAATCGAATATTTACATAGACTAATAATAAATAAAAATATAAATGTTGTCATACGTATCTGTCTCTTCTTTGTTTGACATGACATAGATCGAGCAGAAATTTTAAAAGGCAAATTCTCTTGGAAGGTATTTTCTGAAATAAGACAAAATTTGTATGCTACAAGAAACTTAAAATAATTAATGAATTATATTATTATTGGCTATGTATTAAATGTATGTTTGATCTTAAGACAGTTTTTAAGATTCTGTAAAGTTCAGTTTATTAAACTGAACTTTACTATTTTTATAATTTATTTTATGACGGTATAACATACATTGCCAAATCAAGAAATAAATACTTATTTTCGTAACTTGTACATAACATAAACATTATTTATAATTTTAAATTAAAATATTACTAAGTTTTAATGAACATTTTAAATCAAAAATACATTATTTTAAAAAAATATTTATAAAAGCACTTGACTTTATAAACTAATTATTTGTCTAAAGTCTTCTTAAAAGTAACAAATTAAAGGTATAGTCTTACATATTTAGTATCTACAACTTTTAGTAAAGATGATATGAATTTGAAAGCCATTTTTAATATTCATTTAGACAGCTGTTATAAAGCTTCAATAATAATATAAACTCTTTACTTTGTAAAATAGTAAAAGTAAGTCTTCGCCTTCGACGAATACTAACGATCATAACATAAATCTGAAATAACTCATAATAACTAAGATACTGATGGAAGGTCACGTAAAAAGCATGAGGATCTCCCGGAGGGCATGTATGAAGAGGTTGATGTCTGTGGCCGAGGCGAAAGGTACGCAGGGACCGTAGCGTTTGGCGCTCCGTCGTCTCTGGCTACCCCGCAAGGGATATGGCGTAAAGATAAGTAAGTAAGTAAATAACTCATAAAGAAACCTTGCAAGCAGAATATTTTTAATATTACAATATTTTTTCTTGTGTGTTTTACGATATATATTATTATATACACAACTAAAACAACATCATATATTAAATTACATTTTTAAAAATTGCTTATATTTTTATTAATAATCATTTAGAAATATGACTCAAGAAATTATCTTACAGAATTACAACTTTCAGTCGTAAATAGTCAATTTTTTTTTTTTTAATTTTTGTATTTTGTATCTTCTGGTCCATAAATTAAGTTAATTAAGCCACTAGACAGAAATAACATAAAAAAACAACATGGATTCATGAATAAGCAATCAATGACGCTGTACGTGCATATAATAAAATATTATCAATAGATAAAATATATATTTCAACTAAATCTGACAAACAGAATTTGTTATAAAAACATGTTGATAAAATAACCCGTTACCTTCAATATTATTATAAAGGGTAAAAACATTTCAATGATGTCGTTACAATGTTCTAGAATTAAATTCGGTAATATTATTATACAAACCGCCGATTCAAGAAGATTTTGTTTACTAACTTTAATTATATCTCAAACTTGATACTTCTGGATTATTATTTTTGGGTAAAATATTTGGATTAATACTTACTCATTTATTGGCAATATTTAAGTCTGCCCTGGATCAACTTATTGTAATTGATTGCTATATATATGTAATGAAATAACATTTCATTAAGTGAAATCTATAGCGCTTCGCGCTTGTCTATGGATAGTCTATGGATAGTCTCTGGATAGTTCTAGAAAGCGCATCGATTGGAATGATGTTTAGTTAAATGGCGGATATTTTATGAAGAAAGAAAGAATCATTATAAAAATTAGTAATTGTTACAGAGGTGATTGAGGAGGCGATATTAGTAAACTTTAATTGTCGTTTCTTGTATTTTCAGGTGAGATATCTTGATTGTTAAAATGTTTTTTTTTAAATTGTACTAATATTGTGAAGGCGTGGCAAATTAAACGAAACCTTGTATTTTCAGTGAAACAAATTGTGGTTTACTTACGAAAATCCTCAACAATAAGTTATCTATATATATATATATATAAACATGCTTTATATATATACACGAGTTTCATATATTTTTGCAATCCTTTATAAAAAAAAAATATTGTAATTTATAATAAATAGAAATAGCAAATAGAATCAGTAAAGTATAATCGCACCGGAATTTCGTATTTCATTTTGGTTTAGTTCTACTCAAAGTATAACTTTAAATAACGTTGCCTGACACTATTCTATTTCATACGAGTAGTTTAAACTCTAAGCACCTCAAAAAGATAAAACTAAGTTTTAAGTACGGTAACACAAACTGATAGCTATTATTATTTTATAAATGTATTGTACATTTTTACCTTCAATATTCAGAAAACCTTACTATATTATATTTATAATTAATTACAAGTATATAACACGATCAAAATTGGTTTTCTGTTGGACACAAAACAAAAAAATGAGTATATTAAATAGTATATTTAACTAACCACATATACATTTTAAATCATAATTCACATTACTCGCTTTTATTTCACTCAGCTCAGTAAAGTTTTAAAGTTAAGACTTATAAGTAATGTAATAAATTGATTCAAAGAAATGTTCACCAAGATCTTCTAGTCAGCTCGGTCAGCTTCAAGGTCAGCTGAAATATATTATATCCTACTAGTTAGTACCTTGGACTATTTTATGATGTTATTGAATAACTTCCTTTATAACAACACACTACCTTAGAACTTTCGGGAACCTAGTATATTTGTCGCTGAAATCTCGGCTCTACGTGATTAGTATTTTATCATGGAACTTTTGGGTTCACATAAATAATAATATAGAATAACTAGTCAAACAACTCTTTAAAATACATATATTTTTTTATGTATAATATAATTATGCATTATATTTTCACACGGTTTTGGATTAAGTTGAAACAAATCATGAATAAGTGCAAAATAATCCGGGTAATTTAATTTTCAATATAAATTTAACATACATAATTTTTTCTTTTAGTAAATATATCTCCTTTATATTTTAATAATAAATAAACGTTTTATCTAATAAAGTCATAACATAGATTTACATTTTTATTATAATGACACTGATAAAGAATAAATTATTAGAGCATTTAATTTCAACTGTCTAAACCGGAATCATAGTTTGTGCATCTAGACAACAATGATCGATAATATTTGTGACTGTAAAGATTCTGATGCTCTGTACAATATGTATTGGATAAGTGCCAAAATAAACGATACATACGTTTTATAAACGATACACATACAAAGCTGACTATGAACATTGCGACATGAGTGTCAATCATGTGTTTGACACTTATGCACACACACACACACATTTGCAATGTTAGAGTAGGAGTGTAACTATAAATTGTAGCAACATATGTTCGCAAAATCTGAATGAATATTTAAAATATCTTTCTATATATAATTGTACACTAACTTGTATTTGTATTACACTTTTATAATAATATCAGAAAAAAAAATCTAAAACATTTCTTGCATTTGAGATTCAATTAACTTAAAGTAACTTTTTAACATACAATTTTTTTTTAAAGTTTTGTTGTTTAACATTTTGAATTTCTTATGTCTTTCAAAAAACACAAGCGAAAAATAAATAAGACTGCAGAATTAAGGAAACTAAATGAATATTATAGAAAAAGATAAAATACATTTTTACAAATAGATGTTCATCATAACTCTCTTACATTAAAGGGAAATCTCTATGGAAAATAAATTGTAAATTAAAGAAATTAATATGATCTGGTTAGAAACACTTTGATAAAGTAAGGAGCTTAGAGTTAAATAATTATTTAACAGTTTATTTTGTAAACTAAATCAAAAAAGCTAGTTCTGCACTATATATTAGGATCAGTATATGGACCTCTAGAATATTGAGATAAATTAATATTTGTCTCAACTTTGAAGTATATATGCCCGTTTATATTACCTTATATCTATTGTCTTACTTAATACTTTAATCTATATATCTCACCAATAACAGACAATTCTTAGAATTTAAATATCTGGAACTCGTTTCATAATATTATATTATTATTAAAATACAACTCCGACATATTGAAGGTAAGGTGACGTGACGTATTATTTAATGGAACTTTATGATTAGTGTTTTTATGTCTGCTCCGTGATAACTGTTGTCACATATTTAAAGAGCAACTATAAAAATAAACCAATCGTGTATGTATGTTTATCTTTGTGCATTGTCATACTAAATTATTCATTCTCCCAGTTTAGGATGTTTGAATACAAATATGTAAGTTAAAATAAAATATTAGGATAGTCACTTTTGTATAGAATGTCAGAAACAGAAAACATTAACAAAGTTACTTGAAAGTAATCCTAATTCCTGTAACTGTCCTCAGGAAGTGTTTGATCAAGTTGAAAGTGTGACTGTGCAAGAAATGTTTTCTTGCATTTAAATAAAATTAATATGAATGTATTTTGTCGCTAACTCTCTCATAGATTATAAATAGCATTATATCTATGAGAGAGTAGATAGATTACAAATCCTATGGTTTTACCTAGAATAGTCTCGTTGGTATATATTGATAGCACAGTAATCAATTACGAGTATGTTATGTATGTAAATTGCGTACATATATACTTATTACGAAGCTACTATCGAGATCATGACCAGACGTCCGTTCTTTAACTTTCTGAAATGGTTTGTCAACCCCGGCTTATAAAGTTACTTTAACTTACTGGAGGAGAACTCATTAAAGTACTCGTAACATTTATCAAGTGAGTGTTTTATAAATCCAATGAATTTATTTTCACACTATTCGCATTTTTAATTTTTTTATTAAATTTTTCTGTAAAATATTATTTGATGAATTTTAATATTATTTGATGAATTTGATGAATGAAATTAATGCTAGCCTATGTGATTGTAAAAAAGTGTCTTTTAGTCTTAATAATATTAGGGATCGTCGGGGAAATTTTAATATAAACAGCTATAAAAATCCTACAATTTATGTAACTAAATGTAAACTTAAAGCCAATATTTATCATCATAGCTACAATGTGATGATATAGCTTGTTTGTTGTTTATTGAAAGTTCAACAAAAAATTTATGGTTTTGCAGTTACCATTATTTTTAGCTTTAATCTTTTCTGTTTATAATCCGTCCGTCGTTCTTTATATTTAATATTCAACATATATCTTTTTATTTACATCAAGTTATAAAATAAAGTATTTAGATGAAAGTATTTCATTTTGCTATGATGACTTAATTTATATCACTAGCTCTTACCAGCGGTTTCACATGCTATCTCGCCCTTATTATTGTAATTCAAGTAATAAACCGTATATCAACATTATATACCTGAATGTGCGAGATACAAGATTTAGGTTTTATTTTAGTTATAGATTTTCCCACATACAGATAAACATACAAACAATTACTTTATAAACTATTGCTCTTTATCAATGTCATTCATTAAGCAAGTAACAATTATTATAGATATATTTATTATTTTAGAGATTAATTGTGACTAGTATTTTGTTACATGTATATATTTAAATCACTTTACCGCTTTTCAAATTCAGAACCTTTGCAAATTATCATATTAATTTTTAAGGTAAACAAGACGTCTTATTCATCCATTATATTCTCAGTTGTTGTTTATCAATATAAAAAACTAGCTCAGGATAGAACCGGCATTAAACTAAAACCATTATTGTGTTAACAAGACAGGGAATAATGTTCCAGGGATTCAGTTTCAATTAATCACTTCACATGATACGGTAGTGGGTTATCCATTTGACCTTTCTGGCGTTCATTCATTCTTATGGTTACTTACAGAGGTGGAGAAAAAAGGAGCCTATTGCAATTAAACTTTATGTATTTTACAATATCTACATATCATTTATGATTTAAAAGAAAAAAATGAGATATGGTAAATATATCACGATTTTCTCTGACTTTATGTACTCATCTCCTACATAATCTTTTATAATTAAATGTGATAAAATTAATGTTTCAAAATGGTATATTTATTTAATGTAATGTTTCTCTTACTACATTCTCTGAGCGTCTTTAATGTCAGAGAGATACAGGATAATTATAGAACCATCAGGTCTCACGTGGACACACAGTGCGCACTGTGATATGAAATTATATCCAACAAATTTCAGTGACTTTCTTAGACCTATAGTAAATATTAATTCATTAAAAATATAAAAGATACTTAGAAAGTAAGCTTATAAATCCAATACTAATGATGTTACTGCAAAAATAATGTAACAAAAGTAAAAGATGTTTTTTATAATTAATATTCAAATTGGCAAAAACTAATTTTATTGCCAGTAATAAAATTAGTTGCCAGCCATTCTTGTGATTTGATTTAAGTAAGTGTTGTGTGTACTTTAAAGTTAAGTTAAATAATACATACATATATAGCAGAGTTAATATAAGTGTTAAAAAAAAGACTACACTGAAACTACTACTCGAACCGTTAACAGTAAGTATTATAGTTATTCCAGTAATAAAATTTGCAGTTGTGTTGATTTCAAGGGTCTTTAAGGGTCTTTAATAGATCTAGCAGACACATTAGTTTACGATATTATGAGAGTGCCCGATTATATAATATAAGTATACATTTTAATCAATATTTTATTACTACAAATATAAAATACAAGTCATTACATTTAAACTCATTTAGTAAACATACTTTTGATTGCTAAATTTTTTGTAAATAAAATTACTATAAATCTACTCTTTCTTTATAATAATGTTATCTTATATTAAGCGGTGCAAATTCTTCTAAGTAAGACGCACCGTTGAGAGAAATTACATCTCATAAATTACAAAAGCAACAACCTTGAACCCTGACGTTCAAGTCTCGTTACCACCGCGGTGAAGACTTTTGAATTCTTTGTATATTACTTATCTGAAACGCAATTTTCTTCCAGCAGATACTTTAAGTATACTCAAAATTATATTTTCAGTGCTTAATTATGTATATATTTTCAGTCAAATGTAGAAATCGTAATCATCTGTTAAAATAACGAACTGTACAAAATGAACAATATATACATTAGTTTTCACTATTCATGTTTTTGTAAATAAATTGTAGTCGATAGCTTCAACAAAACAAGGGTTACTACAACATTCAAAACCTATATCATGCATGAAGAGGGTAGTTTAAGAAAAAACTCGAAGCTTAGTCAATTGCAGATAATATCAAACACAGATTCTAGATAAGAAACATACGTACAAAGTACGATTATAGCACCTTAACCTTATACAGAAAACATATTTAGGTACATCCTGACGCCGAGAAATTATTATTAGTTACTATATACTTTATATTACATTTGTATTTCTTTCCATTCTTAAAAAATATATTTTACAATTTGCCTAATGAAATTAAATTACAAAAAAAAAATACATCTAGCGCACCTTCTACGAAACATGGGCTACCTTATGAAAGATGAAAAAGACTTAATTGTGAAGAAAAGTTGCGTCAGAAAAGTCAATATATATCGGAGTTTATTCTTTAATTAAAAACAATCTTGTAATTATAATTATTTTATTTTTTTACTATGAATAATTGTTTTCACATTATTTCCTAACGAAATGAAATTTGGAAATTTAAAATGGTTTTTGTATTGCTAGTCATTATTCATGTCTTCATTCTTATTGTATTCTTAATGTTTTAGTAATAAATTAGCCTAAAACACTAATTCCAAAATTCTTTAATAGTTATCACCGTTCTGAACAATTCTTCTAGTTTGATCCATACGAATAGACTGGGTCGAAATACTTTCAGTGATTTTATAAATATTTAATAATTATCTTTTAAACTGCAACATTCACAAAATGTTTGTCTGACAATATTTTTATCCTTTTTTACTAATAGCCTCCTAGAGCCTCAAGTCTATTTTATAAATTTAATACATTTATTTTACATCGCTGTTCTTTGTTACATTAGTTTTATGTTTGTTTGTACAAGAGCCTGGACCACTTCCAAACTCTAAATAAACTCGACATACGAGTATAACTAAAATTCGCCAGCAGAAGTTTTCTATAAACACACCTTCCAGTTGACCTAACTCAAAAAAGTTGGACACATAATACTTTGATTCCAAACAGAATTGCAGGAAAAAAACCTTTTTAATATAAAACCTTGCTTTACTTTACTTTACAATACTAGTCGTTCTGTGAACAGTAGACCTCAGTACGTTAGGAGATGAGACAATGTTGGAAAATTATTTATAGTAGATTTCACGAGGTGCAGTGGTTACGATATTTCACCCGTGTACCAAGCACGTTTATTTCAGCCCGCTAGCTGCCGCCAGTCCGTTTTTGTGGTACGGATCCGAAATCATCCATTTTCTAATTTTTCGTCCAACCAAAAAAACGGCTCGACCAAAAATTTTAATTATTCAAAGAACACACCTACCAATTTTCGTGACGATTGCATAAAAAATACGCCTGCTACGCCAAAACAAAAACTTAAATCACCGCCATTTAGAATTTTACCTCCCAGTAAGAAAAATGTCATTTGAGCAATTATAAAATAAAAGTTTATTTTATCAATATCAAAATTTTAAACTTTACTTATTTACCTTTTCCTCCATATTTGACTGCACAGACGAGAATTAGCTGAAGCCTTGCAAAAATTTATTGTAAAATAGTCGTCACTTTCAAAAAGATTTGAACGGATATTGTTAGAGGTTATTTTAAACTGAAAAATCCTTTAATAGTTTGTATATCATGTAGGTATATCTCCACACACTTATATGTACTAATAATAACCGAGATTAAATAAAAGTGGTCAACAGGCAACCGATATTTATTCCGTAAAATGAACAAAATGTAAAATGTACGTTTATTGGTGTTTGAGTAAACATAATATGTAACACACGTTTCATTACATGTTAGAACAGGATTTTTTAAATCACGACTTAGTTGTTGAACTGAGCGTAAGCGAAGCTCTTAACCGTTTGTGACCTTTTTTTATGTTTAGTTGTCTCCAGAATGCGACGAGATAATTACCTAAAAATTTTCTCATGTATGTTTGAGCCGAACGCGGATGTTATAGCGAAAACAGATTGAAAAAGTGTTTAGCCATTCAAAAGTTATCAAGAAAAGAAGAAAGGAGCTCAGCTCAACACCCGCCGCGCACGTTTGGTGGATCCTAGTAATTAATTGACGATTCACTATGACATGTGCCATAAAAACTGATTACACAATACCTACTTAAAAAACAAGATGATTATTAATTTTTGGAATAGCAATTGCTCTTCCAAAAATTAATAGTGTAAAAATTTTATATCTTATATAAATTGCAAAATTCTTTAAGGTCACTAATATTAGAGCGTCACCCGTGTGTTCGAAGTCCTTGTAGCAAAGGGAAGGGCAAGTAACTCACATGTGAGTGTAAATAAGTGACCTAAACCCATTTAAAGTTATCTACCCTATAACATAAATCGCGTCCTTATTGTACATAATGTTATATATATAAAACGTTTATTTTACCTCAATAAATAGTATTTTCAAACCAGCTTCTTAACATGCCATTGTTTAGTAAAACAAATCTCATATCCGTTTTTACAATATGTTGTTTTTGTTTTGAATATCAAGCTTTTGAAAATCATTAACATGTACACTACTATTAAACAAATGATTTTTTTATAGACATAGTAAAGGCAAAATTTCTTAGAACAAACTTGACGAAACAATTTGTAATAATGATATTAACAGAAATTGTAGTTACTTGAAAACATGATGTTTGATGTTTTCTTTTCTGGATTTACATTGCTTAACAAAACTAGAAAAAAAATATTATTTGTTTGTTTTTTTTATTTGTACAGTTATATGACACTAATCATAAGTCTTCTTTTGTGATGTAGACGTCCACTAAGAATTGATTTTACGGAATTCCTATCTCAACAGATTTAACAGATCTGTAGGAGTAATTTACACTTTACACGGGGGTAAATTACAATAGCAACGGTTAACATAGCAACGGTTACGATACCAACGGGTAATATGACAATGGTTACCATAGCGATCTAAGTTCATATCCAAATTAATAGTGTGCCCAGCGAAGCGGGAGGAAAACAGCTAGTTTATAATATACTGAGAACATATATTCAAATCAATATATAGTATAGTCCAAAAACTTTATAACACTATGGCAGACCGTCAATGTTCAACGGTTCTTATGCAAAAAAGGATCACAATACAGATATATAATTACTTACATAATATATTTATAATCTTTTGTCACGTTTAAAATTTTGTTATTGTAATAATAAATATTAAATTCTTAATAAATTATCCGGACAGTATTATCAAAGCAGAGAATGAATAACTTACCATTAATATTTATATTAATCTATAACAATGCCTATTTTCTGTTAATATCTTATCTAAGTCTGATTACATAATGGAGTTTTAACGAAGATATATTGTTGAAAAGAGCTCTTTTTATACTCGATTTTACATTTTCTTTCTTTGAAATTATAATGATTAATGGTATTGACTATATTTTACGTCTATCTTTTCTAAATCTTTAAGTAGCATGAACTTTAAGCAAAGGATAGGAAAGTGCAATTTGGTGCAGAAAACACGTTGTAACAACTTTTATCGACTTAAACCAAACTCTTAACGTCGGAGGGGAATATATTACAAACTTCTTGACTATCTATTAAAGCAAGCTACTACTATCATAATTGCATTGAAATATTTCTAGTTCACATAAATCAATAGTCAAGATAAGGATAGTACATTGAAGGAATAAGGCATTTTTTTTGTTTTTTCAAATGAATTGCAACAGTAAAATTAATAATAAAACATTTATCTAAGCGTAAATACTAAAGGCATTAATGGTTATAAGTTTTAAGATTAATTTATTTCACATTTAGATTAAGTTAATTCTTATAGAATTTGTTAATTGTAACATTGTAGCGGAACACACAAGACTTTTAAACTTACACTGAATCAAGATGAAGATTATATTACATCACAGTAATATTGAAATCAATGAACAAAATGTAGAGTGCTTATTATTCAAGTGACGGTGAAAATAGTGATACATAGAATGATCTGATCCACTATCGTCTTCATGTACACTCTACATGAAGACGATAGTGGACCAAGTAGAGAAAACTATTGATGACTATACTAGACTAAGATAACTAACTATAGAGACTAAGTATAAACATTTCAGATGCCTTTGAAAATTACTTAATGTTTATTTTAACAATATTATGTAATATGACATAACAAAAGTTATAATCATAACATATGTTTTTTGTTGACATTTTTATTTCATCTATATATTTACACACGACTGTTGAAACGCATTCCAGAAAATTTAACATAATATTAATATATCTAGTTCCCTAAACATAAAGCGATTACAATATAATGTAAGTAGTTTATAATGTAAGTAGGATCAGAAACTATTTAAACTCTGAACTAAGTTACCACAGGGAGCTATTCGCTAACAAGTTATTTATTATTAAGTTAACTAACATAGACTGCGCCCACCGTATTACCATGTTTTCCTTCTTATTTTCTTAAATTTTTCGAAGTATAATCATAAATTCTTCTTAAACGTTCAAGATTATCTAATATCATTGTCAATCACTCAAGCATTTACTGTATGTGTATATTAAAAAAAAGTTTAAGTAGTATTTTTCCTAAAGGCACGTTTTACATCATACTACTTTCCTCCTTATGTTTCTATAATCATATTACAATAAAGTTTCTTATTTTAAATTTATTGCTTTTAAATAATAACTATTTTAAAAGAATTTTGTAATCTGAAATCAAGCAATTAGAAATAATGATTTACTGATATATATAATACTAAGTATTGTAATTATAATAAGCAGTAATAACACACTCAGCATGATGGATAAAATACTTTCAATGTCTGAATGCAATATTACGGAATATGATTGAAATATGATGTACTCGTATATTAACTCTTGACATACATATGTCGGTTATATCAAAATAAAAAAGTACATATTTCTTATATTAGATTATCGTTATTCGGATGTTCTGTTTTAGTTAGTTTCTATAGTTAAAAGTAACTAAAACAGAATAGCACTTTTAATATTTGTTGTTTGAAAGTGTCTTAAAGCAAATTGATATAATATTTTAAAAATCTTTTTCTGTAATATCGAAATTCAAGAAAATTTTCACAACTCCATTTTACTGAATTTCAAACAACTGAGTTCTAATGAAGGAAGGTGAAAAGATTTTTATATATATTCAGCTAAATTCATTTCAGCGCTTAATACAAATTCCACACTCACGAGACTTTATTACTTCACGTTCACTATTATTGCTGAAGACTAAGGGTTAATAGACCTTTAAATATTATTCCTCGCAATAGTATTTATTTTCTCTTATATAATATCTCTAGTGTCAATAAAAATATAATAAGATAACAAAAAGGTTTAAATACTTAACATGGTAAGTAGTATGTAATTTTTGGTTAATAATTACATCTAAAAGCACCAAAATTATTTATGAAAACTTAATATTATACTGTAGTACAAATACAAATCGCCGTAATTTATATTTTATATAAATATATTTATTATGTTGTATGTCAAATACGGTACTACAACCTTACACTGACATTGTACGCGAGTGCTCTTCATATGAGTTACGTTAATGTCGCGAAGTTTACCCTTAGCTTTATTTACCCACTGTTTATAATACGTCATTTTGGTACTTATCCAATACATATTACTTACTTACTTACTTAGCAAGCCCTATATTTACTTATAGTTTAAATGTTTCGAAAGTCATCGTATAAAATAGAGATTTTAAAATTTAAATTTCAAGATGGCGTTTCAAATAAAATATGGACTCGGTATTAATTTTTTTATAAGTACCGATAATAATGCAACGATATTGTTAGAAGTAATCGCTTACTCTCATTCTAATAATATAGAAGACAATTTCAACATACAGAAAAATTAAGATAACATTTGTATTTTCAAATATATATAAAAAAAAATATGCAAGGGATATAGAAAACAAAACTTATGTCAATGAAGTATGGATCCTACGTACTTTAGATGTTACTTTGTACTTTGAATGTTACTTTTAACTCTACGAATGATTTCGAGGATAATACATTCTATTAATTTCACATTCCGTTTTATTTTTAATTATCATTTTCTTCTAATGAACAAACTAGGAGGATTTGAAAATTAAGTATTGTCTGTCACGTTGCTCCTGGAGTCTGCCACTGTATTCCCTACACACACACTACACCTAGTGTAAAATACAATTTAATTCAAAATGTCAGTGAATTTACTAACCGTGAAGCAATTTACTGAAGCATAGAATAATTTTCTAAATTCTGGTATGTGTGTTAGTGTCCTTAGGGACTGCTACATTCCCACGGTGCAGAGTAGTTTGGTGGAAATTGCTATTATCGCATATTTTAATGACAAAACACTACCTTGACTATTTCCAAAATTCACGGTAAATAGAATCTGATTTTTTTTTACAAAGATGGAGATATTATTTCTAATTTCACAACCCCAAATTTTGTAGAAATTCAAATTTTGTTTTCCTAGAACATGTTGTTTTTGATACTAAAATTAACATTTAAATTATTAAATAACTTATTGATATAATATGAAAAATAAAGTAATTATACAAAACGAAATATTGTGATTAAGAAACATACTCAAGAATATTTTTTTATTTTTAAAAGGTACCTACTGACACAGGGTTTTAAAAAACAAAATATTCAAGATTCCATTTGATTCTCTCTCTATTCTCAATTTTACCCGGGTTGAGCTAGACACAGAGAAGTGTTGCAAGTATTTTGAAAAGCAATATTACCGATGGGTAGCACTAGCATCCCTGTTTATATGTTCTTATTTACAGTTATATATTATTTTAGGAAATTTAATGTTAACTGCTGAATTTATAAAATCTTTTCACGAATATTTGCTTATTTTATAGGAAATAAGTAACTTAACCTAACCTTATGTCCTTGCTCTGTTAAAAATTATTATCTTCAAAGTATAATAAGGATTATATCTTCTTCTAATATACTATGAATGAAAGTGACTAAATTAATATACTAGAATATAAACATAGAAACAATTTTATAAAGATAAATTAGATCTTGTTAACAGTCTATTTAATAGTCTAGTAACAAGATTCAAAGATTATTATCCCACAATATTAATAATATCGTTATAGTAAGTACATCATTAATGAAAGGTAACTTCAGTCTACTGCGCCAAAGCTCTTCCCGTCTTAATAATGCAAAGTTCTTAACAAGAGCCTCCTTAGCCGGGCAATAGCTTATTACTTGTAAAGAAAATACACTGCGCAAATTACTTCATATACACTATTATGTTTCTTATTATATCTATTATTCAATAATATATAGTTTCAAATATAGAACAAATATAATTACTGAGCCTTAGTGGAGAAACTTTTTATTGTAGCCACATGGAGCCATGGGGTTACATTAGCGTTTTATTGCTTATATTTTTCAATGAATATATTTCGCGAATAATAATGTCTCTAAATGAAGGTATAAATAATAAATGTTTACATATTATCTGTTGTTACTTTCAATGGAACTTTAATCAAACTGCATCAAAATAAATTTTTATGAGTGTATTTCTGGACTACTAATTGGTGATGTTGGCGATGTTTTTTTTTTAACAACGGGTGATTTTAATGTAAGAAAATTTATTAGTCCTTCTAATGGTAATGATATAATTTTAAAATATCCTGAATTTAATCTTACCTACACGTTGTCACCTTTTATGAATTTCTCCGATTTCCAACAATTTAATCATATTTTAAAAATTAATAAAAGACAGTTAAATTTAGTATTTTATAATTTCAATTGTTCAATTTCTCGCCCACTTTTTGATCTAGAAGATTCTCACAAACTAACGTTTTTTATTAAGATTGTTGTTAATCTAGCAAGGCTAGGATTAAAATCCGCTTTGACACTTAGCAGTTTTCACAAGGCTGATTATGATAACATATGTGGTAAATTAATCAATATGTTTGGATTTAAGAATTAGGTAACAAGGATATTACCAAGGCTGTAGATACTTACATACAAATAGTAATTATGAACAATTCTCTGAGCTACGAGGTTTACTAAAATTTCAGAAATGTGAGATCTTGGGGTACTTTTAGATAGACAACGTGATTTTGATTTGTATATCGTTACAAAATATGCTTATTGAATGCTCAGTTTTATTACTAGACAATTATTATTATTATTATTATTTAAAAATACTCAAATATAATTTTTTTACCTCTCCCATGCGGGAAAAGTAACAAATTACTAAGGCCATTCTCCTTGGAAAAATACAGAAAACATAAAGAGCAAATTGTTCTTTTTAAAATGTTACATAATATTGTTGAGTTCCCCTAGCTACTAAGTAGACTCACATTTAAGTGCCCTCGCTTAGATGCTCGGTCTCAGAGGACTTTTCACATTCCCTTAAACAATTATATAGTTAGATCTTGTGTTAATTATAATGAAAAATATTACCGTATTGACTTGTATAATAATAATTTAAACACATATGTATATAGAAAAAAGTGCTTAGATTAATTTTAGGATTTATTTTTCCCATTTATTTTTGTTTACTTTTTTTTCAGTTCCGGTGTGAAAATCTCTTTAGTGGAAACTTTACTGGCGAGTTATATTATTACGGAGTTATATTATTTTGTAATATTTACTGTCTAATCATGTTGTTTGCTTTTCTCAATAAAAAGGTATAACTTCTCACACGATACTACATATTTAGCTTATTAATATGAAATTACACAGTTTGGATACACTCGAAAATTCTTATTTAAGATAAGTACAGCTTTTGAAACTTTTAATATATAATTCGATATTTACAAAACTACAATTAGTAATTTGAAACTTGAAGGTTAAGTTATACATTATATTTAGGTAATAGACAGACAACATTATTAAGTATTTTAATGGTATTGGTAATGAAATTTTTTAATACGTTTTATTATTTACGGATAAACTATGTACTTAACTTCAGAATATGTTCAGTTTATTAAAATATAAACTAAAGCAATTTGCAGTCTATTTCTATTATTTATCTTTTCTAAATCATCATCCAATTGTTTGTTTGTATTTTTTTTCTCTAGCAATCAGAAACTAATAATTGCATGTTAATAAAACTTTACAATTATAAAGATCTTATATAATAACATGACTATAGACAGTGTAGAGACAATTATAATACACTACTATAAAACTACTATAAGCGGTAGATCTATATTATATTTATAATAGAGGTCTGATAAACTTTAGTTCGAAAATTATTTCAATTTACATCAATTTATACTTAATATTTTGTTACACTTTATCTGTAACTACAATAGGTACAATAACAATGCTTTTCGAATGTAATAAGATTTTACTACCCATTTAAATAAAACTATTTATCCGTACTACGCTAAGCATTGACTTTGCGAATATGACTGGTTATTTATATATATTGGGTTATAATTAGAATTAGAGTTCAAAATATTAATATTTAATACTTATAATTGTCATTAATTAAAAGTTGTTAATAATATATTGTTTTGCCAGACACTTCCAAAATACTAAACTATATTACTCGTCGGATACAATCAAACGGTTAACGTTCAGTTTAACGTCAATTATCGTAAACCAGTATCTACTGAACGTCTTCATCACTTACTAGCGTCTAGTACTCAGTTCGACAATAATGAGAAATTAGCAAGGCGTCAACAAGGCTCCACCTAATCTTAAACCTATCTTTCATAATTTATTATTATACTTACGCAAACAAGACGACTCTTTCGTTGATGTATCACCGATGTATAATCCGATTAATGAGAAGAATGATAAAGTAGATAGAAAACGAAAAACAGATAACAACTATCACGATCATCTGGATTTTGACCTCAGAATGATCTAAATTGTCATAATTATAAAATAATTTATATTGCATATTCTTACTAGTACTACTAGTAGATGACTTATAGTAGTAATGATATTAATAATCGTGTTTTTAGTTTATACCTATAATAATAAACCTATAATTAAAGTTAAATATTTTCTGTTATTTAATAATTTTCATATTTTTATATGTTAATATCCCTCTATGGACTATCATAAATTTTTACAACTTTCGATAAGGCTTGGGTATATATAATATTTCTTTTTGATATTCATATTTTATTCCAGCTATAAAATATATGAAAAAGTTTCTTTTCATATAAACAAGATTGAAATATAAATCAGTTATTGAATATTTCTCAGTAAATAGAGATCTTATCTTAATATTCAAACAAGTCATAAAGTATACGTGAACTTTACATTTAATATTACAATAGACAATATCGTCTGATTCTTTAATTACAACTTATAGTGAATCAGTAGTAAAAGTATTTACATCACTAATTGTAGCAACTCACCTAACTATAGAAAAAATATCCGCATAATTTTACTTTTACAACGACAACCTTCTAATAGTTTACCGCATACCCAGCACTTTAGCGTCTCATGTATACTTATGTCAATATTACGAATCGGGTTTATGTTACTCGTTAATGCTTTGACGATCGTCTCGATCGGTGAAATTTGTTTCTGATAATATTTTAATGTTCTAAAACTTTTAAGGATAATTGAATTTAACAATCCAATATAAGTAACAAAATCTCATTTTATATAATAAATATAAGGTTTGTGGTTGGTAGAACAACAGAGTTCTATGTCAGAAATAAAAGAAAACGAAGCCGTCTTTCTTAAAAGGAAACGTATTACTATATAACGTTCATAACTACTTTTATTGTAGCAATTTAAAAGTTGCCAAAAGAATTTTAAAATACACAATGTTAAAGTTAAGTTAGCAAAATACAAATTGTATCTTTAATAAATGAGTAGAATGTTTCTCTTTAGAATGTTATAATATGTTTCTTCACACAAACTCCAGGTTTACTCAGTTGATATAACATTATTGTTTCTCTTATTATTCTCTGGATCTTTAAAATAGGTAACAAATATTTATTCTTTGTTTCTGTCCACAAACCGAGCGTAAAATATATCTAAGATTACTGAGAATCATATTCCACTATTCGCAGCGTGTAATAAAATACCGAATTCGAGAAAAATATTTGTTATTTCCATATAAGATAATTTCTTTATACAATAGCTAACTGACTCTTTTTTTTGTAATTAATTTTTAAATAAAGAATGTCATACGTACAAATGTTAATATACTGGCTATACTATATATTTATATAATGGCTATTATAAAAAGCTAGTTTTAAATAGCAGCGTCAAGCAGAATACTTGGGAAGTAGGTCGCATTGCAACGGATATTATTTATAGTCAATAAGTTTGTGTAAATTCAGATAATTTTGGGGGTTCTGTTTATTCTGATTGCAGCTTGTGGAACCGTAATTTTTGCGTTTGCTACAATAACAATCCCTTGATATCTTAGTAAAGAATAATGATTTTGTAAAGTGATTTAACTTTTAACGCAATAAACAAATGTCGATTATCACGTGAACATATTATTTCGAATACTACGCCATTACGGACCATCCTTGACGAGGCAGCTTTAGCTCTTCGTCATATAAATATATATATATATATATATATATATATATATATATATATATATATATATATATATATATATATATCATGTTAGCCATGCTATGTTTATTTAAATTTCATACATGAAATGAATAAAACAATCCTCAACACGAGCAGGACTCGAATGTGCGACATCTGTGAGTGAGCCTTGCCTTGCCTACTGAGTAATCATGTCGTTTTTCGTCTATTTCCAGAACGTAGCAACATACTCGTATGTGAAGTTTTTTCAAGAAAATGTTTAAAGTTAACACTAAACAATAACATTTGAAAGATTCAGTATTTGACGTTAATATATGCAAATTATGTGTACCAAGTATGTTTAATTAGATCTCAAATAAATGTTCTTATATTATATATTATATAAATTATGTTCTTTTTCTTATCTAAAGAAACAAGGTTTGATTGTATGTATGTAAGTATTATCTCAGTAACTAATGAATCGATTGTAAACTCTTTCACATGTCCAAAGCTTCATAATCACAGTAACAAAATGTATTTTTAACCCCATTTAAAAATGAAAAACAAAGAACACCCAACAAGAAGTAAATTAAAAAAATGCAATGGAAAAATCTCACATACCAAAACATGACAGATACGTACAAATTTGAATCATCTTTTTGAAGTCGTATTTTCTGTTTTAATTTCAGAAAATCTAACAATAACTTTAATAAACTCTTAATGTAAGTAGTTTGAATATATACATATAACAAGTATTTCAAATTTTTAACTACGTTCTATGTTTATTATTTAAAATGCAAAACGGGGTGTTACAAAACAATTTTAAATAATGAATAAATAAAAGAGACTCATTTATTGTTTGTATTCAGAAGGCGTGCTACTTGCAATATCGTAGTAATTAAATACCGAGTATGAAACCCACATGCTATATCTTGTATCCACTCTAGCGATGATGCTGTCATGGCAATGGGCTAATTGAAGAGATATTACAAAAAAAAAATTGTCTCCATATAACTTTAATAAAACAACGTTTATACTTATCTTCTCTCTAGCATAGGCTGATTTTAAACACGGTCAATAACTTCTATATCATACATTTAAATGATAATCTTATATACTAAGATATTTAAGACAACATTCACGCCTCTCAAGTTAGTAAAATTATTCTCTGTAGTTTAAACATTATTTTTGTGGCTATAAATAAATATAAAATGATTTTAAATATAATACCGTATATATCAATATTAATTTAGTAAAATGGTAGCTCAAATAGCAGGAAACATTTTCAATTAATTGTGGTAATGATAATTTTAATTTACTATATTATTAATAAAACAATATTTTAATGAATAGGTTTATAAAGTGGATAGTTAATTAACCTCAAACGCTTTGATAAATAGTTGGTAAAATATGTTTAAAAGTATTAATTTCTTTTGTCAAAAAAAGCTTCTCTGCCTGAAACTACAGGGTTGCAATTTAAATTAGTATGCAGATGTCGTTTGTTCGTTCTGTTTATCTCGATGCATCTGATCACTTAATCCATCTGTGCAGTAAACAACGATGAATATTGAACAATTGGTAAATATTGTCCACCGTTATTCTGAAGCTTATTATGATATATCTTAAAGTTTGAGGAGCTTAACACAGTATAGTCCCCGAATAACGACTCATTTTTTAAGGAACTAACATGTAGACATATTATCCTATTTAAGTTTCAGTATCCTATATGAGTAAGGACAGATAACAAGAATACCAAAATGACAATATCTCACTATCACAATTATCCGGTTTTTGATCTCAGAATGGTTTAAATTCGAATAATTATAATTATACATATATTTACATACATTTAATAGTAATAAATAGTAAATATAGTAACAAAAAGTAAATAAATATTATCGCTAACTGTATGATTAATAATCATACCCATAGTAATTGTTATATGTTTTTTGTTATTAAATAATTTCTTTATATATACTTATATTTTTTGTATGAAAATATCATATGAATAAACCTAGTTTGAAATATTTGAAAAAGTTTCTTTTCTTATAAATAAGATTGAAATATAAATCGATTATTGCATTTTTCTCAGTGTATTGAGATCTTATCGTAATATTCACACAAATCATAAAGTGTACCTGAACTCCACATTTAATCTTACAATAGATGATATCATTTAATCCTGAAATTACAACTTATTATTATTATTATTAACTCTGTAAGCAAAATTTTGTCATTACTAATTGTAGCAACTCATTTTACCATAGAAAATAAAATGCTCGTAAAATTTTACTTTTACAACCGCTACCTTGTAAGAGTGTACCGCATACCCATGGTACGCATGGTACTTTAGCATCTCATGTATAACTTATGTCAATATTACGGGTCGGATTTATGTTACTCGTTAATGCTTTTACGATTTTCTCGATCAGTGATTTTTTTTTATAATAATGTCGTAATATCGGTCGGGGGACTCCCGTCAGAAACAACGGTCCTTACGTTTTCTTCAAGTCTGTATGTAATTCAAAATGATTTCTGTATTTTTCAATTTTTGTTTATATTACTATTTTAAGGCATATAATCTAAAGGAACAAATTACAACAGAAACCGAATTGTTGTAGGCGTTAGTAATTGGTTTTCGGCATTTCATTTGCACTCTGACGTTTGCGCTTTCCATACTCTTTTAGAATCTGAACACATGATTTCACTATTGTCTTCCTGTAATATTAAAATAAATAGTAAATACTCAAACCATATATACGACAAACAAATAAAAACAGGATATACTTATCAAGTTATAATATTTCATCAACTTACTTTTATAAATGTATTCACACATTTGTTGAACTTTCCATTTTTCTAAATTTAATTGTAACATGAAAATAATATTCACGTATGATCTAACCCAAAAAAACAAACAATAAATGCGTTTTCTCATATATACCACGGGTCTGTATAAACCCCGTAGTGAGGTTATATGACAAAAAGAGACAGGGACAAGAGACAACACTCTCACACACATACGCAACGTCCGGCATTTCGTTATGACAAATTCCTCTAATTCGCATTACCCGTAAGCCGCGTTAAGAAACTTCGTACCAAAAATTAGGAATTGGTGTTTAATAAAACATTCCAAATAGAAAAAATATATTACATAAAAATATGACGCTGCCGGAAACCGATATTCGTCCAACTTCTGTTAGGCAAAGAGTTCACTCTACGCACGAGTATGTGTGAATGAAATAGCAATAAAGGCCGACCAACTTTGAAATTATTTAATTATACCAACATGTTATAAAATAAGAAAGAATGTACCTGTGAAAATGAAATGATTTTGTAACTGTAACGGATTTTATAAATTTCCTTATGTTTTAATTTTTCAATAATTAAAACTTCATCGTTAGCAACATCATATATACTTCTCATTTCCATATTTTCAGAGCTCAAGTTTCAGAATGAAACGAAATAAGTATAAAAAATATCAGTAAGTAGGTAGTTACTTTTATAGTAGCATAATACTATTAAATTATTTGTTTTTATATCGTAGTGTGGTTACTTTTTACTCTCATACCATAAAAATAACTTCTAGAAAGAAAAAATATCTCGTTCGTAAAAAAAATACATTTACTCACAACGTAGTACCAAAAAAGGACTTCCTTATGAACAAATGAAAAATACTTCCTTATGTAAAAAAGCTAAAACAATCTTGTAAATGGGCTTCCAGATTGAAATTATTAATTAGTTTTTTTTTTAATAGTTTTCACATTATTTCATAACGAAATGAAATTTATAAAAGTACAGTCGTCTTTGTATTACTAACCATTAGCCACGACTTCATTGTTATCTCTCCTCAATGTTTTAGTAATAAAAACAGCTTAAAAATATTAGTTCCCAAGTTCTTCAAAAGTTATCAAAATCTCAAAAATTCTTCTAATTTCATTAATACTAATAAACAATGTACAAAAACCTGCAGTGACTTTATAAAAATTTAATTGTCTTTTGATCTACCGCCATTCACAAAATCTAAGTCTGGCTATATTTTTAGACTTTTTGAGTGTTACTCTTTTACGTCACTGATCTTTTTTACATTTGTTTATATCTAACAAGCATGGAAATAAACAACCTCCAAAACTTTAAAGCCGACGTACTACTAAATTTCTCCAGCAGAGGTTTTCTATAAAAACACATTCTCGTTGACATAAATCAAACAAGTTTGACTTACAATACTTTGATTCTAAACCGAATTCCAGGAAAGAAACTCATCTTCAACTTTTTAATTTAGAACCTAATATCACTATATGAATCAATTAGAAAAATAAAGTTTATTTCTTTGATATTAAAATTAAAAAACTGCTAAGTTTCCGTTGCCTAAATATATAGAAGACCAATTAGCTGGAGACTTTAAATCCATTGTAATACACATATAGTAGTCATTTTAAACAATTATTTAAAGGATATTGTTAAAGTGAAATGTTAATGCACGCTCAAAAATCCTATAATAGTATGTATATCATGTAGGAATGTGTGACCGAGACACCGGAAATGAGGTCAACTGACAACTGATGTTTATTTAATAAAATAAACGAGACGTAAAATTAACACCAGTATTGATGTTTGAGTATAATATATAACAAATATTTCGTTACGCGTTACAATAGGACTTTGTTTAATATTATGACATAGTTGTAGTAAATTAACGAATTACTTTAACACGTATCATAAATATGATCAAAGAAGACGTAGAAACGCAATTTTGTAAAAAATAAACCGTTCCTAAAATCCTATAGTGAAACGTCAAGACGATTATTAGTTAAATGAATCGAAATTGCTATTACATAAACTTACCAATATAAAAATAAAACATTCAAAACATTTATTTCCGTATGTTTAAATTTATATAAATTTATAGTCTTGGCATTTTAAAATTAGGTACTAGCTAAAGATGGAGTCTGTACCCATATGGAAAACTATCTCTGTCGCAGTTTATTCTCTTAAATGTCAGAAAAACCGCTCATAAAGCAGGACCATTCTCTAAGGTCGCTAATGTTAGAGCTTTACACGTGCTTTTGAAATTATTGTAGCAATTGAAAGGGTTAGTAATTGTCATGTAAGTGTACGTAATCTAAACCCATTTAAAATTGTCGTTATACATTTTATTCCCTTAATGAATTTATATTGCATAGCATAGTATTATTTTTCCTATTTGTACAGTCATATAACATAAGTGCCATCAGATAAATAAGTCACGTGTTAACCTTATTTTCAATAAGTCTGGGTTATTTTCACATCAAAGTATGGTTCAGTAATTTTATTTAATAGTAATGAAAATGATTCCAGCTACACATTTATAAGATCTTTCTGATATTTTATAAAATATTATATATAGAACAATTCTTAAGTAAAAAAAATACACAATACAGATATATAATTACTTTTATAATAATTTTTTTTTCACTAAACCATAATCTTGCTTAAAAAAATATTATTTTTATAGTTAATATTAAATTGTTAATAAATTATTCTCACAGTATTATCACAGGAAAGATAAATAATTTTCTTTTATTATTTATATAAATCTCTTACAACCCTTTTGTTCTGTTAACATCTTATGTAAATCTGATTACATAATGAAGTTTTAACGAAGATGTTTTGTTAGAAAAAAAATCTTTTTATACTCGACTTCATCTAGCTCGTTTTCTTTGAGAATATTTCTATAATAGTCTGTACAATAAAGTTTCCTATCTACAATAATAAATTTTTATTTTTTATTGTTTTACGAGTATTTCACATTATGACTTGAACTGATGCTATAAAAATTAATTAAGCCAAACTCTGTGATTTTCATTGGAAAATATTAGTATAATATAGTATAGTATTGACTATACTAATTAATAGTGAAATAAAAAGAAACTAGTTATATAAAGATAAGTCAACTTGATTTTTTAAAACATTTATTTGATAAAAGATACCATTCTTAATAGCTATTTCATATAATGTATACTTTGGGTTGCATAAAGACTGAATATTAAGAACTATTGTTATACACACTCCATCCGTGTTTAATTCGATATCCGTTTTTTGTAGCCTGCAAAAATAATACTCATAAAAGATTATGAGTAAGGAACTGAACATATGAATATTCCTCACACATTCTTATTAATATTAAACTGTTTTTTTTTCACTACACTTTAGTTTCATTAACTTATTATGAGAATCCGTTGCGTTCTGATAAATTGCTGATTATCACATTGAGACCTTGTGCTTTACGGATACTATTGTGTTTGATTACTTTGTCTACAGAATTATATGTAAATATTTAGTGTACGTTTTTTTATATTTTACCCCATACATACTACTGTTTATTGATTCGGTTGAGTAGTAAAGAGTGTCTTGGCTTTAATTTCATCAATTGTATCATTTTATTAATTATTATTTTAATGATTATTCCTGTTATTTTTCGTTTACGAATCTGCAACTCAACCATGTGCCATTTTCAGCGATATCTTTCTAAAGCGATGTTGCTTTCTATATAGCAAAATTATTCAATTTACTCTAGTGCTAGGATCCTTGAATTAATGATATAATTCTATTTACGGAAAGATGGAATTGCTTCAGCTAGTATATAATGTTATGCACGCGAAAATTTAAAAGTTGAGTTGCGAGTTATTAAAGATAATCAAAAGTCTCATAAAATATTATAGGAAACTAGCTAGAAGGATTAATAGAACTGAAGTTGTACTTAAAGATTTTGGTTTAAGTTACTTTAACTTGTAATATAAACTTGGAAATTACGCTCATTCATTACTTGTAATTATTAACTTAGTGACCTGATTTCTGTTAGGGTTTGAATTAGTATTAAGGGTTTATTTATATTGAATTAGATGTGCAGAATATAAGATAAGGCTAGTATTTAATTTATTTATTTATGTCAAATAGAAAATAAATACAACACTTTTCTGACTAACAAATATTGATCTTCCTGTTGTATTTCACTAATCATAAAACATTTTTTTAACATTGAACTAACAAACTATATCTCAAACATTTATAGAAGAACTTGATGTCTTTCAAAATATTAGAAACCGTTTTTTGGTAGGCAAATGAAGTAGTCTTTGAGACTACTAAAGTTTAATTTGATAAACTGCTTAAATATACGAAAATAAACTGTCCTTTTCCTACACTCGAAAATATATACAATATTTCAACACTTAAATATTGGCAACAAATCAGCAAATATGAACAAAAATAACTTACCTGGAAATAACAATACAGAAGTTAATATTCAAACTAAAATGAAACAAAGTTCACATAACGACGACATGTTCGAACTACCGTAAAGTATTAACGAACTTACTTGTTGAAACATTGCGACGCTATAATTGAAATGTCTTTACCATTTCCTTGTAACAATATTACTAGAGGTAAATGCTTATCACTCTATCTTTCCAATTGATATAGAAGACAATTTAAAATACATATTTTTGTCACCGTATTGTGTACTGTTAAATATATATAGAAAAAATGTATTAAGAATTTGGAAAACAAAACTAATTTACTTTTTATTCAAACGCAGGAACAAGTTTAAGTATTTCTTCTTTACTTTACAAGTTAATTATAATAATATTTCTTTTTAAAGAGCTACATCAGATCCTTTTAAAATATTGTTACGTACATAAAAATACCACAGAAATATCGAATCTATTAAATCGATTCTACGTTTCCTGGCCTTTTCTAAACTTGTCGACGCCCGGAGATAGACCAACCACTAACACATAATGCCGAATTTCATGCGTACCTAGAAAGTCAGTAAGGTGGGTTTCTGCAATTTGTTATCCACACAAGATAAACTTTCCGTTTTATTATAAGCCATTGCCAAAGTATATACAATGTTAGGAATTTTTAAACTAGCATTTCTCTGCCAATATTATAAGGTAGTAGAAAATATTTGTGGACATATGATTTTTGAAGAAGGTCCATTAGGCTTCAGGACGAGACTTGATGTAAATACAACTGCAGAAGAGATATTACGATCAATATTCTTCACACACAAAGATCTTTGTTGTCTTATGAATATATGCAGAATAAGCTGTTTTGTGAACGTTTCAAAGTGTATATATACAAATTTTATAAAATTATGTTAAGAAAAGTATTACTCAATTTTGAATATAATAAAAAAACTATCGTCTTTATTTCAAAAAATATAATCTATTAACAAATTATACATATTATAAATAACGTTGTAAATAAGAACATAATAAATATGCAGCAATTTTCCAAGCTAGTGAGTCAGCAACACGAAGCTCATATTCAGTCTGGTTAGTATTAATTTACTTCACATTAATCATACGCCACTTGACATCATGTTTTTGACTATAATAAGTGTATAAAATTGTCTTTATGCTTAGCCTAACTAAATTCATTTTTTCAATAATTTGCTTTAGTATTAAATATACTCTTTGCGTATATAAAGTATTTCATAAAATTATGCTACTTGTTAAAAGTATATGTAGGTGTAATACTTATAGTATTGAACAATTTACAAAGTTTAGTGGTATGAGCGACTAACGAGTCTTACACTCAAGTCTAGTTCCTTACGTGTTTAGTTTCTAAAGTACAGTACTTGAATCTCAACTGCACATTACACTAAACGTCTGAAAGAAAATTGGAAAATTGAAGGCATTATATTATAGTAAAACTTATATCTTCTATAATAAAAAGAAATGTTATGATTATAAAATATTTTTCTCGTTAGGTTTATGTATAAGGTGGTTCAGATTTATATTACACTCGTTAGAGCACTTCAAGGAAAGAAAAATACCGTAACTTTATTTTGCTGGTACATTTTGTACGAGTATACTATTAATTTTATTAAAGTATATATTATTATATCAAATTAAAAGAAACTATGCAACAAAATAAATAATCATAACATATTATCGATTACTATTATATTTATAAAGTTAATAATAACTTACTTAGATTACACTCAAATCTTTTTTAATACTATTTATTGCTTTTTGACCGTCACTTAACGGTATCATATTAATGTAATGATATCAATGCATCCAATCCTATTAACAGCTTAACAGTTGACAAAGTTGTACGCAACTGGTAATAATAGAAGAAAAATAATTTTAAACCTATATTACTTGAAGTTACAAATACTATGCATATCATCTTACTTCACACGAGTAATGAGTAAGTGATGTAATCACAGTACATTGATCTTTTTGATACTTTACAGGTCAAGTGGTGAGTTTTTTTTCTTATTTCTTTAATATGAAAGTACATTTTGTACTATAAATATCATAATTACGTTCATCCTAAGCCTTTTATTTTGTATTATATGCAGATAGTTTCTAAATTATATTGCAAACAAAACCAAATAACGTTATATATTTTCTAAGTACAGCTAAATCAATTAAATCTAAGTACAGCTACAGATATATGTCTACTTTCTTATTAGGATAATACAATATGTTTATTAATATTTTCTTATCACTTTCTCTCCAATTAAAAATATTCACTGTTGAAATATATCAAAGAAGCATCTTTAAATTAAAATATTACTTTAAAGAAAGTACTCGTAGTTTTTCGGTTCAAAAATGAAACTGAATCAAAATTAACCTATGACATTACGAAGTCCTTATAATACAACTAGCTGATTACCCCCATCATTACATCATTACCCCCCTCCCCCGCTTCGCTGGGCACACAATTAATTTGGATGTGAACTTAGACTTCTTGTATTCACAAAATGTTTAATTTCGTAACATTACTTAACCAACGTAATGCTGTGACGATTTGATCTACGTGTTTTAGGGGCATTTTTAAGTCAGGTAAAAGAAGTCATCATGTCATTTAGTAATAGTACTGTATAATTGTAAAAATAAATTCATAGAGATAAGTTTGAGGAACAGTCTGTTTAATAGTCTAATAACAAAATTGATATAATACAATATTAACAATATCGTATAGTAAGTACATCACTGTAATGAATGGCTAACTTCAAAGTCGCTAGTGCGCAAAGCTGTACCCTCTGAATAATGGAAAGTTATCAAACAGAGTCCTGGACAATAGCTTATTACTTTTTAAAAAAATGCACACTGCCCATTCTATTTCATAAGCATAGTATATAATAATGTTAATTACATACTATTTCATAAGTATAGTATGTAATAATATGTAGTTTCTTTTGTAGAACTAATATAATCACTAAGCCTTTGTGCAGAAGCTTTTTATTGAAGCCGTTTTTTTATTACCACTCTTTATACTTTATAATGTTTTATCTATCTTTTCTAAATAGTCTCTTGTACAAAGCTTTTTAAATATTTCTACAAAATAGTCCGTTACAACATCTTTTTCGTATGTATAAGTTGTTATTGCGAAAATAATGAAACAAATGCAATCAAATTTTATTGGTATTAAATTTTATTTAATGCATCATGTACTCCGTGTATATTTATGTCCGATCCGTACTACGCTTTACGACACTGTCTTTCCGAGAACATGACTGCTGCAGAGCATTTGAAACATCGGGTTATAGTTAAAATTAAAGCTAACAATATTAATATTTAATACTAATAATTTTATCATAGGTTAAAATTTATTAATAATACATTTTGTTTCGCCAGACAGAGCGAATTAGTAAACTATATAGCTCGCCAACTACATTCAACTTAGAAATTGCTAAGTGCATCCTCTTCAACGGGCGGGTTATAAAGGCAATTTCACAAGTTGACTTTATCTTTGGTGAAAATCCAAATTGTACTATTGAAGTAATATTAAGACACAATCACTATTGTGTGTTAAATGTTCCGGAAATACTATTTAACTATCATAATTTAATAGTAGCATTGAAAAAGTTTATAAAAGTACTTGTGAAAATTACCATCCTTGACTAAGACTATTTTGTAATAATGTGAAAAGAACAGAGAAATGTAATAATAAAATGTAGTAAAGTTAAATAAAAACATATGATTTATGTTTATCATTATTGAAAAGAAATTAAGATATTGAAATTCAAACAGGAAAAAGTAGATATTTATTTACATTTTCACTAAATCAAAGCGGGCGTTAGCTAGCTCAGAGTGACGAAAGCACCCATAGTGCTGAAAGTCTAACTCTGTATATATACGCGCAAAATCGATTTTTTTATACAGGAGACCTTCTGGTATGAGTGTGATATTTTTAGAAAGCCCTTGGCCCATAGACCCAGAAAATGCATTTACACTTAGCAATATACCTACCGCCTCACCTCTACGGCCGTTTGAAAAATGAGACTTAAATTTGGTTTTTGGCTCCGCACCAGTATAAAATCACTTATTTCCACCTTGAAGAAGATTTTCCTAAAGGTTCCCGTCGAGACCTTTTCAACAAGCCCAAAAACGCCAAAATCCGACCACTGGTTGATGAGATATGACATTTTGAAAATTTTGACTGGCGCCTCCATCGATGATTACTTTGTCTGTTTGTGGGTATATTCGTAGTTTCAACTGATTTTGTTAAAACTTTCAGGGATTGAAGTACATCAAAAACTAACTTTTTTGTTCTACGATATTTCGATTTGGCCGCCATGTTGGCCGTGGCCAGCCCTCGAAAGGCCAAAAATGGCCATTTTTCGTATAGGGACTGTGGCCAAACCAGTTGACATACATTGACAAATTGGGCATCATTGGAAAGGTCACAAACTCATCTTTTGAATAATGACCATTTTAATGGCAAAAATATTTGTCGGCGTGACATTTTTGGTCAAAAGGCAAAAAATGGCCAACTGGCCGGGGACAGATCGGCCATTTTCTCGAAAACGGCTCCAACGATTTTTTCGAAAATTTCCTCATTCGTAGCCCCAAATTAGAGCTAAAATTTGGTATATAGCATATATCTGGGAAAACTCGTTATTTTGAGATATGGCCGTGAGAAGTTCAAAAAATCATGAAAAATGACCAAAAATGGCCAAAAAATGACTTTTAAAGTCAGAATCGTACTCACAACACGGTTAAAATTCAATGCTAGTTGCACAGTGAATAAACTCACTAACGCATTGCCGTCTGTAACAATAAAACAAAATTTACAGAAAAAAATCCAAATACTGAAGAAATTCTGTTTTGAAGCAATGAATTAAAAAAATAAATGGAAACTGAAAAAATCAAATGAAAAAAAAATCGGGCACCTGTGGGAATCGAACTCGAGGTCTCGTCTTTGTCATTACAACGCTCATCCTCTGAGCCAAAACACTCTCATTTTGTCAGAGGCAACTATTCCAAATAAATGAGTATATATTTGCATGAAAAATAATCGCACAGCATTTTGTTTCCAATCCTTTTACAAAACTATTGATATCAAAACAAAAACTTCTCAACGAAGTAAATACCGAGTGACGAAAGCGAATCCACTGACAAAACTTCTGATATGAATTTTGCGACAACTTGCCTTGATCAATCTAATAAAATAAAATCAAAAATGCAATTTGTGCAACGTTTCGAGCACATTCACATTTTTTGTTTGTATTTTTTTTTGTTTGTTTGTTTGTTTGGCAACGTTCCGAACACATTCACATTTTTGTGTTTGTTTACATTTGTGAATAAAAATGTTCGTGGTTTTTTTCGTCGCAAAATTCATATCAGAAGTTTTGTCAGTGGATTCGCTTTCGTCACTCGGTATTTACTTCGTTGAGAAGTTTTTGTTTTGATGTTATATACAGATAACCTAATTTTCCAGTTCATGAAGGAACTGTTAAAAAAAACAAGAAAATAATGACTGTTCAATAAAAACAATGATATTCAAATTATCAATCAATTGTTATAATTTAAATCTTAATCAATTGTATTTAGAATATATTGGAATGAATACAAATCTTTTCAAAATAATAGCAAAAATAAATGTGTCTCTAAAGAGTTCTGATTTATTAATAAATATCTCAATTTTATTAGACTTAACAATGATATGATATGATATGACACAGTCATTAATATTATATTGTAACGGTAAAAGTGTTTGACTACTATAAGTAATTCGAAAAATCTATTAACATATAATTGGTGTCGTGTTTACAGTGCCGGGTTGAATTTTGTAGTTAAACCGGTCGACGCAAGTTCGATCCCCAACGAGTCTCCTTATTTATTATCTTTTTAATTTAATTTTAAGTTTATTTCAAAAATAATTAGCAAGTAGTGTTATATTGTTATATTAAGTTATTAGAATACTTTTACGAGTAATTTCAATGTGAGTGGTCGTGTACTAGTAACGAGTGGAAAATATCAATTTACCGACATTTAGATAATCATAATATTCCGCTATTGTACATGGCTTTGAGATATTGTTAATGTGATTGAGACGTGTATTATAATCATACTTTTGTGTTGATTAAATTATGTGTCCTGTAATCTTAGTGTGACTTTGATTTCTTAATACTTATTCAAAGTGTAATTAAGCACATAACAATACTTAGATAACCTGATTTATTAAAAATCACAATAATTTACAAAAACGAAAGACAAGACGGATAGCACTAAGAAAACTTGAAAATAGTAATTGCAGCATTTAAAATAATAGAAATAAAATCTAAGCCAAAAACCTAATGCAATGCATTTGGGATTAACCGAATTTAAAGCCTCAGTACGGGTCGCGGAACTTTTATCTCTTTGCTATAAAAATCTTTAAGCTCGACAAAGACATGCAGCGCTTGAATAATCCCACTTACTTGGATTCGTTGGAACTTGGTTTTGAAAAGGATTTCTCTAATAGAATTATCCTAACAAAGCAGTGTATTCTTAATTCAACTATACATTTTTATATTCATCGTATCTAATGGTTCACAACAAATTTCATTAAAATAAGTTGAAAATAAGATTATATCTTTTATTACGATACGTATAAAGAATAATAATTTTAACAGTAAATTCAAATAAAACATAATGTCAGAGGTAAACAGTGAGCTAGACAGAAGTTTAGAAAGGAAATGAAGGAAGGAATGCACACACTCAATGTATCAAAGTGTAATTCAAAATCTGACCAGACTTTGAATTAGATTTCAGTTCCAACGTAACTAAGGTGACATGAACATGGAAGCATATTTCGAATCTACGTCAGAATTATGCATAATACAAAGGAATGCATAATGCATGTTGTATTACACACTATGTTGTTTCGTGTATTGATTTACTATAAATAGTTTAGTATCGTACAATTTAATATTATAACTTCGAAACGTCTTATATCTTGTTGAAGGAATATTTAATTATTTGCGTTTATGACTTCATGTATTATTTAAATGTACTACGTGATATAGAGTAGTGTCTCTTATAAAATATATTGCAAAATGATTAATAAGTTGATGTTAATAATCCATAAAAAGAATTACTTAAGAATTAAAACATTTTTCGGTTAATTTATTTCTATGTCTTTAACTAAAAAAAATTTTATGATGTTTAGTAATTGAAATACCCTTAATACATATTTAAAAAAGTAATTGAATGCACAATATAAAAAGAAATTGGAAAGTAATTTTCTTTGTGTTAGAATTCTTATCAACAAGATTTAAAACTATACATGTTAAAGTTAAATTATTAATCAACTTCTGAATACAAATTCTGTCTTAATTAGTAGAATGTCTCTCTTCAGAATGTTATAATATACGTTTCTTCACATGAATGCCAGGTTTACTCATTTCATATAATATTATTGCTACTTTCTTATTATTCCATGTGATCTTTAAAATATTCCAAGTTCATTGGTTGTTTTCTCCACCAACCGAGCATAAAATGTATCTAAGATTACTGAAAATAATATTCCATTATTTGCAGCGCTTAATAAAATGCCGAAGTCGAGAAAAATGTTTAATTTATTTGCCAAGTGCGACTTCTTCGCATTTCTTTAAATGTTTTATAATAAATATCTTTATCATTCACAACTTTATAGTATTATACATTATAATTATTCCCAATAATTTATACAACAATTTGTTCAAAGCTATCAATAAATATAACACAAAATATTAATCAAATTGATACAAACATGAAAGTTAATATTACAAAGTTTTATTGTTTTAATACTTTTATTAAATAGAGAATTAATTGTTTTGAAAGACTTAAATAGTCGGCATACACTTGAATATTAATTATTATTTATTTTCTATATTTATTACACTTCATATAAAATTTTACATTTTTATATAACAATTATTATAGTAGTACAAAAGAAAATTATAATACTACAAAAAACTATTTTCTCTTCAGAATATTACACAAAAACTCAATTAGCAAAGTTATTTAACTTCTCTACATTTTCTGTTAGAACAAGATAACAAATTGTTCTTCCTACAATTTTACACTCAGATGATCTAAAGAGTTCTAAAATAAGATACCTAAGACTTACAGAATAAGATACTTCGGTGATAATAACAAAGGTTTTGACAAACAAGAAAAGAAAATACAGAAATTATATTAATAGGAAAGATTTTACTTTTATTATACCTGACTATAATATGATTTGCATAACATTATGGAAATGAATAGATTTACAAAGTCGATGGTTAATGAAATGCTTCTACCATTAACAATTTAATATGTAGCTATTAAAATATATTTAAAATTAGACTCTTTTATTGTTAAAAAGGTTAACTGACTGAAACTGCAGGGTTGAAAATTAAATTGGTATGCAAATGAGGTTTGTTCGTTCTGTTTATCTCGATACATCTGATCACTTAATCCATCTGTGCAGTAAAATAAGTAAATTCTCAAAGGTTGTCTGAAACAAACCGCTAGTTAGCGACAGTAAACTTTTTTTTTGAGGGAAGTCATCAACAAAGAAACATCTGTTTGTGCTTTAATTTATTTTATTTTTATTTTAACAGTATTTTTAAATTCAATTAATAATTCTATGTATATTTACACCTATAATTGAAGTGTATATAATACTTAATCATATATGAGTGTGTGTTTTCTTTGAAATTGCACCACACATACCTGCCTGTGATATAACCTTTCTGAAGAAACTAATCAAGAAAAGAAACTGATTAAGTGCACCTAAATAGTGAATATGGCAACCATCCAATCAATTGCTGAGGCACAGAAGTCATTGAGTTCACAACTCATGGCTCGAATGAACTCATGGCTGACTTTGAAAAACAGTTGGTTGTTAAAGTGGCAACTAGTCGTGATCCTGTTTCTCGTCTGAGTGAGGAATTCCATACATTTAAACAGCATGTTTGGGATATTTTATCAATTCTACAAAGTCAAGTTGAAGAAATTTTTAAATCTGTTGACGCTACTGAGACAAGACATTGCAATAAGTTTCTTTTATTGTCAGGTGTCCCTGAAAATCCTACTGAGGATATAAATGACTGTATAATATCCATCTTCCATGATAAATTAAAAATCAATAATATTGTATCTTCCTCTTTAAAACCTTGTAGCCGCTTAGGTAGAGTGTTGACAAACAATAAATGTAGACCTGTTTTAATTAAATTTAGTGATTTGCAAGCTAGGTCTTTAGTGTGGAGTAAGAAGTCTTATTTAAAAGGCTCTCCATATGTCTTGAGTGAATATTTGACAAGACATAGGCAGACTTTGTTTTTATCAGCTCGTAAGCATCTTGGCATGAGAAATGTGTGGACACACAATGGCAGTATTATCTTAAAGCTGCCAACTGGCCAACTGCAGAGGATCTTCAATCAAGATGAGTTAGATGCTGTAATGTTAGAATATCCTATTACACAATCAGAACCTGAAAAGACATCGCAAAATGTTCCAGTGTCAATATCCACTTCTGAGCCCAGTCGCACTAAAAGAGTTATTAGTAGTAAGAAGAAATAACGGTACATTTTATTTATGTTTTCCTTATCTAAAAGCTTCTAGTTTTACTTGTATTTCTATAGAATAATTTTATTTTTTACATCTGATATATTTATGAAACTTTTTTATTAACTTACAATCTTTACCAATTTATTTGAGTAATGAACTGAATTCACAAATACATCATTTTAATTATAGATTTTCATGCTTTAGAGTCTTCAAAAGTTTCTTATGATTGCTTTAATTTCAGTTTTAGAACCATTATGTATTTACTATGTAAGTTACAAATTGTATTTTCTCTCGTCTCCATTTCTCCTCAGTTTTGATTACCACTGTTATTATTTCTACGTAAAATGTGTGTTCCGGTTGTTTATTTTATAATTGATGTGCATGTTTAACTTTATTTATTATGATTCAGTTGACAGTTGACAGCTCGAACCTATAGATTTAAGAGAACAATTGTCATTGATGCGGTTTTTCCATAGACAATTGGTAATTACCGTTGTTTTTTTTTACCGAATTGTAATTTATTTGATTTTTTTTTATTGTCTTTTAATATTACTATTAGTTTATTTTATTATTATTTAAGTTATGCTGATTATTATTAATTTATATATATATTTTTTCTTTCCATCGTTTTAAATATTTTAAAAAAAATTGTAGTTTTTGATTAGATTTTACAATTTCACTATGGATATACGTTGAATATATTGTATCAAAATTTATTTTTACCTTGTGTAATTTTATATATTACTTTTAAATTTTTTTTTCTCTTTTTTTATATGGTTTTGTAGTTTTTTTTTATTTTATTTTTAATTAAACAAGCCCTTAATGTTGTTGCTGTTAACTGTGTGTTTTAAATAATTGCTATTCTGTTTATTTATTTTCCTTATTTCTTGTTATATTAGAAGTCAAAAGACTTTTATTCAATGGCAGGTTGTGTTGGTTTATTAGTATTATATTATTTATTTTGTTATTAGATTTACATTGTATTGTCGTATTGGTAAATATTTATACCTATTTATTTATATTTTATATAATATTGTTTTATTTATTTATATTACCACGCACTTACTATGTCTGATTGCGAGTCCTTCATTTCTGCATATGATTCAGATACCTACTTTTCGTTGGATTCTACGGATACTTCAACTCTATCTCTCATTGAAAAGTTGTCCTCTAAATTATCATCTCATCTTAATTCTTTTAATTGTTGCCACATCAACGCACAAAGCATACCTCAACACTATTCAGATCTACTTAACACCTTTTCTTACAACAAAATACATGCTATTCTTGTATCTGAAAGTTGGCTAAAACCTAACCTAAGCTCCGACGCGTATTCGTTGCCTGGTTTTCAGTTAATTCGTTGCGACCGTTCGGGCAAACGAGGTGTGTGGAGTCGCAATATATCTCAGATCTGATATACCTTTTAAAATTTTGTGTTCTTCATCAAGTTCGTATGCTGCTACGGCGGAATTTCTGTTTTTGGAAATAAACCTTAAAGGAGTCAAAGCTGTTCTCGGTGTTGTGTATTGTCCTCCTTCTACTAACTATTTTTCCAACTTAGAGTCAGCTCTCGAAATAGGAAGCTCAGAACATATACATCAGATAGTTATGGGTGACTTTAACACAAACCTATTATCAGATTCTACTTCTTCTCTAAAATTAAAATTTATTCTCAGTTCACACAGTTTAAATATCCTTCCTTTAAATGCTACTCATCTCAATCTTACGGTTCCCGACACCTGGATCGATCTGATTGCTACCTCTTGTTGTGACAAAGTTATAACACACGGTCAGTTATCAGCTCCTGAATTTTCTAATCATGATTTATTATTTCTCTGCTATAACCTTAAGTCTCCTAAACTTAAACACCCAGTGCTGCACTTGCGGAGTTTTTCAAAATTAAATATAGATTGGCTTTTAACTGATGCCTCTTTTGTCGACTGGGATGCCATTCATAGTATGACAGACATTGATAGCATGATTGTTGATTTAAATAAGAATATTTTGTGTCTCTATGACAAGCATTCACCTGTAAGAGCTGTTAAAATTAAACACTCACCATCGCCGTGGATTAACGAAGAGATACGATCAGCAATGCATAAACGCAACAAAGTTTTTCGTAAATTTAAGTTGGATCGGAGTAAAGTTAACTGGAGCCATTACAAAGCTGTCAGAAATCGTTGCAATCAGTGGGTAAGAGTTGCCAAACGGCAATTCATTCATAATAAAATATTAAGCTCTTCTGCAGCAGTTACATGGAAGTTTTTTGAAAAATTACGTGTTACTCATTCTACCAAAGTCTCTGGTCTCTCTTCTTTCTCATCCAACGAGTTAAATCGACATTTTTCTTCAGTCCCTACGTTTAACAATAATGTAAAATCGCAAACTATTTTATTTATATCTTCCTTGCAAAACTCTAAAACTGACTCATTTTCCTTTTCTTTAGTTTCGGAGGACGAAATTAAAAGAAATATGCTGTCAATTAAATCCAATGCTGTTGGCGATGACGATATTAGCCGATTTATGATTGTGACATTGCTGGATGTTATTCTGCCTTCCTTAACCCATATTATTAACTTTTCTTTATCTTACGGATTCTTTCCTAAAATCTGGAGAAGAACCCGTATCCTTCCAATACCGAAAGTTCCCAATCCCACGACTTGTAATGAATTCCTTCCTATTTCTATACTCCCATACCTATCAAAAGTTCTTGAAGCAATGGTCCAAAAACAACTCTCCAATTTTGTTTTGAAGAATAATCTTCTTAGCGATTTTCAGTCTGGCTTTCGTCCTGTCCATAGCACTTGCACAGCATTACTAAAAGTGAAGATATTAGAGATACGATGGACCATGGCCGTTTAACTGTGTTAATGTTAATGGATTTTTCGAACGCTTTTAACACTGTTGACCATGATATACTCATCGCACTTTTAATTCATTTAAACATTTCGTCCAAAGAGCTAAATTGGTTCTCCTCATACCTTCGGGATCGCCAGCAGGCTGTTTGCATTGACAATATTTTGTCTGATTGGTGCAACTTGGCAGCTGGAGTCCCGCAAGGTGGTATTCTCTCCCCACTTCTGTTTTCATTGTTCATTAATTTCATCACTATTAATCTTTCTTCCTCTTACCATCTGTATGCTGACGATCTGCAAATATATACTCATGCAAAGCTGGTGTGCATTGATTCTGCTACCTCTGCCATTAACAATGACCTGCAGCACATTCTTGTTTGGTGTTTAAAATTTGGTATTAAAGTAAATCCTAATAAATGTCAGGCAATTGTTATTGGTAGCAAACATGGGCTCTCTAAGTTTGATAGTTGTAATACGCCACCAGTTATTTATAACAATATTATAATACCTTTCACGCCTTCAGTAAAAAACCTAGGTCTTTATATTGACAACACGCTTAGTTGGAACGTCCACATAGTCGAATTATGCCGAAAAGTAACGTATTCACTACAATCTCTTTATCGGCATAAACACTTTTTACCCATTCGGACCAAAACTCTGTTAGTGCAGACCCTAATCCTTCCGCTCATTGACTACGCTGATGTATGCTGCTCTAATATCTCAGAATCTAATTTAGATAAATTGGATCGTCTTCTTAACAGTTCCATTCGTTTCATATTTAATCTCCGAAAATTTGACCACATCTCTCAGTACCGCTCTAAGCTTAAATGGCTACCTATCCGCGAAAGAAGACGATCCAGAACTTTATGTCAGCTTTTCTCTATCCTGAATGATCCAGCTTCTCCTCGATACTTGAAATGTAAATTTCAGCTACTGAGGTCAACTCACGGTTTACATCTTCGGTCAGATTCTAATCTTAGCTTATTTGTACCTTCACACTATACTGGTTATCTTTCTAACTCTTTCACAGTACACGCTATTAAACTCTGGAACGGTCTGATGTGCTTCGACGTGCCCCGAATAAACTTGTGTTCAAAAAACGTATCCGTAGATATCTTCACCAGAAATGACTTAACGATTCTTCTAACTTTTCATAATTATTTTTGCGTAGTGATATTTATACCAATATTTATCTTTTGGCATAATATTATCCTTATTTTTATATATTCATCATCGTCTTACTATCGCCCTTTGCATGTATGTATGTATGTATATGTATGTATCTTTTTATATATTTAATATATTTATACGTATTCATATAATATATTTATATGTAGTATGTAGTATTTATATATATTTATATATGTATCCATTTGTGTATTAATGGATATAAACATAAGTTGTGTGTATTTGTCTGATAGTTTTTGATAAAATAAATAAATAAACAACGATGAATATTAAACAAGTGATAAATATAGTGACTTAATAACAACACAATTTTTTGGAACTAACATGTAAATAACAATAAAACCAAAATGAAAAGATCTCACTAACACAATTATATGATTTTGATCTCAGAATGGTTTAAAATCTCATAAATATAAAATTATTATTATTACATATACTTACAAGTACTATTACTAGGTGTTATATAATAGCGATGATATCATTAACTATATTTTAATTTATAATAATCATACCCATAGTTAATGTTAAATATTTTTCTCTAAATAATTTCAATATTTACTTCAATATTTTTGTATAAAAATATCTCCCTATGGACCATCATACAATTATACAACTTAAAGCTCCAGTAAAACATACTCGTATGAAAGCTCTTCCTGATATTCGTATTTTATTTCACCTTTGAATAGTCCTGGTTTGAAATATATGAGAAAGCAAAAGAGCAAAGTTAGATTAAAATCGATTAATTAATTTCTCAGTGAATAGTGATCCCATGTTAATTAAAATATTCAAACAAATCATACAAAATATGTGAACTGTTAATTCTATATTACAATAGGAAATAACATTTACTTGTGAAATTATATTGAATCAGTATTTGTAGCAACTCACTTTAAAGGAGAAAACAAAATTCACGTATAATTTTACTTTACAACCACGACTTTCTAAGAGTGTACCGCGTACCCAAGCACTGTATTATCTCTATAACTTACGTTCTTCTCGATCGGTGGATTTAGTTTTCTAATGAATGTATAATTTTTAATTAAGTAAAATCGAGTTCAACAAATTTAAATACATTGCTTTTATTGTTTACATGAAGCCGTGATCTGTCACCGTCTTTTATATTGAAAGATTTCAATAAAAAAACAGTGACGGTGACAGTCTCTTCGAGTTAACAGGAAGCCAACATAATATGCAATGAAAAACATTAGTTTTATAAAATGATTTATCATGCACTTTTAGGATGGTTATTCACTAAATCTTTTAAAATGTACACAAATAATTAATCGACAACACGATTAGCTACTGATGATGAAATAACTTAATAAAAGTTTAAGAGTATAATTTATTACAGTATTTATAAAAATACAATAAAAATTTTATTAAAATAAGAAAACAGATTTTTTTTCATTACCTTCTAGAATGTATTTATTATTTATTATTAACATTAATGGGACATTCATACTTTGTTTCAAATTTAAATGTTTAAAATATAAATATTTCGAAAAACACGCATGGCTGTGCATGGCTAAACTTTAACTTAATAGATATCAATAAACACATTCAATTATAATACTTACATAGATATAACATATAAGCAATGAACAGATTACCTCTGTATAATATTTGAGTAAAATTTCAGTTGCATTAACCTACTATTCATGATTTCGTAATTAACGTCATACCGAATACCAATATCCAGGAGTCTCCCGGGAACAGCGACCAAGTAGTAACGGCAGAGTACAGATAAACGATTTGAACATTTTCACGAAGTGTTATATAGAGGTAATCTAATTTCCCAGCTCTCCAAGGAGCTCTTAGTTAAGAAAAACATGGAAATAATGACCTTTCAATAAAAACAGTTAGTTTTTAATTATAAGTTAATTCTTATATCGTTAATTTTCAACAAATGTATTGTAGCCGGTACGTTCCCAGATTTTATATAAATATTCTAAAACAAATGACAGATTTGTTAATAGCAATAAATTCATGCATAGTGAACAATATGGTTTCGTCAAAGGTAAGGCCACAGCTGATGTGGTCACGCTTCTTGAACACATTTACGACGTATGAGGGAAGTCACAGAATGCAATCAAGGTGTTTTGCAATTTATCCAAAGCCTTTGATTGACTATCGAACATTACTATTCAAACTTAACCATTATGAAGTGCATATTTCTGCGCTTGATCTTATTGATTCTAATCTGTTGATGTAAATATTTTAAATCGCCTGGTTCACATCTAATGATGGGTGTTCTTGACCTCTTTATATTTTTACTTAATATTAATGACTTGCCTTTTTATGTAAAAGGACTATATGACATTGTACTTTTTGTTGATGTTAAGTTGCTTATTTCTTAAATTAAAAATAATAGGACATTTTTTTACGAATTAAACAGTGCTCTGTCTTTTTTTATCTTAAATGCGAAGCGAAACTACAGGCATAGAGTTTATGTTTTCTAATATAAAAAAATCAAAATAACATGTTCCTTAACAAGTTCCTTAAGTTTTACAACGGGTTGACATCCAACTCATCTTTCGATAATTTAGCTCGGCCTAGATCATAAAATTTAGCAAGATATTTTAGACCTTCTTCTTAGTTTTTTAATCTAAAATCAAAAGCATGATATCAAATAAATCCTATTATAACCAAATTAACAGACCAGATAATAACCAAATAAGAAAAATCCATTTACCAAAAAACGAAATAAAAACATATATTTTTTTAAAGGAATCTTAAGTTTTCAAATAGAAGACTCATTTAGAAATTTTGAAATTTCTTAATAAGCAAGCGAGCTTCTTAGCTTTCCTTACGATATACATATATTAATAGTTAAATATTTTTTTAGGTTTACAGGATATGAAATAGATTATTTTAATGTTAATATTTTTTTCTGTGGTCTTGTTTCACTGTTTTGTTACTCTATTACAGTAAATTTATTCTAGTTTAATAGTATATTCATGTCCTGATACTTAATCTAGAACAATGTACCTAACATTTTATGTTAAATACAAATGTCCTTACAATGTTATTTATCGTAGAGTAGGCCATAAACCAGAGGGACTTACATTCATTACTTGATAAATAAAGTAAGAACTTCTTTATGCACAGAATTTATCAAGATAATGGACGCATAATGTAATGGTGAAATATATACAAATACAAGGAATATAAAACATTATATTAGTGCTTAGAAATTTTAGCATTGTATATCCTATTACTGATGGTCAATTTATATAAATAAGTAAACTTTGCTCCAAAAGAAATAGTTAAGGTACATAACGTTATTACAGAATCAATATCTAAAAATGATTTCGTTATATAAAGTATAAATCTATATCTACATAAATAATAAGCTAATTTTAATAAGTATTTGCTTATCATATTGAGACTTTTTTTTAATAATACTTAATTTTACAGTTTACTAATAAAATTAAAATATATTTATAAATTATGAACATACATTTAATTTTAAGCACATATAAGTTGGGATCATCGGATAGGACCGATCAGTGAGTACCTTGTCTGAAAAAACTCTTATCGAATCAACGGAAGTATGTGAAATTAGATTTGATTAATTATAAGTAAGTGATTAATCGATCCTTTCATGAAAATTAAACATCGTTATCCTGGCATGTTACCGCAGCTGGTATAATTAATTGGATTGAAACTTACAATGATGTTAATGAAACACCTCGCGACAAATGAACTGTTATCTGTAGTTATATTATTAAAAACTAATAAAAGAGAACATGGCCGACCAACATTTTTTAGTGTGACAGTGGAGATAACGATACGAAATATTAAAGTAGGCTTTAATTATTGACTTTTAACTACGTTCAGTGGTTATTACTTGTCGTTATCTTTCAACATTATAATATTTAGAAGAGTCGTTAGATCATATATAGACTCGTTTCAAACGGCGACAAGGCTTTTAAGATCGTATTAATGGAATCAGAATTTTGTTTTATGCTAAATTTTTATGCAAATTTACAGTATTCATTCTCTATTTAATAACAATTCAAATTAAACATGGCCAAAGATAAATAATTTACAAGCATGGCTCACGACAAAGTCTTATTAAATCAAAAAAAAAACAAAGTGTATTACCATTATTTAAAATAACTTAATAAAAGGCAAAACGGGGTGAATATTAAGTGCAACACGATTGCATTCCTTCAGCTGTAAATTGTGGATTCAGGAATATCCCCCGACTCCAATATAATACCGATGTCATTGAGAAAATATTTAATTTTATCTACAGATGCGGCTTCTTCGCATTCTGTAAGCATTTTATTTTAGAATCCACTGTTACTGACATTTTTAACATAACAATACATAAACCAAAAGTGCCTTATTTCATATACACGTAACAGAGTAACCGATGTCTTTTATATACATCTTGAATTTATATTCCACAGACTACAATTCTTATGTATCATTCACACAATAGTGTTAATAGCGTATAATACATTTTATTCATATAATATATAAATTGATTAACATTTTTAATAATAGTTTATTTTTAAGTTGTAAAAATTGGGAAGGGAGTTTTACTTACGAATATGTTCTGTACCTCTCTTTGTGAAATTAGCCTCGTATTATTCAATTCAAAATACCAAGACAAGTATAATAATAGTTAATTAAAGATATACAGTTATTGTTTGTATTCAGGAGACGTGCTGTTTGCAATATCGCAGTGATTAAATTCCGACTATCAACGCCATATATAACTTGTCATATCTTGTCTTTCATAAAACTTTAATAAAATAACTTTTATACTATTCTTCTCTCTAGCACAGGCTGATTGTAAAAATAATATAAATAATATACCTCATACATTTTGATGATTGCATTCAACATTTACTAAAATTATTCTCAATATGTGTAAGTATGTAATTACATACGAGTACATTCTTATATTGTAATTATTAAATTGCATTTTTATTTATAAATAATAAAAAGGTTATTTTATCCTACTTGGTGTTAACTATTTATAAATTAGTAAAGTAATATTGTGACAAGTATTTAAAACTATAATTTTGTACTTGAATTGAAGTAACATTATTTTTGTAATGTATTGATAAAGTAATATACTCTAAAATGCATTTAAAAAAGTAGATAAGAAAGAAAGTAAGTTTAAATTGTCTTTAACCTTAATATAATAAGAATATTACTTTAAGGGCACGGTGGTTCAGTAAACAGAGTGACGCGACAGTATCTTAAGAGTCATAGGTTCAAATGGTTGTTATGATAATTATTGAATGTTATTTTAAACGTTCCTAACTATAATATCATTAGTATAACATTATTTCAATAAATATGTATTCAAAGTGGATGGTTTATCTGATGTTTCAATATATAGTTAGCAAAATATATGCCATAATATACAATATTTTTTTTCAATAAGCTTAACTGACTGTAACTACAAAATTGCAATTTAAATTGTTATGCAAATGTCTTTTGTTCGTTCTGTTTATCTCGATGCATCTGATCACTTAATTCGTCTGTGCGGTAAACAATGATGAATATCTAAAAAGCGGTAAATATTGTTTACTGGAATTCTGAAGCTTATTCAGATATTTTTAAACATTCAGGAGCTTAACATAATATAGTTATAAATACAAATAGGCATTTACGTGTACTTTTGATTCGTCAATTATTACAATAAAAAAGGCCAGTGCAGTCAGTCCGTGAGTAAGCTACCACCGACTCGGGATGCTGTCCTGTTAAGAAGAGCCGGCCCAAAATTCAATAGTTGCTCTTTTTAAAAAAAAAAAAAAACGTTTTGCTTCCCTTAGACATTATTCTATTTGAGTTTCATACGCTAACTGTAGAATGAATCCCACTTCATTGTGAATGAACTAGACCCATCGATCAGAGAAACGGTAAGTGAACCATGTAGTAGTACCGCGTCCTTAATCTAAATTCCAAAACACATTCGCACGTCGCAGAATTGATAATATTATCGCAGTAGACTTCAGAAGTAGATTGCAACAGATGTGCTCCTTTTGTCACACTATTGTGTTGTCTCATTTAATTCGTAAGTATTGTGTCAACTTCCAACAATTTACTACTATTTTTAGTAGGCGATATGGTCATCTTAAAATCGCTCGCTTTGCATAATTTGGCTCACTTTGCTCTCGGCTGAAAACCGCCAAGCACCGTAAGCGAAGCAAATTATTTTTTTTTGTAATTTGATTGGAGCGTAACGGTCAGTTTAACGTCAATTTGTTACAAGCTAGCATTTACTGGACGTCATGATTATTTATTAACTTCTAGTACTTAGTACTAGACTCAGAACTTAGTTCGACAATAATCAGGAAACTGCAAGCACTTAACGAGTTTATGGCTCTATCCAATAATACTAAATATTAACTAGTTATCATAATCGTATCGACCACATATTATTATAAAATTTACACGCAATAGACGAATCCGAATAATAAGAAGAAATCAAAACGATATAGAAAAACGAAACACAGACGACAAAAATACACAAAAATACAACGATGTTACTGTCTCAAATATCCGATTTTTGACCTCAAAATGGTTTAAAATCTTAAATACTACTAGGAGTATGTATAAAACAGTGATGATATCGTTAATTGTAGTAGTATTTTTAGTTTTTATCTATAACACACCCATAGTAAATATTTTTATTATTAAATCATTTCCAAATCTACTTTCATTTTTTGTATGAAAATATCTATGAACTACCATAATATTTTACAACTTCGATAAGGCTTCGGTATATATGTTAGGCCCAAAGACCGAAAACGCTCAGTGGACGGAAAAAACGGCCACAACGCGTTCTGGCTGTCTTCAAATGCACAGAACGCGTTTTGGCTGCTATTAAACGCTCGCAACGCGTTCTGGTAATTGTCGAACGGCCAGAACGCGTTTTGACATTCGTCAAGCGCTCAGAACGCTATCTTAATGTTTGAGTCGTATTATGTTCCACTCTCTATGTGCGTACAATAAGATTCATTTTGTACTTATAAAACAATTTCATTTTGTACTTATAAATCAATTTTGATTATTATTCTACACACATAAGTTATTTCGAGGTACAAAATATACTTATATTTATGATCTTTTCACTTAATTTTAAATAATTGAATCTTCTACGACTACAAATAAATATAAAGGACGTATGTTTTTTATTACATCAAAACATTACTTATTTTTACTAATACTGCTTGAATGACATTTCGAGTTATATTTTACATTCAAATTTCGATAAGTGCATTTCTTATCAGTACAATATCGTTTACACTTACAATAAACAAAACCTTATTTGCTTCCTGAAGATAGAGTTGAAGCTAATCGTAAAGAAATAGTTTTTCTGCGGATACCTCACTTTCTTTAACAAAGTTACTGTCGGAAATTGTAGATTCATTGCGGGCATAAAGACGTTCGAGAGTACCATTTTTTGTACCTAATTTGTAAAGACCGGAGGAACCTGAGTGGCAACTGCTAGCACGTTTCTGGGAGCTAATCGTCCGCGATCAACATCGGGAACTCTTACGACAACACTAGTTCCGATTTCAGCTGGTGAAAATTTTGAATCGGACAATGCTACCATTTTCTCTGCTTGTTTTTGTAAATTCTTTTTTGCATTGCTTTGTTCCTTACGAATATAACTTTTTCTTCTATTCATAATAGAACTTTTCCTTCTACTTGTGTCTTCGACGTTTTCCTTGTTCTCGCTGCAATCCTCAAAAATTGTTTTCACTTCATCGTAAAAAATTTATTTCTCTGATTTATCAGTAATTTTAACGAAAGTTAAACTTTTCAATTGAGTTTAATAAGTTGCTTGGTCAACGACAAACTGATCTTGTCTTTGCACTGACGAGAATTGTACAGATTTTTCATGAACTCAAGTTCGTTGTTATATACTCAAAAGCAATACCCCCCCTTGGTGTCATTGGATGTAATTAAATTGGAATATTGTCGAAAAAATATCCCTAGACAATAGTATCATTTTGGAAATAATTGAAACAAAAGTTTGTATGTAGTCATCGGTACGTGCATTGTTCTGAATTTGCTGAAAAGATCATACTAATTACAGAGGATCATAGAATAAAATTTATAACTATTGCCAATAACGGTAGGTCTCTATTGTTCAAAATTAGTTGAAAAAATCCCAAAATAACAAAAGGTTTTTAATAACTTTTCCTATTCAATTTTTCATTCATTCATATTTTATATACTCTGCAATATAAGTGTATATGTAGTGTAAATTTCTTCCTAGAACTAAAGAACAATAATTGATAATTAACCAAAAGATCATAAATTTAAGTTTATTCCGTACTGCACAAGAAGTAAAATGCGTGGAACAATAATCAAGATTCATTTGTTTTATAAGTATAAAATTAATCTTATTGTACGCAGGTAGAGAGTGGCAAGCATTAAGATCGCGTTCTGAGCGCTTGACGGATGACAAAACGCGTTCTGGCCGTTCGACAATTACCAGAACGCGTTGCGAGCGTTTAATAGCAGCCAAAAAGCGTTCTGCGCATTTGAAGACAGCCAGAACGCGATGTGGCCGTTTTTTCCGTCCACTGAGCGTTTTCGGTCTTCGGGCCTAACATATACATAAAGGCCCTTTTTGGTATTCGTATTTTACTCCAGCTATGAATGGACCTCGTTTGTAATATATGATAAAGTTTCTTCTCGTGCAAATAAGAATATATATCGATTATTGATTTTTTTCTCAGTAAATAATGATTTTATCGTAATATTCACACATATCATAAGGTATACGTGAACTCAATTTTTTATGTTACAATAGATAATATCTTCTGATTCTGAAATTACACTTTATCAGTAGTATTACAATTTTTATGTATTTGCATTACTAATTGTAACAACTCACTTTACTATAAAAAAGAAACATCCGTAAAATTTTACTTTTATAATCGCTACCTTCTAAAAGTTTACCGCATACAGCACTTTAGTATCACATGTATAAGTTATGTCAATATGACGGATTTATATTACTCGATAATGCTTTTACGATAAACTTGATCAGTGAAATTTGGTTTGTAATAATATAATAAATTTCATAATTAATATAAGTTTTACCATAAAATATTCCAAATTATAAAAATACTCATTACATAAAGAATATGATGTTGCCGGAAATCGATATTCGTCTAACTTCTGTTATGAAGTTCTACGTATATGTGAATGAAATAGCAATAGATTTGTTTTGCTAATAAAAGTATAATTAAAGTAAGTTTATGTGTATAATTAAATATTACAACCATTACTAACGGTAATGGTTTTTATAAATTAGCCTTAAAACTATATTTATATAGATACATATACAATTGGGGGTGATGGCTGACCCTTGCGTTATGCTCGTGAACGGGTGCTGCTTGTGGTGACTGGTTGTATTGCTAGCCACGGATTTCCATTTTCTCATTATTAATTGTTATTATGACGGCTTATCGAATTGATTGCGATGGTTCTAGTCGTTCGTACATTGCTTACTAAATATATTGACGTTTGTGAAACAGTGATCACAGTAAAAACAAAAAAACCCGGCTGAGTTTGTTGTGTGGTTCTTCTCAGACCAGGGCGCGTTTGGACCCCTCGTAGCCTCATTTTAAGTTGGAAAGTGTCTTTACAGAAGGGCTTATTTTAATACATACGATATCAAAATAGGCCCTCCTGTCACTTCCATTTGACGTACACAAGTGATCACTGGTATGGATTCAAAGTGGAAAATATATAAATAAATAAATAAATTATAAGTTTTAAAATAACTGAAATGTCCTTCGTCGTTTCTTCAAAAATAATAAATTTATAATTTATTATTTTCATATTTCTCCGCCTCAGTTTCAAAATGAAATATAAACACTACAATCAGCTAACTTTTTTATATTGTAATGTATTCATTTTTTAATTTATTTACTTTCATAAAAATGATCCATTTTGGCTTCCTTTCTAAATGGAAACTGCATTTTAAGTTCAAACTTCTAAATATAGTATACTTTCCCTAAGTTTTTGCTTACAAAACGTTATAAAAACGATTAAACTACCAAAAAATATAAAAATAAAAACACATAATTTTAAAAGGTATCTTATGTCTTCGTAAAGAAGGTTCATTTTGGAATTTTCTTAATGATTAAAAGAGTATATTAATAGTTAAATATTCTTTTATGTTTACAGGACTTTAATTTGATTGTTTTAATTCTGTTTGCAATTTTTGTTTTGTATCACTGTCTTGTTGTACATTTTATATATTACATTTAAAAACATTATCTATTATATAAAAATGAATCGCAAAATGTGTTGGTAAGCGCACAACTCAACAACGCATGGACCAATCTTAACAATTCTTTTTTTTTAATATTCCTTGAAGCCCAAGGATGGTTCTTACGGCGAGAAAAAATCGAATAATTTCCAGGAAAACCCTAAAAGAGCCTTTTTCTTTTTCCTATACAAATATTTTCTAACTAACTATTCAATTCTATTTAATCGAAATTGAGTCTAGTTTTAAATAAAAACATTATTCTCTGTGTGTCTGTTGAAATTATTGTTTATGTGCATGAATGTGTGCATAAATTCATTTAATTACTTTTGCACAGTAATCGTAATGAAAAAGTATCATAAAAATGAATGATTAAATAAAGTTAACTTAATTATCTTAATCCTAATAATTGTCACGTGATGCTATAATGCTGTGATGATCATACTTGTTTCGATTTTAAATGTATAAAAAAGATCTTATATTATATTGACACACAGAAAAAGTAATGTAAGGGTTACTTGATTACTTTAACAAGGGATATAATATTTTCCATAGAATTTTTGAAATTTGGCTTATAATTCATATTACCGATTGTTGTACTTATAATATACACATTATTATTTCATATATTCAAATTAAAAACTTAATTAAAAATTCGTTCGTATTATCGTTATTCGTTATTCGTTCGTATTAAATTCTTGTTCAAATTGTTTTGTAAATAAAGGTAACAAATATTTTATAAAATTGGTTGCAGTGAAAATAACATGTTAAAATATAATAAATAAGTTGATATTTAAGATTAATTGATACTCATTTAGTATAATTAACATCCACAAAAAGTTAAAAAAAGGTTTTATAAAGCAAAAAGTCGATTTGATGTATTTTATTTGGCATTTTATATATTTATTTTATAATAATTTTACAATTTTGAACATATTAAAAATATTTTCTTAAATGCAATTAATAACAATATAAAATGAAATGTGAAATAATATCACATATGCTTTTACGAGTATAAAAACTTTTAATAAAATCTTAGATTTATTCCAGATTTATTCCTTTCTTCTTATGTTTCTTTCCGGTTTCAGAGTGATATCTGCATGAGTATTTAGTATTTAGTACAGGTATTCAGTTATTTAGGAAGGAATAGTAAAATAGTTATATAATGTAAAAGTTAAATCTCTGACCATAAACTCTATGCTTTGTTGATACCCGGTATTGTGAAATTCCTTATTATTTTTTTATTCATCCATTATTTAATATAATATATTTTTCCAACAGTAAAATATCCAATGGAAAAATATTATCTAATAATACTAAAAAAGTTTATCTTTACCATTATATTTCGTAGCGCCTCATAAAGTACCGACGCCTTCAAGAAATATATCTAATATAATTACAAATTGCGACTTCTTCAAATTCCTTGAAATATTGAAAATAATATATAATTAATTATTAGTTTTCTCCGTCCATTTAAGTATATTTTTTTCTTTACACAATAGCCGACTGACTAGTGACTTATTTTTACTTGGAATGTAATTATATATTATAGGTTTCATTCTGATACTTAACAAAAAAATATGTATTTATTTTCAAATGAATACAGACTTAAATTAACTTTTAATCAATCTAAATATATAAAATTATAAGTTTCTGTTGCCTTGAAAATGAAACTACTATACAAACTTACACCCCTAAATATCTCTCGACACCTCCCTTTGTCTGAATCTCGGGATTTATAAGTTATTTAAGATTTTGCCCATCTTTGTTAAATTTTAAATAATTTACAAAATATTGTATAAGTTGTGAAATTTCTTCACAATTTTTACATGAAAGAATATTAAAAATCCATCCATCCCACCTCATAATCTGCCAAGTTCATAATAATTATGGTAGAATATTGACACAAGATTGCTGTTGTAGTAAGAACAAATATAATTTTTGAAACTAAACTCTGAAGTTTCTTTTCATAATACATATATGCATTATTTCAATGTTATTCATAAATTTAGAAAACTAGAAAGACATTTTGTTTATATAACTTTGTACAATCTTGGATTGTCACGAGTAAAGCTGACTCAAAGTTTGGAAAATAAATTTAAGTTGTTGTAAGCCAACTTGCAATAACAAGTTGGAAGGAAAATGCAAAAAACACAACAGATATGTAAAAGTGTGAATTACCATTTTCAGGTCAAATTTTCTGTTTTTAATTCAAATAGTTCAATATTACTTAAACAAACCTGAACGTAAATAATTTTAAATCTGTAGAGATATATAATTTTAATCTGATTGGTTGACTATCAAGGAATAGCAAACACATTCAGTGCCACGGATAATACAAACTACAAAATGAACGTGACGCACGGTTGGGTCCGAGTGAGTGGCACTGTTAGTTTCGCCCTGCCCCACTCGAATCACACTTTTACGTGCACTAGAAGTTTGGTCTGCTCTCTAAGGTAATAAAAAGCGAATATAATATTTTCACAACATTAAATATTTTGCTTTTAAATAATTGAATATGGTCTTTGCAACTATGTCTTAACTTCATCATAAGCGTTTCATTATCCCTTTGAGTTTTTGTAATAGTATTTATAATATTACAGTGTTTATCAACCACTTTTAATTAATTATAGTATATTATGAAATAAAATATAAATTTTTATATAAATACAATTTCGGTTATACGTACTCTGACCAGAATAACACCCACTCAAAGAAGATCAGCATGTAGTATCTTAACCAATTAAATTAACTTTTATCGAATCAAACAAATTTGATTATACGTAATACTATATATAGTTTTTATTAACCGTTTTTAAATCGTTGACAAATATGTGTAGGCAACACGCGAATTTTAACTGTAGAATTATAATATTAAATCTTTTTGAAAATTTCACCCCGTTATATTTCACGTTACAAATAATTAAAAACAAATACATTTATAATCTTGTTCTCATTGTCTTTTGTATTCAAAAAACGTGCTTTAATAATAAGAGTTTATTTTATAGCTATGTCTATATGGACTAACTAACATATTTTTCTGCACTTGGAACTTAGGGTAATAGTTAATAGGCTAAACAATATTTGTCTTACATACGAGTTTATAAATATATCCTGAATTGATAAATTTATAATTTCAAATAATTTATACACCAAATTTGATTCTGTCCATAAATAATAACGCGATATTAATTTATTATAAACAATAAGCATTACTTGAATATTATATAATATTTTGTGAAACTATTCTAGAAAGTGCAAAGCTTCATTTCAGCTGCTTCGACGTTGCAATGGTCGGATTAAGAAAACATTCACAGCTTTGTTATTATAGGAATCATATATTGATTTTATTTTAATTATTAATTTTCAAATGAGTTATGAAATCTCTATTAATTGAATAGCAGTAAAGAAGTTATATATTTTAATAAGTTTATTATTATTTTACCTTCTATGTAAATTATTTTATTATTTCGTATAATAAATATTATAATTTCAAATTCTTGTTCATAGTTTGAAAAACAAACATTTTTCTCTCAATAATATTATACGAAGAAAGCAATTTTTGAAATACATTTTTAAACTATGAACTCACATCTTTTGTTATTTTCGTAGTCAAATTTATGTAAAAAGTTCTTAGTAAGTACTAAGGTGATGTCAAGAAAACTTTGGAAAAGTAAAAGAAAAGAAGAGAAAATAAGTAATAGATTTTTTTATATTGTACAACTTTATTTTTATTAACGTTATATCAGAAACGGATTTTCAAAGGTGTTAGGTTTCTTAATTGAGCTGAAAAGAGTAAAGTGTACTCTTTGTTTATTATTATTATTTGGAATGTTTTTAAAAAAATGTTATCTATTTATAAATCTCGTATAGGTCTAGCTACCTCATCGCACTTATACCTACGTACCTTAACTCTTGGCTGACAACCGACTTAGATTTTTTTTTGCAATGGTGAATGGTTGTCGGTTAATGGTCAGATTAACGTTACTTTTTTGTAATATAGTATCTATTACACTTCAACATCACTTGCAGAATCTAGTTAAAGAATTAAAGGCAAAATCCTAGCGCTTGTACACTTTTTAATTATTTCACTGCGAAGAAAAGAGATGGAAATAGAAAACGAAAAAGGCGCTGAGAAGAATTTGAAAATGCGAGACTGCAAGATTAAAATGTTTTGTTTGAAAACACAAACGTAAAACGCCATGCTCCTCAAATTTCATAATATAATTAAGAGTATCAAAAAAAAAATTCTGGTTTTATTTGAGCTTGGTTCAAATTCTATGAAAAAAGTTTATTTATTCTAATGTAAATGAGCAGACTGAAATATATATTTTTTGAAAGTGTATTTTAGTTTCTATCTTAATTTCAAGTTATAAAGTGAATTAACATCATTTTTGAGCGAAGCGAACGAAGTGAGCGGAGCGTTTTACTGGAGACTTTTTGCATTCTTTGTCACGAATTGGCTCAAAAACTACTTGACGGAAAATTATGAAACTTTGCAATCAAAAAGACACATATTAGGTGATGGTTTTTAAAAAAAAATATATTTGAAAAATGACCAAAAAAAAATTTTTTTTGAATATCTTGTCAAAAACTGATATTCCATTGAAGGCAATGGGAAACGATGAGTCAATACACTCGGCTCGCTTCGCTCAATATGCAAACGGTACGCGAGATTTCGCGAGCGCAGCGAGTCGAAATTGAGGGTTTGTTGGCGCCCCTAGTATTTTAAAGTAGATATCGTCTGCTTGTGAAATAGAAACTTAGTGTATCAGTAAGATAAGAAGCATTTGCATTACAGATTGTGGGAAACGCCAACTACTCACCTTACCATGAGTGAAACTCGAAACCAAATTTTGTGTTAATAGAAATTTCAGTTTGCTTAAGTATTAGGTGCAATTAACAGTTAAGAAGGCACAATTTTCAAACTTTAACAAAACTAAAAGACATTTTCTAATAGTTAAAAAATATTATTCAATCTGATTTGAAATATGATATTCGTTTTTAAACTTCTTAAATAATTTTTGACTACAGGCTTAACGGGTACAGGGTTAGAGCTCGTTGTTAGGCAGAGATACGTTAACTCTCCGAAAATGTTTACTACTGCACTAGAAGATGAAGAATATAAAATGTATAATAAAGAAGACATGAGTACAACGCCCTGTAATCTCAGTAGGGTCTCCCGAGAAGCAGGCCTTAAAATCAACAAGAACAAAACGAAACTGATGTATAATGATCATGTAGTGCCTACTCAAGGAATTATTGGAGTTGCTACGATTACAGTTGTAGACCATTACATATACTGCGAGATCAAATAAAAACCAGGAGATCCGCTGAAGAGACAAGATCACTAACAATTCTCGAAGAATAGAATTGAATTACTCATCTAAATGGCAGTGGGCACATGTCTCGTGCAACCGATGACCGATGGTTCTCTAGTGGTGACCACGAGCCGGTAGACGTGAGGTGGCTAGGCACCGCACTAGATGAACCGATGACATAATCAAGATCGCGAGAAGTTGCTGGATGCGGGTAGTGCAAGACCGTACTGTTTTATTATACATATAATTTAAAAAACATATCCAAACAATTCCTATTATTAAAAGAAAATTATTAACAAAATGCCATGAATCAGTGCTTGATACGATGTAATGCCGTTGTCGAATGTTAACAAGTTATTTACTGAAATGTTCGATCGTCCCGTAATTCAGTTTTACATACTATTATTGTAGCAATGATTGTAGCAATATATTCCAAATTTTTGAAATTTTAAACGTTTTTAGCTTACAGTGTATGCCTGAGTTGGGGCAATACAATGTATAATGAAATATATTTCATTTTAATCTAAAACAAAGCGTATTATTTGAAATGATTGCTATATCTCGGCCACTATGTCCGTTCCATCCTCCTTGTATTTGGAACGGTTCTATTTAATATAAATTCCATATAGATACCTTACGTATAGACGTATCTAGCGTGATACATAGGTATCACGCTAGATATAATAATTGTTCACGATATTATAATAAAAACGATCTGTTCTGACTATCCATTTTGCTCACTTTTTAATGGAGACGTTCCTTAAAAATACAAAAGTAGTAATTTAAATTATGAACTTTGAATTTTAATAATAAATTAATAAAATAGACCTAAGTAATCAAAATGAAGCATTTGTATATAGTTTATAAATTATATACCAAATTCTGTCAATAATATATTGTAAAATATTTTAACTTTCACTGCTTTAAATCTATAAGTTATGAATTTCACCTTAATTTTTTAACGCTTAATGTTATTTCACTATTTGTAATGTGCTTTTAAAATAATTAATTATTCTCTATTTTTTATTGTAGATTAAATATTTAGAAAAGTATTAATTTAAGTAAGTATTGAGAATACTTACTTTTACAGTTTAAATTTGAATGAATGTGTAACTGTAAAATAACATATAATTGTATAACTTAATGATTTTATACAAGTATCCTGGAATTGTGGATATCCTCGGGTGATCGAGTGTTACTTGGGGTTTAGAATTACATTTACAAATATTTATGGGCAGTGATTTTATCTGATTTACTCCCACCCTTAGTAATAATGTGTCTATGTAAATAAATATTCTTAAATTATATCAAGTAAGTGCATGAAATCTTAATATTTGATATGGATATTATGGTAAATCAGTTACACATACTGCAAATTACCTACAATACCTGTACATCAAGTAGTCATTATAAATATTTAAGAAAAAAATCATAAAATTTTCTTCAGTTCATCTTACTAATAGTATATTAATTTATTTAATCAAAAATCCAAATTTTATTGAATTAACTACTTCATGCAATACAATTCATTAGTAAATTACGATATATGTACGATAAATGCAATTTATTTTTTAAAACTGACATAATTTAAACGGAATATTTAAGCTATTGAGTAACATTTTAATTTAAAGCTCTTTATTTTGCAACAGAGATATCTCATTCGAAAGCCTTTTTATTCAAAGAGCATTAACGATCATTAAAACCTAAAGGGCCTCGGTATCATCAAATAAAATATTTATACTTTTACTGTATTTGTAATTTTGTAGTACCTAGACAAGCATACACTGGTCTTTTTTATTTGCATTTTATTTCATTATATTTTTTTGAAGAAGAGTAAAATAAATAACTGAGGTAATATTGTTAAATTATTTTGACTTAATAAGGATTGGAGGCAAAAATATTTTTAAATATTATACAAAAAGTAGGAGCTAAAGTATTTTGTAATATTAGATTCAATATAATAATCATTTTAATTTGTCTTTTTTTGAAGCATCAAAATTGTATATGCTGACCCTTTTTTAATATTCTATATTCTGACCCTTTGCTCTCTAATACCTCCATTAGTTTTTTACATAAAGCAAATGTACAAACTTTGGTTCCTATTTGGTTTTACGTATAGAAGACACGAGTTACCGAACGTCCTTTTAGTTTTGCTGTAACTGAATGTTAAAATGAGTTTCTAAACACGTTACGTGGATCGTTATGAAGTGCCAACAAGATAAGTGTTGAAGAACTTCTATAAAGAGATAAAAGAAAATAACCAAATAAGAAATTAAAATAACGAAAATATCCTCCACCTAAAAGTGAATTCAAGTCAATTGAATTATGTTAATATAATAATATTTTATAAATGTCTACATTAATATCTGCATTTATTTTTGTTTTAGTATATTCAATTAAACAAATAATAATTCAAAGGTAATCAAAACTTATTAGTTATTATGCGACAAGATTATTAATTCATTGCAATAAAGTAGTAATAAAAAAAAAAAAAAAAAGGCCAATAACCGGTCTAAGATGTATTTATTGTCAAGAATTAACAATAAGTAATTTATCATTAGTAATTAGCTTGGCCTCTAAAAATAAGACATATTAATAAATATACCCTCTTAGCTTTGATTCATTTTAAGATCTTAAATATTGCAGTACAGTGTTTCATTTAAATTTGGTAGTGAATGATGGAATGTAAATCTTACCTAGTAACAAAATGTCTTCATTCTCTAGTAGATTAATATTCATGTAAGTAAGATTATTGTTCAATTTTTTAATTAACTATATTGAAGCCATAAGGGAGAAATATGGAATATTCAACACGTAGTGAATCTTAGGTTATTTGTAATACATCATTCACAATACTTTACTTACAAGGAGGTCATCTTCCCATTTTGCACAATATTTTTTTTATATGGAATTCTGTTAACATAATATCTTACTGAATTAAATGATATAACTTGTACCAAAATTAAATTACAAGTAATTGATTCATTTATTTTCAATTATTTAATCCTCCTCTCAACATTATATATTTAGTAAATTACATTGTATTGTTGACAAACTTGGATTATCCAAGTCTGAACGGGAGTTAATGAAATTTCATTCATTCCTCAATATACGAGTAGCTTAAATTGTTAAATTGCAACATAAATGAGTATCGAGGACTATTAATGCATTGTCTAGTGTATCGTGAAGTTCATGAAATAGAGATTCTCTACTCGGATTAAAAGAAATATTGTTGTTATCAGCCCATAATCATTATTGTCTAAAAATATTTTATTTTCACTCTAATTACTAAGTTAAGCTGTTTTGTAATTGAATTGGTATATAATTTGTTTATATCATATAAGACGACAACGATACCTACATCTTGTGTTCTTGTAAACATTATTGTAGCAAAGTATTAGAAACGTCGGAATAAAATTAAAATATAACTAATATATTACAATTGAATTCAGAATAGTTTTTTAAAGCTAATTTTAATTATAAATATTTACTGCCATAAACATACCTAACAAATAACTTTATAGTCATTGTGACAGCGAGGTAGAGTTATGCTTATTAATGTTAAAATTAAATGTATTTAAAAATGTAATTCAAGGTCCAAGCAATGAAATAAGTATTCTCTCAGATCTCAACTTCTTTTGGTTTGTGAGAGGTGATTAACCATTATGTATTCTTCAGAATATTAAAAACATCAATTTTTATTGTTATTATAATAAATTTTTGATTGTTAAAGTGTTTTCTTGAGTTATGTAAAGTAAAAAACCCAAGATAGGGAATAGAACTAAATAATTATTAGAATTTGCTAAACTAAACGTTGTTGTTAGCACATGCTAGCTTTGAATTCAAAAAGCTGCTTCTCGTAAACTTTCAGTAACAAGAACAAACAGCCTGTCTGTAAGAACTTGAGAGAGATATCAGTACTTTAATTATGTTTAACTTCTTGTTTTAGCCAACATCTACACTGATATTATAAAGTGGTAAAGTTGAATGTTACATTATTTTGATCTAATGGATATTACGATATGTATTTCTGAACTTAGTTGGTAAGGCAGATTTGTACATTTCCAAACACATTAAGCAATTATAATTTAATATCGGTAATATATTTTTACAATGAAAATATATATTTACACCTTATTATATATACGTGAAATTAAAATTATTTCATTTTATACTTTGGTTTTTAAAATAATGTATAAATATAGTAAGTTAATTTTTAAAATTTAGGTAATAAATATCACATAAATTTAGAAATGACTTCTTGAATTAAATGCAAAATACGAGACATGTTATTGACGTGATATTTTCAAGAAACTTATTCTCGATGAATGGTACAATATATTTTATGATGAATATATAATTTGCTTATAAGGAAATGTAAACTATTAAACATAACCTTATTGAAACATTGTCGACCTGATCAAAGACACCAATGCAACAAATAATTTTGTTTTGTTTTTTTTCGGTGGTTTGACAGTTCGGAGAAAACTTCAGTGACATAAATATTATGGGTTTTATTTCATATATATTATAGATATTAAAAAAAGACAGAGAGGAATAAAGTACCAACCAAAAGCACCACTTCTCTCCTTTTCCAAACGAGAAAAATAGTGCCTCCGCTTATCTCACTCACCGTATGTAGGATGTCAAACCGACTGCCTTTCTCTATCAAGGCTAGCTCGTAGGTGCTACAATCAATTGGGCTACAACAAAGCTTTGTAAAATAATTACGTCTATAATATTCGTGTATTCATTAATCATTAAGTATTTTGAAAACTTTTCCATTCCTAATAGTTACCACTTATGTGTTATAATTTCAAAATCTAGTAGTTGAATAATAGGTTGATTGTATTCCTGTCATGTACTCGTATGCGGTTCCCCACCTCTTTAACCTATAGTTAAATCGAAATTAGCTTTAACCGCTAATTAACGAATTTCTGTTATATTGGCATAGAGTAATTAAAAAATGATATAATTAAATGAATAGCAGGTGTATGGTAGACCCTTACTGTAATAACTGAACTCTCACTTAGTTTATGAGCTGGTTGGACCAGCATTAGCACTCTCTTATAGGAAATCGTCGTAAAGTAGTAATAGTATGTCGACTATTATAGTTATAATTTTTGACAATAATTGATAAACTCTTATGTTCGAACCTCGTCCCTTTCCTCTTCGTGCGATTTAAGCTCGTGCATTTCGTATCCTTCAAGAATATAAAAAAATATGACAATATTGAATGACTATCAACTATTAATAAGCTATCACAAAAAATTTGTTTATTAGTTTTTTAGGTATAAAAATTTATTGGATGTATATAAATGAAAAAGTTACACAACATAAATGATTAAATAATTAGTGCCTGATAAATTATGGTAACGTGCAATTAACCTAAAATATAAAACAATTTATTGGGTTTACATTAAAACTAATAACCAACCAGAACAAATTATGGTAAAAAAACGCGATAAGTACAAATACTTACCACGTTTTCTTCTGTTTAACGTGATATTTCGGTTTGACGTGATATTTAATAATCCATAAATCACATACAATTCCTTTTTCGTTGTTACAACATTGTACAAGAACAGTAATTTCTGTTTAGGGTCCTGTAGTCTACTAAGAATCCTTATAGTTTCGTCTTGTCCATCCGTCTGTTCACCGCCTAGCTTAGAAATTATTATTTAATAGAAAACTTGAATTCGGCATACATCTTAGCTTCGCCGACGAAATGGTATCATAAAATCCTAAATTTTATTTAGGATACCTACATGTATGTTAGGGTTGTATTTTTTCTCGAGTACTTCATAATGTGGGGTATATTTAGATATGTTTTAAAAAAATAGTGAGGGTTTGTAAAACTATTTTTCGATTAAGGGGTTTGTTTGTAAAATATAACATTTTAAGTAGAAATTTTTGTTAGACATATATTTTTAACATTACAAGGTTGCGCCAATGAAGTGTATTTTTTGTATGTAAGTAAAAAAAAAGGTCCTGGGTTTCAGTACTTTATGACTGGACATAATAAAAATGAAAACAATAACAGACAAAGTAGAAGAATGGAAAAGGATATTCTGAAATACAAAGAAAGAAAGGAAATGGCCAAATTCAAGCTTTGTTTGCTATTTATTCCAGCGTGGCAGAGCCATACCAACGTGTCAGAAATGATAGGAAAACAAAGCTTAATATTAAACTTTGGAATAGGATTGTCACCTACATGCAAAGACATTAAAACAACAATATAACATTTTAATTGAGATTTACTATCCCAATGTATAAAAAAAAATTACAGCTTTTCAACAGACCAAAAGTATAAGAAATAATATCGAGATGACATTACAAATATTTTATACATACATTTCATATATAAATAATAATAATTAGTAAATTGAATAGATTTAAACTATAAATATTTATTGTCGCTTTACATTCATATCGCAGCTTACATTTTCTGTCCTTTGTAAAATAAATCTGCTCATTACTAAGTCATGCCGATGTTCGATTATACAGTGTACATTCCGTCTATAGTTTGCAAGTTTCCGGAATGCCAACAAGGGGCTAAACAGGTTTGCATCGCTACATTATGCCCCGTTGCACAATTTGAGTTTATTAAGTACATGTGCACTCCTTTGTACATTTGGTTTTTAGCAATGTCTCGTTCACAAAACTTTCTTCCAATCAATTTACAAAATATGTAGTTATCAATAGTAAAAAAAAATACTAGAATAGAAAATTAGAAAAAAAAAAAACATTATACTCTAATATAATATTAAATTCATTTTATTTTTAATAGTATATTCATCTACCTATATAACCTGTAGGACAGAGATCTTTTTAAGCTGTAGAAACTTGTAAAAGCTTAATCCTTCACATTGTACCTATCATTATGGGTTAGATACGCAAATATTACAATGTTATTTAACGTATAGTACCAAATAAACCGAAGAGGCTTAAGAATATAATAAACTATAAAGAATAAAGAAGAATAGCCTCTATGAGGCTTAAGAATAAATAGAGAGAATAAAGAATTAATTATACGATAAATAAAGTAAAAACTCCTTTGTGCACAGAATATATAAAGATAATGAATGCATTTAATGTAATGGCGGAATCTCTTCAAAACGATGCAAGGAAAATATATTATTATATTAACAAACCAAGGCACCGCAGGATATTAATTCTTGCTCGCTTTCATGTAGGCAGAAACGTTGTTTAAATTTATTTTTACAAAACTATAAAACTATTAATTTAGGTACATCAAATAATATGTATAATATAAAAAAAATTAAAAAATCTTAAATGTTATACTTGAAGATACAAATTGAGTAGCATCATTTTTATTCTGGTAATGTATTTATAAAATAGGTTTAAAATGCTTTAAAAAAGTAAAAAAGAACGAGTGTTAAAAATGTTAAGAGTTACAGATTAGTTATAATGTAAATCAGTAAATCAAAATTTGATATATGTATATATATTTGAAATTATTACAATCATGTGTAGCTATCACAAATATTGATTTAGCACCATAATAGGTCCATTAGCAGAGTAAAGTTAAGGTATCTCAGATGCGACACATTATTGCTGCGGTATACCTGGGAAGGTATAGTGCAGGTACGAGTATAGTGTGTCACTAGTTGTGATGCCTCTTGAATGAACAGTTTAAAGTAGTTTAAACACACCCGACTATAAGAACATTTATATAACAATATTAGTATACGTAATGTGTTACCGTTCTTGTACTGGTAGACTTCAGTAACGTATTCGGCGCTGTTGACCATGACCTATTACTCTCTCGGCTTCTGCACACAAATGGTTCTCCTCATATCTTCGAGGGCATCACCAGGCCTTTCGCACTGATGAGAGCCTCTCTGATTGGTGTGATGTAGTTGCTGGGGTATTTTGTCTCCTCTATTATTTTCTCTTTTTATTAACTCCATTACCTCTATCTTAAATTGTCGTTATCATCTTTATGCCGACGACTTGCAGCTTTATATACACACAGAAGTTGGGTTAATTGACCATTCAATTCGCGTAATAAACGCGGCGCTCGAGGGAATGTTGCGTTGGTCTAATGACTTCGGTATAGAAGTTAACCCATGTAAGTGCCAAGCAATCATTATTGGTAGTTACCGCCAGTTGGCCCTTATTGACTCGAATTCTTTACCGAATGTGATTTATAACAACAACATAATACCATTCTCTTCCGAAGTAAAAAAATTAGGAATCTTTCTGAACAGTACACAATAATGAATTTTTAAACCGATAAATATTATCCACAGTCATTCTAAAGTTTAGTAAGACATTGTTTTAATATTTACACAATATACTCAACGTCGAATAAATTTTAAATATGTTTAATTGTTTTATAGTATGTCGACTTTACTTTACACATTATAATATTTTTGGAAAACATGCTAATAATATCTTGTAGTATTGTCAATATATAGCATCTTTTAGTATAGTCTCAGTATCGCTTTGCGTATGTAGTTTATCTCTTCACTGAACGCCTTGGACGTTCTCATTACTTACAAGATCTTACTCGATTGTACTTATTTCGACAATAATGAGTAGTCAGCACCTTCTTATCCAATAAAAGGCTCTATCCAATAATATTAAATAATAACTAGTTGTCTCAATCTACTACAATTTATGATTATATTAACGAGCAACAAACGACTCTGTTGCGTAGAGATAGAAAAATAAAAAACAGACAACAAGAAAATGAAAATACAACGATCTCACTGTCATTATTATTCGTTTTTTGACCTCAGAATGTTTTAAAATCTCAATTATAAAAGAAATAGTATAACATATATTGACAACTATAACTCCTAGACCCATCTATTGAGGAAATATAAATATAATAATAATAATAATGTAGCCCTTTATTCGGATCTTTGTATAAAACTATTTACATAAAAAGAACGGTTTACTCTAAACTTAAAAAAACTTAATCTAGTTAATCTAATATTTCTTGTTTCTTTATTTTTTGTAGATCCGTTTGCCAGTCGGCAAAGGCCTCTTCCAATCTTTTCCATTCTACGCGTTCTTGAGCCACTCTATTCCAAGTCACTCCCGCCACTTGCCTGATGTCACCATCCCATCTTTTTTGAGGTCTGCCTCTCGTTCGCTTGCCCTCTCTGGAATACCACACAGTTACTTTTTTGCTCCATTTGTCTTGACCTCTCAGCATGTGCCCTGCCCATCGCCATTTAAGTCTTCTTATTTTTATTGTAACGTCAATGGCTTTTGTCTTGTTTCTGATCATACGGTTCTTCATTCTATCCGATTTTTTTACGTTCAGCATACTTCTCTCCATTGCGTATTGACAGGTTGCTAGCTTATTTGTCATTTCCCGAGTTAAAGTCAATATAAATATATATCTACAATAATCATACCCATACTAAATGTTATGTTTTTCGTTATTGAAGAATTTCCATATTTACTTTATTTCACATTTTTTTCATGAAAACATTTCCCTACGGACTATCATAAAATTTTACAACTTCGATAAGACTGAGGTATAAAGGCCCTCTTTGATATTGGTATTTTATTCCAGCTATGAATGCTCCTGGTTTGAAATATATGAAAAGTTTTCTTCTCATGAAAATGAGGAAAATATAAATCGATTATTAAATTTTTCTCAGTGTGTAGAGATTTTTTCTTAATATTCTAACAAATAAAATATACGTGAACTCAACAATTTATGTTACAATAGATAATATCTGCTGTTGAAATGACAAGTTATAATGAATCAATATTAAAAGTATTTACATCACTAATTGTAGCAAAGGTGAGTTGCCATAAAAAATAAAATGTCTATATAATTTTACTTTTACAATCGCTACCTTCTAAAAGTTACCGCATACCCAAGCACTTTACCTCATGTATAACTTATGTCAATATTACGGATCGGGTTTATGTTACTCGTTAATACTTATACGATCATCTCGATCAGTGAATTTGGTTTTGTAAATATATGGTAATTTTTATAAAAAATAATATTCTTACAATAAAATATTCGACATTATAAAAGTATACTAGGATCCGCCAAACGTGCGCGGTGGGTGTTGAGCTGAGCCAATCTCCTTTCTTTTTTTTCTTGATAACTTTTGAATGGCTAAACATTTTTTCAATCTGTTTTCGTTATAACATCCGCGTTCGGCTCAGACATACATGAGAATATTTTTATCTTATTATCTCGTTGCATTCTGGAGAGAACTAAACACAAAGAACGGTCTAACCAAACGGTTAAGAGCTTCGCTTACGCTCAGCTCAATAACGCTGCCGGAAGCCAATATTCGTACAACACATGTTATGCAAAGAGCGCTCTCTACGTATGTGTGAATAAAATAGCAATAAAGTCTGCAAGTCAAAGACTTTCACATCAAAAGCAAATAAAATAATCCAACTGAACCACTTTAAAAATATTACAAATGTTAATTTATACCAACAAATAAAATGAGAAAAAATTTACGTATATGTGATAATAGAACAGTCCGGTAACGGTAACGATTTTTATAAATTTCCTTCAAAATGATATTTTATATCATCAAAGACTGTATAAACTATTTTTTACAGTCTTTGAAATGTCGTTCGTCGGTACTTCAGCAATGTTATATGAACTTTTTATTTCGACATTTCTTCGCAATTCAAATTTCAGAATAAAATGTGATAAATAGAAAAACATTAAGTAGTTTCTTGTGCTACAGTATATTATAAGTGTTATTTATATGTATATATAATGTGACGTACTCACTTTTATTCTCACTATAAACACGACTTCTACAAAGAAAAAACATCTTTTTCGTAAAAAAACACTTTGCCCCCTTAAGAGTCTATTTTATTTAAAGATATCCCTCAATAAAAGAACATAAAAAAAACAATCATATGACCAAAAATGAAAATGACATAATTTTAGAAGAGAGCTTAAACAGCTTATATAAAATACTCATTTTGAAATGTTCCGGTACTTTATTAAAGAGTTTTTTTTTGTTATACAAGATGTGAGTATAATTATTTTAAGTGTTTGATTTTTTTTCTGTGGTCTTATTTTTACTTGACTTGACTTTACTTACTACAGATAAAAATTGTTTTTGTATCACTAATTTCATACTAATATACCGTTAAATCTATTTTATTTTAATAGTATACATCTGCTGCAGGACACAGATCTCTTTTCAAACTGTAGAAACGTGTAAAACCTTAATCCACCATAATAATATAACATACTTAACATTATCTGTTGAATACGCAAGTGTCCTTACAATGTTATTTATCGCCGAGTAGACCATAAACTAGAGAGACTTTTAAAGAATTCATTACTAGGTAAATAAAGTAGAACTTCTTTACGTACAAAATATATCAAGATAATGGATACATATAATGTAATGGTGGAATCATCATACGTATTATATGTTTATAATATAACATTATAGTAGTCATTAAAAAATTTAACATTATATTAACCATTATATAAATTTCACAACATTCATAAGGAATAGATGCTAAAATTATATAAGTTTCTAAGCGACTCTGCCCTATAATACAAATATTTCTCCCTCATCAATTTAAAGGCAATAGTCTTGCGTGAAATAACTTTAGTACTTCATAATCGTTAATATTACTAAGGTGGTCGTAGTTTGTTAATATTTTAATTGGTTTTACATTCTTCTTCAATGATTATAAATTTCTCTAGAAAGTATTACTGAAATCATCTAGCTTTGTTTCTATGGCAGAGAGATGACATTTTGAAGTATGTCATTTGATAACATTTATCTTAGCTTAGAGTCAGACACAGACATTTTGAAGATTTTTTTTTTTTTTTTTTTTTTTTTTTTTTTTTTCGTTATGGCTTCATTCACAAATATGCTTGGAATATTTAGCCAATTTCAAGTTTAAGTTTATGAGAGTTGTTGTTGTAGACTAATATTATAAAGTGTAGAGAAAAAATAAAAAAGATTAGTAGATATATGAATTGAGGTGTACAATAAAGAGTAAATAAATATTTAAGACCTCAGTTATATTGTTGACCAGCACTAAAACAACACAAATAAATAAAGTTAGTATTAAATATAAATATTGAGTATAAGTTATTTTTTAATAATTAATAGTTAAAGTTATAGTTTAATTTTATTAATTTTAATAAATTTACAAACACACCACACAAAAGGACTAAAAACAAGATTTAAAAAACATTCTATATTTAAGGGACGAGGAATATTAGACGGAAGGACATCATATAGATGATAACTATTTCTGGGACAAGAGAAAAGAATATGAGGAATAGTACCTTCATCTAAACCACATTCGCACAATGAATGATCTCTAACCCTTATTTTTGTTAAGTGCACTGGAGTGCAAGCATGACCTAGTCTTAATCTACAAATAGTTGAAGTGATACGACGATTGGCCTTTCTATATAGGAAAAACCATGGTTTACTAGGGATATCTATTTGAATTGAAGCATAATGCTTGCCTTTTAGTACTTTAGATGATAACCAAAATGAGTGCCAAGCTTGGTAAAGATGGATTTTAGCAAGGGCATTTAAATCTTGAGTGTAGTTTACAAGAAGAGAGATTGCACTTGTTTGAGCTGCTTGTTTTGCATATGAATCTACAAATACATTACCATTTATGCCGGAGTGGCCCGGAATCCAGGCTAAAACAATTTTAAGTTGTTTTAGTTGACAGGAAAATAATGCTTCTCGAATCTGAAAAATAACTGGAAATCTAATTTTACTTTTAAAAGGGTTTTGCTTAATTGCTTGAAGGCAACTCAAAGAATCTGAAAGTATTAAAGTTTGATGAATACTATGAGATTCAGCAAACCGTATGGCTTCTAAAATTGCTATCGACTCTCCTGTGAAAACTGATGACATAGGAGGACATTGAAATTGAAGGATAATTTTGTACTTAGGAATCCATCAAGCTACACCAATATTACTATTATTAGAAAGTTTGGAGGCGTCTGTATAAATAGAAGTGAACTCAGACCAATTAGAGTTAATAATTTCATTCAGTGAAATATTCGCTTCCACTGTAGATTTTTTTAAACCTATATTTAAAAAAATAGAAGGGCTATAGGACAGAGCCCTAAAAGGGGTTGAAAAAATAGGAAGCTTTGTGGAACTATAAACAGGATGTGGAAGGCAAGTGAATTTGCGGAAACTTTTAAGGAGGTCAGGAATATCTTGGTTGGAGCGTATCATATCATTTAATTCTTGCAAGCGATTTATTAAAGGATGAGAGGATGTTTCTAAAATTTTACACATAAAACGGTCGCATAAGTAACTACAACGTAATTGAATAGGGGGATCGGCACATTCTAATTGTAAGGCATTAGTGGGGGAGGATTTCATAGCACCTATAATTATTCGTAAACATTTGTACTGTATTTTGTTTAATTTATAACTTTCCAATTTATTGATTGGATTTAAAGTAAATAATCCGTAGTCCATGTGACTACGAATGATTGAATTATACAATATTTTTTGAGAATAAGGATGAGCACCCCACCATACACCTGATAAAGATCGGAGGATGTTGATACCTTTTTCACATTTTTTAATAATGTAATCTGTATGAGCTGATCCATTCAATCTAGTATCCAAAAATATACCAAGAAATTTTACTTTCTTGACTATAGAAAACTGGTGATCCGCAAAAGAAATATCAATAAAAGGAATTTGTCTTTTTCTAGTGAAAATTATGGCTTTACACTTGCTTAACGAAAGAGAAAGACCATGATTTAATAACCACTGACCCAAATAATAAATTGCATTATTTAAACGGAAACTTATGTCAGAAATGGAATTGGAGCTATAATACAAAGCTATATCATCAGCATATTGTAAAGAATTGCAGAAGCTTGAGACTGATAGTTCGAGATCATACGTGTAAATATTATAGAGCAGTGGACTCATAACAGAACCTTGGGGAAGGCCTTTCCAGACCGTTCTTGGATGGAGACAAAACGAGGAGGTTTGAATATGAATGGATCTAGGAGAGAGAAAGTTTAATATGATATGGGTTAACTTCTTCGGAATATTGAGCTGTTGCATTTTCTGCCTCAGTATTGGAAGTAAAACGTTATCATATGCCGCTTCTATATCAAGAAATAATCCCACAAGGTATTGACCTTTACTGAAGGCCAAACGTATATCTGTTGTTAAAATTCCCAAGCTATCTATAGTGCCTAAACCTTTCCGAAAACCAAACTGCGACTTACTTAATAACCCTTTGCTTTCAATTATATATTCCAGTCGATTTTTAATAAGATGCTCCATTATTTTAGCTAAGGTTGAAGATAAAGCGATAGGACGGTATGAATCTGGAAATAGGGGATCTTTGCCTGGTTTTAAGATAGGAATAATAATCTGAGATTTCCAGGCATTTGGAATAAATCCCTTTTCAAAAAACTTATTAATCATTCTTAGGTATTGCTCTTTTGCATTATCATTTAATTTAACTAAAAAAGAGTAAGGGATGCCATCCTCACCGGGAGTAGAATCTTTAAGTCCTGAGAGGACACATTGCAGTTCATCAAATGTAAAATTGGAATCCATAGTGTCAATGGACTCAGAAAAGGGAGCTAAAGATGTAGGAATCAAATCTATATAAGGAACAAACGGAGGAGCAATCTTATCTGAAAAAGATTCTAACCATTCGAAAGGATCATTGCTATTTGGGTTACTGCAGTTAATAGCATTCCGAAAGCATTTAATTTTATTCCATACTATGGAAGATGGAGTACGTGAGTTTAAAGATTCGCAAAAACTTACCCAGCCACGTTTTTTCTTTTTTGAAGTTAATCTAATAGATTTTGCATTTAATTTCTTGTAACTTATAAAATTTGTAGTTGACATACAAACCGAATATCTGTTTTCTGCTTCTTTCCTATTATTAAACAGATCTGTACATTCTCTGTCCCACCAGGGGAGAGAGGGAACAAAATCACGGGCAGCTTTTTTGATCGGAATATGTAAGTCAGCAGAGGAAAGTAAAATATCAATAAACAGTTGGTAGTAACACTCCAACTCGTCAACAAATTCGAGACCTATAAGCGTATCCATCATTAAATCAACTGAGGCAGCATATGATTCCCAGTCGGCCTTATTGAGTTTATATTTCAAACGACGTGAGGAGCTTGAGGAAGGGGTAGAGTTGCGAGATAGGGATAAAAGGATAGGGAAATGATCACTGCCATGAGTGCTTTTTAGCGTTTGCCAAGAAAAAAGTGATGATAAAGACGGAGAACAAAGGGAGAGATCAACTGCAGATTTAGGATTTTGGGAAGGGTATACTCTGCGTGTTGGAGATCCATCGTTAAGTAAACAAATATTAAGATCATCAAAAATATCTAATAAAAGCAAAGAAAATCCGTCGCAAAGATGAGAACCCCAAAGATTATTATGCGAGTTAAAATCTCCCAACACGAGAATAGGAGATGGGAGTGAAGTAAGAATGGAATGTAACTCTGGAATAACTGAAGAATGTGGATGGGGAATATAAATGGAGAGAAAGGATATATTAAAAGCTCTCACAGCAACAGCATTAATATGCTGATTGTGGGGAGGGATTTGTATAAAAGAATAAATAATAGAACGCCGTATGAGAATAGAGCAACCTGCAAACCCATCATCCCTGTCATCCCGTAGGCAGGCATAACCTGGCACTCTAAATGAAGAACCAGGCTTCAACCACGACTCAGAGATAGCAATTATAACAGGGTTGTATTCATTAATAAGTAAAATAAGTTCATGTTTTTTGCTGCGTATACTTTTACAGTTCCATTGAAGTATTCGAACTGGGTCCATTTTTATAAAGGGTAGATAATTGAGATAGTAAATTAGCAACGTTGGGCGGTAGGGGGATATCATTAAACTTTTTAACCATATTTAAAAATGATTCTCCTATAGAGATCATAAGATTATCATCAGGAGTCCTGCTGTATTTATCATTATTATTCATGATATTATCAGAATTATTAAGGGCACAGCCATTACCATTAGAAGAGCAATGGTTATGAATAAGGGATTTATGAAACTCAACATCGTAACCCTTTGCTAAAGGACGTTGAGGGCGAGAAATACGTGAGACAGTTTTACGGTATGAAACGGAGGGGACTGCATTAGAATTGTCATGGACAGAACTTTGAGGGTAAAGAGGAGGTGTAATCAAAGTCTTTGTAACGTCTGAATATGAACGATAGGACGGAGGAAATCTGACAGAAGCTTCAAGATATGAAATATTTTCTTGTGACATTACAAGTTTAATAGAATGTTGACGTGAATGTTCTGGGCATACTTTATCGGTTGCTAAGTGGTTGCCTGTGCAAGACAAACATTTAGCATTATCACGTGTAGTATCACATGTATCACCAGTATGGGATTGGGTACACTTAAAGCACCTAGGCTTAGAACGACATTGAATTTTCACATGGCCAAATCTACAACAATTTAGGCATTGAATAGAAGGAAGTTGATACATTTCAACTGGGAGAGATGTGTGAAAAGAACATATATAAGATGGAAGAATTTGGCCTCGGAAAGTAATGACTACAGACTGAGTAGGGACCCAAGTCACAACTCCATCTGTGGATTGTTTACGATTAAATCTTCTGGCTTTTAACACTTCGCCGCAACCAGAAGGAAGGTACAAGGATTCAACAAAATCAGGAATAGAGAGATCAACTGGGACTCCTCTAACAACTCCCATTCTGGTAATATTAAAAGTTGGAATGAAAGCCTTGTACTTTGCAACAGATAAAATAGGATTCTCTATAAAATTGTTAGCAGCTTTAGCTGAACTAAATTCTACTGAAATTTTATTTCTACCAATATTTTTGACTCCATTATTAAGAATATCCTGAATTTTATTGTTATGAAGAAACTGACCAAACTTAATTGCTCTAATAGTAGTACCCGCTGAAAGATCAGGAACCTCACGAGAAATGTGAATAATAAAAGGACCTTTATCATCGAAATTATATGAATTAGGAGAGCCAATAATAGAGGGGTGAATATAAGTGGTCTGAATTGATGGAAAAGAATCTGAAGGATCATCCCTGTTTTTTTTAAGTTTTTCAGGGTTAGATTCTGTTGTCAAATTGTCATCTACAAGACGTTTACGATTTTTAGAACTATTATTTGTAATAAAAGGATCACCTGGGTCAGGAGGTTCAGGGGAATGAACTGCCTCCATAATCACCCAGTAATAAGTTTACTGTTTACATGTAATTGGTTAAAACTTACCACTGTTTATATGAACAATAGTTTTACCAACACTACAAAAAACAATACAACCTCAAAAATCCAGCTAAACAGCTTTTTATCTTAGAAAACAATCACTGATAACCTTACAAACCGCTTATAGGTTAGATCACCTCGTTATTTTATCTTATTTCATTCCTATCATCAAAATTTTAACAAGACGCTTTGCAGATTGTTTTGATTTTTAATTTTCTTTTGAAGATTGACATTTGACAACAAATGTTGTCAATTCTCTATTGGCAACTGTCAATGTCATGTTGCGTGTTGATGTGAATTCGTCTGTCACGTCGGCGCACTGAGTTTTATCTTTACACATAAAGCAGTTCTATATTAGAATCGTATTTTTGTAAGAATTATCCATCAAAATGGAAGGCAAAAAGATATCATTTGGATTTCTAAAAACCAAGAAACAGGATAAACCGTCACTGTCGGAGACTAAAGAATATATTGACTGCTTGGAAGAAAAATCAATCAAAGTAGTAGGGTAAGTATAGTAGGTTTTTAAAACATTTAAAAATGTTTATAATCACATTGTTTATTCACGATTCATTAATGAAATTTAATTGTATTGGAATTTATTCAACAAGTGAGCCATTATTTTCTAGGTTCAAATTGGATTTTAGTAATATATTATCCTCTATTTCCTCTTTAGACATGTTTCATGTTGGTTATACAAAGTTAATTTAAAACGAACACGTATATAATTACAGAGGTGACACAGTGGAAGAAATGAAACCATTAGTTATACCTATGAAAGCAAATACCTTAATCACTGCCGAGAGGTTGAAAGCAATAGCAGAAAAAGTGGAGAATTTCGATGAACCTATCATAGTGAAGCAGGAGAAGGAAGAAGATCCTCCTGATAATGAGTCTTTGGATCAAATGGCTGTAAGGGAGTTAATGGAAGGGGCTAAGAAAATCAAAGTTGAAGTAAAAGAGGAACTGGTTGTGCCTATAAATGTTAAGCCAGTGATAGACGGACAAGCAGAGGTAATTCTTAGAGTTATTTAATGAGAATGACCTAAACAAAACCATTATATAACAATATAGTTAATATAAATAGTTGTTGATTGGAAAATAGTAGTCAATTCAAAAATGAATATCAAATTAATTATAAAAAAGCAGCAATTTTCATTTATTTAAATGAACTGTAATTAATCTTAATAATATTATTATTATTCTTATAAATGTATTTAAATATGTATGTATACAGTTTATATATTATATATATATATATATTGATATCTAGTTTGTAAAGTTTTTTTTTTTTTTGCACTTCGCCTTCGTACATATTTTCTTGCTCGTTTTGGGTTGGCTGGTAGAAAATGCTTTAGCGTTAAACCCACTCTTTGTACCTTGTTGTGCAATAAAGAATTTAAATAAATAAATAAAATAAATATTTCTATCTTCTAAGATATTTCCATCTTCCTAATATAGTTGAACTATTGCATTACATTGTATGTTATGTTTTATTTATATTTGATTTTATATTTTGTTGTCCACTTGATGAATTAAGTATATATTACAAATTATAGTTTTAGATTTAATTTAATTATATTTGTATGTAAATTCCAGGCGACCTTGGATGATTATGAATCAGTTCCAATACAAGACTTTGGTTTAGCCATGCTCCGTGGGATGGGCTGGACTGAAAGTAAAGAACAGTGAGTATTATTACTTACTTACTTACTTACTTATACTTATATCTCTTAATTATATTGTTTCCACTTTGATTCAATAATAGTGATTACTAAATATTGGCCATTTTTAATTACAATTTAATAGATATTCACTAAATGTTTATGAAAGATACACATAAAAATCTATGTGTAAAATTTATGTCTGTCTGTTTGTTAATCTAATGATGTTTGTCTGCTAATCTCTGAAACGGTTAAATTAATTAAAACGTTAAAAGGACTTTCAATGGCAAGCAGTTGATGTTATAAGTAGTAACTTAGGCTACTTAGGAAAACCTGGATACAACTATTAAAATTCTATGTACACATAAGATTTTGTAATTGTAGGTAAGAGTCTACTAAGTATAATTAATGTTCATCATGATTATTGGTTTGGGTACGTCGAACGAATGAGTGATGAAAGAATGGTTATAAAGATTTATACAGGAAAAGTGAGTGGTAAGAGAGAAAGGGGGAAGCCTCGAGTGACCTTCGAAAACACAGTATCTATGATACTGGAGGAAGGTCACGTAAAAAGCCTGAGGACCCCCGGAAGGCATGTATGAAGAGGTTGATGTCTGTGGAAGAGGCAAAAGAGGTATGCAGGGACCGTAGCGTTTGGCGCTCCGTCGTCTCTGGCTACCCTGCAAGGGCTATGGCGTGAAGCTAAAGTAAAGTAAAGTATCATGATTATCTTAAGTTAATTTATTATTATATTGTTTTTAGATCAAAATACAAACAACCTACATTGCGTCCTAAAGGTTTAGGGCTTGGTGCAGATAAAGTAATAAAGGATAATCAAAAGAACAAATTGGGAAAGGACGAAGAATTGTCTATAGTTAAGAATTCCTTTGTCAAAATAACTTCCGGCAAACATAGTGGCTATTATGGGAAGGTAAATATGTTTTGTTCACTGATATTCAAAATTTTAACATTATAGACTAAATATTTATGATTAATGTTTGAAAAAGTGAATAATTTTGTATCTTGAAATCAATATAACAAAAAAAAATTTTGGTTGTTATTAAATTACTTTCATATAACTTGACTATATACTTATATAACAACTATTAATATAAATATTACGAGCAAATAATGTTAGTTTGGTGAAATGATCAGGAATAAATTTATAGTTAATTTGTACGCTGTAGAAGTAGGAGCGAGAGGTATAACAGCAAAAGCTCTCTACAACTTATTTAAGGATCTTGGCGAAGAACGATCATCAGTTCATTTCTGGAACGTTTTTCAAAGACGGCTTTAGTAGGTTCTTACGATATTTGGTTAGGTAGGGAGAGGAGCGTGAACAGTGAAGGTGAGCGTGTATGCGCATAGTAAAGGGGCCCCTTAAACCTACACCTGGGTCGCAAGTCCCGGGCATTGTTTGCGCTCCTCTTCTTGCAACGCGATGGGCCCGGCACCTACATGGTGAATCCATGGAATGCTCAGAAGCTTCGTCTCTTAGTATAAATATGTATGTGTATATATATATATATATATATATATGTATATGTATATACAGTAAACTCAGACTCACAAACTGATACTCATACAGCGTGATAATATGTATGATAAGTTTAACATTTTCACATAGTTTCCAATTTTTTGTATGTTAATACTCTGACTACATTAATCTTACCTTAAGTACTTATTACACTAACTAAAACTGACTTGTCTAGTAATCAGTTTGTCTTCCAACATAGGTGTAAGCCATTTTAAGCTTTTTGCGTTATGAAGATCAGTAATCTTGGTATGTTTGCGGAATTTCGACACTCCACTTGTCTTACAATGATACCCAACATGCTAATCTCCATCCTATGTTAGACCATATTTAACTTATAAGACTTTGTGAGACCATGTTCGAGCACCATACGTCATGACGGGCAGGTGTTAAATGCTATCCTTTTTTCTGATAAAGGTATTGATTACTTTTTCATAATCGCTTTCAGCATCATACTATTAATAATTCTTGCTTTCTATTTCTCTTGAAATTTGGTGGTTGGGGGAGATTATTAGCCCTAAATACAAATAATTATCGACATATTCTATTTCTTTGTTGTCCAGTTTAAGTATTTTTTTTTTCTCTATTCGTGTTTTTTGTTTTCGATGTATTGATGTTAAGTCCCTCTTTATCACTCTGTATCACCGGTTCTTGACGCATTTTCTGAATTTCGGGTATTGTGAGAATAGCATCAGGTTATCCGCAAATCTCAGGTGAGTGAATTTACATCCATTAACACTAAACCCACCGACAATTCTTGTATACCTGTTCCTACCGCACGCCGTCAAATTGACCGGTGATTAAAAGTTATTTTATTATATAACGCATTTAATAATGGAAACAACTAAAAATAAAGAGTGTAGGAAATATTATATGCATATTTTAAGAATAGTCATGTAGTTTGATAACGATATTATAACGTTTGAAAATGTATAAGTTTTACAAAAGTTTAAGAACGGTCAATTTGACCGGTACTTGGTAGGTTTAGTGTTAATCTTTATACCCTTAGGGTTCCAATCTTAGATTGGGAAGTTGTGAAATATTTCTTCCAGAGTTTAGAGGACATAGCATCTCCCCGTCTTAGTCCTTTCTCGATTTTGATTTCAGGACCAACCTTTTCTAATTGTACATTTGAAGTGCTCTTCGAGTATATCTTTTCAATGATATTTATATATTGGTTTTCAATGCCTTGATTCTTAAGAGCTGTAAAATGTGGTCACTGTGTACAGAATCAAATGTTTTAGCATAATCAACAAAAGAATTATGATAAGGTTGGAAGTGTTGAGTAATCCTTTCTGAAACCAGCTTCTTCTCTTGGTTCCTGCTCATCGAGATTCTTGTTAATCGCCCTAGCAGCACCTTGTCGTAAATTTTGTACATGTTAGACATTATACTTATTGGCTTGTAGCTATATGTAAAAGGCGTCTACTCCTATCTACAAGGCCGGCAACACTCTTGTAAATCCTCGGATGTTGCAAGAGTTCATGGGCGGCGGTGATCACAAACCATCTGTGACCCGCCAGCTCGTTTGCCCTCCTCTTCCATAAAAAAAAAAAAAAAAAAAAAAAAACATCTATGATATTTTTGTCGCCTTTTTATAAAGTAAAACAATCGTTGATTTTGTCCATTGATTTGGAATCTCATCTTTTTGTAATATCTCCTCAAAAACTTTGGGTTTCGTTATGATGTCTACAACTGCTTTAGGAAATTCGTTTGTTAACTTGTCATCACCTGGTGATTTGCCATCTTTTTGTGAGAGTACTGCTTTCCTTGCTTCCCTTTGGAAGATAATCGGTATTTCCTCCCAATTTTCTAAAGTCTCTATGCTTATGTATTCATTTTCTACTTTTCCTGAATATAAATCTCTGTAAAAGTTGGTGGCCAATTCGTCTACAACTTGTCTTTGTCTTGCATGTTCTTGTTTTCAATGTTTGTTTTATCTTCTCAGCTCTGGAATCCATAGTTTATGATCTCTCATTTGCTTAAACGCTTTTCGGATTCTGCCTGTTCTAACTATTTCTTATCTTATTGAGTCTTCCTTTTTCTGTGTCTTCTTATCCTTTCATTGACTCTTTCTGTCTTTGTTTAGCATCTTCCTTTTTTCTTTTAATTTTCGAGCTTCTTTGATTGTTTATTCTGGGACCATTACTTCAAATGCCTTCTAGAGCTTGTAATATTTTTCTTGCAAGGATCGTATAGTTTTCTCTGGTGGTATTACAATTTATTTTCTTAGCTGCGAGGGTGTTTCTTCTGGGATATGAGTTGTGGGGGTAATCTTTTTTGGATGGATTTGCTTCCTAGGCATTTTGGAGCTAGATGTTTTGATAGCGCCTCTTACCATTCAATGGTTTGTACTGAAATTCAATTAATTTATTACATCGTTAAATATCTTTGGAAAGTTACATAAAATAAAATCTATTTCGTAGAATACTTTCCATCCGGCGAGATCAAAGTCAACTTCGTGAAAGCTATCTCTTGTAACAGGTATTCATTATTTTGAGGTTATGTTGGAAGGCAAGGTTAACTAATCTCTGCCAGTTGTTATTCCTTTTCCCTTGGCTAAATTGTCTCCTTGCAAGGTTTTCCCCTTTACGTATTCCGGTTTCACTGTTCAAATCGCCCATTACGATTTTTGTTTATGCGTTGTCTGCAGAGTTTCATTTAGGTATTTTTATCTTTGTTGCTGGGTTGTTCTGTAGGGGCATAGACTTATCTTATTGACCAGGGTTGTTCGTGTCCTTGTATTAAAATATTTAACACTACTATAGGTACTGATTTGCAATAAAATTCTTCGATGTTTTCCTTTAGGTGTTTTTTCACAAAAAACCCGGTACCCTTCATCTCTTTTTATTCTTCATGAAATATTCTCTGATTTCTTCGGTGTTTCTTCTTACTTCGCTTAGTCCTGTGACGTCCCACTTTATATCATCTATTGCATTCTCGAGTTTTAGTAGTCTTTCATCTTTTCTTAGGGTTCTAATGTTCAATGTTGCGATATATATCAGAGTTGAGTAATTTTGGAAGGCTGCCACACGGAGACCAGCCGGGTATTGTGTTATTTCTTGAGTGTTTTTTACGTTTTATTATAATGTTGTTGTTTGAATTCCTAAGTGGCCTGTATTGGTTGCTATTCGTTTGATACTCGAGAGTAAGTAAAGTTTTGTCTTTGGCGATGTCAGTTTAAAATATCTGATTAAAGGTATAAGAAGAAAATAATTTTATTTAACTTTTAATTAAAATCAAATAAAAATATGCATTTCACCTTTTACCATTTAGTCGCTATCGGAAGTACCAACAAATAGTTAAAATTACAAAAAAAAGTACATTTGAGAAAGGAGTTTAAACCTACACAAATATGGACATTCGTGTCCCGTACAACACGAATTCGTATTACGCAGTACGGGAGTTCACTATATATATATATAAAAGAAAGTGGTGTTAGTTACACTATTTATAACTCAAGAACGGATGAACCAATTTGGCTGAAAATTGGTGAAGAGGTTGCTTAGAACCAGGAGACGGACATAGGATACTTTATCCCTTTCGACCACGTTTCCGTCAAATCACTATAAAACGTGGTATAACAAAAACGCATCCGACAGGGAATACCAAAACGTAAATGACAGCTAAACGTAATTTTGTCTTGGGTTAAGTATGGTAAAAAATTGACTGGAAAGGCAGAATAGAGTTCGCCGGGTCAGCTATAGTAAAGTCCCGTATTCCGTAGTAAATATAATAAATATTGTTTATTTGTAAAATAACATTAATATGTATTTATTTGTCTATTTAAGGTTGTAAGTCTAGACGAGGAGAATGGCCGCGTGATGGTTGACATAATAATGAAGAAAGAGACGGTCAGTCTCAGTGAATTTATGATGGAGGCCGTAACTAAATCAGAGTTCGACAAACAGTCAAAAGTTATCAGTAAGTATAAAACATTATTATATATAATATAGAAGTTGTTGTCAGCCACTTCGTCTGCTACTTTGTAATTACTATTTTACATGTAAGTTGATTATTAAAATTGAATTAAGATTGTACATAAAAACCTAAAACTTCCAATAAAAGAAAGAAGTAAGGTTTTACTTCTAAAAGAAAGAAGCGAAACAGAAAGTACTTAAAAGAAAAAAGAAAAAAAGAGTCCCATAAAAGGTTTTTTATGGGACTCTTTTTTTAATTTAAAACTTAATAAAATGTTTTCATCATCGACTTAACGTATAATAGAAAGAGTCAATACTGCGTTGTCTGAAGCCTTCACTCACAGAGGTAAATCTATATTAATAATTTCGATTAAAACTTCGCATCAATAATAAAACATATAAAAAAAAATCGAATCGCAATCGAATCGAATCGAAATGTATCCACAAAATACGGATTGTCGAGTATTTTGATGCTAGCGAAACGTCACTGACACCGAAGGCCATCTTGATTTCGTTAATCAAACCTATAACTACAATAATCTACCAACATTATGTAAAATATTGAAGAGAAGAGTCACATTTAAACCGAGCGAAGCCGGGTTACCATATAGAATTAGAATAGAATTTAATAGATGAAATTTAGTTTCAAACCGTCCTCTGCTCTAAATTCTCTTCTTCCAGGTGTGCGAAGCCACGGGGCATAAGCTAGTATAGATAAATTGAAAAGTTTTAACATGAAAATGAGTTTTTAAACAGACACAAAGTTTAAAATATTTTTTATTAACGTGATAGTGATAAGAAAATTGCATCAATGTTTTCAAAATAAAAAAATATAAAATTACAAAACAAAATAAAATTTTGTAGACTTCGAATAAACAGTTTTTTATCTTAGTATATTATTTTTAGCTATATATAGCTATATCGCCATATGTATATATATATTATACATTATTATATTATTAATAGTATGTTTAAGCATATATAAATTTTAGTTCAATCATGTTTTTAATGTTTCAGATTCTGAATCCTATGAAAAATATAAGAAAAACGAAAAGCTCGAACATGTCCAACGTCCAGCGAAAACTAACGAAAGGAGAGAAGTCAATGAAAGTTCTTCAAGCAAAACTAGCAAAGAAAAAGAACGTTCTCAAAGAGATAACAGAACAGAACAGCGACAAGAAGATAACAGAAGAAATGATAAACAATACTCAAATGGTAGTAGAAGAAGCAGAAGTAGAGAATCTTTAGATAAGAGAAAAGATAGATACAGAAGAGAGTCTTCTAGCAGTGAAGAAGATCGCAGTCGACATAGGAAGAAAAATAAGAAAAAGTATAGCAGTAATGAATCTTTAAGCTCAGATTCGGATAAAAGAAAAGTATCTGTTAGCAGAAGACGGAGTAGTAGTGATTCCTCAGAAGAAAGTTATCGAAAGAAAAATAAAAGTAAAAGTAAAGTAAAGAGAGATATAGACAAAAAAAGGAAAGGTAAAAAGAAGAGAAGAGACAGAGATCGCTCACCAAACTACAAAAAACATAGAAAATAATATTTTTTATTACATTTTATATAAAAAACTTCATGCAATCAATTTTAATTAATAAAATAATTTTCATATAATATGCTTTTCATTTTTATTTATTTTTGTTTCTTTCTCCATTGACATGATAATGCTATAATTCTCTATGGAACTGTTAATCGGATAATTTTTTTTTTATTTTTAACAAATAATACACATTTGGATCAATTTTTTAACGGAATTAACGTGTTCAGATTAAATTATTAATTCAATTAATTATGGTCACGGGAAGAAAAGATGTAGATGTCTGTAAAGGAGTTTTTTCTTCAGTTAGTATAAGTAATAAAATAGGAATATTCCGAACATTTCTGTACCTACTTGTATTAAATACTAATTTACTGGGATTCCTCTATTATATAGATCAAAGGGGGAAGGGGGGGGTAAAAAAATTACGGAATATCACGATCAAGGATAAGGTATATATTTTTTCGTTACATTACTTGAAATAATTTTAATTGTTATATTTGCCATTTAAGAAAAACCTTAATTTGGTTTCAATAAAGAAAATATATTTAATGTTAATAAATAGGATAGTTAATATTACAAAATACATGTGTTTAAGGTAAAGGGAAGGATAATTTTAAATCTCATATATAATCTGGAAGGTTAAAAGTTGAAACATTGAAGGAGAACTCCTTAGAAAACTTATCTCTAGGCAATAACAAAGTTGTTGATTCATACGTTAGGGAGAGAGTTGTTAAAAAAACTAAAAAAACACTCGAATATTATAATTTGTAAAATCAGTTTTTATTTTATGTTTGTGTCACAAGGCACTTGTTTCACATAAATCAAAGTACTTACAAAAGTCATCCATTTTTAATTATATTTTAAATTCTTAAAATAGCTAAATTTCAGCTGTGTTAAAACTGTTTATATAAATGCTGATCGATTTTACATAGTATTTCGTTTCTCGGTATTCATTAAAACAAACAATCCAATTAGTTAATAAGTTATTTCAGGCGTTCGTAGAATTACTAACTAATAAAGTAATATCTAATTATAATCAAAATGTACACAAAACTCACTTCGAACAAAAAGCAATTGAATTTACCTCAATTACACTAATTGCTCATCAAAATTACCATAACATAAGTATACAATTAGTTACGAATGAAATGGTTCTTTGAAAATGGTTGACCCGTTTTGCAAGTATTGACGTAATGAAAGAAAAATTTTAATACACTACCTTCCTATTGAGTGAGACTTTGAGATCGATCTCGTCATCTTCGCTGTTAAATATAAGTATGTTTGAATCCTATTCGTGGTGATGAATTTTTCTTTCTATAATTACATAATAAATACAAATGCATAAAATAGCTGAGATGGATGGATGGATGAATGGATGGATGGATGGACGGATAGTTGGATGGACAGATGGACAGATGGATAGATGAATAGATGGATGGATGGATGGATGGATAGATGGATAGACATACAATTTTCATTATGTAATACAGAATTTAGGTGGTAGAGCCTAGCTGCAGTTATCTGACTGCAGCTCGTATTGGGCTGGCTCGGCCGGGGAAGGACCACCCTCTCAAAGAAGACCGACGTGTAGTAACCAAATTCATTTTTTATGTTCCGTAGGTGAGTGAGAGAATCCGGAAGCCCAACCCCTCCCCCTCCCCCGCCAATATTAAAGCGATGCCGAAAAGAAAAATACCCCAGGAGGGTACCGGCTTTGATGAAGCCAGGGACCCCCTCCCCGAACAAAATCGAGGAAATGATTCTCGGATTTTGCTCGGGCTGCCCGTCGTATCTGGGGCGGGCAAAATATCGCCTTTTGTGTTTTTTGGCGGCACAGCGGCACCCCGACCCACTCTAAATGTGGGCTTTTGCAATATCCGGGGACTTCATTCCAACTTGAACGCCGTCCACTATCATCTAGAGACGGCGCAGCCACCATTGTTGTTTCTGACGGAGACGCAGATATCTCAACCTAGCGACACAGCGTACCTGTCATACCCCGGGTATAAACTAGAACACCATTTTATATCACACGTCAGGGTATCTGTGTTCGTAAGGGAGGATATCTGCTACCGTCGCCTTTAGGTTTTTGAAGGTCGGGACCTGTCTGTACTCTGGCTGCGCGTGGACATCGACGACCATGTCAGAGTCTACGCGTGCCTCTACAGTGGTAATGCAGAAACGGTTCAACTCTTGGGCCATGTTCAGGCGAGGATTGACGATCTGCTTTCACAGATTTCCTCCGCTGAAGTCGTAGTCCTCGGGGACTTCAATGCGTAAAATGCCGATTGGCTAGGGTCACGTGCCACGGACTACGCGGGGAGATCTGTGTTTGACTTTGCTCTGGCAAATGGTCTGTCCCAATTGGTTAAGACGCACACTCGTTTACCGGACGGGGACAGCAGCCATATGCCCTCTTTTTTGGATCTTCTGCTGACTACACATCCCGGAACGTACCAAGTCACTGTCGACGCTCCCTTAGGTTCCTCTGATCATTGCTTGGTACGGAGTGTAGTGCCCATTGAACGCCCAGCTCGCACAAGACCTGCGACTCGACGCGTTTGGCACTACAAGTCAGCGGATTGGGATGGAATGCGGTCCTTTTTTGCATCCTACCCATGGGGGCCGATTTGTTTCTCTTCCAATGATCCTAGTGACTGCTCTGCTGCTGTAGCTGATGTGATACTTCAGGGCATGGAACTATTTGTACCAAGCTCTGTGGTACCACTTGGGGGCAGATCGCGGCCTTGGTTTGATGCGTCTGTCAGGGCTGCAGCAGCTGGCAAACGGCAGGCTTATCAAGCTTGGACTAGTGCGTCAGTCACTAAGGATCCGAACTCTAGAGTTCTGAAGAGGAAATATAATCGTGCTTCCAGATTCTTCAAACGGAAAATTGCTAGAGCAAAGTTCAAGCATGTCGTCAAAATTAGGGATCAGCTGGCAAAGTACCCGCCTGGCACGCGCAAGTTCTGGGCGTTGTCTAAAGCCACGCTGGGAAATTTTTGTCAGCCACCCTACCGCCATTGCACACTGGGAACGACTCTCTGGCCTACGTGGCAAAAGAGAAAGCCGATCTCTTGGGCACTCTTTTTGCCTCAAACTCGACTTTGGACGACCAGGGAAAGACACCGCCTATCATCCCGCGATATCCGAGCTTAATGCCGAAATAGTTTTTCGGCAAAAACTCATCCGAAAAGCTCTCTTTTCCTTGGAACTTCATAAGTCGACTAGGCCAGATGGTATCTCTCCAGTTGTGCTACGAACATAAGCCCCTGAATTGACAGCAGTGCTAACGCGTCTATTTCGGTACTTCTACCTTAAAGGCGTAGTCCCGGTCTCATGGAAGTGTGCCCTTGTCCATCCGATTCCTAAAAAAGGTGATAGCTCGGACCCAGCTAACTACAGACCTATCGCCATTACCTCTCTTCTCTCCAAAGTAACGGAGAGCATCATCAATAAGCAGCTCCTAACCTACCTCGAGGATCTCCAGTTGTCAATGACCGGCAATATGGCTTTAGCCATGATCGATTGGCTGGTGATCTTCTGTTATATCTTACGCACCGTTGGACAGCTGTTATTGAAAACAAGGGAGAGGGTCTGGCAGTTAGTCCGGATATGGCGAAAGCCTTTGATCGTGTATGGCACAAGGGGCTTCTTTCGAAGCTACCTTGACCCCAAGCCCGTGAACGCTGATGGACCCCGAGGCTGTGTGCTAACCCCAACTCTGTTCCTCCCGCATATGAATGATATGTTGAATATTTCCCACATACATTGTTATGCGGATGACAGCACTGGAGATGCGGTATATTTCCGGCCGTGCAGGGCCCTGGGGAAAAAGTCGATGAGTAACGAAATAAACTTGTGTTAGTTAAAAGAACTAACTGAATCTCGTTCAGTTTAATCCCTAAAATACACAGGTTTGCACATTTACTACAAAAAAACTATTTGCTGTATCATCACTCTTCGAGAACAAGTTTCGAAAGCAGCCCCTTGTGCTATTTACGATGAAAGGCTTAAGCCTTATCCAGACTAACTATCAGACCCTCTCCCTTGCCGCCAATAACAGCTGCCCAACGGTACCTAAGATATAATAGAAGATCACCAGCCGATCGACCATGATCGAAAGCCGTATTGCCGATCATTGATCATTTAGTGATCCTCGAGATACGAGGTGATCTTCATTACTTTGGAAAGAAGAATTGTAATGGCGATAGGTCTGTAGTTAGCTGGGTGCGAACTATCACCTTTTTTAGGGATCGGATGGACAAGGGCACGCTGCCATAAGGCCAGGACTTCGCCTTTAAGGTAGGAGTACCGAAATAGACGTGTTTGCACTGGAGTGAACTCAGAAGCACATGTTCGTAGCACAATTAAAGAAATACCATCGGCCCATTTGACTTGTAAACGTCCAAGGAAAATAGAGACTATTTCCGGCATTAAGCTCTGTCACCGCGGTATGATAGGTGCCTTCCCCTGGTCGTCAAAGGTCGGGATTGAGGTCGAAAGAGTGCCCAGGAGATCCGATTTCTCTTTTGTCATGTGAGCCAGAGAGCCATTCACCGAGTGCAATAGCGGTAGGGATGGCTGGCAAAAGTTTCCCAGAGTAGCTTTCAACAGCGCCCAGAACTTTGGCCAATCTTGCCAACTGATCCCCAATTTTGGTTTCATACTCGAACTTTGCTCTAGTAATTTGCCGTTTGAAGAATGTACGTTCACGCAATATATTTTGCTTATAAAAGTTCTTCATAACTTTATAATAAATATATAAATATTATAGATCAAAGCTTTGTTTATAAATGTCTTAAAGAGCGAATCTAAATTATTTATCTTGAAGCATATTTTTAAATTTACCAGTTTTATTTTGTTTGAAAATCTATCAAGGAAACATAAGAATATAAAGACACGCTCATCATATTTGGCGTCCTTACTTTTTTTAAAATAAAATTATATTGAAAAATTTACAAATGCAATTAAACTGAAATTATAGATGAGTCATTTACAAAAAACGTAGCACTTAGGTTTCATATATGTAGGTAGGTAATAAATAAAGGAGTAGGTAGATAACAATATATTGCTACCTTACTTTACCTTCATACTTACCTTTAATGCTGTTACAGATAAGAGCTAGCTATTCGTTTATTAATAGTTGCTATCCAATATCGTCTGACCTTAGTGCATTTGAACATGGGAGACATTCACCCTCTCTGAAATGTATTGGCTATTTATTTAAGCAGAATCATTAAATAGACCCTTCGTTGGTGCTAATGGAAACGATACGACTGAAGTATTATTACTTACTCGTATCGTTTCTTTTTTAGTTTTTAGGCAGGATAAGCAAGCTTGTCAACTCCAAAAAATTACAAAACTACAAAAGACTAGAATGCGTTTAAAAAACAATATAATGGTAAATATCGGTCAAAGGCAAAAGTACTCGTGTATCGGGTACGAGTACTTTAGCATGTATCGCGTATCGAGTGTGTACTTGTATTTACTCATATCGTTTCATCCCTACCAATCTAACTAATGGGTCTGCCTAAGAGTCTATCTAATGATGTATGAAAGGTCAATCCAGTTAAGAGGTCTAGGGTTCTAAGTTGAGAATACTGAACAATATTATTTGAAGAAGGTAGAGGTGGGCTATATTGAGAAGTACCTTATAGAAGCTATCTTGAGTGAGTCAGTTGCGTATACCCTTCCCTATTGCTCTGGTTTCCTCATCTAGATTCCTTCCTTACTTTCGCCCTATCATAGTCGTTATCGCCCTTATCGTCTATTCTAATCTACTTTCTCCTTGCCTTTGACACGCAATTTCAACTTATACTTGCACAAATTTGTTGCAATGACACCATTTTCCTTGCAGACCATCTGTTTGTTTGTCCCTGACACAAAAAGACTTTTTGAACGGTATATATATATCATTTATTACATTTTGGAAAATACCAACATCGTTAATGTGCAAGTGGTTAGATATTACAATACAATTTAACGAGGCAACAGGCTATGAAGTTTTTAATTAAATTTAACACATGCTATGGTTCTTAATTTCTAAAATATTATAATTATCCCTTAGTTTCTATAGAAAGAACTTCCCTAAACATTATATATTTCTTCCGCACACGCAAACACTTTCGTGCCCAGCCTACTGCAATATTTCAACCATTAATCATGGTGTGGAAAATTACTCATGTTTTACGATTTTACTTTTTATTGTTTGTCGTATCAAAAAGAAAATCATAACCAATCTTAATGAACTTTTAGTCGTTAATGTTTCACATAAGTTACGTTAGTAGGGCCTGGATAATAGGAAGATAAGTAAGTAGACATTGATTTTAAGTTGGAGAATGTTTTTACACAAGGATTTATTTGGATAAGTAATATCAACATATCCAGACACTTCTGTTTTATGTACATTTGAGTGATCACTGGTATGATTTAAAATGGAAAAGTTATACTTAAATAAATAAATAAAAATAGTTTAGTATTAACCTAAATTCGAATTGTAGATATTTCAACCCTTAGTAACCTGACTGTCGGAGTATAATTAAACCCTTTTATATTCACAAAATTATTTTAATATTCATAGAAGAGTCGCGAGTCGGATCACATAGGAAGTGGTAGGCAGGATATCACATTGAACATTTAGTAATTAACTTACAATAGCTTATTATATGTATCAATTCACACATTATGTATTTAGTCCACAATCTTCATAATTAATCTCTGTACGTATATTATTAATTTGGTTTTCACGATAAAGTGATACCTTTAATTTGTGAAGTATGGTTTACTTAAATATTGATTACACTTCTCAGCTCAGAAGCTCAGGGTTCGTATGCAAAAGTAGTCGCTTTAATGTTAAAGTCGTGTTGTAGTTCCCTACTGCGATAATTCTGTCGATATCACATTTACTGTTTACGAGAACATAGTCCAATATGGAATAGCCCATTAACTAGTAATGAAGGGCAGAAATTAATGGATTAATCACTTAACGAACACAGGTTTTTTTAACTAAACTTTTTAAAAATGTTATACAATAATGAAACCATAATTGTGGTGGCAATAAAATTGCAATAATTCTCGATAAACCAAAATTTTGATACCATAATCAGTTGTTATTAACGGTTTATAAAGGTTACAATTTAACGTTTCGCGAATGGATTATTGCGTGCTGTAGTACGCGCGGCGGCGGCGGCCGTCTGCGTGCAATTACAGAGTGCGTCGAAAACACGAAGAACAAAACCACGGGCTCTCCCAAAACGATGTTTTTTATTAACTGAAACAATAAATGGATTTCAAAATAACTTGATAACAACTTATAGGTGAAAGGTAATTTTTAAACAATAACTAAAGTTAAATTGGACATAGCTTGGTGAAAATACTTTGTTCTCTTACCACATACCATAACAACCGCAACAAAGTATTGAACATTTTGCTCAGTAACCTAGTTTCAAAACTTTTTAATATGATTGTTTGACGGAGATACCCATTTCAAGAGCGTAATAAAAAACCATTTATTTCAAATGTTAAACGTAATGATAGAGTAAATGTTTCATTTTTCGTTGACAAGGAATGGATCCCATGTCTACCTGCAGTTCATCATTACGGCACGGTTCGTTCCACGGCACTGGTCCCTTTCATCACTCGCCTTATTGCCTGCTCAGAAGAGGTTGCTGCAAATTCTTCATTTTCAGAAAATATTTAGTAATTTAATTTACTATTATTTTCAGAAAAAAATAACTCATCAAAGAAATCGAAATAGTGAGGAGTAGTAGTAGTAGTAGTATTTAATACATAATATATATTGTTTTTCATTCATTCACTCAGGTTGAGTGGAAGAGATCCTGTCATGGGATAAGTCCACCTTCATTACATACATTTCCGTTGTAAATCAAGCTATGTAATTTAGTATGTGTACAATAAACAGCAAACAAATAAACATAAAATTTTATATAGATTTGTAATGTTTGATATGTGTGTAATTATATAAAATATATATAAAATAAGTATAAGTCTAAAAGAGATTACTATAGCTTCATCTGACCACGCACTCAATAGAATAAAAAACAACAATTTAAAATAAAACGCTTTCAACTGGAAGTACCAATCCTGTTTAGGAGAGCTCGTTGTACAGGCGTGGTATATCGATCCCTCCGCCATACAAAACCTCAGAGTCGTGATTGACTAACTGAATAAAGATACCCTTTTAGTAGACGCGAAATTTGAAATTTGCACTGAACTTTTTTGATATTTGAAATTTTAACATCATTTGTGACATTTATTCACTGAAACCTTTGTAAAAATTCAGCTATAGCAAAAAATCCTAATTTTTAGTTTGACTTAAATTTATATAGTAAATGATAGTAGTAAAATAATCAACCGAATTAAGTAGTAATAATAAGTATAAAGTATTTTTTTAATTTTGTAAGGAAAACATATATAATGTTAATAAATAGGATACTAAGTTGATAGATAGATACTATGTTGTATGTTAAGCGATGGATAATTTTAAATTAAATCATATCATCTGGCAGGTTAAAAGTTATAATCACTACATTGAAGGAGGACTCCTTAGAAAATTTTTCTCTAGGCAATAACAAATTTTGTTGATTCATACATTAGGGATTATTACAATATTATAATTAGTATAATCAGTTTTAATTTTATATTGGGGTCACAAGGCACTTGTTTCACATAAATGAAAGTACTTACAAAAGTCAGCCATTTTCAATTATATTTTAAATTCTTAAAATAGTTAAATTTTTGCTGTGTTGAAACTGTTTATATAAATGCTGATTGATTTTACGTAGTATTTCGTTTCTCGGTATTCATTAAAACAAACAATCCAATTAGTTAATAAGTTATTTCAGGCGTTCGTAGAATTACTAACTAATAATGTAATATCTAATTATAATCAAAATGTACACAAAACTCACTTCAAACAAAAAGCAATTGAATTTACCTTAATTACATTAATTGCTCTTTCAAATTACCATAACATAAGTATACAATTAGTTACGAATGAAATGGTTCTTTGAAAATGGTTGACCCGTTTTTCAGGTATTGACGTGTTGAATAAAATGTAAGAAAAGTTTTAATACAGAAACTTACTATTGAGTGATACTTTGAGTTCGTTCTCGTCATCTTCGCTGTTAATAAATATGTTTGAGTCCTATTTGTGTTGATGAACTTTTCTTTCTATAATTGCATAATAAATACAAATGCATAAAATAGCTGAGATGGATGGATGAATGGATGGATGGATGGATGGATGGATGGATGGATGAATGGGATAGAGAGATACAATTTTCTTTATCTAATACCGAAGCACTATTTTTTATTCTACTATACTATCTGCGATTATTTGAAATCAGTCTATATTATAGGTTTAATATTGATATTTGATTCAATATCATTAAGACCCAACATTTTTGAGTTTTTGTAATACATTGAAAAAACAGCATCTACACTTGCTTGCCAAATCTTACATTCTTACGTTTTTTGTGAACGCAATCGAGCATGCGGGTCACAGATGACAGGTGTTCACCGCCGCCCATGAACTCTTGCAACATCCGAGGAATCACAAGAGCATTGACGGCCTTGGAGGTGGGAATATATGCTTTTCTTGAAGGCACCCACGTCGTATCGATCCAAAAATACCGCCGAAAGTTCGTTCCAGTTCCAAAACCGCACAATGGAGTATCGCAACGCATCCGGGTAGTAAGGATGGTATTGTAGGCGATAACGTGCTGTGCGGTGATGAAATTCGGCGGCGGGCATCAAATAAAATAGATCTTCAGAAGACTTCCCATTATAAATGAAATACAATATGCACAAAGAAGCCCCGTTTACGCAATTTCAGAGACTCCAGCCGTTCATAGAGCACCGGGTTCCCAACAATCCCAACGGACCTCCGTTGCAAGCGGTCAAAAGATAAAAGCTGATATTGGGGTAATCTGGACCACAGATGAGAACAGTACTCCATGTGTGACCGGACCTGTGCCTTATAGAGTGCAAGTCTTTGGCAAGGCTTTAAATAATGCCTCGCTCTATTTCATTGACGCCAACTTGTTCATGCTCTTCAGATGACCACGACACTGACAGTCGCTTGAAATATCGAGACCCAGAATTCTGATACTTGGCGAGATAGTCTTATTAAGAGGAGTGTTCTTGAAGAGTGGTGATACAGAAAATGTTTTTTTTGTAGTAAATGAGCAAACCTATGTCTTTTAGGGATTAAACTGAACGAGATTCAGTTAGTTAAAAGACACAAGTTTATTTCGTTACTCATCGACTTTTTCCCCAGGGAGTCCTGCACGACCGGGAATATACCGCATCTCTAGTGCTGTCATCCGCATAACAATGTATGTGGGAAATATCCAACATATCATTCATGTGCAGGAGGAACAGAGTTGGGGATAGCACGCAGCCTCGACCTCGGGGTGCACCAGGATAGATGGGCTGGGAGTCCGAGCAAAGACCATAAACAATCTTTATACTCCGCCCAGTGAATAAGCTGGTGTCCACTTGTATGAAGTCTCAGGAAGTCCATAAGAAGGTAGTTTTGAAAGCAGCCTCTTGTGCTCTTTACGATGAAAGGCTTATCCAGACTAACTATCAGACCCTCTCCCTTGCCGCCAATAACAGCTGCCCATAGGTACCTAAGATATAATAGGAGATCACCAGCCGATTGACCATGATCGAAAGCAATATTGCTGATCATTGATCGTTTAGTGATCCTCGAGATACGAGGTGATCTTCATTACTTTGGAAAGAAGAATTGTAATGGCGATAGGTCTGTAGTTATCTGGGTCCGAGCTATCACCTTTTTTAGGGATCGGATGGACAAGGGCACACTGCCATAAGACCAGGACTACGCCTTTAAGGTAGGAGTACCGAAATAGACGCGTTTGCACTGGAGTTAACTCAGAAACACATGTTCGTAGCACAATTAAAGAAATACCATCGGCCCATTTGACTTGTGAATCTCCAAGGAAAATAGAGACTTTCGGATTTTTTTTTTTACAAAAAACTATTTCCGGCATTAAGCTCTGTCACCGCGGGATGAGAGGTGTCGTCAAAGGTCGGGATTGAGGTCAAAAGAGTGCCCAGGAGATCCGAATTCTCTTTTGTCGTGTGAGCCAGAGAGCCATTCACAGGGTGCAATATCGGTAGGCATGGCTGGCAAAAGTTTCCCAGAGTAGCTTTCAACAGCGCCCGGAACTTTGGCCAACCTTGCCAACTGATCCCCAATTTTGGTTTCATGCCCGAACTTTGCTCTAGTAATTTGCCGTTTGAAGAATCTACGTTCACGCAATATACTATGCTTATACAAGTTCTTCATAACTTTATAATAAATATATAAATATTATAGATCAAAGCTTTGTTTATAAATGTCTTAAAGAGCGAATCTAAATTATTTATCTTGAAGCATATTTTTAAATTTACCAGTTTTATTTTGTTTGAAATCTATCAAGGAAACATAAAAATATAAAGACACGCTCATCACATTTGGGGTCCTTACTTTTTTATTGAATAAAATTATATTAAAAAATTTACAAATGCAATTAAACTGAAATTATAGATGAGTTATTTACAAAAAACGTTGCAATTGGATTTCATATATGTAGGTAGGTAGTAAATAAAGGAGTAGGTAGATAACAATATATTGCTACCTTACTTTACCTTCATACTTACCTTTAATGCTGTTACAGATAAGAGCTAGCTATTCGATTATTAATAGTTCAATCATTAAATATACCCTCTGTTGGTGTTAATGGGTAAGGACAAAACGATTCCACTAAAGTATTATTAATAACTCGTATCGTTTGTCTTTTTAAAAATATAGAATAAAATAATAAAAATCGTATCAAATACTGCCATTCTATATACATATGAAAAAAAACATTTACAATTTATAAAAACAAAGCCCATTTTTGTGTTACTCCCCAAAAATATTAGCTTTTTAATGTGGTGGGTTCAGTTAAGTTAAATTAAGACTTAAGTGGTAATTAGTTTATTTTGTTACGGGAAGGATAAGAAAGCTTGTCAACTACAAAAAATTACAAAACTGCAAAAGACTGGAATGGGTTAAAAAAAAAATATGATCAGTTAAATATCGGTCAAAGGCAAAAGTATTCATATATCGGGTACGAGTACTTTTGCATGTATCGCGTATCGAGTGTGTACTTGTATTTACTCGTATCGTTTTATCCCTACCAATCTAACTAATGGGTCTGCCTAAGGGTCTAGCTAATGATGTATGAAAGGTCAATCCAGTTAAGAGGTCTAGGGTTCTAAGTTGAGAATACTGAACAATATTATTTGAAAAAGGTAGAGCTGGGCTATATTGAGAAGTACCTTATACAAGCTACCTTGAATGATTCAGTTGCGTATACCCTTCCCTACTGCTCTGTCTTCCTCATCTAGATACCTTCCTTACTTTCGCCCTATCATAGTCGTTATCGCCCTTATCGTCTGTTCTAATCAACTTTCTTCTTGCCTTTGACACGCAATTTCAACTTATACTTGCACAAATTTATTTCAATGACACCATTTTCCATGTGGACCATCTGTTCAATTGTCCCTGACTCAAAAAGATATTTTGAACAGTATAAATATAACATTTATCACATTTTGGAAAAGACCAACATCATGAGAGAACGCAGTGAATATTTATTGTTTTTTTTACTACCTGTCTCTTAAATTTGAGTATTTATATTTATTTACACTTTCGTATTTAGTTTATTTTATAGCGATAAGATTTATGTTGTATTTATTATTTTTTATTTTACTATAGTATAGTATATTATTATTTTAGGATATAGTATATTTAATATAATATAGTATATTTAATTTATAAGTGATTTTCTTTTATTCATTTTTTTGTGTACTTGTCACCCTCGTTGTTGTGATTTTTACCTGTTAATATTGTTGGTTGACTGGTAAATAATGCCTAGATAGCATTAAGTCCGCCAATTGTAGCATTTTTGTGCAATGAAGTTGTAATAAATAAATTAATTAATTTATGTGGTTACATCGTTTACAATACAATTTCTCAACGCAACAAGCTATGAAGATTGTTCAATTAATTAAATTTAACACATATTAATGCTCTTAACTTCTAAAATATTATAATTATCCCTTAGTTTCTATAGAAAGAACTTCCCTAAACATTATATAATTCTTCCGCACACGCAAACACTTTCGTGCCCAGCCTACTGCAATATTTCAACCATTAATCATGGTGTGGAAAATTACTCATGTTTTACGATTTTACTTTTTATTGTTTGTCGTATCAAAATAAAAATCATAACCAATCTTAATGAACTTTTGGTCGTTAATGTTTCATATAAATTAAGTTAGTAGGGCCAGGAATTATTATTCCTATTAAGGAAAATAAATAAGCAGACATTGATTTTAAGTTGAAGAGTGTCTTTACAGAAGGGTTTATTTGGATTAGTAATATCAACATATCCAGTCACTTCTATTTGATGTAAATAATTGATCACTGGTATGATTCAAAATGGAGAAGATAAAGTTAGATAAATAAATAAAAATAGTTTAGTATTGACCTAAATTCGAATTGTAGATATTTTAACCCTTAGTAACCTGACTGTCGGAGTATAACCAAATACTTTTATATGCACAATTTTTTTTTAATATTCATTGAAGAGTCGCGAGTCGGATCACATAGGAAGTGGTAGGCAGGATATCACATTGAACATCTAGTAATTAGCTTACAATGACTTATTAAATGTATCAATTCACACATTATGTATTTAGTCTACAATCTTCATAATTATTCTCTGTAGGTACGTATATTATTAATTTGGTTTTCACGATAAAGTGATACCTTTAATTTGTGAAGTATGGTTTACTTAAATATTGATTACACTTCTCAGCTCAGAAGCTCAGGGTTCGTATGCAAAAGTAATTGCTTTAATGTTAAAGCCGTGTTATATTTCCCTACTGCGATAATTCTGCCGATATCACATTTACTGTTTACGAGAACATAATCCAATATGGAATAGTCCATTAACTAGTAATGAAAGGCAGAAATTATTGAATTAATCAATCCACGAACACAGTTTTCTTTATATAAACATTATAAACATGTGTCACATATGACTTAAACCACTATTATTGTTACAATAAAATTGAAATACTATAATCGGTTGTTATGAAAGATTCTTAAAAGTTGTAATTTAACGTTTCGCGAATGGATTATTGCGTGCTGTAGTACGCGCGGCGGCAGCGGCCGTCTGCGTGCAATTACAGAGTGCGTCGAAAACACGAAGAACAAAACCACGGGATCTCCCAATACGACGTTTTTTATTAACTGAAACAATAAATGGATTTCAAAATAACTTGATAACAACTTATAGGTGAAAGGTAATTTTTAAACAATAACTCTAAGTTAAATTGGACATAGCTTGGTGAAAACACTTTGTTCTTTTAAAACATACTATAACAACCGCAACAAAGTATTGAACATTTTGCTCAGTAACCTAGTTTCAAAACTTTTTAATATGGCTGGTTGAAAGTTATACCTATAGAAAGAGTGTAAAAAATGCAATCTATTTCAAATGATAGACCTAATTGTAGACTAAAATGATTCATTTTGGGTAGACCTCGAAGAATTCGGTCTGCCCATTCATTTGTACCCGACTTTCGAATTTTGGAAAAATTTCTTCACAGAAGGTCTTCTTATGACCCTCTGAGTCCGAAATGACCATTGGTCAAAATGTTTATATATATATATATATATATGCGTGCGTGCGTCCAGATTCGACTTTTGTCAGCACGATAGCGGCCGCAGTTTCGCTCAGATCGCTTTCAAACTTTGCACAAAAATCAACCATCCCAAAATGAAGGTCAAGTTCGTTAACCAGAGAAATCCGGACACAGAGGGCGCTAGGGCCTCACTTTTTTTGATTTCAGTTTTTCGACCATAACTTTTTCCCTATACAAAGAAGGTCAATCGCGTTCATATTATATGATGTCTTTGATAAATACCTATAACTAATGTAGATAAACCGAAAACCTAACTTCAATAACTTAGGGGTGGGGGTAAAAAAACCGAAAATTTTTGGAAAAAAATTCATAACTCTTTTCTGGTAAACATTCTTACATCACATGTATTTTTAATAGAAAGGTTATTTTTTACTCTAAATTTAGGTACCAAAAGTTTTTCAGTAAAAGGTACCGTTTCCGAGAAAAAAAATAAAACCACTTTTAGCTTGAAAATTTAAGGTAGGTAAAACCACAGCAACTGTTTTCTGGTAAACCTTCCCTCCTCGCAAATATTTTTTATAGAAAGGTTATTTTTTACTCAAAATTTTAGTACCAAAAGTATTTCCAAAAAAGATACCTATTTCGAGAAAAAAAATAAAAACCGCTTTTTGCTTGAAAATTTTTGATGTAAACAACGGCATCATGTGTTATTCTTAGTTAGTGAGTTATATTTTAAACGAGTTATACACGAGGTCTACCCACGCGTGTCCCCCTGCGGGAACGGATTTTTTTTTTGATAAGGAGGGTATCCCATGTCTACCTGCAGTTCATCATTACGGCACGGTTCGTTCCACGGCACTGGTCTCTTTCATCACTCGTCTTATTGTATATTCCGAAGTTTTGCTACAAATTCTCCATTTTCAGAAAATGTATAGTAATTTAATTTACTAATTATTTTCAGAAAAAATTAAAACTCATCAAAGAAATCGAAATAGTGAGAGATAGTTTTCTATTCATTTACAAAAGATTTTGAATACATGATATATTTTGTTTTCCATTCATTCACTCAGGTCGAGTGGAAGAGATCCTATCATGGGATAAGTCCGCCTTCATAACATACATTTCCGTTGTAAATCAAGCTATGTACTTTAGTGTGTGTACAATAAACAGCAAACAAATAAACATAAAATTTTATATAGATTTGTAATGTTTGATATGTGTGTAATGTTTATATATAAAATAAGTATAAGTCTAAAAGAGGTTACTGTAGCTTCATCTAACCACACAGTCCTATCCAACTATGGTCTCACTTTTCATAAGTGCAATAAAACTTTGCAAACTTTATAGCACTTACAGGAAAAAAAACTTTGAGTTTGACTTGAATATCTGTTTCAAATAACGAAGTAGTAGTATATTTCAAAAACCATATAAATATGGTTATAACGAACGATGTTCAGTAATATATTGTATTTATAAGGACGACAATCTATTTACTAGGAAGATATTTATTTCCACAAAGGTTAGATTTACTGAAAATAATGGGTTCATATCCCTATTCTGTGAAACTCATTGTAATAGAAACGAATTTAAGAGGACCCGGAAAGGTCAAGGACCATCTGATACTCGTTTAGGTTAAATACAATTAAGATAAGAGTTACAATCACTGATAACGAACGTATTATTAACGATATAGGTATGGTGAACTTTTTGAACTTGAGAAATTATCTATAAAACGTGTCTTATTAACAGTTACTATACAAATGATCTAGATAAGCGTGAGTTGAGAAAACAAGTTTACTTATTTACTCATCTGCTTGCCCTTATTCAAATTTTGAGGTCGACGCAGTATGTTTTTTCCTTCCATATTCTCCTGTTACTTGTCATCTCTGTACACGCTCCTTTCTTCTCCATATCCTCTTTCACGCAGTCGACCCATCTTTTCTTCGGTCGTCCTCTACCTGTCCGTATACTATATTGGGTAATCAAACAAACGTAAAACGTTTTAAAGATACAATTAATAAAATTTTAATAAAATACAAATAAAATAGGACTACACTATTTAACAATACTTTTATGAAAAAAAACAGTGTTCATTAGTTATTAGCAATTGATAATTATGTCGATATATTTGAGGAATAAAATGACAAACTTTCAAGGTTCAAAGCTACGAGTATAGTACTTAAAGGATTGTGTGTAAGTGTCTGCAAGTGTTTGCTCGCTATTAAAAACTATGAACACTAGGTTTTATACACATCTTTCATGACGAAAATAAAAGTAAAGTGGAATCCTGACTAATTGTCGGGTTATCCGGATAAATGAAAATCCGCTCACCAAAATGTATGCAGAGTAGCAATTTTGTAATATTTATACAAACATTTCAAGTCATTAATAAAGAAAAACATCCTTAGTCATAAGGTATAAGACATCAGTTTTAGAAACCCATGTCCATCCATGTAAAATGAGCACTCAAATTGAGTGACTGATTATTTCTTAGTCATTGAATTATTTTGCCTCGTATATTTATATAAATAATTTGGCTATAAATAGTAACAATTTTAAATTACAATATGAAATGGAATTCTATTAAAAACTGTAAGCATTAGTGTAAGTGCCTTTGCAAGTTGGTATGGAGGAGTCAGTCAAGTTGGTTCAAAGGTTAATTGCCGTATATTCGTAAAACGTACTATGAAATATTGGGGGCGGCCACAATGATTGACTACAAAAGCTGTTACTGCCGTAAAACCAACATACGTTGAAACCCTATTAGGAAACAAAAAATAATATTTGGAGAAAGAATCTTTCGGGTATATTGAAACAAGACCTGGAGTTGTTTCTAATCTTAAACGTAGATGATGTTTTAATAAATTCCTTTAGTTGAAGAGAGAGCATCGATCAAAACGCTTTCACTCATACATCTATACCGTACCCTTGCGTATTACAAGAGTACCTTCTTGCCGCAAATTGACAAGATTTATGTTCTTAATTCTAAAAAGTTGCTGAAGCATTTGGTTTTGTCACGGTTTCAAGCCATGGCTAAATTTCTCATAGAAATCCGTAGCTTCGTTGTCTGATTACTTTTTTCCTACAGATTACTGGTGATTATAAATTCGTGGGTATATAATCGTATATATCTTATTATTGGTCTGCAACGCAGACAGCGCTCTTGCGAATCTTCGGATTTTGCAAAAGTTCATTGGCAGCGGCATCTGTTACCCGCACCCTCGTTTGCCCCCTCCTCCAAAATGAAATAAACATTACCATTTTAAATATATAAACAAAAACAGGATAGTATTGATCTGAATTCGTACTGTATATAATTTAGTAACCATTATGTAGAGTACTGTCGGAGTATAATAAAACCCTTTTATATTCACAAAATTATTTTAATATTCATAGAAGAGTCGCGAGTCGGATCACATAGGAAGTGGTAGGCAGGATATCACATTGAACATTTAGTAATTAACTTACAATAGCTTATTATATGTATCAATTCACACATTATGTATTTAGTCTACAATATTCCAAAGTAATCTTCATAATTATTCTTTGTACGCATATCATTAAATTGGTTTTCACCATAAATTCAGACAGATTGTGAAATACATTTTGTAAAACAAATACTTGATAAACAGTTCAGCGAAAAGTTGAGAATAAAAGCGGTATCTCTCGTCCAAAAAGGATTTTTACATGAAAATGTGTGAATAGAACCCTAATTACATTTACAGATTTATTTGATTTTATTACATTGAAAAATATTTATTTGATACACATTCCTCGATTAAGACACGTATTTTAAAAGCTCCGTCTTAACATTTTATTATATATCTAGTGACAACTACACAATTAGATTCTTAAACATTATTTACATGAGATTGCAAAAGATTTACATTTAACACTAAACCTACCGACAATTCTTGTATACCTGTTCCTACTACACGCCGTCAAATTAACCGGTAATTATAAGTTATTTTATTATATAACGCAGGTAATAATGGAAATAACTAAAAGTAAAGAGTGAAAACAATATTATATGCATATTCTAAGAATTGTCATGCCGTTTGATAACAATATTATAACGTTTAAAAATGTGTAAGTTTTACAAAAGTTTAAGAACGGTCAATTTGACCGGTACTTGGTAGGTTTAGTGTTAATACATTTGGAAATTCGTCTAAAAATAATAATGAACTAAGTTACATTCAAGAACATAACAGGTTCGTTTTGTGCATTTGTAAGCGGCGGTTTGGTATATCATAGATCTATATCTATAGTTATCATTTCAATACTACAATACTACCAATAATATAGATACAGTTATTATATATTACAAGGGAACTTCCCGGCCCTTCGGGCCAGGAAGGGTCAAAGGTCATGTATGAGGTTGGCACCTACCCTATTTTGTAGCCTGATTCAAAAGCTTTTTTTTGATGTATTACACATTATTGTGTGATTTGTGGGTGATAAGTGATGCGCGTGCATACAGAGTCAATTAGGTCATTATTATATAGTAAAGATATTATTATATTTATTTAAAAATACCAATTAATAATTATACACTGTAAAATTTCAAAGATCAAGAATTCTGGTCATTGTAATATTGTTTACAAATTAAATGTATATTAAATTAATATTGTACATATAATAAAAACTGTATAGTTCGAAGATTGATAATTTTACACTGATATATAGAATTTATATTGAACATTAGTTGTATGAACGTCTGATATTTTAGAAATATGAAACTTAGTAAAGCTAGTTAAATAAATATTACCAATATATAAATGATAAAAGCAGGTTTATTCTTGAATACAATTTCTATATACTAAAATATCAGATGATCGTACTCTTAACCCTATTATACACATATATTGCGAAAGGTATATTTATAACTATAAGCGTCTTCACACTGATCACAATAATGTACCTAACATCAAGGGATGGGGAAATGCTTGGATTGACATTCAACTACTGTGGATCTGAAGGGTTCTAAGTTCTCAACACAGAACACGAAATCAATAACTTTGAAAAGCAAATTTCGTGCTCCGTGAAGTGCAATAATTAGAAAATGTGACTTCTAACAAAGTTATGAAGGTTTACTTTAAATTATTAAGTTTAAAATTAACTTAATTGGAAAGTAAGTAAAAAATTGCAAGATGCAATTTGTAAACTGTAGTCAAACTTAAATTACCCAGTAATATTGCGAAACTGGGACAGCAATTTTATACTTTTTCTGTTCCTTATACTTTTTGTGCTTTAAAAAGACAAACGGCTATCTATTTAGTTCCTATATTAACATTTTAGTTGATACTTATATTAATAACATTACACAAATAACATTTCTCAGCTCAAAAGCTCAGGGTTCGTAAGCAAAAGTAATTGCTTTAGAGTTAAAGTCGTGTTGTAGTTCTCTACTGCGATAATTCTGCCGATATCATATTTACTGTCTACGATAACATAGTCCAACATGGAATAGTCCATTAACTAGTAACAAAAGTCACAAATTGATTGGTTAATCAAAATACAAACAAAGTTTTCTTTAACTAAACTTGATAAACATGTGTTATACAATACTGAAACCATAATTGTAGTGGCAATAGAATTGCAATGATTCTCAATAAACCAAAATTTTGATATCATAATCAGTTGTTGTTAACGGTTTATAAAGGTTACAATTTAACGTTTCGCGAATGGATTATTGCGTGCTGTAGTACGCGCGGCGGCGGCGGCCGTCTGCGTGCAATTACAGAGTGCGTCGAAAACACGAAGAACAAAACCACGGGCTCTCCCAAAACGACGTTTTATATTACCTGAAACAATAAATAAATTTCAAAACAACTTATAAGTGAAAGGCAACATTTATTTAGTTCATAAACACAATAAAATACGAATTCCTTGCTTTTTGATAATGTTCAAACAACTAAAGTTAAATTAGACATAGCTCCGTGAAGTTACTTTGTTATCTTATCATACCTTAACAACCGCAACAAAGACATGAATATTTTACTTAGTAACCTAACTTAGTTATTTCAAAACTTTACCAATATGGTTTGTTGAAAATACTTATAGAAAGAGTGTAATAAATGCAATCTATTTGAAATGTTAGTCATAATGATAAAGTAAAATGTTTCATTTTTCGTTGTCAAGGAGGGGACCATGTCTACCCGCAGTTCATCATTACGGCACGGTTCGTTCCACGGCACTGGTCCCTTTCATCACTCGTCTTATTGCCTGTTCAGACTAGGGTTGCCACAAATTCTTACTTTTCAGAAAATTAATTTACAATTTTTAGTCATTTAATTTACAAATTAATTAAATTGTCAGGAAATAATTAAAATAATCAAAGAAATCGAAATATTAAGGGATAATATTCGATTATTTTACAAAAATTTTTTAATACAAAATATATTTCATTTTTTCATTCATTAACTCAGAGGTTCAGTGGAAGAGATACTTTCATGAGATACATTCGCCTTTGTGCATACATTTCTGTTGTTATAAACTATGCTATGCACTTTAGTATTTAGTGTGTAGAATAAAGAGCAATTAATTAAGTAAAAGTCTAAAAGAGGCTACTGAAGCTTCATCTAACCACTGTCAATAGAATAAAAAATAATAACATTAATAAAAATGCTTAAAACATTAGGTGTCAACCCTATTTAAGAGCTGTTATACAGGGGTGGTATATCGATCTCTCCGCCAGACAAAACCCCAGACTCGTGATCGACCGACTGAATAAAGATACCCTTTTAGTAGGCGTGAAAATTTGCACTGAACATTTTTCACATACACCTTTGTTACTTGAATTTTCCAATCCTATTTTAAAGATTTCATTTACAAGTTATTTTTCTAATTGTATTCCCTTTAGAAAATATTTCTCATCCTTAAATTTTGTTTACATATTAAATCACACTAAAATTAAACGTTTGAACGAAATCCTAAATGTAAGGATGATTTGACCTCTCTTATTAAGTAGTAATAATAAGTATAAAGTAAATTTTGACAAAGTTATTTTACATATATATTATATTCAACTGATAAGATCAGAAGTAATCAAGTATCGTTGTATGGTTAGGTATTTATGTAGGAATGTGGATTGTTATAACCGAAGAAGACTTGGATGAAGTGCGCGAAAACATATATCTAAAAGAAGAAGTCAACACCGAGATGTCGTATAGACGAGTAAGAAATGAGTTTATATATAATTTTAATATGGGAGGTGAATCATTATATTATAGCTACTAAACTTATAAGTACTTATATCTAACTATGTATACTCTATGGAACTCTGATGTTACATAAGTGCAATGAAACTTTGCAAACTTTGTAGCATTTACATGAAAAAACTTTGAGTTTAACTGCCTAAAATTACAAAATAGTAGTTTAATTGTAACGATCCATATAATATTAAATATTAATATTACAATAGAAGATTTATTATATCAATCAAATTAATAAGATGTTTATTTATACAAAGGTTAAATTTAACAGTTAATGAGTATATCCTTATAAGAAACATATTGTAATAGAAACGACTTGAAGAGGTCCCGGAAAGGTCAAGGACCGTCTGATACTCGATTAGGTTAAATACAATTAAGATAAGAGTTATAGTCACTGATAAAGAACGCATTACTAACATAGGTATGAAGTACTTTTTGAACTTGAGATATTATCTATAAACCATTTTTGTCTTACCAACAGTTACCAACGATCAAGATACGCGTTACTTGTATATTTACGTTATGAAGTTATTCAACACTGCATACAAAGTTTTTAAATTAAAACAAATAAATAAATTAAAAAAAAAAACAAAAAATAGGACCAGAAAACACTATCTTATTAAGCTGAGCGTAAGCGAAGCTCTTAACCGTTTGGGAAACTTCTTTTTAAAGCAACATTACATAAAAACTACTAAACCTATTTGAATGAGAATGACAGAGCTGTAGGGCTTAGGAATGGCCATGTTTTTTAAAAAAACTAATTAAAATATATCATTCCGTTCAGAAATTATGGTCAAAAAACTGTTTCTCCCATAGACTTAACGTTATCAGAACCTCCGCGCGCTTGACGATCGTCAACCTAGAAATACACTTATAAATAACATGACATAAAAACTACTATGTGTTAAAATTTCTATAGATATGCTTCCCGTGACAAATGTCAAATATCAAAAATAAAAAATACAGTGTAAACCTAACAAATTGTTGACATGCGATATCCTAATAATTGGCGGATTGCCTTATATATTATCGTATTGCCTATACGATTTTGTAGTGTTGTATTTTTATTATTTAGGTATATATTTTTATGTGTTTATTTTCATGTATTGTATAGAATTGAATACCGAAGAAGCAGTCATTGTTAAACACTGCAACCACAATGAAACAACTTCAATACTATTTAAACAGTCATGGTACAATTTTGTTTTGAATATTTGGTAATAACCATTACTAAATGACCTTTTTTCTCTACAACAAAGATTTGTTTGCTTTTAGCAATCGTATTTATTCTTTGTATTATTTAAAACATTTATTTAACGAGGACTTCATATATTATCTTAGTTATTTGTTTATAATTATGTCTTATCTTTGGCAGTGTAATTATGCCTTATTGGATGTAGAATGTAGGCTAAACGCCGGCGAATCTAAATATGACGGCAAAAAATTTACATATCTTTTTTTTCTATTTACCAAGGGTGTGAACTAGATTGAAAGTAGGACATTTTAACATTAATATAGACACTAACTAACAAACTTATTTTATTATTGTTTCAGTAATAGTGTGGTCTTCATTTTGTGTTTCGAAAAAGGTTTCTTTACTAGCATCTTGTTGAAAATCTTAAATCAACTAAAGCTTTTTGGTTATTAAACTATTAAATATAAATATATTGAAAACTATAATAATAAAATTTTATTAATGTTTTTATGACCAAGATAAAAACACAGTCATTAATAGGACATGTCATGTTTTTAAGAGCTCTATCGTCCACTGCCTACTAATATTTGAAACAGCTGTAATAAAAACAAAATGACTGCTTTTACGAAAACCTTTCAAGTCACATATAAGTGAAAATCTCCCTAAAATTAAAAGGTACTTATTGTGTATGTAGATATATTTAGATAATTGTTTTTTGCAAATAATACGCGCTCAAATTATAAGACAAAAATATATTTAAAACATTTTTTCAAACTTAACGTCCACGTGTTTTTTAAAACTAGTATAGCTATAAATATTGTTACAATTATAAATTTTGAAAAAAATTTTTGGAAAGCGGTAATTATTTAAAAAAAAAAACTTCATTTTACTTCCCACAATATATTTATAATTAAACCATATATATATGGTATAATTAATTACTATAAAAATAAACTTGTCAAAATGAAAAAAGTTGGTATAGCGTCGGTCAAATTCGGTCTAAGGTTAATTGCCGTATGTTCGTAGTATTGCCAGTTATACGAGTACAAGTCAACTATAAAAGATTGGGGGTGGACATAATGTGGGACAAGGCTATTACAACTGCGGTTAAAGCCGCAGAAACTCTAAGAAGAATCAAAAAACGTATTAAGAAAAAGGTTTCCATTGGAAATTCGTGGCGTATATTAAAATTAAAACAGGATCTGAATTTTGGTGTTTATTTTCTATATACGGAAGGTTTTTTTTTTTTTTTTTTTGTGTCTCTGCTGTTAGCCCTACTGGCCATGACAGCGTCACCGGTGGAATGGACGGGTGCAGAGACCCGCCCTTGAAAATGGGGGCCTGAAGGGCCCCAGGGGAACGCGCGTCTTGAGGGCGCCTCCTGTGAGGCTCGGACCACGGCTCAGGACGCCGTTAGGTGGGAAGCGAGGGTTGGATGTGGGTTAGGATTTAACACTAACGTCCTCCGACGGCAGAACGCCGGAGCAACGTGCTTGGAGGGGCTCGTCTTCGCCGGCGAAGACGCTGTGTGTGTGTGTGTATGTGTAGTATTTATGTTCGCTTTGCCGCTTTTACGTAGCGTTTCCTAACGTAATCGCTTCGTCCGGATCGAAAAGTACCGACTTGGGTCTTCTCTTTCTGACTTTAGGAGTCTTACGTGCCGTGTATCCTGTGGCCTTAACCACCAGCGGGTATATATATACGGGACGTGTTTTTAATAAGCCCCTACAATTGAGAGAGAAAACGATTTCTGTCCCAATACGGATGTTACAGAAAATAAACTGACGCAGTCAAATAAACAGCTCTAAATAAGATACTTAAGTGGTCAGAAAAGAGTGACGTGGTTACTTGATTTAATCATGGCCATGAGTCAAATACTTAGTGAAGACTTGGGTTAAAATATATCGATAAACCGACTTGTATCCTTTCATAAAACAAAGGGAACTGCTGAGGAGTTCCCTTTGTTAACGTACCGTGGAGTTTCCAGTAACCCTACTTGGTAACAAACACGAACTAGCAAAATTTTGCTTGAAGAAATTGGTATGGACGTAAAAGCCTATTACCTCGCCCTGGACTAATCTAGATCTGGAGCTAAACGAAACGACGATATTGATTCACTTAAGAATGCTTGAAGCAAACAGGGCTAAATTTCTCATAGATATCTATAGCTTTGTTGTCTGATTACATTTTATTAGATTCCTGGTGAATCGCGGGCAGAATAAAAGCCTGAAGCCTTTTCCAATATAAATATTATTATTTCTGGCTGGAACTTCAATATATACGAGTACATACAATATGGCTGTCAGAAAAAAGGGACACAGGAAAAAATATTAATGGATTGCGTGAAAAATGATATGACAAAGACGAAAGCCGCTAAGATGACGTATGATATAAGATTTTTTCTTACAACACCGATCTCAAAGTAATTCGAATAAGTTCAGGTATATTTATGTATATATAAGACAAAGAGATAGAGAGAGATAGAAAGACATCACATTAGCTTCCATTTATAACATACATCTCTACATAAAAACTATTTTAACATAATTTGCATATATTATTACTTTATTCCTACATATATTATTGTGGCCATTATGACACGACAGAAACACTATTAATATTTATTATATATACTTATACGAGGTATTATATAATTTACATTTTCGTGACACGCGTCATAAACATTTACACTTTATATTATGAGGTTATATTGTTAGTGAGGTTTGACACATTTGAATTCAGCAAGCCTATACCAATGGATTCACCACAGAATATTTATTTCTTTCGTAATACAATTATTTATTATGCTACCACTGCTAACTATTACCCAACCATCTTAAACATCACAAAAGGATGTTATGAGGTTACATTTCTCAAATTCTCTCTTCTGTCAAATCTCTCTCTCTCTTTCTATTTCTATCTTTCTCTCTCTCTATTTCTTATTAAATCTCTCAATATTCTTCGGGACTATAAGAGATTAAATACATACTTAGATAAATAATATTAAATGTTGAACTGAAGGAAGTATACAATTAAATTTATAAACATTTTTTCCTAACATAATAATAGAATAAACAATCTAGAATGTATCATACAAGTTGAATATGATTGAAAGAAACATACATTATTAACATACATACATACAACGCTTCGTATTAACAAAGATAACAATGGAAATGAGTTTTTTCGCTGCTTTTAGTTTATTTTTAGTGTTAGTTACTTTAGTAGAATAATATTTCATACTCAGTTTTTTAACGTCTTCAGATTTAAAATGTTAGAGTTATTTCGTTTAACAAATATTCTTCTATTAAATCCCGTGTTTCGTTCGTTTGCGCTAATTTTGAAACAACTATTCAATGAAATTTTGTATATATCTATTGTTTGGTTCATTTTAAAGGTTTTAATTTTTATCTCGATTAATTATCTTCAAATTTTTCTTGTCCATTTGAGGGTATAATTAAGTTATATATGTTTTCAATAGATAGAAGTGTTAATGAAAAATTTTTAACTATGAAGCAGCAGACAAAGCCGCTTGCATCAGCTAGTTAATATATATTCGTAACATGTTTGTTTAAACGTACACTATGCAATATATTTCACTAGCTCTGCCCGTGCCTTCGCTCGTGCTAAATATGTTTTTTACAATAAAAGTAGACTTACTTATTCCTTATAACATCAACTATCCTACATTTAAAGTCCTGTGAAAATATGTCCAGCCGTTTCAGACATTAGCCGGAACAAACAGACAGACAGAGAAAAAAATTAAAAATTGTATTTTTATATAGGTAACTTCATATATATAATAAAAAACTGTTAATTTGGAATTACAAACAGACACTAAAATTTTATTTATATGATGTATATATTTATTGATATTAGAATATTCTCGAATGACGTACTACATAATATTAGTATTTAAAAAATCCCATACATATTTTTAATATACTGACAATGTGTACATGGAATGGCTCACCGCAATTTCCTTTGTCCTCATTAAAACTGCAACCATTTCATCTGTAATAACGGAGCCGGACTGAATTCTTATTTTCTGTACACAGAGCGATTTTGTCTCTTATATTTATTTCTTTTATTTATAAAGCTCAAAAACTAATACCATGCGAGTACATGTATATATGTATATAAATGTATAGCCTTGCTTGCTTACGAAATAACCTATTTTTATCCTGTCATCTAAATAAAAATGGTTTTTAGCCCTTTGCTTTTTACATATTTCTTTACATACGACATCGCTTACGAAAAAATCTATTTTTTTTATCATATCATGAAAATAAACATGTTTTTTATCTCTTTACTTTTTACATATTTGTTTACATATAATAGCGCTTACGAAAGAATCTTTTTGTATCCTGTCATGAAAATAAAAATATTTTTTACCTCGTAACTTTTTAGATATTTGTTTACATATAATATCGCTTACGAAATAACCAAATTTTTGATACGATCATGTAAATAAAAATGTTTTTTACCCCTTTACTTTTTACATATTTGTTTACATATAATAGCGCTTACAAAATAACTAAATTTTTTATCCCATCATATAAATAAAAATGTTTTTTACCACTTAACTTTTTCAATACCATTGTTTTACGTAATAATATCAATAACAGCAAAAAAACCGCCACTTCTTTGAATGTCATTTCGTTTGACGTATGCATTACGACACAATGAATCGTTTCAATATAACAGATTATACAATTTTACCTCGCTTTGTTAAAGGAAACAATTGTCTATTTAAAACCATGATTACTAGCTTCCGTTTTCAATTTCACTTTACCTGCATTTGTGCTTGGGATTTATTTATAAATTCATAATATTTATAAATTGTTCTTCGGATGAAATTTTATTACCTTTGAAACTTTTTATATTATCATGGCTGTATATTTTTAAACTGTTTTAAAAATATATTTAAATTTCGAATACCGAAATATCATATTAAACTTTATACATTATTAAATCCCGCGTCACAAACTTCGTTCATAATCTCTGAATCCACCGCGATTGCAATAAAGTTATGTATATATATATATATATATATATATATATATATATATATATATATATATATATATATATTGTTTATTCTATTAAAAGAGGATAGTTTATATCGTATATAAATATAATAATAGTAATTATTTTTAGTGAAAATTTGAGTTTTTATACATGGTATCATTAACTTCAAAGTTCGGAGATGTTAATGACAAAATTTCAATTGATAAAAATAGTTTATATAGCAGCAGAAGTCGCTGGCAATAACTAGTTATTATAAAAGATTGATTGATTGATTGAGTATAAACTATTATAATTAATTATTAGTATTTTATTATTAAAATGGATCTATAAAAAAGCAAATATTTAATACACAGGCATAATAGCATAAAACTTACGACTTTTATTGCAAGATTTAAAAAAAAAACAAAATGGCGACTGAAAGAAATAATAAAAAACAAAACATCTACATAATTACAGACATTTACAAAGCGATTTAAATGTAACTTACCAACTCCGGAGTCTTGAGATTCCTGTAACAAAGAAAATGCAAATGAAAATCAGCATCTATGATGACAGTAATTTATCTTTTGTTTTGCGGAAGCCGGCAATTTATAAATACATAAATGAACGATGGAGTTACATATTTCTATGAATTTTATTGTTTTCGATTCAAAACAAGGGATCAAAAATATACTCCTCTTATCCCTTTCCCGCTGCGCTCGTGAAATCTCGGGTGCCATTTACATATTGAGCGAAGCGAGCCCAGTAGAATGACTCATCGTTTCCCATTGACTTCAATGGGATATCTGTTTTCTGACGATTTTTCAATTTTATTTTAAAACCATCACCTAATATGTATCTTTTTGATTGCAAAATTTCATAATTTTCCGTCAAGTAGTTTTCGAGCCAATTTGTGACAAAGAATGTTAAAAAGTCTGCAGTAGAACGCTCCGCTCGCTGCGCTCGCTTCGTTCAATTAAATATAAACGGACAGACCGAGACAATTTATATACATATTGAGATAAAATTAAGTAGTGCTTAGATATAAATCTATAAAAAAATTATTTAAAAAGCTACAGAACGATCTATCGGAGCGATATATAATGGGCTTACAAGTGATTAATCTTAAGAGGATTACGGTTCAGCTTAAGTTATTAGACACCTATCATGGTTAAAAGATAAGACTTATCTTAAAAGATGTCTTTATAAATAGGTGTTTATAGAGATTTATTGAGCAAAGCGAGCAGAGCGATCTACTGGAGACTTTTTTCACATTCTTTGTTACGAATAGGCTTGAAAACTACTTGACGGAAAATTATGAATGTTTGCAATCAAAAAAATTGAAAAATGTCATGTCGTTGAGGAATAATCGTCAAAAAACTGATGATGAGTCATAACACTGGGCTCGCTTCGCTCAATATGCAAACGGCACCCGAGATTACGCGAGAGCAACTAGTCAAAATTGAGGGTCTGTTGGCGCCCCTAGTTATATATAAAATTTTGCTTGTGACTTGTGATGATATCCTCTTTTGAGGGTCACAGTATTGTGTTTGAGTACGGATTTCCTTATTCCCAATTTTACCAAGAGGCCCTATCCCGGTGCAATATCGGGATAAAAATAATCTATATTACTCGCTGTTAATATTGCTTTAGATAGAAGTAAGAATTTTTGAAATCCGTCCAGTGTTTCTTGAGATAAACCAACACAAATACTTACACGAAGAACCATATCTATAATTATTATAGATGTGTATCTATTAACTATAGCTATAGCTCAGATTAATGGCCAATAAAGTTAAATTGGTTTAGTTAAGAGTTGAGATGATAGTCCAAAGTGCGATATGGAGTGCTAATTATGAAATTGCTTCAAAAAACCTCTTTGATTGAGGTGCATTAATAATTAAAATGTTATCTTTAATAGTATGAAATTATATTATATGAATCCTTGGTCAAACCAAATTTTAGAACGACTGTGGCTTGAAGAATGTTTTTTAGAAAATAAAAATAAAAAAGGTTGTATTGCATATGAGAAGGATTTTATATGTGCATATAAAATAATATCACCCTAAATCAATTACTTTGCTCCGAGCTCTGATGAAATCAATACTCTCGTTTCGTAATTACAGTTTTTTATTATTATATATAGTTTAATATCGTATATTAAAACTAATTCTATGGGATAAATAGTTTAAGATAACCATAACCTAAATAGTTGAAGAGAAATATCGATCAAACTATCTGTCACAAATATTTAAGTAATCGATTTATCCGTTTATCAGATAAAAATAAGCCGATTGCTCGCTAATCTACCAAATGTCACAATATAACATAAATATGATTAATTGTTCATTTTGACTTATATTGTTCTTAATAAAAAATAATTTGGACGAATAAAATAAATTAGTTGCTGTAATTATAAACGAAATTCAAAACGTGTTTTTAAAAATAGTGATAAAAGAATCGTTCTTCCCAAAATGTCAAAATAGCTGTCGTTATTAACGAAATTTTAAACGTGATTTTGAAAAGTGATAAGCATGCAACGTGTTCAATATCGTGTTTTAGTTTACAGCATCACTATTCACTATTCAAGAAGCTATTGCTATTTGCTACAGCACTACACTTCAACTTACCGCCCTATCATATCCGTATATCGTTCCTTATTGGGATAAATATACATTGATACTTACAAATTTGCTTTTCTCTCTCTCTTTCTGTTTTAACTCTGCCTCTTTTTTCGCTTGCTGTATAAGTTCGTCAACGAAATCGGAGGCCTGACGGACTTTATCCGGGTCATTCTTGAATTCCAATATCCTTTCATTCAAGGCCGGGGTGTCAGATTCCTCTCTCATCTTGAAAATCCTAATTATTCCTCAGTAAAAGACAGACAGGTGGTTCTTTTCAACACATAAAAATAAGCATAAATAACTTTTCACGACATTGGTATTATGAGGTTATATTTTTGGATTTAATTGTTTGTTTAAAAAACGCCTGGCGGGAATGTGAAATAGAAGGCATTCATAGTTATTTTATGTTTAACAACTTAGCACGTCTGTCAATCACAGCGCCGCCGGAGGTACTGACGGCTGGGCCGCTTTTCGCTCATGCGCTGACGAGTACTTAGTACTATTACCTGAGTAGATGAAATGGGATGGTAATCACTAAACTGGTAATCACTAAACATCACGGCAGTCTAGCGATTATTAAATATTACATTGAGATTTCAAACGCTAAAACTAATTTAATATAACATTATTTATCTACTATATATTTATGACTAAAAGTATTACGTAATTATGTCAACTGCATTTTAATTTAAGGCAATAAATTATACGAATGGAAAGGAAAATACTGAAACGGGCATAAATAATTTGATAGGTTATTTTTCTTACAGAGTTTTTTAATTAAGTTAATAAGAATAAGTACAAAGGAATACATGAAAACTAAAAACTCAAACATAGGTTTCTAACATTCCAGGAAGTAAGGTCTTTATTTTCAATAATTTTTTTCTTATTATTTAATATCTAAATTACATTACGCATATAAAGTTAGACAAGAAAATGACAAGGATTTCGCAATTAAAAAATTCTCTAAAGACGTAATAGAAATATAAAGACGGTTTTCATGGACTGAAGATTTATATATTAAAATATAAGTATAAAATTTCAATGGAACAAAATTTTATGAATACAACTTTTGAATACATTTCATATCTTTGAGGGCGCTTTACATGAGAAGTGTCTAGATTATATGGAAATTTCATCTTTAGAGATAAAAAAATCTCAACTTATATTAAAATTACGTTAGTTTCATGATTTGAGTTATTTTAAGCATCTTTTTCATGTCCTTTGAACAGTTGTGAATATAATCTTCTATTGTTACTAATTATTATTAAGTATTGAAGTTCCACCTCAGGCATAATGGCGTCCTCTCCCACAAGATGGACTTTAAATTAACTATTATATCTGGATTTCGTGAGATGGGTGAGAGTGTCGTATACCAAATAGCATTCCCTTTCCTGTGTCCCTTTATCTTCTTTCTGTCTTTCCCTCAGAGTATATTTGCAGATATCATTAGCCAATGTTGGTACTATCTATTGTAAAGAATACTAATAACTAAAGAGTAGTTAAAATATTCATCCAACTTCTGCATAAAACGTGATGAGATGGGAATTATGCCTAAAATAAGCGGTTTTTGAGTTTATCTGAAAAATCGAATGAAAGTAACGGTAAAACACACACACACACACACACACACGGTCATAAAACACACACAAACGACTTACACACACACACACACAAACGACATACACACACACACACAGAGACGCACACACACACACACACACACAAACGGACCACACACACACACACATTTATTAGAAAATACTATTTTACGAGCGCGATTCTTCATCGGTTTAGCACTAAAAGTATCTACACCAGTTACCCGGCGTGTTGTTTTTAGGATATCCATTGCGATCCGATGTACTCATAAAATGGAACCCATCTCAACTCTGCCTTTATAGCTTTAGTATAATGATAGTAATATAATAATAACAATAAAGCTTTTATTGACTTTCATACTAAATAAAATACTAAATATTTATTTTTATTATTCTATTCATATATTTCGCAGTTATTCTTTTCATGTTTAGAATACTAATTCAAAATTTGTCAATTCTAGATCTTAAATTAATAAAGCAAACGAAAAAGTTTTTGAACTAATATAATAAAGAAATAACATTTACTACATCTATTACAAACTTAATTAACGCTGTCAAATGTTGGGAATGGCGATTACCAAATTACTAAAAAGCGCACATTCCTGTTAAATTAACATACTCTTCAAAATAAGTTTATTAAACACATGTGTTAATGTTAACTATAAACATATAATATTATTTATCAATCAGGTTTCAATTATTGAGCTGAGCGTAAGCGAAGCTCTTAACCGTTTGGGAGACCTTTTTTTGTGTTTAGTTGTCTCCAGAATGCGACGAGATAATTAGCTAAAAATTTTCTCATGTATGTTTGCCGATAACAGCCGAACGCAGATGTTATAGCAAAAACAGATTGAAAATTGTTTAGCCATTCAAATGTTATCAAGAAAAAAAGAAAGGAGTGGGGCTCAGCTAATCACCCGCCGCGCACGGTTGGCGGATGCTAGTAATTATAACACTATTTTCCTTTGCAGTGTCGTCTTTAAAAACTTTATAGTCCCAGTCCAAATCTTCAGTTTTTTGTCTATCTGTAATATGTCGTGTGTCTATATTAAATAGAATTTTTGATTTATTTTTAGTTTTGTTTGTTTCTGTCTCATTCTGGAGACAACTAAACACAAAAAAAGGTCTCCCAGACAGTGAAGAGCTTCGCTTACGCTCAGCTCAATAAGTGACGATGATGAAACTAATGATGATATGAAATGTTCGGGAATTCGTTATTTTATACACAATCGTAGGAAGCACTGTCTCGGAGAAACTAAAAACGCAGTTACCCCAACTCTTAAGCCGCCGTCTCTGGACCCGAATAGGTTGAGAAATATAAAAAGAAGTCTCAAAAGATCGCACAGCCGAGAAATGCAGGATCTTTCACCGATTGTTAAACAAGAAAGAGGAGAAGAAAGACATAAAGGCGGCTTGAATTTAACGACCGCCTACAGTCTAAACTACAATCTATAGATATAGTAGGAAAATCGTACATGACATTCTTAAACCGAGATTATACTAAGGATTTGTTTACTGTTTGATGTGGAAGAAACAGCAATTGTCCAATCTCTTTGTGTGTGTGTTCAATGTTTGAATCTCTTTTCTTATTGCTTATTTTAAAACTACTATACCGGTGTATATTATTCTTAGGTATCTGAACTTCCCTAACATAGGACTTTAGTATCAATTTTCGTAATGATTGTATGTTTTGACGTCATGAGTTAGACAATTGATTGCAATAAGTGTTAGTACTTTGAGAGTTTATTGACAGGACTGATTTTTGACCCGAATGTGACTTTATATATTCTTTGATCTAATTTTGTGACGATTATTTATTGTCATTTATGAATAATTTAGATTGGGGAAAAAATATATTAAAAAAAAATACTTCACGAATATATCTATATAAATAAAAATCATTTAAATGTTTGTACTTCACAGCGACTGGTGGATTGGGTAAAACTTGCATTCTTTATTGTCAGTAGAAAAAAAATAATAGTAAATATTTAAAAATCTCAGAAAAGTGAGTGTGCGAATGAGACAGAAGACGAAAAAGTGACAGTGACGTTCAGTTGTTCATTTATCTTCAAATAGAAAACATTAAAAAATTTATTTGACAGATAAACTGACATTTCATACAAGTTATCATTTCAACAAATAACAAAGACAAAGGCGCCGGCAACGGCTTTTCTAATAATATTGTTATAGAACAATTATCGTTTTTGATCCGGAGCGGGGGGACACGGGTTAGAAGCCTGTGGAGGGCAAGGCGTGCAGGGGGGATCCGGGACGCACTCGTAATAACAATGTCCGTCCCACCACCAAGAAGGGCCAGGTGTTGGTGCAAAGTTGAAGGTTATCTGTAAAGAAATGCGAAAACTGCATTAAAATCTCGTATAGATATTAAAACAAACATATAGCCTTGTCAGGTCAGAAGGTCAGGTCAGGTCAAAAGGCAAAGGTATCTCGTGACGTTTATTAAGGTGATTAGGGGAAGGTGGTTTGGAAGTAGCCTTAGAATAACAGTCCGATACACCACGTGGTAATCCTACATAACCTTCCCACACAAAACCTTCGTGGTCAGAATCCGTAAAGGACTTTCCAACGTAAAAAAGGTCATACCTTTATAATACATATCAAAAAGGTTTTATATTATTTTCAAAAAACAATTTACTTTAACTACATAACACGATGTGAGAATATATTCATTATTTAGTCGTTTTTTATCTCTCGAGACAATTTTCAAAACTAATGACGTCACAACTTTCGACCGAATATAAAATATATTATAAAGCCTCGGGTAAGGATAAATGTTTGAGAGAGATAAGAAAAAGAGAGTACATGCTCCAAAAGCACAAAACGAAAGCACTTATTAAGATGAAGCGTGAAAATTCTGAGAGAGAAAGGGATGAAAGGTTGACGAACAACTTCCGGGAAAACAAGAAGCTTTTCTGGCGAGAAATTAGTGATTCCGGGTAACCTGTAGAATGAAAGCTTTCGAAGAGCGGTGAAATTTTAACAGAGCAACCACACGTTTTGCAGCGGTGTGCGGAATTGTACAAGGAGACGTAAGAATGTGAGGACGCCTCGGCCTTTAATACGAGCGAAATGGTGAGTCCAGATGTAGCCGATGGTGAAATCAGTTTGGAAGAAGTAGAGAGCGCGATTCGACGTCTGAAATGTGGTAAGGCTGCGGGAGCACATGAAGTTACTGCCGAGATGATCAAATATGGTGGGCCACGCGTCTTGGACTTTTTCTGGTTTTTGTGTAATTTATGCCGGAAATCGGGGGAGGTCCCAGACGATTGGCGAGGTGCAGTCATCGTACCTTTGTATAAAGGCAAAGGTTCACAGATAGACTGTGCAAGTTTATGCTAAAATATTATCGAGAAGAATGCAAGAGAGATCTGAAAGGCTGTTGTGGGAGGCCCAAGGAGTTTTTAGACCTGGAAGAGGGTTTATAAATCAAATCTATTCCCTCCGCATGATCACGGAAAAGTTATTGGCCCTAAACTAAAAGGTTTTCTGTGCTTTTGTGGATTCGGAAAAAGCGTTTGACAGGGTTGTGAGAAAGAAATTATGGGAGATAGTGCCCCGACATAATGTGAGCGGACACTTGCTACAGGCTGTAAAGTCTTTTTACAGAGATCACTCAGCCTATGTTCGAGTAGCAGCTAGCATGTCGCCCTAGTTTGACATCCAATCAGGTGTTAAGCAAGGTTGCGCTATGTCAGCTTGGTTGTTCAATTTGTATTGGGATAGTTGTCTCCAAGGCGTGAAAGACAGTAACATGGGAGTGAAAGTAGGTGATCTTATGGTCAATTGTTTGCTATATGCAGATGATGCAGTGCTCATTGCATCATCAGAATGCAATTTGCAGGCATTGGTCACCACTCTGAAAGATGGGTGTGAAATTAATGGTCTTTACCTGAATGTAGACTAGACGAAGGTTCTGATATTTGAAAGAAATGAAGAAAGAACAGAATGTAAGATCAACGTAAGATAATAGAACAAGTGTATGAAGTGGTATATTTGGGAAGTATGTTTAGCAGAGACGGAAGATACGAAATGGATGTGGAAAGGCGTATTGCTGCCGGTAAAAGAGTCAACGGTGCATGGACTGCAGTTTGTTGAGTCGGCGAAACGTCAGCATAGCTGCACGTTTGGCTGTACACAATGCAGTTTTCCTACCGACGCTGTTATACGGCAGCAACGTGGGTAACACAGAAGAAAAATGTAAGAAACATGAATGCTGTGGAGATGCTATCTCTTCGCAGAATATGCGGAGTCAGTCTAGCTGATCGAATCCGCAATGAATCCACAGAATGGCAGGTACTAACGAAGATATCACGGTGAGGATGGAGAAGAACGTGCTCAGGTGGATTGGACACGTCGAACGAATGAGTGATCAAAGAATGGTAAAAAAGATTTATATAGGAAAAGTGAGCGGTAAGAGAGACTGGGGTTGGCCTCGAGTGACCTTCGAAAACACAGTATCTATGATACTAGAGCAAAGTCACGTAAAAAACATGAGGACCCCCCGAAGGGCATGTATGAAGAGGTTGATGTCTGTGGCCGAGGCGAAAGAGGTATGCAGGGACCGTAGCGTTTGGCGCTCCGTCGTCTCTGGCTACCCCGCAAGGGATATGGCGTGAGTATAAATAAATAAATAAATGAAATATGGTAAGATATTTACAGCATCGGCCCGTACTCCCCCGGGTTGAACTTTCTTTGTTGGATCTTGAATTAAGGATGGTCCTTCTGCTACTGGAGCTACCACAGGCGGTTGCACTGAATGAAAAGCATTTCGTCGAAAATAGTAGTTTTTTGCGTATCCCATGTCCGGTCCTCTAGGAATATCAGGTGGTGGTATAGTTCTGGGTGCTAGTGCCGGTGTAAAACGACCGTGAAGGGTGTGTTGCCTACCTAGTAGAAAATCTCTTAATCTTTGCAATCCATAAGACACATCTCTAAAACTATATTTAGACATTATAGATTTTTTAATTAAAGTAAGTGAATGACATTCAGTACTATTTTTAATGGCAGAATTATTGACTGACGTTTATTTTATATTTTTAAATTCAAATAAGCAGTTTATTTACAAAACCTGCTTTGTTTAAAGTTTCAAATTGCACTATTCAACTAATGAAATGTAGCTTACATTTACTTTAAAATAATGATTAATTAAAAGAGTCGTATTTAAAATGAGTGTAGTACATCTAAATGCGATATACATTGTAAAAGAAACACACACACATTGAAACATACACGTACATATACATTGTAAAAATATCTGTTTGTTTTACTCTATGACTCTTTAAATACGATAAGTATATTGTATTTTTTATAAATACTTTTATGAATAAAAAAAAAAAAATTTACCTTTGTATAAGAACTATGTCTAATAGTTTTAAATAAAATATTATTAGAATATATAATAGGGTGCTTATTCCCTTGAAAAAGACTGTCGGGTATACGTCATTGTTTTTTTTAATATCCTTCATGTCAAAATACAATATCCTGTTGACCCGATTCTTAAAGAAGACAAAATGCAGTTGCATTTTCCCAGTTGGGTAAGAATAGAGTATGCTATTCTTGGAAAAATTAAAATAAATATATTGTTTCATCAAGGTTCACTACAATTAGAACAATTTGAGTATCGCTATTTGTGTGAATTTCACAATATTATAATAATAGAATAGATAAAAATATTTTTTGTTTTCGAATAATAATGATTTTTCTACATAAAATTTTAAAATGATTTTTGTATGCTACATTAATAACAGTGGCATCAAAGGAAACAATATTTTTTGATATATGGTAAAAATTCGTAAGCTAAATAATAATCCCTAAAATAATATTATAACAAAAAGTACAGACAATAAACTTTTTTTTTATTATAACCACAAATTAATAAACAGTATACAGCTAGTATACGTATCCAAACGCTTCTGTCATAATCTCCAAAATCCCGCGGTTTTTGTGATTGTCAAACTAAGTCGCAAAGTAAAAATTGAAAACTGTACTTTGCAATGAGTTTTACTTTTTAAATCTAATAATTTTTTTACTCAGGTTTTATACAGCAACGTTTAGTGTGGCTGTGTAATCTAAGAGTGTCTAATCTCGAAACATGAAAACCCCAAAGTCATCAGATAGTGAAGAAATAACACCTTCGAAAAAAGTTTTGAAACAAGCCCGTCTTCCATTTAAATTAATAAGTGATGTGTCTCCAAAATCTATAACTCCTCCTTCTAGAAAGCGAAAATTATCCATACCTAAACCTGAACCAGTTTCTAAAATTGGCAAAATAACAAAAGAAAAGGAATTATCTGAAGAAACAGTATTAATAAGTGACGATGATAGTAAAGATGTCGTATCAGAATCAAAAGTCGTTAAAACACTTAATCCTTTAGTAAAATTAGTAGACATTGCTAGAAAAAAAAAGTTACAAAAAACAAAAAATTCAAAAAAAAAGAAAAACGCAAAAAAAGAGATAAATGCAGTTCCTAATGGTTTAGAAACTGACGAAAATGGGGCCAATGCATGCGATGTACCTGTTAAGGAATCTGAAAATGTTGAAGTCATGGATGTTGATGAAGTTGAGGAAAATGAATCCCAGGAAACGGAAAGTAAATCTATGGATAGTGAAGACAAAGTTGCTGAAGATGTAAAAGAGACTGTTGAACTTATAGAGAGCAATGGAGACTCAAAGATTTTGAGTGGAGACAATAAAAAGGATTCAGTATCATCAACCTCCGAAAATAATGAGAGTTTAGAAACTAAGATTAATAATAAAGTATCAGTTAATAAAAACACTAAAGAAAACAAAGATAAATTGAGTGTTACTCCAAAACCAAGTGAAAGAAACAAAACTAAAATAGAAGATAACAATCTAGACATTTCTCAAGTCAGTAACTGTGATGACTCTCTAAGTTCAAACCCGTCCACACCAAGACGATCAGCACGGAATATTTCAATAACAAATAGTCAAGGAGATACATCTGTTAGTGAATCAACAAATACTAATATTACTCCCAAACAGGTAAGTGTAGTTATGGTAATTACTATTGTAAGGTATAAGGTCAAATATATATATATATATATATTTGACCTGTTAGTCCATCTACTGCTTCTGTAGTTTTTGATCTAGTAGTAATTTATATTTATATATATCTACTTGTATGAAACCAATATGCTTTATTATTTAAATAAAATACATTTATAAACATTATCTAACAGTTTTAATGAGTGATAATCCCAAAGACTAGCATTCCTTTTTTTTGGTCTGGGTAATTCCTTTGGGACCATTAAAATATGTTACATTATGTGTATAAATAAATTTAATTCTTCATAACAAAACAAGTCTTTAACAACAATGGAAAGAAATTGAAATATTTTTTATCAGTATAAATATAGTTAATAAACATATATATATATATATATATATAATGCTTTAAATTTTCATTTTAATGTAGTAAGTTGTTAAACTACTACCTAGAAACACTTAACTCAAATAAATAGTATAAAAAAACTTAAAAGTGTGTTTCATTAAAAAGCGCCTAACTCTTTTTTACATTGCAATACATTTTTTGTTATTTACACTATTCTTCATTTAAATTTATTTTCGAGTTTGCGTTTTATGTAATTGTGATTTTTTGTTTTGAGTTTTTTTAATTTAAATAATTTATTTTTTAGTTTGGATGTCATAAAAGCGTGTTATTTAATTTTATACGCATCATATTGCCTTTTGATTGGTCCTTGATAATTGTGGAGAATTTCAAATCCACTATCTTAACACTAAACCTACCAAGTACCGGTCAAATTGACCGTTCTTAAACTTTTGTAAAACTTACACATTTTTAAACATTATAATATCGTTATCAAACTACATGACAATTCTTAGAATATGCATAATATTCTCTTCACTCTTTATCTTTAGTTATTTCCATTATTACCTGTGTTATATAATAAAATAACTTTTAATTACCGGTCAATTTGACGTCGTGCGGTAGGAACAAGTACACAAGAATTGTCGGTAGGTTTAGTGTAATACAATAAGCAAGTTTGATGCACACTCTCAAAATTAAATTTTTTGTTATCATCATTCCTAGTAATGTTTACTTACTAAAATTAATATATATATGTTGTTAGTACATAATACAAATCTTCAAATGGGCATATTTGGAAATAATATAAGAGTTATTCAGATAGAAATTGATACTGGAAAAAAATGGACTGTCTAGATTACTATGGATATTACTTATAACTATATTATTTATACTTATATAATCCATAATTATGTGTGCATTTTTATGTTTTTTTATGGAATAATGGTAAAAAATATTCAATTCACTTCAGTTTTTCTTTGCATATATATATATATATATATATATAGTTTAACGAATTATTAGTTATATCATATACAAATATAACAAATTGAAATTTTGCAGTTACAAAAGAAGCTTGAGTCAGCAAAAAAGAAAGAAGAAAGGGAAAAAGAAAAAATAGAGAGAGAGAAGAAGAGGCAACAGGAAAAAGAGGAGAGGGTTAAACAAAAACAAGAGAAGGAGGAACAAAGAAAGAGAGAAAAAGAAGAAAAAGAAGAGGCTAAAAGAAAGGAAAAAGAAGAGAAAGAAGAACAAAGAAAAAAGGAAAAGGAAGAGAAAGACAAACAAAAGGAACTTGAAAAAAGTGAGTTAATTATAACTTATTTAATATATCTTTATAATTATTGCTTTCATCAAAGATATATACATATATAATATTTTATTTAACTGATAAAAAAATGAGATACAATTAACTAACCCTTACTTTTCAGAGTTAAGAGAAGAAAAGGAAGAACAAAAGCGAAAAGAGAAAGAGGAAAAGGAAGAACAAAAAAAGAAAGAGAAGGAAGCTAAAGAGGAAGAAAAGAGAAAGAAACAGGAATCTTTAGAACAAGAGAAACTAGAACAAGAGCAAAAAAAGAAGAAGGCAGCAGAAGCATTCGCAAGCTTCTTTGTAGCGAAACAAAAGAACGAAAAGGACCAAGTGACTATCGGAGTTATAAGCAATAATAACATGCTATCGAACTTCACAATTAAATCCGATATGAGATTAGCACCGATTGTTAGAATTAATTTGGATGAGATTTGTAAGAAGGATCTGGATAATCTTCTGTTAGAACAGAATATTCCAGAAACGTCTTTGTATATACAGAGCTTAAAAGGAAGAAAACCGTTATCAAATGGAAAAACATGGCCGCCCTGTGATAAAAATGATGATGATGTTATGATAATTGGTGCGTAATTTGTGTAATAATAACTATTTTATTATATTAATTCTAAATTACAAACATCTTATAACATTTATTCCAAATTACAAACATATTATTAATTATATTGTACTGATTTTTCAGATGATGATTTACCACCAGCTGACGGTGTTGGTGAGATAATTACATGTGATGCTGTGATTGGTGAAAAATTACGACCAAAACTTCTATCATTTCACGAGAATAGACGACCTCCATACTGGGGCACTTGGAGGAAGAAAAGCGATTGTATCAATCCAAGGAGACCTTTTAAAACCGATCAGGTAATCTTAATATATAAAACACAAAGACACTCACTCACTGAGTCATTCATCGCTCTACAGCCCAAACCGTAATATCTAGAAAGCTGACATATTGAATAGGTGCAATAAGAAAGGATTTTGCAATGGTCCAAACCGTTCCAAAGTTACAGCTAAAAAACTGCAAAAAATATAACGCGCCTGTTTGATAGCTTGTGGTGTTGAAATTCAAACAAAATGTTTGATCACTTTCGCCGTGCGTTCCGAAGCATGGGTAACCTGCTAGTTTATTATATACAGCAAAATGTAGCGCACATTTTGTTTTATATATAATAACTGTGTCGCGTTTGTGTGGAAAGTTTCGTATAATAAAAGTAAAATAATTCTCCTTATAACATCAATTATCTAGTGAAAACCCTGTTAAAATCGGTCCAGCCATTTCAGTGATTAGTTGGAACAAACAGACTGACAGACAAATTAAAAAAATATATTTTTTAGGGTTAGTTTAAAGATGTTTAAATTTCAACTAATTCGAGTGGATAGTATAAAAGTTAAATTTGTGGTTTATTTATTCATATCTTTTCAACTTTGAATCAATACCAGTAATAACTGGTGTATCAAATGAGTGTCAGGATCATTTTGATACCATACTCATTGAAATAACCCCTTCTATAGACTCCAACCTATATTAAAACTATGAGGGTTTGAAACACTTTGATCTGAGAAGAACCACCCAACAAAGTCAGCCGGGTATTTCTTTGTTATCAGTTTCATAAATATTTCTTCAATATTTATAGCAATCATTTTGATATATTAATTATTTAAAGAGTTAAAATATGGAAAAGAATGTATTACTGTAAAATTAAACATTGGATATCTGTATAAGATGTATAATATTTATAAATATTACCAGAAACTGCTGGATTATGAAGTGGACAGCGACGAGGACTGGGAGGAGGAGCAGGAGGGAGAGAGCATCGACGGCAGTGCAGCGGGGAGTGATGAGGAGCAGGACGGGGACGAGTACGAGGTGGACAATGAGGTGTTTGTGCCTCATGGATACCTGAGTGACGAGGTTACTAAGCTTTTTCTCTTACTATTGCCTTAGGATATCTCATACTTCTCAAACTAAGTATATGACGAGTACGAGGTGGACTATGAGGTGTTTGTGCCTCATAGATACTTGAGTGACGAGGTCATTAACCTCTTTGTATTGCTATTATTGGCTTAGGAAACCTTATACTTGTCATACATATGAAAATTTATCCAAAAATTGTATTATATTAAATTAAAGGTAAAGGCAATTTTTGAATATTTATTAAAATCCCAAGCATACACTATTGAGACAAATATGCATATATTTAATATCCTGTCTATAATATTATTTCAGGAGGCCACCATGGACGAAGACGACGTGCTGTCTCTTTCTCCCGAGGCACAGAAGGCGAAGTTAAAACACTTGGAGGATGAATTTGAATCCGAGATGAAGAAGCCGATGGAGAAATTGAAACCAAGGTTGTATGGATTGTTATGGGAACAAGTGGACGGTGGGAAACCAGATCACTGCGCTGAAGCTCTGTGGAATTACATTTCAAAGTTCTCAATGATCATCGATCCATCTCCACTTCTTCAACCGGCACCAGACCTTGAGGAGCCGGAGAAGAAGAAAGTCAAAAAGAAGAAGAACACCGACAGTGATAAGCAGAGCCCTAAAAATGAGAAGAAGAAGAAATCTAAAGTCGAGGATAAAAATAGTAAAATCGAGACAAAAAAGACTGTAGCGGATACAAAGAAAAATCAACCTGGGATCAATTATTTTCTTACAAAATTAAAAACATGAAAATACAAGACTATTTATTATTTAAGTTTTAATATTATTTTTAATTAAATATCTGGTTTGAGACCAGTGTATGTTAGTATTGTCTAAATATCTGCAAAACATTCATTATTTTGTTTTCTTATGAGGAATATCGTTGTTGTATTGAGATAAATTTGTTATTTTCGTCCTCAATAAAACAGTTTCCTAAAACATATTTGTATAAACGCAAGTGAAAACAGAATTTCTTTGGTTTATTTTACTAAACTCAAATGTTGAAATAGTTTGAGTTTTTAATTTTATGCTCTGAACAAGTATTCTATATATTATTAATGCTTATGTAAATAATAATAGATTAATTTTTACTTAAGTTTACTTTTTAAATTAATATGTAGAATTCATAAAATATTAAAAATATAGAACTTTAAAGTATTTTTACATTTTCCCATTTATACACCAAAATTTACAGAAAATAAATATTAAAATATTTCTACAAACTGGCACTAAGGTACGTTGTTTAACGAAGAGGTCGCCTAAAAAAATGTCTTCATAAGAACCTTAAGAATATTATTAACATTCATTTAGTAAGAATGAAGATTTTTATTACTTAATTAAAGATAAAAAATAGAAAATATTACAATTATTTGTTTCTTATCAACCAGTAGTTGAACAATGGAGTTAAAACAGAATATTATTCCTTTAAGTTATGAGTTTTAAACTTTTTTCTAACCACTTCATCACGAAATAAAATATTTTTTATCTGTCTACATTTTAAGAATTGACAAGTGACGTATCTGAATGTCAACAGTCAAACTGTTTTCGACTCTTCGACTACGAAATTTTAAGACCATTATCTGATTTCTATATACAGATTACAGTATACATAATACATACTGAATACTGATACCAAAATCTAAAGAACAATGGCAGCTTTCCATACATCATTTTACCTGACATTTTTTGGAAGCGTCTAAATATAAAAAAATATTTAAACGATAGGGGTAACATTACACAAGCTTAATCAGAAACAAATATTTTTTTAGAAAGCCACAAAAAAAAGATATTTCAGTTTTTGTTTAACAATAATTTGAGGTTACCTGTCAATACTAGTTGTCACTGATTGCAGGTACAATCTATACAAATATTAAAAAATGCGTAAGAAACTTCTCAAATGATGTTTTTAATATTAGTTATTAGTTTAGTAAAGGGTTAGAATAAGTCTTGAAAGGATTATCGCGTTTATTAACGCGAATATATATTTGCAATGAATAATATTTGGCTAATATAAGAAAACCGATCTTTCTTCTTTGCAAATGTGTCAGATAGCTATCTCTATTTACTAAGCTTCAACCACTTTAAGCGTTTATTAACGCGAATATATATTTGCAATGAATAATATTTGGCTAATATAAGAAAACCGATCTTTCTTCTTTGCAAATGTGTCAGATAGCTATCTCTATTTACTAAGCTTCAACCACTAACATTCCAGTACTGGGCATAGACCTCTTTCACCAGATAGGAAAAGAATCGCAGCTTAATCAGCCGATGGTCCAATGCGTGCTAGCAAATTACCTACTATCGAACCCGCGAACACGATCGTGTAGGCAGCGCCAATCGACAAGAGCATCGCTATTCTATAGCGATCATATAGTATAATATACAGGTGAAAAAAAAAATATTTTGTTTAGAAAAATGTATTTATTTAGATAAGGATAATATAGGGCAGACATATGTATAAAAGTCTATAAATAAAGAAAAATAAAAAATGAATATAGGTATTTATAGTAAAAATAAAACAAGATGGTATTTTAATTACATAATATTTTAAACACTGCATATCAATATTATTGCAGCCAGGAAAAAGGCAATGGTTACAAGTATTGGCGGTGCTCCTGTAATCTGGAAATGCTATAGTTTCCATTCTCTGTACTCTGGACGCTTAATATCTTGCTCATGCGGATCTTCATGAGATTGGTGGTCCTCCAAAGATATGCCAACTTTGGCATTGAGATATACTCCACAACAGTAGGCTCGTTAGGTGGCTCAGTATGTGAGGCATCATCATCCCCATGTTGAATGGCTTCTTCAACTCTTAATTCATTACGGCGATTCATATATAGGACCTCTCTTTTGATTCGCAACCAACAGGCATAGCATACATTGTCTGAAGTTGTTACCTGGCAGAAATATAAGAAATCTTTCTGATTTTAGCATATAAAACACAAATATCTAGGATTAATGTTAGTCAGGGTAATTTAAACTTATAATATAAATGTATTTATGTAAGTTTCACAATCTAAATAATTGTAAAAAGATTAGATATTAAAATAAATAAAATCAAACAAACATTTTAAAAGAATAAAACCTATAAGTTCAATGTGTGTAGAATACATAAAAATAATAGCATAAAACAGAACTTAAACTAAGATGTACACACCTGTTGTGGTTCCTTACGGCATTTAATTATTTCTATCATCTGCCGTTGTAGTTCAGAGGGATTATCTCTTAATATTTTCTCATTTTGCCTTTGTATGAGGGAACATCCGCATAAAATACAAACATTGGTATGACCATGCTGACTTGGTGTCGGTCCAGCTTGTGGTTCATTACCAGTTTTCTGTTGAAGATTCTGATTTACTGCATCTATTAAAAGTTTCCAACATGCTTCGCAAACATAATCCTCATCAGTTATCTGAAAGTAATTTGTAATAAGTGTTAACGCATAACGTATAACAAGCTATGTTTCAAAGTATAAATAACGAGTTAATTTAATATAATTTAGGAATAAACACGGGCAATAGCATTTTTAAGAACTTACGATTTGTGGATAAATCCAGTTGCGGAGCATCGTACACACTTGTGTTTTGTTCTAAAATCCGATATCGGCGAAGAGTATTCACGCAAATATTACAATTCACGCACAATATGTGCTTGCGCTTGCTATCCATGATAAAAGAACACTCAGAACAGAAAGACACAATCGAAATCCATTAAGGCGTCCGAGAATGAATAGTTGCACAGAAGTCGCGATGACAGCGTAAAAGTAAATAGACTAGACAAAGCTAGTTAAAATGGTTTCCAGTAGTGTCAAAGTCAGTCAAACTATTAGTCAGTTGTCAGTCATTTAAATTGCCCCGTAATAATATATTTGATTAATGTTATAGTTAAATACATACCACAAACGCAATTATTTAGTTTCTTTATTATGTACCAATTACAACAAAGAAAAATGAATATTGCTATTTATCATTTTAAATAGTATTTTATTTTTTAATTGTATTAAACCGGAAATACACAAAAAACAGCTTATTAAATAAAAGTTTTTTTCGTGGCTTTCCCACGTAAATCTAAGACCGTGTAAAAAACGACTAAATAATACAATTAAGTTTCGCTTTTGTCTTGTTTTTAGACGCTTCATAAAAGGTTCAGGTAAAAAATTGCCATTGTTCTTTCTGAGCTCTTCGAGGAAACTATTTAATAAATAGTTGTTAGTAATTATACAATATCATTGCGTATGGGTGCGCACCGATTCGTTTTGTATTTTTTATATCGAAATCAAAAGTGATTCATCGGATATTCTTTGATACGTACAAAAGTTTTTTTGATTCTTTAAATGCCGTGATTAAAGTTCATTAAAAATGAGTAAAATGTCGAAGAATAAATTAAATTTGACCCTCCCACCAGGGTCTATAGACACGGCCCCAGCTATAACACCGTCTAATATGACCCCCCAGCTGAAATCTGCAACTGCAACCGAGTGAGTAATTGAAACTACACTATTGAATTTTGATATTCAGATCGTTTCTAAGTTCTTGGGAACATATTTCAAACTATTATCTATTCTACAATTTTTTGAATTTTGTTATTCAGATCGTTTATAAGTTCTTGGGAACATATTTCGAACTTTAATTTCAAACTATTATTATCTATTCTAATTTTTTTTTAACTCTAATTTGCAAGTGCCATATCAGTCAGCAGTCCTCTCTGTAATGTTGTAAAAGTTAAATGGTTTATTGTAGGCGACAGGGTTTGGCTGGGAAGTCTAAAACGAGTATTGAAGCTCTTACTGAAAGACTGGAACAAATAGAGATGGATGATAACCAGAGACGTAGAATAGAAGTTTTTCTTTGTCAAAAGGAGAAGATTGGAGAGCTCAGTCACGATGATTTTGTTAAATTAGGAGAATTAGGTAATGTTACTAAATTGCTCATACTACTTTTTTTTATTATTTGTTAAATTTTCTTGTGTAATCTCATTTTTATTGATTGATTGATTTGATTCCTTAATTAGCATGTATTTTTGAATCATTGAATAATATATGAATAAAATATCCCTAGGCCAAGGAAATGGAGGTGTAGTTACTAAAGTCCGACACAAGTCCACTGGTCTTATAATGGCTCGAAAATTAATACATTTGGAAGTGAAGCCGGCAATAAAGAAACAAATTATTAGGGAGTTAAAGGTGCTCCATGAATGCAATTTCGCCCACATTGTAGGATTCTATGGAGCCTTCTATAGTGACGGGGAAATATCGATTTGTATGGAATATATGGATGGTGGTTCACTGGATTTGATATTAAAGAAGGCCGGGAGGATTCCTGAGTCAATTTTAGGCATGTATTGAAATTTTGACATCCCTCTGTAATAAGAAATTGACTTTGATATTATATTGAGAAGTTTAGTTACAGTATGAGACTACATTAAACAATATAATATTAATAGAAAACAAATAAGAATAATAATATTGATACTTTTTGTACATTGGCAATCAAAGTATGAAACCACAATAATTAAAATTAAATTAATTTTAAAAATGTAAAGGTTAATAAAATTAAATACCTGAGAAATTAATTTAATATGAAATGCTAGAAATACTTCACACTATATCTTATCAAAAACAACTTGTTTTACAAGTTCTTCATATTAGCAATCTGTATGGTTCTGTATGGTACAAGGTTCATCTGTTATAAGTATTAGCGTTTGTAAACCACATTTATGTGAAGGGACATTTGGCTTAAACTTAATCCTATTATAATTTACCACAATTGCAGTTTCGTTTACACAATACAAAATAAAAATGCACTTAAAACTTATCTTAATATATAAAACACGAAGACACTCACTGACTGACTCACTGACTCATTCATCGCTCTACAGCCCAAACCATAATACCTAGAAAGCTGAAATTAAGACACAAGACTCCTGACATCTTGAATAGGTGTAGGATAGGAATAAGAAAGGATTTTGCAAAAGTCCAAACCGCTCCAAAGTTACAGCTAAAAAACTGCAAAGTTTACCCCCCGCTCCCTCTCTTCCTCACTTTCGCCGTCCGCCGCGAAGCACGGGTAATCTGCTCTCTCTATATTACAAGTAATAGATTTGTTTGTTATTAAATAAAATTTACAGGAACAATAACATCGGCAGTCCTCAAAGGGTTGAGTTACTTGCGAGACAAACACGCCATAATGCACCGTGATGTTAAACCGTCCAATATCTTGGTGAATAGCAACGGTGAAATTAAGATATGTGATTTTGGTGTATCCGGACAACTTATTGACTCCATGGCCAATTCCTTTGTTGGAACGAGAAGTTATATGTCGGTAAGAAATACAATATATTTCAATAATTTCATTTACAGTTTTATTAGTGATGATTTTATGAACAAGGTTTTCATTTGGAGGTTGTTGGATGGACCGGATGTTATCCCCCCTAACATACGGTTCTGATACTTTTTTAAAAAACCCTTATATGTCTTTAAATTCTTATATTTAAATTTAACTTAACAAATAAGTATATATATTTATATTAATATATATATTAATAAAAATGTTAATCTAAAAGTAACCCTAAAACTTCGGATAACATTGACAATGCAATCACTTATATAACTAGGTTGATTCATAATGCATGTCAGATGCATACACCAGAGCTCTCCCAAACAAGTGTTACCGTAAACTACACTTAAATTAAAATAGGCAGTGCTAGAGAAAAGGCGCTTTCGGATTTGACATCAAACCGACTGAGAAAAGACAAAACAAACTTCTACAGAGCTAGCAATAACTTGGAGATTCAGCTCCAAGAGTGGGAAAGTACCCTTCAAGTCTGGAAACGCTTTGGAAATTTACCAAAAGTATTACCAGACCTATACAAGCTCTACTGCCTCTTTGATGAACTCAATGGGCAAGAACTCCACAACAAACAGCAGATAGTCGACATATTTGCTGACCACCTAACCAAAGTATTCACCAAGGTAACACCTGGCTTCGAATACATTTCAAAAGAAGTGATGAGTCAGCTACATAAGAAGGCACTGGTGTTCCTCACTATCTTGTGTAATGATATTCTCAGGATACAATATTACCCACAGTTATGTCGAGTATCGCATGTACTCATGATCCATAAAACAGGAAAACCAAGTAATGCAGTCACTTCTTACAAACCCATGAACCTCCGACTCATATCTAAAGTATTTTAAAAAGTGTTACTCAGCAGAATTCAATCAATTCTGGAAAACAACATCATTCTGGCATACCAAGTTGGATTTAGACCTCATCATCCAACAGTAGAACGAGGTCAAAGAAAAGGAATTTGGATCTTCTACCTTTCCTACCTTCCTACCTTGATATCCAACAAGCTTTTGACAGAGTCTGGCTTAAGAGTCTACTTTGTAAAACAAAGTTAGTTAGTTTCCTCAGTTATACTGAGTTGTTGAAGTCACACTTAGCGGAGCGATAATTCCAAGTCGAAGGGTACGACGCTACTTCAAAATTACAAGAAATAAAGACTGATGTACCATAAGGATCTCTATTTGGGCCCATCCTCTATACACTGTATGCAAATGACCTCCTTGAACTGAATGGATTTTCCATTGCCACATTTGCTGTTAATACCGTGCTAGCCTCGTACAAAGACCCATTGGCTGCAGCAATTAAGCTTCCTAAAGCTCTTGATAGAATTCGAAAATGGCTACAAATATTGATACTTGATATAATAGTGCTACTAAATATATACGAGTCACCTTTAACCTACAACGAATCAATGGAACAACTTTACTAAACAAGGATAGCGATAACTGGATGCATTAACGTGGTTTCAACAGATTCGTACCAAAAGATAAGAAATAAAGATATGTTTCAAAAATATCTACTGGCTTTTGGTTATAACAGGAAACAGTAGAGTTTCCTGAAATCACCAAAAGCCAGTAGATATTTTTGAAACATATCTTATAATAATGTTGATCAGCAGGATCTTCAAAGTTATATTGAAGCCTATGTGGATGAACAGCATCCAAGTGGAGTAGCGGTAGCAACACCAACATCTTTGTAAAACAGCGAATAAATAAAAATAAAACTCAATACTTTTCTGAGTATTGAGCTAATGTTCCATGATTTGTAAAAAAAATGTTGACATCCTAATTCAGCTATAGATGAAAACTGCTAAGAAGAAATCTTATCTACACGCAGTTCACACCAGAGATTAACGATTTCGATTATCAAAACTACTAAACAGAAAAGTTATTAACCCTAAACTTAAATAGAAGAAATCTCAATTTGGAGTAGTTGCCCTCACTGACACACTCAAAACCCTACGAAACTCTCGTCTCGAGAGTCAGTTGTAAGAAAAATAATAACGAAACATTAAAAATATTAGTTTAATTTTGTGATTTGATATTTTTCAGCCCGAACGTCTCCAAGGCACACACTACTCGGTTCAATCTGACATCTGGTCTCTCGGTCTATCGCTAGTGGAGATGGCCATCGGTCTGTATCCCATACCTCCACCGGACGCTAAGACATTGGCAGCTATATTTGGGGGTCAAAACGAAGATCATTCTCCCGGACAGGTATTACAATTATTATTATAGAATAGCTATTATTACTTGCACAAGTAAATTTTAAGATGTCCCATATCCATTGCGTGGTAGCCAAAGACGACGGAGCGCCAAACGCAACGGTCCCTGCATACCTCTTTCGCCTCTTCCACAGACCTCAACCTCTTCATACATGCCCTCCGGGGGGTCATCAATGCTTTTTGCGGGACCTTCCTCCAGTATCATAGATACAGTGTTTTCGAAGGTCACTCGAGGCCTCCCCCTGTCTCTCTTACCGCTCACTTTTCCTATATAAATCTTTATATGCTGCGCAACTTGCACAAATCGCAACATATAAAAAACTCCACATGTAATATTATTAATATAAATACCTTAACGAAAATATATTGTCTTGCTTTATACATATAAATGTATCTCCAGGCACCAAACTCTCCCCGTCCGATGGCGATATTCGAGCTGCTGGACTACATAGTGAACGAGCCGCCTCCCAAACTACCCTCGGGGATATTCTCGGACGACTTCAAAGACTTCGTTGATCGCTGCCTCAAGAAGAATCCCGACGAGAGGGCTGACCTCAAGACGCTTATGGTATGTTGCTTATATACAATACTAGCTTATTCCCTCCCGCTTCGCTTGGCACACTATTAATTTGGATGTGAACTTAGGTTGCTATGGTAAACTTTGTCGTATTGTCCGTTGCTATGGTAACCGTTGCTATAGTAACTCTTACCTCCGCGTTAAGTGTATAGTTCCTACAGGTTAAAAACTTGGCGAAATGCACAAAGTTGAAATCCGTTGTGATAGGAATTCCGTAAAATCCGTTCTTAGTGAACGTCTACGTTACAAAAGAAGTAACTAAGTAAAATTTTAAGTCATTAGGACAGACAGTATCGGAGATTTTGTGATGAGTCAGTGAGTGGTAAATCTTTTATATATATATACATATATATATATATATATATATATATATACATATATATATATATATATATATATATATATAGAATAAAAGAATCCAAGTACACTTATGTTTATTTCTATTATTTATATGTAAAGCCCTTTGTGACACTGGGGATGGTTTTTTATGCTTTAACTTCTCCAGATATACAGCGAGTGGTTTTTTATATGATTAACTTCCCCAAATATACATGGGTTGTTTTTAATACGACTATCTCCCCCAGATACGTAGAATGTGCTTTTTTTATACGACTACCCCTCTCCCCCCCCAGATACACAGTATGTTTTTTTTATAGGACTATCTCCCCCAGATACACAGGATGTGTTTTTTTTACACGACACCCCCCCCACCCAGATAAACAGGATGTTTTTTTTATAGGACTATCTCCCCAGATACACAGGATGTGTTTTTTTTATACGACTACCCCCCCTCCCCAGATACACAGGATGTTTTTTTTTATAGGACTATCTCCCCCAGATACACATGATGTGTTTTTTTTTGCAGAGCCATCCGTGGATCCAGTGCGCGGAGGCGGCGGCGGCGGACATAGCGGGCTGGGTGTGCCGCACCATGGACCTGGCTCCGTCCACTCCCAACTCGAACGTGTCTCCTTTTTCTTCATAAGCTGCAAGAAGTGCATACTCTCATCAGCGAAAAAGGGTAACGGTTTTATACTAATAGTAGCCTAAGTTGTCACGACATCAGCTGGTTAGCTGACGGATGTCGGTGAAAATCCCATTAAAATAGGTCCAGCCGTTTTAGAGATTAGACGGAACAATCAGACCGACAGATACAAATTTTAAAGTAATGTAAGTATCTTTTAAAAATACATATGAAAATACATATGTATTTTTATATTTTTATATTATATATGTAAACGAACATCGTGACACGGGATTTTTATTATGTACACTTTTCGGTTTCAGAGATTAACGTAAATGAACATCGTGACACGGGATTTTTATTATGTACACTTTTCGGTTTCAGAGATTAACGTAAATGAACATCGTGACACGGGATTTTTATTATGTACACTTTTCGGTTTCAGAGATTAACGTAAACGAACATCGTGACACGGGATTTTTATTATGTACACTTTTCGGTTTCAGAGATTAACGTAAACGAACATCGTGACACGGGATTTTTATTATGTACACTTTTCGGTTTCAGAGATTAACGTAAACGAACATCGTGACACGGGATTTTTATTATGTACACTTTTCGGTTTCAGAGATTAACGTAAATGAACATCGTGACACGGGATTTTTATTATGTACACTTTTCGGTTTCAGAGATTAACGTAAACGAACATCGTGACACGGGATTTTTATTATGTACACTTTTCGGTTTCAGAGATTAACGTAAACGAACATCGTGACACGGGATTTTTATTATGTACACTTTTCGGTTTCAGAGATTAACGTAAACGAACATCGTGACACGGGATTTTTATTATGTACACTTTTCGGTTTCAGAGATTAACGTAAACGAACATCGTGACACGGGATTTTTATTATGTACACTTTTCGGTTTCAGAGATTAACGTAAACGAACATCGTGACACCGGATTTTTATTATGTACACTTTTCGGTTTCAGAGATTAACGTAAACGAACATCGTGACACCGGATTTTTATTATGTACACTTTTCGGTTTCAGAGATTAACGTAAACGAACATCGTGACACGGGATTTTTATTATGTACACTTTTCGGTTTCAGAGATTAACGTAAACGAACATCGTGACACGGGATTTTTATTATGTACACTTTTCGGTTTCAGAGATTAACGTAAACGAACATCGTGACACGGGATTTTTATTATGTACACTTTTCGGTTTCAGAGATTAACGTAAACGAACATCGTGACACGGGATTTTTATTATGTACACTTTTCGGTTTCAGAGATTAACGTAAACGAACATCGTGACACCGGATTTTTATTATGTACACTTTTCGGTTTCAGAGATTAACGTAAACGAACATCGTGACACCGGATTTTTATTATGTACACTTTTCGGTTTCAGAGATTAACGTAAACGAACATCGTGACACGGGATTTTTATTATGTACACTTTTCGGTTTTAGAGATTAACGTAAACGAACATTGTGTCGCGGGAAATATCCCGCGACACAATGTTCGCAAATAATGAATACATTATACATATATATTTTCAGGTCAAAACATTTCCCAAGAGAAAGCAAGCGAGACAATTAGTGAGGACTCCGGCGCGGAATAGAGCGACGCCATTCAACTCTAGCCATTACTGGAGACGTGGTTCATTTATATATTTATTATTGATTTGTATTATTATTGTATCAAATATAATATTCATTTATTCATATCAATGTGTTAATGTTTGTATATTTTGGTAATAATTTTCTATTTGAATCAAAATTGTTTTTTTTTTATATTAAAATGTTATTTATATATCTCATACTGAATCACTTCTCCATTCAAATTAAAATTTATTGTAAAGTTATCCTTGGGGTGATATCGATAAAATAAAATTGAATTTTTTAATTTTAGAAATTGGCTAATTAAGGTTTCGTAGATACAGAACATTTTTTGGGATCGATTTATATGACACGTTTCAGATTCATATACCGGTTATATGATTCGAGAATAGTGTACTGCGTAGGACAGTGTCTTAGGTAGGGTGACTAAATAGTGCACGGGGCGGATTGGTCGATGGGTCGAGTAGAGTTGATTTCACTAGTCGCAAGTCGATAACGTTAGTAGTGTTTTGACATATTTTTCTTTGCTGAAAGTGCGTAATTCATGTCAGCTGATACTCGTTATATAAATAGATGCGCGGGCATCCCAGTGCTGGAATACTCAAACGGCTGCGCGCGCGCAGGCGTGGGAGCGTTCCAGCCCTACCACCTGTAAAATAGAACACTTATTAGATTAAATAAATAAAAAAAAATATAAAAAATAAATTATTATCGGTAATGCACTTATCCCTTTGGTTTGTTTTGTTCGCTTTGTTTTAGTCCCTTTCCGGCACCTAGAGTAGACCTTCGGTATAACCGCTCGGATTCATTGCGGTTAATATGTAATGCACCTTATCCCCTCGTGTTTGAGATGATTTTCGCTTGATGTCGCTATTCTTTGCTTTCTCTTATAGTATAGTGTTTTGTATGCATGCTAGTTTGTGAAGTGTTTTGGCTTTTGGGCGTTTATATGAAGGCTATCAAACGATGACGTAGATTTACGTCACATATTTTAAATATATTTAATTTACTAACGTCATTTAATAATCATTATTTTATGAATAATTTGTGTAATCGTTCAAATGTAGTACTTTTTTATATTTTATCGTAAGTGTAATGAAGTGAACTATTGTATTGACGTATGTTCGTACGATCTTATGAAGTTACTAAGTTAAGGGTTTTTATAATGTATATATTGCGATTATGTTTTTAAACTAAGCCTCGCCGTCAACTTAGTTCAAGATTAAATTAGTATTTGTAGTAAAATATAGTTTGCTTTTCTGATTTCTGAAGTAATTATAGTCTAACGATTATTTGTAAAAATGGAAATTAATATTATTTTAAAGTTTAATAAAATCTAAAATTATTGTTGACGGTAAGTCTACGGTCTATGAGCAAATTATTTCAAACCATAGATGTATGTATGTACGTATGTAAGACATTTTATTATCCAATCTATCAAGCACTAGGTCAAGTAGTCTATGAGATCTTATAATGAAAAGGCTGCTAATGGGATAGTGTTACTATTCAGTGTGATGGTATGGACACTAACACATATAATTAAATAAGGTCTCTCTTCTATTGGGTGCTGATTGTGGATTGAGGTCTTTTGAAGATTGTCATTTAATTGGACTAATACTCTATTTCTTGGATCAAAAAGTGTTTGAAATTGGATAATGAGAGGTCCATACATATATACATACATACATGTTTTAATAGAAGTTCACACTTAAGCATTTATCATAACTATTAATGAACAGCTATAGTGAGAAGTTATTTTAATTAAGTCGTATCTCGTAAGTTATTTCATGTAAGCTTATATTATTATATATAAAAAACGAACTAATATTACAATTGTAATTATTGAGTTATTTTTCAAACAATCTATAGATAAAAAATATTACTTTTAATCTATTATTTATTTATTAATGTGATATCACGAAATCCCTTTGATGGCCTAGCGTTGCATTTTAATACGTATTTTCAATATCTTTAATGAACTTTTGAATCTTAATGTTTGTATCTATTGTGTATTTTTTAAAGCTCTAATAAAAATCACTTTTAATCCTTTGATCGGTATTATTTTGTAGTTAGCTTCTATATAGGATAGGTCTGTACAAATAAATGTTAATCGAAACGGAACATGTGTTTTTATTTACTTTTCCAGAGTCTGAAACCTACGGTCGAATACCTGGTATTCTAACATGGTACAGCTAGGTACTTGAAGTTACGGATATTTTGTATTTTATTACAATAGCTGTACATTTAATAAAATAAATAAAAACGTTTTTATAAAATATTACAGGTTAACTGGCCTTTAAAGGTGACATTATCAATAAGTCGACCATTATATTAACTAGGGATAAGAGTCGGGTTTTTTTTATTGTGCAACAACAAACAAAGCCAATAGTTCGTAGTACAACTAATAAACATTTTTAAAATGAAAGCCTAAGAAAGCACACCTTAAAATAAAGGGATCTTAAATTTAATTTCCTTCGGGATATCAGAGTTTTTTTCTGCTTACACATTTGATTAGAAAACTAACACTTGCTAACATTCGCATATTCGTTATTCTTATTATGAACATTCTTATTTCATTATATCTCACAGGCCGTATTAGGATTATAATCTTAAGAGAGGTCATCTAATTAGTCTAAACATACTGATACTATTATTATTGTATGACTGAGTTTGTAAAGATAAATGCATAAAGATTCTATTTCGTAATCACTTCTAAGTGATTTGTTCCAAAGATAGCGAGGTGTCCACCAATCACAAGCTCGCTAACAACTCGGCTTTTTCATATTGCGATATTAGTAAGCTATTTGACTTAGCGTGCGGTAGATTGGATGGCATTAATCCGAGAACCTGATGATTATAAACGACACTGTACTGACTTATAATTAATAGAATTACTAAAGCTTAAATAGCTTGCTTAAGAATTATTAAAATAGCTAAGAGAAAACTTGTGCAGGTGTACAATTTCCTGCAAAGTTACCATCACAATGAAAATCATGGCAATTTTTTTTTATTACAATGAAAGGCATGGACAAATGTCTATGAATATTAATTAATAACGTGAAAAAAACACGTTAAAAAAAACGTTACACTGTTCAAACCGTTTCGTCGAAAAATAACAAATAACGAATTGTTACTAATTAGATATGAACTGATTTTTATTCAGGCTTAAAACATGAGACTTGATAGAATAAGTAGGTCAATCGATTTCACATCCCTTGGAGAGGGAGATTAAAATTTCAATAACTTGGTGAGCGTTACGTGTTGATATTTTATTATTTATCTTCTGTGAATAGAACGGATACCCATAACTGTATTTTTTGACATATTTAGGTCATTCTTGTTTTGTGTTATTAACACTCTAAGAAAACTAAGTAAGTGGTGTTTTACATTTTATATCCGTTTAAAATTATAATGATAATGAAAAATCTATTAAATCCAGTTCTAAATGATAGAATGATATGGTATTAATACTTAAAGTAAAATCTCTATTTTCAAAAGCTGTTACTCTTAACTCTGTCCGCATAGACTACAGATCTTCATGTTCATATTATATGTTTTGGGATTAGTAAAGAATTAATGATTTATTCTAATAAAGATCTTCGCTTTCAAACTTTGCTAAGTATATTTTTTAATGTTAATTGTACAGATATACATATAATTATATTAGATAACGTTTCTCAAAAAATATGTATAAAATACTGAATTAATATTTCATCCGAGTAGATTACAAATGGGGGTTACAAAGTACAACGGCATATTTATTCATAATTACAACTGTTTGAATTCGAATTGAACCGAAACGTGCTTCAAATACTTTAATGATTTTAATAACTATTTAATTATATGCTATTTTGAAACTGTCCGTCCGTCCGAGGAGATAACGTATATATAAGAACGACTTATTCAGATTATAATATTAGTATACCTAGATAAGTAGGTACATGGAATGCATAAAACCAAGTAATTTGCTTTTCATATAAATTATTATAAAGATCTCATTTGCCATCTTTTTTAAATCTATTAAAAGATTGTGTAAATGAATGCCTATATTGTACATATATAATTAAGTTTTTCCAGTATTCACAATATATATAATCTATCTTTTATACTTTTAATACTATTATATTTATAACCACATTTTTTTTTAACTTTCCATTATTCATGATATTCTATTCATTTTTCCCGCAAATTTGCAAGAAAGAAGGTTATAAACGTAATATTAAATAAATTCACGTCCTTACACCAGGTTTTTTTTCTAAAAATGGACCATTTACGTCTACTCAATATATTATAAGCAGGTGCGTAGATAAAACGTTCTCATTTTTCTCTGAAACGTGTCACGAGCACTTAATCTGTCCCATATTCTCACATTTCATTATAATACCTTTGGATTCTTTTTTATTTAGCTTTTACCATACCATAAAGCATTTAGCTTTTACCATAAAATATTAAAAATAAAATGAACGATAATAAAAAATATCTATGTAAATGTATAATAAAAAACAAATTATTTTATCAGTTACAATTCAAGAGTGTTTGGATCGATTTTTTAATTTTTATTTTTTTTTTATTTATAAAGCAGTTTCTGATGGATCGATTTTTTATGTTTCAACGGGTTCCCGACAATCCGAACGGCTCTGCGTTGTACGCGATCAACTGTAGATGCTGACAATGGCGTGATGCGGACCAGAGATGAGAAGAGTACTACATGTGTGCTGGACCTGCGCCTTATAAAGCGAAAGTCTTTGGCCAGGCTTGAAATACTTTTCTAGTGATCACTCGCAATTTCATCGACGTCAACTTGGCCTTACTCTCCAGATGACAACGAAACTAACAGTCACTCGAAATGTCTAGGCCCAGTATTCTGATATTTGTCGAGGCAGTAGTCCAGAGTACTGCCTCGACAAACCGACAAATCGAAACCTCATTTGTCGTATAGTCACTCTACCAGTAGAGTGACTATACGACAAATGAGGTTTCGATAGGGGTAAACGCGTTAACTTGTATCTTTTGGGGATTTAACTGAACGAGTTCCACTTCACTCCACTCTGAGACCATCCTACGGAGGGAGGTCTCTATAGAAGACACAAGTTTCCTTCGGCACTCGTAGACGTTTTCCCGAGAAAGCCCTGCTCGACCGGAATATGAGACATCCCACGAGCTGCCATCGGCATATTGATGTATGTTAGAGATATCTAACATATAATTGATGTGAGGAGGAGCGGAGTTGGGGATAGCACGCAACCTTAAGGTACATCCGCATTCACGGGTGTTGGGTCCGAGCAAAAAGCCTCGAGAACGACCAAAAATATTTATATATGGCTTAAAATCAAGGGCACCTCGGGTCATGGCTGGTGTAATAGCTCTATTCCTCTCTGTACCTGATCCAGTGACCATTGACTATATGTTTGTGCCATTGTAGATGTCCAAATAAAATGTAATCCCATGAGAGACAGGTTATATTCATTGTAAGTTGTAAATTGCCAAAACAAGTACTTGGTAAAACAATTAATAAATATTACTAAAATTAAAGCCAATGTAAACAAATCTTTATATTAAGGGTATTTTTCCGTAAATATTTACCCTTATCAATTCCCTCGGGAAATCGGAATATTTTCCTGCTTCTTACACATTATGTTATTAAAGCAATCTAATAATCTTCCCACCATTTGTTTAGTCCTGTATTCTTATTAGGTTTATTTTTATTTCATTATATCTACCAAACCGTATTAGGATTATATTCTTGAGGCCATCTAATGCTTATAAAACCATATACTACTGATACTGTTTTACTGTATGTATGTATGTATGTAAACAATTTATTCTTGAGTCTTAACACATGATGTATGATAGTATAAGTAGGCCAATGAATAAATTCATTGATATCACTTTGAGAGGGTGATTAAGATTTCAAAAACTTTTGGTAACTAGCGATATGTTAGTTTTTTTTAAATTTATCTTTGTAAATAAAACGAGCACCCATAACTGTAATGTTGACAACTTTAGGTCGGTCTACGCGTCTTTAATACTCTAAGTACACTAGGCAGATAATGTGTTTATCATTTCAAATCCATTTAAAATAACGAGAGTGAAAGTTCAATAAAATTCAATTCTATACGTCATATGACATAGCAGATAGTTGTTTAAGCAATAAAAAAAACCATTGTCTCAAAGCTCACGACTGCATCCATCCATGCCCATGTTCTATGACATGTTGGGAAAATAAGTAAAGTAATTTAATTCTAATAAAGAAATACATAATACTAATATTCACACTTTCATTTGCCACATATAAGTGGACGGTCCTTCAACTTAGCTCTAGTTATTAAAACTGACTGTAAGAATATATAAAAATGATATCAAAAACTTAGCTATCAAATGCTAAAAAATCTTTAGTAGTTTTAAAAATTTAAAGCATCTCATATTCATTACTTCAGTTTTATAATTTCACGTTTAACATTTCATCCGTGTATTACAAAAGGGAACATGGAACATTAATTCATAATAACTGATTGAATTGTGATTGAACTGAACGTGCTTCAAATACTTTACTGGTTTTAGTAATTGTATTTAATTTGATGTTATTTATGAAACCGTCCTCATACAAGGGTTGTCATGAGGATGTGTACATAAGAACGACTTATTCAGTCTATATCATTAGTATATCTAGATAAGTACATGGAATGAAACTAAGTAATTTGCTTTTGATAGAAACTATTATGAAAAAAAATTGTATTTTAAACATTTTACATTTTCCCTCATTTTCTAATCTAATAAAATATTGTGTGCACAAAAATATTTCTAGATTCTATATATACTGCATAAACAATCAAATATATAATTTTTATTATATAATTCAGTTTCTCCAGTATGTATTATACATATAATCTATACTTAATATTTTATGCTTATAAGACGTTTATGCTGATACTGGTAAGGCTTCACGAAATTTATAACCACATAAACGTTTTTTAACTTTCCATTATTCATGAGATCCCACACGCTGTAATGAGCGTTTTTCATGAATTTGCAAGAAATTATGTTATAAAGGTAACATTAAATAAATTGGTATTCTTTGCGAGAAAATACCTAAGTTTTTCATGAAAATCTACCACTTACGTCTATAAAATGTGTGTAAAAATATGTTTTTCAGGTGCGTAGATAAAGCATCGTCATTTTTCTCAGGAGGAAACGTTTCACAAGCACTTAATCCGTCTCATACGTTTAACTTTAATAGGTATTTTTATTTGCTTTTATTACCAGTAGCTAGTTAAACATTATAGTTATATAATTAATGAGATTGAGGTTATCAAGTATCATATATTATTTAAATAAGAATGAATGAATGAATGAATATAAATATATAATAAAATAAGGTCATCTAAGTTTTATCATTTACAAATCACGAACGGCTGGATTTTTCAGATCTGATTTGTTTGATTTCTATAACAGGTTCTGATGGATCGATGTTTGATAAAATGTATCCTAGGTACGAGTTGGTAAGATTTTATAACTCAAACTTTTTGGGGTTATTGTGATGAGATTCCACTGTTTTATTATAATGTCAGAGCAAGACATCTGCTCGAAGCTGACGTAATGTATAATATTTACTTAGTACATTGGTAGATATTGATCTACATAGCCAAAATATATTAATCATTTAGCAATCAAAATATTTTTAGGTCTAGCAAAAGTAATTTTTCATTGTATGACGAACAAAGTGTCCCAAAACCCATTCAATCTAAAAGTTTGAACATTTGAATAATGTGCTTCAATGATTATAATATCTCATTCATTACTCAAACCAAACTTCTCTGTAGATACATAGAAAATAAGTTAATTAAAAATATACTTAGAGTAGTACCTCTCATAGTAGTCAAAAGTTAAAAAAGAATACGTTTATAAAAATATGCTTCAATAGACAAGCACATTCATTCTAGTATTGTTGTTATAATAAAATAGTAACGACTCAAAATCTGTACATTCATATGTTTTTGATTTTCTTATTATTATTATACAAAACTTATTGGATTGGATAGCTTGAACTAAGATATACTAAACATGGTTTCATACATTCGGATGGCGGTTACATGCTAGGAATATTTGAGTATATCTTTGTAAGCTATGGGTATAAAAATAATGGAAATTCTGGAAAACCAATTAGATAACTATAAATATATAAAATGTGAATATTGATAATTGATAAATAATACGATTTAGAATTTCAAATAATTCGGTAAATGGTTTTAATATCTTCTAATCCTATTTTGGAATAAATTAAACACTATTACTCTACAGAAAAACATTTTTAATATAAACAAGTATTAAAGGTTAAAATAAATGAGTTTTCATCACTTAATACGGCTCGATGGAAGAAATATAGAAGATTCGATAGTTTACCGACGCAGAGTGTGATAGGCAAGTTTTTGATTGCTAAAAATTAAAAACAATTAAATATTAAAAACAAAATATTAGGCAATTTTTTTATTGCTAAGCTGTTTTATAACGCTGTTCGAATATTTCTCTTTTCTCATATTCTGTATATATTTTATTAAAGAGTGAAAATAGTTTAGTTTCTACTTGATATGATTTGTATTTAAATCCTTTTGACTTTATTTCAGGAGTCTTAAAAGAAATTATAAAATTCCTGGAAATTTGCATTACTCGTATAAATCTAGCAATAATAATTTTGAATTTACTGATGTATTTTTTTTATCGATATTATTATTAATATGATAGCAGTAATATATAATCAGAATAAAACTAAATTTAATAATTAATTCTAATATATTCCTATATATCAATTTGTGCTGTACATTTATTAAAACAATATGTTATATTTATTTAAGATTAGAATATAAATCAACTTGTTCTTTTAAATATGGTTGAGTTTCTTTTATAAATATGGAGAGTGGTTATAGTTGAGAAAAGCAATCCTTTAGTGTCAGTCCATCAGTTTCAACCTCAGGCGCGGAACTGTTGACATTGCGGAAATAGAGTTCTCCTGCAACCGTAATATTCTGCTCCATGATAAATAACTTACCAAATACTCAAGTAATTCAACAGCTGGAAATATTATTCACATGAATGAAGCACAAAATTATTTTTCTCTGTGACTTTTATTCCATTTTCTTAACATTTTGTACTTAAAAAAAGTTTTAATAACCCTGTAGATGTTAATATTATTACAGATTATTTTGAATAAATCTTATTCTATTATACTATTAGCAATAAATGTAACTATTATAAAATCTATTATTGCTGTACTTTGATAAATAAGATTAACAAGAGACAGGATGACTTCAATGTAATTGTTAACTAAGATCCGTTGTTTATATGTTCCTTAAGGAAATGTGAGAGATTTCAGATCAAAGTTATGAATAAGAAAACAGTATAATAGTTGTTAATTTAATATAGTCACCGAGAGAAATACAAATTTTCGTTGAAGTATGATTTATTTTTACTAGTACTAATATAATTACACATATATATAAATTGATTCAATTATAAATATAATAAAAACGCCGATTGTCAATATGTTATGTTATTATCCATTTATAGGGTTGGGTTGGGTAGGGTTCATACATTCATAACGTCTATAACAATAATATTTTAAATTCACAGTGACTTGAGGAAATATAAAAAATACCTACTAATTCTTATATTTAGAAACAGATACATTTGAGTAAATGAGTTAGACCTTTTTATAACTAAAGAAATCGAATTCTTACTTCTAAGAGCTCGAGTTTTTAATACATTTTATTAAAGCATTAGCTTATTTCATATTTTGTTTATAAATAACAAGCCTTTATACTAATTATGTTTTAAAGTTCATTATTACAGTGAATGCTAAGTATTTTATGAGTTGGTTTTTATCGCATGGTTGTATTTACATCATGAGGCTTAAGCTCTTAAGGCTCGTATAGTTTGCTTTGAATAATGTTTTTTTTTAAAGAAGTTGTTTATTTACCAGTCCATCATTCTAAGAATTTTATATCTCTTTTTACTAAGCCATACTTTAGATTCGTAGTTTTATGTTTATTAAATATAATAATTGTTACTATATTTATTTCGGTAAATGAATAAAATACTGACATCCTTAAAATTCTAACCAAAAAGCCGATTGTACATTTTCGTACTGTGTACTCCGGATGACCGAACTTTAGCAACAAACTTTCACCCCTATTTAACTCTCTGAGTTATAATGGTTTCAAAAGTCAATTCTTTATACAGTTAAGGAAACTTCGCTGTTATTTTGCTTTCTCGATTCATTATATTTAGTCGTTATTTAATTACATAATACCCCTTGAACGCTATGAAAATTAATTGAGGTACATTTAACCCTCGTCTAAGAGTAATCTCTATCTTAAAAGCTTAACAATAACATATAGGCATTTTTATATAAAATTCTTGTGACGACAAAATATTGATAAAAATATATAAATTTAATATCAAAATTTCGAATCCAATTATAACCTTATAAAGATTTTAAGCAAAGGTTAAAGAAGAATTCTATTTGTATGAATATTACAGTTATTGTATTATTAAACTTGCGTAAAGGGAAAGTGGTTTGGAGGAATATAATATGTAAGTATATCTAATAGGCATGGAATTTGGGAGGATATTTTAAATGGTATATTAATACTTGTACAAAGTACAAGGCGACCACAAGCAATCACTTAAACTATCTTAAACAAACTACTATTAATACAGTCTTAAATGCTGGTGAGGCGACCCAGAAAGGTATTGTTACCATTTGAATACGAGCGTGCGAACATTGCGAGACGCCGACTCAGCGGAATGTGATGTGTGACTGCCGGTTCAGCTGTTTGGACTGACGTAACTAAATAGTTTCAGTTTAAAAACAAAGCAGTTACTCTGTATAGTTTTAACGATTTATAATTTAATGAAATTTAAATTTAGTATTACTTAACTTCTTGTAATATTTTTTTATCTGTGATTATATTTAATTTTAGTTGTTATTAGTTTTTGAAAGCAAATCTTTATTAAAAACTAATTTTATTATTTTTATGTTTTCAATTAGTGTTGTTGTTTATATCTCTTATCTTTCTTAACTAATTTATTTTTGTTTATTGTTATCAGTTAATTAAAACTATATTGATTCTACCATGTTAGCCGTATCGTAGTAAAGTTCAGTATTTAATCCATTTACAAAAAAAGCAATATTTTGTAAAGTCAGATGAAAAATGCTTCTAAAACCTTCTCTCTACTATCATTTTAATATTTAAGATTAATTGTAATTTTGTGGTGTATTTCAATATAGCATTCATTCACTACCATGTAACATTTTACATACTAAAAACTTCAAAAATTTTGCTGAATAGATTGGTTAATCCACTCCACAACCTCCAAATGTATATATACACCGCGTTTGCAAACATAAAGTGGATTCATATTAAAAGTGTTTTTTCCACAGCGTAATGTATATTTTTTTTATTCTTTTCTTTTTTTTGCTATTAAATAAACAAGTCTTTCGCAAAATAAATAAATATTACATTAATGTAAGGATAAATAAATATTTAAATTAAACAAACAAAATTTTTATTTAAATTGAAAATATGACAAGGTTTGTTCATTCACAAATACTGTTATAAATAAAATATGAACAGTTATAATTTGAGTGCTGACGCGAGCCAGTGTTGTCCCATTAAGGCGTTGAGGGCAACCGTCGGTTTTTAGTGGGTAGCCTTAAAAATGGTGGCGTACTCTATGCCGCCGGGTAGTCCCACATAACCCCTCGGCCGTCACCTTCCTGACCGGCGGGTATCCGTAAAGGATTTTTCCAAGGCAAAAAAAAAGGTAAAAATAAATGAACCTTGGAAATTTGGGTCTAAGTGAAAGTGAAAAATTGTGAATAGTTCATGTTAAGAATTTAGCATTTGATGATTACTTGTCAGAATACTAGAAATTATATCTGCAGGAAATAAATAATATAAATATATTTAAACCAATTTGAAAATATTAATTAATATTATCGATTATCTAAAACTAATTAACTCTTGCTATACAATTTTATGTATTTTATACAACGAAGAAATGTTGTTAGTTTTAATGTCTTACATTTGAATACGGATATAAATACGATACTTAAAGTTCAGTTCAGAACTTTTTTTTGTTAATTAAATAAGGATAATTACAGTATAAACAAAATCATTAAGTATACTTAGATGTTAAAAAATTACCTTAGAATAGAATATCTTTTAAAAAATTGCCAACAGAACCAAAATATTTTTTTTTAATTCACTCATTATAAAATAATATACTACGTTACAATTTTTTTAAAAAAGAAAACCTGTTTTCAATTATTTATTTATATCTTTTCAACTTACAATGGTGAATTTACAATTACAATTACAATTACATTTATTAATTACAGTGAATTCGTATACGTGAAATAGAAGTACCTAAGTTACTACTACTACTACTACTACTACTACTACGATACTACTACCTACGAGGTTTCCAAAGGCCATGGTTTGAGTTTGGTATATTTTGTGTAAAAAACGTCGACTTCAAAAATTTTTATACATTTTACTGACAAAAATAACAAAACGTATTTAAAAAGAATTGTGTCCAAAGTATGTTCAGAATTTTTATATGAAATATGCTTTTACAAACAAACAACTCAACATGTGAATAAAAGACTCAAATATTTTTATTTAAAACAGGCATCTATATGCCTTTGTGGAGGTGTCCCTTTCCACAGGAAAGGGACACCTCCACACCAAGGGACACCAGGATAACATAAATTGTTACAAACAGTTTGTCACTGGATCTATTTTTATCCCGGAATTGGAGTTAGTCTAACAGGAAAGGATCAAGGTGACGTGATCCTTTAAACAAAAAGTTATTTGTATTTTAGTTAATAAAAAACAAAGCTTATTCCTTAAAAACAAAAATATCATTAGTTAATGAGGTAAACATTTAAAAGTTAATTTTATATATATATAACAGTCCAATCTAGTCCTTAGTTAATTTTAATGTTAATTGGATTTAAAATAATAATTAAGCAATTTAAAGTTTTGTCCCTCAATAAACATGAGAGTATACATTTAAACAAAATCGATTAATATTATATTTGCCGAAATTCAGTGTACTTAAAATAAGACTTTCTTCGGAATTAAATGAAATATCAGAGCATAATTTTTTAAATAATATGTATTATATATATTTAACTGCTTGTAATTTTGTTGATATATTTTGTACATTCAGGTTCCGTTATCATAAGTTCGGAGTGTGACGTGTTATTGTGTGTGTGTGTGTGTATGTGTGTGTGTTTGAAAACTTCACGTAGTTCCGATATATTAACATGATCACAGCCCGTTAAATATGTAATAAAAATTAGGAATCACAAAGTCAAAATACAAAAATGATGTTATACATTTGCATTTTGATTTTTTGAGCTGAGCGTAAACGAAGCTCTTAACCGTTTGGGAGACCTTTTTTTGTGTTTAGTTGTCTCCAGAATGAGACGAGATTATTAGCTAAAAATTTTCTCGTGTATGTTAGAGCCGAACGCGGATGTTATAGCGAAAACAGATTGAAAAAATGTTTAGCCATTCAAAAGTTATCAAGAAAAGAAGAAAGGAGAGGGGCTCAGCTCAACAACCGCCGTGCATGGTTGGCGGATCCTAGTATTTATGAAATGGTATCGCTATATTTTTAGAAACTAAACATGACTCAGCTTATTTTAAACATTAAAAAATACTATTTGTTTATGTGTTTTCTTAATGTGATATATTACTTAGTTGAACCCTAAAATAATTATGATTCAATCTTTGTTCCTTACATGATAAATTTCTTAGTTATGGTAAATTATTTTAGTAAATTCATAACTTAAAACAGTTGTGATGTTTGATCTTATCCGCTGAGTTGTGATTCTTGAGAGCTTTGGGGATTTTGTTTACTAAGTACACTTTAATCTACCGTAATCTCCTTCCTAAGTTATGAGTCTTTTGTTGAAAATGTTGATTCCTTGGATCATGGTTCTTTAATGTAACATGTAACTTTCATAATAAATATTATAATTTAGATTTACAAACTCATTAATTCTTGTATTTTTTGCTTTACAACGCAGAATAGTCAAGAGACAAGTAAAATAAAAAGTTTTCTTTTGAGTAAGTAAATAAACTATATTTTGAGTAAGAAAAAGTATGTGGAACATAAATTATTAAGAACAATTAAATTAAGATACCATCTTAGAACATATTTCTTTAGATATCAAGTTAAATAAAAAATTAACAAATTTAAAGTATAGGTAACAAAATCACTGACGGTCTCTACCAATTAAGCTACCGTGTCGCTAACCATCTCTAGAATTCTAGCATGCTTTACATATTTTAGTCGTTATCGGGTCATAAGCGACATTTATCAGTTGTTTGTAATATCCTAACCAATGTTTCTAACTCAGCAGGTTAGATACTACTGAATGATGTCATAACCGAAATTAGAGTTACCTGTTGATATATCTTAATCCTTTGTTAAGTACTGGTGGGTATATTTAAGATGAATGTTTGCTTTGATGTTAATGCTGATGAGATATGTTCCTTTGAGTGGTAATCTGTGAAGCATGTAGCAATAAGAGTATTAACTATGAAGTCATGTGGTATTAAGTGAAGAGAGCTTTTAGAGAAAATATGGATGGAATTCGTGAATTTATTTACATAGTCATATAAAGTGCAAATAAAATCCTTATATCTAATGTATCTTGCTTTATTTTATAGTAATAATACGTAGTCTGATATTGAAATACTAAAGAGAATAACAAACAAAAGTACAACAAAACTAGGAACAACAATCCGTGGATCACAAACATAATTGTACCGCGTCGAAATCGAACCCACTGCCTCTGGTTCAAAATACAGGATCACTAATAATGGCACTTCTGCAGTCAACATATCGTTAACTATTGTATATTATTTGTATTTTACTCGCATTGATTATATTTTAAGCCATGAATTTATTTATGAATTTTAAAATATTATTTATATCGACATTCCACATAAATGTTAATAAAACAACAATATACAAATTTGAAAATCCACCTCTTAACCGTAATGATTCATTGTTTGAGGAACAAAGGTGGAGTCAAAAATCGTTTATGGAAGCGAATATTGTCGTTCTCCATTCAGCTGCTGAATAATATGATTAAAAGATTACAGAGCTATCATCACAAAAACCAGACGCTTTAAACTTATGGCTATTATATAATCAATCATTATATATTTTTTGGTTGGTTTTATAATATGCTGTAGTAATAGAACATTGTTATACATAGCCTGTTGTTTTATAACTCAATGACAAACTCAATCATCGAATGCACAAAATGTCATTAGTGGGACGTTTCGGCTATTGTTTACTTTTGAAACAAAACAAAAATGTACAAAATATTTTTAAACAAAACTAAATAAAATTAGTACCATAACGATGTTTAAAGTTGAAACGTAATTGGGAATGTTTGTGAAATACGTATGTTTGTGTACATAATGATAATATTGATATTACTTTTAGTTAGTTTGTTTTTGTTTGAACATCTTCTATACATTGAGCACTGAGCTAATAAAGCTAGTGTAATTTAAAAAATGGGTAATATATAATTGTGAAATCGGCGTTTCGGTGACAAGGTGAGTGAGAGATCTGTACGCCTCTTTCACTTTATGACCGTTTCCTGTTCTTTCAAATATCTTCTTATCTGTTTCGATATTAATCCAGATATCCATGGGTGTGGATAATGATATTAAAATGAGGAAATAATAGGCTTTTCATCTCTTTCTCTCTTTTATAAAAGTTTCATTATATATAATATTTTCCAGTTCCATCTGCAGTGTTATTAATGACTTTAATTCCAAGATAAAATATTGGAGGCACCTTAATTGGAGCATTAAATTTTGAATATTTAATCGGAAGCCGTAAGTCTTTTAGACATCTGAAAGAAATAATACTTGATATATTGTTATTTTATAATTATACGGTTCATATTATCTATATTTACTGTATACTGATACTTTATTAATATTCTGCAAGACCTTTTCAGAAAACACAACACAACTCTAACCCAAAATAATTGATATTATAGATATAGGAGATAATTTTGCAGAATCAAAAGCATATGTCGAATTTGACGATTGTAGCTACTAAAATAGCAAAAATATCGGTAAATTTCGTTAAGTATTTTATTTGATGGTTTCAATAAAAATATATATTAAGGCAATATAAAATAACAATGATTTAAAAATGTGCAGAACGCGTAGCAATGTTACTTAAAATATATATATTAGTTCATTATAAGCAATATGATATTTTACCAAATACCTAAACGATTTTTTAATTAATATATAACAGATATTTGGTGTCCTTAAAACGTATAAGATATTTTTTATAAAAGTTTTAATTGATAAAAATAAGTTTCTAATTCTTTATAAAAATAATTACACTTAATCGTACTGGTTGAGTAAGCACTTCAAAGGCGCTGGTCAGGTATACGAATAACATCAGAGTCTCTTGAGTTTTATCAAAAATATTAAGGAACTCCTTTACAAATTTTTCAAATATTAATAATGCTTAAAGGCTTATTTACATTTTATTTATCTCAGTTAAATATTACTTCAGTTGTCAGTTTTTTTTAATAATTATCGAAGGCGGTCGAGTTTATTTAATTAGGCTTTATTGTTATGATAACTTCTGTTACATAGCACAGGATAATAGGATGTACAATGGATATTAAAGTATTTGAGACAAACGAAGGAATATTAGGTTGAATTTGTTGTGTTGTTCTGAAGTTGAATTTTTAGCGTCAACATTTTCAGTTCATCATTTGGAAGGTGATAATAAGAATGTAAAAATGACAATTATAAGTAAGGGGCTTTATGATAAATCTAAATCGGGCTAAGTCGGGGACTTTAGTTTTTAATATGGGTTTCATCCACCTTTAATAAAAAGAGATCTCCCAAAGAGATTACAAGCTAGCTTATGTTTTATTAAAGTTATGGTAACTCGTAGGCATTTTAGGATGCACTAGGTGGGTGTGGTCAGATGCATTCGTTTATTTCTTAAGTAATTTTAACTTTTCCTTTTAAAAAAGCACATTATAACAATATGTTTTTAACAATGAGACCTCCTTTCAGTACGGAATAGAATACAGTTTTTTGACATGATTTCGACCTTTCTCAACACTAAATGGTTAAATTATTTTTATATATAACTTAAACAGCGATTTATAATTGGAGTGTTATAGTGAAGTATCATATTGTGATTGTTATAGTAATGATATACATTTTTAGGCATTTAAGTTCATTAATTCATCTCATTTTAAGTTATTGTTAAAATACGTTATATTTGTATTTTAATTGAATAAAGTATTTTTAAAGATTTAAAAATACTAAATTGAAAGAGAAATATTAAAGAGTTAATGCCAGAAGTTGTCAAAACATTTTTAGTTATTTTGGTATAATGTGTTTTTGTATTGTCGGCTTCGTTCGGCTTCTCAATCATCTGAACACGTTTCAAAAGGTTTATTGGAGAGTTAAATAAATATTAAAAAGAGTTAATTTTATTATATTTTTTTGTTTAAAACTATTATTTTGCAATGCTATGCTGGTATTTCAGCCCCTACTAATAATAATTATCTTGACTCATTGAGGTCTGTACTCTTATGGGTGCTCATTGTCTACCTTAATAAATAAAATATGTAATTAAATATACATTTTGAAGTAAATTATTGCATAGATATTGCTATACAAAATATTTAAATAATATTTGTAGACCTTTTATTCATTTTACATTTATTGATTTTATATCAGAAAAGGGTTAAAAGATTTTGGTATAAGAATTTATTTAATTTAACCAAAATATCTGGTCAAAACAAACATTAATCAAAATCTCTCTAGACGATGATTTATCTCGTCGTATCTAATTACCTCTTTTGTTTACACTTTATGGATTTCCAAATTAAGAAATTCTATATTTAATAACGCTTGTTTGATAACAGAAAGAATCATGTTGATGACATTATCATTATTTTAAATAGAAATTAAATATACTGTACTATATCTAAAGTAATTTTAATATATATAGATTTACACACTTCGATTCAGATATCCTGTGATTTTACATGAATTTTTTATTCCCTAAACTATGATAGAAAGCTCATGGTAGAGTCCCTGAGGTCTGGGATACTGTTCCTATCTCACTGCTAACTAATTTAAAGATTGATGGTCGCATTTTAAGTATTAAAATGTCATTAAAACACAGGAATGTATTTTATGGATCGTCCACAACATGTAAATATTACACACCCTTGATAAAAAAAACTATGTTCCATTAAAGGACTCCCTACAAAATTTACAGAACATTGTTAAATATTATTTAATTTATTTAATTTCAAGCTAATTCTAATTTAAGAAAATTAAAGTTGAACATATTTTATTATACAATTTATCGTCAAGTAAATGCAAATGGTACGTATTAATAAAACTGCAAATAAATGCAAATAGTACTATTTGCATTTATTTGCAGTTTTATTGTTTCCTTCAGCGTCAATTAGTCGTAGCTATTATGCAAATAGTGTCATGATCTTTGTTCAAATTGCTGCTTTCTGATTAAGGAATGAAATAAAAGGAGATTTCGAAACCTCAACAAAAGGATATCATGGAATTATTCAAAAATAATTTATTTTTACTAAAATTAATACGATTATTCGTATACCGTAGATCATAAAAGAATTTTGTCACTCCGAAGGAAATAAATTCGTATATATGTATATAATATTATAACCATATTTAGTAACAGCACAAACAAGAAAACATTTATAATCACTTAAAAAGTGTAGGGAGTGTTTATATTTCTATTTTTATATATTAAATAAAAAGTTTTTTTTGCAAAAAGTTATAATAATTCCAGATTTTAAAATTATTATAATTAGATATTAATCCAGATTAAATAAAAAATTCAAAAACTATTATTAGAGGTCTATGTTATGTACGTAATTTTACAAAAATATAAAATAAATATTTATCTTTTAAAACGGTTCTTTCATAAATACTTAATCTTGAAAATTGAGATGTTTTATCTTATATATATTAAATTAATAATTGCAACGACATTATTTTTATACTAAAATCAAATAAACTGCTAAGTGATAACACTTGCCAGATAAATCATTTTATAAGTTTGCTATAATTACATAATTTTGATTTTTATCTAACCAATAAGTAACCTTTTAAAATGAACTAGTAGTTTACACAAATCTACGATGTCTTGATATCCTTTATGTAAGCTTTTCGAGCGAATCATAGCTGCCCGCATCACCAAGCAGCTCGAGGGTGATAGTCCCTGCCTGTCTGATTTGCAATTTGGATTTCGGCCACGCTGATCGACCATTGACGTCATCCGTCGAGTAAAGGACCTGGCTGATGCGGAGCTAAATAAGGGCGGGGTGCTGTTGGCGGTGTCCTTAGACATCGCCAACGCATTTAATTCGCTGCCCTGGGCGGTAATACGGAAGGCACTGGTGTATTTTACTCCCAATACTAGTAAAATACTCCCTACCTCCGCCAAATCATCGGGTCCTATCTATCGGACAGGTACATAGAGTACCCTGGACCGGATGGCAAAGCAAAGGTCGGCCATGTCGTGCGGAGTCCCACAGGGTTCAGTTCTCGGACCTCTCCTGTGGAACATCGGATACGACTCGGTACTCAGAGGAGTTCTCCTCCCGGTGCTAACGTGACCTGACGGACTGTCGAGGCGGTCCGTCCAGTCCTAAGGGACCGGATACAAAGAGAGTGGAGATCGCTCACCTTCCGGCTGACGCAGGTACTCTCGGGGCATGGTTGCTTTGGGAAGTACCTGTGTCACATAGCCGGAAGGGAAGCGATCACAGAGTGCCACCACTGCAGCTGTGATGCGGACACGGCGCAGCATACCCTGGAGGAGTGCCCCGCATGGGGCCAAGAACGCTGTGACCTCATCGCAGCTGTGGGGACTGATCTTTCACTGCCAACCGTCGTCCGGTCCATGCTACGCAGTAGAAAGGAGTGGACAGCGGTTCAGTCCTTCTGCGAAGAGGTTGTTTCGCAGAAGGAAGTGGCGGAGAGAAAGCGTGAATGTGATCCGCTCTCTCTCCCTCAACGCCGCAGACGAACTGGGGTACGGAGGAGGTTATACAACTCCCCCCATAATCGAGGCTGGGTGATGGGTGTGGGGGCATTCATCACCTTGTAGACTGCCTCGGGGCGGAAGGTGGCCAAGTGTTCCGGTACGCCTTCTTGCGACTGGAAGGGCAGGAGGACTCCTCTCCTACCCTTCACCACGAAGAGGGCCCGCCGCCAAAGAGAGGCGGGTGATCCACGGCGGGGCAGTGAATGAGTCATACGTTCTCACTGCCTCGCTAAAAAGTGGACGAGGTGGAACACTATGGGGTTTTAGTGGGTATGCTGCCATTCTAGCGGAGAGTCCCACATAACCATCGGCCTCCTCCCTTCTGGCTAGTGGTATGCGTAACGCATTTCCCCATGGAAAAAAAAATAAGAAAAAAGTGACGGTGTAACGCAGAGTGACTATTTTATGACTGGCGTCGGCTATAACTTTAATTTTTACAACTCTACTGGAGGATATTTTTTATATTGAGATAAAATATAAATCTGTGTACTGTGTATGTACTAAAATTTTTATATTGCCTGAAAATATAAGTTTTTAGGAGACGAGATTCAAATTTGATTTCACAAAGAAGGTGAAGTGTAATAACGGTAGGAAGAAATTTTTACTGAAAACTGTAGATTCTTTGTAGCAAAAGCAATATTCTTAAACTGGTAAATATTAAAGTTAAAATATACAAAAAATAATCCTGTATTAAAAATTATGAAATGAACAAAACAAAGTTAAATTAAGTTAATTAAAGACATTGTATTAGTTTTAATATAAAATCTATTTCTTTGAAAGCTATAACAATATTAATATTAAGTTATTTGTAATAAAACGGAATTCAGAACACGACTTCTAACTTCAAGATAACTTTGACTACGGAATTCGGAATTACAAATTTAATTCAAGATTGAAGAAATTAATCAATGGAATGTTCCTCTTCAAATCGCGAATTCCGAATGTACGAATTTCATTTCTACTTTATCGCAAATATTTTGGATGATACTTACTACGAAATTAGTCAGTTTATATAGTGTTATTAGTCAGTTAATAATAATAAAATTGTCAGTGTTTATTTAATATGAAAATTTAATATATAAAACTGGGGTAATTAAATTTTTATTCTATAATTGAAAGGGTTTTTATACATTCATACATTCCGGTTAAAACGCTTGTCTTACGTATCCGGACCGCTGGGAACCTTTTGGAAAGTGCTCTAATAAAATGGTAAAGGGATCCTACCTTTATTTGGGATTAACTAGATTAATAGATTGCTAGATGATTAATACAAATGTATTAAGGAAAACATTTTTATAACAAAATAATATCCTCAAATGCTTTACAGTACAAACACAAGATAATTTTTTACGTATTATGTTGATTACTCTTCGAATTGAAGACAATAAAATAAAACACGGAAAATAAGTAGATTTTTTGAAAGTTTATGAAATAAATATTATTTGATACTAAACCCTTTATTGCTATTTAGATTTATGTTTGTTATCTTGAAAGGACGGTCTGTTATTTTCTTGGCATTCTTGCTCTTCAGTGATGATGTTTTTGTTTTGATGATATCTAAAATATATTTTCGTTTATCCACGAATATATTCAATTATAGCAGTGTAAGCTATTTTTAAATTATATTAGTAGAAAACTTTTAGGTCCTTAAAACTTGTATCGAAAGGAAGTGTTTTCCAGATTAATTAAAGAAACACTAGGCTAGAATAAAATGTGTTGAGTTACATTTTCTGAATATATCGTTATTTTAAAATCTTTTTGTATAATATATTTAGGGTTTATATTATAGAATTTTCTTAATAAAAATACTTTTGTAAAATACGGAATGCTTTATAAATATATTATAATTTATATTCGACTCTAAAAGAAATATAAACTAAGAATATTTCTCTGATATGAAACATATTAATTATCCTTTGCGTGGTCGGCTACCTCTTTTATTATACTCGCTAAGAATTTACGAGCTTTTCGTAAAATTGGCTTCGATCAATACGCGTTTTGTAGTTTTACTAGAATTTATTTATATAAATATACATACATAACTATGGCGCTTTGTATGTATATATATATATATATATATATATATATATATATATATATATATATTAATTTGTATGATTTCCAAGTTAGGTGTTAGTTTTTTTTATTTTAATTTTTTACATAATAAAAATGTTATCAAAATCCTTAATATAACTTTTAACAATACTATTTATGATTTAATATAACAATTAACTAATTTTTAAATATAATTTGTCAAATACCATTTCCTCTAGATTTGAATTAAAAATTATGTAAATTATATTAAAAAACCGTTAAATTAATACTTTAAACATTTATTTGATTTATTCTAAACTAAGTTTTAAACTTTAAATATACTTTTTTAAAGATAAGTTCATGAAACTTCATTATTACTTTATCATCCTGTTTCCCTTATCCCAATTATTTGGGGTCGGAGTGATATGTTATATACAATATAGTGGGGTTTGGCAATCATTATCAGGACTTGTTACCAGCCTGTTGTTGTTGTCCCGTGGGAATGCCCCGAAATCCCGTCGACATGATTTTCGGCCACTTTTTGGTAAGTGTTGTGACGACCACTCTTACGACACCTTTGGGAATTTATTAGGCCCTCTTCACGCTCTTCCTAACACCACACTCTAAGTACATACAAATAATATTACACTATTCAAGAATAACTTACTTAAAAACATAATAGTTTATTAAAATATTTTTATAGACATACAAAATAAATATAAGTACTTATAAATCACAATAATTACCCATAAACCTAAATAAATCTCTTAAATGTCTTTTTTTTATCTTATTAAATAAGTAATAATAATACTAAATAATAGTACAATAGTAGTAGTCTTTTTATAACTTTTTTGATTATTGTGGGTTTTGTAGAAAGATTAAACAAACTTGTTTAACTTTTTACTATTCCTTAAATAAACAAATCTAGCTTTAGATCATTTTTATAATTCAAAAATTAAAGATTAAAAAACTAGAGAGCCACGATCAAGAATGATCAAAAGATTATCGAATTGGAGGATAAATATTAATTGGGTTAATTACTAAAATTTGTGTGAATTTAAACGACAAAGTTTTCTCATAAGTTATTATAAGCTTTGATTCGACTTTGTTTTATCGGTTGATAACAGAGTTGTTATATTACTAATTGTTATAATTAATATAACAACGAATTTTAATTATTGTGAAATGCCATTTACTCTTGTCAGCTGATTCAAAAGGCTTAAATGTATAACTTTTTAGTTGTATAAAGCAGTTGATCTCAGATACTGACTTGAATCAGTACCTCTTAATAGCTTTAGTCCTTTAGTTTTACATTTCAATAATCATAAAACTATAATATCGAATATTTAGGTATAGAAGTAGTTTTTTTGTTGTTTGTTTGTAGTTCGAAGTATTTTAAAATTGTTTTACAAATATATTTCCAAATAAATTATACAACCTGTGCATATTTGGTTATTACTCAAATATGTTAATTGGATTTTAAAATACAATTAATCCTGTTATGTTGATTCGAATGTTTGAAATGTTCTTTTTATTACATCAATTTTATAAAAAAATAAATGTGTTTATTTTAAAAGTTAATAAGTGATTGTTCGAAAATACATTTCAATGTGTTTAATTTCAATATTATGAACAGTGCCGACGGCAGTGTCTGTTTTCGATGGCTAAATTGGATTTTTCCCTTTGGTATGTCGTTAACAGTAAATAATATTTTATTTTAAAGTTTAGATTGTTTGTATAATAGTAAAATTAATTGATTGCATTGTTATTGATTGGTCAGCATCACAAAAATATACTAAGGCAATAACAATTTACTATATATTTTATAGATTTAAAATTGACGCATCACTAGCGATTTCCTTTTATTTTACCAATAGGTTAAAAAACAAATTTTTATACCAATCTCATTCTGTAAAACTTAAGTACTTAAGTACTTAACCGTAATATGAGACTTTTGCTAACTGTTGATGAACAGGTTTATATAATGAGAAAATAATTCAAAATATTTTTCTATGTACATATTCAATCAATATTTTCCCCTTCATAATTAAGGGTATAATAAAAAATACTACATTTATAGAATTTCCATTTTCCTATTTCAAAATTTCATACAATTTAAATATGCATTTTTATTACAAGTACACTCAATTCAGACCAATTATTTTATATTAAACAAATTATTTAGTTTTCTACTTTTACACTAACTCCAAGCAATAAAAGTACAACATAAAGGTAGATAAAGTTGTAATGATTTCTCAAATAAATTTATAATTGGTTTTGTTGAATGAAACTTAATTAAAATTATAAAACTTCGTCTTCCAAATATCGAAGTCCTGGAGACGGAATTCTCAGATTATTTCCAAAGCTTTTGTAATAAATAAGGGAAACTCCGCTTGGAGTTTGGTATAAATTTTACTAATTAAACGTTGACCAAAACTTGCATATATATTTGAAAAACAGAATTGAAAATAATTTTAAAATACAATGTGAGTAATATTGTAATATCTGGATAGTTAGATAAATACGACGGGTGTTTTGTAAGAATTTAAGTTACTTATAGTTAAGAAACAAATACAATTCGATAGTCTGTTTTATTTTATAGTCAATGAATTACTTGTGTTTTGTCCTGGCATCTTAGTGATAAAGTATCATTAATATCATTGATTAATTAAGTGTAAGAAATAAAATAAAATAAATATAATATGACTCCCTTGTCTTTACTATTGAACAACATTTTATTTATAATCACAATAGTCAGTAATTTAATATAAAATATTATAAAAATTAAGAAAATAAATTATTAGGTTTGCAACAGCGAAACAGAACTGAAAGTAACTAATTAAGTATTTTATTTTGTCATTTACATGAAAAATATATTTTAATAGAATGGAATGAGTTTTTGTATAAATTATAAAATAACAACTTTCACACCAATTGCGTATAACATCGGATAATGTTCCAAATTTACGCAATACTAATTTTGTGTAAATAACACGGCGTAACAACCTGTTTACATTTTACAAATATTAATACAATATTAATAATAGTTTGTGTGAAAATCCTATGCAAATATTAAAGAGATATACATTTTTTAATTAGTATTTTATTATTTCTAAGCTATTTAATTGATTTCAGGATACTTTAAATTTATTTTTAGTTTTTTATAATAATTGTTTTTAAAAGTAAACATTTATCGTTTTAGTCTTGTTAGACTTTAGACAGCTTTGAACATTCAAACACAATCTTCAAAATATCAGGATTATGTGTATTCTGCTATTTTGAAGATTGTCTTTGATAGATATACATATAATATAACAAAGTATTAATATTATGATCTGCTTTATTTAAAAATATACTTTATTTTTAATCATGCTATAGATGCTATTAAAAATGTAGTTTCTAAATCCAATATGTAATTTGGTCTTATTACTACAATTAAAAAGGTTCCAAATAGCTACTATAATAAATAGCGAATATAAACAAGTAAAACATCTTATTATTACAGTTAAAAATATCTGGAAGACCTATTTTAGGAAATAGCATGCGACAATAATAGCGTTGTCTATTATACATAAGGTTATCTACTAAATTATAATACAACTACATCTGACCCCTCCGCCGAAATTTATCATCGCACAGCATTTCATCGCCTGCAATACCGCAATATTGCAATCCGTGCCACCTGGATGCGTTTCCATCTTCTACTGTGCGGTTTGCAAGAACCTTTTTTCCACGTACCACTAAAATGTGAAATAAACTTTTTTTCGGGGTATTTCCATATCAATAGTATTTTAGTAATAGTAAGGGTACCTAAAACCTTTAAAAAAGAGTATGCTTACACCTCTCAAGGCCGGCAACGCCTTTGCAATTCCTCGGATGTTGCAAGAATTTTTAGGGGACGGTGATCATTTGTTATCAGTGACCCGCGCTCATTTGCCCTTCTCATACATAAAATAACACAAAGTTGTTTTCATCTTCTTTGAATTTTTTTCACTGTTTTCATTATAACTTTATACGAATAATACAATAACCATAACTAGCTTTTAAATTTTGAGTTAATAAAGAAGTAGAATAAAATACGAAAATTACATCCTTAGTTTGTTTCGCACTTCAAATTTTTGTTCTTTCCCACACTATTTGTAATTCCTACATGTATGTAGAGATACCCCTGACATAATAATATGCTTCATTATATTAAATATAAATATTTCTATACATAGGATTTGTTAAAATATAAATCTGCTGCCTTAATTGAAAGCGGACACATTAATGGTTGCGGTTGGAATTATATATGTGAAGGCTTCATTGCAATCAATTAGTAATTTTTTGTTAAACTTATTTTATATTCAGATGTTAATTTTGTTAAATACATGAAATCATATTTTTTAGGTCTTCTAAAAGAGAAAAGTTTATAAAATAAAATTTATATTATATTATAGTTCGAACTATCTCAATAGTTTTTTTATTTCCTTTTTTCGTAACTTTTAATTTTAATTTCCTTTTATCTTTAGTAATATACTCTTTATTAATATAATTTTGAAAATAAATAACATTTAGCTGACAACAATATGATATTTTGTGTGTCGTTCAGTTTACGTTTTTTTGCTTGTTTCACGTTAATAACTAATGTAGACATTTTGTGTGTAAATAGTTAGTTGTTATATAGTAAATATAATGATTTTTTTTGGAAATTCTGTTTAAACGATTGCTTTAAAGAATTTAATAAATAAAATTGTTTGGTTTATATTGGAATTAACTGTCCACTATAATAAATTTGGAATAAAATTTTGTAAATTAATTTATACTTATTTTAAAATTTATATTTGATTTCAGTCTCGGTGATGATGTTAGTTAATGATAATTGTAAATTTAAGCTTAGGCAGGGAGAAAAAGTAAGAAATGAAATACAGGGACATTACGGGAAGGAGGTCGTACGGATCTTTGAATCTTGTCTGGTTCAGTAGTAACAATTTTAATAAGTGCAATGTGATATCGATGCTTAGAATAGTATATTATTGTTTACATTAAATCAGGATGTACGTAATATATGATATTTACTGCGAAATTCGAGATATCTATAATATCAAGTTGAGACGTGATCCGATGCACAAATTGTTATCTGTATTTAGGACTACAATTCAGCTTAGGCAATTGGCTTTTGAGTTGCTCGAGAAAACAATACTGTGGTTATTATTAAAATACATATCAAGGCGTGAAATTTTATTAAAGTACAAAATATTCAGGGCGGTGATGTTATTTATCCCTCTTTTTTTGATACATATTATTAAAAAAGGAAAATATTTCATTATTGCACAATATATTTCTAGATAAAGACAATTAGTTTTAAGAATAAAATTTAGTTGTAGTTGCGTTGGTAACAAATTGCAAGTATGCTACATACAAAAATACATTTAAGTCAACGTTTCTACCCAATAAAAATAAAAAGGTCTGATAATAATAATGAAATAATAACATCGTGTAGCAAATGAAAAATAATTAATTCAGAATATAATAAGTTATATTTGTAACTTTATAAAAGATAGCTTCAATCTAACAATAAAGAACATTCTTAGGTGAAGAATGAAATTCAAGTTTTATAAAAGAAAATGATTTATTCTGCTCGGAAGAAACTCACTTTAACAATTGATTGATTGGTATTGTCACGTTTATTGTGGTCGTAGAATTATAGATGTGGTGACATAATGGTAAGCTCAGTCATATAATCATATAATCATTGCGATGTTCCTTGTCGGTATTTTTCTTAGCATAAGAGAATCAATCGTATTTGAATACTTAACAAGTTGTAATAACTTTCCTTCAAAGAAACGAAGGCAATTATAAATAAAATTTTGGTTATATATTGTAATATTTGGTTCAAAATTAAGCTGCTACATATTTCTGGGTCACGTAATAGGTAATATAATAGAAATTGGCTCGAAACATTTACCCATTAAGGTCGTTTTTGTTTGAATAGATTATTATTATTGTTACTTTGAATTTGACTCTACTTAAATTACAAGAAGTAGAATAAACCTTTGAACTATTTGATATTATAATATATACTATTTCATATAAAATCATTAAAAGAATACAAAAATATCACAAATACATGTGATGAATAAGGAATCAATGTAATGACTATTCTTTTTAAATGCATTTTTATGAAAATTTGTTTAGTAATAATAGAAGTTAAAGTTTAATTGAAATGAGTGTGTTAATGAAATTTTTATTTCATAGAGCTATTCAGGGTAAATAATTTTTTATATTTAATTTTTAATGTTATTTATTTTAAGTTTCGTTGAAGTCTAAAATAAAATCAGTTTAATTATATTTTTTTTACTTCTTAATAAATTTTCAGTTGCCATAAAGTCCAGCTATGTACTAACAGTAATAGTACTTCAGAGATTTATTTATAGCCGTTCGACTTAACGTTCTTAGTGTGTCAGAAACATATCAAGAGATATGTTAGTTTATTGAAGGTGAGTATCTTTTATAGAATGGTTATTTTATCATCAGTGTATTTGACATCAAATATTATTTATATTTAAAATAAAATATTTTACATCATCACACAAAGGGAAAAGTGAAAATGATTATGATTTTAGGTTTCAAATTGTTTATAAATATGTTAAAATTATTTATATATTAAATATAATATAGAAAGACAGATTCATCAACACGGGCAAGACTTGAACCTGTGAAATATCAAAACCTGGATCGTTAGAAAGTATCCTGGAGGTCGGAGGTTGAATTCCTGTGTAAATTAATTTTTCATTCTATATTTATTAAAATTGATAGATTTATGTTTGTATCCTACCATCGTTGTTCTATAATACTGAATTAATTATTATATTGACGTATTTTATTAAACGAAAGGATTGCTTGCAGAGTAGTATTATTGGTTAATAGTAAACTTATCAAATTATATTCTTATGACAATATTATTTTTTTCCATTGGTAATATTTATTATAGCCCTTTGAGAATTTTCTAAAACTCGTATCTAAAATTAAGTTTTTATGTATATTCGTTAAACGAAATATATTTTTTAAATGTTATTAAAATTTTATTTTAAATATGTAAATTAAAGCTGTACAACTGATTTGCTATAATGATTGCTGTATGAAAACTGTTTAAAACTTCTTAGTAAATGTAATATTTATATGATAATAAATAATGAATATTTTAAACAAAATAAATATTAAGTAATTAATATAATTGTATCAATTAGCGTACTAAATACAGTAATTATAAATGAATCCATAATGGATACAAATTCATGTTTAAAGTTTATTTGCTGTTGCCAGTCCTCGGATGTTGCTCGTTTCGTTGGCGGCGGTGGTCACATACTTGTGTCATCTAACATAAAAAAATAAAAATAATATTGTAAATTAAATATTTAAAATCTTTAGATTCCATGATTACTGAAACGAGATTATATTAAAATATTAAAATTTTAAAAAATATTAAGAATCTTTTGTTAAATCTCCTCAAACTTTAGCAACACTATTTCATTCAAGAGTCGAGGGGACAGCTAACTTAATACCTTAGCTATGTTTTGCATATTGTTTCATTTCGTTAAGAAATGTTTACTATTTAATTACATTATGTATGCTAAGTAGGATGAATGTTAAATATTTTAATTGTTGTTTTATCTTGGGGTCGTATTACTTTCACGACGGGTTTAAGTGTTACACATTGCACTCATTACAAAACATGTTAAATGGAATAGTGTAACTTAAATGTTGGTAATTTGTTGATCTTAATTACTTATATGTTTCCTAGATTTGTTATTTGAGAAAAAAAACTTTATTATTTAATAATTGTAACGTACATGAAGTTTTACAACATTATAAGGGTGTATATTATATGGAGTACTGGAAAAAAAAGGGAATTTTCGATAAAAAAAAATCTAGGGTATATTCAAATAATATGTAATGAGAAAAAGACAAAATACTGCGATCTATGTCATTTAATAAATGTGAATAACGTAAAAATAAATAATTTTACTTACATATAATTGTATGTTAATGTAATTTTAAGTTCATAGACTTACAATATGAATATTAGTTTAAAATACCTATACTTAAAAATATATATATGTATAAAAAATGTAGATAATTTTTTACTTACGGCTATATGTATAAATCGTACCTCACATTTGCTTTGCTGTACAAAGTTATCAAATTGTATTATAGATAAAGTAAGGAGATATTTTGAGTACTTTTGTTTATTAGACATTAAGAAACGTGAAACTATTCCAGGGACAGTTTTATATTCTAAATACACCAGAGGATAACTTTACTGGAACCTTACAAAGTTTAGTTTTGCTTTTGTAGCAAGCGTATAATTCTCTCGCGTCCAATGATGTCGTAAAAGTTAGCTGCATTTAAGTTTTATAATTTTACAATCTTCTGCTTTAGCACTTTTACCATTTACCATAATATATATATATAGATTATACACTAAATAATAATATATATATTATTATTTAGTGTATAATCATCAAATCCTTAATATTAATTATCAATATGTTAATTATCAGTATGTGAATTGTGATGTGATCTTATTTAGAAAATATCACACGCATATATATATATATATATATATTTTAGTGCATAATAAAATATTTACTGGAAGCCTTTGGAATAAATATTATGTAAGTCATGTTATAAAATTGGACTATGATATCGGTTTTGACCGACAGATCCATAAAATAATTTAACCCAAATATTATATTAGGTATATTATAACATACATGTATACTTTTTTGTATAAATTAATTTTAATTTAACAAATTTTCTATGACTATAAACTTCAAAGGATGACAAGAATAATATAAATTATTTTTTATTTTGTAAGCAAAGTATCTAATAAAAACACAATAACTTTCTTCCCCAACCAGAATAATATCAACAAATAGGATTTTAGACACCAAAGAAATTTGTACGGAGTTCAACAATTTCATTGGTTTTTATTACTTACCCTAGGTGTTAAAATATTAACCCTCTATGAAATGTTTTTTAAGCTAAGTATTGTTTATGTAAGATTGGTTATTATTTATTTGCTCATTAAAATGTGAATTCTTTATTCGATTTTGATTAAAAGGAATGTTAAAAATTCAAAGAAATAATAGGTAATGAATTAAATAAAACAGACTTTAATATATAACCCTTCCATCTATTTCTTCTATTTGTCTTAAAGAGCATATTTCCTAAAAATTCTGTCTAAAACTCGTAGTAAAAATTTTATTAACGGTATTTTATTTTTAAGTTTATCCCTTTTAATAAAACATTCCAGTCTTTTAAATGATATTAACTTTTCTAATAACCAACAACCAACAACCAATTCCAATTCAATTTCTTTATTATTTTAATGTTTCAACTAAATGCAATAAAATCTTTCTATTGTATGAACGATGTAAACTTATCTAAACTTCATAAATTGAGAAACAGTTATATAATATTTATATAATTTACGCTCGCGATTACAAACTGTTATTACTAATTCAATATTCATACAATAAATTCATTGACGACACTCTATAATTAATTAATATTCACAATAACAATTTTCTTCTTTAATATTAAAAAACAAAATATTCCGCTAAAAAAATGCTCATTTATGTGTCAGAAATATTAACTGTAGCCTGACGATAATTGCTTGCGATATTAATTAGTACCCATTTTTTATGAGCCATTTAGGTAATTTCCTTTGTATTCTGTACATACACTTTTGGACACTTATTTATTGCAATCCTTTGTTAATTTATATACAACATAAGGTATTAAAATATTACTGGTTTGAATAATTACAATCTTATAACATGAATATATTATGTAAGGTTTAATTCTCTCATTTCACTCCAGCGGTGACGTGTCACGAGCACTTATTGTCTCATGTTCAGACATTTCATTGTATTGTGTATTATCTTAATACTTTGTAACATTCATCACTTCACACAACACAGCTGGATGTGCTTTCATAATTATTAATATGTTATTTGACGCATTAGTAAAAAGAACAATGCACTCTGCAAAGTGACACGTTGTAAATGATTTCACTAGAAAATGGTGCTTAAAAATATGTGGTTATATAAAAATAATATTCTAATATGAAAAATTGAGATAAATCCCTTATACTTATTAGAATATCGACATTCACGCTTATAATGATAGTAACATAATTATAAATAAATTGATAATTAACCAAATTATTTCATTTAAAACCAAAAACGTAAATATTTAAATACAAGGTTGTTGTACATCTCGTATATTCACTTCAGCAGAAATTAAATAAATAATTGAACAATAAGAACAATCGCATTAATGTATATCATTTCAAAAGCCTTATTTAATTCAATGAATTTTAATTATGTAATTCCAAAAATGTTATGATTTATCGATGTCATAAAATAATGTTTTGAATTTAAATATAACAATTTGCTACAGAAACAAGAGTTTTAATTTTGCCACTTTGTTTCAATTTTAATTACGTCACTCACCAATTAAGGAAATTTATGAATTCTTAAACAATATCTTTTTCAAAACATCCCAGTAACTGTGTGTTATAAAAGGTGAATGACTGTAACATAATTTTAAAAAGGTCAGAACCGGCGCCTCGTCTTGTGAACCCGGACGTTTGCTGATGACACTCAAAGATTGCTTTTTATACTCGTTATCTGGTCTCGCTTCCTGTATCTTAGACATTTATTTTGCCATTAAAAATACTCTTTAGTAAAATATAGGCAGAATATTATCTTCACAACGGGTACTCATTTTTATAGTTCACTTTCATACGAATTTTGTAACAAATTTGGGTTGGTTGGTAGTATTGTATTTTACATTAATTTTAAGCCAACCCTTACAGCATTTGTTTTGTAATGAAGAATTAAATAAATATATATACAAATGTGGTTGTTTTTATAGTATTATTATTTATTTTTATTATATATTCTCCGAGTTGACTGTTAATTCTTGGTAGCATTGAGTGGACTCAATGGTTGACCTCATGATACATTATCTGTTCTGTCACTTTTGTTTTTTAACGGTACTCTTTCACTATATATTTGACTATGATCGATTTATTGGAAGTAGTATTTGAGTTTTTGAGGCGTACACAAACCAACAAGACATTTTTATCTATGGAGATTTGCTGAAAGTAAATTAGTCGTGAAAATAGGCTTAAATTGCATATAATTTATAAAATAATTTATGTTATTAAAAAAAGTAACTGCTTAAGCGTTTGACTTTCGTATTCCATATACGTTTGATAAATTTGTACTACATTTATAAAATTTAATATTTTTCGCTATCCAATGATTTTTAATATAATTATATGCATAAAATTTTAATATAATTTGTTACATAGCTTAATAAATGCAAAACAACGTCAACATAACTATAAATTAATTTCATATAAATGAAGGTAAATAAATATATATTGGAAAATCCGAACGAGTTTCAAATTACGGCAACCTAGATATAAGATAAATGTTCTTTTTGTTTAACTCACATTTTTAACAGTGTTTATTTAGCCAGATTCAAAGTATAGCGATTCTAAGAGAAAAATAATGTGTGTAGGTTTATGTTAAACCAAGAATATCCCGAGGATATTTTTTCATATATTATAAGATCCATTTGCAATTTATTAAGTAAGTACCGATACGTCAACAGCTTGGCAGAAATACGGACTCTTTAACTCTGTTGTTATATTCATAATCGTTAATAATGCCAGTTAAAATGTTAATTAAGTGAGCTCTGTTACTTCTCAAAACGTACTAATGTGTTATGTAGCTTTTGTAATTGCGATGCGTAATAGTATCCTATATATCTAGCTGAAATGTGAATAATGAAAGAATGAATGAATGTTTTTATTTTTACTATCCTTATCTTTTATTATCCTTAATATGATATTATTATTTTTCCTATTGTTTGTCTTCTCCCAATCAGCGATATTGATATCTCGTTCATAAACAATTCACGTACAGAAAATAATCCTTGATATAATTATGTTTTAATCCTGTATCCATTTAATTTGAGAATCCGATAACATAATCGGATATTGAATTAGTTTGATTTGATTGTAGATATGAAAACTTTCTTATTTTTTAATCACTATGCAAGGTGACTTCATTTCCACGTTGAATTTAATGTATATTTTAAAGTCTCGAATTATTGTTTATATTTAGTTTATTGTGACAAATAAAATTATTTTCTATAAACCATAATGTTTTGTTTGTTGTAATTAGCAATACATAATTGTTTATAGGAAATACTTTTATTTGCCACAAACTTTACAAATAGTTACCACAACAAAACAACACTTTGTTACCACAAACCAGAATGTCACGAACAGATCATAGTAGGCCATTGTCTGACCAAAATTTTATTAATAATTTTGTTAATTTCAATTATTCATATCAGGGCTTTATAGTAGATTATGATATTACTTTAGAATTAAATATTATACTAATGTTATAAATACGAAAATTTGTGACGATGTACGTATACTCTTTCACGCAAAAATACTAAACAAATTTCGATGAAACATCACAGTATTATACATCAGACTATCCTATAAGCTAACATTTTTAAGCACATCACAGTATATTAGGGCGAGCAAAGTCGCGGGAAAAAGCAGTCAGAAGTCATTAATATAAAAACGTACTTACTAACTTTAGGTTCTTCTAAAGCTCTGAAGCTTCAAGACATGATGGTAGATAAGATTAAATTTCCTTGAGTTTTATTAACGTTGAAGTTGACTATTTGAAGGAACACTTACTCATTTAAAACTCATTTACTTTGAATAACGATTTTCTGATATGCATTTTATGGTACTGGTAATCTTGTGAACGAAATATATTCAATCTTTTTTAATTTCAAAACCAAATTGTTGTTTTTGTAGTTTTGTTCTTCTTGTAATTGAATTTTAATTTTAATTTTAATTTTTTATTTAGCAATATACATGCTAATGACATGTATATAGTCATAGAGCTGGTAAATAAATATATTTAAAATTTTATATATGGTTGGTAAATAGATATATTTAAAATTTTATTGCTTAGACCGAAATGACTGTGTTTGATTTTGATTTATTTAATATTTTTTTATTTTGTTTAATAAATTATTTTCTTAGGTATGTATGTACTCCTTACTAATACTTACTGCCACAACTTACATACGTAGATTAGTAACGTTAATATTATATGGTTATACAAATATTTTATAGAGTCACATAGTTGCAATGCGATTCAGCTCTTTAATAAAGATAAAAAAAAGGTTTAATTTATTAAAAAGTTAATCATGTTTGCAAATAAAATGAATGCTTTTAGATTGTTAATAATGTAAATATGAAATTGTAAAAGTTTGCTTTTGTAGAAATATTAAAAGGCAACTTAAAGTGAAGAGAGGAATTGCGTGATATTTCATTCCTTAACTAAAATAGTTTTAAAACATTTCTGAACTTTACTAATGTACTAAGTTTATCATCGTTCATTTTGAATACCAGTATTAAATCTTGCTAAATAATTTTATATTTGTGACAGAGCAAATGTTTTTGATTTAAATTCGAACTTCAGATAACAATTTAAATAATGAAACAAATGAAATTCTGTATATTCTAGAAAAATTAAATATTTTTAACTTGTGTTAAACATCCATTAACACAAATTAATTAAATTTTATTTTAAGTTTTACAAGTAAATAATAATAGAAGATATTTATAGGACATAGGGTCCAGATGACGAACAGAAAAGCAATCTGTGAGGCGATTAGTTTTCAACGTCAGAGCGGAAGCACGAAGGGATCACGGAGTTGATTTGCGGAAATTAGAACATCTCTTACAGACTTAACATGTTCTTTTATAGGATTATAATTACTTACACCCAAAAAGGTTAATCCCGAAAACAATTTATTATGAAAATGTTAAAGGTATAATTCTAATACATTTGTGATTAGGCGTTATACATATTATTTCTTGGGCTAAAAAATTACAACATAAGTTTTACTAATTAATTAAATAATACATCAGAGAGTCGTAAAATAATAAACGGTACATTATTACCGTAATTTTTTGTTCAAATTGTTCAAAATTGTGTTATGGTCAATTCTCACATCTTCACCTACATCGTAACTAATCACATATTGATTTTGCTGTACTTTTAAAATATCCTCTTTACTTACTGACATTTCAACGTCTAAATTTTTGTTTTGTAACTTTAGGCACTTTTAATTTTTTAAAGTAAAACCTTAAAATGGACCGAATTTCTTCATTGGAATAATTCATTTTGGTGGCTCAAAAAACAAATGAAAAAAGGGCGAAAACTGTTTGTAAATTTTTAATTCTATTTCATAAAATGTCAGCTGTTAACCATTAACATTGAAATTATATCAATATCGGTCAGTTTCATTACAACGTTTTAATAGAAAGTTATGTCATTTAACTAGTCTGATATATTTATTTTAAACTGCTAGTCCCTTGTAGCGGCTTTAAAACATTTCTCAAACAAAGTTGTTATAGTCTAACCATGTTTTACATGTTTAATATCCCTTAATTTTAAATGAGTAATTAAATTGTTGAGTCACATGACCGAAATTATACCCCATCAGACGAGATCTGTGACAAATGAACAGCACGTGACTTTACTCGTCCAATAATCGCCAATAACATTCAATACCGACATATCCATTATTGGAATGTTTATTATTCCACGTATGATATTTCCATTATAATATATGTAATTTTATCGTTTCTCTTAGCAATAAAATATTAGGGCTATGAATTTATTACAGCGTAATTTAGGAGTTATTTATCATGTTATTATTTACAAAAGTTAAGCTAACTAGTAATATAAAAACAATATAAATCAAATAGTTATAATTTAAGAGAACAAATGAACTATGAAATTGTTTCATTTGCTAACATTATAAATTATACCTTTAAAATTACACTATAATACGATGTAAGAATCCGGATTTTTAACAACAAATATATACTAAAGAGTATTAAAAATTTGTAATTCAGAATAGACGACTGAAATGAATAGAAATGGCAGAATTGCTCGATTTCAATAAATCATTTGTGGAATATATAATGTAACATGTAATTGTTAGGATTATTTAGTAAATAAAGTTTTTTTTGTCAATAAAGTTCAAAATGCCATAAGAAAACGTGTTGATTTGTGATTTACAAGATGCAGTTGTACTATATACGCTCTTATCTTGGTTATCAATTCAATAAGTATTATTTTAATTTTAATTAAGGTTGTTTTGGTAAATTGTTCCCACCATTGCTTTTGTCAATTGATCGTCCAATTTAGATCCTGTGAGAAGATTAAACGATGGCTTCCATTTCACAGCGGATATTTAGAACTGTGGGACGCTGTAATCAAGCTACTCAAGTATTTGTTAATTGTCTGTCGTGAAAAAGCTGTTATGCATTCATAAATCATCACTCTGATAAAATTATATTTCAATAAAATAGTTTTTAGTAACATACATAAATCAGATTAAGACAATGTTATTTTTTATCAACGAACTAAAAAAATGAGAATTAGGAAAGTTATTAGTGTTTTAGTCTTTATATTCATGCTTTTTCTAAGGTTCCCAACGAAGCTTTCCTTCCTCCTCTTATCTTCTGGTAGACCGTCTGTTCTTACTATAACATTTAAATATATGATAATCATTACACCCATGCTCTACCTTTACTGGTGTGAAATGTCATTATTATTATTATTCCCCGTATTCCATACTTTACGTGTAAAATAAGGTTTTGTAGTAACTGTGTGGTTACGGCTAAGATATTAAACCTTCTACAATATTAAAATTCCTACTAAGCCGCCATTATTTATTGAACGACCGATTATTTCACTTTGAATATCCTTTTATGAAATAAAATACTGAAGTAAGTCCTACTTCATAACGCATAGATTTTTGTGTATAATGTTTTTCTTTTCAATACATTTTTCTTTCTTTTAGTTTTCGAGTCCAATTTCACTATTTATAAGACTAAAGATTTCTTTGTTACCAAGATACAACGATACCTACGCTATTTTAATAAGACTTTATCTAATATTTTAGAAATAACAATTCTTTACATTATTTAATTATTTTTATCTTAATAATAAATAATACCCACAATAATTTTATTACAGCAATAGTATTAGTGAAGTGATACAATCTCTCATATCTTTTTACTGTAGCATCAGTAGTTTCAACGCGTTGGTTTCCATATTTTTAGTAATATTTAAATTTACTCAGAGGAACAATTTAATATCACTTACAATTATTTCTAGTTATTACGTCCTATGCCTTTGTTAATTTAAAAACTTAGACATATTAAATTAAGTGAAAATTTATATACAAAACACACCTTAACTTATTTTGTCGGTTTAGTGCACATTTTTAGTAAAATGTTGTTTTTAAATTTGTTTTTAATATAGTTATTTTCATATTTAAATCAATTATTTAAACGATTTCTAAATAATAATAACTTGTTTCTTGAAAAATAGTCATTTTATAAACAAAGAGTTATTTTCCTGGAATTATTAAAGGTTGTGTTAGGAAAAAAATGTAGTGTTGAAGAACTGTTCTGTGTTATTTTTATTATTATTTTATATGTCTTACTTCAATAAATAAAACTTAAGGAAAAGTAAACTACACTGTTGGGTTTTAATATAAATTTTGTTAATATTTTAATAAAAGCCCAAACTATACACCTTTTAAGTGCACAATTCTCGTGAAATACGATCCTACAATAAAGAACAAGCATTAAAATGTTTAGGGTTTACTGAAACAAAGGGTATTTAAACATAATTAAATATAGCTTTAATATTATTAAACTTGATATAAAATAATGGTTATTTTAAATGAGCTCTAATTTTTGATGGGATTTTTTAAAACTCTTTTTTACCAGAGGTATATAAAACAGCTTTTTAAACTATAAAAAAATATTTAGTTTATGGATGTACAAAGTACCGTTCACGTGAATTATTAATGTGAATCAAAATGAAATAAATAAAATAAATATGACAACAAATATTTTAGAATACTTTATTATAGCCAGTTTTAGTTTCGATAAAACATACAGATTCGAGTTGTGTAATCCCAAAGAATTAATCAGAAAGTTTACAGAATCGGAAAGAAAATTCAGGCATAGCTTTTGAAATCTTCCGCTAGTTTACCTTTTTTATGTTATATCAGTATATATTAGTTAAAAGATATCTTATACATATACATACCAGTATCAATGAAGGCTGACGGTTTGCCTCATCATCAAGCATTCCTATATCAGGTTTATAATTGTAGCAAATTTATGGATACGCCTACCAAAATATATTGCTTAACTTTTCCATTAAAAATAGCGTTTTAAACAGAGACAAAAATACTTGGGAAGTATTAAAGTGGAACCTCATCATATACCGATGATCATTAATGATAAATTTATTAAGTTTTTACAAGCAGTTCTCAGCATTTTCTATCTATCTATTAAACAAATTAATAATTAAGTAAACCACATTTTTCGGAAATATCTTCACAATCCTGCGACGTTAACATAATTATATTATTATTAGTAATCCAATAAAGGAAATCCGACTCCAGCGGAGCGTTGTACGTCTCTTGAACCGTGTTAATGAAACGGAAGCGTATCATAGCCTTAATAAGGTTAATAGTTATTGCAATGTTGTCCTCGACTAAGATTACCTTGGACTTAAATATTACAATTCAATAGAAATTGGACGGAGATTTTTTTAAAGTACGGTAAATAACATAATATAGATTTTTTCCTACTTTTTTTACAAGCGGTTCCTAACAATAACAGAATTTCATTTTTGAATAGGAAACTACTTCTGTAAAAAGAGCATTTTTTATTGTATTGAAAATATGTGCTTTAAATTATTTCGTTGTATAACTTTACAAATGAATATTCCTTTTCAAATTAAAATTTGTATATATATATATATATATAAATAGCTTTTTCTGTTTCAATTCGCGACAACCGAAATGATTTATGCTTTCTGTTTAAGTATGTAATCATTTATTTAAAGTATAGATGTACGTTTCAGCAATTTCATACTTTTAAAACTGTAAAATATAATAAGACTATTTTCAAGATGAGTTACCGACGAACTACCATTTTTATCCTTACATTTTTTATAGAGTTCATTATTATTTAAATTTTTTAAGGAGATAAAAAACTGATCTACATTCGACAATAATTAATGTTTTAGACTAATATTGTTGGACGATAAAATTTATCTATAAATATTACTGGTTTCACAAAAATACAATATCACCATTTATTCTCCAAGGGCCTGAAAATATATTATACAGCTCAACAAACAAGTATTAAATATAAAAGTTACGGCGTTTTCCATACGCCATAAGTTAAAACAAGTAATCCATTTAATTTTAATATATTGTTGAGTGGAGTGATGGAGTGTAACTCCGATTTATTTAGACACATTTTTTAGGTATACCACTTAATGGAATAACATACAAATACTACTAATTTCATAAAACAACCAATAGACGTAAAATGGGCCTCTGGCGTTGTTCCAATTTATTAGAATGATTTATATTGGTATATATGCTCGTATAAATTACAGAATTCCTTTATCTTTGCATATTATTAGTCAACGTATTGTATTATTACTTATACTGTTTACCTGTAACCCTTTCATAAAATAAATAAAGCCACATCCATGCATAAGATGAGTTTATAATTAAAAGAAATATATAAGTAATTGAATAAAGAAATCCTAAAACTAGCTTACACGTATTTAACAGCACCTTGAAGGCGACATAATATTTAATATTGTGTTATCATTTGCCCAATAGGTCTTATTAATACATAAGTTTCTAACAAGATAATTATTGCATTTTTCATGGGAGTCTCAATAATTATTTAGTCTGTTTTATATAAAACCACCTATTTTCAATCCAGAGCATCAATATTTAGGCATTACAAATAGTAAACCAGGGATATTTATATACAACGACCTAAATCATTGTGTAAGGTTTGTTAGTCTGCTGTCACAAACATAAGAGATAATTAGGAGTCTCGGGACTTACAAACCAAATTAGTTAATTCTCTTTATCTATCTATCTACTAGGATCCGCCAAACGTGCGCGGCGGGTGTCGAGCTGAGGCCTTCTCCTTTCTTCTTTTCTTGATAACTTTTGAATGGCTAAACATTTTTTCAATCTGTTTTTGCTATAACATCCGCCTTCGGCTCAAACATACCTAAGAATTTGTTTACCTAATTATCTCGTCGCATTCTGGAGACAATTAAACACAAAATAAAGGTCTTCCGAATGGTTACGAGTAATAATAATAATTTCTTTAAATAATTACTCTTTTATGTTAGTAAACATTTTTAGTAAACATTTTTTTTTCACTTTAGTTTTTTTTTAATTAACGTATATTCGTATACAATATCTGAACCTATCTCACGATGTTGTGTGATAAATTTCCGTATTAAAACTTAAAAGTATTCTATATTATTTCTTATAATCCTTCAATATATATTGCTTTATATACATAGGAAATATGAGACAATTCCTAATCTTACTAAAAGGTATTGCGAAATGATATTTTATAACTATAGAATATAAAAATAATATTAAATCTTTACTTCAAAATAAACTTTATCACACCGACGCCACAAATCGCTTTTATACACTCGGTTGGATGGAAAGGGTTTTATGAAATGGATTTATTATCTTCCAACCCACTTCTCTTGAGACTGATAAATTGTGGGATATGAATTTGTTCACCCGTCCTTATTCAACCCTTTTAACTCCAGTGTGAGCTGACCGCAGAGCTTTTTATGAAAAGCTCATAATAACAATTTGTAACAACAAAGTTTAATAATTCTGGAAAGATCCGTAGTATCAACTTTTCTTTTTTTATTGTGTCTATATTTTAATAGGCTGAAAAATGTTAACTTTCCTGTTTTTATGAATTTATACTTGTCCTAATTTTATTGTAATGAATATTCATTACATTATATATATTATACTTATCTTCTCCGTAACCGTAATTTACTAGTAATAATCCAAATGTTGTAATATAATGTAATATACAACATGGTGTTATAAAGCTGATTTTATAAAAACGTAAGTTTAATAGATGTCAAATTAACCTTATTTGGCGATATGAACATATGAAAAAATTTCCACCTGTACAATTATTAAAAAATATTTTTAAGTTAAATCACAATACATCACATACAAAATAGAAAGTAACATGTCTGAACGAAAATAGAGTCCCAAACGTCCAAAAGATTGAAGTCGAGATAATTATGTCAATTCCCCACATCAATGTCTGTACCCGGAGCACTCTGCTGTGAACCGATAACGCAAATCCATCAAGTCATAGCTTATAATAAAGAGTTATGAGAAAACTTTGTTGTTGTGATCCGTAAAAACTTTGCTAATTCACTACTCGGTTGTTGATACAGAATATTGATACAGAACCTTATAAATATTATTATTATTTTTTATTCTTATATGATCGAGGTTCATCAACATTCTTAGTCGGTCCTGATTGTCCGTTGGTCCGGCTTGTTGTAATATAACAATATTGTATTAGTTTAATATTTTAAACGATTCGCAAGGAGCGTTCTAACTCTTGTAAAACTATAAAACTATATTCTACTGCTCAAACTCTGATCATTAACAAATTAATTTATGTCCAACAGAAGAATACAAATGTTCAAGCAACAAGTTACAGAAAAATCATCATTGTACTATATTGTGTTCATTACAAATCTTAGTTCCTGATATCAGAAAAACAGTGTATCAGAAAGTTTCTATATAAAATATTCAGATTAAGAACTTGCTACTAATTATTCAAACACAAGATAATGAAACAAAATTCGCAATACCGGTTTAGATAATATTTTGTTTTTATAACTCTCATTAATTAATTCTAGTTTAATTCATAATTTATTATAATTTGTTACAAACCTTAAAATTTTCGTTGCTTTAAGTTTATTTTAAAAGGTTTTAAAAATTACATTAAAAAGACTGTGATATATTATTATTTTAAATAAAATTGAATTATTTTATTGTGTTATGAATAAAAAAATTTAAACAAAGTTTTAAAAAAATATAAGTAATAATACAATACTTTGACAAATAAATAATATGCAAAGATAAAGGGATTACGTAAATTATATGTACATACATATGTGTATAACTCACACGTCACAATAAATTTGAAAAACAACATAGGCCCATTTTACTTCTTTTCTTGGTTTTATGATATTAGTAGTATTTGCATGTTATACCATTAAGTGGTATTTACATTTAAATTAATTAATTATTAAATTTTAACTTATTTCTAATAATTAATTTATTTATTAACTTACAAAGCTATAAAGGAAAGTGATTGAAAAGCAGTATTTAAAAACTTTACTTATTTATATATCGTTAAAGTTACTTTTTCTTCCAACTATAATATGTTTACAGTTTATATTGGTATCACTTTTTAAGATTATAAGGATTTAAACAAGCTCTGTTTATATATGTATATACTTTAATACTACGTGTTTATTGAATGTGTGTAATAGAAGTGAAGTAATTATTATTTTAAATATAATAGACAGAAAAAATCTACAAAACAATATAATACAATGATGTTTTTCTCGCTCAAGTGACTGTAATTAATAAGAGGTAGACAAAAAAACTTTAAAACTGTTCGTCCGTCTGCAGGAGGCAAAACAAGTAGAAGAATAGCCCTATGTTATTGAAATTACACTTTGAAATATTAAATAAAGATATTAATTAATATAAATTATTTCGTAAAAACTTAACTATTAGGAATATTATATTATATTATACTATTTCATGTAAAATTATTTAAACCTTATTACTCACTGGTGATGTTCTAAATTAATAAGACCAATGAAATACCAACCAAATAACTACCAAGACCACATAAAACGAAAAACAATAGTTATTGCTACACGAACCACTTATAGTTCTAGTAGCAAGTCAGAACTTACTTAATTGTTCGAAATAACGACACGTGACTTCAAGTAGTCTGCGGTAACGATAACTTTAATTATTTGCATATTAATGTCTCTTCACTATAATGAAAATTAATTCGCATAGGACCAATTTTGCTTTTGTTGTTTCAATTGTAGAAATATATGTATCGCTTCGTATCGTGTAAAACTGGAAATATATTTTCGCTATCTGCTTAACTTTTTAATTAAACGGTGAAAAGAAATTAACAATGACTTCAAAAGTTTTTTTCTGATTCGTAAACACAAACTATTATTCTTTGTGATTGGTGAACACAAAAATAAATTAGTTAAAATGAAATAATAATTAAGAAAATGTATACTCGTATACTCTTGTCTGTATGTGTGTTTATATATATTTATATGAAAAACCATTTGACTTATCACGTTTACTTTGTAACATGAATATGTTGTACTAACTCTATGAAAAATATACTTGTTTCTATTTTTGTTATATATAATTACACTGCAAGCTGGTATATCTAGAGTAAATAATTTTTTTATAGTAATAAGTTTTCAGTTTTTATTTTAAATAGGTATGAGTGTATGTGCATATTAATTGTGCACATAATATTTTCAGAATGCTTTAAAACATACTATATCCAGGTTAAATAAAGATGATGAGAAACCTTTAACCTATACTATACATATCTCTTATACTCTACTCTTAAATATTTTTTTTTGTTTTATCTTAAACTATAAGTACGGCATTAACTATTCAGTAATGTTCATTTAAAGTAAGAACTTAATACACAAACAATTATATGAACTCAGTAAAAACAGTATTATAGTTTTATAGTTAGACGATTAAAGAAGTCTACATTTATTTTCATGTAAAGACATTAATAGGAATTAAAATAAAAATACAAAACATTTGAGAATATTATTATGAATATGATTATACATTTCCCATATTCTAGTTAGTTATTATTCAATTGGCTTTCTTTTGTGTATTTAATTAACATTAATAAAATTTATTAACAAATATTACATTAATGATATTTCAACCATTTCTAGAGACGGAAAAAAAGAGATATTCTTAATAAATAATGGAAGTTAAGTAAGAATTTGGAAAAGGCACTTCGTTACCTAAAGTTATAATATCAAAGACGTAAATGGAAGTTTTGAAATTATTTCGAGAGTAATAATTTACATTTTAAGTCCTTGAGATTACTCTGTAAGTAATATTCACATCATCAATTACAAGGTAAAAATAAATTGGAATAAGCGTATATTTATGAGTGAATATTACTTGTAATTATACAAATTCCACAATTCCCTTGAAAACTAGGTATTGTAAAAAAATGTAATACTTAAAATAATTTCAATAGTTATTATTCAAAATTAAAGAGTTAGTACTACTTTCCCATTTTTTTATTAATAAGGCTTAAAATGTTGCTGACTTAACAGAATATATAACAGGTTAATTCAAATAGTAGAAATATGCCAATTAGTAAAAAAAATGCGTTTTAGCAATTTAAACACGTTCGAGCAGTCAAAAACAGAATAAAAATAAAATGAGGCTTCCATGAATGTTATATTTTACAGTAGTATATACAAAGATCGCTAGTCGAGCGTTGTTTTCTTAAGTATTTGAATAATATTTAGATTTAAAAAACTCTACTATTACTAATTCTACTTCTTGCTACGTGCCCTTGACGTTAAGTGTTCCTGGTGTTGGGAATTGTAGGTGTTCTTATAAAATAAATATAATTTCATATGCACAACGACGGTCAAACGGTAATCTGGATTGTAATATTAAATATATTATATAATTTAAGCACAGAAAATTATAGAAATGAGGTTTTTAAAAAGCATAAAAATAAGTGCTTAAAATTACTTAATAGAATCATAATTATGTTCAGTCTGTTGAGCTTTATTTATTTACAGCTATAACTGTTTGTTTGAAGGCATTTATATGAGTATGTTATTAAAGTGAGTAACCATGAAGGTCATGAAACTTCATCCACAGTAATTAAATTTATACCTAAACTTTGTTAAAAGTAATGCATAACAGTTGAACAAAAGTAATGTTGCATGTAAATATCACTTTTCGCATGAAACTTTACGTACCTAGGGAATTTAGCCAAATTGGTTAATTTGTTTATAGTCTGAGCATACATTTATTTTTCATTTATATTTTCCAAATTTTGGTGTCTAATGTTAATCTTGATTTTTGACACTATTTTTAATGACTTGATACTGCAACTCTTTTCTTGTTTTAATTACTTCAAATTGATAAAAAAAAAATCAACATCAATATTTTATTTTTGACCAAAGGACGATTGCTGAGCGTAGCGAAGCGTTTGCCCGAAGGACTACGTTCCCAGTAGATAGGCCCATTCTGCTATTTTTCCGTATGTATTTCAGTATGTTTGTTCCGGCGTAACCGGCGTATTTTTCATCCTATTGTCATTAAAATTGGCAAGCGTGTTTTTTGAATTATTTTAATTTTTATGTCGAGCCATTTTTTTTGATTGGGCGAAAAAATCCAAAATGACGGCGTTTTTTAGTTTAGTTTTTTTCGTAGCAGGAGCAATTTTCATCCAATCGCCACAAAAAATGGTGATCATATTCTTTGAGTTATTTAATTGTTGTTTGTAAAAGTTGTTTTTTTTTCAGCCATATTTCTTACTGGGAGGAAAAATCCAAAATGGTGGTGATTTGAGTTTTTGTTTTGGCGTAGTAGGCGTATTTTTCATGCAATCGTCACAAAAATTGGTAGGTGTGTTCTTTGAATTATTTACATTTTTATGTCGAGCCGTTTCTTTGCTTGGGCGGTAAATTTCAAAATGGCGGATTTCTGATTCGTACTATAAAAATAGACTTTCTATTTTTTTCTAAGTATTCTTTGCTGAAATCTAAGGTGTTTTTTTGTTATTTCAAAATCCATAATGGCGGCCATAGCGAATCCCCTAACGTACTGAGGTCTTCTTTTCACAGAACAACCAGTATATATTTAACTGCTTGCGGTGACTGGTTGTGTAGCAGGCCTATTTTTATTTTTTATTATTGTTATCATTATTATTAATTTTTTTTTTGCTATTATTATAATTATTGTAATAATAATTATTATTTTTTTCATTATATTGCGACGGTTCTAGTTGTTCCAAAATAGCTTTTAAGATTGACATTTGTGAAACAGTGATCACAATATAAAAAAAATATATATCCGGCTGAGTTTGTTGTGTGGTTCTTCTCAGACTTGGACGCGTTTGGAACCCTCATAGCTTTAACATTAAGTTGGACAGTGCTTTTACAGAAGGGCTTATTACGATAAATCTGGTATCGAAATAGGCCCTCCTGACACTTCCATTTTGACGTACACAAGTGATCACTGATAATGATTCAAAGTGGAAAAGATATAAATAAATAAATAAATAAATAACCGGCTGTAAATCACACTAATTATATCGACATGTGACCGAGTTTCTTTGTATACGTATAGGCAAACCATCCGTTTTAGGTAGGGAAAAATATAGTCCGCTTAAGTAAGTGAAGATATTGAAATCAGATGTCTGCTGAATTTAAATAAGGACATTGGTTGGGTTGTACCATTGGCATGCAAACAGGTTCTTAGTAATATGAAAATCAAAACTATTTACTTAAGTATCAAAAATGTGTTACGTAGAGATTTCACTTCTGTAGAAGTTCGATAGTTACACATTCTAATCTTTATAATGTTTATTAATCGTCTAGTCTGAATACATTAGGTTGTTTAATTATTAGTTGTCATTGAAAAGTCTTAATTAGTCTGTGACATTTCGTTTTCTTTTAGAAATTAGATATTGCCAGCTGAAGGTTACTTTAGGGTCCTTGGAATATTAAAGAAATTGTATATTATTTTATTGCTTAATATTATATAAGAGTAGCTGCATTTTTTTCAGTTGATTAGATTCTGGCTAAATTGTATTATCGATATATTTAATGTTATATAAATTCATTGTAATAATGCTCCTTATTCCTGAAGATAATCATTTTTTTCACTTTAATATTATTAAATTATTTATTATCGTTTTTGGTTAATTTCAATTAACTCACATTTAGTTAGACGTTCTGAGTATGTAGCAACACTATTTGCTTATTTTCATAATTTGAATTTTGAATTTGATATCAAACTCAGTAATTCTTTGTAATTCGTTGTACCGAAAGCAGTTTTTTATTCACTTATATAATTACCCTTTAAATACTTAACGCTTATATACTTCCCACTTATATACTTAGTGCTTATATACTTATTGCTTAAATTCTTAAATCTCATAACTGTAACATGACTATTACAGTCATGAGATAAAGCATACAAATAATAATTGTATATAATGAGCATTATGTAAATCAATCATTTGAAGACTATTAGTGTTGGAAGACCGAGTTATTATATGTAATACCTGTCATAATTTTTTTCTATATATCTGGAACAGTATATCATGTTTTTCCGGGATGAAATATATGTCCTCTTTGACACCTACTCTTATCAAAGCTTGTGCAAAAATCCGTGATGATTTATAAAATAGTTAAGAAGTCGACGGGTAAATCATATGTATTGACAATTATAACAAATTATATCTAATAATAAAACAATATATTATTATTATAGTATTACTATTTTATAAATGACGTTATCAAATTCAAGATATTAGATTTTATTTATTAAGACGATTAAAAAGTATATTAATGCTTAAACTTGTTTGATAGATTCACTGCCTTTCATAAAGACAATGTCTTGGAAGTATAGTTACTGTACAGCTACATCATGTCTGTAATAGGAGTATATCGTAATTGTTTTGACTATATATAACATGCAATGGTTAAAGAAATATTGCCGCATTTCAATATAAATTAATACTCCATTTCAACTTTCAACAAAATGTAGTTAAAATATAATTCCATTTTCTGTTTCCATTAGGAGCGTCTTTGATGTCTCTGTTTAATTATTTGAGTATTTGACAACTAATTTATCAGGGAGAACTTCATTATGGTCGCACGAGGACTCTCCATTTCCGCAATGTCAACACTTCCGTGCCTGGGGTTGAGACGGATGGACAGAGGATTGCTTTTCCTTCATATGTACGAAACAGTCATATATACATATTATATAAATAACATATATATATATATATATATATATATATATATATATATATATATATATATATATATAGATATATACATATATATATATATATATATATATATATATATATATATATATATATATATATATATATATATATATATATATATATATATATATATATATATGTAATTATATAAAATGAGAAATTACAACTTATTTAATTTTCTGTTTTTATAAATGTATGTGCATTATATCTTCAAATAAATAAAATATATTTCAAAATATTTAAGTTTTGCAACGATAAGCTGTATGTAACAAATTTCCTAACAATATTTCATCATTGTTATACCAATAGATGGAGCCAGCTTTATGACGTCATTTACTCTTCTCGAGGGCATCTATAACACACTTGCAGTAACTGAACTCAATATGATTCAAGTAAATGTCAAATTGTATCTGAACTATTTTAATGGTTTAGTAAAAGAAATAAGGGATATATTTTTAAATTAAAATAAGAGATGGGTTTTTAATGGTTTAAGCACTAATCGTTGGGACTCACACATGTAATCTATTATGGTTCCCTTAAGAATACTAATTCCAAACCTTGTGATGATTTTTATAATAATTCTCTAAATATATTAGAGAAAACTTGTCTTTAAGAAATAATTGCTATTTTAAACTAATATTGTAGGTATATAAAATTCATCTAAAAATATTATTGTTTCCACAACAAAGCATCCCCATTTATTATGCACGTATCTGAAAATATATTACACTTTATTGAAAATATAAATGTAAAAAGTAAAGCAGTTTCTTAGTGAAATTTATCTTTTTTTATTGACTTAAAAATAACACTTTGACCAGTTTCAATATATAGTTATTATTAACTGGCCTCTTGTTAAACCTATTGAATTTGACAAAAACAAGCTGGAAGTTAAAATTCAATTCTATTTAATCTATTCTAGGTTTCTAAGAATTAGATAATCAAATAATAAATTATACGATTGTTACAAAATTTTATTCTGAATTTTGTGAATTGTTGTGAAAAGTTGAATTGTGTGTGAATTTTGAAAGTACTGGGCCATGACAACATTAAACAATTGACACCCGAAAGAGTGTCTTAGATTTAAAGGGACAGAGATATTGTATTTTGTTAGAATTTAACGTATGGATTTAATATGGTTCAGGTAATGTTTTTGGACTTAAATATTGTTTAGTAAAAGTTATTGCATTATTAATCAGTTATTTTATTAACAAATTGTTTAAATACTTATCTAAAGATTTTATTAAACTATTCTATTAAAGTTTCTACGATATTTCCTTCCTATAATAATTATATATATATATATATATATGTATATATATATACACGTTATACATTCAGATACGATTTGACATTTACTTGAATCATATTGAGTTCAGTTACTGCAAGTGTATAGATGCCCTCGAGAAGAGTAAATGACGTCATAAAGCTGGCTCCATCTATTGGTATAACAATGATAAAATATTGTTAGGAAATTTGTTACATACAGCTTATCGTTGCAAAACTTAAATATTTTGAAATATATTTTATTTATAAGAAGACATAATGCACATACATTTATAAAAACAGAAAATAAAATAAGTTGTAATCTCTCATTATATATATATATATATATATATATATATATATATATATATATATATATATATATGTGTGTGTTATTCATATAATATGTATGTATGACTGTTTCGTACATATGGAGGAAAAGCAATCCTCTGCCCATCCGTCTCAACCCCAGGCTCGGAAGTGTTGACATTGCGGAAATAGAGAGTCTTCGTGCGGCCATAATGAAGTTCTCTCTGATAAATTAGTTGTCAAATACTCCAATGATTAAACAGAAACATCAGAGACGCTCCTAATGGAAACAGAAAATGGAATTCTATTTTAACTACATTTTGTTGGAAGTTTAAATAAAGTATTAATTTATACTGAAATGCGGCAATATTTCTTTAACCATTGCATTTTATAAATAATAATTCCTTCTTACAAATTGTTACTAAATAATTACTTTAAACTCAAGCATAATTTTTTTTACACATTTATTAATAGCGTAATCGCAGTTATTATTGCGATGACTTAGAAATTATCGTAGCAATACGGTATAGTGATAAATGTAGTTTATTTTAGATATACAAAACAGTAAATAAAAAATTCCATATTTATATAAATATATTTGGTAATACTGTATTCTCTCTATAACGAAATTAATCAACATGATAACAACAAGATCTTGTTAGAACATGTAAATAACAATCTTACTAAACTAAAATCACTTTCAATTTGGTTATTTCAGTAGATAGAAAAGAAGAAGAAAATCTTTACAATTGAGATCAATATAAAGGATTTTCTTGTCGCATCGCGTTTAAAGCTAATTGACATTAATTAGTATCTGTAGGTATTTTTTATTCTGCTTCAACCCAAAATCTCTACGAGTTGAAATTATAAAATGAATTGCATTACATATTACCGTTTTAGGATTAAAACTATTTGCTATATGTTTCCTCTACACTATTACAGTACACATAATCAGTAGAGTGCTTATCAATCGTCATCCGATAGCACATTAGCTACAGGCTTATTAGTGACTATGACTGCTGTTAACTTACCAGATAAATTATGTTAATTAGGCTTTTGTAATCACCGACCCAATTATTTGAAATACGATTAATTATCAACAAATTACGAATATTATTATGTTTACGAATAATCTAAACAAAATTTTGGATATTCTATTTTGTAAAATAAGAAAAAGAAAATATAATTTACCACAAAGGTAAGTAACGGTTTATATGTAACAATATAAAAAGCACCGGAATTTAAAACTACATTTAAAGAAATAAGATTACGTAAAAGTTACATTATTGACTAAATCCATTAAACTCTGGTACTAACATGAAGATGAATTAATGATATTTGAAACAATGGTATTTTATTGAGATTAATTAAACCTGGAAATAAGAAAAAATATTCAATTCTATGACTAAATATTTCACAAGGACCATGATTAAAAAATTATAATAATCCCAATGTTATTTGTCGTCAATTTTTTTTTTTTTTTTTTTTTTTTTTTATGGAGAAGGAGGGCAAACGAGCTGGCGGGTCACAGATGACTTGTGATCACCGCCGCCCATGAATTTTAATATTTTTATATATATTATTTAACATTTTAATATCACTGTTGTCTTAGTCACATATTACACATTTAAAATGGCGGCAAGAACAAATAGAATCAAATAATTTTGGTTTTAGAAGATGTTTTGAAAATAAAACCGAACTTTAGTATTATGGTGATCTAACATCATGTATTTTTATGCTTTCATTCAAATGTATGCATTAAAAAATCATGTACCTCAAGAGAAGCAAAGTAAAACAGGAGAAATAGATTTAGACATATTAAATACTTCATTCATGCGGTCAACTATTTTTGAGATAATTTAAGAAATAATGTCCTCAAATGCAATACAAATTAATTTAGTTTCTAGGTTTTTTCAATTAATCACGTTAATTTTTCGAAGACTTCTAACTCTATAATTTAAATCTTTCACTCCTTCACAAAGTAAACATGGTGTACTACACTCTTTAATTTTATTTTTTATGTTGACAGAGTGTAAGCAAAAAGTATTTCACTTTGCTTCTATTACTCAAAAATAACTCGGAATGTACTTTGCTAAAGTTATAATTTACACTTGTAAAATTGTTTTAGAAAATCAAATTAGATGAAATTTAAAATTTTAAAATTAGGAGCATAAATTAAATAGGACTCAGGAGAGCCTTAGAGATGAACTCCGACCTAGTATGAATTTAAGTTGAAAAGTGTCGCGATTTGGAATCAGAAGCAGGGTGAAGTCAAGAATTTTCCAACATTCCAAGCAGCCCTTTTACGAAAATAAGTAATGGGATTTGAACCAGAACATTTGATAATATCTCTATCTGTGTTAAATAAATTAACATTGCAACACTTAGAACTATTGAGTATCAAAACGGAAACTAACATATTAAATATCTTTGATTTATAATAGACTATCATTTTAATAAATTTAGGTTTACCAGGCTTTAAGTTTTTTTTAATAAAGTAGTTTAAAATTCTCAAAACAGATAGAATAATAACTGAACTTTATGTTATAAACATATATTTTGATTCTGTAAGGATTTTTACCTTTGATTGATTTACAGATATTTCTTATTTCTAAATCCTGTGACGGGAATTTCCAATCAATTTCCAGCATCCAATGTTCTATCTATTGCGGTTTTTCAACTGTGAGGTCAAAGAAATTAAATCAACGTGCGGCTTGTGCGCTTTGTAGCGAAGTGTAATCAATATATTGTATTGTAGTGAGTGAATTCACAATGTAAAAACTTGTCTTTTTAATTTGAAAAATTTACCGATGTAATTCCATTTAATGTAAGTTATTTTTAGTCCAATAAAAAACCCAACAAAATATTTAACCTATCTTAAAAACCCTAGAAAATAATAAAATATATAACCCATTTTAAAAACGCTTATAAATCAAATTCGATATTTTTGATTTTATCAAAGCCGATTCTTGATTAAGAAATTTTGTATCTTCATTTTGATATCCGCATTGTTTATACAAAAGTATCTTAATTACTAATAATAAGAATACATTAATTTCTCTATTTTGTTAATTATAATTGAAAAAACAGAAATATTATATATCTTTACAATTTCTTTTCAATAGAGTTTGATTAATATTTTGATTTATATTATGATGGCGAAGCATAAATAATCATCATGCCTAACATTAATTAATGTTTTTGACTGGATTGATTCACACGTGAACACTTCTCTCAAACATATTTCTAAATTAACCAGTTAAAGAGTGGAATAACAAATAAGATGTTCAAACTATTTATATCTACAATCTAAATTATTATGCATCAATAGACACATTGCATTTGAATGCAAATGTTAATTACTAACATTTACATAAATAGTTTATGACTTCAAAATTGAGAATTATCAGCTAGGATAGCTTAAGTATGTTCCTCAAACTAATTTCAAGATATAGTACGGTACAGTTTAATATATTATAGCATAGTAGTGTAGTGTAGTGTGGTGTGGTGTGGCATGGTACGGCACGGCACGGCACGGCAAGGCAAGGCACGGCACGGCACGGCACGGCTCGGCACGGCACGGCAAGGCACGGCACGGCACGGCAAGGCACGGCACGGCAAGGCACGGCACGGCAAGGCACGGCACGGCACGGCACGGCACGGCACGGCACGGCACGGCACTGCACTGCACAGCCAGGTACAGCACAGGCCAGCACAGTACAGTAGTATAGTAGTATAGTATAGTAATAGGTCTTACGAAAAATAGATTTTCGTTAGTTTCAACTGTTTTACTAGATTTTACGTTTTTGTGAAAAGTCTAGCAAAACTATCTCCATTTACATTTTAATAATCAGTTCAGAAGGTGTTGTTCTTTCGTTAGTTTTTTATAGTGATTATTTTTAACAACTCCAATTTGCATTTTACATGCATTTTATTTTTTATAGCTTGGCAGCATATCTGGGTTAAGAATCAGGACTACTGTTTATAATCAATTATATTTTGACATTATAAATAATTGAATTGAATTAAATTGGATCTGAATATAAATATTTAGATCCAATTTCATTATTTCTTTGCTTAAGAAAATAAAAATTTAATGTTGTTCAGCGTAAATATATTTCACCAAATTTAAGAAACAAGACCGACTAATTGACTTCAAGTGGAACTGTCCTTTTTTATTACGAAAGCATTGAAAATAATCTAAGATTTTCGTCCCTCATACTATTTTGCTATTATATAACTTTAATTAAATTTTAACATAACATATACTTTATTTAATAACAAAATCATAATCGCTCTTCTTTTATGCTTTAAATACAACAATGATTGTTATTTTTTTTTATGATCTTACTTGTAACATTGAGAATGTCTATACAATAAATATATTTATAATGGACCATTTATCCCAATTTACTAAAATATATATTACTTAGGTCAGTTAAACAAGGTCAGGTTGTAAGTTGATTCAGTTTATAATAAGGAAATTCAGAGTTATTAAAATAAAATACAGGTTTTAGTATAATAGCAGTCGCCTGCAATTTTATCCATGTGAAAAACTTGAAAATGACTGTTCTCTTTCGGAACTTTTTGAATAAAAAAAAATTTACTACTATTTTCGTTTCAAAGTTCTTATTACGAGATATAACATTTACAAACTCAATTAAACTGTTGTATTTTTAACTCCTATAGTATTATTATTAAATGTTTCTGAAATTCAATAAAGAAAGTAGTATTTATAACTGTATCGTTAGTTTATGAATGTGATAATAAATCAAAATATTTATAGAACAGTCGATTTTATCTTGTACCTAAACATAATTTTTGTTAAATTTTCTCAACAGTTTTTTGTCAAGAAAAAATATTTATTTTTACTTTGTATATCTTATTACCTGATTTTGCTAGTTTAAATCTTGTTAATAAACGAAATAACATAAAAATAACTCTTAGTAAATTATTTTAGTTGATCACAAAAACGAATACAAGCGAGGGTCGTGAAAAGAAAGCACCCATCAAGCTCCTACATAGTAACGGAAGTATTGAGATTGTCACTTTGCTTGCGAAATATCGGTTCCTCTTTATACTATAATATTAATAGCATGATCTCTAATATATAACTAATTGTATAATTAAACCATATTTTAAAAACATGAGGTTAGTTATGAACTATTTTTTAGTTTAGTTTACATGTTTTTATGACATCAAAATGTAAGGCTATAAATTATATAAGCCATATCAAAAAGTATTTGTCCAAAATATCACAAACGTTTTAAACTAAAGGTAAATAAATAATAGATATATGATATTATTATATGAATTAATTACATTACTTTATTGATCTCTGTTTCAAATGACAGATTTATTTTATATTCTTATATATATATATATATATATATGTTGTTAGCTATGTTGTTTAGTGTATATTTGCTGTCTGTGGATTTCTCTTCATTAAGTAATTTTAACCATAAATTTTAGTTTGGGATGTAATGTGTATGTTACCTGAAAAAGCACATTTGTAATTTTTTCTCCGTTATAGGGTAGTGTTGTATACATAGCATAAAGAGAAAATATGAGTATCTTTATTTTTGCGTTACGACTACCAGTTCAATGTGTCATAGTGAGGATATAAAGTTCGCTACAAAGCTGTATTCATCAAACAAAATGTAGTTTAGGCAAGCAGATAATAAAGACTTGAAAAATGTAAGTACTTAACTAATTTTATCTTCATAATAAAATATGCACAAGTATCAATATTTACTTTATTTAAAAATCGGTATTAATGATTCTGAAAACTTTTGATATTAAGCCAATATGTAGTGACAAAACTATACAACCACGTTAGCTAGTAGCGGGGTAATAAATTATTTTTTCCTCTTATTTTATTTTTCTTAACTTATAAATATATATTTATTGTTTAATATAACCCATTTTAATAAGTAGCTTGTTCCCCTTACTGTATCTCCTAGTCATTGTCGCAAGGAGGCGTCTTAATTAGAGCATATTATGAATATTTTAATTACACTGTAATATAACATTTTATGTTAAAATTTCATAAGCTTTCTTATTATATAATATTCTAAGAATATCCTTATAAAATGAAATTAAATTCCTTCTTATGATAATTAAAAATATACGTGTTAAAATAGTGCTAAAATTGTGTGAAATAATTAATTATTACTATTTAATATTTTCATTGTAAGCATCTCTGACATAATTTAATTGGATATCTTCATATCTGCATCTATTTTTATTTGCATTTATGATAGTGACAATAAGTTTCTGACGATTCCGTAATAATTTAATAATTATAAATCGAAAGAAAGCAGATAAACAATACATTTAATTAATTTTTTAAACTGATGATAATACACAGAATGGGATTAGGAACAAAATAATTTATTGAAAACAAATTATATCAAAAGAAAAGATAAACTTTTTTCTGTTTCCTATTTTTCTAATGATACGGTTTTTTAGATTTGACTGGAATATTAAAATAATATAAACATATAATTTTTCGTAATGTATCCTAATGGAGCTGTAGAAATGACGACAATATAAGAAATGTTTTACCAGGTACATCCATCTAGTAATAGTGTACTGAGCTGGCTTAATTTTATTATAATGTACTAAATATGTATGTTCAAGCTCGTTATATTTTTATAAAAATAAAATATTCATGAATATAGAAGCATCCAAGTCATTGACAATCGTGACAAAAATCAAGATTAACATTACACACATAACTACTATTAAATATTTAATTTTTATCACCAAAACATGGATAATATAAATAAAAATAAATGTATGCTCAGACAATAAGCAAATTAACAATTTTGGCAAATTGACCTAGGACGGAGGAGGACCTAGACCTAATTGACGTAAAGTTTTATGTGAAAAGTGATATTTATATGTAACATTAGAAAGTACAGAAGCTTAATTAACCACATTTATCTGAGGAGTTATTAATAATTACAGTCGTTATTTAATGAGTCTGCGGCTAAGATACGTGCTATCAGCTAGCATGTGATGAGCGCTCTACTGATTATGTGTATTACTGAATAAATAATAAACTGAATAGATAATAGTATTATGATGTAGATTCAAACTAAAGCAAGAAGCAAGAAACTAAACAGAGAAAAGAAAATTCTTTGAGGTACTGAACTAGGCAAATAAAAAAGTGCTCTCTAGTTGGAGAAGCAAAAAGACCTTCTTGTAATCATAGTGACTAATATGAATATTATTATCAAATATATATTTAGATATTTGTATTATTTTTAATATCCGTCTTATTACTATCAAGGGTAATGAAACAATTATTGCAAATATATATACAATATACAAACCATATCAAATCACATGTAGAATATTATATTGGTATATTCTAAATGTGGTTACCGCCATTATGCATGTGCAAGATTCATTACAACAAATTAATGATATTAATATATTATTTATTTATTAATAATATTAATTTTTGTTAGGAACCGCTTGTAATAAAAGTAAGAAAAAAATCTATATTATGTAATATACCGTACTTTAAAAGATCTCCGTCCAATTTTCCGACATCTACGAAATTGTAACATTTCAGTCCAAGGTAATGTTAGTCGAGGACAACATTGCAATAACTATTAACCTTATTAAGGCTATGATACGCTTCTGTTTCATTAACACGGTTCAAGAGACGTACAACGCTCCGCTGGAGTCGGATTTCCTTTATTGGATTACTAATAATAATATAATTATGTAAACGTTGCCGAATTGTAAGGATATTTCCGAAAAAAATCATTTCTTTAATTATTAAACAAAATAATATGTTGATAACTGTTTGTAAAAATGTTATAAATTTATCATTAATTCATACTGATATATAACATAAAAAGGATAAACTTGAGGAAGAATTTAAAAGCTATCCATGAATTTTCTTTCCGATTCTGTGAACTTTCGGACTAATCCCTCGGGATTAGGCAACTCGAATCTGTATGCTTCATCGAAACAAAAATTGCCTATAATAAAGTATTTTAAAATATTTGTTTTCATATTTATTTTTTATATTTCGTTTTGATTCACATTAATAATTCACGTGAACAGTACTTTGTTTACTTATAAATAAAATGGTTTATATAAGCTGTTTTATATACCTCTGTTAGAAATAATTTTAAAAATCGCTTGAAGAGTTAGAGCTTGTTCAAAATAATAATTATTTTATATTAGTTTAAAACCTATTTATAATTATATTTAAATACCCCTTATGTCAAGAAATATTTTATTATTTAGGCCTTATTGTAGGATCGTATTTCACGAGAATTACGTACTTAAAAGTTGTATAGTTTGGGCTTTTATTAAAATATTTACATTTATATTAAAGCCCAACAATGTAGTTTACCTTTCCTTAACATTTATTTCTTGAAGAAACTGATATAAAATAATAAATACAATAATACAGGACCGTTCTTTACATTTAATTCCTAACACAATCTTTAACAATTCTAGGAAACTAACTGTTTCTGTAAAAAATGATTCTTTTTCAAGAAACAAGTTACTGTTCTACAGAAATCGTTTAAATAAATAATTTAAGTATGAATATAACTATATTAAAAACAAAGTTAAAAGCAACCTTTTACTAAAATTGTGCACTAAATCGACAAAGTAAATTAAGGTGTGTATTTGACCGAAATACGATTGCTGAGCGTAGCGAAGCGTTTGTCTGAATTACTACGTTTTCACTACATAGGCCCATTCTGCTATTTTTCCGTATGTACTTCAGTACGTTTGTTCCGTTCCGATCCGGCATATTTTTAATCCTGTCGTCACGAAAATCGGCAGGCGTATTATTTGAATTTTTATGTCTAGCCGTTTTTTTGATTGGGCGAAAAAATTCAAAATGGCGGCGTTTTTTAGTTTTGTTTTTGGCGTAGCAGGAGCAATTTTCATCCGCTCGCCACAAAAATTGGTGATGGTGTTCTTTGAGTTAATTAATTTATTTTGTTCGGCCATTTTTCTTACTGGGAGGAAAAATCCAAATTGGCGGTGATTTAAGTTTTTGTTTTGGCGGAGCAGACGTATTTTTTATGCGATCGTCACAAAAATTGGTAGGTGTGTTCTTTGAATTATTCACATTTTTATGTCGAGCCGTTTTTTTGCTTAGGCGAAAAATTTCAAAATGGCGAATTTCTGATCCGTACCACAAAAACGGACTTTGCGACAGCTAGCGGGCTGAAAATTCGTCTAAGTATTCTTTGCTGAAATCTAAGGTGTTTTTTTTTGTTATTTCAAAATCCAAAATGGCGGCCATAGCGAATTATCAAATTTTTAAAGTTGAATAACTCCGTTGTTATTTGGTGGAGTCAAATTTCGTTCGGTAGTTATGTACCTACATACATACATAGGTATACTTATTCCTTTTTGGAAAAGGCACTTAAAACATTGCCTCATCCCCTTACGTACTGAGGTATACTGTTCACAGAACGACTAGTTATTTAATAATTAACGATCCTAAAATTATATAATAAAATAGCCAGCCAGCTCGGTACACTATTACTAGATGGATGTACCTGGTAAGAGATTTCTTATATTGCCGTCATTTCTATAGCTTCCATTAGGATACATTACGAAATATTATATGATTATATTATTTTTTATATATCAGTCAAATTAAAATAAAACATATAATTAGAAATAATTGAAAACAAAAAAAAAGTCTCGCTTTTCTTTTGATATAATTTGTATTCGATAAATTATTTTTTTCCTAATCCCATTCTGTGTATTATCATCAGTATAAAAAAATAATTAAATGACTTGCCTACGTTTATATGCTCTTTTTCGATTTATAATTATTAAATTATTACAGAACCGTCAGAAACTTATTGTCACTATCATAAATGCAAATAAAACTAGATACAGATATGAAGATATTCAATTAAATTATGTCAGAGATGCTTACAATTAAAATATTAAATAGTAATAATTAATTATTTTACACAATTTCAGCATTACTGTAACCCGTATATTTTTTATTATCATACTCGTATGAAGGAAAGTAATTTCATTTTATAAAGATATTCTTAGAATATTATATAATAAGAAAAGATTATGGAATCTTAACATAAAATGTTATTTTACAGTGTAATTAAAATATTCATAATATGCTCTAATTAAGGCGCCTCCTTGCGACAATGACTAGGAGATACAGTAAGGGGAACGAGCTACTTATTATTAAATTAAAATGGGTTATATTAAACAATAAATATATATTTATAAGTTGAGAAAGTATAGTTCAAGAAAGCTTTTTAAAAAAATTGCATTATATAATACAAAATATATATCGACGGGTTCAAAATAGAAAAAAATACTAATTTTATATAAGTTTTTTAAATATTGTCATTTTTACAAGCTTTATGCTTAAAATAATGCTGTGTAATTATCAATAAGATCTATACAAATTTAGTATCGCGCTACTAGTTAATGTGATCGTATGGGTTTGTCACAACATATTGGCTTAATATCAAAAGTTTTAAGAATCATTAACACCGACTTTTAAATAAAAACTTTTAAATAAAGTAAATATTGATACTTGCGCATATTTTATTATGAAGATAAAAATAGTTAAGTACATACATTTTTCAAGTCTTTATTATCTGCTTGCCTAAAATACATTTATGACTACAGCTTTGTAGCGAACTTCATAAAACACCTTACAATGACACATTGAACTGAAAGTCGTAACGCAAATATAAAGATACTCATATTTTCTCTTTATGCTATGTATATAACACTACCCTATTACGGAGAAAAAATTACAAATGTGCTTTTTCAGGTAACATACACATTACATCCTGTAATATTAGTTAATGAAGAGAAATCCACAGACGGCAAATATACACTAAACTACATAGCTATGCGATAGTAGTTAAATAAAATTTGTATAGCTTTCTTTTTTTATAATAAATATATATAAAAAATAAATCTGTCATTTGCAACAAAGATCAATAAAGTATTGTAATTAATTCATATAATAATATCCTATATCTATTATTCATTTACCTTTAGTTAAAAACATTTGTGATATTTTTGAAAAATACTTATTTGATATTGCTAGTATATATTTATAGCCTTACATTTTAATATCATAAAAACATGTAAATTAAACTAAAAATAGTTCATTACTAACCCCATGTTATAGGCTACTTTTTAAAATATAGATTAATTATACAATTATTTATATATTAGAGATCATACTATTAATATTCTGGTATAAAGAGGAACCCGAATTTTCGCAAGTAAAGTTACAATCTCAATACTTCCGTTATTATGTAGGAGCTTGATGGGTGCTTTCTTCGGGACGAATTGAAATAAATTACTAAGAGTTATTTTTTATGTTCTTCCGTTTATTAACAAGATTTAAACTAGCAAAAATAGATAATAAGATAAACAAAGAAAAAATAAATATTATTTCCTTACAAAAAACTGTTGAGAAAAATTAACAAAAATTATGTTTAGGTACAAAATAAAATGAACTGTTTTATAAATATTTTGATTTATTATCACATTCATAAACTAACGATTAAACAATACTACTTTCTTTATCGAATTTCAGAAACATTTAATAATAATATTTAAAATATAACAGTTTAATTGAGTTCGTAAATGTCATATCTCGTAACAAGAACTTTGAAACAACAATAGTAGTAAATTTTTTTTTTATTCAAAAAGTTCCGAAAGAATTTTACCTAAGAACGGTCACTTTCAAATATTCCATATGGATAAAATGGCGGGCGACTGCTATTATACTAAAATATTCAAGCTGCGAGCAAGTTTACGAAGCTGCGTTTAGTAAAAGATAATTTGAAAATATACCAACGGGGCATTCCTACCTCGTCTATTGGCGTGGTTTGTTTAAATATATGGCACGCTTAAATGCAACAACTTTAGAAACACTTTGTTTCTGTCTATGGTTTAAATGAAGTTTTGCATTTATCGTATGACTTATTTAAAAATAGAAATAGAACAAACACAAATACTATTTTTTTAAGTTTTGAAAAAGTAAAATAATATATGGCAATTACAAAACAACACATTTTATCTATTCTTTATATTTAATAAATTAATTATTTATATTTTAAACTATTTATTCATTAGATAATTATACCCCCCTTTTTGAGTATGAAAAAGGGGAAAAGTAAACAAATGTTATAATGGATTGTTATTTTATTAAGACTTTATTATTATTAATAAAATCGTACTTTTTTAAATATATATGTACTTTCAGAAATATGTATGTCATAAAATTAATAATTTATATTATATTAATAATGTCTCGTCAGATTTTTGGAATATGAAGTGAAATTATAGGAATTATCGTGAACTCTGAGTTATTCGTGAAATGCGATTGAAAGGACCTTAAAGTTTGCCGCGATAGTAGAACAATTTATTACTTATCATTACAGTATAACAGATTCTAGTTTTAAATGTTTAAACATTTTAAGTCGATGGCTCTTATTTTAACTAGTAGAAAGATTTGTAAGCTAAATAAAATATATTACTTTAAATATATAAAATATAAAAGTAACTGCTAAAACGCAAACTTTCTTACTGTCAGTATCATAATTCAATTAAATTGTTTAGAATCTTTCACAATATTATGTCATTTTTGTTGCGTCACACAGCTGCACAAACCTGTATTTTATTTTAATAACTCTGAATTTCCTTATTTCTAAACTGAATCAACTTACAACCAGACCTTGTTTAACTGACCTAAGTAATATATATTTTAGTAAATTGGGATAAATTCTTTGTTTCATTTGTAAAGGAATATCTACGCAAAATTTAACAATCCAGGTTAAAAATTTTGGGATAAGTATAATTTTATATACATTATGTATAACTTATAACAAGAACTTCTATCGAAAAATACATATATATATAAAACAGCAGAGCCCAGCTTTCAAATCCAATTAAATTCTAATAGACATTCCACGCTCAAGGGGAGCAATTAAATTCGTAATATTATTACGGTTTGGGCTCGGAGTTAAATTTTCTTAAGTTATTAGGTCTACAACTTTGCTCCCGGTGTTTTTTTTTTAATTTTAAAAATTATATAAAAAAAATGGTATCTTGTTTATGTTTCAAAGTATTGTCCGTCACTTTCCACTACTTTGGCCCATCTTTCAGGCAACAAACGAATCCCGCGTCGGAAAAATTCTTCATCCTTTGATAAAATCCAAGAATCGATCCATTCTTTCACTTTTTCAAAAGAATCGAAGCACTGGCCCGCCAGGCCGTGTGCCATCGACCTAAATAATGGTAATCAGATGGAGCAACATCTGGAGAGTATGGCGGGTGAGGTAGAATTTCCCATTTCAGTGTTTCGAGGTACGTCTTGACTACTTTCGCCACGTGAGGTCGAGCATTGTCGTGTTGCAAAATTACTTTTTCGTGTCTATCAGCGTATTGCGGCCGTTTTGCTTTTAATGCCCGACTCAAACGCATTAATTGCGTTCGATAAAGTGCACCAGTAATTTTTTCAGAAGGTTTTAGCAGCTCATAATAAATTACGCCAAGCTGATCCCACCAAATACACAACATGACCTTGGATCCGTGAATATTCTGTCGAGGTGTCGCCGTAGGAGTGTGGCCGGGCAATCCCCATGATGTGCGTCGCTTAGGGTTGTCGTAGTGCACCCATGGATATCGCATGACCTTAAGTATAAAAGAAGTTTCTAACACACAAAAAACAGCTAATTTTAATATATACATATAATATCAACAGTTTAATGTAATAAATTTTAAGCATGTATACTATGAATTATAATATAAGAGCTCGTTTTACTGACGTAAACAAAAGCATTACTATAACACAGTAATTATGAAATTTTAAACAAGAATTATTATTAATTATATACTCCCTGATTATTAATTTATCCGTTTGAATATAATCAATAAATGTAAATCAATCAATGAAGCTTTATCCGTCTGTCAGTTCGTATACAAAAGTAAATCAGTGGTTATTTTATATAATATATTCTACAACAAAATATGTATAATATTCGTATAATAAACGATTATATCTTGAAATATGAAATTGTAACACTATCCTCTGATAATACAAACATTTACATCTATTTTCCTTTGACAATATGTAAGATATTTTTCTATATATGAAATAAAAAAACTATTCTGTATTCGACCGTTTCGTTTAATAAAATATGTCATCCGCATTCATTTTTCTTCGTCTCGTTTACGAATTTATCTTCGTCTTATTGTTGATTAAATGTGGTATTCATTACATAATATTTATTAAATAGAACCAAATACTGTAAATAACTTTAATAATACATTAAATAATATTTCTAGATTATAAATTTCCATGTAAAGGTGGTATGTAAGATACATTAATATAATCGATATAATCATTCCCTTTAACTTATTTTCTGTAATGAAAAAAGGTAATACATCTGGGAGATACTTAGCTGAAAAAAGTTCATTATTCTGTAATAACATATAACATATAACCTGTTTCTGACATAAAATATAAAGACGTGTTAACCGCCTGTAAATCAACCTATGAAGTAACTAACTGACTGACTGAAATATTATGCAATCAAAAATATTACTATCTGACTATTAATGTTTGCAATATTTGAACATTTCGGAAATTGTATTTTTTAAAATAAACCAACAACGTAATATAATACAATATATTTTGAGAACTTTGGCTACTTAATAAGGTTGCAACTTTTAGCTGACACCAAACTGAGTCAATGGCTAATTCATTTATTTTATTATAATTAAATATATATATATATATATATATATGTATATATGTATATAACAGTAGTGTATGTAATGACTGCTAATTCTAGGAATACATTAACAGAACTAATTAGCAACAATGAAGCTTCTGCATGCATAATTGGTACGACCGCAGCTATTATTGCGTCTGCTTGCCAATTAGTGGCGGCGATTATATAATCTAAATGTTAACTAATATAATCGTATAATTGTTACGTTAAATAAATAAAGGTTATATAGATAATATATATATATTTATTGATATATTAAAGACATATGTTTTTTAGTGAATAATTTCCAATCATACAGAATCTACGGTGTGATTAATATTGTTACAAATAGTAAAAATATTTTACCATAAAAATATTTATATCATCAAGAAAAAATGTTAAAAATTAAATAAATATCACGTGGTCTTTTTCAATATATTAGCAAAAAAGACTGTCCGTAATCGATAATTAGTTATGTATTTTTTATTTTAAAAGTGAATTCAATCAAAGGTAAAAGAGGTTTATGTATGAGTTCTGCAATATTTAAAATTTTAGTTAAATTTTCCACCGACAGCCGATAAAATTTGTAGATAAAAATATTTCAAATTTATTTGCTAGCCAATAAAAGCCATTCCGACATTGAGTCCAATTTGGAATCATGTGTCATGACGATATTTAAATTTATAGTGAAATGAATGACGATAATGTTTATTTATTCTTTATTGTACACCACAAAATATGAAAAAAAATAAAAATAAAATAACACATAAAAAGTACAACAGGCGGCCTTATCGCCTAACGGCGATTTCTTCCAGGCAACCTTACAAACATTAAGTATTAAAAAAAATAAAAAACATTGGTACAGGTAGGTGGCGTAAAGTTACAGACTAAACATACATATAAATAATAACACACTAATAAACATATAATGTAAAAAAACTATAAAACGTAATAAACTAAACAATGCAATACACTACTTATATTATATACTATATAATTAAAATAAATAAATAAATAAGTGATGTTCAGTGAGTGTTATATAGAAGTTGTTTTAACTATCTTTACTCAGAAAGTATTCTTTTACAGTTTTTTTAAATATAATTAATGTTTTCGATTTTTTTGTGGCAAGCACTGTAAAAGAGTGCTTATAAAATGTTGAGTTTTTTTACGATACAGATTCACACATGATCACACGATTCAAATGATGTTAAGTGGTGGCAACCCTTGGAAATATTCATATGCAAATATAGGTTCAAACATAATTGATGATTCAAGATATTTATTATGAACTATACATTGTAATACACAGTCAATATTATTCAGGGATAAGTTTCAAAAATAGACTATGCATAAGCAGGTTAACAACCCTTTAAACTTACCTAATTAACTAACTACTCGTAAATATATTGTAGTTAATTATCCCTTATTACCCATGATTAATAAAACAAAGTGGGTCTTACTTTCAAAGTAGAATAATTATTTAGAACATTTTAAGAATAAGTTGTTGGTATCCATTTATTTATGGTTAAAGTTTTATATTAGCGAAACATCCAAACAAACAAACATTTCCAAGTCAGTACTTAATCTAAACATTTTAGCTCGAAAGTTTCCTTCCATCGTAAAGTTTTTCTGAGAACAGGAACTAAGTTCCGTTACTAATACAACACATTGTTTAAAACAATACCTTGTTTTAAACTTTAGCAGTTAAGTTAGTAGAAATATTGTTAATTAAAATATAAAGAAGCTATAAATGGTTATATAACTTATAAAACACAATTATTATTACAACCTTAATAAAATTAAATTTATATAAGTGTAAAAATTAATGGTAAAATAACTTTTTAAGCTTTTATTTAATTGCAATAAACAGAACAAAATAAAATTTAAATTAAATCAAACTAATCAATAGTAGTAGTAGAATTAAAATGTAATCAATACACGCGAGTAATATTTTATAAATAATTTTATAATAATGTACTGCTTGGGAATAAAAAATATTGAAGACTAGTTATACATATATTTGAAAATATTTCCAGGACGAAACTTATGTATCTGTTAAAAAATATATAATAAGAACGAATATGAAGTAAAAAATAACAAGTTTTATTCTTTTCAAGTTTTGTTAAATCATTACATTTAGGAAGTAGGAAAATGAAAATTATTTTAATCTTAAATAAATTTGTACCAACTAAAAACCTCCATCTATACAGATCATATTGAAAGCAAATTTCACTAACACCCATGCAGTGTTGTCATATTTTTTATTATAATCTCTAAATTGAAGGGTTTGCGTTTAGTCAATGTCAAACTTGTTTATAGGCTTTAGAGGTTAAGTGAAATGAGTATGTTTTATAATTTAATTATTAATATCCTGTATTATAACTGATACTACGATACTGTGGATAATTCCATCAAATCAAAGCTCATAATAAGTTATGAAAAAACTTTATTGTTGCACTTCAAACAACTTTTTATATGTAAATACATATATTTATTATTATTTATTATTTACCTTCACGCCATATCCCTTGCGGGGTAGCCAGAGACATCTTTTATATTAAAATGATCAAGAACTAGCATTCGTTTATTTCATTTCCTAAATTTTAACTTAAGTTCTCCAATAACAAGTTTGTGAAACGATGGATTATATTACCACAGTATGTTGTATTAGTAGCTAAGCTTAGAGTCTGTCGTAGTAACTCCGGATCAAGTTCCAAACTGAAATGTTTAGATTAAGTACTAAGACTTGGAACGGTTATTCAGAAACTTGGTAATGCTTCTCGGCGTTTTGAATAACCGTTTAGTTATTCAGATTACACAACATTTTAACTAATAATTAATGTTTTTTCAGTGCAATACAAAGTCTATCTACACTGTAGTAAATTATAGAGTATTATTAATAAATTTTTGATTGAAACACGCAAATTATTTTCCTAATGGGTCCATATATTTCTATTTTAAACAAAGAGACGGCTTTTGAAAATTAAATCTTTAAAAAAATTCAAATATCTTATTTATAAATATTAAGTACTTAAGCTTTATTCACTATTGTATAAATTGTTTTCGTATTTTATAATGAAAATTAAGTAATTTTAAAAATAAATGTGAAATATATCCTCTGTATAACAACACGAAACAGTAAAAAATTATCAATGAGATCAAACAATACAATATGAGTTGTTCCGGCAATTTTTTTCTTGTTTCAAGTGATATAGTAACAAATTGGGGATTGACAAAATGGTACAGATCATCTTCAGATCGTTCGTCCCTCTTGATGAGGCAATTATTCAGACAAGTTATAACAGATTACTTAAATATATATATTTAATTTGGTAACATATCTAGATTGATATGTAAGCAATTTATTGATTACAAAATTAATTCAACAATTGTAGCGGATGACAATGATGGAATATTGAAATGGAATATTGATTTAGGTTAATAGGCAATGCTTGTTTAAATATAAAGATAATACCATTGTACTATATATAATAACATTGTATCATGATACATACTTATTTTAAATTATAAGTTATACTGTCATCAAAATAAGCTTCTTATATTCTATTTAGAGTAAACAAGAGAAGGTTCTTTAAAAAACAGCATAGATTTTATTACTAAGACCTACTTAAAAATTCCCGAGGGTGTCGTAAGAGTGAATACCGTCCTACACCCTTATTAAAAAGTTTCCGAAATTCCACGACCACAGGCATTCCCGAGGGGTGTTGACAACCGGTGTCCGATCTTGAAAATGGTTTTCCAATCGTCCTTGCATATGTCTAACATTCATAAGTGCTATCTAGAAGAAGACAAATTTGTTTTATAACAGAAATTATTATTACTTTTCATAAATTTTAGTTACGATAAGTGTCAGCTGACAACTTATAAACTTTTCTAAAAGAGAGACATATTAAAAATTTATATAATTAAACTAAAAATTATTTGTTTTATAATAACTGAAATATAATTAAGACACAATATCAAACTAAAACAAATTTAAATTAGAACCCATGTAATAAACATAACAGCTGTTTACTTTTACTAAAATAATTAAATTGATTAATTTAATTTAACGAATAGTTAATAGGATGTATAATTTTCACTGCTATTTATTGTGGATTTTTAATGGAATATAAAGTAAGACGTAGTTATACAATCTTATCCATTATTTCTCGATAAAATTATCATAATATTTTATATAATTGAGGATGACACAGCAGTGTTTTAAAATAAACAATTGTTATTTTTTTTTTGTAGACAGGTTAATTGCAGGTAGGGATTGGTTATTCGTAATGTAATATTAAAACTTAATTAAAAAGAAATGATTGATATAAAACGTAATTTGCTAAATCATAAAATAAAATTAGACCGAATTATATAGAAACAGATAACTGAAATTTAAAAATTCATTTTAATATTTATATTTAATTATAATATTAATAAGCATTTTGATAAATTAAAAATACTGGCCCAAAGTTATAAGTAAGTTACACAAATTAATATTAATATATTAACAATTAGACTCTGTATGGTTATAGAGCACCATAGTTTTGTATATATATTTATATAAATAAGTTCCAGTAAAACCACAAAACGCGTATCGATCGAAGAAATAAACAAAGTAATAATATTCAAAGCATTATTGCTTTCAGATTACTAAAAGGCTAAGAGCTTCCAATTAAAACGTTCGAAATTTTACGCTCCAATTAAGGTGCCTCGTATATTTTCACAAAGCCTCTCAATGTCGGAATTAAAGTCATTTTTAACATTGCAGATCGAAACCTTTAAAAAGAATTAATTTTATACTATTTATAAATCATCTTGTTTAATTGTATAATTTAGTGTTATAAAAATTAATTCAATGAATAACACTTAATTAATTCCCAATAAAAATTAGATTTTAAATATTAAAAAAGTATACATTTATTTTGTGAACATGCTTAAAACTATTAAACCGTATTTATTGATGGAACATTCGTGTTTATTCTTTTAAGTTTATTAATTACATTTGTAAAAATAAATAAAAATAATTGGTTTGCATCTAAACAGAAATGTTAAAGTTTCTAAATTAATTAGTACTTTGTAAATACACCATTCAAAGTGGTTTGTATCAAACGATAATTCACAAATATCTTACACCTTTTTCACTATTATAAATTACTCTTTTTGTAGATTACACTAGTTTTACTAGATCAAGTGTAGGTATACCACACTAACCCAGTGTATACGATATCTTGGTCGAACCAATAAATGAAAGTAATATATGTATGTATATTAGGGTGATTCAAAAAATCCTAGTTTAAAATTTTTATAGGGGCACCGTCTTATATGGTTCCAATATGAAAAAAAGTATTCTTTGTAAAAAAAATTCACATGCATTTTTGAATCACCCTAATGTATATATATATATTCCCAATTATATTTCAACTTTAAACATAGTTGTGGGATAGATAATTTTATTTACCTTGTCTAAATATATATTGATTTTGTGTGTATCCGATGATAGAGTTGGTTATTGAGTTATACATAACACAATAGGTTTAGTATGACTTGATGTTTAATTTCTACAACATATTATAAAACACACACAAACACATTTGAGAAAAAAATAAACTCATTATTCAATCAGAAGCAAAAGTATAAATTATTATGTAAAAATGTAAAGATTTTTTGTATTACTGTAATACGTAAACTTATATTTGAAAATAAACCCTAACGCCCATTTCATTTAATGTAATTTTTCATAATATTAATATATTTTATTTTAAACGGAAAAACTATAATTCTTTTTGTGGTTCAAAACAAATTACATTTCGAATATAAATAAACAGCTAAAATCATCCGAAATTGAATAGTTTACATCATAGTTTGCAATAATACACTATGATATCGATAACAATTGAATTATACATAAGTAGTATACGATAGTGCACTCAAACTGAAACAGAATTATAATTAATCATTAGCTTGTCCTGCAAAATGAAACCAAATAATGAGAAACAGATCCAATCAACATCTTGTTTATTTGATCGAATCAATTTTGACCATTCATTTCATTCATGTTATTATACGAGTACCAATACTCTTGTTAGATCCACTAGTTGCATCACACCGCTCTCTTAAAAGTCACTATGGGGTGGGAGGGGGGGACTGTCTTTTTATTTCAAATATGGCGAAGGGGGTAAGCGCTACGTTATATTTCTTTTTCTTATTATTATTTTCTTATTATTTCTTTTTCTTATTACTAATCGTTAAGGAAAATTAATACACTATTTTGTTATCTAATTTTAGTATTTTGCTGGAATTACGTATTATTGGAAAAACGTTATTCAGATCTTAACAATATTTTGGTATAGTACATTTTATTAATCTTGAAAGACATCTAAGGATATAACAATAACAGAAAACGAGTCCAGACAAAAATCGTAAAAAGAAATCACCCATCAAGCTTCGACATAGTAACGGACATTGCGTTCACTCGCAAAATAACGAGTTCTCTTAGTACTATAATAAAATTAAATGATTCCTGATAAATATAAGAATCCTTCCATATTAAAAATTCAACCGAAGAATCATGTCAGTAATGGATATATAATATTTTCTATTCATATGTCATGCAGCTGTTAACACCCTTGATGAATGCAGACTTAAATGAAAAAGACTAAGAATTAAGATATCAAAAAGAGGGTGTGGTTACTCAGCATTTTAGTACTAAAAGTAGCTGTAATGGCTGCTCTACTATATCCAATGCTATGTGAAAGAATATCTAGCTAGGCAAGGCTATGCAAGTTACAGTCAAGTTAATACAACCAAGTTGTAAAACCCATCAAATATATAAAATGAATGACAATTAAATATATAATTACAATAATTACTAAAGTTCAGTTTAATTGTTTTATTTATCTAGTCTTAAGGTTAACTTAAAATAATTATTTTTAAAAACGTTCTTGTAAAAAATAGTTAAATAGGTCAGTCTTTCTTTGACAATCTTGATATTACTAACCTGTTGTAGGCAATTAAAAAAAATATATTATAATCCTAAAAATAATGGCTCACGTGGATTACCACCTTACATGTACATTAGTGTTTGATACCAGGAAAAGCACATTATTTTTTCTCAGTAAAAGGATGATATGTGTGATGTATATTCAGAACATAAAGAGAAAATATGTCTCTGTATCTCGCATTACGACCACTAGTTACATGTCTCTTTGAGAGGCGTAACGTGAGTTTTGCTATGTAGCTGTGTACATACAACAAAATTTATTCATTACAAACAACAAAAGGTTTCTGTAAGTTATTACAGAACTTATTAAGGTACTATCAAGAATTTGGTTTATTAAATAAATTTATAGATCAAATTAAGAAGAGTTTTACGGGTTTACGCTAAATACCTAAGTGTCATTATTCTAAATCCTGTAACAAATCGTCAGAGCTATTTACGGTACTCAATGTGTTGATTTTCAGCCGACTTATATAGCCTACAGTTTTATGTGCTTTGTGTATGTTCTAACTAAGAATTGAATTGTAGTTAGTTATGATGATATATCCTAAAAGCTAACAAGAGAATATTATAAATAATATTATAACACTAAAGATTACAAAAAACTGGAATACTACAGTATTTTTACAAAAACAAGTGGCCTTTAGTTTCGGATAATATTGTATTTTACAATACAAAGTGCAGGTCAGCTTAGCCTTTATGCTAATTAGTGAAACCAAAGAGAAGTACGCATTTTGTTTGCGGATGTCGGATTAGTTGAAGTGAGTAACTTTGGACATAAACCTACTTTAAGTACAACACTAATACACCTCTTTTTCATTTGTAACGTTGAAAGAAAATGTTTGCTTCTATTATAAACTCACTGCTGCCAGTGTGTTTGTCTGCCCCCTGTCTATCCCTCAGATTATACCGTCAATAATCACCTAAGATTTATATTTACAATTTACGACCTAAAATGTATACTTCTTTGAAACTTACTTATTTTTATTATAATTATAGTAATGGTCAATTATACATATACTCGTAGTTATTCTTAATTTTACAAGTGAGGTCACAATAAAATTGTATCAACCATTGTAGTCCTAAATATGTAAAGAACAGCCAATATGATTTTTTATTAAATAAAGTATCTTATGATAATATTCAAATAAAGTTATATAATTGCAAAAAAGCATGAGGGGTGCTTTTGTAATAAATAAGGGGAGTTCCACTTGGAGTCAATTAGTCGGGCTTGTTTCTTAGAATTTAGTGAAATATATTTACGCTAAACAAGAATTTTTTATTTTCTTAAGCAAAGAAATCATGATATGAATATCTGAATATAAATAATCTGAGTATATAATTTACGATAAACAGTAGTCCTGATTCTTAACCCAGATATTTTCTCAAGCTATAAAAGCTAAAATGCATGGAAAATGCATATTGGAGTTGTTAAAAATAATCACTATAAAAAAACTAACGGAAAAACAACATCTCCTGAGCTGATTATTCAAATATAAATAGAAATAGTATTGCTAGACTTTTCACTAAAACTAAAAATCTAGTAAAATAGTTGAAACTAACGAAAATCCGTTTTTCGTAAGACCTATATAAAAGCCATTGATGAAAAGTCAATCCGTTCTCATTGGAATAAGTATTCTTTTAAAGTTTTATGTATTTCATTGCAAAATAAAAACACTGTTAGCCAACTGCTAGTTAGTTATATACTTTAATTATGTCTGTATTTTGTTTATATTTCATTTAGGTCACAGGCTTTCTTATATAAATTTATAAATCTTTACTCCTTGTTAGCAGACTTTGACTTTGCCATTCTACTTTGGAACGAATTTCCTAAGAAATTCCGAGAAATGCTTTCAAATTATGCACTATTTAATATTAAATTGTGATTATTAATTGCGTTCATATTTTTTTCTACCTTTAGCTACTCGTACATAACTATAGTATACTTTTCTGTACCGTACCTTACTGTACTATACTATACTATACTACATACTCGTATTGAAATTAGTTTGAGGTACATAAGTTATCCTAGCTTGTCATTTAACATTTTGTCAAATCACAAACTATTTATGTAAATGTTAATAATTAACTAAGTAATTGAGAAATATGTTTTAGAGATTTATAAGCGTTTGGGTTTTTAAAATAGGTTATACATTTTCTTGAGTTTTATTTGGATTTAAAAAAATCTTACATTCAATAGAATAACATAGGTAAATCTTAAAAATACAAGGTTTTAATATTGCTAATTCATCACACTATAATACTATATATTTGTTACACATCGCTGCAAAGCGCCTCGCACCAACACATTGATTTGATTTCTTTGACCTCACAGTTGAAAAACCGCAATAGACAGAACGTTGGATGCTGGAAATTGATTGGAAATTCCTGTCACAGGTTTAGCAATGAGAAAAATCTGTAAATCAATCAAAGGCAAAATCTTTATAGCATCAAAATATATGTATATAACATAAAGTTTTTTTTGAGAACTTTAAGCCACACTATTAAAAAACTTAAACCTATTTTTTTTACGATAGTATTATTATAAATAAAAAATATAATGCATATGTTAGTTATAGCTGGGATATTCTTAAGTACTATTTGTTACAATGTTGATTTATTAACAAATGTTCTGTTTCCCATCTCAATAAAACACTGTTACCTTATATTTAAAATGTTATTGCTGCCAAAACCATTAATAAAATATTAATATTGACAAAGTTTGTTAATGATATTGGACATTATATAAAATCATATTATTTAAAGTGTATAGTTTATTAGTCTTACATGTAAAAGATACCTAATTTTTGTATAACGACTCTTGCTAAATTGCGGTCTCAACATAACAACTTTCTAAAATCACTACGATACTCTATTATCAGTTTATTATTTGTGAAAAACATCTAAAAACTTCCTCTATGGAACGCAGCCGCAAGACGAACATTCACATGTATGTGGTTGTCATACGGTATTGAATTTTATATTGACGTATACTTAAAGAATTAGTTAAACAGTTTTCCAAGTTCTTTTAATAAAACTAAAATGTTCATCCATTTAAATATGAGTACTTAATATTGGGTAGACCTCGAAGAATTCGGTCTGCCCATTCATTTGTCCCCTACTTTCGAATTTTGGAAAAATTTCTTCACAGGAGGTCTTCTTATGACCCCCTGAGTCCGAAATGACCATTGGTCAAAAAGTTTATATATATATATATATATATGCGTGCGTGCGTCCAGATTCGACTTTTGTCAGCACGATAGCGGCCGCAGTTTCGCTCGGATCGCTTTCAAACTTTGCACAAGAATCAAACATCTAAAAATGAAGGTCAAGTTCGTTAACCAGAAAAATCCGGCTACGGGGGGCGCTAGGGCCTCACTTTTTCTGATTTCAGTTTTTCGACCATAACTTTGTCCCTATACAAAGGAGATCAATCGCGTTCATATTATATGATGTCTTTGATAAATACCTATAACTAATGTAGATAAACCGAAAAACTAACTTCAATAACTTAGGGGTGGGGGTAAAAAAACCGAAAATTTTTGGAAAAAAATTCATAACTTTTTTCTGATAAACATTCTTGCATCACAAGTATTTTTAATAAAAAGGTTATTTTTTACTCTAAATTTAGGTACCAAAAGTTTTTCCGTAAACCATACCGTTTCTGAGAAAAAAATAAAAACGACTTTTAGCTTGTAAATTTAAGGTAGGTAAAACCACGGCAACTTTTTTCTGGTAAACATCCCCTCCTCGCAAATATTTTTAATAGAAAGGTTATTTTTTACTCTAAATTTAAGTACCAAAAGTATTTCCAAAAAAGATACCTTTTCCGAGAAAAAAAATTAGCACCGCTTTTTGCTTGAAAATTTTTGATGTAAACAACGGCATCATGTATTATTCTTAAGTAGTGAGTTATATTTTAAACGAGTTACGCACGAGGTCTACCCACGCGTGTCCCCCTGCGGGCACGGATTTTTTAAGTATGTTTTTATTTTAAAATTAAAATTGTATGTTTATGAATTTAAATTTCATTGCCTAATATCAAATGTCAAATATCACGAATGAATGTAGTATATAAAGACCTTAAATTATTTTTAAACCCAAGTTTAAGTTTAAAGTTAACCTAAACACACTTATTATGGTTGTAAAAAGTCTGCTTGGAATGCTGGTAAACTGTTAACTCCGCCCTAGTCCTGATTCCAAAACGCGACACTTTTCAACTTGAATTCACACTAACTCGGAGTTGATCTTTAAGGCTTTAAGCTTATTATTATTTAGATTTTAAAATTTTAAGCTTATTATTATTTAGATTTTCTAAAACAATTTTACAAGTTTAAATTACAACTTTAGTAAAGTACATTCAGCGTTATTTTTCAGTACTAGAAGCAAATTGAAATATTATTTGCTTACACTGTATAGAAATGAAAACCAAAATTAAAGAGCTTATGATACCATGTTTATTTAGTTTGTATTAACCTATTTCACTTTGTATCTAGATGTTTTATTATGTATAAATTTAAATGAAAGTATAAAAAATATTGTAACATCACCATGATACTAAAGTTCGTCTTCATTTTTTAAACATCCCTAAATCTAAAATTATTTCTTTCTATTCGTCTTTATCGCCATATTAAATGTGCTAATATATGACTCAGACAACAGTAATATTAAAATTGACGACAAATAATATTGAGAGTAAGGTATTTTTTTTTCAGAATCTTTGAAAAATTTTGTGTTGAATGGTCTTTTTTCCGGAATAAATTAATCTCAACAACATTCCATTGTTTCAAATAGAATTGATATTCAGGTTAGCACCCGGGCTTTAAACGATTTAGTTAATAATGTTATTTTTATGTATACTTATCTCTTTAAATGTAGGTATAAAATCCGTTGGTTTTATATTTCTACACACTTTGTAGGAAATAACACTTTCTTGTTACTTTTTTACAAACTAAATAATCTAAATTTTGTAAACATAAAAATATTCGTAATTAATTGTTAATTCATCGTATTTCAAATAATTGGGTCAGTGAATACAAAGGCCTAATTAACGTAATTTATCTGGTGAGTTAACAGCAGTCATTGTCACTAATAAGCCTGTGGCTAACGTGTGCTATTTGATAACAATTGATAAGCACTCTACTGATTATGTGTACTGTAATAGTGGAGAGGAACAAATATATAACAAATAGTTTTAATCCTAAAACGGCAATATGTCATGCAATTCATTTTATAATTTTAACTCGTACTTGGTGAGTTGAAGTGGAATGAAAAACGTAGGTGTTTTTCACTATTAATTAATGTAAATATATAAGCCAACCTTTATATTGATCTTTATTGAAAAGATTTTCTCCTTCTTTGCTATCTACTAAAATAACCAAATTGAAATAGTTCTTTTAGTTTAGGAAGATTGTTATTTACAAGTTCTAACAAGATCCTGTTGTTATCATGTTGATTAATTTCGTTATAGAGAGAATACGATGTTACCAAATAATAACTTAGGATATTGCTACGATAATTTCTAGGTCAACGCAATAATAACTGCTATTACGCTATTAATATAATAGAATAGTTTAATTAAATCTTTATAGAAGTATTTAAACAATTTGTAAATAAAATAACTGATTAATAATGTAATAACTTTTACTAAACAATATTTAAGTGTAAATACATTGCAATGTAAAATACTCTAGTGAACTATATTAAATCCGTGCGTAAAATTCTAGCAAAATACAATATCTCTGTTCCTTGATCTTTAAATCTATGATACTTTTTCGAGTGTCAAATGTTTAATGTTGTCAATCGCTTAGTACCTTCAAAATTCACTTATTTCAGAATAAAATTTTGTAACAATTGTATAATTTATTATTTGATTATGTAATTCTTAGAAACCTAGAATAGATTAAATAGAATTGAATTTTAACTTCCAGCTTGTCTTTGTTAAGTTCAGTAGGTTCAACAACAGGCTAGTTCATAATAACTATATAGTGAGACTGACCACAGTGTTATTTTTAAGTCAATGAAAAATGATAAATTTCACTAAGAAAGTGCTTTACTTTTTACATGTATATTTTCTATTAAGTATAATATATTTTCAGATACGTGCAAAATAAATAGGGATGTTTTGTTGTGGAAACAATAATATTTTCTGATGAATTTTATAGACCGAAAATATTAGATTAAAATAGCAATTATTTCTTAAAGACAAATTTACTTTAATAACTTCGGAGATTTATTGTAAAAATCATCACTAGGCCTAACATTAGTATTGTTAAAGGAAATCATGATAGAATACACGTGTTTGTGTTGTGAATACCAACGTTTAGTGTTTCAACCAACAAAAACCCATCTCTCATTTTAGTTCAAAAATATATCCTTGATTTTTTTAACTAAATTATTAAAATAGTTCAGATATTTTAGCAATTTGTTACATACAGCTTATCGTTGTAAAACTTAAATATTTTGTAATATATTTTATTTGAATATATAATGCACATACATTTATTTATAAAAACACAAAACAAAATTAGTTGTAATTTCACATTTTATATATAATATGTATATATCACTGTTTCGTACATATGGAAGAAAAGCAATCCTCTGTCCATTCGTCTCAACCCCAGGCACGGAAGTGTTGACATTGCGGAAATAGAGAGTCCTCGTGCGACCATAATGAAGTTCTCTCTGATAAATTTGTTGTCAAATACTCAAATAATTAAACAGAAACATCAGAGACGTTTCTTATGGAAACAGAAAATAGGATTATATTTTGACTACATTTTGTTGAAAGTTGAAATGGAGTATTAATTTATATTGAAATGCGGCAATATTTCTTTCAGCATTGCATTTTATATATAGTCAAAACAATTACGATATACTCATATTACATCATGTCTGTAGCAGCACTGTAATTATACTTTCAAGACATTATCTTTTTTAGATTCATTGTAAATTATTAGGTACATTTAGTTGGAATTGTCATTATTTCAGAGATATAGAAAAATCTAAAGAGAGCTATCCAATATAATAATTTTAATCATCCAATACTAATAATCTTAAAATGATTGATTTACATGATGACATGTACGGTATGCACATTTATTGAGCGTAGCGTTCTATTGGATACTTTTTCACATTCTTTGTCACGAATGGGCTCAAAAACTACTTGACGGAAACTTATGAAATTTTGCAATCAAAAAGAAACACATTAGGATTAGATTTGGTTTAAAAAAATAAAAATAAAAATGTCCTCAAAAAAAAAAAATTAATAAATGTCAATAAACTGATATCCTATTGAAGTCGATGGGAAACGATGAGTCATTGCACTTGGCTCGTTTCGCTCAATATGCAAACGGCACCCGAGTTTTCGTGATGGCAGCAAGTCGAAATTGAGGGTCTGTTGGCGCACCTAGTAATTTTTTAAGCGAAGCGAGCGGAGCGCTCTACTGGAGAATTTTTCACATTCTTTGTCACGAATAGGCTCGAAAACTACTTGACAATTATCAAATTTTACAATCAAAAAGACACACATTAGACGACAGTTTAAGAAAAAAAAATTGAAAAAGTTTTTGTAAAATGCAATTGTTATAAAACATTTATGATGTTGCAATTGCAATTATTTTAAAATATGTTTATTATAGTTGATACATCTTCATTGTTTGTTTATATTCCGTACATAACGGTCTAAAACAGAGAAAAGTATAAGGATCTTTGTTTTGATTTTAAATTTATTAATTTTCATTTCATTATTACTAATAATACATAATCTGTAGCGGTTGCAATTCGATGACCAAAAGTTTATTGCACTAATTTAGTGCTGCGGAAGCGGTGTTTTAAGCTTTGATTTTCACCACGATCTAACACATTAGCCAGCAGCGGTTTAGATTAAACTCGGCTGAACTTTATTATGGAGCACGAGTGTCAGAGTGGTTTATACCATACGACAAATGGTAACAGAACAATGTACCTACATACATCATTTGATATGAATATGTTTTTATAAGTGTGTTTGCGAAGTATGGACAGTTGTTTAAAATTTAACTTTTACTATTAATAATTCTTATAATATAAAATGAAATTCCTGTGGAAACATGTTATGTTGTATTTATCATTTGGAATTCTTATTTTTATTTATCTATGGGTTTTAAAATTACATAATTTAATAAATAAATAAATGTTTTATGTTAATGTTAATTATGTTGATATGTATCAGCGTTGAAAATAATTCATATTTTTCTTGTATTACAATAAGTGAATAAGTTAATAACATATTAAAATTATGTGAGAATTAATGTTTTTATTTTAAATAGTCTTGAATAGCAAAACAACTAACGTTAATTATTAAATTTACGCATCTTTATGTATACAATTTTGATAATTATAACATTGTAAAGGTTTTCATATTCCGTGTTAATAATTAAACTCCTCCATTGAAACGTTTCATAAAAATATAAAAGGCACCTTAATTTTACGATTAAATTGTAAGCGTTTTAATTGACAGCCTTTTAGAATATTTTATTACGTTTTAGAATATTTTATTACGTATTTACGTTTTAGAATATTTTATTACGTATTTACGTTTTTTGTAATTCTATTAATATATTTAATTATCTTTATTTTAGATTATTCTGTCCGGTATTATTATGAAATATTAAGAGAATGAAACACATAGTATTTCAAATTTATTGTATAACAAATAAATAGCTCAATAAATTTCACTTCGTTGTTGAATTGATTATTTTTTTTGTCTGTAACTAAAAGTTAACACAACATTTGTAACAAATGTTTTATTTCATAATATTGCTAAACGTGAAATTACGCATGAATTCTTTCTATAATATGGATGAGTATTAAATATTTTTTTACAGGAAAAAATGGACAACCTATAGGTGATCCTATATGGCAGACCGACTCTCTACATCCGTCTGTTCGTTTGTTATCTGTATGTCAAGGCTCTTCACATCGGAAAGCGTGGATATATCGAGTTGAAATTGAAAACATACAAAGCTCTACAACTCCTTGAAATTATGGAAAATTAAAAAAAATATTTAATAAAAAAAAATATACGACGTAAACTCTCAAGGGAAACAAAATTAATAGAATTGAATCATCATCAATCAGTGACTATGACACTTGACGAGTAACTTATATTTTTACAGTAAACTAATTCAAAATCTGAAAGCTATGCATTTGTCGTTAAATTATAAAAAAATTAAAAATGTAGCTATTACAGTTCAAGTGAGGTATCTATCATATAAAAGGGGTTGATATGAATATTTCAAAACATATTTTATTTCTTTTTTAAAGCTCAAATTATAATGAAAATATACCAGCATATTTATAATGAAAATATACCAGTTACCGTTTTGGTGGTTATATTTCCGGAATAGATGGAGACTCGAATACAGAACTATTTAAAACAAACAAATTTATGTTGATACCTTGGTAGGTGAGACCGATCAGTGCTTTTAAATTTTTTTTCAGACCTCGATGATTTTATATAGGGAATGTCTTATCGCGTTCGGTCATATGGTTGATTTTAATCTTATTAATTACCATAACAACTTCTGTTACAAAGTGTAAAACACTATTTTTGTTAGTGAAACCATATTTATTTATTTTTTCTTACTTACTAAAACAAGGCTATTATTATTTCGGTAATTACTGATAATAAATATTTGATGAAAATAGTTAAAATCTAGTTATCTTACACGCTATCTTGGTACTTTAATAAAAGTCTTGCCAAATGTTGAATATATCTTCCATTTACACTAATATATAATACTTTACATATGCATTTACAATAGCAATTAAAATAAAAAAAATGAAAAATTATATATTTTTATTTATAATTTAATTTCAAAAATAATGTGGAGAAGAGTTTCTCTATCAACTTCTTCAATCTTCTCTATCAATCTTCTCTAACAAGGGAAACAGATAGTTAGGTTACTTCACACAATTAGTACTTAAAAGTTAATATCGACATTAAAATAATAATATTATGTAGACGGTATAAAAATATATTTGATAATATAAACAGAACATAAAAAGAAAAACTTTAAATATATTTTAGTAAATTTTGAGCTTAAAAAATAATAGTAAAATTTTCAAAATGAAACTATGCATATATTTAAATTTATTAATTAATCCTAAGCTTTTTAACGATCGATTATGAATATACTATAAATAATTAATATTATTACAAGACATAATTATTATTCAAGTGTTTGTATAAGTCCAACAATTTACAAGATCGAAAGCTTTATTTTTATATTTCGTCGAGCTCCTTTTTGCATACAATGTGAATGAGTAATAAGAGTATCATAAATATAAAAACTAAAAAAGTATATTTATCACAACAACAATGAGGTCATTAATTTATTAGGCAGTTATTGGCCTATTTCGATATATTGACTTCATCACAATACATTTACATTTAAATTAAAATAAATAAATCCCAATACATTTAATTCAAAATGGACTAATTTTGAATAGGGTGATGACAAGTGTCAATGTAAAGCATTTTTAATGTTATATTTGAGGAATAAATCTAATACGAATTATTATTAAAATATAAGCCTTAATTATCTCATTTTCCATAATCTATTTCTAGTATCTCAATTCTAAAGTAAACCTTTAAAAAAAAATCCGTGCCCGCAAGGGGACACGCCTGGGTAGACCTCGTGTGTAACTCGTTTAAAATATAACTCACTACCTAAGAATAATACATGATGCCGTTGTTTACATCAAACATTTTCAAGCAAAAAGCGGTTTTAATTTTTTTTCTCAGAAAAGGTATCTTTTTGGAAATACTTTTGGTACTTAAATTTAGAGTAAAAAATAAGCTTTCTATTAAAAATATTTGCACGGAGGGAATGTTTACCAGAAAAAAGTTGCCGTGGTTTTACCTACCTAAAATTTACAAGCTAAAAGTCGTTTTTATTTTTTTTCTCAGAAACGGTACGGTTTACGAAAAAACTTTTGATACCTAAATTTAGAGTAAAAAATAACCTTTCTATTAAAAATAATTGTGATGCAAGAATATTTACCAGAAAAAAGTTATGAATTTTTTTCCAAAAATTTTCGGTTTCTTTACCCCCACCCCTAAGCTATTGAAGTTAGTTTTTCGGTTTATCTACATTAGTTATAGGTATTTATCAAAGACATCATATAATATGAACGCGATTGATCTCCTTTGTATAGGGACAAAGATATGGTCGAAAAACTGAAATCAGAAAAAGTGAGGCCCTAGCGCCCCCCGTGGCCGGATTTCTCTGGTTAACGAACTTGACCTTCACTTTTGGATGGTTGATTTTTGTGCAAAGTTTGAAAGCGATCCGAGCGAAACTGCGGCCGCTATCGTGCTGACAAAAGTCGAATCTGGACGCACGCACGCATATATATATATATATATATATATATATATAAACTTTTTGACCAATGGTCATTTCGGACTCAGGGGGTCATAAGAAGACCTCCTGTAAAGAAATTTTTCCGAAATTCGAAAGTAGGGGACAAATGAATGGGCAGACCGAATTCTTCGAAGTCTACCCAAAATTTAATGTTCATTTGACACCCATATATGCACTTTAATATATTTATATATTAAAGTGCAATATAAAAGGTATATACCTGATATTGCATTCATCTTGTGAGCATCTTAAATTGAAAAGATTTTCAATAAAAATGAATCTTTATTTTGGTCTCTCTTAAAAATTACATCGGAAATAAAATTACTTTAGTCTACCATATGTGATAATACATATATAATAGGGGTTAATTAATAAGGGGTTAAAATGAAGCTAACATTTAAATGATTATTAAAGAATAAAAGTACTACACATAAACTTGACACAATAGCTACAATTAATACAGAACTGGTATTAACATACGTTGTGTTGTATATATTATAAGTACATGTATGAATTGTTGTTTAGCCAAGTTTACACTGAAATGTCATTAGGTCAAGTGGTTGTTCGCAAGAGCACTATAACATTCACTAAATTAATATAGCCACAATAAAAATATAGTTGGGTAAAATATATCCCTATAAAAAACTTACACTCCTGAACGATTATAAGGACTAACGCCCTAAAAGCATTAATTATAATAAATACAAGAAAACTCACTGAAAGTTAATTAAAAAATAAATTTCGAAAGTGACCACGAGGAATTAAATATAAAAACAAAATGAGTGCAGTTTAATTTAATAATAACAAAGGCTTTTATGATACACCAGAAACATTTCTTTGAGTAAACAATTCATTTGAATTGAGATTTGCTAAAATAATTTATTTATTTTTTATTAAAAAAGCACATGGCTAATTTGCACAAATTTACGACGTCTAGAATTCCCTTGTCAGTAACTTACTGGAAACTATTATGCAAACACTGTCGTGATCTGCTTCGGAATTGAGCGGTTTCCGAGTTAATGGTAATTCGCTTATCCTGTAAAAATAAAAGAAAGCACATAGTAGATTCCCTGCTCACAAAATACCTTCTAAGATCGGAATCTGAAATTTACAATAAACTTTTGTATAAAAGTAACCGAGATTAGATTAGATAGATTGAATTAGAAATTAAATATTTTTTTTTTACATTAATTCCCTATTTTAGTGATTAAGATATTTTTAAGACAAATTTGCTCAAATACTATAAATATACAAACGTATATAACGTAACTAGAAAATACGAATTCTATAATTTTTTTTTGTTTGTTAATTCAGACTAAAGCAAACTTCGCCAATTAAATCTTACAGGCAAATCTGATGTTTACAATAACATATGAGTTATATATGCATACGTATATTAAAATATTACAAACATACATATATATATATTAATATAGTCTTGAAGTGATACTGTTATAAAAGTAATATCTCACAAAACAGCTACTTCAGAAGTTTAAGGTATCTTTTTTGACGTCACTTTTCAATCTCTTTTCTTAATTGCTTTATAACTTTATAGAAGCAACTCTTTGACTTGAGGCTAAGCAATAATTAGTATGATTTTTTATCATTATTTTCGTTTTTTAATCCTTTCTTCAGAATAAAATGAACCTTCATTTCAAACTTATTTTTATTTTATAGAAAAATATTGATATGAATATTGATTTACTTTTTTAAAACCAATTCAAAATATTTTTCATTTTAAAATTGTTAATACGCTCGGCTTCTTCTGAATTACGTAAAGTATTTTATGTCACATTGTATACAGTTCTATCAAAATTAATACCAAAAATTTTACTTCAAAATTACCATTTGCGAAGAGGTATTTTTGAAAAAAACAAGACTGGAATATCTAATGAGTTCCTAGTATTGTAAATATATAAATATATGTATATTGTTTGATTTTCGTTTATACTTTAAAGAGTTTTGATGTATTTTTCTACTCCGTGGTTTTTAATAGCTCTGGTATTACCGAGATTATTATTATTAAAAATACTTCGATTTATTATAGTATAATGATTTATTTTAACGATAAGATACTCATTGCACATTTAAAACGTCAGACTCTAGTTGCAAAAGATACATGGAAAAGAACTGTAACAAAATCCATGCCATATCCATTTACAATTTTACTATTTATATTTTTTTTATTATATTCTATTAATTCAGTCATAATTGTTATATGAGAACTAATTAGTTCTCTCGTAACTCACGGAAAAGAGATTGGAACTATTGACCTTGTCACTCACTAGTTCTATGACGATCCTATTTGCTCATATCTGAAATGCTTTGCAGTTTTCGTGTTTACGAGAAGAGATGTAGGTGTCTAGGTCTACATCGATTAAATACTTTTATTTTGTGTACAGTAGTACATTGTTTGTGATTATTTATAATCTATTTATTAAAATATAGCCCCCGGAGGGCATGTATGAAGAGGTTAAAGTCTGTGGCCGAGGCGAAAGAAGTATGCAGGGACCGTAGCGTTTGGCGCTCCGTCGTCTCTGACTACCCCGCAAGGGATATGGCGTGAAGGTAAATAAATATATAATTTAAAATTCTCTTTCACCGTATTTTTAAAAGAATATAACTGAAGGCTCGTAAAGAGATATTATATCACTTGAGGGTTGGCTGTTAGGTGTCGCGTGACTGCGTAATGCAGTGTGACTACTTTATGTCTGGGGTAGGCACTTATTTTTATATTCTTATTATTATAGTATTTTGTTTGTTATGTACTTATAAACTATGGTAATAAGACGACAATAATTAAACTTAGTATCTATATAGCTATCATATAATACTAATTTATAGAAAAAAAAAACTCCAAGCTTAAATAAAGGACTCGTTTCTTAATGAAGATTGTATTTTAGTTATTTCTATCTATCTGTATCGTTACTCCAACCGGGATTACGTTTCCAGGGTGTATTAGAATATCGTTTTTAAAACATTTTTATGTAACGTTTAACGTAACGTAATGTAAAGCCAACAAGCAATATTCTAAAATAAATTATGTAGATTTCCCAAAAGGTTTTTAAAACTGTTCTGATGTCAACCTTGCTTAGGAATACGTATTGCTAGAAATTCCGCACCCTTGGGAAGGGATTCACTTTTATTTTTGTTTTTTAGAAGGCTTCTATGGCCCTCTAAGTAAGGTATGAGGTGTTGTTATTTTAAACCGAAGTCGCAAATGAGAATTTTTTAAAGATTTACATTCATTATTTTAACCATAAAGTATTTATATTGAATTAAAATCCTCAATTATTGTAGATTCGTAAGAGACTATAGAAATAGTAATTTTAAGAGAACGAAATAGTCTCCTTCTCTTAAAAAACTGTCCCTTTCATTTTATATTTGTGACGTTAAACTAACAAAGGCTACAGGATAATTATTGCCACCCATTTTGTACCTAAATATCCTATCTACCTGGATTTATACAATCCTTCTTCTTAACGTAAAACCACACAAACTAAGTCTGTAAAGCTGAAATGTGGTACATAGCTTTATTTGAAAAATTAGGCAGTAGCAAAGAAAGATTTACGACAAATTCAAAATATAATAGGATAACCTTCTTTGAAAGTTTAAAATAAAATTGAACTAGAAATATTTGGAATACATATTCCATTAGGGTATATTATTCCTATTGGTATTCCTCATGAGAATTAAATAAATATTATATAAAAAAAAAATAGCAGTAAATATCTCGTTATAATGTTATTGCTTTGAAACTTCATAAATTGATATTTATACACTTTTGATTATGAATTATATAAAAAAAAATTATATAAATATGATAAATATTATCATACTCGTTATTATTAAGAATATGGAAATATAACTGTTTGAAAATGTTTTATTTTTCAATAAATGTCAACAAGTAAAAATATTGAAAATGTAAAGGTAAATTTTAACTTTTTTAATCTGTTAGACAAAAAGGTTTTGTCCGTGAAGGATGATCTGTTATGTGTTAGTATAAAATTTAATTTAATCAAAAGCAAAAGAGGATTATTTTTTTGAAGCTAAAAATACCATTTTCATGAAAATAATTCACGCGAGCTCTGTAATATTTAAAATTTAAAATAAATCTCTACCGATAACCAGTAAATTTTATGGATAAAAATATTTCATATTTATTTGCCAGCTAACGAAAAACCATTTCCTTTTTAAGTCAGTTTTGATTCATATCTCACGACGATCATTTCAATTTACAGTCAAATGAATGACGATTTAACACATTTTAGCGTTTTTTAACAGATACAGGTTTCACAAATGAGCAAACGGTCTAACTGATGTTAAGTGGTGTCGTTCTTGAGATACAAATGTACATATGAGAAAGAGGGAAGGATGCAGTAAGGTAGCAAAGGGAGAAAAAGGTAATTGAGCTTCATACCCTGTAGGGTACAATTTGGAAGGGGCTATTTTTACGCCGAAATTCTTTAATCCAGCCTATACTTTTAACACTTACCTTCTTTAAATATCAATGCTATTAGATTTTTAAAATAGGTCAAAAAGGTGAAAAGTGAGTGCTGTTTACAGGTTAAAATTATTTGCGGTTTGTTATTAATCTATCTGATCTTATTATTTAAATACGTACAGAGAGTAAAATTTATTAAATTCAATAAAATCACATATAAATATATAACTTATACTTTCTTCCTTTTCGTTATATTTATGAGATACCCAAAACATCAAATTATCATATGGAGCAAATTTAAGTCGACTATACATTGAAATTCAGTGTTAATTATGATTATATTTACAATAAAATTCAATATTATCTAAAATTAATTCTTTATACAATGTTTTGCAATTTAACTAAGAACAAATTCAAACTGTACTCATAAAGGTTAACAAGACTTTAAACTTATCTAATTAGCGAAAGAAATATATTAAAGGTAATTTTCCCTAGCTGCTCGTTGGTATTAAGTATGAAGTGATTCTACCTCCCCTCTCCCTCCTCTACCCCTCCCCTATCAAAATAATAATTTTTTGAAACAGTGTAAGAAGAGTTCATTATTTTTTATATGTCGATGGTTTAAATTTTCAAATACTCGGAATATCCAAACGAAGTCCGAATCCATCCTTATGATTACTTCCAAGTCGGTACTTAATCCAAAGATCTCGAAAAGTTATCTGAGAATAGAAAGTTAATTCTGCTACAACCCACACTATAAAATAATGATCTACTTTGTTGCAAACTTTAGCAGTTCGGTTTTAGAGTTACAAGTAGTTAAAAGTATTGTTCATTGGAATTCAATAAAGAAAGGCTGCCCATAAAAAGCGAATTTAATTTATTAATACTAAAATATAATGACCACTCCTATTATCCTAATTAAGCTAGTAAGCGTAACCTATATGCTCACTAATGAAATATCCTTTTAAATTTAAGACATTAGGTCAGCGGTTGATATAAAACCAATCGAACTTCAACATTTCATATATTTTCCTTTACTTTTAATCAAAATAAATTATTTAAGTCAAGGTAGGCATAAATTGGTATTGATTTGGATAAATGAAATTCAATTAAAGTTATGCTCGTACTTCCTTAAAATATCGAAGGCGAGTCTTAATAGGCGAATCGGAGGTCTTAGATTACTTTGCCTTAACTGGCTTCATCATTATTATTTTAGCTGAATGGAAACATAAAAAAAAAATGAAGTTTATCTTTAACTTTCAATATTTAATCGTAAAATTTTAAGTCTATTAATAGAAAACTGTAACGGGATTAAGAATTTAATTTGCATTTAAAAAACATTGCTCGTTACAGGTTTACATATAATGATTTAATATACCAAAATATATATTAGAATATCGGCACCAAATATAATAAGTAACAAGTTGAAAAACACTTATTAAAATGGGTTTATTAAGCAATTAATTGCAAGAGACAATGATATTGAGACAATTAGGCACTTTAATTAAAATTTTAATATCTAATACTAATTTAGCAATAAATACTACATATCATTTTGGGTTATATTTCAGTTATGTTTTCAATTACTTAGTAAGTAGTTTATTGATGTAAACTCAACATTTAATCTTTCAATAAACAAAAATCAGTGTTGTAGGTTTCAAAATAAAAAAGTTTTCAAGTTTCAGTAGGTACTTAATAGAATAAAAAAGAAAATTTTATGTGGATTCTTATTTTGTTAAAACTAATATTGCTATTGTGTGCTTTGTAAATGTAACACAGCTTTTACAAATATATACAATATACAAATTTAAAGAAACATGTAAATATTATAAATTTATACTATTTAACGTAAATAACAAATATATAATAAAAATGTATTAAAATATAAAATTACTTTCATTCATTGAAAGTGGACACATTAATGGCTGCGGTGGAATTTATGTACGTGAAAGCGTCACCGCAATTATTCAGCGATTTTTGTTTAATTCGTTTTTGTAATAAAAAAATTATTTAATTATAAAAATGCATTTTGGTTTATTAAAAGACTATTTGTCATATAGACTTTATTTAATATCAATGAATAACTATCTTCAAGGAAGCAAGAACATGAGATGAAGGTATAGGTGTAGGAATTTTAAAATTAAAAATGTTGTCGAATGTACGCGAGTTAAATCCTTAAAATAATGGTATAATTGTTGATTTTAATATTTCTAAGATAGAAGGGAGCAAATGAGTATCCGGACAGATGATGAATGATTGCTTTCTAACATGGACATCTATAAATGACTATAGTGTGCGATGAGCGAACATTATTATTATTATGATAATTATTTCTAGAAAAAGTAGTTAAGAACGTAATACTTTTTTGCTCTTTGACTATTATTTGATATTATAAATAACAGAGAAATCCGTTCATTACAGAATAAAAATAAATAAGATCGTTTTTACTTGAATGGACTTAAAATGTGTTTATTTACAAAGTGACGAATCATTTTAATTTTTGTATTTTTGTAAAGAATTGCATACAAAAATATTGCATATTGTACAGTCAAAATAAAACAAGTTTCCTGCAGCAATATCAGTTAGAAAATAATAGTTGGAAATATTGTGATATACAGTTTCAATTCTGTCGCCACATGCGGGTTGATATCGAGCCATAAATTTCGATAACACACCAGTAAAAATGTTAGGTCATTGTTGGAGCTTTCAATGTAATAGGTGTCGTGTAATTTTGTACCTAAAAGTTTAAGTAAGTGTATTGTGAATTTACTAACGATGAAGCCTTACATAGGCTTACAAAGTATTACAAGTTTATTATGTCCTAGATATCATAGAATAATAAAAATGTAATTAACTATGAATATGATATTTTAGATCTAAAATATTGTTTAGATTTCGGATTTCGCTTTCTACTATTGGTTATTTAAACCTTTAATGTTGAGATGATTGATTTTGTAATATTATTAATTTAACTAAAAAGGTATAAGTTTAACATTTCTGTTTCTCGGATATTTTATTTAGATTGATATTTTTTCAATTCTGCAGCAATATTGAAATTTTAATCTGTACAATTATGAAGCAAGCTTTTATATGGTAGGAGGGTTGGATTTTATTTTTCTTGCCATAATATGATTATTGCACATTTAATTAAATTATTATTCTTATAGGATTAAAATAACGCTTCAAAAATCGATGAAAGATCCAGAGACGTGTTGCTGATAGCAAAGCTGTTTTAGTAACTTCAAATATTGATTTACAGGTGTTAATCCAATAGCGGTTTCAGTGTGTCAGAAACAGATTAAGAGCCATATGTTGCTTTATTGAAGGATGATTTCTTTTATATGATATTATTTTTATCGGGTGTTTTGTTGTCTAACAATATTACTACTATTATTATTATCATTGATAATAATTCCGGGTTTATTTCAGAAATATGTTATATGAGCTTGATGCTTTTATGTAATATATTTATATATCAGTTAGCATTCGAAAGCAAGTATTACTAAAGGAATATCAACAAAATATTATATTCTCAAGCATTGATAAATAATTATTATTAACTACCTTAAAATTACTTAATAATAAAAATATTAGTAATCCAGGTATTGATCGATTCTTAACACATTATAATGTAATAACATATAATGTAAAATTAAGTAGAAATTTAATACATGTTGTTTTACAAACTGTGTAACTATGTATTATACGACTTAAACCTTAACAGCGATATACTAATTTATGTCTTGCTCTTCTAACGGAAGTACTCAAGCAACAACTTGAAATGAGGAAATCATCACTACTTTGAACTATATTGTATTAGTTGTGACACTTGATTGCTGTTGTCAGAGAAACTTTGCGTCGAGTTTCCAACTGCCATGTTAAAGTGAAGTACTAAGAGTTGGTAATATACAAGAAGTTGATAATTAAAGGAAACTCGCAATGCACTTTTAGGTTATTTCTCTGTATAAAATAATTAATTTAAATATTCTTGTTGAAAACCTTTCACGAATCCTCTTAATGTCGGTGTTTCAACGGAACTGAAATTAAGAGCAACATGCTTTTATGTTAATGTTTGCTAAAATATATGTAAACAATGGTATATTTAAAATATTGATTAATATATACTCGTATATACAGTTGACATTAAGTAATTAAATGTTTTCATTACTGCACGTTTTATTTACTTTTTTGTTAATTTATAACCAAATTAAAAAAAATGAAATAATAAAAACGAACTAGCATATAATATTTAAAAGTGATAACAAATGAAGAAGTACTAGCCGTAAAGCACTCAAAGTTTAAAATGATACTTTACAATGAATATCTGAATTTTAACTAATTTTATTATTGGAATATGATGTTATAATTTTTCAAGAATACACCTATTTTAATACAATAGATAGTAATTATGTTATCCGTTTGTAGATATTAAAATATATTTATCGATAACCTATGTATTGTATAATTATTAAAATCGCTAAGATTAATATAAATTACATTTCAGTCGTACCTAAGTATATTTTAAACAAATCTAATTTTAAGAAGCGTCTTCTTATTTACTTATATTACAGAGAAACGAAGAAACAATTTCATACTGATTATAGCTTTACCTGAACACAAAAGCGAAAAGTTTGTTATTAAATTAGAAAGCTATTAAAAGAAGTAGATTTATTAGTTATTTTACAAATAAAATAACATATTACTATCTGAAATACTTTATAATATAATGTAAGGATATTTTTTCCTCAAGTCATACTAACAAATTGGGAGTAGAGGTTTTTTTTTCAAGCGTTAATTACAAATATTATTAAAACACTATAGCCGAGGAGACTTTACAGCTTTTTTAGGGTTTATTCATTTATTGCTAAAAATTAATTTGCTTTTTATAATTTTAAATGACGTTGTATCAATATATTTTTTTTCTATGTAATATTTTAAGAATAATTTATTTCAATTAAAATGAAACTAGATTAAAATAAGATTATTTAAAATTTTGGATCTAAGTTGCTAATGCAATAGTTAAAACAAAACATATCATCAACATAAACATTATTCTACTTGAATTATCATTTTCATAAATATTACAGTTTTCTTAAATAAAAAACAGAGGGTAATGCTTTAGAAAAACCCGGATTTAAACTTTTATACCAATAATTTATTGAAGGTATGGCTTAGGATTTTGGCGATGGAATACGGCTTTCCGGTTCCTCCGACAGCTTCTGTACTAAATTTTATGAGTCACGATGGTCTATTGAGTAAATAACAATGAACTCACATGCCCATAATGTATATTACTGTTGCATGGCTATATTATTTTTCGTTGAGTGCAGTTTTTGATTACTCGCGTAGACCGCGATAGCCTAGAGTATCATAATAAAAAGTAGGCTATATTACTTCCTGAAAATGCAGCTTTCGACAAATGAAATAAGTTTTTGAAAGCGGTCCAATAGTTTTTGGTTTAATCCAGTACGTACAAACAAACCTTTTCTCTTTATAATATTAGTATGGATCAAAATTACATTTATATTATTAATTAAAATATAAATTGATTATTCGATACCAGTTTATAAGTAATTAGAAACAAAATATAAAATAAATGTTATTTTTTTAGCTTTTTAAAAATTATTCAGGTAATGTACTTTAATCTATCTAATCTAAGCCTTAGTATTCGTAGATCGGTTTTGATATTGATGTAGTTAATATATAAAATATGTAAATCAAATTACAAAGACCACAAAAAACAATAACAACCACAATATTCAACACACGAACTACTTACAGACTTTAGTGACGAGACAGAACTTATTAGTTCATTTGAATGTTTCTTGATTACAACATGCAATTAAAAATTGCTTAATTGATACTTTCAACTACCTTATATACTATATAGAATTTATTAATTCAGGGCTAGTTATGATTTGTTTTGAAATCTACGAATGTGTATAACGATAAATCGTAGTTTGCACACTGATAACTTTTTCAACAACACCAGAACATACCCAAAGCCAAAATAGGTTTGCATCAGTTCAGATGTTTTTTTGTGATTCGAGAATGCACAGACAGTAAAAAAAAATATGTAGATTTTAATTTTTTCTTCGTATGAAGATGTATGTTTTTATTCTTATTACTATTAGCACCAAACTTACAGTAATGTCAGTGACTCTTCTTGTATTTCAGACGAATATATGAGGCTAACTATTTACGGTTGCAAAATATAATTTAATAAAAGATGATCGAAGTATCTATTCCTTAACTGAATTTCAGTAACGAAATAAAACGGCAAAGCTAAACTCCTTCTCTCTGTCATTTCCTAAAGATGACCTCACATCAGATGTACACCTGTATGTAACAAACATTAAGAAAAATTAGATGAATCACATACATTACCAATACTATGTTGTCCATATACTTCAAAAAAGTTCTTAATAAGAATCTTAAGGCTTTTTATTACTATTAATGATTGTATTTAATCAGATTATTAATATACGTCATACGACACTGTTATTAGTTATCACAGAGGGAAACCAATACCAAAGTATTTTGAATTTTACTTTAAAAGGCATAGAAAATAGTATATATCAGTATATGCAGCTCATGCGTATTAAAATAATAATAAGTTTTATTTATATCTGTATAACATATATTTTTGAGTGTTCAAATAATTATTTATATTATGAATATAAGCAACTAAAATGTACTATGTAATGTAAACTAGAAAATATTACGCCAGCAATATCTAGTGACCGAGTCTTTTTATGTAAATTTATCATACGAGCTACTTGATTCAAAGTGTCTTCAGTCTTTAAACAGAAGAATAAGTATACCGTATTTTTAGGTACGTTTTAAAAGCCATGGTAAGCTAAATTTTGCGTAAAATGTTTCGGATACTTCCCTTGTCAACTTAATATATTAAAAAAATATTAAAATCTTCATTGATGTATTTTCGTTATATACAAACCGTTTTATATTAATAAATTATTAATATTATTAAGGATGTGGTTTTCCATAATATGGTGTTCCTTGTTTTTCAGATATAAAATTCTGATAAACATGTTTTTCCTCTCTTCCTAAAGGTAGTTAATTTTCTTCTTAATCACAAAATGTGTAATATCTGGTAAATGTTTCACGGTTAAGTTTTTTGTTTTATTTCTTCTCTTTTTAAACAAGGCGGAACTTTTTTTTTAATTAATTATTGAAATGTCTAACTTCCGTCTGTTTAAATATATAAATAAAAGCGTAGTCACGATTTACAAAAAAAAAACCTTCCATTAATTGTTTCTTGAATCTTGGCTTAAACTCGCAATCCGGTACTTAAAGTTTTATCCGATATCAAGAAAATTCAAAACAAATACGGTTCTTATTCTTTAGATAATCTGTATTATTATAATACTATGAAAATATAAGTTGTTTATTACATTCATTTTAAATGAAGATATTTAGCAAAGTTATGATATACCATCGATAAGGTATGTCTGTACATTAGTACGTATTGTTATAGATATAGAAGGCACAGACAACATTTTGCAGTTTTAGAACTAAGAGCCTCCAATATAAATTAATAATAGTATATGAATAGATTAGTGTCTAAATTTAATCTACTAAATAAATGTTATTAAGGTAACTTAATGGTTTGATTATTATTTTAAGTAATTTATAAACAAGATATATATACATTATAATATTAAACACCGTATTGCTGGCTGTGTTAGCATATTTATTGCAATTTATTTCTACAATTACCTACTACTTATAAATAATTTACAGCATCCACGGTATTCCGTTGCCATTTTCATTATATTTAATATTTTCAAAACCGTTAAACAATCATTTGTAGTAGAGTATAATAAAAATGTTTCAGTTGTAGATATAAATTTTGTTGTAAATGCTTTTGCAAATAAAAAACGTTAATTTATTCCTTTCATTATAGTTATATATATGTTAAAACAAAACTTGCATATATCAATAAAAAGACAAATATATCCAAAGTGTTATTCTTAGTTAATATTTATAATTAATATAGTAAGTTATAATCGTACTTAATTTTCGAAAAGACAAGTGAAATAAATACAAAAGATGTGAAAAATTATCTAATTCCAAGTTCAAGTTCAATCAAAGCTAAAAGAATGTGGAGAGAAAAGTATGATTGATAACAAATGATTGATCTGGTCCTAATAAATTAGGTTAATACAAAGAATCTTGTAAACGTCGATTTTACAAATTGACGTTTCTATTTTATGAAGGAAATATTAATAATAGTAGTAATTTGTGGATTAATTTATATGTTAGAATATATTTCATTGTCATTTGGGTATCAGGTATAACATGCAAATATTTAAATATTTTGTAGATAAGGCAAAAGTGATGCCACAAAATAAACTCACATCCTTAGTTTGCTGTAAATGTGCATCTTTAAATATAGTAGAAAAATATTATTACTTATTATATATTTTAATTGTCAATTTCTTTATTATCTTACACGCTCTTTTACCCTACTTCATTGAGAAGTAGTAGGGTAGAAGAGATATCAGATATTGAGATATTCCATCCTCATCAATCAGTTTCAGTTTTCTTATAACAATCCACATTTTTGTTCCATTATCCACTCTTGAAACTTTAGGTTATAATAACAGTTTAAATATAATTAAATAAACCGTAAGAGTAATAAAATATCTATTATATAAAATAATACAAATATAATAAGAAAAATAAATAAAATAAATTAACATTCCGTTTTCACGCGTACCAGTAACCAGGTAACATGTAACACAACGAACAAAAATTAAATAAATCATTTTAAAATTTTAGAGATTTGTTTGAGAAAGCAATGCAACTGGAGCGGGGTACTAAAGAAAACGCTGTGATATATTTAAATATTATTACAGTTATAATGATAATACTGAACTATCTGCTAACTATTTAACATTTAAATTATAAAAAATGATTACTGATAATGTATTTTAAATTGTCTTAATATTAAATATCGGTTATTATAGAAAGTTGGCAACCAAACTAAAATTTTCTTCGGCGCTTGAATTTTAAATTATATTTGGCAACTCGCCTTCTCAAACAATTAATGGTAAGAATTTACTTCTATATTTGTTTAAAATTTAATGAAAATATTTCTTAGATGCTATTTTAGTTTATGAAAAATATATATACATATATACATATGTTTTTTTATTAAATATATATATAAATAACATGTCTTAAGAAATACAGTAAACACTTTCTTATCTCACTTGATCTAGTAGCTTCAGTTTGTAATTTCAACTCAATATAAGGCTACATTTTTTATGATTTAATTACAAATGTATAATTTTCAGATTTTTTCTTGAATTTATATTATAAAATGATATTGCATATGACATTTCCTAGTTCTATTTTAATGAGAAGTTCTCTATTTGTTAACTTTGATGTAGTTTCCGTTTCAACTTGATATCTCCATGCATTCCTGAAATTAAGGATCTTGACAGACAGACGACGAATGAACCAACGGATGAATGGACGGACAGAAAACTGTATTAAAAAATATTCACCTTCTAAAGTGTTTATATTTTATTTTAAGTCGACGATCCAGGTGCTTCAAAGAACTTCTATTCACATTTACATATATACGACATGGGACTCCTTGGGATATATTTGAATACAGATCTAGTTCATCACCATAGGGTTCAAGGTGGTCAATGTTATTTGATACAAAGACTTCGCAACTAAAACAATTTGTAATTGTAAAGTTACTATTTTCATTTTCAAGATTTTTATACGGACATTATTCTATTTTATTTGTTTTACTTATAAATAAACACATAAACATCCTTGAGAAAAAACGATCTGCAGACTTAATAACGGTAGGATAAAAAGTAGCTAATAAAATTCAAACCCCATCCATCTTGCGACACCTCGCTGTTGATACAATAATCGTAGTTGCAATTTCTAATTAAACTATCACTACTTATTCCAACTAGAGAAAACTGGGAGTTCTCAGTTTGTCTACACTCTACTACTATATACTATCTAACCAACTTCTAATGTGTTTACTTTAAAAGTTTGTATTGCACCTGAGTTTACTTAGCTATTTGTTGTAATGACACATGTTCTTAAATTTTAAATAACTGTAGTGCAGATAATTTAATTGTATTTGAAATGTTTTAGGATCTACTAAATATATTAGTCCAGTATTAATGCAAAATTATAAATTATTAATAAATCATTACTATTATAACAGTGAACATTAATTTTTAAGCAAAAATAAATAGTCCGCAGATAATTTATTTATGTTAATTTTGTTTATTAATATTGTTTGAACAGATATATAATTAATTTGTTGCCTTTATAAAACAAGCAACTAACGGACGATCTAAGTAAAAATTATAAATAAATTTGACAATAATTTAGTACTGTAATGGTTAATGCATTTAAAAATTCAAAAGTCTTCTAGTTCCATAAGAAAATGTATGTATTATATTGTATTTTGATTATTGTATTTTATGAGTTACCGTTACGACAGACGGCAAAAGTTTTCTGTAGAAATTGTAGCAATAACACGATACTTGGTCTGGGGGAAGGAAAGTATTATGTTAATATTGATACAATAACAATAAATTAATGCAGTCTCGAGTTTATTTTACTGTGATATTAAATAATAGTAGTAGTATTCTCTATTAAATAAAAATATTATTTTTACATAAAAACTTAATTAATTTCTTTTTACACATTCGTAGTATTATTTCTATATAAAGTACAAAAATCCTTTCAATCAAATTTCACGAATACATTACTCAGAGTTCACAATTATTTAGATAATTTTACATTACATTTCATCAATGTAAAAAGAAATTATTGTGACTAGCACAATTGTAAATAAATACATCCTCATATTTTGATTATTAAAATAATTCGTTTATAATAATTCAGTGAAAAAAGTCGTTAAATATTAATAAAGACAACTTACTATTTTGTGTCAAATGCAATAAATACTGTAATTTCATTCTTTTTACATTTTCATACTTAGTAGTAAGTTGTAGTATATTTTTCATTAATAACAAACGAATCAAAAATAAAATTATCGTCTCCATATAGCAGTACACTCGGATTAAAATAGAAATAACTCATAAATATCATTATTTAATCGACTGCACTGAAACCAAACAAATTTACTAGATACTTATCAACAACAACGTTATATTAAATAGAAAATAATTTATTAAATAAAGTTGATTCGTTGTTTTGATTTATGTTAGGGATATTTTGTTTTAAGCAAAGTTTAATCTTACTATTTGTATATATCTATTAGTGGCAATGGTCTTTACACAATTTTTTGTGGAAAATTATTATTAAAATCGCAAATAATTAAAATATCTAAAAACATTTTATTATATTATAATAAAATATTATTATATTTAAAGTAATAGTAATTTAAATAAATTTCTGGTTTAAATATGTAATATGAGGTATTTTTTATCTATTAAAGTTTATAGTTATAGAAATTTCGTATAATCGAAGATATCATATCAATTTCATACATGTACGAATACGTAACGTGCTTCCAAAGTTCTTACAGTTAATTGTGACCCGTTCGTATCCATTCAAAACTTTGAATGGCAATTTAACTAAATTGCCATTTAGCAAAACGTAACTTCGTAAACATGGCTGACGAAACTTGAATGATATAGTAAACTAGCACTTGCGCGCGTCTTTGTGCAAGTAGAATTTTTAAAGGTGATCGTTTTTTGGTAACGTTCTTTTTGAACTTTGGAGTAACCCATATAGGAATACTTTGCTCATAAATTTAGTTTGAAGAGAGAATAAGCCGAATAATAATAATATCGGTAAAGTCGTTTTTGAGTAATAACAGGACAAACCGATAAAAAATAATTACCTCAATTTTTCTTAATTAGAAATTAATGCTTGCCTAATTCTTACTATTTTATAACCTTGTATCTTATCTGGTAAATAAAACGCTTTAATTGCCACCTATTATAGTTTTTTTAGTTTTAAGCAGGATAAAGGAAAGTTTAAAAACCTAACATTAATTAACCTTATTACTCGACGCTTTCTGTGCCTCGTCTTGCAATAGTTTCAGGTCTTGTATATAGGTAGTAGTTTAATCTGGGTATAAAGGAATAAAGGAAGGTTGTGACGAAATTCGTCTAAACTCAAGAATGGACAGTTGTCATTTTTAAACTTTACTCTCAACGTCAGACTAGCAGAACAGGCGAAGTAACTAAAATTTCGCGTTTAAAAGTATGTGAATTTTAGAAATATATTAGAATAAAATATTTTAATAATAATAATATTTTATTATGTAACATTCTTATCAGTTTCGTAATAAATAACTTATATATTACATTTCATATACCTTTATAACCGATTTAAAATATATAAATAATTGTTGAGCTAACTTTATCGAAAACAACTTTAATAATATGTTCATTAGGGTCCTTGTTAGGATTTATTTTAAGCTTTTAATTCGTAGATATCAATAACTAATACTCTTTAAAATTAAGGTAAAAAGGATAGGATAGATTAGGATAAATCTCAAAGGTCTCTGATCTCATCTTATCTCAGTGTGTCCATTAAAAGGCTCCAGAGCTTTTAAGGTTTTCTATTTATTCGGGTATAATCTTTTAAAACTTTTTTTATTTATTTTAGATTTTTTTTAGCTTCTGAATAAATTTGTTTTTTTTTTTTAATTTGTTTAAATAAATGTTAAGATAAATAATAAAAATATATATATTATCACAGACAATCTTTAAATGTCTTTTGAAAACCTTTTACTGATTATTTGTTAAACATGTAATTAAATTATCGTAATTTTGACTTATAAAATATTTTTCATAATGTTAAAATTGTGTGTTTTTTGTTTCATTGTTTGTTGACTTAACAATATTTTTAGTGAAATGGTGTTGTTAGTAATGTGAAGTGGAATATCGAAATAATATGTCCTATAAAAAGTTTAGCACATATTTTTTATGAATCCTGTTAGTAAACGAAAGAATATCTAAAATGACTCTTTTAATAGTTACATTTATTACTTTCTCCGACATAGAAACGAGTACAGACGAAGATCATAAAAAGAAATCACCCATCAGGCTCTGACATAGTAACTGAAGTATTTATATTGTCTCTTTACAAGTGATAATAACCATTCCTCGTACTAACATAATAACAATAGTATGATTTGTCATATAAAATTAATTGTATAATTATTCAAAGTTAAGTTACTACTGGATCACTAATGGATTTATTTTATAACTTTAGTCATAAATATTTAAATGCAATTAAAATGTGGAAAAATAATATACTACCTACAAAAAATTTTATATTTTAAAAGTAAATCATAGATATATATATGTAAAGAATAGATGACATTCCAGTATAAAAAATGAGAATTAATTAATTTTTAATAATCTGTTTTTAGAAAACAATATATAAATAGTAATTTCATAAATTATTACAACATCAGAATTTTAGTTTACCGTGTAATATGTATGAGACCTGGTAGAGCCCATTTGTTTTTTTCACTGTGAGAGGATAGTACGGTATTCATAACATAAAGAGAAAATATGAGTGTCTTTATATTCAGTTACGACCACCAGTCACTATAGTTACAGTCATTATGCGGCGTTATATAATATAATATTTGCTACAAGGCAACATGTATAAAACAAAGGATATTTTTTTGTTTTGAACTAGCAGATATTCGAGATTTCCTTCTAACTTAATAAATTGTCTGAATAGCAAAATAGCACGCTACTGACGACCTTTTTTATATACTAACATCATCTGGTACACTAAAGTACGACAACATTCGTAAAGGAATCATTTTATTGTATCCCCGTTATAATGTCACTAAGACAACTCCATAATCATTTCATTATTATAATTATTAATTTTGCTTTCAGTCCAACACTTATTATTAATTATTTGAATTCATTTTAACTCATAAATAGAACAGAATGTACTATAAATGTGACGTAATTTCCGTGCCTCAAGTTACATCGTCAATGCTTCCTGTTCATTGCCAATTTCTGATGACGACTAGTATATTTCTCCATAGCTTCTGGCAATCAGCCAATTTATATTTTCCGGTTTTATATATATATTGACGGCTTACACATCCGGATCTCTCACTCACGTATAAATGCAGTAAAAATAAACAGATATGCTGTCCTTTGAGGCAGTATTTTCTTTGTCAGATGTTATTACACATTTATGTTTAAATACCGAAGTTTACTTTGAGCGTTAGAAAGTTGGAAAGTTTAAAATATTGTATATATTGGAATTTTAGACCTCAAAATGACACACCATTAATTATTGCTAATCAAAAAATCACAGCTACAACATCTGTTTATAGTATGCTGTTTGAATCGAAAAATTGAATTTCATATTACGTATATGTTTCCTAGAAAAGAAATAAAACAACATAAATAACATAATATTTAAATGTGTTAACTACTATACATAATACATTAATATTAAGTTATTTTTATCTTTTTTCTTTTTCTCAAATTGTCTTTTTTAAAAAGATGTAAAGCCATTATATTTCTGTTCAAAATAAATTAACAAACAAAAATAAATTATTTATTTTATTGACAAAATATACCTCGTTTGTTAAATACTGATCACTATTACGAGTATACTAATAAAACTTTATAAAATTATATATTCTTATCATTCTTAAATTAGTAAGTAGATCCTAAAATGCCTGCACTACAATTATTTAAAATTCAAGAGCATGTATCATTTCCTTCAACAAATGTCAAGTAAGCGCAGGTGCAGCACAAACTTACAATGTATTCACCACTAAGACTTCCCAGTTTGCTCTAGTTGTAATAAGTACTGACAGTTTAATAGTAAATTACAACTATGATTTTTGTACCACCAGCAAGGTATCTTGTGATGAATGAATGGAGTTTGAATTTTATTATAAAATAATAAAAATATGGAATACCTTTTACACCTTATATTAATTTTCCTAGCGCTTTTATTGATTAAATAATGATTGATTGTTGGATAAATTAAGTAAATTCAATAAAGTCGAACTTTAATGTATAAGTTACATCAATGAGCTTGTAATATTGTAATATAAAATCGAAATGACTTTCATATTATCAAACCTTTTCTTTTTGTAACATTACTACAAATAATATTCTCTTATTGTAGGTATAATGAAACTAACGTTTGTGACTAAATAGCACTTGGCCAAATAAATCCCTAAAAGGTTATCGTGATATGATGATTATTTAAAACTTAAAAAAAACTACAAAGTACTAGTCTTTCTTGATGTACGTTTAATATTCTTACTTATCAAATGTTGAACAGTAAAAGAAAATAAGGGCCAGTCGCTGTTATCTATCTCACTAGTTGTTAATAAAATATATAAGAGTATAAATGTATATATATTTACTCTTATAGATTTTATATACTTAAAGTCAACCCTTTTATTTACACAGAAATATAACAATTTGAACTCAGGTCACGTTGCCACTGAGGGAAACAGAAATTTTTGGAATAAATGCAAAGTAGTCATTTATTTACTTTCAATAAGAAGTACCATACAGTAGAAGTACTTATCAAAACTGATAAAATCGGCTTCTCAGTTTTTAGCAATTCTAATGTTATAGAGCTTTTAGCAGATATTGTAGTTTGTTAAAAAAAATTAAAAGTTCAGTTTTAAAGTACGAGTATTATCGCATTAACTTACAAATACAATTTAGTGACCTATGTACATTATCGATTATAAAATCATGTATTGCATAGATAATGTATATATTTAATGTTTATTGGCAAGAGAAATAACTTAAAAACAGTCTGAATTATTATATTCTTAAGTCTCTACTTAATATTTTATTACATGTTTCTTTTATCTGGTTGATGTCGGGATAAATATAAAATTTGAAAGCCCAGAAATATATTAAAAAATATTAATTTCTTCTTGTTTATTAGATACGATCCAATTACGATAAAGTTTCATCTTAATTATAATTTAATTATAATTCCTAGTATTAATGTCACCGTGGGACATATGGAATAATATTTATGTTGCAACTAAAACCTTGGCTATTTTTAAAGCTTTAACTTGAAGTACGTCATCAGAGCTTCCATATACCGAGTCCGTATTTTGGACCACAGAGAATAAAATTATGTACTTATATAAATTTGAATGTAATTTTGTTAATATGATAAAAAACATAAATAAAAAACTTAAAAAATTATAAAAATCATCTCAAGGGTCAAATTTATTGTGCGTGTGTGGGTCTGAATTTATGATAATAAAATAGGCAATATATGTAAAAAACTATTAAATTCATCATAATCATATTAATATTATAAAAGTCCTACATAATATTAACATATGTTGGATAAAGCTTATTGCTTATAGTCGTTTGGTGAAAAATATTAGCATAGTTTCCAGTTATAATATCTAGTACTTTAATCATTTTGATGATTAAGCCTCATATAAATAATATATAATATAAAGTATATTCTATTTAACAAGTTTCAAACAATGCAAACAATCACAGCAATTGATATTGTCTTTATGGACAAATAAAATAATTGTCTCAATTATTCCTTTACAGAGTTACTGATTTAGACTTCATTGTTAGTAGGGATTCTATATATATTTTAAGGTCTCTCTTAAAAACTATATAAATTTTATTCTTAATTTAAAGAAAATGTTAATTATGACTATTTCAAAAAAAGAACAGCCATTTCCATTCCACTCCATTCCATAAAATTTAACAAGTTCTATAGAAATGGTATGCAACTTAGTTGTAGAAGAATAAAGTTAGTAATTAATGTCAAAAATTATAAATCGTCATCATTAATACCCAACAATTTTTATTTTTCGTAACGAGTACGATGCTGGCAATAAAGCAACTAGATATAGGTTTTGTACGTACAAAAAACCTCAGTGTTATAGTCAGATTGGTCACGTAACTTATTTAAGTTTTGTTCGTTGTTTAATAATATGGAACCACTGGTACGTGCCACAGCAAAGTGTAACATGTTATATTTAAATATTTTATATTATGTTTTTATTATATTATATGCAATATATCTTGTTAAATATAAATGTTTTTAGTTAGTCTCGCTTGTTTCTTAATTGTTTATTAATTTGATTTACAATTAACTCACCCGAGTTTCGAATACTTTTGCATAGTAATGTTATAAAGAGAAATTAGTTATGTAGCGAAAAATATTTTAACAATATTATAATAGAAGAGGGCGGTCGATAGACATGGATGTAGTGTTTAAAGAAAGATATGGCGAAGATGGTATATCTCCACTGAGATATCGTATGATAATTGATATGATAATGATAGAGCGTAAAATACTCGTAATTGTAAGAAAGTGCAAATTGAAACTTTTAATTAGTACTAATAATATTCTACTTTATTTTAAGAGTACATATTACGAATTTTATTTTATTTGAATTAATTTAATTTATTGTCAACTAAAGTATTACACAGACTGCTAATCTGTTTGTGACAGCAGTCTCGTCTATCTACAAAATATTTAAATCTGCGCATATTATGACAAAACAATCTAGTGTTTTTTTAAATGTTATAAATTGACATCTATAGACATTCGTTCATGCCTTTCATCGTAAATCTTAAATCAATATTGCCATGATTTTTATTATGATGGTGAATCGAATCGAAAGCAAGAATCAAGTGTTAAATCTGACCCGAAAGAATTACTGCATTACACATGAAAACAAAAGATAAAAACGGTTCGCTAGATATACATTTCTTTTTATCTATAAATATTATCAATCCATCCTTTTCATTACATCCAACCAGATAGAAATTTATTATTACGAAAATTGCAAGCATTGTTCATTTTTCTTTCATAAAGAAATAGGATAATCAATTTTGTAAATTCTACGTTTACAAGATTCTCGGATTAACCTAATTTATTAAGATCAATCAATTTGTTATCTGTCCACATTCTTTTGTCTTAGATTGCGTTTCGAATATTTAATTATATTTTTCCTCGTCTTCTGTAAATTGTCTTGTCTTTCTGAAGATTAAATACTTTTATAATATTAATGATACAAAAGGGCATACTATGGATTGTGTTCGAATATTGACATTTGTAGGAAGTAGTGATTTGGTTTTTGATGCTCTCTATTGATTTATGTTTTGTTTTAAACTCATTTTAATATGTATAAATATTATGAGAGAAAATAATTTTTTTTTATTTACAACTATTATTTATTATCAGTAGTATAATATATAATATCTACACCATCTGTTTCCAAATTCGTAGTCAGACGTACAATAAATCTACGTTTTTTATTTGCAAAAGAGTGCAACAAAAAATATTTTTACAACCGAAAGTTATTATTATACTATAAAACAAATGGTTGAATAACGGTTTTAAAATTAGGAAAAAAAAAATATATGGAATAATAAAAAAGATAATAAATAAGAAAAAAAACAAATAACATTTTATGGAATATCCTCAACGCTATCAATCACACGCAAACAAAAAAACTACGTTATTTAATAAAATATGTCTTGTTTATGAAATTAATTTACATTTTAATCCTAAGCTAAGAATCGTTATTTAATGGTTATTACGCTATATAAACAATATATAACATATTGTCGTAGTATTATTAAAATACAGATGTTATAATACAATAAGTAATAATGTATAAGGAAAATTTTCGATAAAAGATAGGAAATTAAAGTCACAATTCGAGAAACTTGTTTCAGGTTTTTTTTGTAAATGACGACTACTCTTTTATTTATATATTTCAGCAGAGGGAAGTTAGGAAATAAAATAATAATCGTGTTGTGTTGTTGTTGAACAACGTTAAGATAAACAAAAGTTTGAAGTTTGTCCTATATTTATATCTACTATATTTCTAATATTGGATTTGATTTTGTTTTAATTTGTGAATATTAATTGCATGTTCGTGCGTTCGTTCCGTTTATTTATAATATTTTATCATTAATTAGGTTATCAAATAATGTCAAATTGGGTAAAACATAAATTAATGAAAACATTTAATTATTTTATCCTAACTGAATATAAATATTATTTCATGTTAACAATTAAATATAAATACCCAATATGCTTTTAATTATATTTATTTTTTTAAACTTTAACATCCTTTTCCATGAATCCTTTTAGTTTTGACGTTTCAATCTGGTTGAAACGTCAAAACTAAAAGGATTCATGAAAGTAACAAAAAGAAGGAAAGTGATCTAGAGTTAATTATTTTGTAACCAAAATATTACCTTCATGGACATTGCAAGTTTCGTTTTATTATCAGTCTTGAATAATTACTACCAACTCTCAGTACCTAATTTTAACATGTCAGTTCGAAACTTGACAACAGCAATCAAGTTTTCCAACTAATACAATATACTGCAATGCAATGATGATCTCTCTCGTCTTACTTGTTGTTTGAGCACTTGAGTTAAGTACAAATAAAAGCTTCTAAAATTATTTCATTATATAACAATAAGATCAGAATCAATAAATTTAAGTTTAATGGTTCACCATAAGCGTTTTGAGGTTACATACGATTTAGTTTTTGTTGCTTCATTGAAATATTATTATGATGTGACTTAGAGAATATTTAATTGATGTGATAAACATATTACAAGGAATTGATTTATTCAATGTTTAGTTGATAAATTAATAAAATTGAAAAACCCATAATAAAGTTCTTGTAAACATCTTATGTGAATAGCACCAACAAACACGGAGTGAATTACCAAAGTTTCTGTAATTAAAAATACAGCTATATGTCCTTTCTTATATTATTTTGTATAAACCTAACCTAATCTCATCTAAAAGCTAGCATTATTTATTAGCTTTTGACATTAGGTTAAAAGTTATTACTTTCCAATTTTTATTTGGAAATAATAAATGAGTTATGGAAACAAATGAATCGGTAATGTGAATAATTAAAAGCATTATAAATTATTGACTTTAATTATTTAAACAGCAAACAAATACTGCACGTAACTGAAAGTAGATTTATTTAAAAATGCATGTAAATATGGTTTATTAAAAACCTGAAACGTTAATCTTGCACATATTATATTAAATGTAATATTTATATTACATATATTTGTAATTTTTCATAATTGTTATTCTGATATAAGTTTTAGTGAACCATAAAAGTTTCTGAGCTTCACAGTCTTGTTGCTTCATTTCAATATTATTATGCCATAACTTAGATAATATTAAAAATATATTTACTAGTTTTGAGCTAAACAGTTAAAGGAATTGATATATTTCAATTTAGTATTTAGTCAAGAAATTGAAAACCCGTAAATATTTTCATTCAATAGCTTATTAAGCGAAAAACACCAACAACCAAGGAGTGAATTACTAAAGTTATGTTAATCGAAATACCAAAGTTTTCTCATAACTCTATATAATAACTTGTGACTCGACAGATTTGCGTTATCGGTTTACAGTAGAGTGATCTCAAAACATTGATACTTCGAATTGAAGTAAATATCTCGGCTTCAATCTTCCTCTGTTTTGATTCAGATTTATTGTTATTGTAGTTATTATATTTTTAGTGTGTGTCTTCATATGTTTTTTGTTACTATAGTTACTTTTCATAAATCGATGTAAATCGGGAATTGTTGTATTTTTTTATTGTAAATTAATGCTAAAAGCTAGTATATTTAGTATTAGCTCGTTTTTAAAGTTGTTATATTTGCCAACGGTAATAATATATATATATATTTTAAATACTTGAATCGTAAATGTAAATAATTAAAAGCATGATAAATGATTGACTTTATTTATTTAAATACCAAACAGAACATTACTGTACGTAGCTGAAAGTGGATTCATTTAATATATTTGAGAATTAGAAATATGGTTTCATGAAAACCTCAAAGAATAAGAAAGAATAACTTTCACACAAGTCTTATTAGTTAATAAAAGCAATAAAAAAAACTAAACATTATTGACCTCACTAGAATTATACTACTTATTTTTGTTTCAGACGTGATTATATTTTTTTAATAAAAATAATGAATGAATCCTGGATCGACTCCATTATAGAGTTAAAAGGGTTTAATTTGTTGCGGGAGACCAATTTCACACTCGCCAATTTGTCAGTTTCAAGAGAATTCGGTAAGAAGATAATAAAACCATTTCTTTAATAAAACCCTTCTCCAATCGCGTGTAAATTAAACATTCTGGTTTAGGAATAATAAACTTTATTTGAAAGAATATATAATATTACACTTAGTGTAAAATATTCTTATTTGAATAAAACAAGTAATATAATAAAACCCTTAATAAGTCATGAAAGAAGTATTTTAATACAATGTTATGTATTACATATTTATTTCACAGAAGAATATGTATACATATATAATTAAAATATTTTGTTGGTCCTTATAAAATCACAAGCATTAAACGTTTACTATATATTATAAAAAATAAAAAATATTATAGAAAAAAAATACAATAGTTTTTTACAACTTATTATTTCTAACTTTCTCCAAGGGAGTTATTAGTTCAACAAAACATAAATAATTAAACAGAATTTCGCATTTTACGAGTATTTAAAACCCCCCGAGACAGCTCCTAATTATTTGTAATGTTTTTGACACTAAAGTAAACAAATATTACACGATAATTTAGTTTATTGTTGGTAGATATTCTTTACGCGTATCTTTTATATTTCTTATAATTTGTACACAAAACATCAAGGTTTGACCTTTTCATAAAATACATAACAATTTAATAATTAAGTAAATGAAAAAGTTTAAGAAGTGACTGAAATAATTATTCATTTCTTAATGTTTTTGTGTTACAAGAAATTTAATATAAGGTAATATAAAAAAAAATGTATATAAATAAAATGTATACATTTATTTACTATAGAAACTAAAATAATGAGAATATGAATTTCATAATTTCATAAGTTTATTATAAGAATAAAATAATAATTCTTCGATAATTAATAGTATTACATTTATATAACTCTAATTAAGCTGGAAAACGAGTAATACTTATAACATGTAGCTAACATATTATCAGATAACAACGATAGAGCACTCTACTGATTACTAAATAGAAATCGAATAACAATATTTCTAACTTTCATTTGACTTACAATATAAGATATATAAAAAAATAATATTATAATTTCAAATCCTAAATGCTGGTGTAGTTCAATGGAATAAAATTTGTTTAAAATTATTAATACGAATAGAAAAGACTCCAGGTCACAAAGGAAAATGCTTGAAACTTAACCGATAAGATCAAGATAATAATCTCAATTGATATGGTCATAGACAGAATAATGTATTACCGAAAATATTTGTATACCCTTCGAAAGTTTTAACCCTTCCTTTTGCAACACTTTTATGAGTCGAATGTTTCTCAATTACTAGTTGTATCATAGAACATAACGCAACATTATATTTGAATACATTATATAACAAACATATAATTAGCCAAATTTGGGATATAATATTGCTACGACTAATTAGGAAGCAGACGCAATAATAACTGAGTTTACCGCCGTTATACACGTGCGAGCTTCATTAACACCAATTAAGGATATTAATTTATGTATTCCGAGACTTAGTACTGGTTGTGATTACACACACACACACACACACACACATACACACACACACATACACACAAGACAACATCAATCTATAAGTCTATGCATTCAGTGTTGATTTATTACCGTCGAGATTATAGTCCTCTAGAAGCTTTAATATAACGTTCAAAGTTTAACATAAAATTCGCAGCTTTTGAAGTGTTTATAAAACAATTGAATTTGATGTATGTATTCTATACTTTGAATATCGAAACAAAAGTAATCGAAAACAATAGAAACAAAACGACATCTACAATATATCACTGCAGAATTCGATAGATGACGCTGTTTGAAAAACTTATGCACTTTCACAGCTTTCCATTTTTCATACCAGACAGTATTTAAATTATAAAATATTTACACCTACTAATAATCATTCCATTATAAAATACAAAACATTAATTCAACGATTTTTTGGTCTACTAGTTAGTGACATTGAGTGCTGCACCAAGGGTGGTATTCAATTCTCTTAGTGATCAACAGATTGTTTATCACAATCTATATGTACATATACATGAATATTAAATATGATTCAATGTGAAATTCTTCGCATGAACAATTTTAAACCTCAGCGAAATACAAAATCACTGTTCTTTGAGTCTGCAATCTAACACACTCATCCCAGACTCGTGTGTAGTCAATTGCTTTGTTCATACATAATTCAGATGCCACGAAATTTAATTATATAGTAACAATATATTTTGTTAATTTTATTATTACATTATGAAATTAGAAAACATTAAAGGAACTAAATAATAATAAAATTTTTATAGACAGTCGTTTGCTTTATACATTTGTATATTTTTAAATTTGATAATATTATTGATTACGTATGAAAGCTTTGGTACGGATTAGACCATTTCAAAGACGAAAAAGGATCTTTATTCCACAAGGAAGAAGGCATAATGGTCTGAATTCGATTCCTCTGAAAGCCACGTCAGTATGTTTGTAGTTTGTAACCACATTTGTATTTGCTATGTCAAATTCCTAACTATTCTGACCTAGTTCTCTTGTAATAGAATTTAACAACGCAATTCTAGCCTAGTGATGTCGTTATTTATGTGCATGGTATCTAAAAGATAGCGGATACACCCGATATCTATAGCAACAAAACTATGAAATTTACTTAATACTCAATTTTCACATAAAATTTATATCTATACCAATTACCAGAAAGTAAGGATGGAATTCATGTGAATTGAAAATGTTTTTTACCAATAAGACTTATTTTTTGAAGTTTTTTTTATTTTTTTTTCGTCTTTTTATGGGATAGGATTTAATCGAATTATTCTGGGCATCTTATTATCACGTGCAGCTCAAACTTTAATAAAAACCTATCAACGATAACATGTACCATTGTAACAATGCACGCGCGGGATATTTTCGTTATATTTTAGGATATTGCTTTGCTGCTGGAACAGATTCGACATTTTACGCCCTCTGGCATCCGACAAAAGATCTGTTATTTTCCTTCTCAAAATAAGGCTCAAATCCGGTATGTCTGCGTCGCAGGCCATCCTTATTTTTTCAGAGCATTCCTATTGGAAATCTTTGAATTCTTATTCTTTTTTCTCTTTTCAAGCCCAACTATGTAACTATAAGCGCCGGCTTGCCTCTGTTTAACGGTCGGTTTGAACTACAACGGGTCGGGTCGTATTGCTCCTATTCCGTAAGTATTTCTAAATCGTATAGGATCATTTCTAGCGGCCGGTGTGCTCGTTCCGTATAACGTAGACAACCAATCATGTAAAATCGCCTGACCTAAGATATTGAAACTGAGTAAATTTGGGTCCATTAGCTTTGTATATATATATATAATAAATAACTTTCATTAACTCCCTTTAAGTAGCTTAATTTATTGTTTTAAGTCAGATTCGAATAATGTGTTCTTTCTAGACGTTAATATCAAAGTTAGATAATACCATACCATAATAAATAATAATAATAAATTGATGAAACCATCAAAGTCTAACTTAAAAAATAAATTATGGCGAATTTTAAATAAATTTATGATACTTCATTTATACTCTTTAGCTCTTCTTATAAAAGCTTTCAATACAATGTAATGTTAAGATTAGAGTTATTGGCGATTGATCTTATCTTATCTCTTATTAATACAATGCCGAAATATATATAAATCAACTAAATATTGATTTCTGAACTTACCCCTTAACCTGCCTTGCACCTACACACATACACGCACATGCACCTGCACCTACACACATACACGCGTACATACATACATATACACGAAACACACAAACACATGAATGGCTAAGAGTAGAAACCAGCTTGAGATAAATAACGAGCTCTGCGAGTAATAAATTACATAAAATATATTAAGCGAGCGAGCGAGTAATAAATTACATAAAATGTATTAAAAATATTAATTAAATAAATATTTAAATACTCAAGTATAAAAGTACAATGCTAAAGTAATGCGTCATTTAATTATATGTTAAAATATTTTATAAACTATATTTATATTCGGTCTCTAAAATTCTATCATTATAAACATACAACGGAGTATATATAAAAACTATTGTTAGTCGATAGAGTGATTACGCAAGCTTAGACGTATATTACACAGAGCTCATCATATTGTTCCTGTCAGCGGCTGGCATAAACGTTCTCTGTAGTCACTCTATGTACTCAAATATTGTTTTAATGTGTTTGGATGCTTAAAATCAAATATTAAGATTTGAATTAAAGACAAGTACTACTGTTACTACAAAAAATAAAACTAAAATATTATTTTGAAAAAGGGGTAAGATGTGCTGAAATTTTAAGATATATGTTTAACAAATATACAGTATAAAAAAGAGAAAGGAGATTCAGATATCAAAAGAAAATACCTTGATTCGAGCAATGTACTCTAGTACCGGTGGGAGAAATGAGCACAGGACGCAGGTCTCATTTAGGACATGCTCTAACATTTAACTGAAGAGAACCATTAGTCGTTGGAAAGGTGTTATACTATGTACACAAAAACAAAAGTTAAAACAAAAATTATTATGGAGTATCACAGAATATCTCAGTGGTCCATAACCCATAGTGGTTTGATTCCAAACCACTATGGGTTTAAAAAACACTCGCATTGTACCATACAGTAGTATGTGCCCTAAAAAGTCATAACTTTGGATCGCTACCGAGGACCATAGCTTTGGTCTGGTAACCCAAGCCACTGCAGGTTAATATATTAACGTTTTGGTATTATATATTACAGTCGCATTATCTGTATTCCTTTGTAAGTCCCACAATCTAAATAGCTTTTGAAAAAATGGTAAATTTAATAGATTAATTCACACCAAACGAAGTGTTGTTATTATTACGAGACGGCCAAAATTAACCTACTAATAAACATTTTTCAATTAAGTGACTTTACGGTATTAAACAAATTTTAAGTTGGTCTATAAACCGAACCATCATGAAGAGTCAAGAGAGGTCATCTTGAAAATCACAAATTCTGAATGTTGTAGAAGTACATTATTGTTTTGTTCTTCAGTAATTTATCAGCATCATAATTTAACTTAAATAATAAAATATTTTGCAATAAAATAATATTATTTAAACGACACGTGTACACATAAACCAATAACCTTACCACTTTCAGAAAACTTATTGGAATCCTTACAAGCAAACTTAAAAATAACAAATTACTGTAGTATCATCCAAGAAAAATACGATGCCCTTGAGAAGGAACTAAAAGAAATCGAAAATAAGTATAAATTAACAAAATCAAGGAAAGACAAATTAGGAGTAGAAGCGAGAAATTTAATTATGCAAAGAAAAGATATGTTTACAGACCGGAAAAAACATAAACATGACATAATTAGATTGAGCAAAGAAATTAAACTACAAATACGTCAATACAGAGAAAAAACAAGAACAGATACAATAACTCACTACATAGAAACATCAGGCGGAGTAAAGAAAGCACGGTCAGAACTAAAAGAGACCTTACACTGGATTGATAGTATGAAACACCACAGAAACAAGAATAATAAAACAAATAGAATAGAAATATTAGATGTAGCAACTGAATACTACCGAGAATTATACAGCGACAATGAAACAACAAAAGAACTTATAATCTATGATAAAACTACCCGAGAAGAGATCCCATGTATATTAAGACAAGAAGTTATTAAAGCTATAAAATCACAGAAGAAAGGAAAATCACCAGGAGAGGATAACATATCCAACGAACTGCTTATAGGAGCATCTGAAGCAATAGCGGACACAATAACTGTCATATTCAACGAAATCTTGCAGACTGAGAATATACCTCATCAGTGGACTACGTCAACTATAATACTCCTGCACAAAAAAGGAAAGAAAGATGACATAGGCAACTACAGGCCTATCAGCCTTATGTCTAATATATACAAAGTGTTCTTAAAAATAGTCCTAGAACGACTTACAAAGATTCTGGACGATAACCAACCCAAGGAACAAGCGGGATTTCGAAGCGACTTCTCAACAATAGACCACATCCACACTATAAAACAGGTTATTCAAAAATGCAACGAATACAATATTACTTTTTATCTTGCTTACGTGGACTACAATAAGGCCTTTGACTCGTTAAAACATACAAAAATATGGGAGGCTTTAGTAGCACAAGGAGTGGAGGGAAAATATATACGTTTGATTGCCCAAATATATAAGAACATGAAAGCAAAAATAAAAACGGAAAGAGTCGGCGAATATTTTCCAATAAAAAGAGGAGTGAGACAAGGGGATCCCTTATCACCCAAACTTTTCTCAGCAGTCCTCGAACACGTGTTTAGGTGCCTTGATTGGGGTAATTTCGGGTTAAATGTCAATGGAGTGAAATTGAATCATTTAAGATTTGCAGACGACCTAATACTAATATCTGATAATCCAAAAAGCTTACAAGAGATGTTAAAGCAGCTTGTGTATGAAAGTAACAGAGTTGGTCTCTCAATGAACACTGCAAAGACAAAAGTGATGACAAACTTCGAGGAAATACCGATAACAGTTAACGACAATACAATAGAATATGTAGAAGAATACACTTATCTAGGACAAATAATATCTCCAACGCACTTCACAAACAAAGAAATAAACAACAGAATCAGTTTGGCATGGAAAAGATTCTGGTCTTTGAAGGAAATAATGAAAAACCCTCAAGTACCATTAAAAGCTAAAAGTAAAATGTTCAACTCATGTATATTACCCGTAATGACATATGGTTGCCAGACATGGAGCCTTAATAACTATAATATACACAAATTAAAAACCTGCCAACACAGTATGGAACGAAGTATACTAAAAATAAAACTTAAAGATAAAATAAAATTAGGAACTATAAGAAGTCAAACTAAAATCACTGATATTACATACTGTATTAAAAGACTTAAATGGAGATGGGCAGGCCATATGATTAGGAGTAACAAAGATAAATGGTCAAGGGATGTAACAGAATGGTGTCCAAGAGAAAATAGAAGAAAGAGAGGGAGACAACATCGAAGATGGGAGGACGACATAAGAAAAATCGCGGGCGTTGCTTGGCCAAGACAAGCACAGGACCGTAGTTCGTGGCAAACTCTGGGGGAGGCCTATGCTGGACAGCAAGACAATCTTCACGTACCGGTGTCAGATTTATAATATAATGTGTTTGATATTTATTTACAAACATGTAATAATATATGTAATAGGTTAAGTTACGCATTTGTGAGATTGTTAAATAAAGGCTATTATTATTATTATTATTATTAAACGACACGTATTTTAAACGGACTCGCTTTAACCAAGTTGAAAATAACAAAAACAGTGAAAAAAAGAAAGCGTCAAAGTTTTAATCCAATGATACCAAATGAATAAGTGATTGTCAAAATATTCCAAATTTCAATAATCCTAATTACCGCATGTCAAAATTTGCTTAAAATGTACTAAAACAGACTATAGATATTAATTATTATATATTTGATATTAATTATTATCTACCTTGTATATTTGAATGAAATGATTCATTTTATTTAATTTATTATAACGATGTTACATTATACCAGTGAACACCGTGTATGCACACAGTAATATGAACCTTACCTTGAGTAACCTTGAGTTTTATTATAAAAGTTCTAGTCCCCACGACACGATAGATAGATAGATAGTTGTCAACGTGCTGAGTCAAGGAGCGAGCCTCCAAAGCATCAGTTACATCACCGTCAAGCATTCTTAAACCTCTCAACAAATAATTGAAAATGAGCCTAAATACATTAAAAGATATCTTTCATTAATAAGTTAACATTTTACAAACTTATCATCCTTAAAAAGTATCTTTTAAACCCAAATTACATTTGCAACAATATTAAAGTCATCCAATATCAATATCATTACTGAAAGCAAGTCAACTGAAACCAAACAAATAACGAGAAACAGATCCAATAAAGAGAAAGTTCATTGTGACGGCCTTCCAAACTAATATAAACATGACAAAATCATTCTCTACGCATACATGCAGAATAGAAAAATGTCAATAAAAATTTATAGATTTTTAAACAATGGAGTTAATAAAATATGATGATTTATTTTTATGTATAATATTTTATTGTGAATTATGAAAAATGCAAAAAATGTTTACTTTGTGCTAAGCCAGTAATCTTTACCACCCAGCTTAAAGTTGTACAGACCAGAGAGTTAAGTTAAAAATAAAAACACAAGCGTCCACACACAGCCACGCACACATGCGCTCTCTCACTAGCGCACACACACACACACACATGCGTGCATACAGACAAATGTACACACACACATGCGCATACAGACACACACGCACGCACACACACACACACACACCCAGTTGCATGCACACGTGCACACGCAGCCATAAAAGCACACGCGCCCATTTATTCAGACATACGCATACTCACACGCACACACACAGCAAAACGCACGCACAAACACCCACTCGAGTGCACAAGCAGACGCATATGAAAGCAAAAAAGAGTAAATATTATTTATTTATTTATTTATTTAGCTTCACGCCATATCCCTTGCGGGGTAGCCAGAGACGACGGAGCGCCAAACGCTACGGTCTCTGCTTACCTCTTTCGCCTCGGCCACAGACATCAACCTTTTATACATGCCCTCCGGGGGTCCTCATGCTTTTTACGTTATCTTCCTCCAGTATCGTAGCTACTGTGTTTTCGAAGGTCACTCGAGGCCTCCCCCTGTCTCTCTTACCGCTCACTTTTCCCATATAAATCTTTTTTACCATTCTTTCATCACTCATTCGTTCGACGTGCCCAAACCACCTGAGCACGTTCTTCTTCATTCTCACCGTGACATCTTCGCTAGTACCTGCCATTCTGTGGATCTCTTCATTGCGGATTCGATCAGCTAGACTGACTCCGTATATTCTGCGAAGATATCGCATCTCCACAGCATTCATCTTTCTTACATTCTTCTTCTGTGTTACCCACGTTTGGCTGCCGTATAACAGCGTCGGTAGCAAAACTGCATTGTGTACAGCCAAACCTGCAGCTATGCTGACGTTTCGTCATCTCAACAATGCAGCCAAAGCACCGTAGATTCTGTTACCGGCAGCAATACGCCTTTCCACAGCCATTTCGTATCTGCCATCTCTGCTAAACATACTTCCCAAATATACCACTTCATTCACTTGTTCTGTTATTTTATCATTCACGTTGATCTTACATTCTGTTCTTTCTTCATTTCTTTCAAATATCAGAACCTTCGTCTTATCTACATTCAGGTTTAGACCATTAATTTCACACCCATCTTTCAGAGTGGTGACCAACTCCTGCAAATTGCATTCTGATGATGCAATGAGCACTGTATCATCTGCATATAGCAAGCAATTGACCTTAAGGTCACCTACTTTTACTCCCATATCACTGTCTTTCACGCCTTGGAGACAACTATCCAAATACAAATTGAACAACCAAGCTGACATAGCGCAACCTTGCTTAACACCCGATTGGATGTCAAACCAGGACGACATGCCAGCTCCTACTCGCACAAAGGCTGAGTGATTTCTGTAAAGAGATTTTACAGCCTGTAGCAAGGGTCCGTTCACATTGTATCGGGGCAGTATCTCCAATAACTTCTTTCTCACAACCCTGTCAAACGCCTTTTCCAAATCCACAAAAGCACAGAAAACCTTCTGGTTTAGGGCCAAATACTTTTCCGTGATCATGCGGAGGGAAAAGATCTGATCTATACACCCTCTTCCAGGTCTAAGACCTCCTTGGGCCTCCCACAACAGCATTTCAGATCTCTCTTGCATTCTTCTCGCTAATATTTTAGCATAAACTTTACCGCCCAAGCTAATTAAACTGATAGCCCTTTAGCTTGCACAGTCTATCTGTATCGGCAGTAACTTCATCTGCTCCCGCAGCCTTGCCACATTTCAGACTTCGAATCACGCTCTCTACTTCTTCCAAACTGATTTCACCATCGGCTACATCTGGACTCAGCATTATGCTGGTAGTCAAGACCGAGGCGTCCTCACGTACATACATCTCCTTATAGAATTCCGCCCACCGCTGCAAAACGTGTGCTTGCTCAGTTAAAATTTCACCGTTCTTCGAAAGCACCCCTTTCATTCTACAGGTTACCGAACAACCCCGGGAACCACTAACTTCTCGCCAGAAAAGCTTCGTGTTTTCCCGGAAATTGTTTGTCAACCTTTCATCCCTTTCTCTCTCAGAATTTTCACGAGTAAATAGAGTAAATAAAAATGTGTATATATATGTGTATATATGTAAATGTATATCATATGTCAATTAAAGGTAAGTTTTTATTTTGAAAAAAAAAATCTGAGTTATGAATTAAATACACTTGATCATTAATCGAAAGCGAAACGAAAACTTCTATTTGAGAAAAAATATCAAATATAGTTTTTATTTTATTACTTGTTTAAAGCTTAACTCAATAGTGTTTTACATACATTCATTTTCACTCTTGCATTTTCAAAGTAACTTAAAAAAATTATAACATACGAGTAATTTAGTACGTACTTCAATATAAATCAGTAAGCATTCAATAAAATATAACGAAACAAGGTTGGTTAATTTATTAATGGTACTTTATAAATAAAAATGTGTATTTTAAAACTGAAATATTAAACTTTTATGACTAAAACATAATTAAACATTCATCGAAGTCATATCTTCAACGTTATGTACCTGTGATTAATACGTTTCTTAAGTTACATTGCATGTTAATAATTAACATGTAAAATATACGATAGAAACTTTAATAATAAACAAATAACCATTTATTAGGTTTGATTTATTCAAAGCTTAATTACCTTTAGCCAAGTTATAATAGTGAGGCATGGTTGCTGAGCCTTGAATAATCTTAATATTGCAACTGAGATATAACATACTTTTTGCTTTCAATTATCATTTGAAATTTCATATCCCACACATCTTTAACTAGAACTTTTCAATGACATATTCAATTGTTTCCTTTCTTAATGAAAAAATACCTTACTTTACCGCTGATAAGGTACGTTACTTTACCACTAATAAGCGAAATAAGTTTAAGATATCTCAAGATATATTTTAAATGTTTCATTTAGCGTATTTAATTCTAAAAGATGCTATTTTCAGCATTAATTAATTATTAACGTGTGCAAGTCGGTAATGAGCGTTGTTTCCATTCTGACCCAAAAACGTCTAATTACACAAAACCTATTTATATTTATTGAAGTAAGCTAACTTTTATGTTTAGTTTATATTGTAATCTTAGTGTTATTAAAGAGTTCTGAATGTGAATGGAAAGTGCTTTAAAGTTTATTTACGGAACTGTATACAGTGTTCAATTTAGAAAATTTTTAACACGTTTTTGTCTACAGTTAGTATATGTTTAAAGATAGGGCATTATACAGAGACATAGAACAAAATAAAATTAGAATAATCGATTATTTGGTAATCTATAAATATACGAATATATAAAAATCCCCATAATTATGCCGGTACCTAACTTACAAATAATAACATGTATACAAAAATAATAAAACCCGAAATGAATAACGAAATAAAGCTTAATAACAATATTATGTACAAAAAACTTCTTTTTTCTTATTACATAAGAAGTATGATAATTTATTATTCCACGCACATTTCTGTCAAAATTGCGTTTGGTAATGTGAAGTGTCTGTCTACAAATACTATAATATAATACTATAATACTACACATACACTTTACTTTTGTATTCCATATGGATAAAATAAAATATCAAGACAATTTTGGCAACACATTTTTATTTGATCTTTTTGTACCTACTCCTATGTATTATTTGTATATCTTGAGTGTGATATTTTCTTGCTATCAATAAAACACAGGCACATAAATACATTGCACATATGTGCAATGTATTTATGTGCCATTTTCATATGAAAATGCAGTCTTTTAGCACGTTTCGAAAGGTTAGGTCCGTGGAGAAAAGCAGAATAAAGCTGCATGGAGACTCTCTTAACCTATAATTAATATTATTTTATATAGAACCACCTATTAAATTATAAATATAATGTTAGATATATTGTTCTACAGAAACATTACATACATTTGTCCCAAATAAAAAGATATTTTGTTCCAGACTGTCGTTTCTAATAAATTCTTAATAGATTTTCAAATCATATTATCATAAACTTATTTGCAGATGCAAGCAAGTAGCGGGGAAAGTTTAATGACGCGAAGTACAAAGCAATTTCAATTTATTAATAATATTAGTCCATCTAGGTTGCTGTTCCTCATGTTTCAAAGTTCTTGAATGCTACTTAGGTTTTGTGTAAAATTCTATTTGTCACATATTGTCCGAATGACTACAAAGCTTTTTTTCCTAAAGAACTGAATTGCGCCATTTATGTTTTAAGAATTGTTTATAAAAATAAACTTTTAAAAATTACTCTAATGAATGATTAATTAGAAATTTTCATTTTGTAAAAAAGGAAATATTTATGATATGATATGATAAATATGCTTTCATACAACTATTTAAATCTCTCTCAAGTTCTTTTCTCTCAAAGGTTTATACTAATAATTTTGTTAGCTAATTTTATTTTTAAGTTTAATAAAAAACTACCTAAAACTTTTATCTAAAAATCGTATGAATGATTTCCAAAACATAATTATCATCCGAAAAGATATCACACAGAAGAAACAAATCGAAAAACAGAAACGAGACGGTTGTTATGGCAAAGCGCGGTGCCTGTAAACAATACAATCTTCATGAAATATGTACGGTACATGGTTGGACTGCTCCCAATGTTGCCTCGGGGAATATTTGGGGTAAAGTTTAATTAAAGTGACATCTTGATATATGTAACATATTTTTTTTCGTTTTTAGTAGTATATATTTATACCCAATTTAAATGTAATAACAGGATACTTCTCTACAGTTAGATAACTTATATCAGTCGATGCAGAAACTACTTCTACGATATCTAAAATTCATTGGAAATACGATCCGAGCAAACGCAATCTAGTGAAAACGTGAGCTATTGTAAAAGGTAAGGCTTTTACGGCAATGCTTTCCCCACCTTTATCTCCCTCTCCCTTCTCCTTTCATCTGAAATCGTCTTGGTTGACAGACGGCACGGCGTGATATACTTTATTTCGGTATCTATTAAACACACGATGAAACTTTTAAGCGTCCCATTTCAACATTTTAATTTCAACGCTTTTCTCGATAATCAGTTTATATCATGCTTCACATAATGTGGGTATTAATCGACATAATTATTATTAAGCTAAGACAAGTGATTGCGTGATGCGTGCCCGAAAATAAGTGAGCTGAAGTGGTTGTGATGCCCATGACGGTCGGTTTACCGCACTTAGGAGTGAGATCACGAAGACTACCAAAATAGTTTTCGCCATCGCTAGCTTTGCCCCCTCTAATCCTTCTTGAAACTCGAAAAGTCGATTGTAATAATATATTATTTTTCGTTTTTAATATAAACAATGAAGAAGAAACGTTTAAAATAGTTTAAAAAAAAACATTTAAAACCTAAACTATCAATAACAATAAAACGCAATCTACCTATCACAAAAGCAAAAAATATCGACATGAATTTCGAAGCTCGTTTATTAGTATATCAGAGTATTACAAAACACTGAGACAATAACTACTGTTCGTATTGCGTTGTACCCGTATTGTTGTTGTGAAGTACCATACAGTTTTAATTAACCCTAGAGTTAATTTTTCAGTGCAGTGTAACGTTAACGTGTTTTCAATATTCTTCATCATAAAATAATGGCACTGGAAAGTGCTCGTTTATTATCTTTCCGTTTGTTATATATTGAATATTGTTTAATGCAATTCAACTTATATTTATATTTATTTCATTAATAGTAGTCACATTTAATAATAGTAACGTGTACTTATTTTGCAGTGGATTGTTCGATACTTACCAAATATATGACCATCAAGCCAGCCTTGGTTAAAACGTTCGTCTGGTACGGTTGGTCAAACATTGACCGAGTCATAGTTGACTGACGTCGGCTCTGTGATTTAGCCATTCTAAGCTGCAGCTCTAATAGTCGCTATATATATCTATGTTTTTGTCTGTTCAGGATTGAATTATATTGTGTTTCATGTACTGGTTAAATATTAATATAGATATTGTAATCGAATATGTTATATAAATAAATTTAGATAATAAGAATTAATTCTTTAAATTCTATGGACTGTAGGTACCTCTGTTTGATCGTAATGGACTAGAAGTTTTATTATCAACTATCAGACTTTACACTAAGTATACTTATTTAACTTAAATATACTTACAAGACGATTAAGCGAGGTCTAATACTTCTAAGTAGCCGTCTACAAAGTTGAGAAAGTTGCAATAATGCATATTAGATAAAAAAAAAAAAGTTACATACAACCGGACACACAAACATGATATAGATATATATATACAGTTTAACACTAAACCTACCAAATACCGGTCAAATTGACCGTTCTTAAACTTTTGTAAAACTTACACTTATTTAAACGTTATAATATCGTTATCAAACTACATGACAATTCTGTGAATATGCATATAAATTACCTGCTTTATATAATAAAATAACTTTTAACTTTAACTTTACCTTCACGCCATATCCCTTGCGGGGTAGCCAGAGACGACGGAACGCCAAACGCTACGGTCTCTGCATACCTCTTTCGCCTCGGCCACAGACATCAACCTCTTCATACATGCCCTCCGGGGGGTCCTCATGCTTTTTACGTGACCTTCCTCCAGTATCGTAGCTACTGTGTTTTCGAAGGTCACTCGAGGCCTCCCCCTGTCTCTCCTACCACTCACTTTTCCCATATAAATCTTTTTTACCATTCTTTCATCACTCATTCGTTCAACGTGCCCAAACCACCTGAGCACGTTCTTCTTCATTCTCACCGTGACATCTTCGCTAGTACCTGCCATTCTGTGGATCTCTTCATTGCGGATTCGATCAGCTAGACTGACTCCGCATATTCTGCGAAGAGATCGCATCTCCACAGCATTCATACATTACCGTTTAATTTGACGGCATGCAGTAGGAACAGGTATACAAGAATTATCGGTAGGTTTAGTGTTAATAAAATTAATAAGTCTATGTCTCAATACATATATTATATATATATATATATATATATATATATATATAAATATATTGTATCCGTTTGTCTTGATATACAATATTATCTTCAAACTAAATATAAAAGTTCAATGAGAATAATACATCTAATAAATAATATAAGTTTTCTACTCAATATGAAAACCCATATAATAGATCAGTCTAACGAAAGCCGAAGTTTGGTAATAAAAGTATTATTAAAGCCAATTACTGGAACGATGAACTCAAGAATAATAGAATTCTCACAAATAGTGACAATATAAAGTTATCTGTATTCAGTAGGACATACATTTATGGCACATTTAAATTTATATAATAACTTGATAAGTATTATTGATATACTATATATATTGACTTGAGCTTATTTTTTAAAATATTTAATAATAAATGAGTAATTACAACATAATAAAAGTATTACACAATTAAAATAAATGTTATGTTTAATTAAAATAACTTTATTTTAAGGATATAATTATCTATATGACAAGTATGTTGTAAATTTGATAATTTTTAATAAAAAAGTTAATAAACCAAAAATAAAGTTAACATTGTTGATAACTTTTATATAAGATAAGATTATAAAGATTACATTCAAAGCTTGCAATTTTTAACATGTTGTAATTAGATTTTTCGAGATATTATGACATGAGATCATTTAATAACTCGAGTGTTATTCCAATATCTAGTGTTATTACAGTTTGTATATAGGTGATATAATCACTCTACACACGTCAATTTATTATTATACTTAGCGTCTCGTCTCGCATTAACAAAATGAGAGACATTCTCATTAACTCATTAAGTTAGGTAATCTTTTAGAATACAATTTCATGCACATGTATTGTAACATTTCTTTGACAAAATACTGTAATTTTTAATATCTTATTATATCAGTATCTTATACAAATATAGTGAAAAAGATTGCTGCAAAAATAATTGTTAGTTGTAAATCCTTATTTTTTGTTTAATTAACAAGTGTGCCGAATGACCCTTTTATTATATTAGACCATTTTAGTTTATTTTTTTAGAAGTTTATTACTATCTACATTTTTATTAGTAACCTATCACAGGGTATTTGAATTTAAATAAAACAATATTACTCAATTCTTTTCGTACCAAAAAAATTTTTACTAGTTGATTGCAAAACCAAATTTGTAAAAGCTTAATCCGTTATTTAAATCATAAGTTCAAAAGGTTCACTTTAAAAATAAAGAGACAATTTGCTGTATTTTATATTCAGCATACAAAGTTATATTAACACTCAACTTAAATGTAACCACACAGTAAAAATAGAGTTTAACAATTTATGAGAGACGGTTTACATTTGTTCGTCCTACATTCATAATTGTGTAAAATCATATTTTACTAAATAAGTCCAACCATTCCTCATATTGTAGTTCCAGACATCTCACAAAATATATTCGCCTGAAAGAAATTAACATATAAAATAAGTAAATATAAAAAGAAATTTACGTTCTGAGCATATTTTACATATATTATTTGCATTTGTATAATTTACATTACTTCCATTCGTTGAATTTGCATTTTATAAATGTATTTATATTATTCAATTCTGTCATGCATCAAATTAAGAACATAATTGTCAAAAAATAAAACGAAATTTGGAAGTTTTATATAAAAAGTAGTCATTACGTTAATAATAGTAAAGAATACACTATTTTAAATATAAAAATTGGTCCAGGGGTTTCCTCTTAAAAGTACACAAAAATTTTATTCTCTATAACTCGCGAACTTTATATGTTCAAAAATTCTAATGATGCACAACAATACTAGTAGACTATTAGTTTTTTGAAGCCAACATTTAAAAGAACATCAACCTTATTTAAGGTAAAAGAATCGTATAAATTAAAACATTAAATGGTCGTAGTTTATTAATTTCTGACGGCACGCTGGTAGCGTTTGTCTGCTACATCAAACAACAAAATTAATGCAAACAATTTCGCTTTGTTTGATTAAAAATACGAGGTTTCTGGCTGCATAATAACTATTTTCATATAAAATATAATTTGAAGTTTTCTTATTTATATTACAGATTATATTTAATATAATTTTACCAATAAAATATGAAGACAAATTAATGTTTAAATTTCAGAATGTTGTAGTCGTTTCTTCTTTATTATTTTGAATACACATGTTAAAATTTTAAATATGCTTTTAATCTAAATTACATTGTTAACAATTTTGTTAAATTTTTCAGATAAAGTTTTAATTAGTGAATATAGTAAAACACATATCATATTTGATATTATACAATCCTACATGAAAACTTAAAAGCTTATTAAAGGCAATTAGAGTGTCTCAAAGGCAAAATGTAGAGATACAATGTTGCGGTCAGTAGAGTAATTTGTTTAGGGCTTAACCTATCGCAAAGCTCCCAGATGATAGACTTATGTCAATGGTGAAACGAACTGAGTAAAGAACTTATCGATCTTCCGGGATTGAGGTTTATATTATTTCATATATCTTAAGACTTAATTCTTAGAATGAATATAATGAGAAAGTGTTTTTTCTTATTTATAGTTTTTTATTATTTTTATAGATCTAATCCTTCAACTTAAACGTTTATTCTTAATATAATAGTAATATTGCAATAAAATAAAAGCAGCAAAAACAGCAAAGGTTGTTATTTATATGGCCATATAATATTCAATATTGTAGAGTGTAGCGTCAAAGCTCAGCTAAGGAGATTCTTTACCTACGCATTGAAATCCCGTAAAATACCCCATTCAGAACAAGTCGTTCTGAAAGGACTCGTGTACAGAAAGCCTTAAATTGCCCTTTCATATTCAAACATTCACGTACACTGAACGTCATGTTTATTTTCTAAGTAAGCTACGCGGGTTCGATAGCCAACTTTGTTATCTTATCTGACATTTTAGAAATAAATAATATTATATGTAAATTTATACATTGAATATTTTATTTTTTTATGTAGATATATTATTGTAATGGGCTCAAATCATTTAGTAATTTTTATTTATTTATAAAAAAATGTTGTAAAGGACGGACCTAATGCTACAAAGCAATTTCTACCAGTCAAGCCGAAAAAAACAAGAAAAAAAATACAATAATAAATAAAATATACAAATGCAAATGTGTGCTCAATATATTTATATAATATGGTATTTTAATGCAATAATAATTATATACACTAAACGGATTATTACAATGAACACATTTTTATTGGTGTGTTTTTATTAACCATCTTATCTATTACATAGTCCTAAGTTGCTGTGGTAAAATTTTTGCTACAATCATCTGAAGTTAATAATGGACCTGCAGTCCTAAAATAAAATCACTTTCAGTAAATCTCAACCCATATTGCTGACTAGTAATTGGATGAAGATGGATTATACATCTGAGCCATCAATAGAAAATTAATTTGGCTTTGTTAAATTTTAATACAATATTTTAAATGATTGCACCTGCAATGCAAATTGGTTACTTTTTAGTAACTAAAATCTGTCAACCTTTAGTGCTAAAGTTATAAAGCAAAGCGGTAAAGCTCGTAACTTTCTCGTTTACGATCTTCGTCACCCTGTATTTTATAGCCGGGATTATTCGCTACTCTGTGGACACGAGCCGTAAAGTGTATTATAAAGATATGTATGCATAAAAAGTGATATCTTTTTGCATATAAATAATGTTAACACAATAGCTTCTTATAAATAAGAATGTAAAGACAAAACGATTACACCTAATGCTATACTGTTATAATAAAATTAAATATTTAATTGACTTTTTGTGATTTTAATAATTTAATATTTAAAATTTTATTCCATATATTTTATACATGTTATGCTTATTTCAAATCGTTAAAGATGTAAATTAAAAAAATTAATACAGGCAGGACCTGAAATTAATACCTGCGACCTCTGGGAGTATCCACTATAAGGCTTACTCTAAAAACCAAACCAACTACTTACTTATACTATATTAGCCAAGCTAACATCACATACTACTTAGACCAAGTAAATACACTTCTAGTCTTGTGATAATTAAAGAATTTCCGTACGTACAGGTCATGTTATTGCGGGTAACAGCAACACATACTATAGTAAAAAGAATGGAGAAAAATACAAAATTAGTTTTTATACCCAGTAACTATGCTCCATTTTGTCTCTCGACTATAATATTGCAATATAACCACCATTAGGTGTGTGAGTGGCGCCGATAAAACTGTTTGTGTCTGTTTATAATGTAATAAACTATAAGACTTACCTTACAAACAATATATTTAGATAAGAAAACGAAATAATTTTTATATTTTTTATTCTGTTGATAATATAAATATTTTAATTTCGGATGTAATTTAAATTTACCTTAGATAATCTTAAATGCTGTAAATTGAGAATTGAGCACGGATGCGGAATTAGCAAACTTTAAGAGCTATTCTTAAAGATTTATCGAAGGAATAACAAAAGTTAGTCTTAGTTCGTGTGCTTTAGAATTTAACTTGAGTATCATAAGGTAATAAATACTCGCTTTTATATAATATAAATTAAAGATCTTTGATTATGGAGAGCTTCTATCTCGCTTAAAAGTCTCTGTGTTAAAGCAAACTGTTATTGAGAATATTTAATTAATTTAAATAATATTACAATATTTCACACTGCCTATAAATTTATTAACTTGTTATATTCAATACTATTTTTTATAAATATAGAATTAAAATATTTTTTGTACTTTTCCATAGTTGTTACGATTCCTATTGATTTTGTTTTATTTTAAACAATTTTATAAATATATAATTTTTCAAAAATAATAAACTAAAACATATCAACTGCTGTAAGTGGAGCGATTGTGTTTAGAAATAATTCTGAATATATGAAATAAAGCAATAATAAAATGTATGTCGGTCTAGCGATACATAAATATCAATCAAACAGTGAAAAATATTTACATCTAAAAGTCAATTTGAGTTTACATACTCGAAACATTACTTTCTGTAACTTCATTACTATTTGATTTTAGTATGAAGAGGACTATTTATACAGAATGTAATTTCACCGAGACGAGATCCATAATCGCATCCTACGGCTATTAAGCATCAAAATTACCATCCTCAACCTATTTACTTCATCCACAAAACAAATTCTAATCTAAGCAGGGAAGCTTAATTGTTTGCTATCAAACTCTCTCTTGAATAAATTTGAAATATCGTCTTGTCAAAAAAAACTTACCCGGTTTTGCCAAAACGTACGAAAATTGTAAAACTTTTGACAAGGAAATCGTTTTAAATTTACGTTTAGCTGAAGAGGAATTAAAATATCGAGGACTTAAAAATATCAAGACGTTGAGGATTTCAAACAACTTCGCTTATTTACATTATTTGAATAAAGTAAATACAAATTATTTTGTAAAACGCCTAGCAATTAGTAGCTTCAAACCAGGAGGGCTCGAATATCATGGGGATCGTGACACATTCTCCTCCCACCTTAATCGTGCACGTCAAATGTGCAAACCTTGTAAGTATTGACAATTTATTAAAATGTAACAAATTTTTGTCATCCTCCTTTAATCGTTCAAACCACATTTACTTTATTTTATATTCACGTCGTTTGTGTATAATGTGTTGAAGATTAATAATATCAGATGCGCTGTTTTAACAACAAGTGAGCCGATAATCTGTCGAGATTCTGATAGACTGCTAATGGTTATCGATTTCTTCAACATTTGCTATAAATATTCATTCATTGTGGTTCCATGTTTATTTACTAATGCCCTCTGATCATTTTATTAACTGTGGTGTAGATCGATTTTGTGACCGAGATTCAAACATATTACATGCTTTGTCCGCGAAGTGCTATAATTAAAAAGTTTTTTACATATTTAAAAAAATTAAGCATTCATGTTAAATACTTCAACGTTGAAATAAATAAATACATAGAAACTTAGAAAAAGCACTGTATTACCATCACACACACAAACACAAATATGGAAAGATATAATATAAGTATAACATAAATTACAAAATCCAATTAAAAAAATCCATTATCTACTGAATATCATCAAAATTGCTCAAGCTGTTATAAGTTATACCAAAATATACAAATAAAAATTGTACATACTTGGTTCAACCAATTGTATAAAGAAATGTTAGGAAGAGACTCACCCAACCTACAGACTCATATAGCAATATATATAATAAGGTGTTTGGAATATTACCGGTTATTATAAAATGGCCTGTTTGAAATTTTTAATTGAAATTATATTACCTTATCTTTTAATTATAATTTACATACATAATATATAAATTATACATATATTATAGATTTAAAATTAAAATAACAACTTGAACTACGGGAAATCATTGAAACATTCATTCCAATTTGTTTAGATTGTTATTGACTGTTTGTTTAATTTTACCCGGAAAATGTAAGCCGTATCATTACCCGGGGATAAAATACATTACGGGAACAAAAAGTTTTAAGGACCGCATTAAATTACCTGAAATAAAGGATTAAACGGCATACACAATAATATTTCATTAATTTCATTAACATTAACTCAAGTGACATAGAGGAACATATTATTAAAATATTCTTTTATTTAATTTTGGCTTTGCATTCAAATACGCATTGTATATATGAAACCTAACAGTGTTGTAATGATTCCGAAGAAAGGAATTCCAAAATATATGGAGAAAACCAATTAGAAAATCCATGAATATTCTAGTAAATTGTATATAACAAACTCAAACAAACAAAACAAAAAATAATATATAAAAAATGTCGCACTTTCATTATAAGAAACAAAACCATAATCTACAATCGAATATTTTTCTGAACATCTATATTTATTAAGAACGAATTTTATATTTATTAAACCATTTAAAACAATAGTCATTCTTATTCCGAACAATCATAAAAACTTTATTGTTATTTCAACATTTAAATTATAACATAACCATAGCGAGCTATTTAACGGCTAACGCGTTTTTCTAATGACTAACGATGGCTGCATAATGTGTTAACATTGTACCTTGATAAGGCTTTGATAAAGTGTACCTGCATATGAACTATCGCTATGGTTATCACTGATTAACGGACTGATTTCCGAATAAAAACTGTTATGCAATTGAATAATTTGTGAATTGCTATTTATTTTATATAAATTTGTGTATTTTTGTTCTTAAAATTGTAAAGGGATTTTATATAACTATATATATAAAGATTATATTAACAACTACAGTATAGGTACTTTACTTATTACAGGTAATATATGAATTCTTATGTAATATTAAAATCTTTTTTGATCGAGAACGTCTTATTCGAAAAACCACCACCACTACGCAATAATAAAAAAATAAATATTGTATTGATAATTATTATATCTTTATCTATAAATATCAATTAACTTTATAAATATTTTATGTATTTCCAGTCAGTCTTAGAAATAGTTCAAAATTTATTTCATATAATAGTTCAAATAATATGGTACATTCAGGGCGTTCCGCCCCTGGCTGGCTTCCAGCTCTATCAGTATTTCACATTACATTACTATGACAGTCTAAAACTTAATTAAATTATTTCCTTTATAGAATTTATTTCTTTGATATAGAAAAAACCTAGATGATCATTTTGTATAGAAAATTATTGTTTTATCTTAACATCACTATCATTGAAAAACCATATCATTAAAAAGTGTTATATCCTAAGGTTATTTTAAAATACTTGTAACACAAACGTATACCGTTGACAATTGTAAATATTCTAGTGTATAGAGACATTCATTCGAGTTAGTCTCTCAGTGGTCGTTACAGAATCGACGCAGACAAGTTTCCAATAGACGTCGACACTAGATTTACGAGCTTTCAAGTTTACATAATAAATTTTCGTATAAAAACATTATTATATCCGAATAAACTCATTTGCCTGATAAATATACATTGTTATATAAAGGATACGATATACATATACATATATACTTATATAGAATATATAATAAAAAGCATATAAAAATTGTCATCAATTATTTTTGACACTTCCAACTGATAAAGTTAAAATTATTTATCTATTAGGCGTACCTAGCGCTTATGTAACATCAGATTGTATTAGCATGGTTCCAAAGGATCGGTCCAGAAATAAAACCAGCGAGAAACTTCATATTCTTTTAACATATTATTAATTTACATTACTATTGTATTGACTTGAGTCACACATTATTGCCCTGAAACATCCCACTTTTCTCCTATCATATGTAATATCACCAAAGAAAACATAACAGAACGGACAATAATTAATTGTTTGAAGATTTAAGTAACCTAAGACTTTGACACCGATCTCGTAGCTTTCAGACTCCAGTTGGTTCTGGTGTCTCTGGTTGCTTCCAAACAAATATCGACCGGAATCGTACACAAATATCACACTAATTAGTCACTGCCATTAACTTGAAAGTACGATTGTTCCACTTAATCGTGTCTAGTGTTTAAGTAACTAACTTACATATTTGTTAACTATAAACAACACGTGGCTTCGAGGTGTTATTGTATAATATTGTTTAAAAATAATCATCTTATTTGGTTTTATGGTTTTTTTTTATGAATACATATTTTCCATGTTTGTAAATTTAATTGATTCTTACTCACATTATATGATATTCGTATACTTTATTGTCCAATCTAATATTATTGTTCGCCAACCATTGCAAAGTGTGTTAACAGAATACCATAAAGTATATGGCTATCGATTATATACTATACTGAGTAATAGCAATTTTGAATTATTTTAACATCTCCTTTAGAGGTGTGCCCTTATATTTACCATACTTGTATCAAAGAGTTGAAAATTTACTCTTACATCTCTCTCTTACTCTACATTATTATATATTATGCCTAATAAAAGTAACATAGGATGCACTACAAATAGTATCATGTTAAAACTAAGAAGCGATCTCATGACACGTGCAATATTACAAGCGGACTTAGTTTATACAAAGTTACCTTGTAAATAAAAATAGTGTCGATATTTTTCAACCCAAAAGAAAAAAAACACGTCCATATTCCTTTTAAAACAATCTTATTAATTAGTATTAGCACTTACGACTCTCGTTAAGTAAATAGTTTCTTAACTTGATAATACTTCCGTGTATACATGTCTCGTGACACGTAGACGCTCTTAGCGACAACCTCCAGTGTAAACCAAGTGGTTCGGAAAACTTCGAAGAAATTGGTCTCTACTCATACTGTTGAAACTAATTCTTGACTTTAGTTTTAACTACATAAAATCGAATTCTTATTGGCTTCTATAATATGGTCTTAAAACTTATATACACTTTTGTCTGGTCCAATCAACTGAATTACATTTATTAGTATTTTCTTTATAAAAAAAAATCATTCTTATATTTTTCTAATGTTACTAAGAATTACGTAATAACTTCACTAACTTTGTTTACATAATCCAGGTTACTTTATTACATGTACAAACACTGTGAACATGTTCGTATAAGTTCGTGTATCGTACAGTATATGTACTCCTAAAACTCAGTTTATTACGTATCTATCTCTATAGAGTATCGTTGTCTTGTTATCTGGGATATATGGTTAATTAATGCTCAAAGTTTCAAGTAATAACCCACTTTGGTTTATGAACAAACAAACCAAGTTACAACTAATATATTAAGATTCAAGAGAGTTAGTTAATTTCTGAATAAGAATTCTAAAAAAAACCTGTAAAACAGACATATATAAAAACTTTGTTGTTTTATAACATCAACGTGGGGGAGGGATTGACTTTTCTTTTACCTCTCTACCAAAGGAGTAAACTTGAAAAAAAGTATGTCATACATATTGGAAAGTAATTAACTGTCATTACTGAATGACTAAAGTCCTTAAGATCCCTAATCCCTAAATAGAAGTTCATTCATTACCCGTATAGAATCGGGTCGACCAGTAAACTGAATATTAAGGATGAAAACTAATGGAGCTAATTACAGTAGTTACCAAGCTTTGGTCAGGTAACCAGGATATACCCGCTTACCAGGAGTGATACACACATATATATGTGCCAGTGATAAAAAAAACCATAGTAATTAGTGTACGTGTGTTTTATTTCCTATTTGTAATATATCATAAAGCACTGCAATTAATTAGTATGTTAATAACATTTATGAGATGTCCAGGCAATAGAAGTAATTAGTATGCAGAAGAATTTTTATGTCAATTTTAGAAGAATATTTGGTCACCGTTAATAAAAGAAATGTACCAAAACTTTTATAAGATCTCATATTCTTACAGACACTAGTGATCTGCGAAAAGCTTTACATGTATTAAGTGAGTCAGTGAGTTAGTGAGTTGCTCAACAAGTTTCTTGTTCTTGTTCCTTGGAGATTCCTTATTTGTAATCCTATTGTAGGCTCATTATTACGCTTGCTCTGACCTCAATAATGTTTTTAGACTAACTTTTTTCGCAAGTAAGTCAGTCAAATTGTTTATTTACGGGTCGTCTAATCCTATAGTCTGCAGCGGAATAATAATTGCTTCACAAGGATAATAATTGCTTCAGGAGGATAGTTATTGCTTCAGGAGTATAGTATTTGCTTCAAGAGGATGTCTGTACTATGTCAATGAAATTTGTGATTTAAATTATGCAATTTTAGATAAGATAATATGATATAAAATAATTTTATTTAACCATATCCGTAAAGACTGAATACTCTGTGTATTCAAATAAGGTTTATATAATATAAATACATAATTTATGTAAGAGGAAGGTAAAAAAAAAACAAGAAACTAACAAATCTATTTATAGAATCAAATTCGTCAATACGGTATGGTATGGTACGGTATGGTGGTAGCAACCGTAAATAAAATAAAATAAAATTACGTTTCATATTGCCTACAAACATTGAACAACAAACTATAAACATGTATTTCAATTTTAAATTTAATATAAAAAACTATGAAAACGGTCAGGATTCGAACCTACGACCTAATCCCAGAGGTCGTACGAGTATATGGAACGGTATCCCAGAGGTGGCTGGTGGCAGAATGAAGTTAGAACTCCATTGTGTTGGTTTTCATTTCATTTTAATTTTATTTCATTTTCCACAATCGTAACTTAAAAAATAGTATTCAGCGTTATATTTTTGGGTTACATGTATATTGTTTTTATAAAGACGGCTATTTTCACAAGAGCTCTCAAACTAAAAAGTCCTTACCAAGCGCGTCACTACTCGTATACCGACTTTAGATTTTTAAATGTTATCACTATTTCGCCATATATTTAATAGCAATAGAAAATTATTACAACAAAAAAATGCATTCACAGATCTTTTATTTCAATACGTATTATACAATTCTATACATTTATTATAACGTTATAATTCAGGTTTTCACTCCGTTTAGTAAATACAATGTTCTTTTATTTTCGACTTTACGAGTACATCGCACGGTCGTTAAGGCAGGAACCTATTTAAATATAACTCTGTATTTGAATTTTTAACGTGAGAACATTCCTGTAGGTGAAAAATGGCAAAAGTTTCTAAAACAAACGCTAAAACTCTTACATCAGAAACCTAACAGGAACTTTATGCAGAATAATGTTTCGTTGATATTTTATTTTGTTGTAGTTTACAATACCTTGTTAATGAGAATAGTAAAATTTCTTTTCAGTTTGTTTGCGACAATAATGTTTATAATCAAATTATTATTTTTTTAATAATTATAGGTATGTTATATCTAGTCTTGCAGTTTGGTTCTCTGTTGTCGTATTAATACTCCAACGGATATATTTTCATTTTACTATGTCTGTATTTTAAACCTGTTATTATAAATGTCATTTTCTCCCGTCTACTGAGTGATTTCACTACTCGAAGAATAATAAAGATATTACTTAATATAAATATTAAAGATATCTGGGAACTGTTGTTTATGGGAAATATGTTTTATATGTTTTAAGGCTCAATGGGCTAACTTCTATTCTATTACGCTTTTTGTTGCATTATAAAGAAAAATAGTGGTCTTTATCACATAACGGACTAAAAATTAAATTTACAGTTAACCTCCAAGATACTTCTATTGAAGATTGATCTCGAATCATGTTCATCAACTTTCATTAGGGAGGAATTTCAGTAGCATTGCAAGTCCCTGAGTACTGGACTTGCTTCTAACTTAGTTAATGACTTCAAAAGATTCGGACCCTTTGTGCTACAGTGGAGTGATATATCTCTTCGTCGTGTTTCAACAGAGTGCTTCATGTGTAATGACATACATATATCTTGACTACTATATAAATACATTGATTCTGTTTGTACCTTTGATTTTTTATAAATTTTATTATAAATAATCATATTATAATGCATTCGAATTTCACTATTTTTTTTTATTTTGCTTGTCTGTTTTTCTGTTTGTCTGTCTGTGTCTTTCTGCAATTCAAGAGATATTTAATCAACCTTGATAAAAAATATATGCTAAAAATGTGATGGTTCAAATGTTAGGCCATTAAAGAGATTGGTAAAAAATATAAATACGCCAAAAAAGTCGCGTGTCTAGTTTAAGCTTAATAACCAATGTGAAGCTAGTAAAGGAGCCGCTGAGAAAAGTTCGAAATATAATAATACAAAACTATATTTATATAAGTTATAATAATTTTGATTAAATTCAATTCAGTTTGTTTCATCTCGTTTCTAATATAAATTGTCATAGAATCGGATCCCTTCATAACAATTGGCTTTCAGCTCCGACCCAAATTATACAATTACAACAAATTATATAAAACATAGTTTGTTTCTTATGATATTCTTTCTCTCAAATTGTCTCCCTCTCTATCTCTATTCTCCTCTTGATGTAGATTATTATAAGATTGATTTGAATACATTATCGCATATTAAGATGAAATTGTAAATTAATATGTAGTATGCATTTCTAGTGAAATGTCAGTTTAATTACATGCATCCGTCAAAGCACATCATAGGTGGTTCATAGAAAATCTGATGTGGACTTATTTCCTTTAAGAAAATATCGGAATCAAAGGCGGTAGAGGGAAATCTTTTTTTAATGTATTAAACTTAGTTTAGGTACGAATAGATATATAAATAAAATCGCGGTTCTAAATTATTATTATATCAATATACATTCACAAAATTCACAAAAGCCGGTGGTGAGGAATTTACGTGCAACTAAATAAATATTTGTTTTTTATAAAGGTAGATTAAAGGGTAATCCTTAGGTTATGTTTAAGCAGGAAATTAATTTTTATTGTAACTTCCTTATTATTATAATATTTGACCTTACTATTATGATATTAGTTTTATTTAATTATAGTACATAATGTATTACAAAGTTAAATAAAAAAAAAAATTATTATAAATAAATTATTATTATTATTATTATTATTATAAAGTTAGTTATTATTAAAATTTTCAACAATAATTACCACCTCTATATAAATTATTTGATGACATAAATATTTCATAAGATAAGGCCTACTTCGGAAATTAATATCATCCTTTATGCAAGAGCACAAAACCATTAAAACATTCGTCAAAAATTTTCCCTTTCAACGCCGACATTCACTGAAATATGTTTGTAAAATATACCAGAAATGCAATCGCCGCGCCATTCTTTATAACCGTAATATAGTTTCGTCTCACCGTAAAATAAATGTTTGTATGGACCCAGTCGATATAAACCCCCGGATCAAACATTTCAACATTGTTGGATATCGGTATCATAAACATTCTGTCCCCTTTATTACTCTTCTTAGCAAAGAAAAGATTTATCTTTTATCTAAATGTAAATTACGTGTTTCTGTCCATGTAAAGGGTTATTAAGATTTATTAAGTTCATAAAACCACTGTTCGAGAACACAATTATAACTTCGGATCTGACACTGGAAATTTATTTTTGGTGTACAATCTTATCAAGATGTATTGGTGTAAAATGATAAATGAGATTTATAAATTAATAAAATAGAAACATGGTTTTTAACATGGTAAAGCTTTAGTTTTCAATAGCATTAGAGTAATTTCTTTTGATGTGACATCGAAGGATTCTCTATCAAAAGATTATAAGTGGTATAGACCACTTTTACAATAATAATCCTAATTATAGACTTGTTCCTAAAATCGTTATTGGAAACTTCAAGTTTCTGTATTTTTTATAGGTATCTTAAAGTGACCTGGTCTTTGCCCTTATAAGATATAAATAGAATTTATTAATCATTTTGTGTGCAATAACGTACAAAATAAAAAATATTACAGAAACCGTTTCCAGTAACTAAAGCTATCATGAGGTTATTTTTGATTTTATTGCTGTTGAGAATGAATTTAATCCGCTTTCGTTTCACTTGAACTTTACAGTTGGTGTTGAAATAAAATTTTGACCGATATATTTAATTCAAAACATAAACGAGTAACTCTGCCAATACAACCCACTTACGAGGATTTCTTTTGAATTATTTTTTATTCTTTACATGCTTTATTGCTCTGAGAGCACCTTTTAGGTGGTATTGAATTTTTATTACAGGCGGAGTACCGAGGTATAACAAACTTAAATGTGTTTTATTTTTATTTCAGATTCTCAGATTAAATATAATACATGCCTTAAATTAACTATCAGGAATTTATATATATTCAATCTATTTAAAGGACGGATCTTAAATTGGAAATATTATATTTTATGGACAAATTTAAACTTTATTTATTTTATTTTTGCTTTGTTATTTATAATTTATAAATAATATTGAACACTTAAATATTTTTTTAATTAATATATATGTTAGGCCCAAAGACCGAAAACGCTCAGTGGACGGAAAAAACGGCCACAACGCGTTCTGGCTGCCTTCAAATGCGCAGAACGCGTTTTGGCTGCTATTAAACGCTCGCAACGCGTTCTGGTAATTGTTCTACACATATAAGTTATTTCGAGGTACTAAATATACTTATATTTCTAATCTTTTCAGTTAATTTTAAATAATTGAATCATCTACGACTACAATTAAATACAAAGGATGTATGTTTTTCGAACTTTTTATTACATCAGAACATTCATTTTATTCATTTTTTCATATGTTATATACTCTGCAATATTAATGTATATGTAGTGTGAATTTCTTCCAAGAACTAAAGAACGATAATTGATAATTAAACAAAAGATCATAAATTTAAGTTTATTCCGTACTGCACAAGAAATCAAATGCGTGAAACAAAAATCAAAATTTATTTTTTTTATAAGTGCAAAATGAATCTTATTGTACGCAGGTAGAGAGTGGCAAATAATACGACTCAAACATTAAGATCGCGTTCTGAGCGCTTGACGAATGACAAAATGCGTTCTGGCCGTTCGACAATTACCAGAATGCGTTGCGAGCGTTTAATAGCACCCAAAACGCGTTCTGCGCATTTGAAGCCGACCAGAACGCGATGTGGCCGTTTTTTCCGTCCACTGAGCATTTTCGGTCTTCGGGCCTAACATATACAAAACATTTTAAATTATTACTTGAAACATTTTCACGAATACAAATATTTTCCCGAACAGATATTTGTCCTTAATTATATGCTGGCAATTTTTTCGTGGTGTAGGCCAACTGTGGATCCCACCACATTACATAACGGGAACGCATCCCAATACACAGTACCTCAGAGGTGATGTGGACATCTGAGTATTCACTGACTGGCATTAATTTATTAGTTATTCCTAATCCTTATTGTTATAATTGTTATATAACAAATGTATTTATAATAGAGAAATCTTTTTTCTTGTTCCCAATTAATCTAAATTAAAAATATACAGGATGTATTTTAATTTATATTCTTAATAAAATAATAATTAAATAAAGTTATACCCATTCCGTGTAGTAATTTGTTATGTCAATATCAATTAATCTGAATAGAAACGGCCAGCTGGAATATGGAGCGTTCATAACACGGTGAAGGGTTTAAGCGCTGGTAACTGGCATTATTAATTATGCAGCACTCAGATCGGATCGTGATGCAAATGTGGTGCTGTGAAAATAGCTGCAATCCTGATGAAACTCAGTTTTAAGTGAATACCCTCAGGTACCAACCATTACGAGTTATTCATTTATTCATTGGGTTTTAGAACTCGTTCATTCATTTATTCATACATTCAGGCGCTATATTTTGAAACTAGATGCGACTCTTTTTGTATTTAATATCTATTAAAAATGTATGCGAATATATCTCAAAATATTAAACAGTTGGAATATTTTATTTGTATTGTCTATGATCGAAGATATTTCTAAATTCGTTTTGACATTGTCGTTTTTTATTAACTATTAAAATGAAATAAAAATATTAAACACCAAAATTGTTTATTATTTTAATTCTTAAAAAAAAAACAAACTATAAAATAATAAACCTATGACAAATGACTGTATAGAATTATAGCAATAATAATTAGGGCCTTGTTATACAATGAGAAGCAAAAAGATTAATATATATAGTTCATTTGGGAATAATGAGATGGTCTGAGTATGAATTAGCTGATAGACGTCTATTAGATCTCTAGAGAACCGACGTCTAGGGTATATAGGATATATAATAGGAATGAGCTTTGCTGAATGGAGGCTTTATGTGGACTTTAGCTTATATTGTAACAAATATTACGTAAGATCTACATATAGTGGCGATCTGGTATAGGCTTATTAGGTTGGTTTTATCATGTCTTAATATTTCAATTCTTGTGTTCTCAATCCTGAAAGACTACAGATTTTTTATTTGTTTAAACGCTCATACCACAAATTTCAACTGCGGACTTGAAAGCGTGTATTTTATTTATTACATCAGAACATTCATTTTATTCATTTTTTCATATGTTATATACTCTGCAATATTAATGTATATGTAGTGTGAATTTCTTCCAAGAACTAAAGAACGATAATTGATAATTAAACAAAAGATCATAAATTTAAGTTTATTCCGTACTGCACAAGAAATCAAATGCGTGAAACAAAAATCAAAATTTATTTTTTTTATAAGTGCAAAATGAATCTTATTGTACGCAGGTAGAGAGTGGCAAATAATACGACTCAAACATTAAGATCGCGTTCTGAGCGCTTGACGAATGACAAAATGCGTTCTGGCCGTTCGACAATTACCAGAATGCGTTGCGAGCGTTTAATTATTTATTATATATATTTAATTATTGTTTAATTATTTATTATATATATTTATTTAATTAGCTTATATTGTAACAAATATTACGTAAGATCTACATATAGTGGCGATCTGGTATAGGCTTATTAGGTTGGTTTTATCATGTCTTAATATTTCAATTCTTGTGTTCTCAATCCTGAAAGACTACAGATTTTTTATTTGTTTAAACGCTCATACCACAAATTTCAACTGCGGACTTGAAAGCGTGTATTTTATTTTTCGCTCTTTGTTTAACGATCGCATATTCAGATTTATAAAATGTATTTTTATATAAAATTCCGTAAACAATTTAACATTTCTAAAAAACAAGTGTGTCGGGGAAATGTTTTACAAGAATGTAGTATAATATATTTTTTTTACACGTACGTACAACTTTATTATATTTTGGAAGCTAGAAACCTATTTAACATAATACACAATACATAACAACATAACATAAACCCAACTTAACCAAGGTTAGACCAACACTTGCAAGATTTTGGATTCAATTTAGTTAACTAAATCAGCGTAAGCAAGTTACTTGCAAACCAACTCCGGATATATCTAAGATGTCTTATCTAAGTTCAACGATTAAAGTTATCCAGTCTAAGTTACTCCGTCATTTGGTTATGTTTAGAACATTGATGGATGTTAGGTTTAAACTGACAATCTAACTTCTAAAGTGCTCTTAACATAAGAAGAACTTATACAATCATTAAAATCAACTTTTGGCATCTTTACCAATAAAAAATATTAAACGAAGTAGGTGAAAATTGTTTAAAGAATATTATTTATTGTTGAAAATCAGAGAGCCAAACAAAAAAGTTCTCTGGTAGCTTGACATCAAAAATAAAAGCGTAACGTTAAATTATTTTGTAGCACTAAAGCTACATTCTCTTATATTCAAGCCTTAGCGTATTTGTTAACCGCTTCTGTTCTCTAATCCCCCGTCTAATATTTCAAGTGCATATTCTGTTGATATTCTACTGTATACCTTTAACATCTTATTTATTGTTTTATATATATTTCAGTTTATGTAAGCTCTTTATTCACTTCATTTGATTGGAAATTTAAATTGAACTTTCATCATTTTCATTGATTAAACATGCATTTAAATGTATGATTATTTTGGATAAAAATTATACAAAATTATTCCATTCTATCTTATTACGTAATCTTATTACATTAATTTAATTTAAATTTAAATTCATTTCTTTTGTATTTATTATTTTATACAATTTCAAAACGACTATAATATATATATGTACGTATATAGTGAAAATTGAATTATTTGTTTGTAATTCCACTTTAAGGGCTTTTCATTAAATATATACAAAAATAATATTTGATTTTCTTTTATGCAGATATATTTACTTACATAAAAGAAAAAAAAAATTGTCTGTCTGTCTGTCTGTTCGGGCTAATCTCTGAAAAGACAGTAGATTAATATAAAAAACCAAAACACAACTATTATTTCTTTTATTATTATTTTTTATGTTGGAAGAGAGCAAACGAACGAAGGTGTTCACTGCCACCAATGAACTTTTGCAACATTCGAGGAATCGCAAGAGTGTTGCGGGCCTAGGAGGTATCAGTTAATTAAATCATTGTTAATTATAATCGCTTTTCACAACCATTAAACATGGGGACGTCCTTTGTGCAGGTGAGATATTGGAGCGTGTGGTCAGCGTCCGGATACAGAGCTACAATACAATGATAGCGATTAGAATCACGATGTGATCAGAACATCACGTTGATTCGCTATCCACCTGACTTTCTTCTACATTTATGCAATCTCTGGCAGCATAAAATTTGTGAAAATTATTTTTAAAGATAACATAAATGAAAATGCTTTTTTATTTTCATTTATTAAATATATGTTTGAAACACATCCACAACAAACACATACAAAGTTTCCAAAACTCCATTACGCGAACAATTCTAGGAACTCTCATTAATCTCGACCTTTTACACCCGACCCGAGTGAATAACAGATTCTATTAAATAAACTGAAGTGTAAATTATCGAATAAACACCCGGTCATCCATAAAACTTTGCTATTAGTAGTGTTAATAAAGTTGCGAAATTTGTAAATGCGTGTGTTTTGACAATAAAATTTGTGAAATAATTTATATTTTTGATTATTGATTAATTTTTAACATTTATACAAAAACTTATTGTATTTATTCAAATAAATAATGCAATTTATTTATAAAATACAAAAAAATCGAGTTCCTAAATAAAACTTCTGATATCTTCTGAAGTTAATTAGTAGAACTAAACTGAAAACGTTTCGCACAGTTTAAAATAACAGAGCCCTTTGTACATTTAGAAGTATCTAGTCCGCTTTCACATAGTTGAGTCAAACGCGATGTGATTATTGCTATAGGCTTACGAATTCATGCTATCCTGGTACTCTTAAATTCTTTCTTTTCTTGGTATAATTCTTAAAATTGTAACTATATTATCAAAAATATATTATCAAAAATAAAATAAATAATGATGATACTAAGATTAATTAACTAAAATCATATATAAAAAACATTTAATAATAATAATTTTAACATAATTTGTTTTAGAGAAATTTAATATTAAAAGTAAATACTGTTCAGAAACTCTAAAACTCTTAACTTGAAATAAAAAAAAATCATTGCAATCCTTGTGGCAGAAATAAAAATATATACTAAAAGCTCAATATTTATTAATATTTTACTTTGCGTTCACTGATTTTAAAGCAGAACTCAAAAATAAATATCATAAAATTTTCAACATTGCAACCACGCTTCAAAAGAACTACTGCAAAAATATGCTTTTATTTAAACAAAAAATACTTAGTAAAAGGCGTTAAATCCATAAATAAATTGAACTAGGTCTCCCGGATTGGCACCGGATATAAGTATTTTAATATCACCTTTGCCATTTAATAACGATACAAACGATAAAATTAATATCTGAATTGAAACTCGCAGTTAAAAGCAGCTGTGAATAATCATAAACGATGTCTCTACGAGCAAATTCCTCTCTTATAATTTCGCTAGATATTAAAACCGTACGGTAAACTTTCAACCTTATCACATATGACACTTGGATTCAAACGCCAGTAAAGGTTTTAAAAATGTTAACCCTATATAATTAGAATAAACAATACTTAGTTCAATACCTAATTAGTATAAACAGTAACTACTCTTCAATATTGGGAACACATAAAAAATCATAATTGTTTTAAACAGATAGGACATTCTTCATAAATATTTAATTGCATACGTGCCCCGAAAGGATTTGCGTCAGATGGAAGGTCATCGCACAACCGACCCAATCCAAAAGGATGGGGCCAATCGCTAGAGCAGGCGAGATGCCAGGGCCGGGTATCATGAGCCTCACTCGCCATATGACGAAGAATTCCTCCTGCGTCCTGCAACTCCATCTCGACTCCCTACCCTCTTCCCATGATGGACGATGTTCCCCCTGAAAATAGGCATTCCTCCTTCGTTAATATGCCTCCGCGAGCGTCAGAGGGTCCAGGTGCGACAGTGGGGTCCCGATCAGAACGCAGGTCGCCTCACACGAGATGTTGCGATGTCCTCTAATTGCCATGACTCTCTGCGGTCAACAAATGAGGGCCCCGGTTCCGATAGTCAGAGCAGCGGCCCCTATTGGTGCCCCGTAAAGCGCCATGGACCTTACTATCCCGGTGTAGAAACGCCGGAAGCCCCTGATATTTGGGAGGATACAACAGAGCGCTCCGGATGCCCTAACGAGCTTCAGTGCTATGTGCCGAAAATGCTCGTCGAAGCTCCATCGATAGTCCAAGGTACTCCAAAGAATGCCCGACAGCAATGACAACTCCACCGATCACCAACCTCGACCAGGCCGGAAGTGCAGTTCGCAGCCCGTAAAAACATAAAGTCACGAATTTGTGCATTGCAACCTCCCGCCCAAACTTTCTAATACGCGCCACAACCTAAGTGATCCCAGCCGTTGCCAGAACCCTGGCGTCCCGATAGTTGTCGCCATGTTCCGTTATGAGGGTGACGTCGGCGAAACAGGATACATCGACACCCCGTTAGTTGGCACCACGCAGCACCCACTCCTATCTAATGTTCCACAGGAGAGATACGAGAACCGCACGACACCTCCTTCTGATTCCAGCCCTCGCCTATCGGGTAACAGACAGTGCGGTCGCAGAGGTAATCCCCTGCGACAATTCACCGGAAGTACCCAGGCACAGCGTGGAACCTCAGCGCCTCCAAAATGTGCTATCAGGTAAGAGTGTTAAATGCGTTGCCGATATTGAGAGATTCTCCCAACAATACCCCGCCTCGAGACACCGAGGCCTTCGCCAGAATCTTCGCCTGGCCGACTGCGTCGAGGATGGACCTACTCCTGCGGAAGCCAAATTGATGGCCGCTCAGATCTCGACCCGACTCCTCCATATATATGCTACCGTCCGAAATTTTGGAAGCATATCTGTTATTGGACAAAACGAAACAACACGAACTATAGGCAGTAAAAATTTGTAATGAATGTTATATTTGCAACTTTTTACTATTGATTACATATTTACAAGGGATCGTCGGCTCTCGTTAGTAAATTAAATACAGTACAGTACAAAGTCAAGATATGATGATGAGATGAAAATTATTCTTTGGGAAATATTAACCTTTATTATTATCTAACTGCAAAATAATAAACAAAAAATTTGCAATAAAATAATATTGTGACTATAAATTAAGTTGAAAATTATTCTATCTTTTAAGTTAGGTCAAACTGTACGTGGTGTGTAAATTTATTCAAAATCGGTTAAGTAGTTAAGGAGTCCATCGTGGACAAACAACGTGACACGTCATTTATATATATTAAGCATTCTGGAGGATTTTTTTTATCATTTAATATTTTAAATAATATGATAAATAAATCGTAAAATTATCCTTTTTTTAATATGTTACTTTATCATTTTAATAAGATGTTCATAATTAAAAATATTTGGTGGTTTTACTAATGCATATAATAAAAGTTAAACTCAAAACATTTCAATTTTAAAAGATAAATCATGAAAAATGAAAAAAATACATTTTTATAATAAATACAACAATTTTTATACAATTCGGCAGACTTCGTTCTGTCAAATAGATTTGGAATGTGGCAGTTTATATTTCGACGTTCTTACTCTGCTGACCCTCACACAGCGCCCTATCATCATGGTGACGGTTCTGTTCAGGAGAATTAAAGAAAAAGGTCAGCTCGGGTGACCTAAGTATCTTCGCTTCTACGAACTTTTGCCACCCTTTTGAGACTCGCTAAAAACCCCGACTGGGATGTCTGCCAGAGGGCTTCAAACTAAGAGGGGAACTTATGGTTCAAACCTGATTGTAAAATAATGTAAAGGGATAGTGGGAACCTAAAGGTAACAAATATTTATAAAATGGGTTCTTCAATGACAAAACATGGAGATAATTATTTATTTATTACTATTATTATTAACATAGGGTTAATAACCGATGAAATAAATCATAATGAAATAAACAGTATTTTCAGTAATCGCTTTATTGTAAATCAAGTGAATCATAATTATTAACAAAAATCTGTTTTATTTTTATTGTAGTGCTTTATGATAAACGATGTTTTTTGTTTGGTTATCTGGTGAATATTCAAACAAATCTGATGGTTTTCCAACACGGGAAAAGGCAACATACCAATTGACCATGTGAGAAACACGGGTTTTCTAGATTAATACCACAAACACCTAATGATTGCCTCTGGGACTTATTTATGGTCATAGCAAAAGCAAGCCGGACTGGAAACTGTAGTCGTTTAAAATCAAATGGTACATCAGTCGTAATCATTGGGATGCGTGGTATCGAAACGTCTTCTCCTTTACACTTTCCTTTCAGTATAGTTGCTTCTATCACGTTGTTCAGTAATTTTTTTTATCGCTAAACGTGTGCCGTTGCAAAGACGCGGTTGGTTGATATTTCTCAACATTATAACTACCGATCCAACCTTTAATTGAAGATTGTGAGGTGGAAATCCTAGTAAATCCAGCGAGTTAAAAAATTCAGGCCGATAGTTGACGACATCATCTTGGTTAGTAGCCGAATCAACTGATTCATATATCCTCAATTCGCCTGTAATTTGTTCTTGAATTTTGAAATTTAATTCACTTACATCTATGTTTTTTGCAGCCAATATAGCCCGTTCGCTCAACCAATCATGGTTTCTATAATTTTGAGCAACATCTGGATACACTTTTTGAATAAGTTCATCTTTTGATCTAGTTAACTGATAAAAACTTTGAGAAAAGTTAATGCAACCAGTCAAGGTGACTATAGGAAATTTGCCATTACCAATGTCAATGAGTTGTTTAGAAAATATGTCTCCAGATTGGTCATTTTGCAACTTGACACGCATATTCTTGCTTAAGTGTAATACCTTCACATGTTTCCACAAATTGGAGCACTTTAAACATGCATTAAGTTCATCAGCTGGCGTTGATCGTGGAATCACTGGCAATGTTTGACGAAAATCTCCTGCTAATAAAATCATGGCACCACCAAATGGGTTATGATTGCTCCGGAGATCTTGTCCTTACAAGAACCTTTTCTATCTAAAGCCTCCAAAGATTTTTTAAGTGTCATCGTGCATTCATCCCAAACAATCAATTCACATTGCTGCAAAACTTTTGCCATTGCAGAGTTCTTCGAAATGTTGCAGGTTGGAGTTTCGTTGCTTTGCATGTTTAATGGTAATTTTAGTGCTGAATGAGCTGTTCTACCACCTTCAAGCAAAGTTGCTGCGATTCCCGACGAAGCGAGTGCAAGTGCAATTTTATTTTGTGAGCGAATTGTTGCTAATATCAATGAAATCAAAAAATTTTTTCCTGTACCACCAGGCGCATCTAAGCAGTAAATCCCTCCTCTTTTATCATTTATTACTTTCATAAGTGTATCAAATACATACTTCTGTTGTTCATTCAATAGTGGAAGGATTGTTTGAATCAATTCTTTCAGAGTGTTGAGATCATACAGTTTTTCTCGGTGCAACTCTTGGTTAAAAGCATCATGCATTGGACGATTGGGCGCGGCCAGGCCTAATTGAAATAATAGTTTGTTTGACATCATCAAGCATATGTCCTCAATTGAAATCAATACTTCATTGTAAATTTCTTCGCTTATTTGTATATTTGGATTTCTCCTTCTAATCCGTATTTGATACAAAATATCATCACACATATTATCTTCGTACTTGATCCACAAATACTTTGGGTTTGATGGGAAGCATGTAGATACGATTATAGAAAACAATGTTCGTATTTGATGAGCTTGTGATGATATTACAGCATCATTGAGAGTTTGACCCCAATGAGCATAATTTTCTAGCAATCGCAAACGTTGGCAAGCTTCTCTGTATGATCCACACAAATCACCATCAACAGTGCGTACATGTTGGAATAATGTTGGGCCACGTACATTGACTAATAGCAGTCGTAAATAAAAACATTCATTATTGCTTGGATGTATTGAATAAATTCGATCAATCGCATCGGTAGAATATACATCTGGGTATCCTGGAACTGGTTTTCCTTATTTACGTCGTATAAATTTCCTTGAAGATTGATTCCAAGTATAATTATTTTGGCATTTCAGAATATAACAATGTTTGAGCAAAAACATCGTTTTGGCATGTCTCAAAAAAACTGGTTAATGTAGTATATGGTGGCTGTACAGCTCTTTGTACTGCGTTCTGTGCTGTAAAATATACTCTTTGTCTATTTTCTAAATGCACAGCTAAATAAACAACAGAAGGGTGTCTCTCATGAATAGGAAAAGAAAATATTCGCCAAACTGATTCATTACTACTAACATAGCGACCCATTTGGTATTGGGTAACTTCATCATTGGAATTCTCTGCATTAATACCAATCACAGCTATATCACTCCCTTTGGTTACATATTTGCAAATGTATTTATATTAAATTGTACTGAATGGCAAGATCCAACGTTGATGTACGCTTTGAAGGTCTTTGATAAAATGGGTGAATATGGAACAATCCAGTGATTATCTATTTCAATATCTTGTTGATATAATTTGACAATTGTTGATATTCCATTGTCTGCTGTCTATCGGCGACGATACAAAGGATAACCGTCATTACCAGTGATTGTTTCAGATATTAATGTCCGTGGATATCGCTTTGAAAATTTACCACCCACCACACACGGTGAATTTGGATTAAGAGTTCCACAGGGACCATGTATCATTTTTTTTATAACTACCTCATGCAATCGAGGATCTACTTCTACATTAGGGATTTCAGCTGATATTACTGCATCAACTTCATTTGGCCTTATCTTTTCAACTAACCAAATCAAAATGTGTGCATGTGGCAATCCCCGTTTCTGCCACTCCACAGAATACATCCAGCAGCGTGTCTCTCCATAAAAACACATAATGTTTCACAATGAAATCCATTAAAGATATCAACTTTTTTCTAAAGACTCTGGCTGTAATATCATGACGATCAATGGGTGATTGCCCAGAAAATAACTCCTGCTTGATTTCTATCCAGTGTGGATTGCATGTAAATGTGATGAACAAATCTGCTGTACCATAATGATGAACATATGACATGGCATCTTGAGCATATTCATGCATATGTCGAGGGCTTCCGATATATGTTGCTGGAAGAATAGTCATCCGACCAACATTCTGTGCATTTCCATCAGTATTAATCGCATCTCGAAGGTGGATATACTCTTCAGATCTGAGTTTTGTCTGATTCAACCTGATGAATGTTAATCTCTCCGTTTCAATTTTAACATACATGTCTACAACATACTTGTGATATAATCGCCGACATTTGAGTATGTGATTGTCTTCATTTTCACGAATCATTAGGCGGCAGGAATAATAGTTCATTGAACTGACTTTTTTGTTGGTTTCGGAACCTGAAAATAGATTTTTGTTTTCATAACATTGTAAATTAAAAAAATCATAATATAGTGACTGTTAATATATCTCCATAGCTAAACTAATATTTTTTATTACCTGTAATGGGATTTATCATCTTGTTTGAAAAATCATAGCCATCTTCACCTTGCCAAAATATAATGGGATATTGCAGTGCGTCATATGAGCGGTGTGTTTCCTTTATACGTTGTAATTGATCATTCCGACGATGTAAAATAGTATCACGGGATCCCAAATTTTCTCCAACTACAACGATAGCAACTTCATCAATAGTTGGTGCATTGAAACGTCTTGCATGTTGGCCAACAGGTGTTTTATCAGCTCTGATTACAATTTTGTGATTATCAGATGGCATCCGATCCAGTGGAGTTTTAAACAACATAATCAATTGATTGTACTAATGAAATAAAGTTTGTAATTGTGAATTTAGTGAATTGTTATGTGAACAGTGCATATCAATTTCTCGTGGTGGATTGCCCATGAAATAAATTTGCAGGAATTTGTAATTACTATCTGATACTGGTAACAGTGAACCTGCTCTATGATATATTTGGCCTTGTATCTGTAAATTTAAAAAAATGATTTTTGCCAAATAGAAATAATATTTGTTCCTAAAAAGTATATCTGTCTCCTAATTTGAATCACCAAATAATAACTGATATGCTTAGGTATGTCAATATGTAATAATTAGTTGTAACTAATATCCATCATCAAATAATTATATTGTGTTTCAAAATAATAAAAGTGTTGCTAATACTGAATCACCAAATAATATAATGACTAAGTAATATATGTGTTGGGTTTTAGGGAACTGAAGGTTAATGACACATATTTATTTAGTTAACAGGAAATTTTGTTAATTAAAATAATAATGATTAACTGCAAAATTATAATACATACCTTAAAAGTTGGCATGAAATTTTCCCGAACTATGTTTGTTGCCCCAAATGACGTCATTTGAAAGCAATTGTTATATTGTTAAATATTTGACAAAAAGTGTATGGAATCTGGTTCTATTCCTGAAACCAATGAGTACAGTGGCTCTGGTGGTGGATCCAATGGTATCAATTTCACTTTCCCATTTGCGCAACACAATCCATTTGCTTCATTTTTGTATTTCAATGCCTTACAATAAGAGCAAACCAAGTTCATAGATCCAATAGTAACACATTGGTTACTGTAGTCAATTGACAAATCGTAATTGAAAGCAGCTCGATTCAAACTTTCGCGATCATTAGTAGAATCTCTCGCTCTCGCTTCCCGCGTTCGTGATATACGAATTCTTTCGCGTTCATTTCGGTCGTCACGTTCATGTGCAGTATGATAAGATCGGTAATTAATTTAGTTTGTAGCATTTCGGGTTCTTCTACCTAAATTACTTCGTCTTATAGGAGGCATATCGTATATACTTACCTAAATTATGTCATATGAAATAATTATTAATCAATACAATACAATCAAAATTAATTATTAAATATTATAAACGCTTTTTAACGCAGTTTGTTTGACAGATGCAATGACGTGAAAACTGATGACAATTTATGTCGCATTCCGAAACTAAAACAAAAGAAAGAATATTCCAAGGCCAATCAAATCTATAGCTCTTAAATTTTTTGACTTTTCAATGTGGTCGGGTTCACGATATTATCACTTTTGCGTGAATCTGCACACACATATATTTGATTGAATTTGAACTTTGTGCAGAGACAATAAAGTGCGAATTGACTCTTCGACGTTAGCTACACACCTATATTGTTTAGACAACAATGAGTGCTTGTAATTTAATATGAACTTTATTGAACAGCAATACAGTTCAAATTGACTCTACATTTAGTTAGAAAATATTTGTATAGGAAAAAGAAAAGGGCTCTTTTAGGGTTTTCCTGGAAATTATTTGAATTTTTCTCGCCATAAAAACCATCTTTGGACTTCAAGAAACATTTAAAAAAAAGATTTGTTAAGATTGGTCCATGCGTTGTTGAGTTATGCGCTTACCAACACATTTTGCGATTCATTTTTATATTATAGAAGATTACATTCTAATAAACTATTTAAGGGGTAACGTTCAGAGTACATCTGTCATGAAAACCATAATGTTTTCTTACAGTCGAAATTAAGCAAAAATTAAAACAAAATAATTATAATTATTATTTTTCTAATTTTATCCAAGTTTATAACACTATTCGTATATTACAAAGTTTTTAGTAAATAACTTAGAACAACTAAACTTAGGGCATCTGCTCTACCTACCTCATTCGTAATTACTCAGTCCAGTCAACAGATACCGCCATCTGTTAGAATCGTTAGGAGCTAACTTAAAATTGTGACTGCAAAATAATTACCAATTAATTTGGTATAAAATAATATTGCGACTATGAATTGAGATGAAAACTATTTTATTTTTTAAGTTAGATCAAACTGCACGTGGTGTGAAATTTTATTTAAATCTGTTCAGTAGTTTAGGAGTCCATCGCGGACAAACAAGGTGACAAGTAATTTATATATTAATATATATAAGCAATTTATTAAAAACATTGTTTCATTTGATATCATCACAGGTGGTACTTATAACGTTACGTGGTATGTGGTTGAAAATTCTATTCATAATATGTTTCATATCGCTACTGTAATATGCCCCAATATTACTTTTGGAGCACCCTCGTCTACCAACTTGAATACAGATGTTTTATATTGCTCAACTTGTCTAGTTTAATATAAACAAAACAATGGATTTCATATCAATTTCCTGATATTTTTTAGAATTGCATTAGTTTACTATCAAAAGACAGTCGGAATAAGTAATTAAACAATTTTATTCTCTTGTACGATATCTACTGTTAGGTATCATTGAACATACAGATCGATTCAATGGCACACTAATTATATTGTTTTAGCAAAAACTTTGTTATCTATAACTTTTATTAAAAGAAAATTTAAGCTGATTTCATGTATAATTAATTCAAGAATTCAAAAGAAGATCTCTACACCGCCGTTGCCTTATAGATTCACTATCAAGATTCAATATACACCTACAATGTCAATCGGTCAGAAGTAGTGTATACCGTTAAGTTGATATTGCAAATGCTATTGACATTGTTAATTATTTAGAAAGTATATATAATATTATATTAATAGTAGTAAGGTAAGGTAAGTAACTTTCAATTACTATGCAAATTTAATTCGTTTTTGGTCTGGATTTAGAACGAACAAAACTGGGGCAACTATTTAAAGTTCTTGAGATTTGTTTATTGTGAAGAATACTCAAATCAAATCGAACTCGAATTAAATTTAATAACTTTATAAAATAAATAAAACGACTTTCTTGATAACATATCCACAATCTCAATAAAAAGACAGGTAATAATGTGAGTCTAATTTGATGGATACATCAAGAGTTTTTAACTTACGAGTAGGAAGGCAGAAGAATACTCGACGCGGATATGACCAAAAAATCACCCTTTTCCATTATTTTAGGAGAAAACTTAATTTCAGTCTGAACATACGTCGTTCTTTTATCAAAGATAAATTAACGCAAAATTAATTACAACTACGTTCTTACTTCAATTATGTATTATTATTAAACAAAAAAGGAGAAAGATAATTTAAAACTCAAAACACATCTCTTTCTTCATTAATCTAATACAACTCCAGGAGAAAAAAGTGCAGATAAGCAAAAATTTCATGCCGTATCTGAATAACTAATTAATCAAGCGATCGTGCGGCTAACCTTCCCCGTTATCACTGGAAACAGAACTCTTAAACAAATTTGCCTCTAGGAATCGATTTTCCCTACATTTTCACTTTTAATTTACAAATTTACAAAAACCGCGCTGCCGCGGAAAGTCGCGTAACTCATTGGATATACGTTTCCTGGATCGGGAAATAGCCAAGGAGGCAGGCATTGTCTAGGGCTGCAGCCCTGATGGGGAAAGGTGCACCTTTCCCCATCTGTCCAGCGAAGAGATTGACGTGGAGGTATTGTCAGGTCTTCGAAGGTATGTACCGGGGGTCGCTCGATATTGCCTAACTTTAGCTGCAGAGCGCGAAGGGTCTTCGTCCGGTTTCGCCAAAGTAACGGATTTGACCTGGATATGGAGGCTCAGCTGCGGAGTCGCTTTCGCGAGGCGAAATCAACTCTGCAACTGGCGATTCAGAAGGCGAAGGACCCGGTTCGGGAGGAATTCCTGGATCTTCTTGATAGGGATCCATGGGGCGCCCCTATTGCGTGGCAACGAATGAGATCCGCGCTGCGTGTGCCCGTGTCATGGAGTCCCTTCAGCAGAATAGAGGGAAGGCTGTATCTATTGCAAAAGGATGGTTGTTTTGCTGATTCCGCATACAGGCCAATAGTTTTGCTGAATGGGACGGGTAAAGTTTTTGTAATGATTCTCTCCGCCCGTCTCATCTGTCACTTCGAGAAGGTGGACCCACGTCTATAGTTCGGCTATAGAATGGGTCAATCAAGGATCGACGCCCTGAGAGCTCTGAGTGACCCGACCCAAGAGGATGTCCGCCACGGGGACGTTTACCTGGCAGTCTGGCTGGACGTTACCAACGTCTTTCTTTTTTACATATCTTATCCTAACTATTAGTAACCTTTAAAGCATAAAAGTCTGTACTATGTAAAATTATTATATAAGGAGGTACTCAGATAATACATAATTTTACGTAATATGTTAATACACCAAATATACCTATTAGGTGCTCATGACACGCTTTAGCTTGAGTGAAAAAAGAAGGCTTTAAACACCTATCTTTATATATTAGTGTTATGAATATATAATCATATAATTTCAGCTATTAATATATTTTATAGAACAAAAATCTAAACTTTATGTTTACGAATAAAAAAACGCAAATGGCTTCATAAATAATGAATACTTATTTAAATCGCAAGCAATTATCATCAGGCTACACATTAGCGGGTGTTTTATAAGGAATATTTTATATTTTTAAATCAACAATGAAAATGATTATACAAAAACTAAGAAACAAATATTTTATGTTTTGTGCAAAAGACTTTTTCAACACAGTTAGTTAATTATACGCTAGTTTAAAGTTAGTATATGTATAAAATAAATATTAAATTCCGGTTCAATTAAGTATTATAGCTGTTTCTTAATTCTCAGTTCTATCTTACTTTGTTTTATTTTATTAACAAGTAATAAGCCTAATAAATTCTGTATTATAGTAATAAAAACATATTTTTTTATGAAGTGACGAAGCCTGTAACAGATTGCTAGTAAAATGCGTTGTTTTTCAAGTTAAATTATCAAAACAGTTGAAGTTATACAATGCTATTTACCACTGAATAGCTCACGAGGAGATCATGTCATTGCCGCTGAAACTTCTTAACTTAGACGCAAAATGATAATGCAGAAATATTATGTTATTAAAAATAACCAATGTCTAATTTGTTATCATTTTTAATTTAACTTATTAAAAATTTTATATCAATCAATTAACACATGAAACTATAATATATATTACTTACTAATAATATATATATATATATATAACAATCGAATAAAGGCAGCTGACAAAATACTGTATACATGTTTTGACTAAAATTTTTTGTGTATATTCGTTTCTAGAATATCTCTTAAATAAATTATTGTGAGAAATTAATATTTCAGAATTATTTGCTGTACTTTGTCAAACAAGGAGAATTACCAAAAACGGTAATGTAATGTAGTAGATGAAGGAAGGTATTTTGTCAAATATCAATGATATAAGCCGGTTCAGAATAAATTCAAACTTTCAATTTTATAACATTATAGCATATTTTTGTTACTTATAATGTTAGAGAAATAATTGGTAATAAATAAGATGAGATAACAGCAATGAATCACCCAAAAAATATTATTTAATACAATATGCTAAATGTAAAAATATATTTTGATTCGTAATCATATTTTTGGTTGACTTGTTCGGATCTTCATGGTTGTGCTCATGCATAGACATACATATAGAGAGAAAATTAACGCTGTAAAATATATGTAATGAAGCTAAAACAGGACATTTTTAACAATTATGGCTAAATTTTAAATGCTATAAAACTATATACTCGTTTAAGGTTCAAATAGAGTTATCCTCTGATATATACAAAATAACTGGCTAATATTATTCTTACATAAAGTAAAGTTAAAACTTATGTTATACTTTTACACATACCACTTTAAATTATATAATAAGAGGCGCAAAATAACTAAGCATTTAGGCCACATGAAGTTATTACGATGAAGCAATAAAACCCAATAGTTAAAATAGTTAGCATTCACCGTAGTAGGGAACACTTAAACATAACATAATAAAGCTCTTCAACTTTACTACACAAAATGAAATAATAAATTATATAAAAGAAAAATATATTTTATTTTTATCCAAAATAGAAAAATTATGTGTTAAATCAAGGATTAATGCACTAATTTTATTTATGTATTCAGGGTTTTTACATTTCAGAGCAAAGGTAATTATAAATACTGGAAGTAGAATGATAAATTGGTGTAAAAAATATTATGAAGTGCCGTGTAATTATATCCAATTATTATCCAGTTATACATACAGCTATCAAGTATAGTATATCTATACTCTCTATGAAAATAACACTTATTGACTAGTTAATTAATATAATAGTTAATTTGACTAGAAAATATATAAAGAAAAGCCACTAACATGCCATAGGTTTTACGTCATAAGTCGTACCGAGAGAGAACCTCACAACCCTTTGAAAAGAGGCGCCTACGTGGTAATCTGATCGAAACATACAAATTTCTCAACCATCATTATGATCTACCGGATATACAAAACATCTATAGCCCTAAGAGTAACGAAAAAGTATATAGGGGTCACCAAATGAAACTAAACAGAACACCGACCAATAAACAAGCTGCATTTAACTTCTTAAGTAACAAAGTAGTTTCAAATTGGAACAAACTGTCAAAAGAAATTGGTTTGCCACTTCAATTAATGCCTTTAAGACCGACTCAACGAGTGGTTGAAATCGGAAAACCTATGAGTTTTGCAAATGAGATTACTCAATTTCTCAACACTATTGACATAGACACATCAGCTCATTCATAGCTACTCGTCTATAAATCGATAATAATAATAATAATAATTGGTAACGCCACCTTGTGGCTTTATATTATAATAGTGAATGAGTCAATTATATGTGACATCGCAATCCATTTCCTTCACTCTTCCTTAAACCATGCACACCAGCGCCAACTGCGGCGCCCGGTCATTCAAGCATTGGATACAGCACTAATCGCATCGGCAGAGGACGAAGCCCTACAACTCCGTCTTCAACTCCAGCTTACCGCCCGATCTTTAAGTATTGCACTTCAGGATCGTGAAGAGACATTGTTATAGTCTCCCGCTATTAAGTGGTAGTGCCAAATCGTGATCGCGAGTGTTAATGACGTCTATAGAACTAGCCTGCGTGTTTGAACTTTAACCGTCACGCGCCGTCGACCTTCCTGGATTATCTGGCTGGAGCTGCCCTGGATTCTGAGGTTGGTGCACGCATGGTTCCTATTTACTCCTATTACCCTTGCGAGTCACACATTTCTACAATTTACTGCTCCCCGGTGAGCGTGTCGAAGGTTACTAGAATTGTGTTTTGGCGCCACCATTTGTGGTCCTCATCGAGACGGATGGTCATCATTTGTGGCCTATTCCAACTATATTTCAACCCGCCCTTATTAGGACACCCACAGTAGGATCTAATAAGTGTACTTCCGCTAATCTTTTAACGTACCTATACGTTACGTATAACTGTGTTAACGACTTGTGCATTGTTAAAAAAAAAAAAAAAAAAAAAAAAAAAAAAGTAATCCCGCATATCGTATTGTTTGCTTAATTATAAAACTAAACTAATCGCATATTAATTACAATTAAGATATTGTTAACGAACGATAAATTTACCGCTCATGCATTGTTAAATCTACCCCCATTTTGAATTCTCATTATCGCACGGACATCGTACGATTACGTAGCCGGTTAGAATTGTTTCGGAATTGCTCGGCTGTTTTCGGTTTAGCTCGCTTCACTTTTCGCTTTCATTCAACCATTCAATCGTTTATATTACTTTAATACGTAATTATATCATTTTATTTTACTATAACTATTTCGCATAATAATATTGAGAAGAGATGGCTTCTAAAAGTAAAAGGATTGATGATAACTTACATGATACAGATAAGCAAGACTCCCAGTTATTAATGTTACAAGCTAAACGGGAAGTTATATTTGAATTAATACAGAATATTTACGATTCTTCTATAAATATTAACGAGGAGACGAAGGAAAATTTCCTTGCGGAGAGTGCTACTATTGACACATTACGTGTTGAATTCCTTAAGTTGTTAGATGACTATAACTCACGTTTATTTGTTGTCAATCCCGCTGCAAAACCTGATTACAAGTGTCTCGCTGCATTTGAACAATTATTTAGCCGTATTAAACGACTTCAAATGCAATTCTCGACAACATTGAATAATAATAGTTTTGCTGTGCAGAAAAGTAAGCCTAGGTTGCCTCCTATCGAGCTAATACCTTTCTCAGGTGACATTCGCTCTTGGCCATTGTTTTATGTTAGCTTTAAGTCAACGGTCCATGATAATTTGTGTCTCACAGATGCCGAAAAATTATATTACCTTTTAGGTAAACTCTCTGGAAAGGCACAGTCAGTGTACGCGGGTATTACGCCTTGCGCAGAAAATTACAACTTGTTGTTACAAACGCTCATAGACAAGTATGAAGATAAGCGTATGCTCGCCTCGGCTTATCTTAAGCAATTGTTAGACTTTAAACCTTTGTTTAACGGAACCGCAAGTAGCCTCGAATACTTTACCGATCAGTTTGTAAGCGCAGTTCGAGCTTTAAATAATTTAAAATTGGATAATTTAACTGATTTTATGGTATTACATATTGCGCTAAATAAATTAGACTCAGATACTGTCCGCGCTTTTGAGCTGAACGTTGGTTCTCGCACACCTTCATTTGATGAATTGGTGCAGTTCGTAAATAACCGTGGTAAAGTATTTGAACGTATACCGTCTACTAGTAATAATAATAGTTTCTCAAATAAAAATATAAGTCGCGCTTGTTCAAAGGGTGATTGCAATATTTCTAATAAAACGGCACCAAAATATCATGCTTATGTAAATACGGTAGATTCTTGTCATAAGTGTCTGTGTCAAAATATTACACATCAACATTTATTTAAATGTCCGGATTTTCATAAATTAACACCCGTCGACCGATTTAAATATATTAAAGAAAATAATGCCTGTGTAAATTGTCTTAGTACGAAACATAAAGTTTTAAATTGTAAATCGGAATTAAATTGCCGTATCTGTAAATCTCGACATCATAGTCTCCTCCATTTTAACGTCGGTGTCGAATCCTCTATCTCAGCGTCTGCTCGCACCACAGATACAGCGCTAGCTTCCTCTACCGCGTCTCCTGCGCACGTAGCCATCGCGACGTCGTCTACAGATATAGCCTTGTGTACTACATCCACTGCCGCGTCTCAGCAACCGGTTTCCTATAAATCGACGCATAACAAGCAATGCACAGTACTTCTTGCTACAGCTCAAGTTATTACGTACGACAGTAAAGGAAATAAACATTTGTTACGTGTATTACTCGACTGCGCTTCGCAAAGTCACTTTATTACTAAGGAAGCATGCGAATTATTAGGTATTCCTATACAGGGTGTTCAGCGAACTATTGTTAAAGGTTTCGGTGGAGTAGAAAAAACTGTAAATTCAAGTTGCGTTAACTTACAATTTTATTCCCGCTTTGATAAAAATATTACACATACAATCTCACCGCTTGTAGTCGATAAGATTACAGAATCACTTCCTAGTACTCTTATAGATACTTCGTTTCTTTCGCATTTAAATAATTTACCGCTGGCCGATCAGTCTTTTGCAGCGCCTAATAAGATAGATGCGTTGATCGGCGCACCACTTTTCGCTCATTTATTACTTCCAGAAGATGAAGTTATTCGCATCCCAGGCGTATCGTCACCGTCAGTGCCAACAGCCATACGAACAATACTGGGATATGTTATAATGGGTTCCGTACCTACATTATTTGCCCGCAAGTCTGTGACTTGCTGCCTGGTTCAAGAGGAATCTTTAGAAAACATAATTAAGAGGTTTTGGGAACTCGAAGAGCTCCCCTCCGTAACGCCCATACAGCATCCCGCCGATGTTGAATGTGAACAATTTTATAAGTCTACAACGACTCGCGAACCCTTAACTGGTAGGTATGTTGTGGGACTACCTTTTAATGGAGATGCATATTCCTTGGGTAATTCTTACGAAACCGCTCGACGACGTTTTGTGTCTCGAAAAAAAATTTGAAGCTTCACCTAAATTAAGGAGTGCTTATGATGACGTCATTAGAGAATATATAGAGAAAGATTATATTTCACCCGCACCCGTTGATATCAGTAATAAATTATTACCAATGTACGTAATACCGCACCACGGAATTATTCGCGAGGATAAAGCGTCGACGCGTCTTCGCATAGTTTTGGACGCGAGTTGCAAGACTAGTACAGGAACATCATTGAATGATATATTACATAATGGCCCGAACTTGCAAGGCGATTTATTTTCAATTATATTAAATTTTCGCTTGTACGCTGTTGCTATGACTGCAGACCTTCGCCAACAATTTTTACAAATTAAGGTTAGAGAATGTGACCGTCGATATCAATGTATATTTTATCGCTTTAGGCCGACAGATCCGCTGATATTATACTGCTTCAATCGCGTCTGCTTTGGCTTATCGTCCAGTCCATATCACGCAATGCGCACCGTTCATCAATTAATCGAAGACGACGGCCACAAATTCCCCCTAGCTAGTGAAATAGTCAACACTTCTTTATACATGGATGATATAGTTTACTCTGTTATGACCGAGGAAGAAGGGGCTACTGCATCCAATCAGCTGATCCAATTATTTGCAGGGGCTCAATGGGCTTTAGTTAAATGGAAAAGTAATTTCGTCTCCGTTTTAAAGGATATACCTCCGTCTCACAAAGTTCCTTCCGAAGTTGAATTCGACAAATCCATAAAGCATAAAATATTAGGCTTGCATTGGTCCACGGATACTGATAGTTTTTATTTTAAAATTACACCTTACACTGATTGGAAGTGTACTAAGCGATCCATCTTATCTTATATAGCTCGCCTGTGGGATATTATGGGTTTTGTTGCTGCAGTGGTAATATATGCTAAGTTGCTTATTAAAAGTCTTTGGCAGCTTAAACTAGATTGGGATGATACACCGCCGACCCATATCGTTAATATGTGGAGACAGTTTTGTAACGAGCTACCAGTTGACTGTCTATCACGAGGTGTAACACCGAAAAAATTAATCTTTCATCCTTTGTGGATGCAAGGACCTCCCTGGGCTATACTTGATCCGACTCAGTGGCCTCTTCGTAGCTTAGACGGACAGTCGTTAGAAGTAATACCGGAACAAAAAATTCTATCGCATTCGGTTTGTACAATCGCAAAGGAATCTATTATATATGAACTCGCATTACGCATATCGTCTTGGAACAAGATTCTTCGCATTCTTATTTACGTTTTTAAATTTGCTAGGTTATTAAATCGCCGCAGTTCACTAGCAGTGACTGCTAACGAACTTCAGTTTATTGAAAACAAATTAATATTAGCCCTACAAAAGAGATATTTTGCAAAGGAATTTCAAAATATTCGCAATAAAAAATTGATTTCTCCACCTTTTAATAAATTAAGTCCTTTTATAGATAAAAACGGCCTCATCCGCATAGGCGGCCGTCTCGGCACTTCTGGACTTCAGTATAATGCTATGCATCCGGTTATTTTACTTCGCAAGGATCATATCATAAATCTTTTGATAGATTATTATCACATAAAACATTTACACACTGCACCTTTGTGCTCGTTACCCGCACCAGAAGTTAATTGCAGTATAAATAGTTTGCTCCATAGGCATTCGCTGTTGGATAAGTTAGTCCAATCTTTTTGGCGTCGGTGGAGGATCGAATATCTTCACGGACTACAGACTAGACATAAGTGGAGCGTTCCTTCCACGCCTATTACACCAGGAACGGTCGTAATAATAATGAATGATAATTCTCCGCCACTCTCATGGCCTTTAGCGATCGTAGACAAAGTTCATCCCTCTAAGGACGGTATTGTACGCGTCTGCACTGTCAAAACCGCTAAGGGAATTTACCTTCGTCCTGTCGTCCGCTTATGTCCTTTACCGTGCCAATAGTTAAGTAATATTTTAATAGGTTAGGTTAAGATTTAAACCGTAATTTAATATTTTTTGTTATATATAGAAACCCAGTCTCGATTTAATATAGTTCAATGTATTTTACTATTCCGCTTAAGTTATTTTAGTTAAATATTATTTAAATTTCTTAATTAAAAGCAATTAGGCTATTAGGCTTAATGGTAGTCTTTTAAAGGTGACCCTATAAGGGCGGCCGGAAATGGTAACGCCACCTTGTGGCTTTATATTATAATAGTGAATGAGTCAATTATATGTGACATCGCAATCCATTTCCTTCACTCTTCCTTAAACCATGCACACCAGCGCCAACTGCGGCGCCCGGTCATTCAAGCATTAGATACAGCACTAATCGCATCGGCAGAGGACGAAGCCCTACAACTCCGTCTTCAACTCCAGCTTACCCCCCGATCTTTAAGTATTGCACTTCAGGATCGTGAAGAGACATTGTTATAGTCTCCCGCTATTAAGTGGTAGTGCCAAATCGTGATCGCGAGTGTTAATGACGTCTATAGAACTAGCCTGCGTGTTTGAACTTTAACCGTCACGCGCCGTCGACCTTCCTGGATTATCTGGCTGGAGCTGCCCTAGATTCTGAGGTTGGTGCACGCATGGTTCCTATTTACTCCTATTACCCTTGCGAGTCACACATTTCTACAATTTACTGCTCCCCGGTGAGCGTGTCGAAGGTTACTAGAATTGTGTTTTGGCGCCACCAATAATAATAATAAATCTATTAATTTGTAATAACATGGGTTACGAGTCATAAAAGTAGACATGAAGATTTTTAGATTAAGACATTAACAATTTCCATGTTAGAAATGTAATTCTAACGGACCAGCACGGAGGTAAGTGTGTGAGGTACTCTCCATATTAGGTTTCTAAGAAACAGAGAATTACACTTTGAATATAAAAAAATGAGATTATTTTTTGTGTGGTTGGAAAGATCAGCCGACAAAAAGCTTATTTAACATACTATATATGTTATAATAATCTAGATAATAATGTAATATGTATAGTTTCAATTCGATCGTCGTAGCAATTCTCATGATTCTGGAATATGAGAGGTGGTAGTTTTCTATAATTATATTATATTAAATTGTATTTTTGTACCTATTTCTCGAATCAGGATATATATGCAAAGATTTCTTTATACTATAAACAACATCATAATACATGTTCATTTATTCAAAGTAAAATTCCACTTTTGGACTTGAGATGATTTACGATATCTTCATGTGGTTTAACTTTTGAATAAAAGTCAAACTGTATGATTCTGTAATAAGATTCTGAGCGTATAAGTTTTATTGTACGAAGTATTAGATACAAATAGACAAAAATTAGCTGGTCTTTTTGCGAAAACCCGTTTTGCAATATTCATTAGATTAGATTTTAATTTATTCTTTTAAATTCTATTATGAAGTTACTATTTATGACAGGAAACAAAATAAATAAAAATTATCGATATTACAAAAGTTCGTTTTCTGAAATTGAAAGTCGTCTAAAGAGAGAGAAACAAACGTACGTCTAATTTGTTTTTATATAAAAGAAATATAACTAACGCATATGCTAACAGTTTAACTAGGCACAGAAGGTAAATGGTTTCTATAAAAATCCAAAGATATGAGATGTGAGAACAAAAGACAGATTAAATTATCGTAACACGTATCCCGGCTGAGAGAAATGACAACGCTTTATCTACGCACCTTCTTATAACATTATCACGTCTTTTATTTCCGATGTAAGTGATGCACTGAGTGAGATCGTACTTTTATAAACTATATGATATCTAAGTAATTGCTTAATGTGGTTTCTGTTTATTTGAAAAAAGAAACAATAGGTAAAGTTGCAGGTAGGTTTATATTTGAAATACAAGCTTAATAAGCATTTTAAAGTATATTATTTTCTTTAAGCAAAGATGTATATTTTATACTGTTTCTTTGATTATTTGATGCCGTGGGACCAAAGTAAATATTAAAAAAGAAATCGTTTGAATATACATCAATTTTAAGGTTTCGTAAAGAAGATTATGAAATTTTAGATAGATTTTACATAATGTGTGTCAATAATTTAGTAATGCCGTTTAAATTTAATAATTACATTGAGATAATTACAGGTTTTTAGTATTTCTTTTGAAGTTACATAATTGACATTAAATCTACAATTATATTAACTGAAAACAGAAAAATAATAAATCAAGTCACGTAAATATAACAATTTAAGTTTCTATGTAGACTTTAAACCTTTTGAAAAAAAATATTTTCTAGAATGTAATACTTAGTCAACATGACTTAATTATTCACTGATTCTCTAAAATAATAACAATGTTGCCTTAGTATGTAAATAAATAATATTTAATATAAAAAATATTCAAAACCCAATCTTCTTACTGGTGTACAGAATGTCAAATGTCCTTCTAAGTGCTCTTATATTTAACATTATCAAAAGACTTACTTTAGAATGGTAAAGGATTTTTTATGATCGCTAACCGAATATCGTCACCTCATACATCAACTAGAATATTGTTGACATATAAAGAGACATTTCAAGCCATATATATCATAGTTTTCCAATACTTATTGCTATTTTAATCACCATCTCTAAAGGGACGTGTCATATTGATTGACCTACTTGTACTGTCGTCCCACGTTCTACATCTCCTGTCAAACCTGCATCCTACCACTCTCAGAATACTGTATTATAATTATCTTTGAGGTAATATAATATTAATTTGATATTACTTACTTGTATGACGTACCTAACATTTAAATATTTGTACAACCTCTATTGTTATATGGATTATTTATACATAAATGAAATTAAGGTGTTTGTTTGAATTTAAAAATTCACAGCTTTTCATTAAATACATATATACGTATATATGATATCTACATATTTTTTTTTTATATATATATTTGTCTATCTATCTGTTTGTTTCGACTGTTGCTCTAGTATATATTATAATAACTCGAATTCGAACAGCTAGTATGTAATATAAAAAGTGAAAGTGTAATTGTTTTAATGGACACGATTATTTAGACCCTCATTTGTATTTGTAATATGGCCTAGTCTCTTTAACAAATATCAAAATATCATATTAATAATACTAGGATTCGCCAACCGTGCGCGGCGTGTGTTGAGCTGAGTCCCTCTCCTTTCTTCTTTTCTTGATAACTTTTGAATGGCTAAACATTTTTTCAATCTGTTTTCGCTGTAACATCCGCGTTTGGTTCAAACATCCATGAGAACATTTTTAGCTAATTATCTCGTCGCATTCTGCAGACAACTAAACACAAAAAAGGTCTCCCAAACGGTTAAGAGAATACTTATGCTTATTAACTTGTAAATTATATTGTATTGTATTATCTAAAATATGGCATAGTTGAAATTGAAATTGAAATAAAATAGAAAAGATAAGGAAACCAAAATATAATATATTAAGTCTTAGTTTTTCTTACGCAATAACATATAAAAAGTATGCTAAACTCAAAGTCAGATATTAATTTACAAATTTTAAATCACTACATTTTCAAATTATAAAAATTAGCATTTAAGATTTTTAGATGCTCTTTTGAAAGTAATTCATTATTCTTTGCATGTTAGTTTAATTTGGGGTTATAAAATATCTCCTTGTATAATTTGATACTTATTCGTAACAAATTATCACTTCTAAAATCAACTCTTTTATTTCAATATGATCGAAGTGAAGTTATTATTTATATATTAAGAAACTGTAATATCTTTGATCTTATCCGACCTGTCCTTAATCTTCAAAGCTGTAGAGGGTCTTGTTCACTAAATATACTTTAATCTACCGTAATCTCTTTCCTAAGGAGTTATGATTTTTATGCTTAAAACTTTAGTGCCACTTTAATGGTTTTTTAATGTTTAGTTTATATTATAAGCATTTTATAATTATCTTTTTTGAATTTTATATCAAAAAAAAAAAGATGGGGCTTTTTACTCCATCTTTTTTTTTTAATAAAACTCTTTTTTTATTTCAAAAAAAGTAAAGTGAGGATAAAATGTAAGCTTAACACAGCGAAATGAAAAATATTACTTTCTTACACTTCCTACTTTTATAAAATATTGTAATTTTGCGTAGAAATAAATATAAATCGTTTGTATAAAGAAAAATCTAACTTTTTGCCAACTATACTATTTTCTATGTAGAATATAAATCGAGATAAGTACAACGACACCCAACTTCCAATGCGGGACCTCAATTGTAGACGTAGCGAGTCGGCTCTTTCCACTGTAAATAGTCCCTTTATACAAACTCAATCAAAACTACAACTTCTAAATATGTAGCTTAAAACATTTTTAGGTAACTTGACTTTACTAACTGAACATTTATTTTATACTATTTATAGCAAAAGATTTTAATTTAAATAAAAAATATTCATTTTATGTTACAACGTCTACAGGAATATAGCATACAATCTAAACTGTTAGTTGTTAAAGTGATTATGTAAAAAAAAAAAAATTTAAGTCTTTGTTAAACACAAAAAAAGATTTATTAGGAACGAGTAAAACCTTAATAGAAATTAAGGTATTCGAGAGATATTTTTTTGTATCTTTAACAGTCTCGGATGATAAAACAAATGATGTTATTTGATTTTTATAATTATATATATTTTTTGGGTAGACCTCGAAGAATTCGGTCTACCCATTCATTTGTACCCAACTTTCGAATTTTGGAAAAATTTCTTCACAGCAGGTCTTCTTATAACCCCCTGAGTCCGAAATGACCATTGGTCAAAAAGTTTATATATATATATATATATATATATATATATGCGTGCATATATATATATGCGTGCATAGTGCGTGCACGCATATATATATATATATATGCGTGCGTGCGTCCAAATTCGACTTTTGTCAGCACGATAGCGGCCGCAGTTTCGCTCGGATTGCTTTCAAACTTTGCACAAAAATCAACAATTCAAAAATGGTCAAGTTCGTTAACCAAAGAAATCCGGCCACGGGGAGCGCTAGGACCTCGCTTTTTCTGATTTCAGTTTTTCGACCATAACTTTTGTCCTATACAAAGTAGATCAATCCCGTTCATATTATATGATGTCTTTAATGAATACCTATAACTAATGTAGATAAACCGAAAACCTAACTTCAATAACTTAGGGGTGGGGGTAAAAAAACCGAAAATTTTTGGAAAAAAAATCATAACTTTTTTCTGGTAAACATTCTTACATCACAAGTATTTTTAATAAAAAGTTTATTTTTTACTCTAAATTTAGGTATCAAAAGTTTTTCTGTAAAATGTTCAATATCCGAGAAAAAAATAAAAACCACTTTTAGCTTGAAAATTTAAGGTAGGTAAAACCACGGCAACTTTTTTCTGGTAAACATTCCCTCCTCGCAAGTATTTTTAATAGAAAGGTTATTTTTTACTGTAAATTTAAGTATCAGCCACTCACACTTTTCCTAATTGTATCCCTTCTCTTCTTGATTTAATAATAGTATCTTCAACCAGTCATGTTTCAAAACATGGTCAGTGCGCTGCTAATGCTTTTTCTTTTCACGACCTCATCTACTTATCCTACAAGTTACGACCTCCTAAGGCGAGAGCAAAATTGCTCTTTCAACGCAATTTTGCGGCGATGGATTTAGCGCTTTTAAAAGCCGATGCATCGAAAGTAGATTGGTCACTTATATCATTACAGAGCTGTTTAGATGATCAGGTAAAAATGTTTAATCGCTTACTGACTGATCTGTATGACAAGCACGCTCCTATACGACCAATACGAGTCAGACATCTTCCTGCTCCCTGGTTAACGTCGAGTATTAAAAAACTTCAGAGTTTAAAAAACAACGCCAAAGCAAAGTTTAAAGCCAACGTTAACGATATAAATCGGGAAAAGTATGTAACTGCTCGAAATCGCTGCAACCATATGTGTAGAGACGAACAACGACGCCATATCTATAAATCTGTTATCGAGGAAAACAATTCCTGTAAAGTTTGGAATTTTCTTAAATCTTTGGGAGTAGGCAAAGTTCCCCAAGAAACCAGTTCACAAAACTTAAATTTAAACTCACTTAATAAACAATTTACATCATCCGATACGTTAGACACTGTTACTAAGTCTCTTACCCTTAGCCAACTTTCTGTAACGCCGTCTCCCGATATTCCTATGTTTTTTCTTAATCAATTTACTGAATGTGATGTTAAGAAGAACATTCTAGCGATTACCTCTGATTCTGTAGGTTCCGATTGCATTAGTCGTAAAATGATCATCCCTATTTTAGACATCATAATTCCTGTAATCACCTGCATCTTTAACTATTCTATATACAGCAATACCTTTCCCTCTATCTGGAAAGATGCTCAGATTATCCCATTACCCAAAAAAAATAATCCGAAATCTCCTTCTGAATATCGTCCTATATCAATCCTTCCCTTTTTGTCCAAGATCCTGGAGCGTCTTGTTCATGAACAATTAAGCCTTTTCCTCTCTAAACATAGTCTACTCAATCCCTTGCAATCTGGTTTCCGTCCTGGTCACAGTACGACTAGTGCATTGGTTAAAATCGCAGATGATATCAGGGGTGGCATGGAACAGCATCAGGTTACGGTCTTAACGTTATTAGACTTTAGTAACGCTTTTAGTACCGTTGACTTTGATATACTTCTAGCTATTCTAGGTTCTCTTAACATATCTCCTGAGGTGATTGAATGGTTTCATTCATACTTGCACGGACGAAGGCAAAGAGTAAGAGTCAATGACTCTTATTCTGATTGGTCCCTGACCATTACCGGAGTTCCGCAAGGTGGCGTGTTGTCTCCACTCCTTTTTTCTGTATTCATTAATTCAATTACCACTAACATTTCTTCTCTCTATCATATGTACGCAGACGATTTCCAAATTTATTGCCATTCTCAAATCTCCACTTTGCCAGAAACGATTAGCAAAATTAATATAGATTTGCAATCTATTGTTGGTTGGTGTAAATCCTTTGGTCTCAAAGTTAATCCCACTAAGACCCAATCAATTATTATTGGTAGTTCCAGACTTTTGTCCAAAATTGACCACTTGAAACTACCACCAATAATATTTGATGGTGTTCCAGTACCATTTACGAATACAATAAAAAATCTCGGTGTTCTCTTTGATCAGAACCTTTCCTGGGGACCACAAATTACTGAGGTGAGCAGGAAAATGTTTGCCTCTGTTGCTTCCTTAAGGAGGTTACGTAATTTTCTCCCTATTTCCACTAAAATTGCCCTTGCTCAAACCCTTATCCTACCCATTCTTGATTATGCTGATGCTTGCTATCTTGATGTTACTGAAGAGCAGCTAAACAAACTTGAGCGCTTACAAAATTTATGTATTAGGTTTATATTTGGTTTGCGTAAATATGACCATGTTTCTCTTTTTCGCGAAAAACTCAAGTGGCTGCCGATTCGCTTTCGCAGAAATACTCATATGCTTTGTCTACTCTACTCTATACTGTTCAACCCAGTTACTCCTTCCTACCTAAAAGAACGATTTGAGTTTTTAAAAGACTCTCATAACCGCTCACTTCGTTCCGTAGACAATTTATTGCTTAAAATTCCTTCTCACTCTACTACCTTCTATACAAACTCCTTCACAGTCCAAGCTTCTCGTCTCTGGAATTCTTTACCCCTATATATTCGACGCTCTCAATCCCTGTACACTTTCAAAACCGCTTTAAAAAAACATTTCCTTTCGAAATAATTTTCTCCTACCTATAAATCCATTCTTTATAGTATAATATTGTTATCTTTTTAGCAATCCGTGTTGATGTATTATATCTAAAATATATATTTAATATTTATTATATTGTATTATATTATGTGTTGTGTATATGTTGTATTCATATTATTTTGTCAGTTGTACACCTCTTCCGTTTTTACTTGTTGTAATTCCTTTGACGTTGGGTTACCTGGAAGAGATCGCTTATTAGCGATAAGGTCGCCTTTTGTACATTTTTTTTTGATTCCGTTTTTTTTTTTTTTTCTTGCTGTTATTATGTATTTTTATTACTTTTTGAGGATGTGCAATAAAGAATATTATTATTATTATTATTATTATTATTATTATTATTATTATTATTATCAAAAGTATTTCCAAAAAAGATACCTTTTCCGAGAAAAAAAATAAAAATCGCTTTATGCTTGAAAATTTTTGATGTAAATAACGGCGTCATGTGTTATTCTTAGGCAGTTATATTTTAAACGAGTTACACATAAGGTCTACCCACACGTGTCCCCCTGCGGGCACGGATTTTTAAAAATATTATTTCAATATTGAATTATGAATTTCAGTTGTTTGTTAAAAAGTTAACCAGTTTAAATTGATTCAATCGGTATTAAAAATTACGTTACATCATTTATTACAACATATGATATCGAATTAAACCGCCTTTGAAATTACGAATGAAATGAGAATGAGAAAAATAGTAATCATAATAAAGTTATACCTTTTTGATGGAGTTGTCTAAATAATTCTGAAATTTTGTTTTCGAGAATATATGTATATAAATTTATTAATGAAATATATTTTTTATTTATTTATTTATTCCTAAATAAATAATACTATATTTACATGAGGACCCCCCGGAGAACATGTATGAAGAGGTTGATGTCTGTGGCCGAGGCGAAAGAGGTATGCAGGGGCCGTAGCGTATGGCGCTTCGTCGTCTCTGGCTACCCCGCAAGCGATAGGGCGTGAAGCTAAATAAAAATATTAAAACTGTTGATTTTAATGGTGCGATTCTTCTGACTTTTTGTATAGTCGTGCACAAACACTTTTTTTGGTATCACTTTTTAATAAGCTAATAAAATGTCAATGAATTATTTTTGTACGAAATTAGGAAAAATTTTCACGTGTTAGGAATGAAGTTCTAACTGAATAAAATCTGCACATTAAAATTATTTACGAAATAAATGAAATAAGCTAAAGATCTTAGAAAACGCCATGGATTAAAGCAAAAGTATATTATAGTTTAATCATGTCAGACTATATTATAGACTAGACTATAATATAGTCTGACATGATATATTAGACAATATATTACTAGAATATAGAAGTTCCCTCATATTAGTAAACCTACGTCAACAGGGCTAGGCGAAAATACTTTAGTTCTGAGACAGTCTCCTTCCAATGTTATTTAAAATTAACACTCAGCAAAAGTGGCCCTAAATTGATAAATTATAATATGATACTTGGCGTATGATGAATGAGGATCAAAGCGGTATCAAGATTGATGAAGGAATATCCAAAAAGATTATTATGTATACATGGCAGCGACACCCATCACTACATCGGCTGAATGGAAATGCTTCAAAAATGAAATTTATGTTTATCCCGTCTGCATCTTGTCCCGTAAATATAAATCCCATCAGCAGTTTTATTATCTTAAAAACAGTTATATCTAACAATAAGATATACAATCAGTGCTAATTCTAGGAATGCACTAATAGAACTAATTGTCGACAAGTGAGCTCCTGCATGTATAATTGCGGTGACAGCAGCTATTATTGCGTCTGCTTAACAATTGGGCCACTAATTGTGAATACCATATAATCTAAATGTGATCTTATATAATGTAGTGTAAATGTATAATCGTATATTTGTAACATTAAACGAATAAACGTTATATAGATAATTCCAGATAGACAGTTTAGATATTTATTTAATCTATTAAAGTTTACATAAATATTTCTGATGATGTCCGAGACTTGATATACATTATAATGTCTAGTCAGTCCTTCAAAATTTAGTCTTACTGTCTTCGTACTAAAAATATATAAAATATTAGAAATGAATATTTAAGACCGTTATCGAAAGCACGTTACGACAAAATATCGAATAGTATTTTATTTGAGTTCTGTTATTTATGTACATGAACAATATGGATCCTCGTAGCTGAGGATATTAAAATTAAATTATTATGAATTTCAAAAATAGGAAATGTAAATGAATATAAGATTAATTAACCTTCTGAGATTAAGAATAATTTTCGAACTGTGTAAAGTATGCAAGTAAAAAAGACATTAATAGAAAAATAACAAACTTATCCTTATATTGTTCTATTTGTTTTCTATTTTCTACTTCTCTATTTCAAATAGATTACAATGTTAAATTAACAACAGCAGAATTGTGCGTAAAATAAAAATTTTCTTGCTTAAAAAAACTTTATTTTTTTCATTTTTTTTTTACTTAATTTAATATTTAATTCTGGAAAGACTAAGGCTGTATAATGATAAATTTTCCGTTTAATTATATTATTGCTTTGGTTCTCTGCGGTATGCCGCAGTAAGTAATAAATTGTTCTACTATCAGGAAACATTCTAAAAGTCCTTTCGACTGCATCTCAAGAATAACTTCGTTCTTGACTTTTCAGTTAATTTTACTTCAAATTCCACGACTCTGACGTTCTCGTCAGATTATGAGATGTAAGACAAATTACTATCTTTAAGAGTTAAATATTATTAATTTGTATTAGGTTTTAATAGTTATTATTTTAATTAGTATAATTAAATAACAATCAATTTGATTATTGTTTTTTTTTCATACTCGAAAATGGAGGTATAAATATTTCCAATTTTTTTATCCTTTATATATTTATTTTTTCATCTTTACGTAATAGTATAATCAAATTGAAGTAAAATTATAACTTACATATCATTATTTACTCAAATCAACCGAAACCAAACAAAATAATGAGAAACTGGTACAATGATCAATAAAATACTCGCAAATCAATTTTAAATAACGTAAAGTGAAATAGAAAATAATAATTAATCGGTTTAATTATAAGTTTATCATACATATCAATTTAATACAAAGAAAACAAGTAAAATGATTCCAGTTTCTACATTCCTAAAACTTTATACTTTTTCAATATATTTAATTTAATTATAATAATTCTAACGAAAAGCGCTTTCTATTTCAACCTTTTAAATAATTTATATGAATTTTAATTACATTAATTTCATCACAGACACAGAAAATTAAAAAATAAGATCATTAAAAAGGTCTTAACAAATATTTTTTTTTAAAAGCTAAGTTAAATAAAAGCTGTTGTATTTTAAGTTAAAGTATAAGTTATGAATAAATTATTATGACAAGTTTTATTATTCTTATTATATCATCGAAAAATAGTGAATACTAATTTATGAAGTGAGAATACTCCGAATGCTTCTAAAGGTATCTAACATTGTTTTTGTTGTGAATTCTACATCTACGCAATTCACACTATTTTATAATCCCGTAAGTTAGTCTTTCAAGAGAAACATTATAATTGCCACTTCAGTTCTGAGCAGGATAAAGTTGTTCGCTGTCATTGATATAAGAAAGTTGCCAGGAAAGTTTAACGACCTAACTTTTGTGGTCTACACACAGACTAAAGCAAAAGTACAAATTCCTGCGAACTTGGCACCATAGTAAAAATCATGGTCTGCTAAAGCCTGCGGACGTTAACTTATTCTTATTAAAAAAAACATATTACTTGACGCTTTTTGTTCCACGTCTTGCAATGATTCTAAAAAGCATATTAGTAGTAGTTTATTACACTTTCTTTCTAGTAATAAACTTAATTATAAAATAAAAAGTAATCAGAAAAATCTAATCAACAAACGTACATTTTGGCCTTATTAATGTGAAGCTTTGTTTTAAACTCTTTTTTATTTACAAAACAATATTAAATTAACTAAAAATACGTGTATATATTCAGAATATTTCATTTACCTTCATATACTTTTATTATAATATTAAAAATAGGTTTATATCATCACTCAAAAGAGAACCAGTTCTGGTCTAGTCTATGGTCAAAGTTAGTAACGAAGTAAATTTAAAAGCTATTGAAAAACTTATATCAAAGCCTCATTTCCTAGCTATTTATAACTTTTGAAATATTTTAGTCGACATTTTATAAATGAAATAAGTTTTTTCCGTTTTTCTCACATATGAATGCAATTCAAAGAACTACTTTTGAAGTGTATGATTTTAATACCACATTTAAAATTATGTTGCGGCAAGTTTAATTCTAATAGATTGTAGAATTTATTTTACGTTATATGAGGTATTGTGAAAACCACTTACATGTTATAGTTATTTTTTGCTTGTCTATTTTAAAAACCATTTCGTATAAATATTTAAGTTTAAACCAGTATTTAAATTTCAATGAATTGTATCAAAGGCCTTTAACATAAATACAATATTCTATATATAAATATAGAATATTGTATTTTGTTATTTTATATCACTTTTGAGTTTTATAAGTTGTATATCAATAACTCTATAGAATTTATATATAAAATGTATAAACATTTTTTGAGGTTACTGAATCAAAGAATCCTTTGATAATGTTAATAAAAGTAATTCTTAGTGTTAATTTTATACTTTTATTCGTATTTTCGTTAAATAAATATTTGTTTACATTTAAATAAAAAAGATGGGAAAAATATAATAAATCTCAAAGGACTTTGATCTTAGTCCATTCAAAATCTCCACCGCTCTTAGAGTTTTTATTTATTCGGGTAAAGTTAATCTTAATATTTAAATAAGAAAATAATAATATTTAAATATTTAACAAATTCGTTATTGAACAAAATGTGAAGAAAAATAAAGTATTATATAAAAAAAGCCTTTTAATATATTTAATTTGATATTTGCTAAAGATAAAATTAAAATTTTTATTTTATTAAATATTTTAATATTTATATATCATAAAATTTTTATTTATATTTCAAATTATTTATTGATTACTTTTTTATTAAAACACTGCTGTCTAAAACATTGTTGGTACTAAATAACCTAAACTGCCAAATAAAGAACAAATATTTTGTATTACATGAATCTTGGAAGTAAACGAAAAAATATATAAAATGTATATTTTCAGTAAAGTTACTTTTATTACTTTCTCCGGCACAGAAACGACTACAGACGAATAGCATAAAATAAAATCACCCATTAGGCTCCGACATAGTATTTGAAGCATTTACATTGTCTCTTTACTAGTGATAATAAAGCTCCTGGTACTACCATAACAATAATAGTATGACCTCAAATATGTAACTAATTGTTTACTTATTAAATGTTTAAAAATAACCAGTAGCATGGGTCATATTTATTTTACATATTTTATAATATAATTATGTAAAAATATAATTTATATTAACGTCTTCAATTAAATATAATTAAATAATAAATATAGAAATGTAAAGAATAGATAATATTGATATTGAATTAATAATATTTTTTATCTCAGTTTGAAATAATTTTATTTTAATGTGGTTTTATGTAGATTACAAGCACATTATCAAGAAATAGCGTCATGATTCATAAACTTGTCGTTTACAAGATTTTTTCAATTAACCTAAATTATTAAAACCAGGTCACAATCACTTTTGTTATCTGACTATATTTTATTAACTTCGAATATTTTTATTACATGTTGACAAAATCTATTTTATCTATTTTATTAGAAAAAAATAAATAAAATAGGAAACCCAGAAGGTCAAGTAAATGTCGTAGATTATTAATGATTAGATTTTTGGTAACTAAATTCGTCTTTATATCGATCTGATTTGTAGTTTGCTTTGATCTTCTTACAATACCTATTAGTTTAATGAAACTAATAAAATATTTCTTAAAAATACTAATCTTTGGAACTACAGATGAGTTTTTAAAATTTCTTCTTACATTTGGTAGCCCATTTATTAAGAAAGAGTGTAAGTTATATAATATCACACTACATTTTGTACCGTCAGCAATACAGTGACTAAAATAAAATCTAGCTATGATGCCATTTACTTATGGATGATATCACTTCAAATTCTATGAACCAATCATTTTGGTGTCTCTTTAATGAAACGTATTATGTCTTACAAATTATGTTTATAACTTACCATTTACGTACTTAAGGTTAAACTTATCAATAGTATTTGATAAATATATTATTAAATAATATATATTTCAGCAAATATATATTTACTTAATTACATTTTTCAAAGTTTATTGTTACGAGACAGAGCCATTCTTCAGGTTATTTAACAGAGTAATTGCCTCATCGAGAAGGACGAACAGTTTTAAGGGCTCTATTTCTACCCCCAATTTGTTACTTGTCACTTGAGCGAGAAAAATATCCCTGCATTATATTAAGTCTCGTACATTGTTTCTTCCCATTGTATTTTGAATGTTACTCATTTAGTTCACTTCTAATATACACTTTAAATAAAGGCGTAATTTAAAAGTATATATAATATTAAACAAAAATAACTTGAGCGTGTAGTGTACAGCCATTGATTTGTGTTCCGGTGAAGCTATAATTAATATGCAATTGTTTCATCGTTTTACTGTACTTTTCTTCGTTTAGAAGCCTTCATATAAAAAGTATGAAATTTTTAAAACGCATTTATAATACATATTTTTTTATACATATATTATAATAAAGCCGCATTGTAAAGCCCCTAGGGAAAAAAAAGTATTTTTTTGTCCATAATCGGACAAAAAAGGGTTAATTATTTCATTTTTGCTCCTGGATTTACTGGTCAAATAGATATATAGTCTAGAAAAAAAATATAAAATAAAAATATATTATTTTATTTCTGTAAATATCATATTACAATAAAAGTCGTCCTTCTTTGCAAACTATCACCCTTTATTTAACGGTCTTAGTTATGTTATTAAAAATCTTGTCCAATTCAGCCTCTCCCATATTATAAATAATAGATAAATATATTGTTTTGATACATACCTTTAATCTAAAATCCTTATCTACAAAACACATATATTTTGTGTTCGCCTATATATTATATATTCTCCTTGTAAAATATTGATGTCTTTTCCACTTCAAATCCATACCAGTGATCACTTAAAGTGAATTCAATCCATACCAGTGATCACAGTGAGTGTAGGAACATATAAGTCAAATAAATAATGTCAGTAAAACAGTCAAGATCTTTTTCATATATTTTAAAAATATACTTAAATAAAAGACACATCATTAAGGTCTTATGAAAATTTGAGCTCCATAGTATTGTATTGGTATCGCCACTTGCATATTGCCCTAAAAATATCTCGCATAAAATTAAAGCAAATCTCATAAGTACAACGGTATTCAAATTATCTCATCACACATAGCTACAGAGCGACTCGCCATGGCCTGTCGATATAATATTAAACCTTAAACTTATCCTCAAAAACCTACAATAGACTCAAGAGTTGCATGCTCAGATTTCGATTTTAATTTCAGGTTTTAACAATTAGAAAAATCTGTAAATCAATCAATGGACTTTACTTTCAGGCGGTATGAAAATTAAATAAATTTATGCAATTTTATTAATTATATAAATAAACATCTTGTTATGAAAATATAATATTAGTTAATAAATTTGTACAAAAGAATCTCGCAGTAGTTTAGTTTCTGACATTTTGAAAAAAAAAATCGGGTCTGTTATCGTATAATGTTTATCGATATGACTCCATCTCTATCAGTTAATTCGACTACGGTATGACCTTGTTCGTGTATAAAAATCATATTTTTATAAAATAATGCATACATAATTAAAAAAAGACAATCGTCCAAGTTTTCACATGGAGCTGTCATCGAGAGCTTAAAGAAATGGAAGTAGTATAACGCATTTACAGTAAAACACTGACATTTGTATTGGTTTTGTTGTCAATATAAGTAAACAAACATTATTATTTACAAAATTAGTTAATATGATTTGGCATTTTATATATTGAAGTAGTTAATTTTGTTAATCATTTTACATAAAAATGTCTAAAATTAATCATATTAGATACTTAATCATATTAAAACTAATTAACTACAATCCTCTGGCGAGTTAATAGCTATTACACCCGTTATCTAGTGAGTCTGCGGCTAAGCTACGTGCTATCACATAACAACTGAACAGCGCTCTACTGGTTATGTGTAATACGAATAGAAGATAAGTGAATAGATAGTATACTGCGCAGATAACAGTAGTATGATGTAAAATCAAACTGAAAGCTATTATTGAATGTGAATAAATAAGACTCCAAAATTCTTTGAATAATCCAAATAAAAAAGTACTCTCTATTTGAGAAGCCAAAATGATCTTCTTGTGTTTATGTTGACTGATATAATTGTAGACAGAATAATACTATTTATATACTTGTTAATGTTTTAATTTATATATAACAAATATATATTAAGCCTCATTTAGAATATAATATTGCTACGATTAATTCGCAAATAGACACAATAATAGCTGCGGTTACCGTCACTATGCATGTGCGGGATTCATGAATTAAAGATATTAATATACATATTTCTAGTTTTAGGCCTGGTTGGGATTTTAGTATATTTAATATAACAAGTTTTTATTTTCTCTCCTTTGTTGTTTATATTTTAAAAAATATTTATATATATATATTTTTTTTTGGTTATTTCATTTTGTCACCTCATTTTCTATACATATGACAAACGTAGCTGAAGATAGTGTTTTTGTTTTTAGACTTTATGTTCATTTTACTACAGTAAATACAAATAATAAGATATTTTGTAAAAAGCAGTACAAAGAGAAAAATATTTTACAGTAAACTTTGTTAGAAGGCTCTGATTTAAATATTCCTATATTTTCACAGTTTCTTTCTCCATTACAGTGCTAAAGTTTTCCTACATCCTACGTGTAATGTAAGTAAAATTAAATATAATAAATGTTAACGAATAAAAATTTTAGATAATAAGCAAGTTATATTTTAAATAAAATGTCAAAATTATTATATCATTAGTATTGATACTAATAAATAAAAGGTTGCTATCGAAACAAACAAAAGAGACCAATCTTATCCGAGCTTCAAAGCTCCGAAGCTTTAACATTTCCTACTTACTTCGTAAATCTACCGTAATCTTTGGATGAAGGCTTGTTTACTTTATATCAAAGAGTTTTAGGATTTGTTGAAATATTTATTTAATACAGAAATCATATGTATTATTATTGATTCATGTTTGAACTTACTATTATATACTCTATTGTGGATATCGATTTTTATTATTATATCCTAAAACTACTTTGTAGATTTTAAGTAATTAAAATATGACTGAAAATCAGCTTAAGCATATTGAAGAAAATGTTTCTCCTATTGCTTCTAAATCTCTAGATAAATATAATTTTTATATTGTATTTTTCAAACTAAATCTTTTCCTTTATTTTCCTAAAATTTTATATAAATAATAGGTAAATAGGTAATATAAGTATAAATAAATTTTGTTAAACTTTATTGGTAAAGGCGATGCTCATATTTCCGATCAGTCACACGCGGCCTGTGATGAATTGGAGGCACGTGTTCTTACTTGTTGAACAATCACCGATAATGCTTAGAACACATGAGTAAATATATATTTTATGTCATGTTAAATATTATATTTTAATACCTAATTTCCAATTCCTTTAAAACGTTTTTAACATAAAAGAACTTTTAAACTGTTTTTAAACTTAAAAGGTAAAATCGTGTATAACGATTAAATAATTGATATCATATCTGTATCAGCCCTTTAAAAAAAAAACAATCGTCACATTAGATTTAATATACGTATTTATCATTATTTATATTAAAAAAATATGTTACGTTACTCTCAACCTTTTAAACCCGGGTAGGGTTCAAAAGATGGGGCGTTGATTCCTACCATTTTAGAATTAATTAATATAAACTGAGATGTCAATATTATAATATGATTAAAGATATATACCTTAATGAGACACTATAAAATTAAAGACCCATTAACGTCGAATAGTTGATTTGACCGCGATGGAACCCTGAGTACAGATCAAGCGGCATAATATCAGATTGTCACATCAAGCGGTATAGATTTACAATGCTAGCTGTGCCCATGACGTCGGTCAGGCGGAAAGTGTTTTTAAAGTAAAAATAGTTAGTTATAATATCATCTATCCGCCAGTGAAAGTCCTATTATCCAGCTCCTGCTTAATCTGTCCAGCTGTTTTATAGATTAGCCGGAACAAACAGAAAGACAGATAAAATTTTTAAAACTAGTTTTTTATGTAAGTATCGTATATATTTTCATATGGATTTAGTGAAATACTGTTAATTTTGAATTACAAACAGACACTTAAATGTTACTTATAAATGTAGATTATTTTATTAACAACCCTATATATTAGGCACCATATTGTTTTTGTTGTATATTCATTTACAGAAACGTGTCACTTTGCAGAGTTCATTCTTGTAATTAATAAAATAAAAAACATATACTTATTATGACAATACAACCAGCTGTGTGAATAATGTTACAAAGTATTAAGCTAATATACAATACTACATAACAATACAATGTATTATGACATGTGGTAACATGAGACGTAATAAGAGCTCGTGACACGGTACCACTTGAGTGAAATGACAGACATACAACTCATTTAATATATTCGTCTTATATGCATGTAATAATTCCAGCAACTAATCTTTTTATATGGTATATATTATATATAATTTAACAAATCTACTTTGTATAGGGAAAAAGTTATGGACGAAAAACTGAAATCAGAAAAAGTGAGGCCCTAGCGCCCCCTGTGGCCGGATTTCTCTGGTTAACGAACTTGACCTTTATTTTTAGATGGTTGATTTTTGTACAAAGTTTGAAAGCGATCCGAGCGAAACTGCGGCCGCTATCGTGCTGACAAAAGACGAATCTGGACGCACGCACGCATATATATATATATATATATATATATATATATATATATAAACTTTTTAACCAATGGTCTTTTCGGACTCAGGAGGTCATAAGAAGACCTCCTGTAAAGAAATTTTTCCAAAATTCGAAAGTCGGGTACAAATGAATGGGCAGACCAAATTCTTCGAGGTCTACCCAAAAGTATCTATCAGAATTACTACATAACCTATGAATATAAATTCTATTTCTAAATTGTTAACAAATTGTTTCAATTGGACTTCTTCCGAGCAGCCATAAATAATTTTCTTTTGTAAAACTTGCCTTCTATTTTGATCTAAGATTTTTCTAGATTATATTAATAGATTGTAGATATATTTTATAAAGTTTTAGTAATAACTTGTTCAGGGTCAGTAAGCATAAAATAATTTAAGCTGTAAACAAATTACTTCATAATTTGATGGATGTGATTTGCCTAATAAGTTAAGATCAAAAATCTATCATATTACTGTAACTGAATATATATACTTAGTACGACAGTTATATACAATTTTTCAAATAGTATATATAGGTAACTAGACAAAATGAAAGTAAGTAATATTATAAACGAAAAAATAGGAGTGATATTTTTTTATCTGTAGCTCATCGAGTTTGCGATTATTACAGGAATTGTATAAAAGTGTTTATGATATGTATAATACAGTTATTATATTGAAGTACCAATTTGTATTCAAGTACAGTTAAAAGCAACACAAAGACGTTTTCATGACCGCATATGAAATACAACTAAACAACATCACAAATGAAAACCGTATTCCAGTGAAAAAGTCTTTAACTCACTTTAACGTCATCAGTTGGAAACATATTGTATTTTTTTATGTTTATAATTTACGTCTATCAAACAAGTCTGTGCGTTCAAAAATCCCTATTTTTTTTAATATTACAAATTTCATAAAAATCCGTTTAGTAGTTTTGGTGGGTTAGTTTCCGAGGTGTCGAAACACAATGAGTAGGAATTATCCTGACAGTAAATTAAACTAATTCATTAACTGTCTAATAATATTTCCCCAAAACAGATGTTAGTACTGCTTAAGAACTACGAAAATAATTCATGTAACCTCATTTTGTCATAAATCATTATTTTTAATTTACAGATTACTTATTGTAATTCTGAATTAATTAATTATTTTTCATTTGCTCGACAATGTTATTCTTCCTTTATTATTATTATATATTAATAAATAATGAATCTGTTAATGAAATATATATATTTTTTTCTAGTAGAGAAACTTTGATTTGAAGTGAATATTATGCCAATACATATTTTTCTGTATTTCTTAATGTCTTTTTTTTTATTTTGTATAAATAAAATTTGGTTAATTTCCAAATGGATTTGTCCTACATTTCAATGTTATATGTTATATACGTACTCACGAGATATTTTTTATTACCCGTTTTTTATTACTGCATGGATGTAGTAAAGATTGTCAGGGCGTTTTATATTTATGTGGGAATTTTGACTTAAAAGTATTTTTGAATGTAGCATGCTTACAATTTATTAAATACAACTACTTATACGGGTAAAATTGGTCTTAAAACTGATTGTCTTTTTTTAGATATGTATTGTGCAGTGACATATACCTTTTTTATTATATATGTATTAAGAAAAAGATGAATTAATAAGATCACCTGCCTGAATATAAGATAATAATTTATTATTAATCATATTTTCAATTTTTTAATAAGTTTTGAGCTTTGATTTATATAAACAATAACCCTTAGCAATTATCTTTTTGGACGATTACATACATATCGTCCAGCTCTTTATATTTTAAAAAATAACCACAATATTATGTTCTTAAACCACCCAAATACAAATTGAGTAAGCTTTATGACTTGTAATCAATAAATAACTTGTAATACAAATAAGAATTTGTGCGTCAGATCACGTCTCAACTTGATCTTATAGAAGATAACCCGAATTTCATTACCACATACTATTTATGTACATTTCACACAAATGTGTGCGTGTGTTTAAATCTATACTATCTAACTACTTTATTACTTACTGGGACTCGCTATACTGCATTGGATGTCTACCTTGATTTTTAATTTATTAATTTTTATTCTCGTTTCGAGTAATACATAGTACTACAAATACAGCAGCTGAAATTCGATGATCAAAAGTTTATTACACTAATTTAGTGCTGCAAAGCGGTGTTTTAAGCTTTGAATTTCACCACGATTTAACACATTAGCCAGCAGCGGTTTAGATTAATCTCGTCTAACTTTATAGCAGTTATGGAGCACGAGGCATTATTATTTGCAGTATTAGAGTGGTTTATACCAAATGACAAATGGGAACAGAACAATGTACCTATATACATAATTTGAAATAAATATTTTAAATTTTGAACTAATGGTACTATCAATTTTTAATAAATTTTATAAAAAAAAACATGTTACTTTGTTTCATTTTGTAAATTTATAAAAATGTATGAACTTTTTAAAAAATAGGTAATGAAATTAATAAACAATTTATCAAACGATGTAAATAATTAACAGTTTTTGCAATAACAAAATGAGTGAATAGGTTAATATATTATAAAATTATGTGAGAATTAATATAATTTTATTTTAAATGGTCTTGGATAATAAAACTGGTAAAATAAATATTTAGAATATTGCTTCAGATTTCTCACGGTTTTTAGTTATATTATTATAATTATAAATCTTTATTAATACTAATATATTAATGAAATATTCCAAATTTAGTATATTTCAAATAAATAGCTCATTAAAAGTTTTAGTTTATTATTCAATTAATAAGTTTGTTGTCAGACATATTTCTTTACTTATCAGTAGGTAACATTTGTAACAAAATATTGCTAAACATGTAATAAGCCCAAGGGCCCTTTCTATAATGTGGGTTGGTAATAAATAAATATATTTTTAGGTTTACGTGCTTAACAGAAAAACATTAAGCCCTAGCATAAGTTTACCTTGTTGACGGTCCGTCAGCCTTTTTGCCTGTCAAGACCCTTCATTTAAGGAACACATGGAAATATTAAATTGAAATTAAAACTATATCCGAAGGTGTGAAAAAATAAAACTTGTAAAACAAATAAATCATAATTCGTAACTTTCATAGGATTTATAATTGATAGGGTAAACCGGTTTTAAGCTATGAAATTCGGCAAGTAATTTTTTTATAGTAGGTCAAGTACAAAATCTATAAAGTATACATTTATAATTAAATCATCAAAAATATATTCCAATAAGGGAATGAAATTTGAAAAGTGAAACTAGTTTAAGTGAGGTATCGTATAAAAGGGCTTGATATGGATAGTTCAAGACATCTTTTTTTTTTAAGTATAAAATTCAGAACTATTTGTAATATACAAGATTATATTGCAACCTTGGTGGGCGAGTGCGATTAGCACTTGTCCTTTTTATATTAAAGCTCGATGATTTTGCAATAAAGAATGTAAACTTCTATATATTCTTGAGTCTTATAAGAAAAATTGAAACTTTTTATATAATCTTGATATTAATTATACAACTAGATTTTTATATTACTGGGAATAATTTTAAACGAAGATAAATTATTAATTTCTTAACTAAATGATTAGTCTTTGTAATAGCACTAAGAAAGAACTTCAAAGACGCTTTTGATTCAGGCATTACAATAGACAACATAAAAGATTTCTGAATTTTACAAGACGGTATTAAGAAATTGGAAAGTGCTTTTACAGAAGGACTTATTACGATAAATCTGGTATCGAAATAGGCCCTCCTGACACTTCCATTTTGACGTACACAAGTGATCACTGATTATGATTCAAAGTGGAAAAGATATAAATAAATAAATAAAATTCCTTTAGTTGTTATTATTATTTAGTAGTTATGTTATATTTATAGAAAATGTTTTATTTATATTTATTTCGAATATATTATTTTTATCGTTCTCTATTATAGTGATATTATGTGTTAAATAATTATCGATGGAGTAAGCGATGACAATGTATATTTCATTGAGATCTTATCAATTTACTACTATAATAACTTGTTATATGGTAAAACAATATTTTGGTGATTAAAATCGAATTTATTTATCAAAACCATTTTATTTATGGCTTGGATAATTACCGCTGCATTTGAGTTATAATAATTATTTGTTGGCAGGTCGAGTTGCAAAACTAATTAGCTTAACAAATTAATATAATAAATACTACTACTATTACTGTATTACTTAAAACTACAAAAACTTTAAATTCACATTTAAATTGGAACTCATTAAAAAATAAGAAACTAAAATATTTAGTAATATGTTTTCATTTTCATTCATTTTCGAATTAATGTAAAGAAAGATTTAAAAAAACAGGCAAAGCTGGAATTCACACATATTAAGTACTTTAACTTTACCGACTTTAATTAGTAGTTTATCAACAACAACTTTTTTTTTATCACCTTGTTTATTTATAAAAATGACGTAGAATATAACGCACGATACGTTTATTTTAAAATATGTAAGGGGCAATGTAAAATTTTTTGGGAAGTATTGTTTTATATATTTGAGAAATAAATTCACCTATCGGTACAAAATACAGCCCTTAATTAATAACATAATATCTGTAAGACTAACGTAATCATTAAAAAACAAAAATGTAATTTTCATATCGCACCCAATTTTATTTACTTTAATATGTATACCTGATACTGCTTTCATCTTGTGAGCATCTTAAATTGAAATTTTGACAATAAAATTAAAGCTTTCATTCCGTTTTTCTTAAAAATAGTATTAGAAAATTTGTTAATTCTGTCTGCCATATGTGATTATATGTGGTTTCGTAAACAATAAATAGCATTCAAAATACAAGAATCAAAGAAATAAGGTTTAAAATTAAGCTAACATTTGAATGCTTAATAAAGCATAAAAGAAATGTGAACACAAACGTGAACAAAATAACTTCGATTATTACAGAAGTATTAGTATATATATACATATATTTCGGAATACTACACAATGTATATCTGAAGTGTTATTAGATCAAGTACCTGATAGCAAGAGCACTATAACATTTGCTTAATTACAATCGGGTGGTTACAAATACTAACACACATATATATATATATATATAACTTTACGTTCTTCGTATATGTTAATTAATATTATAATTTAAAGCATAAAAACAAAACTTTGTTATATATTTTGTTCTATAACTTTCCCTGAAGCTAAAATGAGCACCAATTGAGTGATAAATTATAACTTCAATATTTGGTTGTATATGATTGATGATAGATTTGAGAACTTATATATAGTGTAAGTAATATTTTTTATAAACTTTAGTTACTATAATACATTTTTTTCTATTCAGTATCGTCATCGTCACTCATCGTTGTAATAAATTTTGTATTCAATGATCTAACTGTATAACTTATTTCTTTCTTCTTTTTGTATATGTGTAACTGCTTTAAAATAATGCAATGTAATCTGGAATAACTAATTTATTTCTTAAAATTTTAAAATTATTTACGTAAAAAATTTGCCAGCCTTAATGAGATCCGTAATAAGAGACCATAAGTCTCTTAAATTAAACTCCTAGACGCCACTAACAATGGATAAGAGAAGACATATTTTTGTTTGTCAGTACAAGAAGACGGCAGTCTTATACGTATTCATCTAATATTAATAAGCAGCATGGCAAGGATCACATTGACCTACAGCTACAGATAAAAAAGTTGGACATCCAGTTCGACCTCCTGAATTTTCACATATAGCTAAACAAATAAAAACAGATCCGGGTAAAATATATCCCTATAAAAATGCTGCAATTAATATACAAGTTAACTTACGAAATTAAATTTATAACCTTATAATCTGTATAAATAGGTGCAATTATGCTCGCGAATGATTACAAGGACTAAAGCCATAAAAGTAAATTACGGAAGTGCTTCCGATAGAAAAAATTAGAATAAACTAGTAAGATTGACATCAAATTCAAAATATGTAAATAAACAAATAGTGCTGCTATACACGCAGAATCTTAAACTAAATATGGGTAAATTGAAAATAACCAGCAACGAAAATAAATAATTTAATAACAATAAAAGTAAAAAACTGATTGTCTTTTGTAACAAAGCAGATTTATGAATTTAATTTGATGTAAAATTAAATATGTATATAACAAAACGTAAGAAGCATCTAACCATCTGGACCAAATGACAGCTAAACTTCAATAATATTCAGACTAGACGATTAATAAACATTATGAAAATTTGAATGTTTGACTATATATATTGAAATTACTGCAGAATTCCTATGTAACAATTTTTGATATTTAAGTAGAGGGTTTTTGATATTCATATTATTAAGTAGGTACTTAATATATGTAGGTTCCAGGTTGGAAACCAGGTGGTTGCATGCCAATGGTAAATCTCAACTACTATAAATAACTAACAAAAACAATAAATTCAGTTTAACTAAAAAATATAACAGGCACTTCTAATTACTATGGTCTTTATTACATAATTTACATTTCCTGCTGTGAACAATGTACTGAAATTGAGATTTACTAAAATATTATATTTATTTTAATGTTACAAAACTATTGAGCTTTTAAAATCTAATTAAATAAGCGCCTGACTAATTACCACAAATCTGTATTATCTTGAATTCTCTTGGTAACAACTTACTGGAAACTATTATGCAAACACTGTCGTGATCCGCCTCGGTATTGAACGGTTCCAGAGTTAATGGTAATTTGCTTATCCTGTAAAAATAAAAGAACTCGGATTTTATTTTTGTAGAATATAACCGCGGGCTCGTAACGAGCTATTATATCAGTTGAGAGTTGGAAGTTAAATGTCGCGTGTCTGCGTAACGCGGCGTGACTACTTTATTTCTGGGGTAGGCTATAACTACAATTTTACACTACTTGACACTGTTATTTTAACAATCTTAAAAAATTAAGATAAGATATAGAATAAAAATTTATTATCAGCTTGTCCTTACATTATGTACATTTATATACATATATATGACCTTACGTTATGTATATATATACATATATATGTACATAATGTAAGGACAAGCTGATAATTTATTTTTATTTTATATAGCTATAATTCATTATTAATCTATAGAAAAATATCTCTAAACTTTATTATGCAATTTTCTATTCTCTATCTACGTTATTTATTTGCACTAAATATTACTTGTTTCTTGTATAAAATATAGTTAATATGTAGGTACTATTACAGAATAAAATGTATAAAAGCGCATCTTTGAAGATGTAATTAACTTGGGATAGGTCTATCTTATTTTTTATTTTTTTTGACTAAAAAGTTCTCCCTTTAGTTTAAGAGAATGTTTGGGTGGTTTAACTAATTTTATTAAGAATTTCACAGAAAGAGAGAGGAGTTTATAGTGCTACATATAAGCTATACTTTATATGAGATGTAAGTAGTATTTAGTGCAAATGAATCACATAGAAAGATAATATAAAAATATTGATACGCAACCTGAATAGATAGAGAAATGTTCAACGTAATTGAAAACAGACTTATTTAAACATATGCAGGCACTCATGTGTAACGAGGTTATATCCGCTGGAAAATTCTACAATAAAATAAAACACTGCATTATTTACTTTACTTCACAAGCAACACCGCACTTTATATGAAATCCTTTATAGCTACATCGCATTTCTTCTTTGGAATAGATCTTGAAACGGAAGTTTTATTTTCCACTTAAGAAAATTCAGAAAATGCAATTGTATTTTAGAAGTCTTGGTGTTTATTCATAATGTTGTTATATTTGTTGTTATTATTAATTATATCTTGAGCCAAAAAAAAATAATGTTCCATTGTGTAATTTTAACTCGCGTATATTTTTTTTTGTCGTAACCCATTTAGTTGTAACTTTTCAGAAATAAAAAAAACATTTAAAAAATAATTATTCTGCGGGGGAAGATATATATTAGAAAGAGATATATATTTAATTATTGAATTTTATTATTTTTGTATATATACTGTAATGCAATATATAGTCGTTTAAAATTTGGCCTAAATATGAAATAAATGTCTTGGGTATCGCATAATTATAACTTAAAGGAAGTTAATATAATAACTATATAATTTTATTGTCTAAAGATATTTTTTATTGTCTCTCCCTGTTTGCAAAAATATTTATTTACAGAATATTATAGTTGATGGAAAATCTGGAATCAAATGTCTTAAAGTTTACAAAATAGATTTACATATAATATTGCACTTTTAATAGTTATTTTTTGGGTTATAACAGAGTGTAACAGTTAATAAGCACGTTTGGAAGGAATTTTAAAGAAAATATATAACATATTATAACTTAATATATATTCTTTAGAACATTTATTACCTATTTTAAAAATGTAATAACATTAGTTATATTAAAAAAAATAAGAGTGAAAAGTATGGATTGGCTTGACTGCGACATTAAACTTGTAAAGCATTTTGGCGTCAAGTATCAATTAAAAGGAAGGAATAATTACCTTCCTTTTTGTGACTTACAAAGTAAGAAGCTAAATCACCTTCTGGAGATGGACGCTATTCTTGACAGTACCACTTAACATCAGTTAGAACATATGCTCATATGTAAATCTGTACCTTAAATAGTCTGTTACGTAGAAATTACATTTGTTTAGTAACTTAAATACTTACACATTATAATTTTTGTGAGGTTTATCTGTGATTAGGTTCATTAATTATCTGTTGACAAAAAAATCATTTGACTTTAATAGTCTATGACATTTAGTACTATCTTAGAAATTAGATGTTGCCAACTTGAGGATTCTTTGGACTCCTCGGAATATCAAACTATTTTATTATTTAGATTTAGTTTTATTCTTATGACTTAAATTATATAAACTGTTAGAATGTTGCAGCACATTATTTAAAATAAGCTAAAACGTTTCAAATGAATAGGTGCTTTCTATGTGGTCATATTGATATATTTAGATTATATTAAAATGTTGTCAATTAGTAATGCTTATTTGTTTCTAAAAACATTCAGTTCTTTAGTTTAATATAACTAAATTATTTATTTTTATTTCTAATAATAAAAAATTTACCCACATTTATTTTGACGTTTATAACGCTTTTAATCATACATGTGTATTATTGCAGGGTTGATTAAATATTATGGAATAACCATAATTCATATTGTCAGCATTTTCCTGTGAATTTTCACTATAAATTTGGCGGTGTTATTTCACATTTTTACCTGTATATAATTCATTACAGGAGGTTTTTTTTATTTTAAAAATATATCTTCACCACATGTATACCGAACGGCGACCTGCATGTCTTGCTTCTGAACTGTTGCTGTAACTGAGGTCTGCCTTAAAATGCCTGTTCCTGATTAAATATTATGAAGCTCTCTGGTGGTGTATTACTTTATATATAATTAATCTAGACTACAAATAAATATTTGAAGAATAAGAGTTTAACTGCATTCTTCTTGTACTGATAAATAAGGGAGCTGTGTATATGTATTGACTTGTCCATTATCAGTGGCGCCTAGTAATAAATTTAACAGATTAATTTAATTTAAGGATATTATTCAATATAAGTGTTTGATTTTTTTTTGTTTATCTCAAGTGACCCACTGCTGAGTCTAGCTAGCATATTATCTATTGTATTCATTTAAATTTAACTGTTTAACATATTGTACCTTAAATATTAAATTGAATATTGGATTTAAAGTGATCCACTGGTTAAACAAATATGAATTTCAATTGGGCTCAGTGACGGAATAGCTTTTCATTTGCTAGCAAATAAATATGAAATATTTTTATCCATACATTTTTCCAACTTTCAGTAAAGATTTATCTGAAATATTATAGAGCTCGTGTAACATATGTCTGTATGAAACGCGCCGTTCCAGGTTCCATACATAATCCTCTTTTACCTTTAATTAAATTCGATTTTTAAATAATACATAACAGATCATCCTTTTAATCTCTTAGTTAAAAAGGCTGTATTTTTAACTAAGAGATTAGATGGGTCAAATACTAAACTTTTATAAAATTTTAATATTTAAGCTTATAGACACAAAAGTTAATTTATTGAAAAATATATTTTTTTTTATTTTAATGTTAATATTTTTAATTAACTTAATGTTCTTTATTATGATGATTATGATAATATTTACTGCATATATCCAATTAATTAAATCTCGAAAACAACTATTTTTTGTAATACAAATTATAACCATATAACCTATATTGTATTTTAGTACATTAATAAGAAAATTTAAGTCAAAAAAAAATATCACGACAGCTTTTCGGTTAAACTAAGTGTTTTTATATTCTTGGTATGTATTTAAGCTGGTTAGCGTAACCCTTAAGTTATTCAGTGAAATATTCAAAGTGCACTCAGCAATTTCTTTGCAGATATCCATTTAATTCTGGGAAATAGCTAATTCAGGTCGGATTGATATAAAAACAACCCAACTTTTAAATGTGGTTTCTTATATGAATTTCTTTCAGTAAAATTATAAATCTAGGCATAAAGTTATAATACTGATTTCAAAAATGAATTAGTTAATATTGATTTGGTTGAATGAAAAATTAATTAAAGTTTTGCTAGTACATCTACAAAATATCAAAGGAGAATCTTAAGAGTCGGAATTCTTAGATTATTTCCAAAGCTATTGTAGCAAATAATAAGAGTTACGCTTGGACTTGATTAACATAAATTGTTCCGCAGAGCTTAAAGAAATTTTTTTATTAATTTCTTTTTAATAAGTCGTAAAATAGTCGATCTTTTATTTTTGTATATAAGTCGACCAAATTATTTTCTATAAAAATATGTTATATCCTGTTTTCATTCATATAACGTTACTTATCAATATTTAAGAATATTTTACAATTACAGTAACTTAAAAAAGCTTTAGAATGCAAGTAAATATCTATCATTTTTTAATCCATCATTTTAACTCCAGAACTTTCGCGGTATTTCCAAATCTAAAACTTTAACGCACAGATAAAAGTATGAGAAAAGTAACTGAGATAGTTAGTTATAGGTCAAACTCCTCATTTACCCACTTTTTATCAATAATTTTATCGATTCTTAACTAATGCTTAGTAACTTAATTTGTTCCGTTTAATAGACAGTGGTGTGTAAAATAATCTTTCATTCCTAAATATATTATACTTTACATTGATAAATTAGGATATGGTACTTAGAGTAAGATGAATGAGGATCAAAGAGATATCTAGATTGATGAGGGAATATCCAAAAAGATTATTATGTGATAGCATGTGGTAACAAAAATGAAATTTATGTTTAACCTTCAATATAAATTTGAAGGATACACAGATAATTTAAATCATAAAACCAAAATTATAATAAAAAAAACTGTAACCAGTTTAAGAATTACATTTGCAATATATTTAAAAATATATGCAATAATTTATATTTTTAGCGGTTTATTTACTGTTATTATATATTTTGCTACATCTTTCTCAATCCTTTCATTGAATATTTGTTTAACCATTATTTATTATTAACGTTTAAATATTTTTGAATTAATTGATTGTGTAATATATTAATTTAATGTTCAATTATATTTATTTAATCTCTTTATTAATTGTCATACAACGGGCGTCCTTCTCTTCGAAAACAACCGATTAATTTCGTAATGCAAGTAAAAACTAGTTTTATTTGTAACTTATTAAAATGGGTTAATTAATAAAATAACAAGCGACAATGATAGTGGGACTAATCAGATACTTTAAGCATGTAAACTACAATATATACAACTACTCTAGCTTAATATACGGGATATTGCTTGCGTTATATTTCCTTTTCTTTATTTCTTTAATTTTAAACTGTGTTACTTTTTAAATGCAAAAATCATGTTTTGAATTTAAAATATTATCTCAAGTTTCAGTAGACACTTAATAGTATTAAAAATATGTCATACAATTATTATACTGAATTTAAATACCAAATGTATAAATAGAATTTATATAAATATAAAATTAATCTAGTTAATTGAAAGCGGACACATTAATGGCTGCATTTGGAATCCTGTACGAGAAAGCAAATTCACTGCAATCAATAAGTAATTTTTGATTAATGTTTCTTTGTAATTAAAATTGTAACATTTTATATAATTGCAATAAACGAGGATTTAATGTACTCTAGTTAAATTCATAAAATATTTATTATAGGTTTATTATATTATTAGGTATTATTTAGAGGTTTATTGGCTGATTTCTACATTCCTTAGAGAGACCAAACAAAGATCTGGACAGATGAGATAGTTACTTTCTTCTATAGACATCTCTAAATTATTACAATGTGCGATTGGAGAATATTCTACACCCTTATATTTGTATATATATATAAATACCCTTTATACATCTGTAAAGATAGAACAAGCCGCAATATTTTATTTAAAAAGATTCGCAAGTTAAAAGCTATTGTATATTATTACTTTTAAAAATCTCATTATAAAAAAATGCATGATGAACTAACTAATTAACACCATTATTATCATCCCAAAGAAACATCTTCTGTCTGCTGTCTGTTTCATCAGAATATATTTCTTTGTGTAGCAGCAAAATCTAAATTCACCACCACCACACTATATTCTCGTCTTGGCATGACAGAGCTACCAGTATAAGATTCAAGTTGAGAGTTTATTTTTTGTCTGACTAAGATTAATAAAATAATTCTAGTTACAAACCTTATATATAATACGCTCAATAGAAAGCCTGTTTTCAACTTCTTTAATCATTTCCTATATGAGTCCCTCCTTACAGGCATTCAAATTGCTTCGTTTTTTTTCTGTCACTAGTCTTATTTTACCATATTATTAAGCCAGCTTCATATAATTACTTCGTCTCATTGTCATATTAATGTAAAAAAAATCAGAATCAATTTATATTTTATGTAATTAATATTGCATTATCATATATAAATATTGCCTCGTATTAACTGTCACTAATCAAAGCAATTGTCATTAATAAATATTGCCTCAGAGAATTTAGTGATTAATTTGTGTCAAATAATAACTACAAAGATAGCTAGTAGTTCGTATAAGACTCTCGATACTAATGTCACCAAGACGTATTAAGTCGTGTTGGTAGCTTACCTCGTCGTTGTCTGAAATTGTTATCAAGTCATAATCAATAATAATAGAAAATAACATACAAGATATACAATCTCCTTTTTGATTTTTTTTATTAATTTATAACTGTAACACGACCATTCATGGCCTTGTGAGTTGTATTTTGGGATTATATTATGTAAATACACTCTAACATATCTGTAACATAAAATGTTTTGCATACAAATATTAGCCAATCTTTTACCATCCATCATTGTAAAACTAATTTTGCAACTCCATGTAGTGTTCATATTTGAATAATGAAAAAATACACTTGTTATGAAAATATTACATTTATTTATTTATGTATATTTACTTTAATGAATTTGGAATGTGCTCGATTAGTTGACTATATACGAAACCCTACGGGATCTTTTATCATGAATTGGAGCTTGATGAACTGCGTGAAATAGCAATCTCGAATCTCCGTAATAATGGCCTCTATGGGGAGAAGGACGTAGTGTTGTCTGCAGAGGTTTCGTTCAGGTATTTGTAATTCCTGATTATAATGTTTTTTCGCTGACCCGAAGTATTAATGACTCGTTTCTAGTTTGATAATAGCGCCAAACCACTATATTTTAAATTTAGACAGATGGCAAAATTTAATAGCTACAAGTACTAAATACAGTATTACATTATTTTCAATCATTAGCAATAAAAGTATACATTTTTATTATATAAGATTAATAGACTGCGCAGTTGCTAAAGTTACTAAAATTTCTATAGTTCTTACAAAATAAATAAATCTTAATACAAAGATTTTATTCCAGTTTCTCCACGAGCTTCTATACAACTACGGGTACTCACAAATTGTGTGATAAAGATTCGTTACGTGTATTTTTAATTCAATAAGGTTCTTTGTATTTAGAAAAGGTATATTTTTTTTATTTGGAAAAAAACATAGTTTAAATGAACTTATGTTTTGTAAGAGGTACGTTTTGGTATAAATAATGTATTATATTTTACTTTATATTAATGCAACAATTTAAATAATAGTTCATATTGATGTACAAAACATGTTTCTATTAATATATTTTATATTAAGCTGGTTTTAATTTCCGTATTATTAATAAAAAGAGTTTCTTAGTGGATTATAAACAAAATTATTACGAAACTGGACTGAAGAAACTGACAACTCTATATCTAACTTTCGACCCAAAATCAGTCTAATGTAACAACAACACTGCAATATTATTATAATATAATGCAGAAGGTATTTATAATAATGTTATATAAAAAATATTCAAATAGTGAAATCTGATGAAACTTGCTTTTTATCGCTTCACTATAAGATGTTTTTTCTGATGTCTATTCTGAGTTAGTAATATTAGTACACATTTCTTTTAAGTATATAAGATTACACAAAATAACTTGCAGACATAAGAAATAAATAAATCAATTGGGTTAATGACATATAAAATTTACATTTCGATCTTGAGAACAAATGCCATTTATTATATATTTTGTGAACCCTTATTAAGAGTAACATGAAATTATTTTGAAAATACGATATTCGATAAATGCTTTTTATATACGAGAATTAATTAAGGACTGTGTACCCTTGTCTAAGCGATAACCCTTTAAAGGTTAATATTGAGTTGTGGATAAGGTAACTGGCCCGGAGGGTATGTATGAAGACGTTGATGTCTGTGGTCAAGGCGAAAGAGGTATGCAGGGACCGTAGCGTTCGGCGCTCCGTCGTCTCTGACTACCCCGCAAGGGATTTGGCGTGAAGCTAAAATAAGGTAACAATAAATAACGCATAATTATTATTTTGTTAACATAAATTATTATGATTATAATATCGCTTCAATATGTTTCCCAAATTTATATAAAATAATAGAAGATGCCAAGTACGTAGTTGTTAACTGCTAAATTTAGTTATATCATATAAATTGCATAGAACAAAACATATATCTAAATATTTTTACCGTTTATCGTTACATTCATAGTATTCAGATTTATCTCTCAAGTCTGTAGTTAAATTTATATTTTGCTAATATTATATTAACTCAATTATCTGCCATATTTATAGCTACTGGTTGTTTCACAAAAGATGAAGTGTTAGAGTATAAAATAAAACACGTGAACATGACCAATAGCCTTATAAATAAATTTATTTCTATACCAAAATCTGATATACTCGTATACCAACTGACAGTAATGGGAGTGTCTTGTTCGAGATTGAAATTGTAATTACAGTAATAAGGTCTGTCTACAATCTAAGTACTCCGGTTACAAATTACAGTCTATTGAATTTAGGACATTGTAATTAATATTCTAAGTAATTTTATTATCTGATATCTTTCGAATACACAATGATGTATAGGTATAATATTGTATATTGAAGGTTTTTAAGAATGAAAATTTATAAAAAACTTGTATTATAAACTTTTCATAACAATATTTTTCTTAACATAAAAATGTTATTGAATAAAATATTAGTGAATATTCAAATATATAAATTATAGAGTTGTCTTAAATATAAACATATTTAAAATGAATTTAAAGACCAGGTATTTTTTATGGTTAATCTAATGTTTTTTTGTATTACCTACATTTGAAAATGTATATAAGTAACATTATTAAAATAACCACACTTATATTATATGGTAGCCGCCACTAATGTGCAAAAGGATACAATAATAGCTGCGGCCACCACAATCATGCATGCAGGAGCTTCATGGCTTACAATTAGTTCTATTTATGTATTCATAGAATTAGCATAATATTCCCTACTATTAAAAATAATTGCTTATTAAATAAATAAGTTTTTAGTGTGGGTTTCAGCAATTATAATTGCTAGCAAAAGATTTTAAATATTTAATATTAATTAATTAACGTTACAAAAAATAATTAAGAAAAAAATACGAGTTTTACAATTTATTGCTAAATTATCGACAACTATTTGCACCATCAATATCTATTAAAGTCTCTAGTGTTTTATGAAGCACGCAACCTTATTTAATTAAAGTGTATAAAACTGACTACTTGTATGTTGGTACTCTAGCTATTGTCAGTAGGTACTACTGCGCGGTAGGTACCGTATAAAATGTAATAATATATATGGCTTATCACTTTTGCAATCACATATCCTTACCATACAATTATTTTCATTACAAAGATCAAGCCATATTTAAGTTATGAAAGGATATTCAGACAAACAGATAAAAATTCTAAACATAGTACATTTTTCGTCATGGAGTTAAAATTTTACAACGACAAAATAAATAAAACGAGAGAACTTGCACATTTATAAAACTTAGCAAAGAGTTCCGAAAGTCTTTTATATATTTCTAAATAAATTGTTAAAAACAAAATAATTCCTTGATCATTATTCAGTTTCAAGAATTGGGTAAAATATTTATATGCCTATAATCATATATAGATCATCGAATACAATTAAAGGTAAATTTGTAAAAAATATCAATGGAATTAAATCTAGAATCTGCCTGGAATTGCACACTAACTTGTAGATTATAAATTACCCATAATACTGCCTTTTGATGAGAAATGTTTAATTAACATGATACAATCATGTATTTATTTTTTGGTCCTACTACAATTCGAGCTACTCATTCCTACTCGAAAGTCGACGGTAACAGCATAAACAGGCCGGGATATATGCCACCGAAATTTTAATGAGCTACATGAGTTGCTCATACGTCTGGTGTAGTCATAGTAATTATAATTTACTTTTAAGAGCCATCGTATTAATCTGCATAAGAACGTTAATTTATACTGTAACTGTAACAACGTACAAAACAACAGAACGAGAACATAAATTTATACTGAAAGAGTAATATTGTTAACTGTAAGTACCAGTTAGCAATTTTTATCTTTTAAATCATAACATTAAATTATCCACTAAGTTTATTGTTATCAACACTAAACTTAGTAGGTCTGGTTAAATAACTTTGTTTGGTTATATCTACTTTAAAAGGTCACTGCGATTAAAGAAACTGATTACTTCTGAGACTTGTAAGTCTATTGGATGTAAAGGTGTATTAAAACAAATTTATGTTCTCTTTATAAATAATACTTAATAACAGCAATTTATAATAAACATTTTAGCCAGGCCATATTTAATTATATATTAAATAAATATGAAAAATAGAAAATCCATTCTCAGAACGGAACCGATATCTTTTGGAATTCTTTTGATATTCCTTACTTCTATTTTTCGTTTTGTATGTAGTCTGCAATAAATTCTATGAATAACACTGTAAACACCATAACTGCAATGGTTTATTGACCTTCTATTGAGTTCTTCTTTCATAGTTGTTTATCAAAAATATATATTAACTTCGACTTGAGCGTGAGTGAGCCTCATTGCGTCGATGCTGGGTGGTAAATCGTCCAAGCACTGATGTAAAATGTCAACTCAGTGTTAAAGCTTTATGAATTGCTTCATAGTTGTTTATTTTTGCTTAGTTAAAAAATATCTTAGAACTGTATTATAGATAAAACGGTTTGTTTACAGTTTTTCAAAATCCAGTTGTTTAATTAAATTTTTATTTTATCTTATATTATTTTTTATATTAAACTAAAATAGGGTAACATTCATTCAATGAAAAAAGTAGACATTGAAATTGGAAGTAAGATCGTCTGTTCGGTGATTTTTTACTGCTTAACAATAAATCTTCGATTTCTGTAATGTCCAGAGATGTTTTGCTGACAGTAATAGACCTTGGTAAATTCAGAGGTTGATTTATAGACGTTCAAGCCGAAATTATTTTAGTGCGTCAGAATCTGATCAAGAGCCATAAGTTACTACATAGAATAGTTTTATTCAATAGCTCAATAGTTTGTCGGATAAATATGTACCAGGTGTATTACCTGATAAGCTAAAGGGAAACTATTTTTTTTTATCTATATCTCTCTCTCTTATAACTTCTTTATCTAATAATACACATAATACTCGTCCAGAAGTATTATTTTATTTATTTTTAATATTTTGTACATTATTTGGTATTATTTATTAAATATTCTGTAATATTACCACAGTTCGCGATAAAACGGAGGTCAATTAGACGAAGACAAATGAATGCGGATGAAATATTTTACTAAACGAAATTATCAAATACATAATATTTTATTGTTAAAATTAGCTTTCACGAAATATATAATAAATATTTTCCATTTTTACATTCCTAAATTTAATCACAAATACACTGTTATGAAGTGGTATATTCAAAATATTTTTTTTTCAGTTTTTTAATTTAGTACTACAAGTTTTGTGTGTTTTAAATCAAGATTATATCTTATTATGATTATTCTTAATTAATTAAGATAGTATTTAGTCTGAAAGAATAACTCGTTCTATCGTAGCAGATATATAAAATAATCATTATAGAAACCACTGAAAACACTTATTTATTACTGTCGAAATATGCTTTTACTACGAGTTTATTTCAAGTTTATAAATGCATTGTTTACTTTTGGAGATAGTAAAGATTGGACGAGGAGATAAAACTTTTTAATATTCAAATAAATTCAATTATACCTGAGTAACAATAAGATATTAAATTATACTGTTGTTTTAAACTACACTATAAAACAAAAATAAGCGTTGAATATTAACGAGACAGCAGAGATCAAACTTAATAAACATTTTTAGTAGTGTATCAAACAAAATATAGGAAAGAGAATATACACTGTTACAATGTAGTATATATAATTAAGTTAATAAAATCTTTAAAAAATATAAATTTTAATATATTGATAACGAAATAAGAGAAATAAACAAGAACTTTATGTATGATGTATGAAAATCTAGGGACGTGGTTTTGCAAAACTAATTGTTTTTTAAGGATTTGCTTTTAAGTCAATACTTTGGATGAGAGTTTACAAAAGTTTACTATTTTATAATAAAAACGAAAAATTATTTTTCCACGGTTTGAAGTCGGAATAAAGCAGGTTTATCTAATGTATATTGTTTATATTTTTTCAACCAATACAGTTATTCTGATATTATGAGTAAATTTTAATGCACTTCTGATAATAATAGTGTGTCAAAATACTATAAATTTGTGAACAAGTAAAGAGCTTTATAAAAATTATTTATATTTTTTTTATGAAACATAATTTTCTTCCCACGTTACTAAGTAGGATTGTGGTGTTTTTCCATCCAAATAAAGAAGGTTTATATCCAAGTCTAATCACCTCTGTAATCCACATGTTCAAACAAAATGCGGACTTCTCTTTGTTTCACTTCACAAAGATTCACTAATTAGTATAAAAGCTAAGGGGACAGACATTTAACCGAAAAATAAATAAATGCTCTACACTAAGGACCCTTTGTTAGTCTAAAATACTGGAATATTAAAAATCCTTTGGTATTTTGTAAAATTCAAAGTTATATTATAATTTTATTACTTAATTCATATAATTTTGAATCTTAAATTTTTTTGAATTTTCTTTATTTTGTACATATGAAGATTTATTTTGTATAATTAGATTAAGTAAGCAGAGAGAAGATTGAATTTGTAGAAAAACCGTATAACACCAATTTTCGTGCCAAGGACGCATACGCACGATACTATAATTTAAAATAACTTTTATAGCAGTTTTATAATATGTGGACAGAAATGTTTTGTAGTTATAAGGAGGAAACGAAACGCCGTCGTTTTCACTATTATTTTACCTTCATATTATTTATACGAATAAGCAATAAATAACTTTATAGAAAATTTTATTATGTGTAAAGCAGATTGTTAGATTTGTACCATTAAAATAAATTATATAAGTTTTTAAAACGTACACCTTTCCTAATTTTAGAAGTTATAGTCAAAATGTCAAAAACATAGAACTGTTACGTAGAGATATTTTGATGCAGTTCATTGAAATGTTATATTTTTTAAATTCTTACTTGCACTTTTCAGAAGACATAATTTAATTTTTTTGATGTCTAGGGAGTTTTATAAGCTTAAGTTCGAATCTGTGGGGTCTCCACAATTTTCCGCCGGTCGCCATCTTGTAGAAAAGGGTACAAAAGTGTCGTAAAGTATAGCATATTAAATGGTCTATAACTTTATCACTATTATTTTTATAGCATAACAGAAACAAAAGTTTAAAAAAAAATGTCTTTTGGGGATTTAATTATGGGCGTTTAACATTTCATAAATTTACTTGGGTTTAACAGGGCTTCGAAGTTCTAAGTTCTTGAATACTCCTAAAAATACTATAAAAATAAACTAGGTTTCGTTTCCTATTATATATTTTATAATTAATATAATTGATCATTTTTAAACATTGCTATGTTAGTATTAATTTATTAACAACACTTTTACAGGGTGCGGTTCACGATCTCATTCAATATCAGAGGTGAAAGTTTTTGAGGAACAATTGGAGCGCTATAAAATGACCAGAAAATAGCTACAACCCAACCCAAAACCATTTTTTTAATGTCCATTGGTACAGTTCTTTTTTTCTTAAGCTTTAACGTTCTCTTTCTTCTAGCAATGGTAAAAAATATTTTTCTGCAGAACTATAGACTATTTATAGCAATTTAGTGAACTAAAGTGAAAAACAGAAGAGGTATTTTTCTTTCAATTACTTCAAATTTGTCAGGGACTTAAAAACAATATCAAATTAAGTAATCTTATCTTATCTCACTTACCATCATTTATCATCATTAATGTTAGATAATTCCTAAAAAACAATATTCTCTGTAAATCTAAAATACATATCATAGGTCATCTCACAAATATGCTGCATGTTCCTCCAGATGAGATCTTTATTGCCTCACAACATCTCCAAGCAGCAAGATACATGCAGATACATGAATGATGTAGGTTAGTGGTCACTACCTGGGAAGAAAGAAATAGTTTTTAACTATTAGATAAGACTCTATGACATAGGAAATAAAAAAGAAAAAGAAATAATGTTACCAAAGATAAAAGATAAAGTTATTGTAACAGGTATGTAGAAAATGTTGTAATAGCTACTTGTATTACATCCATAGCACCAGAGCAGTATGTAGCAGCAAGAGTAGAACTACCCATCTCCGAATACCAGTTGCAACCCAGCTAAAGAGTATCCCATATTTATAAAAATTAATTGGAAATAACATAACAGTAATTCATCGCTCTTAATAAACATTGTTGGAAAACATAAAAAAGATTACATTTACGTTAATTTGAAAATATAAAGTGCTTTATGAGATAAAAATATTAGAAAATATGACCCAAGAATGTCAAATATATTAGAATTAAAGTAAGAATCGACCATTTCATAAACGAATATTAATTCTAAAATGGTAGAAAAAATTTCTTTAAAAAGAATAAAAAATATTGCAATTCCTTTGATTAAATTTAGACCAAATTCCTATGTAGTAATAATGTTACTCCAATAGAATTTCATTTTAATAGATGTTTCATTTTGGTAAAACGTGAAGGATTAGCAAATTCTTTGAGAAAATTCCTCTGTTGAAATATGTAACTTTCCCAAGATTTGAAGAATTGAATGTAATAAAACTGGATAAGAACAGGGACTTCAGATTTTCTTTAAAAACCTTGCTTTGTGTGTTGAGTAACTCATTACATATAATTAAACATAGCCATTCTATAAGATTTTTATTATACAGGTCCTATTTCAGAAATCTCAGTTTTTATTATTGAGTTTAAAACTTTGACATCAATTTGTAGAAAGCTCATAAATTCTCCTATTATTACTACTAATATTAACTTCATATAGATTATATCATAATCGTTTTTAAGAAAGTTGACATAAAATCTATACATATAATAAAATTTAAGATCAGTTTGTAAATCCAAATTAATAAATGTTTTAAAACTTATATAAAAAGATAATAATTCTCTGTCGGCCTGCCTGTTTGTTTGTTCTGACTAATCTCTGAAACAGTAGGATAAATTTTAACAGGATTATCACTGTATTATATGGAGTAACTTAAATTACTTTCCGTGCGAAGTCGTGGGCACAGGTAGTATTATTGTAAATGCTGATACCAAATTCATAAATAATTGTAAAAACATTCCAAATCCAAAGGATTATTGAATCCTTTCAAACGTTAGTCACAATTTCTTTAAAGTCCACTAAAACAGATTACACATATTAATTATTGTATATATTTGTACCTTAGATATTTGAATGCAATGTTTCTTTCTAATGAATTTAATATATCGATGTTACATTATTTTAGTGAACATAGCAATATTTAGTAATAGTTGTTGTCAAATTCGACCACTCAATTTCATCAATCAATTTTTAAAATAAAAAGTGTGATCTTTTATCAAAGAAAAAAACCATTAAACGGGTTCTTTAAATATCCAACGCATCAACGTACGAGTAAACAATACATTCCCTTCTAACATCCTGCGTGTCCTCACTGGGATCCACCATTTTATTTGAAAATAGCGACACAAGAGCTGAATGCACATTGTCCCTGTGACTTTTGTTAAAATCGTGCGTAATTCACTTTTGCTCTTTATTTCTGTATTGAGAGCTATTTTTTTTTCTTTTTTGTTTTATTAGAAATTTTAGAAACAATATAATACATATTATAGAGTGTGTGTTTTTGTGAATGTGTATAATATATGTTATAGAGAGGGTCGAATTTTATTAAGTCATTGATTTCTAGTATCAAAAATATGTAAGTTATGTATCGTTACAAACTCTTAAAAAAATTTTTGAAATATTTTAAGTGGGACAGTCCGCACAAAAATGTTGAAGTATTTTAAAACAAAATTTCAAGTACCCAATTTTACACCTTAAGTTACTCCTTAAGTTTGACATTGACATACGCAAATACGCAAAACAGAATTAATAAAGAAATATATAGTATCATGTAACTTCAATTAAAGCTATCTTTGTACTTTGAAAAAAAATCCGAATTGTTAAACAAGCACTCTTTATTAAAAATCAAATTATATACTCGTATTATTTCTTGTTTGAACAAGCTTAACTTAATAGTGTTTTTACATACATTTAATTTCAATCTCGCATTTTCAAAATAAGTTGAATAAAAACCTGTTACATCATTAAGTACGTGCTTCAATATAAATCAGAAAGTTTTCAATAAAATATAACGAAATAAGGTTGGTTTATTTATTAATGGTACTTTAATAAATGTATTTAAAAACTGAAATATTATTATACTTTAATGACTGAAATATTTTTCATTGAAGTAATATTTTTAACGTTTCGTACAAGTAATTAATACGTTTTCAAAGTCACATTGCATGTTAACAGTTAAGTATACTAACAAACTTTAACAATAGACAAATAACCATTGTATTTTGTTGAATTTACGTTGGATGTTGGATTTGATTTTGGAAAAAACACAAATTATGTAGGAAATTATAGTCATTTCTTTTTATTATAATAATATGGTATGATTCAATTATGTATGCAACAAAATTTCGGCCAAATGGCCGCCGCGTCCTCTGCGGCATACCTCCATCCGATGGTCCAAATTTTCGATGATGCTGAGGCATGTTTGAGGTTCTATGCCGTTAATGTGCCGAATTATCTCATCCTTTATCTCTTAAATTGTTGCTCGCTTATCGACGTTCACTTTTTCTTTCAAATAACTCCAAAGAAAGAAGTCCAACGGTGTCAAATCACGTCAGATAACACGACCATTGAATTACTCGTAAACATGTAAATGTAAGTCTTTATGCATAATTGGCACGACGACGAGTTGAGGTGCACGGCTCTTCAGTAACACTAACGCGAACAGCAGCAATATTTTCTGCGGTACGAACTGTACGAGCATGCACTGATGTTTTCACATCTTCTACAGACCCAGTTTGCTCAAATTTTTGCACGATTTTTCCGATGTATGCACATTTGGATGATTAAATTGACCGAAAAAATCACGAAGTGCACGAAGTAAATATGCATTTTGATTTGAACGCCCATTTTCATAATAAGCCTGAATAACTTTAATCTGTTGCTCGATTGTGTATCTTTCCATGGTTCAAATTGAGTTAATCTGTAATTGAGAAATATCAAATGAAATGCAGAAAAAAACTTGACGTTTAGGTGTGGTTCATATTCAACATCGGCCCTAAAAATTTAACCACCCTATATATGATACGAAATATAACGTATTTTTTATTTTCAATTCTCAATTGAAACTTCATATGCCGCACAGGTTTTACTAGAACTTTTCAATTACATGTTCAATCGTTTCCTTTATTAAAGGAATGAAAAGTTCAGAGTAAAGATACGTTACTTTACTACTTATTTGTCTCGAGATATTTTAAATATTTAATTCTAAAAGAAGCTATTTTCAGCATTAATTAATTATTAACATGTGCAAGTCGGCAATGAGCATTGTCGCATTCTGACCCAGAAACGTCTAATTACGCAAAACCTACTTATATTTATTGAAGTAAAAGAACTTTATGTTTATTTTAATTGGAATCGTAGTGTTGTTATTTACCTCTTTAGTTCTGGATGTGAATGGAAAGTGCTTAAAGTTTATTTGCGCAACTGTATAGAGTATTCAATTTAGAAAAAAAATAATAAGTTTCGGTCTACAGATTGTATTTGTTTAATGTTGGTAAAAATTGTAATGATGCTAAATTATATTTTTTATATAATAACCATTAATTTTTTTTTTTTTATATTTTCCTTTTGTTAACTTTTTTGAACTGTCTCTTATTGCTTAATAATGCTTTAAGCAGGAACATAGAACAAAATAAATTTGAATAATAGATTATTTGCGATATATTAATTAATATACAAATATATTAAACTCCCTATTAGTATGCCAGTACCTCACTTAAAAATAATAACATAGATACCCGAAACCAATAACGAAGTAAAACTTAACAACAATATAACGTACAAAAAACCTTATTTTTTATTATTTAAGAAATAGGACCAAATCTCTGAGGTATGATAATTTATTATTCCACGCACATTTCTGTCAAAATCGCGTTTGATAATATGAAGTATCTACAAACACTAGACACACTTTAATTTCCATTCCACATAATTATATTAATTGAATAAATAGAGTACAATTTAATTTGACATTTAATTAAAACCAATCATTCATGTATAAATGAAATGCCAGGGACGTCACACCTATTGAACAAGCGAGCAGTCAACCATAATTTTAAAAATACTTTTTATTATTTGTATAAAATAAGCAATAATTATTAAAATAGATTTAATTCTTATTCTATCCGTGTTAGTTTATACTGGAAGGTAATTAAATAAGACAAAACAATACAAGTATGACATTCTGAACGTATTTGATGATTTATCGGAGATTTAACGAACATCATTGTAGAACATCAATAAGAGCTTTCATGTCTTTAGCACTATTTGTATTTCTCAGAAAAGATGAGTTAAAAAATGTTATAAACAAAATGTTGAAAGAGAAATGTATTTCTTCTTTTTAGAGTTTATATTTGTGAGAAACGTTATCTAAAATATCTTTATACCACTTAGACACGCCACAGTGGTGCTTGCGATTGCACTTCCCTTTCTTTAATTATTCACTAAATACATACCTCTCGTTCTTATTAGTGCCACGGTTTTTCTCTAGAGATACTTAAATTCAGACATCCTTAAAAATACTTTATATCTTAGGGTACTTTCACCTTTTTTAATTTTATAAAAGCAAAGTCTAGCTAAGAATAACCTAAAGGTTGTTTTAAAATGAATTATTTTTTTAATCAATGTGTTTTTTTTTAAGAATTTGTCAGTTTTTTTTAATTGATAAAACATTTAGAAACTGAATGAATCTAAAATATGTCGTCTTATCTTAGGTAAAAATTACCGCAGTTAGTTTACATGTTAGAATAAGTGTTTGTAAATTAAATATACAATTGAAAAGAAAAACTTGAAAAATCAGACAAAACAGGGCCCCAAGCAGCTAAGACAACCTCAATAAATAATTTACATTGCCACTATGACTAGTCTTAGAGAAAAAGTGTGCTTCAGTAAATGTGAGCCATTTCAAAGAGTATGAACTAGTTTGCAGCAGGGTCCTTTATTGCTTGAAGGCTTCCGAGAATCATTGTTACCTTGAAGTCTTATATTACGATGTGCGCATGGAATTATAAGCTGTTTGGATTCAATCACTTTGTAATGCTATCTTTTAATCGATTCCTTTAGGCATAATCTCATATAATTTTATATTTTAAATGTAATTATATTCATATTAAAAAAAAAAAATAATTTAAGAAGTTTTTACGTAAAATAGAATTGGAACATTCAATACCAACATTATCGCAGTATTCAATATAACTAAAAAATTTCATTACTGTTAAGACTTAATGAAGCTACGTGAAAGAAATATGGGAAAGAAACAAATCTTAGTGGCAATTAAAAATTCAAAGCAGTACACGTTTCTACCACAGGAGTCTAGTAAAAGTCGACCGTGAGGGTGTAATGTTTTCTGAAAAACATGAAAAGATGTTAAGAGCCTACTTAAGCACCAGACCTGGAGTTGCCGCCGGCGGAGGTGTGACCTGACCGTAATTTGCAGGTGCTTTGCTCTTTCTACTCTAGAGGTACTTACTGACTAGTCAAATGAAGAGCTGCAAATTAGTTACGACAAATCTTTATAAGCAATCTTGACGCCTGAGTTTGAGTACTCCTTTAATTTTTCCTTTACACGTTTTTATTTTATACAGCTATACTATAACAAATTGTGATAATTTCTTTGTTCAAGTTCATCTTCCGTTACATGCGAATAATAGCAATAATGTTTGTGAAAAAGTACCTAATGTAACTATATAATATATTATTACTATATAAAAAGAAGAATCCTACTTAACATTAACAATATGGAAGATGTTTCTCAACATAAAATAAATTAGGTATAAGAAATGTAATACATTGTCTGCCATTTAGAGATAAAGAAGGATTACGTAGCCTGTACGTCTAAAAGCTAAGTCTAAACAGTTCTATAATACTACAGAATAAGAGATTATAAGGGCTTAAGCGTACTCTACTTCAGTTGAAACGTGTTTTGCTTTTAGGATTATCGTGCGACTGATTTTTTTTATAAGATGGAAAGCTGCACATCACCACTTTTCAAATGGTCCGTTCTTTTTAAATGAAATATAAAATTAAAATAGTATTACACTATAAATAAAGTATGAAGTTTAATAATAATAATCGACAAAAAAAATAATCAAGATCGTGTTTATTTATTACATTAACATAGAAATTTATTTTGAGAATCTTTAAAAAACAATGTGGAATATTATTCATTTAAATTGTTTTCCGACACCGAAATTTTGAAAATGTAAGTAAAATGTCATATTAATTTGTTGTTCTTGCCATATCTTTCATATATTTCCTGTAATAAATAAAATATCAACGTCAATATGACGTCAGATTGACACCAATTCAGCTTTATCACGAATTCCATTTCCGATTTTATTATTTTCTACTATTTCCACTTAATCCGGTTTGAAAGCCGACGCGACCCGGATCAAGCGCATAACTATTTCATTTTTTATACCTCAATCTATATACCTTACTAAATCCTGACAATAAAATGAGAAATGAAAAGGATCACCCCAATATCAGCTTCTACCATTTGACCGCGTACAACGGAGAGCCGTTCGGATTATCGGGAACCCGGTGCTCTGCGAACGGCTGGACTCTTTGGTGTTGCGTAGAGACGTTGCATCTCTGTGCGTCTTCTACCGCACTTACCACGAGTGTTTCGATGAGCTATTCGATCTGATGCCTAAGAGTTCATGGGCGGCGATGATCACAGATGATCTGTCACCCGCCAGCTCGTTCGCCTTCTTCTTACATAAAAAAAAAACTGAAGGATGACCTCTACAAAATCAATTTTACTGAATTTCAACCTTTTTTTTTGGTGACTATAGAATGAAATTGCTAATTATTTCGTTAACTCATATTATACTAAAATTTAATTAAAAAACTACCTAACACTTTTATCTGAAATTAGTATGAATTATTTTAGCCCAAAATATAATTATTATCTGAAAACATTTCATATAAAACAAACAAATATACTTTCACCAGAAGAAACAATACGAAAAATGGAAACGTTTTGGCAACGCGCGATGTCTTTGAACTATACAGCCTTCGTGAAATATTAAAAGGTATATGGTTGGACCGCTCTCAATGTTGCCCCGGGCAATATTTGGAGCAATATTTAATTTACGGAACATCTTCATATACATTAATGCCTGGTTATATAAATATATTACATTATATTCAATAAGTCCTCATTGGGACTCCTTGTTCGATTAATTAGACGACTCTACCACCATTATGTCATTATGACATTCAATGATCTTCTCAAAGTTAAACCATATGTAACATATCTTTATTTAATTGATAGTAGTATATATTTCTATTACAATTTAAATGTAATAACTACAGGTAGATATCTTAAATTAGTCGATGCACAAATCAGTTCTACGACATATGAAATACATTAGAAATAAGATCCTAGCAAACGCAATGTAGTGAAAATGTAAGCTATTGTAAAATGCAAGGTTTTTACCGCAATGCTTAACCCGTTTATTTGACACCGTCTTGGTCGACAGATGGCATGGCGTGATACACTGTATTTTGGTATTTATTAAACACGTGACGAGACTTAAAAGCGTCCCACTTCGAAATTCATTTCAAGGCTTTTCTTGAAAATCGTTTTTTTTACATTTGTATTTCATATCATGTTTCATATAATCTTAAAGAAATTTAATATTGTTTATGAAGATAAATGAGAATATTATGTATTTCATTCCTATGATTTATAAATGGAGGGATATAAGAAAAACTTTTTATATTTAATGGTAGCAAAGGCTTTTAAAAAAACCGATATCGTAGTATATTTTTAGCAAAAACCTTTAAATTAAAATAATAAAAAGTTAACATAAAAAATGGTATTACTAAAGAAATTATTATTACTACAGTGGGTACTCATCGACATATTTATATTAAGCTAAGACATGTGACCGCTACCGCCCGAGAAAATGTGAGATGAGGAGGTGTTGATGCCCATGTCGGCCGGTTTCCCCATATAGAAGTTTTCGGTTTTCGTCCCTCTACTCCTCTTTGGGATTCAAAAAGTTAACGCTAATTAATATAATATTATTTCAATTTTAATATAAACAAAGAAAGAGAAGAATTTAAATTGCTTTTAAATATAACATTTAAACCTAAAATATCAATAAATGAATATAAAATGAATTTTGCCTATTGCAAATGGAAAAACTATCGACATGAGATATCGTTAGTATATAAGAGTTTTAAAAAACTACTAGTAAAACGCAATACGGACGTATATTGTTGTTGTGAAGTACCATTAATTAACAACCTGAGTTTATTTTTCAGTGCAGTGTAACGTTAATGTGTTTTTAATATTCTTCATCGTAAAATAATGGCACTGGGAAGTGCTCGTTTATTATCTTTCCGTTCATTATAAATTGAACATTGTATAAAAAGCAAATGAAATATTTTATTAAAAATAATATATAATATAACTCTTTGGCATAAATAAAGTTGTTGATGTCAATAAATATATGGATTTTGTTAGTAATCTGAGTATTATTTACTATTAGTAGTAGTGGTATTTTGCAATGGATTGTTCGATATTTACTAAATATATGACTAGTAATATCAAGCTAGTCTTGATTAAAACCATTCGTCTGGGGCACATATTAAAAACATTTTGAAAATATAACCAAACATGTTGCTCTAAAGAAAATCTGTTCAGTCTAGGTGTTAGTGCATTACTGATAGGTTAGCATATGCTAATTCAGGCTTTCAGACTCCGAATGAGATAAATCTACGAGCAACCATGAGATTTATTAATTCAGGACTTAGAATTTATTCCCTAGCTTTGAAATTTAAATGAAATTGCTTCGTACCAGCTTATAGTCTTAAACATTATCTTTTTTGCGATTATATTTGTTGCTAAGGGTTTTTTTATATTTTATGGTTACAGTTCTTCATAAAAACTAGGATGATAACTTACAAAGTAAATATAATACAGTCAATTCGTATATTCCGAACAATATACATTTTAAAAACCTATTAGAAATTTTGTACTTTGGATTATTTATATATTTTTTGTATATTACAAATTCTTTATTTAATAACTTATAAACAGTTCTTAGTATATAATTTAGAAAGAGAGTTATTTAAGATACAATTTAAGTTATATTTTTAATTTTGTTTAAAATAACAATATGATAGAATTATATTTTTGTAATATTCCATTTAAAATTTATGTATACTCAAATAAAAATATTTAAATTTTCTAAATAAAAACCATATTAGTAACTTCTATTCTTATCAGAAAAAACGGCTTACAACAGACTGATTTGTAAAACCAAATCTGTAAAAGCTTAATCCATTATTTAAATCATAAGTTCAAAAGATTCCCTTCAAAAAATAAAGAGAAAATTCGCTGCATTTTATATTTAGTATAGAAAGTTGTATTAACACTCCACTTAAAATAAACCACACAGTAAAAATAGAGCTTAACAAACTTATGAGAGAACGCTAACTTCGTTCTACCTTCATAACTGTATAAAAACATATTTCACTAATTAAGTCCAACCAATCCTCATATTCTAGCTCCAGACAATTCGCTAAATATATTCATTCGCCTGGAACAAATTAACATAAAAGCAATTATATAAAGTAATTTACGTTCTGAGCATATTTCACATATTCATATTTTTATAGAATTTTAATTACTTCCATTCATTCATTCGTTGATTTTATAATTTATTAATGTAATAATATTTTTTTATTAATTAAGATTAAGAATGAATCTGTAAGAATGAATCAATGAGTGCAGCGTCAAAGCTCATCTAAGGGGATGCTTTACCTAAGCATTCAGAACATGTCGTTCTGAAAGGACTCGTGTACAGAAAGCATTAAATTGGCCTTTCATGTTCAAACATTCACTTACACTGAATATCATGTTTATTTTCTAGGTAGGTTACGCGGGTTCGATAGCAACCTTGTTATCTTATCTGACATTTTAGAAATAAATAATATTATAAGTAAACTATACATAGGGTATTTTAGTTTTAAATTTAAATATATTATTAAAATAAATTCGGGGTAATGTATTTATTTTTATTTGTTTTTTAAATAATAGCATTAACTCTGCGCTTTGTACCATATAAAGACCTGACTTAATGCTGCAGAGCATCTACTAGTCAACCGTGAAAAAAAATATACTAGGATCCGCGGCCGTGCGCTAAGGGAGTTGAGCTGAGCTCCCTCAATTTTTTGACTATCGTTACTAAACGGAATAAGATATTTTAATTTTTTTTTTAAATATGCCCTTTCCCAAACTTTACAGCTCTGCCGATTTTCATTCAAATCGGTTCAGTAGTTTTTATGTGATGTTGCTTCAATAAGAAGTTCAATAAGAAGTTTCCCAAACGGTTAAGATGTACATATGTATTTATAAATGTAAATATACATACATGAGAATATTTGCTGTATAGAACTATATCATATGGTATTATTAATAAAAGATTAATATTTATGTGATTATTAAAATGAATACATTTTTGTTGGTTTCTTCTTATCTACAAAGGTGTTAATGGGTCATAAGACAATAAAAGAGATAACAAAATCCAAAAAGACCTCAGACTTGTTTCTTCATTAGTAAATTACAGCCGTGCAACACTAAGAGAGGTTTGCTATATCTATATATATAATAAATATATAACTCACCGTTGTCTGTACATGGAAGAGCTTCGAAAGAAATGATTACGTTCAGTACCGAATAGAACCCAAAAAATGAGACTTTTTGAATTATTTGTGCCCGTTAATCTCTTAAAAGGATTTATATGCAGTATCCTTCACTTAAAATCTTGTGATAGTTTTATTTGAATTGGTCATTAAATAATAAAGTTTGGTCAATTTAAGAAAATGCGTACACTACCTCTTTTTTAGGTTCGACAACAATATTATTAAAAAACTGCTTTATTGAATTACCTCAAACTGTAGCTGTTCTCTAAACAGTCGAAAAAATAAATTTCTCGTAATTGTAGCAGTGGGTACAGCTAGTAAATAAATAAACATACAATTATATTAAGAACCTTTTCTTGTATACGGTTAAAAGTCATTTTACGTATTCTTGACATGAAAAGCCGCTTACGCTAAAAGTATTATTTACCCTGTCTTGAATGTATATTTTGTTACAAATGTTATAAATATCCACCATATATACTACCATAAAATAATACTTGTTAGATAATTTACAAATAAATAAGAGACGCATTAACATAACAACTAATATTTTTAGCTAAACTCAAAATAATATTCTGTTAATTCTTCGGTGATTTTGGATAATATCGGTACTCAAATAGAGATGGATGTTTATAGAAGGATTAAAATCCATTTATATTAACAGAAACATTTCCACCAACATTACTTATAAATAAATCTTATTTAATAATAATGTTTTCAATTAAAATCTGATAAGCTTGTTTTTAAAAATAAATAGCTTATGAAGACTGCTCCGGCTTAGCTTGAAATTCCCTCACAGCCCGCTTCTTATGCAAGCTTCTATTAAAAATTCTATTAACCGTCTCATCTCATACATAGTCCTCAGTTGCTGTGATGGCTCATTTAAAATTTTATAACACTTGAGGAGAATATATAGAATATGAGTGGCGTATTAAATTTATTTTGATGTATTTATTAGACATGTAAACAATTTTGTATGTAAATAAATTTTTAACAGAAATTTTACTACAAACATCTGAAGTTGATAATGAACATGCAGTCCTAGAATGAATGATTCAACCCAGATTATTAGCTAATAATACTAAAAACGGATTGTTGGATTTGGTTGTGTTAAATTTTATTTACAGCTAATGGTAACCTTAAATTGAATATTTAGTATTTTATTGTGATTTTATTAAATTGATATTTAAAATTTTATTCTTTATATATTATCTTTATTTCAAACTGTAAAAGAAATAAATTAGAAATAATTATACGAGCAGGACTCACATCTGAGACTTCTGGGAGGTTTTGTCGATGTGCTAACTGAGCTCACCACCTCGATCAATTTAGCATAAATTTATAAAAAATCTTTATCAAGTTGTTGTTGTTGTTGTTGTTGTTGTTGTTACCAAGATAACCACTGTAAGACTTGCTTTAAAACCAACTACTTATATAATAACTTTTTATATTTTTAATTCCAAAAAAGAATCTCAATTTATACTCTATTTATAATACATATACAAAAATCTCAGATTTAATTTTAATTCACCTCAGAGTATCTAAAATTCTGTGGATTGAGTATTGAGCACGAATACCGACTTAGGAAAATTTCAGAACTATTCTTAACGGTTTATCGAAAGAATAGCAATGGTTTTATGTAGAGGCCGTAGTTGATGTGCTTTTGGATTTAACTTGAGTATCTTTACATAATTGAGCTGAGCGAAGCGAAGCTCTTTACTGGTCAGATCGCAAAAAATGCGAACTCTCTGTTCTTAAAAACTATTCGAGCTACGTTAACGAAACTCGCCACAACGAATGTGAACATAAGGCGCTAAGCATATATTTAATTTTATAAAAATCGTAATTCTAAATTCAGTATAATTTACTAATTCAGTTTAGGACAATTTACGTGCTAGATCAGAAACTACGCATACCACAGTTCCGAAACTCGACAGAGTATTTGATGCTACATTTTTTTATGACTGTGCAAAATTTCAGATAATTTCGATAGACAGATCTTGAACAATTAACAGAACTAATTTAGTTGGACCAGTGACTCACCAGCGCGCGCCTGCTCGATGCACGAGTTACGAGTGCATTGAAATCTAAGAAAGTTTGTACCTATTCTCATACATAGCAGAACTGACTATAAATTCGTCAGAATGCAGTTCACATTGAGCTCGAAGCACACTAAAAGAATGGTAAGTATATATTAATACAAATATATATATAATAATATATACTTACGTCTTTATATATTAATTTAGTTTTGAAAATTATAAACTATAACTATATATATATTAAACATATTCTATACAATAACAATTAATATTGTTAACAACCACAATTTGAATAGGCAACCATTTTATTCCTTACCACATAGTAAAAATGTCATCTTAAATTTGTTTGGTTTATTTTAAAGTCTCTAATGTTTTTCCAATATGATTAAAATAGTTTACATTGCTCACGGTAATATGAGTGAGAGGCAGATAGCGTTCTGTGAGATTGTGAGCGAGACGTCATTAGTTCCCATGACACTTGACGTCTCCTTAACTCATCTGTCACGAATTATTATATCATCCCATTATAATAAAATGGAACGTGGACGAGGCAGAGGAAGAGGCAGACGGCGTGCAAGTGGCATATCGCGACACACAGCAACTTCTGTCCGTTCACAACAGTATCGAGATAGTGCAGCCACACATATCACGCTTCCTTATATCGCAGAATATAAGCGTCGATTCAATAAAGAATTAGAAAAATTGGCATACGTTTCTTGTTCTAAATGTTCAAGAACCGATTTAAAAGACGCAGGAGTTCCCTATACTTGCTCTGCATGCTGTTCCATTCGAACAACAGTAATGTTCACCGCAGAAAATTTTATGGATCCTGGGGCAGTGCCATCACAATTACAAGGTCTGACACAGATCGAAACTATGCTCATTGCACGCATACAACCAATTATGCGAGTGTATCGGCTCGGGGCAAGCGGTGGGCCCGGACAGTTTCGTTATTCAGGACATATTTAAAACGTCGAACAAGAAATTCAAACGATGGCAACTGTACTTCCTCAACGATCTGCAAATAATCATTGTACGACGCGAAGCAGCAACAGGCTTTCAAGACTTTCGTGTAAGGCGTCAGAAAGTGCTCGACACTCTCCGGTGGCTGAAACAAAATAACGAATTCTATCAAGACATTCCGATTGATTTGAAAAATTGGACAGGCTACCATCTGATGATACAGATGTAACAAGCCTCCTTACATATGCAGAAGAAGGAAACAACGGAATGGACGACGTTACCGAAGACGATGACGTAGTTGAAACTGCAGTTATTAATTTGCCTTATGTTACAACTGATCAACAAGTAACGAATCGCTTAGCGTGGCCATCGTCAACTGCTCAGCCGATTAACAAATATAGAGAGGAAGGCTACATTGTTAAATGTTTTCTACACCAGTTCCCGACCGGCAAGGCTTGGGATGCTTATTTTCATGAAAGAAGTCGAAGAAATTCTGAATCTCAAAGACTTTTGGTACAGATTTGAGTGGCAGCACAGAGGATCGGGACATGTTCACATCATAGCTTGGATTCAAAACGCTCCTGATGTACAAACATTCGATGTTTGCACACCTGATGAATTCCTTCAACACTGCAGTTTTTATGACTCAATTGTTTCAGCAATGAACCCGAACCGCAGTGCACCACCTGCGTCTAAGCACCCGTCTCGAGAGAGTTACAGATGTAACGCAGATGCGTTGATATTGGTGATCCTATGAGGCAGCCAGAACTCGTAAATAGAGTACAACGTCACACAGAATGCCGAGAGAGCTATTGTTTGAGGAAAGGAAATGGGAAGAAATACTGTCGTTTCGGTTTTCCAAAAGAGCTCCAGCCACATTCTAAACTCGAACGAGATGCAAATGGCCAATGGCAATTTACACCAGTACGAAACGATGAGCGTCTTGATGCACACAATCCTATTAATTCTGGAATGTGGCGAGCAAACACAGATTGCAAGATTGTGACGTCATCACACGCAATGCTACAGTATCTCTCTAAATATACGACGAAACCTGAAACAAAGTCGATAGAGTGCAACACGACATATACAGAGAAGTTGATAACGCGAAGGAAGCATTTCTGGACCAATATATGCAACGAAATGAATCGAATTAGAGACGCTGACACTATTCGAGTTTGCAAGTCGATACAAAAGGTTGGCGGTCAATTCAAAGCAACTAGGAAAGAACAGATAGTTCGTGTTGTACCCAGTGTTACACGCGGTCAATCAGATTCAAGGGACCATTTATTCTGTACACAGCAAGTGTTGCTCCGATCCCACTTCCGAACAATTGAGTCATTGAAAACACACTCAACTTGGAAGGAGACATATGCCGCTTTAGGAATCGATCATTAGATTCTCGAAGGTGACATAAGTGAAATTGAAGAAGAGACAATAGTGTAGCCAGAAAGAGAGCCGTTCCGTTCCGTAGCTCCTAACGTGGTCCCTGCTTCTGTTGCTGCCGGATTTAAAGATATATATATATATATATATATATATATATATGTATATATTTCCATTTAACTCTCGTAGCGTTTGTAAGGACTAAGCTAAAGAACGTCGTAGTAAGTAGCCTGCCGTGAACAGAGCAAAAGTTAGCTCAGCTCACGACCCCGCTTGCGTGACCTAGTAAATACTCACTTATACATAATATATGTTAACGCATTCTGATTATGTAGGGAGTCTGTATGTCTATTTCGCTTAAAACTTTTTGTGTTTAAGCAAAAGTGACCTTTTTATAATATTTCTAAAGTTTAATTTCAATTAACTATCATAAATATTGTCGATACATAAATGAAATTGTTATTGAGAATATTTATTTGGTTAATTTAATATTTCACACTGTCTATAGATTTATCAGTTTGTAACATTCCATACTACTTTTAATAAATAAAGAATTAGCTGTTTCATTTCCTATTGATTTTGTTTTATTTTATACTATTTTATAAGTATTTTATTATTAAAAGTAGTAGCTATAACTTTGTTTATATAAATACTATTTAAATATTAATTTTATACAGCTCGCTTTATTAAACTTATCTGGAACTAAAGGTAATGGTTTAATTATAAACTAACTTCAAATGTTATTTGAATGTCAGCTCCAAGTTTGCTATGAAATATACAGAGTCGAATTTCTAAGCATGGAGCCCCTGAGGCATCTAAGCAGTGCAGGAGTCTAACCCCTAATTCCTAATTGTTTTCCAAATAAATATGCTTAGGATGACGTAAAAGTAAAAGTAAAAGTTGCTGACTCGTCAATATTTAGATATTCCTTTTAACTTTATTTTTTGGATATTCCTTTTAACTTTCCTGGAGGCCTATCGGCCTTTAAATCCTTAAAATCTGGAAACAGCATGTTACAAGAGTATTAGCATGTTATAAGATGTAGGTTTATATATTTTGTTATTTATATGAAGCTTGAGATTTGTTATGTTATTTTAATTCTAAAAATAATCGGTTAAATTTTCGTCAAATTTATATATTTTTTCATATCATTTCATTAAGGGAAATAAAAAAGTATACCTTTCAAAAAACCTTTTCAAAGTTATTATAATCAAGCCATTTTGATCTAAATCCTATTTCATATATGATTTCTATATTGTTTAACTCTTTTAATATTTTTTATCGGAATATTTTCATAAAAACGAACATATTTAATGAAGTTCGTCAAACTGGATATTATTTAAACACATAAAACCTTTCATTCGATAATATGGTAGAATATATATTACATTTTTTCTAGAAACACTTTTTGTATTTAACTTATAAATTATTTCATTTGTATAATTCAATTCCAAACTCAACTCATGCAGTCTAATACGATCATTTCATAATAGGTTTTTAGCACAACCATAAACTATATTACGTCTTATTTGCAAAATGAATTGAGTTAACTCATCATCTGTCAGTGCCAGATGCCAGTGAAATAGTAACTAGGAACGTGCCAGTGCCAGAGTATTTTGATCAGTTTAATCTATCATGTCTAAAGAGTTATCAAGAACCCGACGTCACAAAGGATTTCCATTCTAATTTTTATTAAAAGTACTTTTCTCCAATTCTTCTTCTTTTCCGAAATTTGCGTTATCTATTATTTTTAAAATGAACTGCGGAATAAAGTATTAAGGGTTTGCTAATCATTTTGCACAATCTGAAAGAATTGATAATTCTTATTAATACAAAATAGTTAAAACTTAACATTTATCAAATTCAAAAATTATGAACCAGAACATATTTTGAACTCCTGTAAATTTAGCACTTGTCTTCAGTAATAATTATTTTACAGTAGTATTTTTCGTAAGAAATAACAAAACGTATGTCGGTCAAGCGATCAATATCAATCAAGAAGAGAAAAATATTTTCGTCTGAAAAGGCATATTCGTATAAAATTTTAAATTTAAGTTTACATACACCATTATTCTCTTCTGTAGTCTCATTAATCATCGCTTTTAGTATGAAGAGTACTTTTTAAAGAAAATGCAGTTTCGACGAGGCGAGATCCATGATCACATCCTACGGCTATTAAGCATCAAAATTACCATTCTAAACCTATTTACTTTGTCCACTAAATAAATTCTAATCTCAGCAGCGAAGCTTAATTGTTTTGTTATCAAACTCTCTCTTGAATAAATTTGAAATATAGTCTTGTCATAAAAATTTAACTTTGTTTTGCCAAAACTGACGAAAGTCGTAGAAATTTTTGACAAGGAAATCGTTTGAGATTTACGTTTAGCTAAAGGGTAACTTAAAAATATCAAGAAGTTGAGAATTTCAAACAAGTTCGCTTAAATACATTATTTGTATAAAGTATATACAAATTATTTTAAAGTATCTTCATCCATAGCAAATTATGTTAACAGGTGCTTTAAAATACATAGGTATCGATTATATATTATGTTCAGTAACTGCAATTTGGATCTATTATATCATCTGCTTTAGAGATGCGACCTTATTTACTATACTTTTATCAGAGTTGAAAATTGACACTGATTTAAAATATACAAGGAAATTTTGCAAAGGATTAATTTATTTTACTATCACTATGTGATTACAGATAAACATTTAGTTTATGTATTCTTAAGATATGTTAATAACTACATAACCCGCTGAACTTCATACAACCCATTGGTTGTCTGAACTGTCATTACAGTTCCATACTTTTACACTTTTTTCATTTCCTTAACCTATCTTTTTTATTGAAATAAAACATATCATAGAGATCGGTCCTCATACTATATCTATTGAACAGACCAATTTATGAACGCACCTAGAAATCTTTGACAACTACGAGAAATTTTATTTTGTTTCTAAAAAGACAGAAAATGTCACATTTTTCATATCTATGAATATTTTTATATTTATTTGTAAAATAAAAATGTAATTTTTTGTACTTTCTGTTACTTGTTTGTTATATTTCTGATCCTTTAAACTTTCCTTGAAATTCAATAAATATTTAAATCTAAATTGAAGATATAAATTCCAAATTGGTCCAGTAATTCTCGAGTTTTAATGGAACCAAGGAAGAGAAATTGATTTTTATGTATAAGATAAATAATATACTATATACGAATATTTAATCTGTGAACGAAAAAAGGGATAAAATTGACGTAGCTTATATCGTATAACTCTTAAGATATTTTCAGCCCATGAAAGAAGCGTTATTGGTCAAGTTCTTTATATATTAGCTCAATTTTCCAAGCAAAATATCTATTTATAAAAAAGTGGAAATAAAATCTGTTGTTTTATGTTGTTGTGTCTATTGCTTTTGAAAAACTTTGATTTTGTGTTCATCTAATGTTTGAATTAGACGTTCTATACCTTATTATACCTCATTTCAACTTTATAAACGTGACGCGTCAAAATCAGTAGGGCTCAAAAATATAATACACCATAATTTTTTATAATGTTATTACGAGTAACTTAACATACAATTATCAAGTCTTCCAACTTATTTGATATCGGCACTTACAGTATTCATACATACACAGTCGATATTCTAGTAAAACCAACCAATAATGTCGTTCAGCAAAGCGATATTTTATCGCGTGTATAAATCATAAAGCGTCAGAATCCTGACGTTCTACTATTTGTTGATGTGACGTCGTTTTACGAAGAGGTAACATTAAATTGACGTAAAAATTACTTTACTTTAAAACATAATAATGACATTTCAATTTACTCTACCTGGTTAACCGTGTCTTAACCGAGTAACAAAATTAAAGGCATGGAGTGATGGTTGAGTAACATCCGAAATATCTATAATATTTCATATATAATCTTTAGAAGTCTTTATGTCTCCGAGATATACCAATTTATATAGTTCCCTTCACGACAAAAATATATATCCAACTGTTATTTTGTAGAGTTTATTCTCGAATTACTCAATTGATTTCTTGACCTAAAAACCTCTAGCCTGGATGTTCAATCTAAATCATTAAAGCCCGTTTACGCAAAACAAATGACAAAAATTGTTTTTTAACTGACCTGATTTTTAAAAAATCTTTTTCACGTTATTATCAGCGAATAACATAGGCTCTATTCCCGTGGGATGCGCGAGAACACACAAATATTTGTTTAAGGCTAGATTACAATAACACAACAGATGTACAGATTTTGTATTAGCTTTATAATGACATAGATGGTTATGGTGTATTATTTAGCATAGGACGGAGGAAAGAAGTCATTGGCAAGAGCTAGTTAATAAAACTAAAAGAAAGAAATATGTCCATTTAATTAGAACCTTTTAAAATATTTTCATAATTAGAACTAGCACTTACAAATATCGTTAAGTAGAAAGTTCATTAACTTGATAATACTTCCGTGTATACATGTCTAGTGACACGTAGAAGATCTTAGTGACAACTGCGTGTATAAAGTACCAAGTGATTTGGAATACTTTCAAGAAATTGGTTCCTACTATTACTGCGGAACTAATTTTTAATTTTTTTTTTAACTTTATCAAATCTAATTCTTATTGGCTTCTATAATACACTCTTAAAACTCATATACACTTTTGATATTTTTCAAAAATTACGTAATATAAATTTGTGTTATATCTAACACTTATACTTATACTTTCTTATCAGAAATAAAAATAAAACGTAACTTATTTCAGCAACTTTGTTTACGTAATCTGTGTTATTTTATTAGACGTACAAACATTGTATGTACAAATTCTTTGGTTTATTAATTACCTATCTCTATGGAATATCTTTGTCTTATTATCTGGGATAAATAGTTAATTAGATAAAAGTTTCAAGAAATAACATACTTTGATATATGAACAAACAAATATATTAGTTTATTTTGAATGAGAATTCTAGACAAATAGTGTAACACATAGTGTTTCCATTGACTTCAATACTATTATATTTATACCATTTCATATATAACAACTTTGCAATTTTATAACATTCACGTGAAGGAGCAAATTGACTTTTCTTTTCAACTCCCAAAAGAGTAAACTTTAAGATCTTTTCATCTAATACATATTGGAAAGTAATGACAGTCATGACTAAATACCAAAAGAAGCCATCGCAAAACTAATACTATATAGAAAGAAGTTCGTTCATCACTCGTACAGAGTCGGGTCAACCAGTAATTTGGAAATTTGGAACGCAAACAAGTAGAGCTGATTACTTTAATTACCAGGCTGTAACCCGAGTGTACCTACTTACCAAGATAGACACACACATAAACAGATGTACATAGACATTAGACATACATATATGTGCCATTCATATTAATTAGCCCAGTAATTAGTGTACGTGTGTTTTATTACAAGCAGTTTGTAATACATTGCGCTGATTGCGACGCAGTTCAAAAACTAACTTGCAGGTTTGTTTGCTAATAGCTTTGAGTAATTTAGAATATTTTACAATATACTCGTAAATGAATAAATTTATGTTCAAATGTATTTTATATATTGTAACGAAGAACCGGCCAGAAACTTCATTTTGTTTTACCATTTTTACATATCGCATACATTGCAGTACTTTGCAATTGAATTTTTACGACTATTTGAAAAATATATTTTGTAATAAAGAAAATGTACTAAAATTTCTAGAATGCACTTTTATTCTTACAGATACTAGACCATATTGCGAAAAACTTAACATGTAATAAATGAGAGTTATTGAGTTATTTAGTGACTTTCTCAAGAAGTTTCTTTCTTGTTTTTGTTCCTTGGAGATCCCTTATTTGTAATTCTGTTGTAGGCTTGCTTTCCCTTACTCTGACCTCAATAACTTTTTTCGAGTTTCGCAAATAAATATATCAGGCAAATTGTTTATTTACGGGTCGTCTAATCGTGTAGTTTACAGAAAAACAGTAATGGCTTTGAAAGGATATCCGTTATTCCTTTACATAGATAAATATAATAAAGTAAATCTATTTTTACAGATTAGAAAACAAAGATATCAATAAAATTCGCGTGTTTTTCGATACCATTTTAGTTATGTGTAAAATAATATGTTATAAAGTTATTATTTAATATAATGATAAAATAATAAAATATAAAACGATAATGACAAACTATAAAACTACTCACATAACCTAATGAACTCTGTGCGAATTAACTATTCTACACGGTTCTCTTTTGTTCTTTCATAGGTATGTATGACGTCAAAGTTGTCAAGTTACTTGAGAAGTTCCTAATTTCACTCTCCGTTTAATACATATGAGCTTATTAGTCTTATCTGTCTTTCCTTATTTGTTTAGTAGCAAAACAAAAAAGTTTCTTTTTATATTGATTCGGTGTTACAACAACATAACAAGCTACTTTATCATACGTTATAAATAAAACAATAAGTGAAACTGTAATGAATATCTCTTATTTTAAGATTCATGCAAATATATTCAAAGCTTTTGGAAGCGTTATCAGATTTTATCTAGTGTATCCATAAAGACTGAATATTGTATGTATTTGATTGAGGTTTATATAAAATTAATGTATAAATTATGTAGATGGGGAGCCAAAACTAAAAGCAATAAAATTATATATAATATATTATTGAATCAAAGAGGCCTATATAAAAATAAATGAAATTATGTTTGAAAATATATATAAACATGTTTATCATTTTTAAGTATATTTAAATATTAAATATATAAAAAAATATATGAATAAGGTCAGGACTCGAATCTACGACCTCTGGAATTCAAATATAGATCGGTATCCCAGAAATCACCGACTGTAGTCTGTAGACTGTATTGTGTTGATGATTTTCCATTCCATAATATTTTCAATAACCATATAAAGAAATAATATTTATTGTTATATATTTTTGGGTACATATATATATTGTTATTGCTATAGTTCAATATCTGATATTTCTGTTCTAGGAAAGGCGCCTACTTTCACAAGAGCTCTCAAAGAAGAATCGCTAGAGAGCATTTCACTAGACATTCAAAGCTCTAAAGTCGATGTGATTTTAGTTATATAGTGATATCATCTGTATATAGTGTGATATAGTGATATCATCTCTATTTATATTTATTAGCAATAGATAATTATTGTAACAATAAGTATGCATCCATTAAGTATTCACCATGTTTCACTCCATATATTAAATACAATTCTATTTATTTTCGACTTCACATCGCACAGTCGTTAAGGCACGAAACTATTTATTTAATTTTTTACTTAAGATTTCTTTTAAAATGACAATAGTTTCTAAAAGAATCGCTAAACGTTTTTATCTTAAACCAGGAAATTTATGCACAATATTTTTTAATGTGTTGTAGTTTGTGATACCTTTTTATAATGAGAATTACTTTTCAATAATTAAAAAAAAAATACTTATTTTGGATAATAAAAGGTATGTTATATCTAGTCAGTGACGTCTTGCAGTTTTGGTTCACTGTTTTTGTAATAATAGTACAGGGATATATTATTATTTTATTATGTTTGTCTTAAAACGTCAATTATACATGTCATTTTCTGCCGTACATTATTGCCTTGATTCATTTTATTTCTCGGTGAATAAAAAAAAGTTTTAATTAATATGAATATCAAACATAAGTCAGAAATGTACATAATACTTTTTTAAAACTTTTAAGTCTCAATTGGCTAACTTTTACTCTATTGTGTTTTTGTTGCATTATAAAGATAATGTGTGCTTTAAAAATATATTTTAATATTTATATATTTTCTTTAGGTTTACTAAAAATGTCACAAAACGGGTTAAACATTTCAACTTCAAACTTCACCTGTTCAACAACTACCATTAAGGAAGGAATTCCAATATACTTACAAGCCTTTGTTTACTTGACTTGCTTCTAATTTAGTTAATTAGTTTCAAAATCCGGACCCTTTGTGTTATAGCGGAGTAATATTTCTCACCGTCATCTGTTCCAACAGAGTGCTTTATATCTAATGATATACATCATACATATTCTAATTACTATATAAATTCATTAATTATGTCTATACGTTTGATTTTCTAATATTTTTTTTAAGAAACTATCATATTATACTGTACTGTTTCGCATTCCATTATTTTTTTATTTTGGTTCTGACTTTCTATTTATTTGTCTGTGTCTTTCTACAACTCAAGAATCTTTGACTGATATTGATATAAATAATATACAATGAATATATTATGGTGCAAATGTTAAACAATTAAAGAGATTGGTAAAAAATGATAAATAAACCGATAAAAGCGCGGGTCTAGGTAAGAGTTTATTAACAAACGTAAAACTAGGAATGAAGCCGCTGACAAAAGTTAAGTTACTAATAACATAAAAGTAAATTTATATAACTTATAATTATTTTGATTAAATATAATTTAAAGAACGTCTTCTGAAACACTCATTGTAATTTTCTCTTTTATTAAGTTTGTTTTGCGCTCATCCCTTTTCTAATATTAATTGTCATAGAATCAGAACCGTTTATAGCAATAGGCTTTCAGTTACGAGTCTTCGATTGTGTAACCTTTCTATTAAAGATTAAGAAGAATTGTTTTAGAGCTAAATTCTACTTTCTTACTTAAAAGAGGACATATCTGTTTCTGATTTAAATGTGAACTAGTGGTGATCTTGTACAACTCGATCGTTTTCTAATATCTTATGAGAAAAAATTAAATTAAAGTTATCATTGCTGTAACATACAATAATATAAATATATGAAAAATAAAAAAAAAATTATATAGAACATAGTTGGTTCTATCAATATTCTCCTCTTAATGTAGATTATTATAACAATGATTTGAATATATTTTTATAATATATTTTCATAATTTATGGTGTATTTAGAAGAAATTGTAAATTTTTATGTGGTACGCAGATCTGATGAAGTGTCTAAGTTTAATTATACCAGCCGTTATAACTCATCGTAGGTGGTTCATAGGAAATCTGTTGCCGACTTATTTCCTTTACGAAAATACCGGAATCAAAGGCGGCAGAAGGAATTAGTTTCTATTGACTGTTTACTATTCGGAAACTGATGGGAATTGAAGTAAATCCACTCGGAGCTGCGGTATGAAACTACTTATTTATAAAATGTTTTGGTATTGGTTTATTTTACTGCTATTCTAGAGGATTTGGGTTTTGGAGTCTATCTGTACTTATACATTTTTCATTCTATAACAATTTTTATACATTTTTTGTTGAACAAAATTAGTTAACAGATAAAATAAAAGTTGCAAATATTAAGTGTTTTAAAACTTTAAACTTTTATAACTCTACTGAACTTCTTTATACTTCTTACTGAACGTTGAATCGTTAAACGTAGTTTAGCTAGACATTCAAATAAAATTACTGTTTTTAATTATTATATTAATATACATTCAAATATTAAAATTACTTAATAGATTTTAAGCTTATTTATAAATAACTAAAAGCAAACATAAGGGTCCTTGAATAAAATGAAAATTAGGTCAATGTTGAGTGGCGCAAATAAATGAGTGTGAGTGGAGTCGCGTGCGAGAGCTACATACTAGTAGAAATGTAGAAATTGTAAAGCGAGTGCCTACTTCTGAAAGTAATATCACCCTATTTGCAAGAACACAAAACCATTAAAACATTCGGCAAATATTTTCCCTTTCAACGCCGACATTCATTCGACATGTTTGTAAAATCTACTAGCAATGCAATTTTTGTGATGGTAGAAATTGATTTCTCATTACTCAGCGGAGCACCCTCCGTTTGCATTGCTTCATTCTTTATAGCCGTAATAGTGTTTTATCTTACCGTAAAATAAATGTTTGTATGGACCCAGTTGATTCAAACCCCGGATCAAACATTTCAACACAATAGTGTTTCAATCCAATAGGATATCGGTATTATATACTGTCAGGTACATCTCCATATGTACACTCTATGGTCGAGTCTATGACAGTACTTACACTTAGTAATAAATATTATATAACGTGGATTACCCTTTTATTTGTGGATTAGTCTTTTCATTATTATACTCACCCATAAGCTCGCTCGTTGATATATACATGATGTCCCTTTTATTGCACTTGTCAGTAAAATAAAGATTAAACTTTTATTTGAATGAATAAATTACATGATTAGTTGAAAGAGATGTCGTTCAAAGAACAGATATATTAACTTTATAAAATAATAAATCTCGGTACATTTATTTTCTAAGGAAACGAAAAGGTGGAAGTGTGAAAAGAATACCTTTTAAAATAACAGTAGGAAGTTGCAAAAATATAAGATATATTTATTTTTCAATAAATTTTAAGCATATAAAATCTTTTAAACTTGTATCAATTTAAAAGCTGTTAAATATGGAAAGTCAAAAGTACATAAAAGGTATTAAATCCAAAAGTAAAATGGACTCCTTAAGATTATTTAAAATGTTTTATATAGAAGCAAATAGAGCCGGAGCGTCTTGGAATTAGACCTCCAATTACAAATTCCAGTGACGTAGCAAAAAACCTACATCGTGATGAAAATTACTTCTGATTGGACGGAAAAATGTTTTATCATAACGAAATGTGAGTTTTAAATTCCATATTTGAACAATATAATTTAAAGAGGATTTTTAAATTAATGAACAACTCAATCAAGTAAATAATTCAATTTATTAATAAATATTAATTAATAAAATAGAAAGGTGATTTTAATACTTCGGTTCTTAATACTGTTTAGAAGGATTATCTATCAAAAGATCGCGGTAGAACATTGCTAATAATACTTCCAGGAAATTTCAAATGTAAACTTCATCCTAAAATCGTCATTGGTAACTTAAAGTTGCCAAACCGCCGTTGCCTTTGCTATTTTGTGTACAATAACGTACACAATGAAAAATACTGCAGAAACCGCTTTCAGAAACTAAAGCTATCATAAGGTTTTTTTTTATTTCTGTTGAGAAAAAATTTAATCCTCTTTCGTTCCATCGGAATTTTATAGTTTGTGTTGAAATACAATTTGGACCGATATATTTTGATTTGAAGCAACAAAGAAATTGAAACTGTGTTCTTATTTAATCTTTTATAAATTGCTTTACACGTATGACTTTTCAGTTTTTAATCTCAATTTATTTTTTACTGATATGAAAAGACGATGTCATGTCGAAGTCCATAAAGGTGCAAAAAATCAAATAATTTCTTTCAATAGTTCTGGACCTTTTATAAACATTCTTCCCGTTCCTGCAAATACAATCCATTTACGTGGATTTTTTTAAAATCATTTTTATTCTATATTTTCTTTATTGCACTGAGAACGCTTTATATGTGGTATTGGATTTTTATTTTGACCGACTATCGAGGTGTAACAAAGTTTAATGCGTTTCATTTTTATTTTAGATTCTCAGATGAAATATAATATATAACTTAAAGTAAGTATCATGTATATATATATTTCATCTATTTAAGGGGTATATGGCGCGTAATTCTTTTATATTTTATGTACAAATTTAAACTTATTTTATTTTTACTTTGTTATTTATAAAGAATATCAAAAAAACTTAAATATTTTCTTATGTATATAAAGCATATTTTACATTATTAATTCAAACATTTTCACGAAAACAAATAATTTCTCGAAAAGATAAAATGTAATGTTTTGTTATAAAAAAGTATTAAAGAAAAAAAAAGCGTCTTCTATATAAGAAAAAAGAATAAATAAAACTTAAAACAATATTATCAATACTTTATTGCTGCCAAAGGTAAAAGCAATCATTTTAAAGTGTCGTTCGATTTTCTCGAGACCGTTATAAAGTTTGACAATAAATTTTAAAGCTGATTTCAGCGAGTGTGATCGGTCTATTGTTACTTTACTATATTATTTGCTTTGAATAATATTTTATTTCATTTTATAACTGTATATTAAAAAGTAAAAAAAGTATACGATTTATTGCTGTGAAGAGAATATTTGTACGATGAATATTTGTTTTAGTCATGTCGAGAAAATTGTAAGGAAACTATCTTATAATATAGCAAAGTGAAACATTGCATCCCGGGGATGGAAATGGACCACCTTATTCTAAAAGATACGCTGGCACATGATAAATAGGGTAAGTAATACTCTATAGATACAAAAAAATATCTAGTACATAGTATATAGCCTATAATTATTAAGAATTACATAATTTAATATTTTTTAAATATTATTTCTCATGAATGTAAAATAGGAAATAAAATCTAAATTCATATTATTTGATATTCATAGACCTAAATAACTATCATAATATATGTGCCTAAAATGGTAATTATATAATCTGGACCCAACAGGTTTAGCTGTGGTCGACTTCGTAAATATGTCCGTGCGGAGTCGCGATAATTCTTAACTATTTTATATATCCACGTAAATACTTTTATTCTTTTCCCACGTTCTTAATAATTATCGAGTGGTTTTATTATAATTATACTAGTTTTATAATATAGTATTACGATATTTAACATTATTTATGTTATATATTATAAAACATAAATAATGTTATTCCTAAACCTTACTTTTATAAGACTTGTGTATTTCTCAATGAGAAATGTTTTTTTTTGTTCCCAATTTAATTAAACTGATGAGATACAGGCTAATATTTTAATTTATAATGTTAATAAAATAATAATAAAATGAAGTTATAAACATTTCGTGTAGTAATTTGTTGTGTCAATATCAATTAATCTGAATATAAAGAGTCAGGTCGGTGAAGGGTTAAAGCGCTGGTAACTGGCATTATTAATTATGCAACACTCAGATCGGATCGTGAACCCAATCTGGTGCTCTGAATGCAGATGTAATCCTGACGGAACTCAGCTTTACGTGAATACCATCAGGTACCTAGCATTACGAGTAAATTACTTATTCCCTCGGTGAGTGAAGATGAGTTTCACACTTGTGAGTCGTTCATTCGTTCATTCGATTGAGTTTTGTGATTTCTTAATACATTTCTAAACATTGAATGAATGGAATATTTTATATTTACTATTTATGATCAAACTTGGCATTTTCTAATTTATTTTGACAATGTCATTTTTAATTCACTATGTTGTATTGACTGTATTTAAAATATTAAAGACCAAAATTGAAAGAAAAATGTTCATTATGATGCAGTTACTGAAATAAAATAAGTTAATATTATATTAAAACTATGATAAATGATTGTATGGAATTAAAGCAGTAATAATTAGTACCTTTTTATACAAATATGATTGTCGAGTTTTATTATGGTAAAAATTGTTCCGTGATTTTATGTTAATATTTCTGTTAACATCACAATTCACGTGTTCCCAATCATGAAAGCCTATAGACTTTTGATTCGTTTAAAGCTCTTACCGCAAATTTTACCTGTGCCTTTGAATGCGTATTGTATGTTATTTCACTCTGTATTTTATTATTCGGACAAAATATTTAATGTTTATAAAAAAAGTATATTTTGGAAATATTTTGAAAGATTGTATTGTATAATATTATTATTTATATATTTTTGGAATGCTGTTAAGTTTTTGGAAATTATAAAATTGTTTAACATAATACCCGGTAACATTAAACTCACCTTACTATAGGTTTGATCAACACTGGGAAGATCTTGTATACAATTTAATGTACTACATCGACGTAAGCGAATTACTTAAACCTACTCTGCATATACGAGTTCTCGTATGTATCTAAGTTGTCTTATCTATGTTCAACGGTTGAAGTTATCCCTGTACGGTGTAAGTTGGTCTCTCATCTGGTTAAGTTTTCGACCATCTAACTTCTAAAGCACTTTATAATACAATTTTTAAAATCAGTAGTAATCAACATTTTTAGAATCTCTAACTGTAAAAATTATTAAATAAAGTAGGCAAAACTGTTACATTATTTATTTTGTTGAATATCAGAGAGCCGTTAAAAAAAGCTCTCAGGGAGCTTGACATAACAAATGTTATTAAAAACGTTGCGTTAAATTATTTTGTAGTGCTAAAGCTGCATCTCTTATGTGCTTTAGCGTATTGGTTAACGACTTCTGTACTGTAATCTCCTCATTTCGTACAGTTTCTATTAAAGTTTTTCATATTTAAAGTGCATATTCTGTTGATATACAGTATCCTTTTAAATCATACAAAGTTATTCTATTCTGTTACGTAATACGACTGGGTTTGTTAAACTTTATGTAGTTCCAGAAAATGGATTTTAGAAGTAATTTAATTTGGATTGAATCTTAATAAAGTCTTTGGAAGCTCTTCTATTCCAAGCGGACTAAGGCATGCTAGTGTTTAATTTAAATTTAAATTAATTTCTTTTATATTTATTATTTTATACAATTTTAAGAAGAATATTTCTGGGATTTTTTTATATTAATGTACATGTTATTTATAATAATTTTATATTTTTAAACAATCAAAAATCATTGGCAGATAAAAACCGACTTTATAAATATTAAGTATTTAGGATCAGTTATTCAAAATTATTTAAAATTTTTTGATTCCCTTATTTATATAAAAATACATATAAATAAAATTAAAGTATTTATTGTAAATCCGAATTAAATGTACATGAATATACAAACAAAAGTGTATTATTTATGTACTTACATAAAAAATCTTTTGTCTGTGTCTCTGTTTTGGATAATCTCTGAAAAAATCGTAGAATAATATGTACAAAACCAAAATACAATAATTAATCCCTGTTACATCACTTTAATTTAAACTTCATATCGTAAATTTCAATATGACAACAGTTAAACATAACCCTTAATGTTAATTTAAGATAACTATCACAACTTAATGATAAATTACAAAAAAAATCATAGAATAAAAACTTTTAGTATGTATTATAATATTTTATGATACTATAATAACTATTAAAAATCAGATATAAAAAAACCTCTTACTAGTAAACTATTTTCATATCGTCTGTTAATTATTAAAAAAAAACAACAAATACTGAACAAGCCTTCAGTGAATATCGTTTTGCTAATAAACAAGACTACCTCAAAATTTGCATGAACAATTGAAATTGAATACGCTGATAAAATTGGAAGCATCATTAATAGTCAATGAAGAATAAACTCTATCTTAATTCTTTATTACTTTTTGTACTTTTTATTTTTAAATTTTGTAGTCGATTTTAATTTCAAACAAACAATGACTTATTTGTAACACATAATACGTAGTTGTGCTTATTAATTTAGTAGTGTTTATTTAAAAGGGTTGGTAAATAATGAACCTTAATTAATCTCCAATCCCCGGGGATTGGAGATTGAACAAGGACGTGCGGAAGTCAATGAGATATTAATTGTAAATCACCGTCACTTTAAAAAAAATGTCAGGTGTTGGCCACTTGTCCCATATTGAAGGCTTACCTGGAATAAAAAAATGAATTGAGTATAAAAACAGCATAACAATTTATATATTGCTCTATAAATTGAAAACGTTTGGCGACTTTAATATTTTGAGTTGCTTATAACTACATTGATTTCTATTAAGATTAATTAATTACATAGAATTAATATTGATTATATTTCTTAGTACACCTTTATGCTTACTTCTTTTGTAAAGAAAGAAAACATAATTTCGTGTTTTAGTTATTTAATTTAATTACAAAAGTTTATTTAATTATAATACGTTTGCCTGTGTCGGAAGTGAATTATATTTAAACATAATTTATAGTTTATTTTCTTAAGGCAAGATTATAATTATTACATTAACATATAACTAGTATGGCTCTAACATTTAAATATAAATTATGTATAAGTTATAACAATAGATAAAAATATATTTAATCTATAATAAGTGTAACTCATATTTGAAACAGATTTGAACAAAACATACATTTTTAACTGTGAATTTCAACTATTAATCCGAATATAATAAAATAAAATTGTCAACACATTTCTACTCTCAGTATTTCTAGCCTAGTAATTTGCAAATATATTGAAAATGGTTTAACGAACTGAAAGACTGTTAAAATTTGAGACTTTATTTTTGTATAAAAGTTGACATTATAAAAACATTTTTTTTGGTTTTATATTCTAATCGCAATAGTGAAAGTCATTATATTATTGAGGATTTAATTTAAATTGAAATATTATAAATTTATTTAACTTCTAATAAATTAAAATAATGACAAAAAATATTATATATTATTATAAGATTTATTTAAAACAATCTGTCTTTTTATATCACAGCAGCTTCATCAAAACTGATTTTATGGTTTATAGTACAAAGATATAGGAAAACATCATCATTTGAAAATCCTTGGAGGAAGCCTTTGTCCGAAGACAAGCTGTCCGATAATAAACATTAATAAGATAATGGTTTACCTATCAAAGTGATAAGTAATTTAATTTAATTCAATTTTTTTAAACTTTATTATAATTTTTATATTTTTATCAATATAAGAATAATGAGAGTATAATCCTGCAGTGACAACTATGAGATATATATGAGATCATTAATATCGACTCATGGAAGTTACTTTGTCAGCATTCCATAAAATTTGTTTATCAAAATATATACATTTTTATAAGAAATATATAATATTAGTAGAAAATTTAGTTGTATTATAATATAATAATCTATCGTTAAATTCTGTTATGAATAAATGAAATGAACATTAAAAATAAAATGTTGGTCAGAAAGCGGCACATTGGTATCTGTTTCTGTCATTCTGATTTGTTAAAACAGAGAATAAACTCGTATTATTGTTTATAGATGTAAACCTGCATTGTGTGAAAAAACTATTTCGAATTCTAGAAATCAAAATATCCTATTAATTTAATTGTGGAAATGAAGTCATTTTGCGTAGTGATTAAGAAATAGAAAAGTTTTCATATGTTACTTTTGTCGTTTAATTTAAGTTAATCAAAATTAATTAATTAACTATGAGATTGTTATTGGATTCTGAAATTAACAATATCATATTAGGAATTAATGTAATGTATTGTTAGGTATTTTAATTAAGACAGATTTTTATATATTACATATATATATACAAATCCCTTGTCACGATGTTAGTTGGAACTAATCTTCGAGTGACTAAATTGATTTCAATTTCAAAAGGTACCATCAGATCTGTTAAATAATAAAATTTATCCAATATATATAATAAAATGAAATATCAAATTAATCCTAAGGAATCTTTATTAATGTCTGTTAATCATTGTTAATAGAATTGCTTTTGCACAACAATTAAACATGGCGACGTCCTTTGTGCAGGTGAGAGAAAGTATGGTCAGCGTCCGGACGCAGAGCAACAACACAATGACAGCGATTAGAATCACGATGTGATCAGATCATCACGTTGACCCGCTATCGAGCTCACACTCCTCTACATTTATGCTATCTCCGGTAGCTGCTATTCTAATGTTCACAACTCAAGCAAAGCACGTGTTACTTGAATTTAGTTGGATTTATCTGGATAGGTAGAATAGTTTTGAATTATAATAGAATTATATTTTATAGCGTGACACATAATTTAACTAAAGACACATAAACGAAATAACATATAAACGGTACAAGAAATTTAGAAATATAAAACGATATGCGTTTTATATTTCTAAATTTCTTGTACAGTTATGATTGCTTGATAACCATTTTGAAGTTTCCAGGCTAAGTATACATTGGGGAAAATAATGTTACTGATATTATTTTGATTATTGATTTATTTTTAACATTTATACTAAAACTTGTATTAAAAAGTAATAAATTACAATTAAATTATAATATTTTCTGAAGTTAATTAGTAGAACTAATCTTAAAGCATTTCGCACAGTTTAAAATAACAGAGCCTTTTGTACAGTTACAAGTAATTAGTCAGTACAGTGCGCATCCGCTTTCACACAATTGAGTCAATCACGATACGATTATTGCTATAGACATACGAATTCATGCTATCCTGGTACTCTTCAACTCTGATATAGTTCTTAAAATGTAAACTATCAAATAAAATAAATAATGATATTATTAAATTTAACTAACTAAAAACCATACATAAAAATAATACATAAATACAATCAATATTAATAATTATGACATTATTTGTTTTAGAGAAATATAATATTAAAAGTAAACACTGTTCAGAGAATCTAAAACTCACAACTTGAGATAAAAAAAATCAAAGCGGATCGTGGCAGAAATAAAAATATATACTAAAAGCACAATATTTATATATATTTTATTTTGCGGTCACAGGTATTTTAGTTTTTCAAAGAAGAACTCCAAAATGAATATCATCAACTTTCAGTTTTCAAACTTGTGACTAGAAATTACTTTTTTAAACTTTTATAATTGTCAATGATGGAAAGTTTTATCTAGCATCCTTTTTTTCCGACCGTACAGGAAGACCAAGAAGAAAAATGAACTAAGTCTATATGGAAAAAAGCTAAAATTTTTAGCCATTCATGCTTTAAAAGGGTTACTGCGAAAAATATATGCTTTTATTTAAACCAAAAACAAAAGATTCTCAGCAAAGGCCTTAAATCCATAAATATTGGGTTGTTCGGCAAGTAATTTCTTTTTTTTTTGTGCAAACGAAATACAGTTTTTGTCCAAGAAAAAAATAGTTTTTTAAATTATACATTAGCCGTTCTGGTCCAACACCTTTTGCCATGTTTCTCGTAGTAGCATAATTCAACGCTCATAACATTTTTGGTCATTTGAGGAGAGGGTTTCACCATCTTAAAAATTGTAGAGTGACTGGAACAAATAATAATCCGATAGTGTAGATCCATTCAAGCTGTGAAAGCTTTTGGCGAGTGACCAAACTTGTGTGAGGTCTCACGTTGTCTTAATAAAACACTACACCTTTCCTGTTGATTAGTTCTGGCCTTTTCTGTTGAAGTGCATCATTCAGTTTGTCTAGCTGATGATAAAAGACTTCCGAATTAATCGTTGTGTTATCTTTTCTTTGGTGAATATCGGCTTAAGAAATGGTTAGACCCGGTTCATCTGTTTTGCTCTATGACCTCTTGCATTTGACGTTGTTGTATTTTTCGTCCTTAGTGAAGATGCGCTTCAAAAACGGATCATTTTCGTGACGTTTGAGAATCGCTGACGTTAATGCGGCGACAAAGATTTCTCTCTATAAGAAGATGGGGAATCCATACATCGAGCTTCGAGAATAATCCCAGGCCTTTTAAGTACTCATAAACTATTGAATTTGATAAATTTAACCTCAATCCGATCTCACGTGTTTTTATTCGCCGGTTCGCATTAACTAATGCTTTTATAGCGTCTTTATCAGCTTTATCCCGTCTTCCAGAACGTGGTACATCTTCGACACTAAAATTGCCGGATCGAAATTTAGCGAACTAGTTCTGGCACTGGAGTACTATCAACACACCTTCTCCATACACATCGGTCAATTTCTTTCTGGTTTGGAATTTTTACCCTTTACCCTTAAAACAATAAGATATGTTCAAAATGCTGCTTATTACTATTCATATTTAAAAAGGCATCAACCAAAAACTACTGTTTAGAATTTTTCACACTCAAGCCTTGCTATATGAGCTCTCAAGGCATATAAAAATTATATGGCTTAAGTGTGTAATTAGGTGCAAGACAATTAAAACCTCTGTCGGGAAAAAACGAAATTACTTTTCGAATAACCTAATAAATCAAACTAGGTCTCCCACCTTGGCATTGGACCACACGCATATATGTGGGTGATATTTACATTGATATAAGTATTTTAATAACACTTTTGACATTTAATAATGATACAAACGGTAAAATTAATATCTGAATCGCAACTCGCAATGTAAAGCAGCTGTGAATAATCCTAAACGACGTCTCTACGACCAAGTTTCTCTCGGATAATTTCTCTAGATATTAAAACCATGCGGCGAACTTACAGCCTTATAACATATGACACTTGAATTCAAACGCTAGTAAAGGTCTTAAAAATTTGTAACGTATACAGTTTTTCAAAATTCACCCATTTTTTTAAACGATGGATAATATAAAAGATGGATTTATTCGATTCATTTATAAGCAAGTATCATTCATATCTATCCAAAAATAAAAGTATAACATCTCTTTGTTATCCTTAATTACTTACAAACAAAGGCTTACCAAAATTTTTGTATTACCCAAGTCTTTGTTTGAGGACATAAAAAAATCGATTACATCTATTGCTCAAAGTTCCGATTGAACAAGCTTCAAATCGATGTTTGCATTGAACAGGTGTTGCCTGAGTTTTAGCTCATTTTCAGTGAATAATGGGAATTAGTATTGTCCTATCTTTAAAGCAATATCTCACCATTTCCAGGAGTGAATTTGAGAATAATAAATATAAAACAGATCATTTGCGTTGGTGATGTTTACATATATTTTAGATTTGTTATTACCTCATACAAATCGCGACAGGATGAGACTCGGATAGATTTAATTAAATTTAATTCAGTCATAACATTTAAAAATATGTATGCTATGTAATGAGATTGATTAATCCTTTATTTCGCCATAAGTTACAACGGAATAATAGAAAACAAATAGTGCACTACATCATGTTAATTACAAAAAATATTACTTTGATTAAACGTCAATGTCAATGTGCACTCTACATGTGTTAGTCAAATAACATTCTTACTGTTATTTGACTAACACATGTTACGGCACGCGAATAAATAATAAATATTATATCATATGTTGATATTGATTTTCTTTGTCTAAAATTCATACATTTTTGTTATAGTACGAGTACAATATCACATTACTACTTATTCATGGAAATAGGTACTAACCAATTTTCATAGTTACATAGAATTTAAAATAGTTTTTACTGTTTTACTACGTAGAAGATTAAAATAGTTTTTAACTATATCGAAAAATAAAAACTCCAAGAAACATATTTATATTTTATTAAATGCTAGATTTTGTTCTATATTTTCTTTATTAGCTATTTTTTGCCCAAAGCTTATATTAACAAATACTAAAGGAATTTTTGATAAGTGCCGTTACTAATGAATAAAATATATCATAAAATTAATTTTTTATTAATTTATAACCTAGCAATATAAAATATAGTGAGTATGATACATTTTGATACATACATATTTATATGACATGCATATAAAAGCATAATATTATCTAGATAGTGAGAGAGTTCGATGACCAGTTCTCCTCCCTTATTGCTCACGAGTTGCAACGCAAATATTAATTATTGTAGATATCTATAGGTGACACCACTAAGTAGATTAGATTGTGGCGATGGTACTAAGGGGCTTCTATTCCATTTATGTACAACTCCATATTTTACTTAAATATTTTCATTTTCGAACATAGATAACAAAATAATCTCCGCTTGAAAATATAATACAATAATCAAAGAACAAAGAAGTCGTTAACAATTCGAATCATATGTCTTCTGACCTCTGTAACATGTATGGAACAAGGACGCATACTATCAAGGGTCTATCCCTGTTGAGAAAAGTGAACCTAAAAATAAAACGTAGTATTCATGTTAAATAACACCGAAATACAAACGAATTGAGTTTTTAGATACGCCAAACAAAATACAAATCTACAAAATCAAGAATTATAAATAAAAATGATTCAGTGGGAAATATTTACCATTTTTTAAATTAGACGAAATAATTCGTCTGTGATAAAGTAAAATGATAGCATATTTATCGAAACGGAACGGCGGGCTTTTATTAAAAATATCTTATCACTCGTCAAAAGAAGTTTCTTTTACCATGGGAAGGAAAAAAAAATTAAAGAAAGCTATGAACAACAAGACAAGGAACGTTCTCAGTTTTTAAAATTTAAATCGTCTACACTAAACCTTTTTTCACCAGTACCAATTTAGTAAATCGTAATTTTGCATACATTAACTAAAAATTAAAGTTTAGCCGAAACGGTTAGAGATAACAAGTATGTTAGGTCTTTTTTCTTGTTTTATTTACTAGGTCAGATGAACCCTGCATGAAAGTTAAATCTAACACTGATTCCAAAAAAAATGAATCTTTAAGAAAATTTTAATATCTTTTAATCTTTATTTTCCTTTAGATACTTCAATAATATAATGTAAAAAATACATATAAGCAATTTAATAAAATCATTTTTTCATTTGATATCATCACAGGTGGTACTTATAACGTTACATGGCGGGTGGTTGAACATTCCATTCATAATATGTTTCATATCTCCCCTGTAATAGGCCTAATATTGCCTTTGGAACACCCTCGTCTACGAACTTGAATAAATATATTTTCATATTGCTGAATTTATCTATACTTTGATGATAATGATGACAATGATGATCGTTCAGAAGTATTATATACCGTTAACTTGTTATTGCAGATGCTTTGACTTTGTTGATTGTTTAGAACGTGTATATGTATGTATCCAAACATATATATAAATATATTAAGGTATACAATATTTAACTATTTTGCAAATTTAATTTGTTCTGGATTTGTATTTAGACGGAACAATATTTGGGTGATTATTTCAAGATCCTGTGATTAAATTACTTTAGATTCATATCTAAATTATTTTTAGAATAAATAATTGAATACAAATTTGAAGCTCTATTTATTTATTTTAAAGGCAACTCGAATCAAATCGAATTAATACTAAATTTTATAATGTTATAAAATAAATAAAACTACTTTCTTCATAACTTGTCCACAATCTCGATAAGAGACAGGGAGCATAGTGAGCCTAATTTGCTGACACATGAAGTGTTCTTATCTTAGGATAGACGAAGAACACTCGGGGTGGAGACGACCAAAAAATCAACCTTTCCTATTATTGTAGGAGGAAAATTAATCTCAGTCAGAATAAATATCGTTTTTTTATAGAACAATACGACATTACTTTGATAAAGTTTTATTAAAAAAATAAAATAGAAAGATAATTTACAATTCAAAACATCGTGTCCGTTATTAATCAAAAGCAATCCCAGGAGAAAAGTTCGGGCAAGCCAAAATCTAATGCCGTATCTGAATAACTAATTAGTCAAGCGACCGTGCGAATAACCTTCCCCTTTATTACTGGATACAGAACTCTAAAACAAGTTTGCCTCTTAGAATCCAATTTCCCTACATTTCCACTTTTAATTTAGCAAATTCTCTGAACATTGCGATCCTTAGCCGTCAGCTTTAACTTGCTTAGAAGCGAGTGTCGGAGTCAATAACGAGCTCCAGTAAGGCCGCGCCTCCACATTTTTGCTTCTTATTTTCGTGTTAAGAAAATTAAGGTTTATAGCGACGCTAATTATGTTCTTGTGTATTAGATATCGAATGTTACTCGTATAATGAATAATTAAGGTGAAACCTTTTTGAAAAATAATAAAATATGAGAGTAAGTATATTTTAATAACTAAAAATCACAAAGTTATTTGTCGTCTATTTCATTATTTTTTACCTATTAAAGCAAATATGTACACAACCGTACTTATGAAAGATTTAATTTCTAATATAAAAGCAAATTAGAAGGTCCCTTGTACAATTTCATTTACCAGAGAAAATATTAAAAAGACAGGTAATTACTCGCATTAGGAAAGCGTGAGTGACATTGGGGGATCCTGGCGAGTGATCCGCCTTGGGAGCTGCAGGCGGAGGTGCTCGCCGGGGTGTATTGGCACCGGGCGGAAGCCAGTACCACGGGGGAAAGGTACGAGGCAGCTCAAATCAGGGATTCAGCTCACCGATCCCTGATTCGACGGTGGACGAGGGACTTAGAGTCCCCTGCCGCCGGTCTGACAACGGTGGGGGCAGTTCGCCCCCACTTGGATCGTTGGATCAACCAGCGATATGGGACATTGACGTTCCGTCTTGTGCAGGTGCTCACGGGGCAGGGATGCTTCGGTAAGTACCTGCACAAGATTGCAAGAGGGGGGGCGGCCCCGTCCTGCCACCACTGTGACGAGTCCGTCGACACAGCTCGTCACTCCGTGGAGGAGTGCGCAGCCTGGCGTCATCAGCGCGCTGAGCTGGTGGCCGTGATTGGCAGGGACCTCTCATTGCCGCGCCTTGTTGGCGCGATGGTCGGCGGCGAGAGGTGTTGGGCTGCTATGGCCTCCTTCTGCGAGCAAGTCATCGCCGCGAAGGAGGCTGCGGAGTGGGCCAGGGACCAAGCCTCTCCCTCTGACGCGCTCCGCCGAGGGAGGCTGGGAAGAAGGAAGCGGGACTACGGCCGCCGCTTCCTCTCCCAGCCGTAGGCCTTGGTGAGAAGGGGGGTGACCCTTCTCACCTGCCACAAGCCTACGCCGGGAGGGTGCCCTAAGTTGCTCGGGGCACCCTCGCACGGGGGTAACCGCCGGGGCAGCACATGGAATTTTTTTGTTTACTTAGCTTACACTTTTTTCATAACTCAACTGGTTTAGATTAAAAATGACCTTTTTCACCTACCTGCATTTATTAAATATTGGATTGCATTGTATATTTTAATTGGACTAATAGATTGATAAATAATACCAGTAGCATTTCTTGTCGCTTGATAGAACTAATATCGGATTTCATCTAATATCCGATGTCTCGAGAATACGATTCGTTGTGAATAAATAAATAATGAACCAGATTTAATTTTAACATTAGATTTCATAATACGTGTTTTATTGTAATGTCAGAATTAACATGATATCTTTTATTATTAATAACCAAGTTAAACTAATTGTACTTACTTTTGTATCAGAACATAAAATATAAGTTTTTATTAAAGTGGGCTCGCTATTTATTAATTCACGCTACTTTTACCACGCTTACTTTCTGAAAGTCCAATACTATAACAGTGATTAGAAAAATATTAGTCACACTAATTATAAAATTTCGAAAAGCAATACATAGGAACTAAATTGGTTATGTCGAGATACATAACTTGTTATTATTTATTATGATTAAACTAATAAAATTTGTTTCTTAAATCAACAGCTGTTTTGGATTTTAACTTCTATTCCCTGAGTCCTCTGGTCACTCACATCCTGTTATGGTTGTTCTTGTAGCGGGATGGGTTGTTTTATTTTGGCCATCACGGAGGCCGAACTGGAGGTCACGCTTAGTCTGCCTGCAACCCCACTGCACGGCTCCAGGGCCAAACGCATTCCAGAGCGAACACTATTGATAGCCTGTGAATATTTTTTTGTCAACTAATTGGAACTTCTGTTTACAATCATGTTATAAAACTCAGCAGTTAAAAGCATTCATCGCAGGAGGGAACGCTTAAACAGAACATAATTAATAGAACTACAATTAAATTAAGTAACTTACTATTTTAAAATATCAATTTCGTTATTTTTATTCAGAACTGTAAGATTATCTGATTTTATTTTTGTATTCAGCATTTTAACGATTGAAAGCAAAGATAATGATGACCTATTATAATAAATAGAAATAGGATGACTAAAGGTAACAGATTAGTGTAAAAAGAACATTTGTCTAATACGATATATAACCATATAATTCAATATATATATATATAAATACTATATATTGAATATACTAACTGTATCCGGCCATGCTCCGCAGTTGTGCATTTTGCTCGCATGGGTGAAAAACCCTTCAAAACGTTCGAATTTCAAAAGTCCTTCACTGCAAATACGTGCCATTTCTAAACTTTTTATCGGAACGTCTCGTGTAACATTGATTCGATCACAATTGTAAAAAAAAATATAAGATAAAATAAGATTAGATAAAAAAATAACAACCATATCTGCAACGGGTTGTATATCCTTTTAAAATTTGAGCTCAATCGCTGTAGTAAGTTTTAAGTTTTTAGACTTATACAAAGCAATAGAACATGTAATAAGTAAGTAAGTAAATAAGTAAGTAAGTAAGTAACATTTGAGGGACCACAGAAAGTATTATAAAATCCTGTCATTTGTAAAAGAAGTAAGTATATATTAATTTAATTGTAAGCAGTTTAATCTTCACCTTAATTTTTATTTACAATTTTTTACCTTAAAAGTGAGGAGGCAAAATATTATTGCTTTTCTTTTTATAATTGTATTGTCTCTTAAATACTGAAAGTTATCTCAGACATTCTCTTAATGTCTATAGATGTATACTCGTAATTAACCAAGACGAAATGATACTAAATATAAAATCATGTAAAGTAATTGTTTACCCCTTATTCATTCATAAAACAGTGCTTTTATTTTCTAACATTTACATGAGTTTATTATTTACTATCATATAAATCTTCAACAATAAAAATTAAATAAAGTGATGTTTCAAGGCATATCTATTATCGTTTTCCAATACAATAAGTATTGGAAAACAATAACGAAGCTATTTTAATCACAATCTCTAAAGGGTCGTGTTATATTGATTGACCTACTGGTACTGTCGTCTTACGTTTTTCATCTCCTGTCAACCCTGCATCTTACCACTGTCAGATTACTCTATTATAATTGTCTTTGATATATCTATTTAATATTTACTGATTTGTTTGGTGTTAAATTATTTTATAGACACTTGTACTCATAGAAGTGTCTATAAAATATGTTAAGTCTGTGATATGGATAACAACTGGAGACTAGTGTTTATTGGAAATATATATACGTTTAACAAATGATTGAATAAAGTTATTGTTTTAGTAAACTTACATATTCAATAACTGTTATATCTTTGATCTTACCTGACATGTCCTTATTGTTCAAAGCTGTAGAGGGTCTTGTTCACTAAGTACACTTTATTCTACCGTAATCTCTTTACTAAGGAGTTATAAAATTTATGTTAAAAAGTTTAATGACGCTTTTATGGTTCCTTAATGTTCAGTTTATAAAAGTATTTTGTAATACTTTTATAAACTTCGTATTTTAATTAATATTTATTATTATACTTAATTAAAAAAAGTTAATTTAGCTAAAAAGAATATATTTCTTTATAAATATAAAACCCGAATACAGTAACTATCACAACATAAAGACCAATATAATAGAATTATTAAGATGAAAATACACCTTAAAAATGTTTTGCAAAATTTTTCAAGTGATCGAACGAAATAAAAATATAACTTATTTAGTTAACTTCTATCACAATTATCCATAATTCTGTCTGATAGGAGTATGATGTCTTCTAAATGATATATATCTTATAAACAGAACATATCTGTTTGAGGTTGCAAATATAGGATTTGGATTATATGGTTGTCTCTACTTGTCAAGTGCACGCAATAATAGCTGTGGACATACCAATTACACATAAAGGAGCTTCATTGACGTCAATTAGTTAATTTACTGCTCCATTATTGACTTTTATTTGCACCATCAATATCCATTAAGTCACTAGTGTTTTATGCTCGCACGAACCTTCTTTAATTAAAGTGTACGGAACTTATTAATTTTATTAATGTTGAAGGTTATAGACTCGTCCGAATTATTTAATTTTGTTTTTAGTATAACTTGTTACTATTTAAGCTTGTTGAAAATTTTGATAATACCCAATAACAAATGTCGTAAAAAAAAGTATTTAAAAAGTAGTATCGTGTATCAACACGACAGATTTCATAAGAAAAGTATTTTTTATTCTAATTACTAAATCTTTGTTAATTTAATTTTACAATGTCAATAAAACTATGCATTAAAATAGTAATTTGTTAGGAATTAACAGTAATTAGGTATAATTAAATGCAGGGAAGCCGAACAATTACACTCATTGTTTTTATATACCTGGGATATATGATACCGTAAGGATTTGTTTATTAATTTACTTTTTTATACTTCATATTTGTAATAATACTTTCAAGAACAAATTGAACATAGAATAGCTTCTCTCTTTAAAAAATCTCTTTCAGCTACTTTAAATTGAATGTAAGAGAAGTAGAATAAAAAAAATACAGTTAGTGGGTGTGGGAAATTAATAACAGGATATTTTATAATTTCAATTACATCTCTAATTATATTAAAACTTTAATACAAGATAATAATAGAAGGATGCAATTATTATTCTAGTAATTGTAAATATTATGGTTTACAGTTTCAATTCTATCGCTACATTAGATCGATGCTGGGCCATAAAGTCCCCAAGCACGCTAGTAAAAATGTTAGCTCAGTAAAGGAGCTTTCGAAGCAATAGCTTTAGTTTATGTAATATTATTGGAGATGTTTTAGAGTGCAAGAGTGCATTTTTTAATTTATTGTTTAAAACACTTCAATTTTATTTTGATATCAATATTTTTTTTATTACAAACATATTATTTTGTTGGTTACGATATTTTAAGTTCATGTTATGTTAAAAAAAATACATAGAAATTTTTCAACAATTCTTTCAACTGTATTAACCCAAAAATGAATTATAATAAGATATAAAAGCATTGGTTTAATTGAATTTTTATAACAATAATAAATTTTCAGTATCCGAAATGTCCAGAGATATTTCGCTGACAATGGTAGTTCTTTAGTTACTTCAGAGGTTGATTTATAGGCGTACAATCCGTAACGACTTTAGTATGTTGGAAACAGATCCAGAGCCATATGTCACTAGACAGAAGAATGAAATTTCCTGTCGGAAAGTATCTATCAGATGTATTGTTTTGGTTTCCTGATAGAAAATAGGTTAAGCTAAAGGGAAAGACTGCCTATGTATGTTTGTATGTATTTTAACTATAGCTTAGATACAATTTTAAAAGGAAGTTATAAACAAGAAGTCTTATTAAATATATTATCAACATTATTTACAATATTTGGTTATATTTATCAAATGTTATATAATCAACACCAACTACATTTAATCAGTGATAAGACGGAGTTACATTAGGAAACTAGATTGCTTAAATCAGTCAATATCAGCGAAATGTTTGTATTATTAGAGTATAATGTTACATTTTCATATTTGTTAATATAATATTTTATATTAGCTATAAAAAATAAACTGTTAAGAAACAAAATGTTCTAAAAGTAATAGATAATGGTGCAGTTTGAATAACCTTTACAAAATATATATTTTTTTAATATATGAAAAGATATCTGTTGTCTCGTTAACATCGGAGGCTATTTTATTCCATAGTGTAGTTAAACAACAGTTATTAGCTAAATTCTTAAATATAGATAAAACCCAGACTTTCTTATACACACTTATAATCTAGCACACACACACACACACACACACAACACAGACACTTTATCTAATGTGTTTATTCATTATTCAACACATGAAATGGATTAAGATACAAGTTGATTTTAACACAATAAATAACTTGTTTATTTCACAAGAATACTAATACAACAAAACTTACTAAATTATAAAATATTTGTTTGATTAATTTAAGTTAAATGTAACCAAGGATTTAGATAAAAAAAAGAATAAGAAATTAAGTTATCAATAAAAAAAATATCAATACATTGACCAATAAATAATAATAGAAGTAAACCAACTAAAACCTATTATCCTAAGATGTCGATGGCAGACTTACTTTTTTTTTTGCTTGCATTTGTAGTATTAAAGATAAAAAATGAATGAAAATGAAATTAAAGACTGCTTTCATAGCTGGCTCACAATATTCTTGAAAATATGTTATGTTTTGTTCGTTTTATGCAAAACATTTAAAGTAGTAAAATAATATAATTTGTTTTCATATAATTCATTTTAATTACCTAATATTGTTTTAATCTGAAAGGATTAAACTAAAACATTAAAAGGGGAGTTATTTAGCATATCTTATTAATTAACATAATATATAAAGTTTTATTATTACACTTGTTATGATTTGTTAATTATGTTTAAATCTTTACAAACTCCAAGCCCCGATCAAGGAGAATTATATAACTTTGAAAATTCAATTCTGAGCCAAAACCATTATCTTTACAAAATTAATAATATTACGAATTAAATTCCTGCTCACTCTGAGCGAGATATCTCGATTAGATTTTAATTGGATTAGAAAGCTTCTCTGAACGGTTCTCTGATGTTCTATGTATAAAAGTTTTTAATTATATTACAATAACTTATAATTATATTATTATATAAGTTATTATTATTTATTATACATTATATTTTTAGCGTTCTTAAGTCGTTAAGTTAAGTCTTAAGTTGTTGGATCTAAATAATTTCTTTACAAATGAAACAAAGACTAATGCGCTCTTTTCAAAAATACCCACAATACAATTAAATAACAGTAACGTTGATCGATTTAAGAAACGTACTTTTGAGAAAGAAAAATAATAAAAAAAAATGTTAGATATTCGGTTGAAAGAAGTAAAACGTTTATAAAATAATTTGCCACTGAAGTCTTTGTTTCTTTTTATATAAACAAATAGTAAATAGTAGTAGTGGTGCTCTGAGTAAATCTAAAGATATTGCTAGGGATATTGAAGACACTGCACTGCGACAACGGATGCAGCGGTAAAGCGATATAAGATATTGTATCGGACGTTGATCATATTGTAGAAATAATCTATCTAAAATTATATCGAGCTAATATTCTACTTAATTAACGGTTTATTATAAGGTACTTGGTATTATAAACACTGTACTGTAACATTTTAACATATTTAATATTAAGAATAGGCTTGGAAACAGGAAATCAGGTATCAAAAGGTAATCAAAAAAAAGTCATTTTATATTTTCTAAATAATGTTTAATCCTATTCTAAAATTAAAATCACAAAATCACAATCACAGATCACTTCAAATACAAAGTCAAATTTTAAAACAATTACAGAGTAATCATACTGACATGTGAATGAATTTTATATGCATATTTTTGATATTTGGATATTTTATTGCCGGAAATGTTACTGGAAATCGTTCGTTTAAATAATTCTTATTTTGTAAACTTTTTATTAAAACAACATTTTTTATTGTGATAAAATATGTATTGTTTATATGCAATATAGAGTTATTACGATGTGGCATCTATAATAATTATATACATGTTACGAATTGTAAGTAGTTAAAATATAGTTATAAATAAAACATAAGAAAAAATATAATACCTTATAATTTTTAAGTTTACTGTAAGAAACTCAACCTACAAACAATAATTTGGTCAGTATCGTTGATGCAATGCGCTCTATGTTTATAGCTGAGTCATGAGTGTTATAGTAAATTATCCGAAGCAAACGCTATTTCAAAAAGTCAAAGATTAACATTACACTTGAAAATACTCTCGCCTTAAAATTATTTTATTGCTTTCATTTTATTTAAAAATAGACTTTAATTTGTATTTTATATCACTATAGTAGACGATTAGAAATAAAACAGGATATATTTTTAAGTAGAGTTACCTAGATTTTTAAAAAGAAATCATAAATGAGAAACATAAAACTACTGTGGTAATGGCAATATAGAATTGTAAATGCGTAAGTGATTTTGTTACTTGCACTAATAAGAATGAGGTGCCTGAAGACATATTAAAATGGTTTCTTATATCATTATAAACAGACGTCGAAGCCATTTATATTGTAAACATTTAAATTTGATGACAACCGCAAAAAAATTGTAGAACGAACTCCCTTCAGTAGTATTTCCAGATACGTACGACATGGGTACCTTCAAAAAAGGCGTGTACTACCACCTCCAAGGCTGGCAACGCTCTTGTGAATCCTTGGTTGTGATCCCGTATCATCTGTGATTAGCCACCTCTTTTGCCCTCCTCTACATAAAAAAAAATGTATGAAAAAGACAAAATTTGTATCTAAATTCTAAAGGCTATAAAGTCTACTTCATATTATACTACAGAAAAGTAGTGGACTAGCAATGTTTCATTTTGTGTAGATAAACGGTACTAAGAATTAGAATTGCCGGTCCTCCAATAAAGAATGGCTTAGTCAGATTAATCTTAATTTGGAAATGGCACTAAATTTCCTGGGGATTTAATATCTTAGACGTCGCTGCACTATTACTACGGATACCTTATTTGACATCGTAAGTATGAATTACTATGAAAAATATAGTAAATACCTTATTTCGTACCAGAACAATAATAATTATTAAGATATATTATATGTTTATATACTATAGTACAAGCAGATGGTCAATTGAAAGATAACTCGTTTCAAAGATGGTTGTTATCTTTTTATCTTATAATTTTTTTGTAATTGTAATTTATTCAATTCACTTTTCCATCTTACATGAGATGTTCCGACGAAAAGTTTAAGAATGGAACGTATTTGCAATGAGGAACAACAATTTTGAAATTCAAACGTTTTGAAGACTTTTATCGATTTTGTATTATTTTATTTTGTTTTGGTGTTTTTAAAACAGACGCAATACTAGCTAATAACAAATATTTCTGACCATACAACCAGAATGTGATACTGTGAATAGTATCAGAGTACTAGTAATGTATACTTTTCATTTTAAATTATGTGTAGGCAAAAGTAATCATTATAACATTTAACATGCAAGTTTTATTTTAAATTAATTGAAAAAATGAATATAATAATAAATCAGTAGTATTGATACTAATAAATAAAACGATGAAATCGAAAAACTCAAGAGACCGATTTTATCCGAGCTTGAAAGCTCCGAAGCTTTAACATTTCATGTTTACTTCGTAAATCTACCGTAATCTTTGGATGAAGGCTTGTTTACTTTATATCAAAGAGTTTTAGGATGTGTTGAAGTATTTATTTAATACTGAAATCATATTTGTTATTGATTCTTAACTGCACTTCAATTATATAATCTGTTGTGGGTATTGATTTTACTATTATACCGGTGTCTTGAAGTTACTTTATACAATTTAGATAATTACGATAACGAGTGAAAATCAACTAAAGTGTTTAATGTTCCTTCTTTATATTTCACTACTGCTTCTTTATGTCACCTTAGTTTAAATGTATTACATTTTAGGTATCATAAAAATTTTTCACATCAAAATTCTATAAAATAAATAACGTAGACGGCGTATAACCAATTTCTTCAATATATTATAAATTAACAAATTATTATTAATATCGGTGAGCTAAAAAAACTGTAAAGCGATATGAAACTGTGAGCTTTAAAAAAAACATTTTACAAATCAATCCAATAAAAACATACACAATTATTTATTTTAAGGAGAAAGCAAAACTATTTATATTTTCTTTTAAATAAATGTCACTTGCGGTGTACATTGTCTAAAAATTATTTCACAAAAAGTAATTTTCGTGGCAAAATAGACTCATTTCTTTACCATGGGAAGTGAATCCAGACATCTAGTCGAAAACAATCTTTGAGTCCATCAGTCCAAGACCTAAAACAGAAGAACCGAAGTATTACTGAGATGACTTGCGGATGTAACTATTTCTCTCTGAACCTTAGTAGGTTCAAAAGCCAGTATATAGTTCAAAATTATATAACATAAGAGGAAAAATATATTAAACTAATATTATATACATCAGGAAACACCTAACTGCTTTAACATCTTGTGTAAAATATTTCATAAACAAGATTATATTATATAAGGCAGTGTGGTAATAAAAAACTTTTAATTAATATTGATGTAATTATTAATAACACGATTATCAAAAAAAAAAACGCTACAGAAAAACATGAATTGAAGTTTTTAATATATAAATATCGAAAAATAGTACGAAATGTAAATTAATGATAAAATAAACATAGCAAGACAAAAAAAAGGTTTTTTTTTATATTAAGTTTTATGGGGTTTCTTTCTCCCAGATATTAAAAAAATATAGGCTAGGTGTGTCTATCTGCCAATCCGTCTGGATTGGCAGATAAACAAACAATTTTATAAAAATGGTTAAATAATTTTACTTTGTATTTTGCATTTGAAACTTCATTTCCTTTAACAAAAACATATAAAACCAAACAGTCTTTATCACATTAGTTAATAGAATACGCTTTGTTAAACTTTATTGGTAACGGCGGTGCTCACATATCCGATCAATCACACACGGTCTGTGATGAATTGGTGGTACGTGTTCTTTATTATTGAATAATCGATGTCAATGCTTAGAAAACATACGTAAATATATAACTTATGAATTCATGACATTCAGTGAAGTAGGTTATGTGCAGTAAAAACGGTCATATTAGAATTTGGATTCAGAATTTAAATGAATTAAATTTTTCTCTCTCTACTTTCGAGGAATAAATGAATCACTTTATTAGATTTAAAATATTGTTAAAATTGTAAAAATATTATTTTTTATATGACATGTTTTTGTTTTGTAATATGTCGAAAGCAATGTTGTACATACTTATTACATAAAACAGAAACACTATTTTATAATTATATAAAACTAAAAATATAATTTTAATCGTCCGATTACGCGTTGTTTTTACTTATTAGTAGAATTTATTATCGTGTAACTAAAAAAACTTTGGTCCTGTAATAGAGATACAAGCTGTGAAAGTATATTTAAAACAGAGCGTTTTGACAAAATTGTCGTTAACATTTTCTTGTCATTTTTTTAATACATGATTATTTGTATTTGCTGTAGAAAATACACACTCTCTAAAACCAAAAACACTATTTTTGACTACCTTTGTTGTAAAACCAACAAAAGTGATTACGAAATTAAATAACACAAAATAGAAGCTGGCAATATATGTTACATTAAGGATATTAGAATCTCAACGGTAATAAATTAACAATCAATACATCGCTTATTTAGCATCGCTTTATTATCATACAAACTCACTCAGTTCTAAATCTAGTAATATTTACTTAACTTCACGCCATATCCCTTGCGGGGTAGCCAGAGACGACGGAGCGCTAAACGCTATGGTCCCTGCATACCTCTTTCGCCTCGCATACATGCCCTCTGGGGGATCCTCATGCTTTTTAAGTGACCTTCCTCCACTATCATAGATACTGTGTTTTCAAAGGTCACTCGAGGCCTCCCCCTGTCTCTCTTACCGCTCACTTTTACTATATAAATCTTTTTTACCATTCTTTCATCACTCATTCGTTCGACGTGCCCAAACCACCTGAGCACGATCTTCTTCATCTAGTAATATATATATTAATATCCTTAATTCGTGGCAATGTAGCCCACACATGCATAACGACGCTGTTATTGCGTCGATTTGTGAATTAGTAATAGCAATATTATATACTAAATATGGTTAATTATATATTTGTTACATACAAATTAAAACATTGACAAGTATATAATAAGTCATCATGATTACAAGAATTGTTTGTCTTCTCAAACTAGACAGCACTATTATTTATTATCTAAATTAAAAGGATTTTCTTGACGCATGGAGTCTTATACATGGAGTCTTAGCTTTTAGTTTAATTCTAAATCATGATATTTTTTCTGTTCAGTATATTATCTATTCAGTATATTAGTTCTTCAATATTACACATAATCAGTAAAGCGCTCACGAGTTGTTATCTGATAACAGACAGCTTAGCCGCAGACTCATTAGATCACGGATATAATTCCTATTAATTAACTCCTCAGGTAATTGTGGTTATTTAGTTCTAATATGATTAATTATCTAATCTATTATTAAGATTATGCAATATTTATATTTTGGTTAAATAAACATTGTTATATTTGCATTGAAAGGATATTTACACTTCTAACAATAGTTTGAAGGTAATTCAAAGAAAACTTCGAAATTTCTAATATGGTAAAAGCCTTCAGCTGTTTCTGGCTTTTGGAGGAAAGTAAATAGATTTCCATCCCTCGCACATTCAGGGACATTTAGTTTGAATACATACAGCATTAAATTTTACATCTCAAAGATAAAGGTACATAAAGGTAATATAGTGAAATACATTATACTGACTGAATTGAAAGCATAAATCAATGTTTTATGGATCCTTCTATCATATATTTACATCCATTCAATATAGAATACAAGCCCGTATAACGACCTCAGGCATGTGAATGTTCGGCTTCCGGTCTTATTTGAATGAATCCGGTTAAAATTCAATAGGAAAAGCCTTTGAAGTGCTTCTCAAATAAAGGCTTTTATACGACTGTCGAGGGTTGTCGGCAACTTAGTTAGAGATATATTTATCTCTAACTAAGTTGCCGCTAATTTTTTTTTATATAAAATTATTAAAAACACTAATTACATCAATTTGTAAAATATAAAATAGATTGAACTAATTTCGACAATAATAATAATTGTTTAATGATATTGGCCGCAAATATATATGAAGTGCCAGTACTTTAATGTAAATGTGTTAGTTAATTTGCTTTGTTTCCCCAAACATGGGTAACCAATGCATTTTTGTTAAAATCTAATTTTGTGTTAAATAAATCAATATTATAACAACTATTATTTGCTGAACGTCTAAACTAAAACCAATCATGTGATTTGGCAATTGAAATTAAGACTAATAGAGTTACAAAAATTTACGGAGTGACAGAACATTCTCGATTTACAAAAATAATAAATAAATACTCGAAATCATTAAATACGTTAAAATACTAATACGACCGAGTTTTTACAATGTTAACCAAATATTAGTTATTAGAATGTAAATACTTTACCTTGAACACTTTTAATAACTATGTTTACAAAATTAAAAGTCATTTTTAGGCCCTTGAAAATATGTACAATTTTTTTCCAATCTGCTTTGTTTTGACTTCAACAATTTCGGTATTGTCGATAGTATTATAATGATATAAAAACATAGTTAAACTAAAATATGTAATGTTGGTCCTTCTCACACTAAACAACCGAGTTTTATTTAGTAACAAATAAATAAAAAAGTCACAAGAACAAAATTGCAAGTAGATTTAAAATGAAAGGACTAAAAATTGTTATTGCAAATTGCTACAAAAAAACTGTTTTCTAAAATCTTACAAATTATTTATTTATTTTCCATTTTATTTACAACGCCGGCAAAGATATTATTTGCTATTGTAAATAAAAAAGATTATTATCATTTTAGAGAACAAATGATTCACATTTTCTTATTTCTAAACTTTCGATAGTGCTCTCTTATTTTGTTCAACGTAAAGTAAATAAAGAAGCATTTACACTATTTGTATGCTTGCTTGTGCATCAGCATTTCAGAACCTAAATATAATAGTTAGGGTGATTTCTATTACATATAATAAATAGAGCGACATCAATGCTTAAAAAAAGTTTGTAATTATATGAAGTTTATAAATAATTTTATAATTAAAATCTTATACGAACTAAAAATATTTAGCACTTTGAAGACGACATAATATTCAATATTGTGTAATCACGGACCAATACAATGTATTAACACACAAGCTTCTAACAAGATACTTATTACCTTTTTTCATGTGAGTATTAATAATACTTAAGACTATTTTATCAAAAGTCATTTATTGTATCCATCCAAAGCATTAATATTTTAGTATTACATATAATGAACCAGGGATATTTACCCACTACGACCTAAATCATAGTGTAATGTTTGTTAGTCTGCTGTCACAAACATTAGAGATAATTAGAGGCCTCGGGGATTATTACTAAAATTAGCGTATTCTGTTTACCTAATTATCTTCTATTTAAAGAATAAACACTTTCATGTACGCAATAATATACAACTTTATTTTTATTTTCATTTTTGTCTTTTGTTTAACTAATGTGTGTTGTCATTTATACTATTATTATTGTCTGAAGTCATAAAATAATAAAGTTTTAAATACAAACAGTCTATATTATTTGTAATCCTTGCTAATATATTGCTTTATATATGTCAAATATGACGCGATTCCTAAAGTTACTAGTAATCGAAATTTATACAAACATATTAATTACAAATTATAAACCATAATCATACCTACCCATTATAATACCTGTACCTTAAATCGCTTTATACACTAGGTTGGAAAGGAAGGGTTTTATCCAAGAAATGGTATTATTGTCTTCTAGCCTAATTTTCTTGAGAATGACAAATTGTCGTTTGTTAATTTGTTCATCCGTACTTATTCTATTCTTTTAACTCCAGTGTGAGCGGACCGGAGTGCTTTGTCAGAAGTCCATACTCACGATTTGGAACAACAAAGTGTAATAATTCTGAAAAGGTCCGTAATATTTATTTTCTTTTTTTTTATGGTGTATATATACATTTTGATAGACTGAAAAGAAAATTGCCGATTTTTTAAATTTAAATTATGTAATGAATATATATTTATATTATACTGATATTGTAACCGTAATTTGCTTGTAGTAATAAAATATAATATGGTATTTTAAAGCTGCTTTCAAATCTTTAAACATTAAGATATTAGCAACTATACAAGCTTATATAAAATACAACATGAAAATCTATTTTTGGTTAAAATACAAATAATAAGAGTTATCAAAATAGAAAATAGTAAAATGAAAATATTGTGGCTGAAAGTAGGGTCGATATATTATTACAATTTCCCTAATCAATGTCTGATGCTTGAGCACTCTGCTGTGAACCGATAACGCAAAACCGTCAAGTCATACTCGTAGTTCATAATAAAGAATTATGTGAAAACTTTCATGTTTGGGTTCGTATAATCTTTGATAATCCACTACTTGGTTATCTATGCTGTTTAAAGAATATAAAATATTGACGGAAACTTTGTGAATATTGTTATGTAAATGACTTTTTCTTTTTTTAATTATATGATCAAGGTTAACGACTTTGTCGGTTCGGAGTTACTTGTAATATAACAAATATTGTAAAGATTTTTTTTATTAAATAATTCGCAAGGAACGAGCTAACAAATTCTTTAGTTGTACTCAATAAACGTAAACTTTATAACTGTATTATAATGTTCAAACCGTGAACTCATCCGGCTTATCTTCATTTATTTCGAACGGAAGAATATAAGTGCTAAAAAACAAGTTTCAGTCGAGAGATATGTATCAGTTGCAAAACTTAGTTCCTATTGTCTTAGAAACAATGGTGGAAAAAAAAAACAGAAGGTTTCGATATGAAATGTTCAGATTAAGAACCTGCTACTAATTATTCAAACACATGATAATAAAACAAAATTCGCAAAACAAGTTTAGATAGTATTTTGTTTTATAACTATCACTGATTAATTCTAGATTACTTTATTATTTTTCAAACTTTATTACGAACCCTCGTAATTTTTTAGATATTTATTATTTTAATTGATATTATTAAATAACATTAATTAGTTGACATCAAACAATTTAATGTTTTAATTACTTTAATCTCCCATTGAATATACATATAAAAAAATATTCTATTTGAAGGTGTAATGAATAAATTATTGTTAATAAAAGTTACAATATATTAAATGAGAAAATAAACAAAACAAAACAATAAAATATTAAGGTCATTACAAAAAGAGTAAAAGAGTATAACGGAATAATAAAATACACAGAATCTAATATAAATGATTTTATACTGGTGCGGAGACAAAAACTAAATTTTAATCTCATTTTTCAAACGGCCGTAGAGGTGAGGCGGTAGGTATATTGCTAAGTGTAAATGCATTTTCTGGGTCTATGGGCCAAGGGCTTTCTAAAAATACCACACTCATACCAGAAAGTCTCCTGTATAAAAAAATCGAATATTGCGCGTATATATACAGAGTTAGACTTTCAGCACTATGGGTGTTTTCGTCACTCTGAGCTAGCTAACGCCCGCTTTGATTTTTAGCGCACTTAAGTCGTAGAACAAATGAATGAAACAAAGACTAATGCGCTCTTTTCGTAAATACCCACAATAAAATTAAATAACAGTAACGTTAATCGATTTAAAAAACGTACTTTTGAGGAAGAAAAATAAAAAAAAATGTTTGATATTCGGTTGAAAGAAGTAAAAATGTTTGTAAAATAATTTGTCACTGAAGTCTTTGTTTCTTTTTATATAAATAAATAGTAAATAGTAGTAGTAGTGCTCTGAGTAAATCTAAAGATATTGCTAGGGATATTGAAGACACCGCACTGCGACAACGGATGCAGCGGTAAAACGATATAAGATATTGTATCGAACGTTGATCATATTGTAGAAATAATCTATCTAAAATTATATCAAGCTAATATTCTACTTAGTTAACGGTCTATTATAAGGTACTTGGTATTATAAACACTGTACTGTAACATTTTAACATATTTAATATTAAGAATAGGCTTAGAAACAGAAATAGATGTTACGAATTGTAAGTAGCTAAAATATAGTTATAAATAAAACATAAGAAAAAATATAATACCTTATAATTTTTAAGTTTACCTTATAATTTGGTCAGTATCGTTGGTGCAATGCGCTCTATGTTTATAGCTGAGTCATGAGTGTTATAGTAAATTATCCGAGGCAAATGCTATTTCAAAAAGTCAAAGATTAACATTACACTTGAAAAGACTCTCGCCTTAAAATTATTTTATTGCTTTCATTTTATTTAAAAATGGACTTTAATTCATTAATTTGTATTTTATATCACTATAGTAGACGATTAGAAATAAAACAGGATATATTTTTAAGTAGAGTTACCTAGATTTTTAAAAAGAAATCATAAATGAGTAACATAAAACTACTGTGGTAATGGCAATATAGAATTGTAAATGCGTAAGTGATTTTGTTACTTGCACTAATAAGAAAGAGGTGCCTGAAGACATATTCAAATGGTTTCTTATATCATTATAAACAGACGTCGAAGCCATTTATATTGTATACATTTAAATTTGATGACAACCGCAAAAAAATTGTAGAACGAACTCCCTTCGGTAGTATTTCCAGATCCGTACAACATGGGTACCTTCAAAAAAGGCGTGTACTCCCACCTCCAAGGCTGGCAACGCTCTTGTGAATCCTTGGTCGTGATCACGTATCATCTGTGATACGCCACCTCTTTTGCTCTCCTCTACATAAAAAAAATGTATGAAAATGACAAACTTTGTATCTAAATTCTATAGGCTATATAGTCTACTTCATATTATACTACAGAAAATTAGTGGACTAGCAATGTTTCATTTTGTGTAGAAAAACGGTACTAAATGTAAGAATTAGAATTGCCGGTCGTCCAATAAAGAATGGCTTAGTCAGATTAATCTTAATTTGGAAATGGCCCTAAATTTCCTGGGGATTTAATATCTTAGACGTCGCTGCACTATTACTACGGATACCTTATTTGACATCGTAAGTATGAATTACTATGAAAAATATAATAAATACCTAATACAGAACAATAATAATTATTAAGATTATTATATGTTTATATATTATAGTACAAGCAGATGGTCAATTGAAAGATAACTCGTTTCAAAGATGGTTGTTATCTTTTTATCTTATAATTTTTTTGTAATTGTAATTTATTCAATTCACTTTTCCACCTTACATGAGGTGTTCAGACAAAGAGTTTAAAAATGGAACGTATTTGCAATGAGGAACAACAATTTTGAAATTCAAACGTTTTGAAGACTTGTATCGATTTTGTATTATTTTATTTTGTTTTGGTGTTTTTAAAACAGACGCAATACTAGCTAATAACAACTATTTCTGACCATACAACCAAAATGTGATACTGTGAATAGTATTAGAGTACTAGTAATGTATACTTTTCATTTTAAATTATGTGTAGGCAAAAGTAATCATTATAACGTTTAACATGCGAGTTTTATTTTAAATTAAATGAAAAAATTAATATAATAATAAATCAGTAGTATTGATACTAATAAATAAAACGGTGAAATCGAAAAAACTCAAGAGACCGATTTTATCCGAGCTTGAAAGCTCCGAAGCTTCAACATTTCATATTTACTTCGTAAATCTACCGTAATCTTTGGATGAAGGCTTGTTTGCTTTACATCAAAAAGTTTTAGGATGTGCTGAAGTATTTATTTAATACTGCAATCATATTTGTTATTGATTCTTAACTGCACTTCAATTATATAATCTGTTGTGGGTATTGATTTTACTATTATACCGGTGTCTTGAAATTACTTTATACATTTTAGGTAATTACGATAACGAGTGAAAATCAACTAAAGTGTTTAATGTTCCTTCTTTATATTTCACTACTGCTTCTTTATGTCACCTTAGTTTAAATGTATTAGATTTTAGGTATCATAAAAATTTTTCACATCGAAATTCTATAAAATAAATAATGTACACAGCGTTTTACCGATTTCTTCCAAATATATTATAAATTAACAAATTATTATTAATATCGGTGAGCTAAAAAAACTGTAAAGTGATATGAAACTATGAGCCTTAAAAAAATATTTTACAAACCAATCCAATAAAAACATACACAATTATTCATTTTAAGGAGAAAGCAAAACTATTTATATTTTCTTTTAAATAAATGTCACTTGCGGTGTACATTGTCTAAAATTTATTTCACAAAAAGTAATTTTCGTGGCAAAATAGACTCTATTCCTTAAACACGGAAAGTGAATCCAGACATCTAGTCGAAAACAATCTTTGAGTCCATCAGTCCAGGAGCTAAAACGGAAGAACCGAGGTATTACTGAGATGACTTGCGAATATAACGATTTCTCTTTGAACCTTAGTAGGTTCAAAAGCCAGTATATAGTTCAAAATTATATAACATAAGAGGAAAAATGTATTTAACTAATATTATATACAACAGGAAACACCTTAATGCTTTAATGTCTTTGTAAAATATTTTATAAACAAGAAAGTTATATTAGGAAGCATGGTAATAAAAAGTTTTTCCGGCTAAATGTTTAAAAATACTTTTAAAAGAATGAAGATGTTTAACAATACTTTTATTAGTAAGAAATAATGAATATCCATGTAATTATTAATAATACGATTATCCAAAAAAACGTTGCAGAAAAACATTAATTGAAGTTTTTATTATATAAATATCAAAAATTAGTATAAAATGTAAATTAATGATAAAAGAAACATAGCAAGACAAAAAAATATATATATGAAGTTTTTTGGGGTTTCTTCTTCACAGATATATAAAAATATAGACTAGGAGACGGATTGGCAAATAGAAAAACACAAATAGTTAAATATTTTTAAATAGTCTATATAACCAAACAGTATTTATCACACTAGTTAACAGAATAAACTTTGTTAAACTTTATTGATAACGGCGATGGCCATATCACGATCAGTCACACACGGCCTATGATGAATTAGTGGTACGTGTTCTTTATTATTGAACAATCGATATCAATGCTTAGAATACATGCGTAAATATATAACTTGAGAATTCACGTCATTCAGTGAATTAGGTTATGTGCAGTAAGGAACACCATATTAGAACTTGGATTAAGAATTCAAATGAATTAATTTACTGTCGAGGAATGAATGAATCACGTTATTAGAATTATAAAGTATTGTTAAAATTGTTGATACATTATTTGTTACATAACAAATTCTTGGTTTTGTGATATGTTGAAAGAAATGTTATACATAGTTATTGCAGAAAACAGAAACACAATTTTATAACTATATAAAACTATTTACTATTTTTACTCGTCCGATTACGCGTCCTTTTTACTTAGTAGTAGAAGTTATTATCGTGTAACTATGAGAACTTTGGTCCTGTAATAGAGATACAAGCTGTGAAAGTATATTTAAAACAGAGCGTTTTGACAAAGTTTTCGTTAACATTTTCTTGTAATTTTTTTTAATACAGGATTATTTGTATTTGCTGTAGTAAAATAAACACTCTCTAAAACCAAAAACACTATTTTTAACTACCTTTGTTGTAAAACCAACAAAAGTGGTTATGAAAATAAATAACAAAATATAGAAACTGGCAATATATGTTACATTAAAAATACTATAATCTCAACGGTAATAAATCAACAATCAATACATAGCTTATTTAGATATAATATTATCATACAAACTCACTCAGTTCTAAATCTAGTAATATATATATTAATATCCTTAATTCACACATGCATAACGACGCTGTTATTGCGTCGATTTGTGAATTAGTAATAGCAACATTATATACTAAATGTGGTTAATTATATATTTATTACATACAAATTAAAACATTAACAAGTATATAATAACAAGAATTGTTTGTCTTCTCAAACTAGACAGCACTATTACTTATTATCTAAATTCAAAGGATTTTCTTGACGCATGGAGTCTTTTTTTATTCACATTCAATAATAGCTTTTAGTTTAATTCTAAATCATGATATTTTTTCTGTTCAGTATATTATCTATTCAGTATATTAGTTCTTCAATATTACACATAATCAGTAAAGCGCTCACGAGTTGTTATCTGATAACAGACAGCTTAGCCGCAGACTCATTAGATCACGGATATAATTCCTATTAATTGACTCCTCAGGTAATTGTGGTTATTTAGTTCTAATATGATTAATTATCTAATCTATTATTAAGATTATGCAATATTTATATTTTGGTTTAATAAACATTGTTATATTTGCATTGAAAGGATTTACACTTCTAACAATAGTTTGAAGGTAATTGAAAGCAAACTTCGAAATTTCTATTATGGTAAAAGCCTTCAGCTGTTTCTGGCTTTTGGAGGAAAGTAAATAGATTTCCATCCCTCGCACATTCAGGGACATTTAGTTTGAATACATACAGCATTAAATTTTACATCTCAAAGATAAAGGTACATAAAGGTAATATAGTGAAATACATTATACTGACTGAATTGAAAGCATAAATCAATGTTTTATTGATCCTTCTATCATATATTTACATCCATTCAATATAGAATACAAGCCCGTATAACGACCTCAGGCATGTGAATGTTCGGCTTCCGGTCTTATTTGAATGAATCCGGTTAAAATTCAATAGGAAAAGCCTTTGAAGTGCTTCTCAAATAAAGGCTTTTATACGACTGTCGAGGGTTGTCGGCAACTTAGTTAGAGATAAATATAATTTTTTTTTATATAAAATTATTAAAAACACTAATTACATCAATTTGTAAAATATAAAATAGATTGAACTAATTTCGACAATAATAATAATTGTTTAATGATACTGGCAGCAAATATATATGAAGTGCCAGTACTTTAATGTAAATGTGTTAGTTAATTTGCTTTGTTTTCCCAAACATAGGTAACCAATGCATATTTGTTAAAATCTCATTTTGTGTTAAATAAATCAATATTATAACAACTATTATTTGCTGAACGTCTAAACTAAAACCAATCATGTGATTTGGCAATTGAAATTAAGACTAATAGAGTTACAAAAATTTACGGAGTGACAGAACATTCTCGATTTACAAAAATAATAAATAAATACTCGAAATCATTAAATACGTTACAAATACTAATACGACCGAGTTTGTACAATGTTAACCAAATATTAGTTATTAGAATGTAAATACTTTACCTTAAACACTTTTAATAACTATTTTTACAAAATTAAAAGTCATTTTAGGCCCTTGAAAATATGTACAATCTTTTTCCAATCTGCTTTGTTTTGACTTCAACAATTTCGGTATTGTCGATAGTATTATAATGATATAAAAACATCGTTAAACTAAAATATGTAATGTTGGTCCTTCTCACACTAAACAACCGAGTTTTATTTAGTAACAAATAAATAAAAAAGTCACAAGAACAAAATTGCAAGTAGATTTAAAATGAAAGGACTAAAAATTGTTATTGCAAATTGCTACAAAAAAACTGTTTTCTAAAATCTTACAAATTATTTATTTATTTTCCATTTTATTTACAACGCCGGCAAAGATATTATTTGCTATTGTAAATAAAAAAGATTATTATCATTTTAGAGAATAAATGATTCACATTTTCTTATTTCTAAACTTTCGTTAGTACTCTTTTATTTTGTTCAACGTAAAGTAAATAAAGAAGCATATACACTATTTATCTATGCTTATGCATCAGCACATCAGAACCTAAATATAATAGTTAGGGTGATTTCTATTACATACAATAAATAGAGCGACATCGATGCTTAAAAAAAGTTTGTAATTATATGAAGTTTATAAATAATTTTATAATTAAAATCTTATACGAACTAAAAATATTTAGCACTTTGAAGACGACATAATATTCAATATTGTGTAATCACGGACCAATACAATGTATTAACACACAAGCTTCTAACAAGATACTTATTACCTTTTTTCATGTGAGTATTATTAATACTTAAGACTATTTCATCTAGAGCCATTTATTGTATCTATTCATAGTGTTAATATTCTGGCATTACAAATATTAAACCAGGGATATTCACATGCAACGACCTAAATCATAGTATGTTTGTTAGTCTGCTGTCACAAACATTAGAGATAATTAGGAGCCTCGGGGTTTACCAACCAAATTAATATATTCTGTTTATCTAATTAGCTTCTATTTAACGAATAAACTCTTTTACGTACGCAATAATATACAACTTTATTTTTACTTTCATTTTTGTCTTTTGTTTAACTAATGTGTGTTGTGTGTTTATACTATTATTATTATCTGAAGTCATAAAATAATAAAGTTTTAAATACAAACAGTCTATATTATTTGTAATCCTTGCTAATATATTGCTTTATATATGTGAAATATGACGCGATTCCTAATGTTACTAGTAATCGAAATTTATACAAACATATTAATTACAAATTATAAACCATAATCATACCTATACATTATAATATCTGTACCTTAAATCGCTTTATACACTAGGTTGGAAAGTAAGGGTTTTATCCCAGAAATGGTATTATTGTCTTCTAGCCTAATTTTCTTGAGAATGACAAATTGTCGTTTGTTAATTTGTTCATCCGTACTTATTCTATTCTTTTAACTCCAGTGTGAGCTGACCGCAGTGCTTTTGTCAGAAGTCCATACTCACGATTTGGAACAACAAAGTGTAATAATTCTGAAAAGGTCCGTAATATTTATTTTCTTTTTTTTTATGGTGTATATATACATTTTGACAAAACTGAAAAGAAAATTGCCGATTTTTTAAATTTAAATTATGTAATGAATATATATTTATATTATACTGATATTGTAACCGTAATTTGCTTGTAGTAATAAAATATAATATGGTATTTTAAAGCTGCTTTCAAATCTTTAAACATTAAGAAATTAGCAACTATACAAATTATTATTTTTTTTTCTTTCTAAAATTTATTAAAATTAAAATTAAAATTTTCTAAAATTTGACGGCCGCTCAGGCCGGACGTGATCAGTGAGACGTTGAATTGTGTTGTTGAAGTGCAAATTGTGAAAATTAATATTGTGTCCAAGGAAGGCGAATGAAAAGAATATATGTATATATATATTTTTTTTTTATGTAAATAATTTAAAATATTAATAATTTTGTATTTTATATTTAAAATGTTGTATTTAGAATTAAAACTAATTGTATTATAAATAAAATGTAAGTTTATAATATGTAATATAATATGAACAAATGCGGCGTTGGGAACCGCCAACCAACACGCCATGTTCCGAACGGCGGAAGGTGGAGGACGGAGCTACAAATAGCTACGTGGAATGTAAGAGGACGAATGGAACAGAAGATGAATGAATTATTAGATGTGATGGATGACAAAGATCTGGATGTTATTTGTGTGTCTGAGACCAAGCGAAAAGGCAATGATACGACCGATTTGCCTGGCAACCGGGTCGCTTTCTGGGCTGGGGTTCCAGAGAGTGAGCGAGGTTGCCAAGGTGTAGGCGTATTATTGTCCTCTCGAATGGTTAATGCAATGGTAGAATACAAGGCGATCAACCCGAGGCTTCTTTGGGTTCGCTTTAAGCTGGGGATAACAAGAGTATTCTTGTTAGCCATGTATGCGCCAGTATCCTCAGCTCAAATGAGCGAGCTCGAGGAGTTTTGGGAGAATGTCAGGGATGTTCTAAGTAGTGTCAGAGATAATGAAAAGTTGATAGTATGTGGAGATATGAATGGATGGGTTGGAACCGCGCGAAGCGGTTACGAAAGCGTGCTAGGCAAATACGGTGATAGGAGGGTAAATGAGGCTGGAAAGCTTATTTTGGAATTTTGTAAGGAGAAAAATTTGTTTGTGGCAAACACGATGTTTGATCACAAACAAATTCACATGTACACATGGGAGCGAGCGGAAGAAAGAAGTATGATTGATTTATTCCTAGTGGACCAGCGTATTCGAAGTCAAGTTATGGACACGCGAGTGTTCAGAGGTGCTGATCTGGGAACGGACCACTATATAGTCGTTGCTAGAATAAGAGGTCTGTTCACAGGTTGGCGCAGCCGCACGGCGTGTCCAAGCTTGGCGTCGAATTATCGCATAAGAAGCTGGAAGCTTCAAGATCCACCGATCAGAGAGGAATATCAAGAAAGGGTTTCCAAGAAGCTTGAAAGCTGTGATTCTGGAAATGAAAGTGTTGAAATATGCTGGCAGAACCTTAGGAATGGTATGGTGAAAGTAGCGACAGAGGTATGTGGTAAAAGGAAAAGAGGTTTTAGTAAAAAGCGCGATGAATGGTGGGATGATGAAGTGAAAGACGCTGTGGAGTTAAAGAAGAAAGCATGGCTGGATTATAAAGCCTCGGGTAATGATAAAAGTATGAGAGAGATAAGAAAAAGAGAGTACAAGCTGCAAAAGCACAAAACGAAAGCACTTATAAAGATGAAGCGTGAAAATTCTGAGAGAGAAAGGGATGAAAGGTTGACGAACAACTTCCGGGAAAACACAAAGCTTTTCTGGCGAGAAGTTAGTGGTTCCCGGGGTTGTTCGGTAACCTGTAGAATGAAAGGGGTGCTTTCGAAGAACGGTGAAATTTTAACTGAACAAACACACGTTTTGCAGCGGTGGGCGGAATTCTATAAGGAGATGTATGAACGTGAGGACGCCTCGGTCTTGACTACCAGCGTAATGCTGAGTCAAGACGTAGCCGATGGTGAAATCAGTTTGGAAGAAGTAGAGAGCGTGATTCGAAGTCTGAAATGTGGTAAGGCTGCGGGAGCAGATGAAGTTACTGCCGAGATGATCAAATATGGTGGGCCACGCGTCTGGGACCTTTTCTGGTTTTTGTGCAATTTATGCTGGAAATCCGGGGAGGTCCCAGACGATTGGCGAAGTGCAGTCATCGTACCTTTGTATAAAGGCAAAGGCTCACAGATAGACTGTGCAAGCTATAGGGCCATCAGTTTGATTAGCTTGGGCGGTAAAGTTTATGCTAAAATTTTAGCGAGAAGAATGCAAGAGAGATCTTAAAGGCTGTTGTGGGAGGCCCAAGGAGGTTTTAGACCTGGAAGAGGGTGTATAGATCAGATCTTTTCCCTCCGCATGATCACGGAAAAGTTTTTGGCTCTAAACCAAAAGGTTTTCTGTGCTTTTGTGGATTTGGAAAAGGCGTTTGACAGGGTTGTGAGAAAGAAGTTATGGGAGATACTGCCCCGATACAATGTGAACGGACCCTTGCTACAGGCTGTAAGGTCTCTTTACCGAGATCACTCAGCCTGTGTGCGAGTAGGAGCTGGCATATCGCCCTGGTTTGACATCCAATCGGGTGTTAAGCAAGGTTGCGCTATGTCAGCTTGGTTGTTCAATTTGTATTTGGATAGTTGTCTCCAAGGAGTGAAAGATAGTGACATGGGAGTGAAAGTAGGTGGCCTTAAGGTCAATTGCTTGCTATATGCAGATGATGCGGTGCTCATTGCATCATCAGAATGCAATTTGCAGGCATTGGTCACCACTTTGAAAGATGGGTGTGAAATTAATGGTCTTAACCTGAATGTAGATAAGACGAAGGTTCTGATATTTGAAAGAAATGAAGAAAGAACAGAATGTAAGATCAACGTGAATAATAAGATAATAGAACAAGTGAATGAAGTGGTATATTTGGGAAGTATGTTTAGCAGAGACGGAAGATACGAAATGGATGTGGAAAGACGTATTGCTGCCGGTAACAGAGTCAATGGTGCTTTGACTGCATTGTTGAGACGGCAAAACGTCAGTATAGCTGCACGTTTGGCTGTACACAATGCAGTTTTGCTACCGACGCTGTTATACGGCAGTCAAACGTGGGTAACACAGAAGAAGAATGTAAGAAAGATGAATGCTGTGGAGATGCGATCTCTTCGCAGAATATGCGGAGTCAGTCTAGCTGATCGAATCCGCAATGAAGAGATCCACAGAATGGCAGGTACTAGCGAAGATGTCACGGTGAGAATGAAGAAGAACGTGCTCAGGTGGTTTGGGCACGTTGAACGAATGAGTGATGAAAGAATGGTAAAAAAGATTTATATGGGAAAAGTGAGCGGTAAGAGAGACAGGGGGAGGCCTCGAGTGACCTTCGAAAACACAGTAGCTACGATACTGGAGGAAGGTCACGTAAAAAGCATGAGGACCCCCCGGAGGGCATGTATGAAGAGGTTGATGTCTGTGGCCGAGGCGAAAGAGGTATGCAGAGACCGTAGCGTTTGGCGCTCCGTCGTCTCTGGCTACCCCTCAAGGGATATGGCGTGAAGGTAAATAAATAAATAAATAAACAACTATACAAGCTTATATAAAATACAACATGAAAATCTATTTTTGGTTAAAATACAAATAATAAGAGTTATCAAAATAGAAAATAGTAAAATGAAAATATTGTGCCTGAAAGTAGGGTCGATATATTATTACAATTTCCCTAATCAATGTCTGATGCTTGAGCACTCTGCTGTGAACCGATAACGCAAAACCGTCAAGTCATACTCGTAGTTCATAATAAAGAATTATGTGAAAACTTTCATGTTTTGGTTCGTATAATCTTTGATAATCCACTATTTGGTTATCTATGCTGTTTAAAGAATATAAAATATTGACGGGAACTTTGTGAATATTGTTATGTAAATGAGTTTTTCTTTTTTTAATTATACGATCAAGGTTAACGACTTTGTCGGTTCTGAGTTACTTGTAATATAACAAATATTGTAAAGATTTTTTTTATTAAATAATTCGCATTGAACGAGCTAACATATTCTTTAATTGTACTCAATAAACGTAAACTTTATAACTGTATTATAATGCTCAAACCTTGAACTCATCCGGCTTATCTTCATTTATTACGAACGCAAGAATATAAGTGCTAAAAAACAAGTTTCAGACGAGAGATATGTATCAGTTGCAAAACTTAGTTCACATTGTCTTTGAAACTATGGTGGAAAAAAACAGAAGGTTTCGATTTGAAATGTTCAGATTAAGAACCTGCTACTGATTATTCAAACACATGATAAGAAAACAAAATTCGCAATACAAATACGCAATTATTATTTTTCAAAATTTATTACGAACCCTCGTAATTTTTTAAATATTTTTTATTTTAATTAAATAACAATAATTAGTTGACATCAAACAATTTAATGTTTTAATTACTTCAATCTCCCATTGAATATGATAATACATGTAAAAACATATTCTATTTGAAGGTGTAATGAATAAATTATTGTTAATGAAAGTTACAATATATTAAATGAGAAAATGAACAAAACAAAACAATAAAATATTAAGGTCATTACAAAAAGAGTATAAGAGTATAACGGAATAATAAAATACACAGAATCTAATATAAAGTAAACTAATAGTACAATAAAAATATATATAACACGCAGATAGAGTAAGGTTCATTAATGAATTATTAATATTCTAAAGGATTCTATTAATTATACAGTCAAACATACTTATATCTATATAAATATAGCTTATCATAATGCGTCACAATAAATTGGAACAACGCCAGAGTCCCCTTTTACGTCTGTTCTTGGTTTTATGAAAATCGTAGGTTTAGTAAAAATATCAATTTCTGTGATTGTTTTGAATCGTTAAAATAAAGAATAAACTTTAAAATAACAAATGTATGGTATGTCAAATTCGGTTAATGGGATATTTATAGCGATATATATATATATATATTTCAAAGCTTTTGGCTTTGTAACCGTTTGTAAATAAAAGTTCGAAATTCAGAGCCATTAAGGGTATGTAATAAAATTGAGATTCAGTTACGAAGAATCGCAACTTTTATTATTAAAGTTTCGGAAATGTTTATGTAAGTTAAGAAATTGGATATTATTTTAACTGTAAAATGAATTATACAATTTATATTAATAGTATGTTGTATAAAACTACCTCCTATCAGTTAAAAAGATTTTGTTTTGTTATTATTAAGATTTGTTTTAAAAATATATATTACATTAAAAGTTTTGTTCTGTAAATATATATTTAAACAGAATTCTACATAAAATTCTATCCCTTTGTTATCTAGGTCTGATAATTTAATTGAAAACAATTCTTCTGTACATGATATTAATTGAATATGTCTGGTCTGGACAAAATCAACTAGTCTGGACTAAAGTTCATAAAGTTCATATTTTTTTTTACTGTCTATGTTAGTGCTTGACTACATTCCACCTGATGGAAAGTGGTAATGTATTCATAGGTGGTAAGGTGCATTAAACTAGCAATCTATTCGAAAAATAAATATAAAACAATCTTATAATAAATCTGTGTCTATTAAATGTGTAAAAAATTTACTCGTAAAAATAAAATAGCCTTTCCTTAGTGACTCTTAAAAGTCGTAACCAGTACAAACTTTATAAAAAAGTCATAAAAATAGAACTTCCTAAAAATAAAATTGTGTTTTTTCACTCAAAATATTCCGTTTTTATGTCTTTCTATGGACATAAAATGTGGTAAGTCATTACTTTACGACTTGTTTTAAGAAATATGAAACAGTATTTAAATGTTTAAATATTATAGTGTTAAAATCTTTGACAATTACTTTTATAATATTCTTTATAAATTTCTCCAAGTTATTTATAGCCAGCGTTAAGTTGTAAAGTTAAATTAAATAATAATTTTATACGAATATTAGACTTATGTGACACAAACTAACTTTATGTTAGATCTGTATTTTCTTAGATTTGTGTTTTTTTTTGTGTTTCCTTCGAGTGTGTTGTTTAAGAAAATATCTAAGTTTGAAACACTTTAACAGAACATATTCTTGATTTTAACCAACTGCAGTGGAAACATTTGTAATTGTTACATGAATATTTTCAGATATTTTAGAAGAATTTAAATAATGTTTTTTTAATAATTTTATTTTAGTTACTAAAATCAGCATTTACTGAACAAGGCGTTTTGAATAGATAATATAAATAACAATTAAAAAAAATATGTTGTTTTCGTTTAAATATATTATTTACAACAGAAATAATAACATTATTTCTATTTTTTCTACGAAATAACATTTCCGGATATAAGAGGGTTATTAAAATGATGATATCATAAAGTAAACCCTAATAAAAAAATATATATAAAATGATCCAAACATATACATACACCTCTTTCAGTTCTTCATACTCGTACATGTCAGTTATGGATATTCTTTATTTGGCACTACTTCAGAGGGTCAACTACTTCAGGTATATCTCCAATGGACTATCCTATAATTGCCGTATGGCTAATTCGAAATTTATAATGTTTTAGTTATAATAGACTTAATTTCTTTTGTAGTATGTATTGAATTTTCTAAGGAACATTTACAACTTCAATTTTGATAACTTGATGTCTATAAAACACAATACGGTAGAGACTTAAATTGATGAATGTCCATTGACAGCCGTTTATAGAAATTGTGGTTAGCAAAATATGTATCTTTCGAACGGAGATCGGGTACCAGACCATTTTTATATAATACGTTGATTTTGGTATTCAGCCCGCAAACATAAAAACTGGCAAGTTGCCCAAATTATCTGTGGGAAGAATAGAATAGGTCAGAAAACAATAAACAGGAAGTGTTGACGATAGGAATTTATATAAAATAGAAATAAGAGAGTTAAAATGTTATGTGTGTTTGTAAATCACTGAACAATACATAGTACACAGACTTAACATTATGATACTTAATCATGAAATTGAATTATGTTGCCTTGTGTATTTGCCAAGTTACTTTACTCATGAAGATATAAGAAAAAGTTAATATTAATAACTACTCCCTGCTGAAAAAGTTAATATCAATATACTGAATTTATGTTTAGAGTTATTAAAACGTAAATTTATTATAAATGAATACAAAAGATAATTTGCCAGCTAGACTCACTTGAGGTAAACAAAAACTGAAATACTTTTATTGAATAATGTCCTTAATATTAATCTTTTAAATTAAATTCCTAGGTGCCACTGACAAAGGACAAGTAAAGATATATACACAGCCCCCTTGTTTGTCAGTACAAGAAGACTACATTTTTTCTTCAAATATTCACTTATAGTCTAGATTAACTGTATATAAAGAAGTACTTAAGTACTAGTGATAACTTCTTAATATATAACGCAGATCAGGCATTTATAAGCAGACCTGAAGTTACACGTATGCACGTAGTAAAGACTTATTATAGAAATAAAATAAAACTGTGTCCACTGCAATTGACAAAAGAGGACCAATACATATTTCCCTCAAATGAAAATTTAAACAGACTGGGAAATGCGAATTATGGTTAATCCATAATTTTTTATCAGTCCAGAGGCTAATTAAAAAAGAAATATCAGAGGTGCTTCCGATAACAGGGTCGTAACGATGAATTATACACAACAAATACGCGAATAGTGGTACTACCGCAAGCAGAACATCAAACTAAATGTAGGTAAATTCTTTATTATTAGTAATGAAAATAATTAATTTAGTAATTTTACACTAAATAACTGAATGTCTTTGGAAACAAATAAGCATTATGAAATCACAATATTGTAATATCAATATAACAACGTAGGCAGCATGTTATATTCCTATATACTTGTAAATCTGAAACCCTTGTTTGTTCCATTTATTTCTCTGTATTCTTTTAATTATAATTGCATTTTATTATACTCATTCTTGTCTCCAACTTTGAGTAAGTATCACGTAGTTTGTAATTTAATTATAATTAGTAAATATTAAGTCAATAAATTTGTATTCTTTTGGATCCTCCGGTTGTGACCGACGTAATTAGCATCCAAACATCTGAAACGAATGACAGCTATTATAATTTAAAGTAACAAATAGCAGTTTGCTAATAATTTTTTTTTAATTTGTCTCATAAGAAAATACTATAACTAAATAATAAAACAGTGTTAAATTTCGCGGAACCTAGAGTATTTTCAAGCTGGCAACATCTAATTTATAAAAAAGTAAGAAATATCACAGACTATTAAAAAATATTAAAGTCTTATGAATTACCTGTCAACAGATAATCAATCAACCTAATTACATTTGTATGTGTTACTAAGTATTTAAATTAGTCCAAAATTACATGGCTACGTAACACGTTTATAAAATATAATAATAATATAATACTTATGAAGACTTCATAGAAAAATTTCTTTTGATACTTTTTTTTTTATTGTTTATAGTGTAGGCAAGTTAATATCCAAGTAAAGCGTAGTACAGTGGTCTCACATTACTATCACATATTAAAGAACTTAAATATTAAAAATATTGATTAAGTGTAGAAATTTCTATACACAATGTAAAAAGATCAGACAGGGATTAAGAAGAAATTTAAAGCATCGTGAATTATAGCATAAAGCACAAATAGTCAGTTCAAGCGTATTAATCCAAGAAAGTAATAAAATACGAGATTTTAAATAATAATTGTACAAATGTCGATGGCACTTGACAGATTAAGACCTTGTTATTCGACATCTACATTGGATCATACAAATGAAGATATTTATTAACACATGTTTTATTTTGAACACAAAGTGCAAAAGATTGAGATAAATTTATTTAATGTATTATTAAATTTTTCAATACTTACGAGTTACATTTCTTTATATTATCACATAACAATATTTATGATATTAAACATATATTATATATATAATATATATTATAAAATCCCGGACAAAAACCATAAAAAACAGCAATTATTTTTGTTTATATAGTAAATACTATCTCGGTAAGAAATAAACTAAATGTATGTTTGAAAAATATTAAAGAATCTTTTCAAAACCAAGCTTTTATCAGAGCTCTGCACTAAACGAAATATGTACGTTTAGATTATATAAAGAAATAGTTTCTAACGTAAATGGTTAGTAAATATAGGCAGTAATTATTTTCCTACATCATATATATGCCTTGGCTGGTACAGTAGTAAATATTTATTAAAATATATATTTACATTACAGTTTCTGAAATGTAGAAATAGCCTCTCTATATAGTAGATCTACGTAATTAGGATTTGTATTTCAAAAATGTACGTAAAAATGTATGATTATTTTACTTCATACAAATAAGGAAAAAAAACGAAAGTAGGGGTCGCCCAATAAATAATGGTGGCTTAGTAGGAATTTAGAAATGGTAATAAATTTCCTGATGCTCTAATTTCTTAGAGGTAAACGTGGAACTGCAGAATTATTTCCAAAGCTTTATTTTATAGATTAAGCCTGGATTACGGTGTAAAATAGAATAAATGCCTCATTATAAACCAGGTAACAAAAAAGAAGAATATCAGAATACTATTGTTACAATTTTTATTTAAAAAAAAAGGATATTATTTTATCATGATTGGAAAAGTTTAAAGTTAAAGTTTTATATTTTAATTGGATAATAGATGATTTATAATATATTTCAGTAAACCGTGTTGAAAAATAAATTCAGATTAACCACTCCACTATTGGAGCTATGATATGATGCTTTCACAATTTATAAGGGATTAAAGAATTGTAACTTTGAACGTCCAAAATAATAATATTTTTTAATATCTTTTTTTTTTTATTGACGATAGTAAAAATAACAAATAGGAAGTATGCTGTACTTTTTGCAATATAGGGGGTGTTCAAAATGCGTTGCTATTCTTATGGATCGTTGTTAAAGGAAAGTGAGATTTATTTTGTTGTAATTTTAGTTTGCATATAATTTTACTATATAATGTTTATATAATATACCTACATATGACGATACTGATGCTGATGATTAAAAGTCATATAATTTCAAAGTTTAATAGAGTTGATTATTATAATTATTTTCTTTCATTTTTAAACCATAAGTTAACAGTTTGAAGTATGTATATTGTACATATTACATATCTTTTAAAACCAGTGTGACCAAAAAAACTCGCTAGTTAAACGTAAATAACTTTTTATAAAATTCATTAATAAGATAAATTGATAAAACGTACACAATAAATAAAATATAAGATAATTATTAACATTAAATAATGGTATTACTGAGAAACAGCAATAAGGTGTATTCTAAAACTATTTTTAATACAGGAATGAAATGTCAGGCACGTTGTCTCTCTACTCTTTATTAAAATACCTGGAAATTTTCCTTTTAAACTATCTGTATATAACATTCTAAACCTTTTGATTTTAATATACATTATCTTATGATGATGGCTTTGAATGAATTTAATTACGTAAGTTCGTGCTTTTTTAATAAATCTATTCTAACAATACTAAAATTATTTTTTCTGTGTGTAGCACAAAGTAAATGTTGGTGTATATATAGTTTAATAGCATCAATTTACAATATTGTGTTATTCTGTCAGTAATATTATTCATAAAATTAAGTCATATTTATTTCACATAGTATACCAACTACATAGATTTATTAATTTGTTTTGTTTTTAATGTTATGTTACGAATGTTGTTGTTTGTTATTAGTATCTTCTAAAAGCTTGTTCTATTTTATTTACCTTCTTATGGATGCTACAATTTAATTGTAGAATAGTCTGTTAGTACGAATGTTAAGTAATAAATAATCTTATACAAACATGCTTACTAATAAGAATTTACCTAAAAATAATAAAAGGGAAAAGAAGGAACTTTCTACCCTACCTCCATTTATCTCTATTTGTTCCTCTTGGATCGATAACTCTCCTTAAATCGCAAATGACCATTGATTAGCAGCAGCGAACAGCATCTGTTCGTTTACAGTATTTACACACAAAATATAGGCTTATATTATTACTGACTTCCAAACAATTTTTGTTCTCATGATAAGTGTTTTATAAATTGCATTTTAATTATTAATCTATTAAAAATCTATCATATTTATAAAAATATGTGGTAAACATTTTGAAAAGACATTAATATTATAAAAAAAAATAACAGGAGGAGACCTATGAATACCTTAAAAAACAATCGTCATCAATGTTTATTAAAATGTAAATCTACGAGTACATATTACTTTTAAGTAGTTATTTTTGAAAATTATAGGAATTGTGACTTTTTTTAAGAATTTTATAATACTTGTACGGTTTTGTTAAAATTATTTGATTTAGATTTAAAATTCGTTTACGCTTTAAATTAGTTAAATATTTAATTTCTATATCTTAAAAATGTGTTTAAACTATGATTATATTCCGACGATAAATTATCTGTCAAAATTACATTCGTATGTTGTCTCATGGAGTCCTCTTCATATGGCATTGGTATCAAGCTTCTGACCAAAAGGTCAGAGGTCATAATGAAAATGATCATTGATGAGTTCCTCATTTTGCATGCAATTAACTTTCAATTAAATGAAAAACGTTATGGAAAGAAGCGATAAATTATAATAAATATAAATAATACAAATAATTTTAATTAATTATGTACGCAATAAAATACTATCAATGTTTAAATCTTGTTACAATATTTAAAATCTATCCAGTTATATCAGAGCATAGTCTCTTAAAACAGGTATTACTCAAAAGAAGACTGCATTCAGTATTTTAATTGTATTATGATATTTTTTGAAACTTACTTGTTAGGTCTTATAATTTATAAATCAATATATATTTGTGTACAAAAAATGATATATTAAAAAACATAAATATTGATAACTTTAATGAAATTCAAAGGTTAAAATATAAAATTTTTTCACTTCAAATTTTACTAAATATAAAATTTATTGATTTTTCTAACATTCATGTTTATTGCAGCACAAAATTGGTATCTTTTTATCCGAATTACCCAATTACATAATAGTATAAATATAAAGTGTGCATTAAATAGAAATGTTAACTGTATAATTGTAATTCTGAATACTTGTATCCATTATAAAAAAAATGTTGGTTTTGTTTTTATTTACTGAAATAAAAACAACAAATTGTTTATAGCATCACGTCACCTTGATCCTCTTTCTGTTCGGTAACTTCAGTTCAGTTAGATCCAGTGACAAACGGTTTGTAACATTTTATGTTATCCTGGTAACTTTGTGAAGGTGTCCCTTCTCTTTGTTAAATAAAAATGTTTCAATGTTTTATTCTCGTATTGAGTTTTACAAGCACATTTCATATAAAAATTTGGAACATAGTTTTGTCAGAATTATTGTTAAATTGTAATACGTTTAGGAATTTTAAGCCGTACAATTATGTCAAATAGTTTTTAAAGGGAACGATTAACATACATTTTGGGAGAATTTAAGGGATTATTAATGTTCGCGAATCAGTCTTCCACATATATTACATTATTAGGTAACTTTTATTATGTAATTATAATACTTAAAATATGACATTGAAATTCCAAATAAAATTAACATCCCAATCAAAATAAATTTTGAAAATCTACCGCCTAAACGAAATAATTCATTGTGAGAGGAACAAAGGTGGAGACAAAATTCATTTATGCCAGTGAGTATTGTCGCTTTCCATTCAGCATCCGAATAATACGACTCAAAGATTACAGATTACAGAGCTATCATCACCAAAAAGAAGACGCTTTAATCAAACCACTTAACAACAATGATTTAATGTATAAAATGTTTATAAACATAATTAAGTTTTAAATAAATAAAGAGTTAAAAAATATCATCACGAAAATTGAGACCAAAAGATGACTTTCCTTCAAATATATATATTTTTATTAATTGCTCACTACAATAATTCAATTTGAATTCATTGCTAGATTTATTAGTTATTCATAAAACAAACTATGTACGGTACAGATGAGGGACGTGTCTATGAAAGATAACTTATTGAACAGTAACTTATTACTGAACAAAAAATAATCGTATAAATAGATGAAAATATACTTCGTAAAAACGTTTTGAATTATTTATAATAAATATTTTATTGGAACAGCTTTTATACTGTATAAAATAATAAATGTGTATAAATAATATATTTAGTCACTAATTTTTTAAGTAGTAAATATTAAAGTAAACAAAATATAATTTCATACATGTATGTTTTACATTTCATATAGAATTATTTGATTAATTATAAATTATGAAATAAACAATTTATAATTTAAACAATTAGTTTTAATAAGATGATATTAATTGTATTATATCTTAATATTAGAAAGTAAATTATTAATAAGTGAAAAGCTATAATAATATATACTGAAGTACTTGGAATATAATACAATACGGGATTCAGAGATGGATTAATTGCTTCTTGATAATTTACAGTACGAAATGTCGAATTTAATTCAAGATTGTACAAACTTATTGATAGAATTTTCTTCTTTAACACAAATTCCGAATATACGAATTTCAATTGTACTTTTTTGTTATCTGTTGACACATGCTAAAACAGAAGTAGTAGTAGTAGTAGTAAAAATGGATTAAGATGCACATAATGGAACATTTCTAAAAAGATAGTTGCTAGTTATGTTTATTTGAATTAACTAAAATAAAGTCTAACGTACACTTGAAATAATAATATAAAAATTGATCGTATGGGTTGCATTATATTGAAATTAAATATAACAAAACTGGGGTATTTAAATATGTATTCTATAGCTCAAAGATTAATAGGTTAATTTTTTTATTCTGTTAAGAATGTCGTCTTCCCAAGTAGTCTGCAACTCGATAGATAGTCAAGGTAGATCTTTTGGAGCATTGAAAAGGTGTTCTCTATTTAGCATTAACTAGAGGGTTATTTATGTATTAAGGCTTAAATCTATACAAAAAACGTTTTTAATCTTGATTATTAACTCATAATGACAAAAAAAAATATTTGACGTATAATGTCGATCCGGAAACAATATGAACACACGACAAAGAAGTTTTATTTTTATATATTTGAAATAAATGTCAGGTATTTGATATCCAAACCTTTATTGCTAGTTCAGAATTTTTATTGTTAAACCAATCTTGAAACCACATTTTCGTTTTGGAAAATTCCAAAAATTGAAGTAATTCTAGAAATCTTGGAACTTATTTTTACTGTTCAGGCTCATTGGCTTTATTCTGCTGAGACTATCCATTATCTTCGGTGGCTATTTTGAGTGATATCTAAGATATGTTTTAGTTTATTTATTTACAGCAATTATGGTAAGCTACGTAAGCTACTTTGTTAATTATAGTAGTGTAAGAAACTTGTAATTCCTTTTACCTTCGAAAAATGTTAAATAATATTCTAATGTAAAAATAGTTAAGTTAGAAATATAAAACATTTTAATTTTCTATACTGAGAGAAATATAAACTTGGGATATTTCTCAGATATGAATACCATAAATCATATCGACTATCCTGTTTGAGGTCGGATACCTCTTTTATTATACTCGCTAAGAATTTACGAGCTTTTCATAAAATTGGCTTCGATCAATACGCGTCTTGTAGTTTTACTGGAATTTATTTGGTTTATAAATAAAGCATACAGTGCCTTATTGTAAATATATTAATATTAACTTGTGCAACTTACTTGTAAATTCTGGGTCAGAACTTTAATTGATGAAATTTTCATTGTATTTTTTTTCCAACTTAAGTTATTATTTATTTTTAGATATCTGTTTTAGATTCTATTGGTCTATTTTTTTTATGATTCAGCAAAGAATGTTTTATATTAAAGATCAAATTAAACATTTAATCATTAACAATTATTTATTTTTAATTAAGTTTTAAAATTAAGTTTCGAATAAATAAGCAAAACCTGACTCTATTAACCTGTCAAAACGAAATATTTTACTATCGGTATTTTAAAATACTGTTCTAAGTGTGTTCCTCTGTATCGTATGAAATATTTAGACAATTTTATTAAAAATTATATGATAAAATGTTATAACATTATATGGAAAATAAAGATGGTCCATTCAAGTCGATTATTGGACATTTATTTATTTTTATTGGCAAAAATTACAGAATGCTAGCTTTTCGTAAAAAATCTATTTAGCTATTTCATCATCTTCCTGCCCTTATCCCATTTTGGGGTCGGCACAGTATTTTTTTTTCCTTCCATACTCTCCTGTTACTCGTCATCTCTGAGCACACTCCCTTCTTCTCCATATCGTCTTTCACGCAATCCATCCATCTTTTCTTCGGCCGTCCTCTACCTGTCCATCCCTCCACTACCATACTTAGCACTCTTTTGGTCACGTGTCTTTCATCCCTCCTCATAACATGCCCATACCATGACAGACGGCTACCTCTAATTTTTTCTGTCACTGGCGCTACTCCTAAGCTTCCCCTAATATACTCATTTCTTATTCTATCCCTTCTTGTCACCCCACACATCCATCTTAACATTCGCATCTCCGTTATATGCAAACGCTTTTCATCCATCGCCTTCATCGCCCAGCACTCAGATCCATACATAACGACAGGTCTAATGATGTTTTTATAAATTCTCCCCTTTAGTTTAAGGGGAATTCGAGCATCGCATGTCGTCCCAGTGACTTGTCGCCATTTCATCCATCCCGTGTTGATTCTGTGCTTTACGTCATGGTCAATATTGCCATCGCTTTGAATCAGAGAACCAAGATAGCGAAACTTCGAGCAGACTGGTAACGGTACTCCGTCGAACAAAATAGGAACAAACCCGGAGACACCGCCGAAATCGCAGAACATGTGCTCTGTTTTTGTTCTGCTTACTTTCAGGCCGACACTCTCCAGCTTTTGTTGCCATTTTACCAGTCTACTCTGCATCTCAATTCCATCCTCGCCGACAAGAACAATATCATCCGCAAATAGCATGCACCAGGGTGCCTCTTCCTGTATGTCCAATGTCAGAGCATCCATTATCAACAAGAAGAGGTAGGGACTCAGAGCCGACCCTTGATGCAGACCTACTGCCACATTGAACTTGTCGGTGTTTCCAGCGGCCGACAGGACTTGTGTACTAGATCGACTGTACATTGCACGAACCAACTCCACATACTTCCCAGGTATACCCTTCTCTTTCAAAGCCCACCATATCAGATTACGGGGAACCCGGTCGTATGCCTTCTCGAGATCAACGAACACTATGTGCAGGTTCTTATGGGCTCGTCTGTATTTCTCACTCAACTGACGAAGAGCGAATACAGCATCCGTCGTACCCCGACCAGGCATAAAACCGAACTGGTTCTCCGAAACATCACTCTCGTCTCGCATTCTTTTCTCTATCACTTTCTCCCACACTTTCATAGTATGTGACATGAGCTTTATACCCCGATAACTGTTGCAGTCTTGTATGTCACCTTTATTTTTATAAATGGGCACTAGGTCACTATTGCACCATTCATCGGGGATCATTTCTTCATGCAACAACTTATTGAAAAATAAAGCCAGCCACTTATACCCATATTTATTTAAAACCTTCCATACTTCCACTGGTATCGCATCCGGCCCTACAGCTTTTCCATTCTTCATACCTTGCACAGCCGCTTTCACTTCATCATCGGTCACTTCTTTCACTAATCCTTTATTTACCGGCTGGTTTTTCAAAGCTTCACTCCAGTCATTTTCTTCATTCATTAATGTTTCAAAATATACCTTCCATCTCTTTTTTATATCCTCATCTCTCATCAATACCCTTCCAGTATCATCTTTTATGCATTTTACATGTATGACATCTCTAGCATTCTTCTCCCTACGCTTTGTTATGCGGTAGAGTTCCTTTTGACCTGCAGGAAACTCTAGCGACCTATATAACTCCTCTTGCACTTCAGCTCTAGCAATGGCTACAGCTACTTTCGCTCTCTTCTTACATCTTTTATATAACATTTTCATCTCCTCTTTCATACTTTCATTATCATCCGGTACTTCCTGCCATTGCTTAAACGTATCTTTCTTCTCTTTCAGAATCTTTTGCACATCTCCATTCCACACCTTTTCCTTTCGTTTCACCTAATACATCCTTTGCCGCAGTTTTTATACATCCCGCTATTTCGTTCCAACTATCGTTCAAGGATTTTCCTTCTATACTACTCATATTTATAATTTTATCTGTCACTCTTTTTTTAAATTTACTCGCACATTCTTCCTTCTCTAACAAATACCATTTTATTTTAGGTGGGGGTACATATTTCTACGCACTACATGTTTAATTTCCATGATGAGGAGCCTATGCTGTGAGACTACACTTTCGCCCGGCAGTACCTTGCAGTTTTTGACGCAATTGATTTTATTTCTTCTTATTAAGAAATAATCAATCTGCGTTTTATGGCGGCCACTTTTGTATGTAATTAGGTGTTCTTCCCTCTTTTTGAACCAAGTGTTGGATATAGCCAAATCTAAGGCTAGCGCGGCCTCCAGCAAGGCCTCACCCTCGTCATTACGGTGACCGAAACCCCAACCACCATTTACTCTTTCATAACCATCATTCATACATCCCACATGCCCATTAAAATCACCCCCTACATATATCTGCTCATTGTCCGGAACATCCATCATCACAGAATCAAAATCGTCCCAAAACTTCTCTTTCATCCTATCATCACATCCGGTTTGAGGAGCATACACACTTAATACATTAATGATTAAACCTTCAAAAATATTTTTTACAGCAATGATTCTATCACTCACCCTGTTCACCTCCGTCACACACTCTTTTAATTTCTCATGAAGCATAATTCCAACACCATTCCTTTTTCCATCATTCCCGCAATAATAAAACTTGTATCCCTCACCGATCTCTCTCGCTTTTGATCCCTTCCATTTCGTTTCCTGTAAACATGCTACATTTATTCGTCTTCTTTTCAACACATCCGCAATTTCTCTTTCTCTTCCAGTCATCGTACCAACATTCCAACTTAAAAATCTCAGTTTTACATCCCTTTGTTCCCGGGCTAGCTTCTCGCGTGGCACCGGTATTACCATACTGCTTTAAAGATTTGGCTTTGTTTTACGGCCGGCCGCCTGCCTGACGCCAACCCTTCTTGGGAAAAATAATTAAATTAAATTACAAAAAAATGTACAACATAAATAACATAACAATTACAAAAAACTAAATACCAGTAACAACAATAATAAATTAAATATTTTCAATACATTCATAAATAACAATTAAACAATTACAAAAGATGCAAATAACAATTACCAATATAAATATTACAATTAATTCAATTCAATTCAATTCAATAATAATAATTAAAATTAATATTGAGGCTTTAATAACGTCAAAAATGATTAATAAATATTGAATTACTATTTCAACTTAATTCGATACACAGAGTAAATATTATTTTAATTTATTTTGTTATAAATGAAATTGAGACCTTCATATTGTCTTTTATGAAAAACTTTCTTCTTTCTTCTTTCCCATTTCTCTTACGGTCTTTAAGTTATTTCCAATTAATCTCTTATTTTCTTGTTTATTAATATGGTTTGCCAAAATTGATAAAATATCGTCAATAGATAAAGCGACCTCTTCTGTGATGTTGACAATCTTAGATATGGCAGCGCGGGATTCAGATGACAATTTTAAAACCATTATTTTGTATTGTTCTGCGTCGATATCCACTTTTGTTGGTTTTGACTGCAGCCAACCGTAGTTCGACGTCCGATTCAATCTCCGAGAAACAATCGGTGAAGTCTTTGATATGTAATTGTACCGTATAAAATATAAGAGACAGTTACTCAGGATGGCCACTAGATGGAGCTATTCACAATCTTTGTATAATTATAATGTTAATAAAAGGTTTAACTTTAGTTTAATGTAGTTCGTTTATAAAATATTTGAAGAAGTCAAATACAATATCATTATCATTATTATTATTTTCACTAAACACTCAAACTAAACATAAACCGAGAACAATGTCATAAATTTTTGTGTGGGTATATTGTATCTCACAGCTGATAGTCAATAAATTCACAACACTGTAACCGTCTTAATATAACGAATTATTCGTCAAATTATATTGCACAGTACCGATGGTGACAGCAATTAACTAATAGTATTAAATAACACTTAATTGCAGCACTATTACTATTTTTTATTTACAAAAATACTAAGAGGTCAAAAAATTAGGTCAGATGTCAACGACGGTTGACGGGGGTTGAAATATCTAGAATATCATAAATATATAATACAGAGTTGGGGATACTACATAACCTTGGGGTACAGCAGCGTGAGCTATTTAGCTGTTTATTTTAGGAAAAAAAGACATCAATTATTTTTATACCATGTGTTCTAATTTATATTTCTTATAATTAATTTGATTTATTTCAATAATATAAAAATCAGTTTTAGTTTTAATTATATACTTTTAAATATATATCTTTTATGACAACGTTCATTTGTTGTTCGACTTACAACTTATCGTAACTGAAATTTAGGATAAATTATAATAATTGTTTGTTATGAAACAAAATAATGATATTATAAAATATTATATTTCGATAAGTGGTGTAAGATGATATCCACTCTTACGACACCCTCGGGAATTTACAAGATGGTCCTAGTATAATATAATCTGTACTGTTTTAAATAACCTTCTTCTTATATACTGTAAATATAATATGATAAACTTATTTTAAGGACAGTATAGTTAAAATAAGTACCTATGTATTATTGTACTATATATTTATATATGTTAATAATTATGGCCTAATAACGTAAGTTGATGTTCAATTAGCTTTTTTTTTTGGTTATCCAAAACAAATTTTGAATAAATTTTCCGTCAGTAGTTAATAAATTGCTTATGTATAAATCTAGATATTTTACCAAATTTTAACATTTATTACTTATTTAAGTAAACTGTTACAAGTTCTTAGGCAAATAAAGTGGTTTTATTTAAATCTGGATCATTTTGCGTGTTTCTCTGAGTAATTCCCTCATCAAGAGGGACGAAGGATCTCAAGATAATCTGTATCATTTTGTCAATCCCCCATTTGTTACTATATCACTTGAGATAAGAAAAAAATTGCCGTAACTAATCATATCGAATATAATAATACCGTTACAATCATATTGTTTGATTTTATTGAGTATTTTTTTTCTTTTGTTGTTTATAGAGGATATATGTCTCCTTTATTTTTATAGTTATTTAATTTTTATTACAAATTAGAAAGTCAAATTATACAATAGTTTAATTAACAACGTTACTGGTGTAAACTATTTTGTAGTTGTTAACTTTAATTATTATTTGAAATGTTGTGTAATCTGAATAACTAAACGGATATTCAAAACACCGAGAAGCATTACCAAGTTTCTGAATAACCGTTCCAGGTCTTAGTACTTAATCTAAACATTTCAGTTCGGAACTTGATCCGAAGTTATTACGACAACAGACTCTGAGCTTAGTTACTATTACAAAATACTGTTGTAATATAGATTGTATATCGTTTCACAAACTTAGGAATTGAAATAATCGAATGACAACTCTTTATAATTTTTTATAAAATGCCATTTAACATAACAGTTGTTTATAATGAAAAATAACAGACTCCAAAAAAGAACCATTAAATTAAAGGATTATCAAATTAGAGAAAAAAAATGTATACATTGGGCATACTAATACAATTTGTTTGAATTGGAACAATATTTTTTTTTTATAACTTATTATGAGCTTTGATTTTGTTTTCACAGTATCATAGTATCGATTATAATACAGAATATTAATAAATATATATTATAAAACATATTTTCATTTCAGTTAATCTCTGAAACTTAAAAACAATTTCGACATTTGCTAAACGTTAAATTTCAACAACAACATACAATAACAAAAGCAGCTTCTGAAGATCGAAATCGAGGTAAGTATAACAATTCGTTGTATCAATATTGGAGTCTGTGCACTGCACTGTGTACCGATAACGAAAATCCCTTAAGTCACAGTTCACAATAAAGCATTATGAGATAACACTGGTTGGTTTGCGCAATTTGTTTCAATATGGTCTGCACAGATGGAAGTTTTTAGTTGGTACAGATTTATTTGATGTTAAATATAATAAAATATGTTTTGTGATAATATGGTTTGATTATATGTATTTGTCTGTTTATTGTTATAAATATATTGCGGGGATACACTGTGATTTGTTAACATTTAATATGTTTTTAAACACGTACAAATATAAAAAGTGAATACTCGATGAACGGTTTGGAATAAGTAAGTTCGAGTAAAATATTACAATTTCAATGACTAGAGAGTAAAACATTTACAAAATTATTTAATATGTTTGTCCCTCTTTTTGCTTAAACTATGACAACACATTCAGGCTAAACATAAAATCAATGGCGATTTCAAACGTTAATTGTGGTTTCTCTAGTATGTGTCTGGATAAATTATTGATGATGCTCGAAGGTTAGAAGTTAATAAATATTGAAAATAAAAAGTCATCATCATCATCAAGATCATAACAATATAAATGCTTGTTTAGACATGTTTTTATTTTAGGTCTGTAAAGAGATGACCAGCTTAACCGATATAGTAATTAACAAAATATTCAAGAAGAAGTCAGCAATTGCTTTGCAGATGTAGGCTTAAATTTAAAATTAACGATCAAAAGGTAGATATAAAATTATAAAACTGATTTCTGTAATAAATTTATAGTTGGTTTTGTTGAACGAAACCCAATTAAAGTTATAAAAGTACGTCCTCAAAATACTCGTATAGAAGTCTTGGAGACGGAATTCTCAGACTATTTCCAAAGTTTTTATAATAAATAAGGGGAATTCCGCTTGGGGCTAAATATAAGTTGTGTTTGAGATTTTGGGGAAAATTATAGTTCTATAAGTTGAAAAGTTCTGGATAGTTTATTTAAAAAACAAAAAGTTGGAAGTATTGAACATGTTGTAAGGTTTAGTTAATTTGCAAATAGCTACGTCGTGTGTATTTTAAAAAATTAAGTTTCTATAGTAAAGGAGGAATTTCAATTAAATAGTATGTTTTTCTCGAGAAATATTCATTACATACATATTGTCTTCAATATTAATTAGCATCTACAAGTTTTTATAAGATGTTTGTTTGCTTTACTTATAGCCTTTAGTCCATAAATAATAATTTTCCGAGTCTGGCGTGAGTTCCTGACAGGCTGTTATGGCTAGGAGGATCTCTTCCTCTAAATGATTTTCACGTAGTATCAAGTCGTTTTATCAATTTATATAAAATAAAATGAATATTTGAGACACATTGAAATCGCTTTTTTATGAACCTTTATATTCTATTTGGCAATTTAAATTTTTTGATTGAAAAATTAAGTAATAAAATATATAATAAAATATTAAATACTGTAATAAATAATCCTTTGTAAAGACAATGACTGCCTAATACTGGCATCTTTATTTACAGTCTTCTGACTGTAATTAAAGATGCCAAAAGCCAGAAGCCAGTAATTTTAAATATAATTAAAGTTAATAAAACAGCGATAAAATAAAAAATTAAAACTACTATTTAGTAATTTATTTCATTTTATAATTTTCCCATTTATATTTCAGAATTTCCAATATACGAGTAAGTTCCGAATTAAACACAACAATAATCTTATGTAAATAATATGTAAATACAGTGTAACGGCCTGTTTACATTTAGCACATATTAATCCAAGCTTCTGTGAAAATAGTATTGAAATATTAAAATGTTGTCCGTTATTAAATTACTATTTTAACATCGCAGTCACGCTGCTTTTTTATTGATTTTCATTATAATTGTTTTCAGTCATAAAAATTATCGTTTTAGTATTCTTATCATTATTACTACAATTTAGGTAGTTTTGGCTTCAATTCATAATCCTCAAAGTTGCAAGATAAATATATCCAAAAAAAAGGAAAATAATTAGTAGATTAACTTCTATATAATTATAATAAATTAATTAAAACAAGTAAAAAATTTTATTTTATAAAAAGTAGACTACATTGTCCCTGTATGTAAATGTGTCACGGGTTAATTTTGTTTGTAATATAAATGAACTTAGAACCAATTCTTTAAAGATAGCCCATGTTTTTAATTCTTCTCTATCGCTACTTATTAGCAATAAGATTTTATTCGGCTGTTAGCGAATGATGGCTGAAATATGAATATACTCATCTTAAAAGTGTATCATATTTCACTTTGATACTTTGCGTATGATGAATGAGGATCAAAGCGGTATCAAGATTGATGAAGACATCCAAAAACATTATGTAAAGGATGCTAGCGTCACTCAACATAACATCGTATTTGTGGACATTTTAAATAAATATTAAAGTTATTTTTAATCTTCAATATAAGATTAAAAAACAAATTGATAATCGGGAACTTGATGTCTATGATAAATGTGATTTAAATGAATAGAGGTGGGTAATACGAATCATATATAAGCAATTATGTAACAGTCCAATCTAAAATCCGATATTCATTGGCGGTAAAACTATATTTATACTACACTATATTGATACATCTGTCAAGAATCGTACCCGAATAAGATTTACGGATCGATATCGTAGAATGTTTGTATTAAATCTAATATACGATTATCTCACATTGGATCTAATAAATAATCGCTTGCTTTTTAAGCCAGCGCGATGTCGTTAAGAAACATAAATCTATTTTCTTTCTTATTAGTAGCTGATTTTGTATTAGATTATTTATTTTGGTTTATTATTTAATAAAAATTTATTACTTTACTTACCGTATAAAATTTCACAAAAAATATATTTTTCTTACAATATATTTGATATGAAAACGACTGTTAAAATTCAACATTCATTGGAGATTCAAGTATAATACAAGTTTACTTGTAATTCTGTAGATATATATATAATATAACAATGTATATAATATTATCAAGATCTGCTTTTTTAAAAAGTATATCTCATTCTAAATGATGATGGCAGCTATAGAGTTGCGATTTAAAAAATATATACTTAAAAAAATATATATACTCGTAGTTTGGATACGATGCGAGAGAAAACCGATATTACCTATAATAAAATTATAATTTTCATCTTTGGGCTCTTAAATCTTATATCGACTCGTCGAAATATGTGCGTCAAAATGAAATATAACGTAAACAAATAGTACAATATTTAATATCTACAGCACCTTCAAGTATCACCTTGTAAAACATCTTATTGTTACAGTTGAAAGTGTCTCGAGTAGTTGCTTAAAAACAGCGCGCGACAATAATAGCGTTATCCATTGTACATGTTATGGTTATCTTCTAAACTACAACAATACTACATTTGCATAATCCGTATATTATTTTAATATAATTTTTACAAACACAAGATTGTGAAAAGATTTCTTGAATAATAACAGTTTTATCTTTATTATGAACTTATTACGAGTAACACAATGAAAATATCTAGCTGTTCAGTTCTGTGTTGTGTGTGTTGTGGTTTGTTGAAAAGTAAGAGTGCTTCCATGAATTGGTAGTAAACACAGCAATAGATGCGGTTGAATTATGTATGTGAAAGTTTCATTATAATCAATGGTAAATTTTTTCCTACATCAGAAATGAACGTTTTAAATTTTTTCTTTTCTTTAGTGGGTGTATTGTATATTTTATCAGATGTAGTTAATATTATTTTAAGATTGTACTGTTGTATGCTAATTTTAGGGCAACATAAATTTCGTTTAGGTGTTTTGATAGAAATTCTTTGAAGTTCTTAATAATGGAACGCTTATTATCATCAGAAGAAGAAAAAGGGCTGACTATTGATGAGACATTATACATAATACAAATGATTACTTTGAAAATGTAGGTTGAACAAAAAAGATTTAGCTTCAACAAAATAGAATTGAGTCACAACAATATGACTTTAACTTCACATTTAGTTTTTCTTGTTTCGTACTAATAACAAATCTAGCCAACAGGTCGTATAATTGAAAATTTTGTGAATAAAATTTAGAAAACATAGTTTTCATTTAGAAAATACAAATTTCGACGATTTTTTTATATTAATAAATAGCTAAAAATTTTTGGTGTATATAACATCTATCTGCTATCTGACGGACTGACTACACTGACCTTTTTTTGTATTGTAATAATTGACGATTAAAAAGTGCGTGTAAATGCCTACTTGGATAAAGATATTTTGAATTTGAATTGTTTGCATTAAATCAGAATGTTCCAAATATATTTACTATGAAATTCGAGATATCGTCTACAACATCAAGTTCAGACGTGATCTGATACACAAATTGTTATTTGTATTTAGGATTACAAGTTATAAAGCTTACTCAATTTACATTTGGGTGAATTGAGGACATAGTACTAAAACTTAATTTTAAAATATATAAAGAGCTGATATATAATCGTCAAAAGTGATAATTGTAAGGTACCCCTAGTTCAAGAAATTCAAAGAGTAAAACTTATTAAAATAACATTAATGATTAGATGATCATATTTATCCATCTTTACGTTAATATGTATGTTAAAAAATAGAAATATATGCTGTGAATGGAAATTATACTTTGGAAATAAAAAGAATTAATTTTAAGAAGAAAGTAATAAGACACATCGAGAAATATACAGAAAATTATTTATTCCTTTGATAGACACTTCAAAGTATAAGTTTGTTAAAGTTCCAATACTAAAAGAAAACCGTTTATATTTTGTTAATAGATTCGTTATTTATTAAAAAAAAATTAGTAATTAATTAATCATGTGTTAAGTACTGCTTGTAACATAGAAGTAACAAACAAGATATGATGAATATTGTATCATTTTAGTAGTACTGAGCAGAATCAAGCTGTGTTTTGGTAAACTATTAGTGAGTAAATTAATTAACTTAAGGACTTCATCGATTAATTTATTTGTTTTCCAGTTGAAATAATATTTTAATTTGTATATAAATTCGGATATAAATTCAATTTGAATAAATTGAAGCATACTTTTTAAAAATATTAAAAATATTACATTTTATTAAAATTAATTCATAAGTACTATGATAAAGTAGAACATTGAAAAAACATGTTATGAACATTAGAAATGTTCTTGAAAATGAAAGGATTATGAAATCTTATTTCGTCATTCTCAGTGTAATATATATTAAAAATAATAATGTTGTAAATTATTAACTTATAATAATGAACGTGAGAGATTCAGAGAAGTCATAATTATTTCGATATTTTCATAACCCTGAATTACATGGTTATAAATAAAAATGTATTGTTACTAGTATCATCAGTCATTTTAAAACATTAAGTATATTGTAATTTATTTTCAAAACTTAACTACAAATTTTATGAGGGTTTACTATAGTTACAATATCTCAGTATAAAGAAATATGATGAGACGATAACTAGTTTGATTGCAACTTTCACCACGAATAGAACAATTAACATCAAAATAAAATATATAACCGAAATAACGACTATGTTTTTATTTTTAAAATTCATTTAATTTGTTACAATAAAATAATTAAGTTAAGGTTAGACAATATACAATAACGATTGAGAAGACCAATTAAGTGTACTTTTTAATTTCGTTTTGATAGCATCTGTAACGTGTTATGGTAAACTACTAAATGTTTACAATTTTACGAAAAATATGTAAAAATATGAAAAAGATATAGTAAATTTTTGTTAAAAAAAAACTTTAATCATAACACAAAAAAAAATATTAGTCTTAGGAAGTTTTGTTAGGTTACGATATTTTTGTAGATTCTTAATTATTAATGAAAACTATATATATTATACTAACTTTTAAAATCTATTCTAACCATATAATGTTTTGAATTATTATAAGTATTATTCAATGTATAAAAACGTTCTAAAATGGTCTGTTACGATTTTCATAAAATCTATTTGTCTTAATATACCAGTTTCTTTTAATCAAGAAATTAATTATAAAAGAAGAATAAAATATATTAAAAAAATGCTGTTTAAGGACAGGTCGCATATTATTTTCTTATTTTAATTATATTTTCTATAATCTAAACAGGAACGGTATCTAGCTCAAGCTTGATGTAAGTGTACTCGTTTGCCACACACGCACAGCGGTCTTTTCATCTTTACTTAGGTTTATAATCCTAATTTAAACCATATATGTAAAAAGGTAGTCCCGTACTCCGCAAATACAAATAATAACAATCAATCACTTTCATTACGTTTAAGAGCCAGCCTTAACATCCCTGCAACCTTTATGCAACTCTAGTTAGTATTGAACTCGTGATTATGGATCAATAAAAGTACTTATAACGAGATAACTACATCAATAAGACTAAAATAATTTTTTTTTTCATAGAAACAATGTCAATTTTATCCTAGTTAAACTTCAAACTATAGTTCTCTTATTATCATTTTTAATTTTTATTTAGAAAACATCCGGTTTTACAAGTAGAATTACATTTAATGAAGAAGAAAAATACTAGAAAAGTTTTTATAACTTAAAGGAAATCTAATAAGGTTCTTTTCAGAAAACTTACTTTCTAAAACATAAATACCTTTTACAAAAAAATAGCAAATACAACTGTAATAGAATGTTTCTGATTTCAGTTCAGGTCCTTTACTTGAACGAATTTAAAAACTATGCAGTTTCTAGTCTGTTATTTAAAATCCTCTGTCTGTGAATAACTAAAGAACAAAATACAAAATGAATGTTCAGAATTTATTTTTAACAAGTTTGTAAACTATTTTATTTTCAGGATATAAATATAAGTATAAAAATAAATTTTGTATTATGTTTGTCAATAATAAAGTTATTGTTAATCCATACAACATAAATTTCCTATCTCTTTAGGTAATAAATAAGATAATAACAACAAAAAGTTGATCGGTATATTTAATATATAAAAATCTATACGACACATAACTGGGAACAATAATCTTAATATACTGATTGTCAGTTTCTTTGTTGTAACACCACGCAAAAAACTACTGAAAGATTTTTCATGAAATTTGAACAAAATAAATAATAAGCTCGGTGAGCATAAAGAAGCATATTTGTTACTCACAAAAAAAGTTAAGGTAAATGCCAAACAGATTTTGATCAAATTGGTGTAGTAGTGGTTAAGATATAAATTAGTCTTGTTTATATACAACATATACTTTGATTTTTTTTTTACAAAATTATAATGTGGATATAATTGTTGTACAACAAAATATGTAATTAGTTATACTTTGTGAAGGGAGTAACATCATGAATGATTTTTGATCTTAACTTATCTTGCCAAGCCAAAGAAAATTATTTATATTTGCTCAGAAGAAGTCCGATTGGAATGATTTGTTAGCAATTGATGTGATTCTGTAGGAATTCCGATGGATAATTCTTAGACAGCATCCATCTTAAGTCAATTAGTTAGTATCAGCTAATTGATACTTTTAACATTTGTCACATTACTATTTAATATACTACGATCTATAAAATACGGGTTTCAATTTTTTTGTCGGATCTATGCAATGACTAATGTATATGTTTTTATCAAAATGCTGGTTTTTATATATAATATGTATATATATATATATATAATAAGTATATATGTATATGTATATATCAAATTAAATATTATATGAAATGAATTGTTATATATCATGTTTATGTAAATGTTATTTATTTGTCATCCATAAATACAATTAAAATACTCTGAAAACGATTTTAGATAAAATGACAAAAAATATGTTTCATGATACTTTTAGTCCCTCATAATAAATCTTCAGTTCCCAGAAGGTCCAGAGATATTTTGCTGATAGTAATAGACCTTTAGCAACATCAGAGATTTATCTGTAGGCGTTCGACCCATAACGGGCTTAGTGTGTCAGAAACAGATCAGGAGCCATGTGAGATTCTTATATAGAATGCTTATTTTATCACCTGTGTTTTTGACAACCAATATTATTTATATTTAACAATAAAATGCTTACATCATCCAACAATGCTAAATGCAAAATGATTATGATTTAAGAAATTTTTTTGGTTTTTTAAATATTTTTAAACATGTTAAGATTATTTATATTGTAAATTAATATCTATTTATTATAACATATATATAATAATTAATATATTTTAAATATATTATAAAAAGACAGATTAATCAACACGGTCACAACTTGAATCCGTAAAATCTAAGAAACTGACAAGTATCTATGATAAGATGAATTACTCATTCTATATTTATTGCAGTTGATATATTTATATTTGTATTTTTACCTATATATAATAAGATGTACCATCATGGTTATTTTATAATCTTATTGAAATATTAATAATATAAGAATATTGTTTTATTGACTAAATATTATAATACCAACCACATTGAATCAGCGATGAAACGAAGATAAATTAGGAAACGTGAAGAAGACAAATGAATGCGGATGACATATTTTATTAAACGAAACGATTGGTTACAGAATAGTTTTATTCTTCCATAGTGAATTAATCTAAAATACTTTATATTAATATTATTTTCTTTTCTTAATATTTATTAATCCTTTGTTAATTTTGCAAAACTCTTTTACAATATATAAAACATTATAACATAAAAAACACATCTAAAATGAAGTAGGTTAAGAAAATAAATTAAATTAATTTGTTAAAATAAACTTCGTTAATTGATATCACCGGATAAATGAGATTTTTCATTCATTCACTACATGAATAATACACAAATTCATGTTTTATGTTTTATTATAAATTAAATATTTAAAATCTTTCGACTCCATACATAAATATAAATATATATATATATATATATATATATATATATATATATATATCTTTTCATCACGATCACTCCAAATAGTAATGTTATTATAATAATAGTCTTTATTACCAGTTCTGATAATTAATTTAAAAACCTTAGACAATATTTCTGAGCTGTCGCTGTTCTGTTTTCTAACATTTTAGATACAAATATAATTGATAAATTATATATTAGTTAAGTGTACCTAATAATATTATATACCTTACTATTCTATACAAATTTATTCTATCGTCCACATAGACGTGTGATGTGTAAGATAAAACAAGAGACACTTACAGTACTTTGGTTTATTCTGTGACATTATAATAAAGTTAAAATAATCTAAGCTCAGTTTTATTTTCTAAATACACTAGAGGATCACTTTGTTTAAACCTTGTAAAGTTTAGTTCGACAATTGTATCAAGCATATGATCCTCTTGCGTCACATTCAGTCGCAAATGATGTCGTAAAAGTTTAGCTGCGTTTGTTTTTTTCCAGTCTACTGCGTCAGCACTGTTACAGTTGAACGATATTGATATATATATATTTTAATTCATTAAAAATTTATAAACATATAGATACAAAAATTGTGCAGTGGTCTTATTTAAAAATTGATACAATAAATACTAATAATTTTTAATACCTAAAAATATTTACTTCAAGCTTTTAGAGCAAGTCATGTTATAAAATTGGACTTTAATATTGCTCTTGACCTGCAAGATCTATATAATAATGTAATCAAACAGCTACGTATGTCAGGTATAACAAACTTTTATAAAACTCCTTCACTAGATAAATATGTTTTTTTAATATCATTATTTTTTAATGGATACAAAATTTGTATTATTTTATAACAATAATTGAAAATATTCATTTATATTCTTGGTAGTTTTTTTGTTTTAGGACTTTGTGTTTATATGAGTAGGAAAAGTGATTTTATGAATTAAGATGGCCTATCTTGAATATATTTACAAATAAATAAGGACATATTAAAATTTTCGCCAAGTAAAAATATCTAATCTAATAATTATAATTTCATGTTTATTTCTTTCAAACGATCCAGTTAATAAGCATAGTTCATTTTAATTTCTTCCCAACTCCACTCTTCCTCACAGTTCTAATAATACCGTCTATTCATTTAAACAATGTAAAAGTTTTGTAATCATCGACAAACAATTCCTATGACATTCCATTTCTCTTATTTTTTATATGAATTTCTTTTGATTACTATGTAGTAAGTTTTGCTGTTATTGTAAAGAAACTCAATGCAATAATTATTTTAAGGTCAATGGACAATGGCTAAAATGCGCCGTTAATAAAACATTGTCACCTTTAAGTTAATATGAATTAAAATACGAAACAATATGAAACACTGTTTTTGTCACATCACAATTAAAAGAGTTATCGCAATAGACAATAGTGAAACAACATTAATATGGCTGAACTAATACCGAGGTAGAATCTTCCTAAAGATTGAAGTCGAGATAATTATGTCAATTTTCCACATCAATGTCTGTAGCCGGAGCACTCTGCTGTGAACCGATAACGCAAATCCATCGAGTCGTAGCTTATAATAAAGAGTTATGAGAAAACTTTGATGTTTTGATTTGTCTAATATTTGGCAATTTACTATTTGGTTGTTGATGCTCTTTGAAGAATATAGAATATTGACGGGAACTTTGTGACCATTGTTATGTAAACGAGTTTTTTTTATTGTACGATCAAAGATAACATCTTGGTCAGTTCTGAGGTGCTTGTAATATAATTAACATTGTAAACACTTTATTTTTTAATGATTCGCGAAAAACATGCTGACAACTTACTTGTATTAAATAAACTTTAAACCGTAATATATATTACACTGCTCAAACCGTGACCGCATACAACGTAAATTAATTTATTTATTTCCAACGGAAGAATACAAATGCTCAAACAACAAATTCCAGACGAGCGACATCAGAATTGCACAGTATTAATGAACAGATTTTGTATCGGAAGGTTTCGAAATAAAATAACAAATAAAGAAAACAGAAAACAGTGCAATAAAAATTAAAACATTTAAATTCAACGACATTACATATAGTGTCTCTATACACAGAATCATACTATATTGTGTAAAATAAACTAATAGAATAGGAATAATATTACACTTATAAAGTATAAGTAAAGCTATACAATAAATTTTACAAGAAAATTCAAAGATAAAAGTATTCTGTAAATGTATGTATAATACAAACATGCTTATGTACATAGCAACATAACTCATCATAATGCGTTACAATAAATTGGAATAACGCCAGAGGCCTACTTTGCGTCTGTTCTTTGTTTTAAGAAAATCGTAGGGTTTGCATCTTATTCGATTAATTTATATTAAAACATTTTATGTATTTGTAAATATAATATAATAACTATAGAAATTTCTTGCGTTTATCTGTAACTGTTATTATACGAGTAGCTATATACGTATATAGTAATGGATATGGCTAATTGTGATTGGTTGTCAATTACGTAGATATAACATAATACTCGACAATATATGTATGTCTAAAAATTTTATAAATTGGATCAAATAAATTATATTTTTTTTATATTAATTTATAAATTACAAATGCAGCATTTGATGTACAATATGTATTAAAAGTGGTGTTCGTTTAAGAAAGTATTTTATTAGATTATGTACAAAAATATGCTTTCTTTCTCTTTTTTCTTTTTCATTGTAGATTTCAGTACCTTAGGATATTTCATTTAAATATGTTTTTCTTCATTTAAACATGAGTTGAGGAATATTACAGAGAAACGATGAAATAATTTCATATTCATTACAGCTTCACCTGAACATTTGTCTGTAAATTTATTTATTCAATTCAAGATATTAAGGGAAGCGAATGAAAAGTAGAAGCAACAATGAAAACAAAAGCAACAATCATTAAAGTTGCTTTTCTTGAAACTATAATATTTTTTGTTTATTTTTATAATGGTATGTATGGCTTTCTACCGTAGTGTTGTAAGGATAACAAATCAACTTATATTACATGTTTTAATATTATACATTAAACAGACAAGTTTTGTTTAATATTAAATATAATTTTAATTTTTGCCTTTCGTCTTTGCATATTATTTATATCTTATTACTAAATAATAAGTCCAATAATAATAAATACCAATCAAGTCAACTATAATATAAAGAGTAACGAGAACCACGATTATTACTTTTGGTTTTAGTGCCAAGGCAGAACTTAAAACGACATGCGATTTCAAGTAACGACAACTTAAACTGTTACATACTGATGCCTTTTGTACACTCTTCTGTAATTCATTTACATAGGACAAATTTTGTTTTTGTCATTTCAATTGCTGAAATGTTTCACTTCGCAGCGTGTAAAACGGGAAACATTTTTTCGCAATCTGCTCAATTTTTTAATCGCACCACGGCATTTCAAACAGTGAAAACAAAATAACAATCAGTTCAAAAATTTATTTGTGATTCGCGAATATAAAAACATTCCATCAAAATAAAATAAATATCAAATAGAATTTGATCTTTTTCGTCGCTCGTATACGGATCGAGATTTATTTTCATGTTCAACATTGTTAGGTACGGTGGTTAAGTAATTGTCTTAGTAACACAGCTCACAGTCTGCGTAACTCGACCATGGTAGTAACATTCTCTCACAAAAGAAAACTGCTAATTATTGCTCTTTAGTATATATGCGGCGTTGGGAACCGCCAACCAACACGCCATGTTCCGAACGGCGGAAGGTGGAGGACGGAGCTACAAATAGCTACGTGGAATGTAAGAGGAGGAATGGAACAGAAGATGAATGAATTATTAGATGTGATGGATGACAAAGATCTGGATGTTATTTGTGTGTCTGAGACCAAGCGAAAAGGCAATGATACGACCGATTTGCCTGGCAACCGGGTCGCTTTCTGGGCTGGGGTTCCAGAGGGTGAGCGAGGTTGCCAAGGTGTAGGCGTATTATTGTCCTCTCGAATGGTTAATGCAATGGTAGAATACAAGGCGATTAACCCGAGGCTTCTTTGGGTTCGTTTTAAGCTGGGGATAACAAGAGTATTCTTGTTAGCCATGTATGCGCCAGTATCCTCAGCTGAAATGAGCGAGCTCGAGGAGTTTTGGGAGAATGTCAGGGATGTTCTAAGTAGTGTCAGAGATAATGAAAAGTTGATAGTATGTGGAGATATGAATGGATGGGTTGGAACCGCGCGAAGCGGTTACGAAAGCGTGCTAGGCAAATATGGTGATAAGAGGGTAAATGAGGCTGGAAAGCTTATTTTGGAATTTTGTAAGGAGAAAAATTTGTTTGTGGCAAACACGATGTTTGATCACAAACAAATTCACATGTACACATGGGAGCGAGCGGAAGAAAGAAGTATGATTGATTTATTCCTAGTGGACCAGCGTATTCGAAGTCAAGTTATGGACACGCGAGTGTTCAGAGGTGCTGATCTGGGAACGGACCACTATCTAGTCGTTGCTAGAATAAGAGGTTTGTTCGCAGGTTGGCGCAGCCGCACGACGTGTCCAAGCTTGGCGTCGAATTATCGCATAAGAAGCTGGAAGCTTCAGGATCCACCGATCAGAGAGGAATATCAAGAGAGGGTTTCCAAGAAGCTTGAAAGCTATGATTCTGGAAATGAAAGTGTTGAACTATGCTGGCAGAACCTTAGGAATGGTATGGTGAAAGTAGCGACAGAAGTATGTGGTAAAAGGAAAAGAGGTTTTAGTAAAAAGCGCGATGAATGGTGGGATGATGAAGTGAAAGAGGCTGTAGAGTTAAAGAAGAAAGCATGGCTGGATTATAAAGCCTCTGGTAAGGATAAAAGTATGAGAGAGATAAGAAAAAGAACGTACAAGCTGCAAAAGCACAAAACGAAAGCACTTATAAAGATGAAGCCTGAAAATTCAGAGAGAGAAAGGGATGAAAGGTTGACGAACAACTTCCGGGAAAACACGAAGCTTTTCTGGCGAGAAGTTAGTGGTTCCCGGGGTTGTTCGGTAACCTGTAGAATGAAAGGGGTGCTTTCGAAAAGCGGTGAAATTTTAACTGAGCAAGCACACGTTTTGCAGCGGTGGGCGGAATTCTATAAGGAGATGTATGAACGTGAGGACGCCTCGGTCTTGACTACCAGCGTAATGCTGAGTCTTGATGTAGCCGATGGTGAAATCAGTTTAGAAGAAGTAGAGAACGTGATTCGAAGTCTGAAATGTGGTAAGGCTGCGGGAGCAGATGAAGTTACTGCCGAGATGATCAAATATGGTGGGCCACGCGTCTGGGACTTTTTCTGGTTTTTATGCAATTTATGCTGGAAATCTGGGGAGGTCCCAGACGATTGGCGAAGTGCAGTCATCGTACCTTTGTATAAAGGCAAAGGTTCACAGATAGACTGTGCAAGCTATAGGGCCATCAGTTTGATTAGCTTGGGCGGTAAAGTTTATGCTAAAATTTTAGCGAGAAGAATGCAAGAGAGATCTGAAAGGCTGTTGTGGGAGGCACAAGGAGGTTTTAGACCTGGAAGAGGGTGTATAGATCAGATCTTTTCCCTCCGCATGATCACGGAAAAGTTTTTGGCCCTAAACCAAAAGGTTTTCTGTGCTTTTGTGGATTTGGAAAAGGCGTTTGACAGGGTTGTGAGAAAGAGGTTATGGGAGATACTGCCCCGATACAATGTGAACGGACCCTTGCTACAGGCTGTAAGGTCTCTTTACCGAGATCACTCAGCCTGTGTGCGAGTAGGAGCTGGCATGTCGCCCTGGTTTGACATCCAATCGGGTGTTAAGCAAGGTTGCGCTATGTCAGCTTGGTTGTTCAATTTGTATTTGGATAGTTGTCTCCAAGGAGTGAAAGATAGTGACATGGGAGTGAAAGTAGGTGACCTTAAGGTCAATTGCTTACTATATGCAGATGATGCAGTGCTCATTGCATCATCAGAATGCAATTTGCAGGCATTGGTCACCACTCTGAAAGATGGGTGTGAAATTAATGGTCTTAACCTGAATGTAGATAAGACGAAGGTTCTGATATTTGAAAGAAATGAAGAAAGAACAGAATGTAAGATCAACGTGAATGATAAGATAATAGAACAAGTGAATGAAGTGGTATATTTGGGAAGTATGTTTAGCAGAGACGGAAGATACGAAATGGATGTGGAAAGGCGTATTGCTGCTGGTAACAGAGTCAATGGTGCTTTGACTGCATTGTTGAGACGGCAAAACGTCAGTATAGCTGCACGTTTGGCTGTACACAATGCAGTTTTGCTACCGACACTGTTATACGGCAGCCAAACGTGGGTAACACAGAAGAAGAATGTAAGAAAGATGAATGCTGTGGAGATGCGATCTCTTCGCAGAATATGCGGAGTCAGTCTAGCTGATCGAATCCGCAATGAAGAGATCCACAGAATGGCAGGTACTAGCGAAGATGTCACGGTGAGAATGAAGAAGAACGTGCTCAGGTGGTTTGGGCACGTTGAACGAATGAGTGATGAAAGAATGGTAAAAAATATTTATATGGGAAAAGTGAGCGGTAAGAGAGACAGGGGGAGGCCTCGAGTGACCTTCGAAAACACAGTAGCTACGATACTGGAGGAAGGTCACGTAAAAAGCATGAGGACCCGCCGGAGGGCATGTATGAAGAAGTTGATGTCTGTGGCCGAGGCGAAAGAGGTATGCAGAGACCGTAGCGTTTGGCGCTCCGTCGTCTCTGGCTACCCCGCAAGGGATATGGCGTGAAGGTAAATAAATAAATAAATAAACAAACAAAAACCTGTGAAATTTGAGAATAATACTGTATAATAAAAAATTTCAAGTTTTACCCCTAGGAACGAACCCTGGAAATAGAGTAGGTTTTATCCGCATGAGTAATTTTTTAACCTCACTGTCTATTAATTGTAAGAAATGTAATGTATAATTATATGGGCCTTCTGAATAAACAGACAACCAAATGTAATTTTTTTTGTATCTCATTACTTCTAGAGAACAGTAATTTTAAAAAATTTACTCAGGTAAATTCACATTTTTAAATTTCTCATATAGTAATCTAAATACCATTTTACTCAAAATTATGACATTGTTAGTACAAGTCCATCTGCTGATTAAAAATCAAATTCAGTAAAAGTAAATCCAAGAACTATTTAAATTAATCATTTTATTTGTCTCCTCCCGCACTAGTGACTGCTTCTATGCAAAGCCAATATAAATGTTTCTAAACAATTCAAAAAATTGTTGGAAATTTCAATTGAAATTGAGAATAATTTGTTCAGGGCTTTGATCTGTCAATACCTTTTGAAACAAACTTACTTGGTAGTATATTAAATTCGGCAGAAATTTCAACTCTTAACAGACTTTAGGACATTGTAGTATAAGTGAAACAAATGATATTAATAGAATATTATATAACTAGCTATCAGTTAAATACATAAAAATTTATGATTTTAAAAACAATTTATATTAAGCATCGCAATGTTTTCTTTTATCGTCCTTTTATATTTTAAACAATAAAATTTGATTAAGAAACCGTTTTAGACACCTTTTACTTTGTAATGAACAAAGAAAATGTTTCTTGAAATTCTGCTAACAGCTTGCAAAGAAACTAAGAATAATTAGCTTTGTTTGATATAATGTTATGCAGAAATTTTACAAAAAATCTAATAGTAATACAATAAAATTACATATGTAACTAGATTTTTTAAATTATATTTTACTATTGTAAATTTAAACATACATGGCCGGATTAGCTTCACGCCATATCCCTTGCGGGGTAGCCAGAGGCAGATTTTCTAGCTGGCATCATCAAGTATCCCATAATGGAAAGAGTAAATGGGAGCAACATGTTACATATATTTTCAGTCAATGATAGTTGTGGTAAAAACTCAGACGAGAACATTCTACATGATGATAGCAATTAATGTTGGGGTTATTCGGACCAGAGAATAACCCTTATTCGGTATGGAATTGGCTTTCTGGTAAAAAAAGGCGAGAGCCTCTGTCTAAATTGGCCTTTGTCTGTAGTTCACTACTAATATCGTAATTGGTTGAAAAGTTTGGTGCTTTAATATTTCGTTTAAATATAAAGCGTTAAAGGTAATAACAATGTAAAATGATTTACTTTATTTTGAGTACTTTGAATTTCCTTCATATTGATACGTATAAGTGTGAGCAGGCTTTTCCGGTGAGATAACTGAAACCAGGCGCAAAGAAACAGTCAAGGCCTAAAAGAGTTTTTGTTTGTTACTGAAAAACACATTATTTTCACAAATGGCTACACTGGATCTTAAATTATAACATAATAATAAAAATAGTAAATAAAAGTTTTATCTCTTATCGATTAAAAATAAAACGTTTTTAAATATAATATTTTAGTACTTATAGGAATAAAGTACTTGACAACATGAAAGCACAGTATGCTAATATGATAGTAGAATTGCAAAAATACAAAATCATAGACGATATAAGTCCTATAAAAGACGGTTATTTGAGGGTTTTTAATGACGAAACCTTTCAGTTCTTAAAACGGTTATAATCGTTCTCATTAGACAAGGAATCCTCATCTTCATAGAAATTGTATAAAAAAGATATCAAAGTTAACGGCGTAGTATAATGAGGAAGTGTAATGAGTACCTTTTGTGAATATGTACTGTATAGTTCATACCTTCGCGATAAGACGACATATTAATAAGCATTGTGTATCTTATTATACTAATATTCACGACTCAATAGTCTTTGCTTGTTTCTGTACAATTTATTAAGAAAGTTTGTTTTTTAGCTAATGAAATATCGTCTATATATTTTGCTTTGTTTATTAAAAAATAATAGTCCTTGTAAATAGGTGTATCTTTTGTCTGATTATTTTTATATCTTTTGTTAATAATAATTGATATTTGTAATAATAACTCACAAGACCTTTCGTGCGTTTAAACATCGAAATTTAGTAACATATTTAAGCTGAGCGTTACTGAAGCTCCTAACTGTTTGGGAAACCTTTTTTTGTGTTTAGTTGTCTCCAGAATGCGACGAGATAATTAGCTAAAAATAAAAAGTAGAACTGTAGATATGTAATAGGTTAATGGAACTAGTAGAATTTTGGCAATTAAAAATATATCCATTTTAGCACGTTCGACATGTTCGAGCAATCAAAAACATATCGGCAATGAAACAACTACCACATGAATGTATAATTTAATGTAGTATGGCTTGGATGGCTCTAGTGTACAAAAAACATTTCTAGTGGCGCGTTATTTTCTTAAATATTCCACTACATGGTTGCTACGAGCCCTTGACATTAAGTGTTCCGTGTGTTGGGAGTTGTATTTTTCATTAAAAATAATAACATGACTTGCTTAAGTGCGTGGGCAGGCACTAAATACTTTCTTAACTAGAATCCGCCAACCGTGCGCGGCGGGTGTTGAGCTGATCCCCTCTCCTTTCTTCTTTTCTTGATAACTTTTGAATGGCTAAACATTTTTTCAATCTGTTTTCGCTATAACATCTGCGTTCGGTTCAAATATACATGAGAAAATTATCTCGCCGTATTCTGGAGACAACTAAACACAAAAAAGGTCTCCTAAAAGGTTAAGAGCTTCGCTTACGCTCAGCTCAATAAAACTCAGTGAATTTTGATGTTATCTGTCATCATAACCGGAATTGTCAGAGTTGTTAAACTTATAACTTACATAATAGATATAAAGATTACACCGATCTTATTTTCGACTATGTCATGATAGTAACGATATTATTATATAATATTATATTATACAATTTTACAGGTAATTATTGATAGGCACAACTTGATAGGTATATGACAAGGAAATTAAGTTTCTGACAATTCCATAATTATCAAAAAGTAATTTTTCCCGTTATAAATTGAATATAGAACAAGATAGAAGAAGAAGGTTGAACATATATGAAGATATGTATTAAAATTGTCAGAGACGCCTAAAATGAAAATTCTATTATCTAATATTAAATGTTTTCAACAATTTCTGGACTATTTTTTTAATTAACATAAGAAGAAAAGTAAAAAAGTTTTAATAAGTTATCTTAAAGTGTAATTAAAATATTTATAATTTAATGCTCAAATTAAGGAGGGTCCTTATGAAAATGACTTTACAAGATATTTTAAGAGGAACAAGCTACTAAAATAGGTTAAAATAGGTTAAATTAAACGGAGAAAGTGTAACATTTACCTGGTGTTATTAAAAATATATAATCGACCGATTCAAAACAGCAAAAAATATAAATACAAATGTTACATTAATGGTTTTAAATTATTTTCTTGACAGTACAAATGTATTATAAACTAACACGCTGCTAACTAATGTAGGAATATTTGTCACTACTTGTTAGCTTGGTATTAAAAGTTTTAACCACCATTGATATCAATAATTTAAATATAAAACAATAAACAACAAGTCTTGCTTGACCAAAAACACTTTTGGTTTTATGCTATATACACAGCTTTGTAACAAACTTCATATTACGCCTCACAACGACACACGTACGTGGCGGTCTTAACTCAAAATAAAGAGACTCGTATATTCTCTTTATGTTATGAATACGATACTATACTATCTTCTTTCAAAGAAAAAAAATGCAAATGTGCGGTTTCTATACTTCAAAATAAAGTTATTATATTAAAACTAAGATCTTTTCTTTATTTATCTTATAAATATAATAAAATACCATGTATTTTTAACATTCCTGTATTTATTATTTATTTATATTTAATTGAAAACGTTAATACTAGGTCACGCAAGCGGGGTCGTGAGCTGAGCTAACTTTTGCTCTGTGCACGGCAGGGTATTTACTACGATGTTCTTTAGGTTAGTCCTTACATACCCTACGAGAGTTAAATGGAAATATAGGATATTATCAATAAATCATTTGATAAACATGTCAAGTTTGATATTCGTTTCAGGTCTTTAAATAAAAAAAATTCTACAGAATTGCACATAACACCCTTCTTTTCGTTATGACATCACGCTGAAACAATCAGGTCCACTGCGATACTACTGATACAGTAGAAAGCAATCGACCTTCTTGGGGATAAAACGAATTGTTATGATGATATCGTGGCACTTTATCAAACAACAGTAACTTTGTCAATTCCATATGGCAGATTCACATAGAGTTCCTAGCAGACGGTTCTAGATCTTATTTAGTGATTTTATCATTTAAGAATCAAGTTAACGTTACGATAAGCTAGCTAGACGCATAATATTACCCAGGCACGGCTTAGGTATTCTGTTTAGTTTAGCATAGTTTCGATCTGTGTCACCCCTTACAATTGTGGTGGCACTGCCCCAGGATCCATAAATTTTTCTGCGGTGAACATTCCTGTTGTTCGAATGGAACAGCATGCAGAGCAAGTATAGGGAACTCCTGCTTCTTTTAAATCGGTTCTTGAACATTTGGAACAAGAAACGTATGCCAATTTTTCTATTTCTTTATTGAATCGACGCTTATTTGCTGCGATATTAGGAAGCGTGATATGTGTGGCTGCACTATCTCAATACTGTTGTGAACGAACAGAAGTTGCTGTGTATCGCGATATGTCACTTGCAAGACGTCTACCTCTTCCTCTGCCTCGTCCACGTTCCATTTCATGATAATGAGCAATAATTAATTGAAATAATTTAATAATTAAATAATGAGCAGTAATTAAATAGAAGCTTGATGAAACTCGATGAAATGTATAGGAAGTGGGTATAAAATATTAAATTGGGATAGCAAAATGAAAAATAAAAGTGAAAGAAAATATTCGGACGGAACCTTGCCTGTTCGAAGCCTCACATGTAACTGAAGCGTTCGTTCAGTTGTTCCTTCTATTTTGCTATTCTTTTAACTTGAGGCGCGCGTCGGTATGAGACGTTCCAAACTTACCATTCTTTTAGTGTGCTTCGAGCTCAGTGTGAACTGCATTCTGACGAATTTATAGTCAGTTCTGCTATGTATGAGAGTAGTTACAAACTTTCTTAGATTTCAATCCACTCGTAACTCATGCATCGAGCAGGCGCGCGCTGTTGAGTCACTAATCGAACTAAATTAGTTCTGTTAATTGTTCAAGATCTTTCGATCGAAATTATCCGAAATTTTGCACAGTCCTAAAGCAATATGGCGTCAAACACCATGTCGAGTTTAGAATAGTAAAATAGAAGGAACAACTGAACGAACGCTTCAGTTGCGTGTGAGGCTTCGAACAGGCAAGGTTCCGTCCGAATATTTTCTTTCACTTTTATTTTTCATTTTGCTATCCCAATTTAATATTTTATACCCACTTCCTATACATTTCATCGAGTTTCATTAAGGTTCCATTTAATTATTGCTCATTATTTAATTATTTCAATTAATTATTGCTCATTATCATGAAGTGGAACGTGGACGAGGCAGAGGAAGAGGCAGACGTCTTGCAAGTGGCATATCCCGATACACAGCAACTTCTGTCGGTTCACAACAGTATTGAGATAGTGCAGCCACACATATCACGCTTCCTAATATCGCAGCAAATAAGCGTCGATTCAATAAAGAAATAGAAAAATTGGCATACGTTTCTTGTTCCAAATGTTCAAGAACCGATTTAAAAGAAGCAGGAGTTCCCTATACTTGCTCTGCATGCTGTTCCATTCGAACAACAGGAATGTTCACCGCAGAAAAATTTATGGATCCTGGGGCAGTGCCACCACAATTGTAAGGGGTGACACAGATCGAAACTATGCTAAACTAAACAGAATACCTAAGCCGTGCCTGGGTAATATTATGCGTCTAGCTAGCTTATCGTAACGTTAACTTGATTCTTAAATGATAAAATCACTAAATAAGATCTAGAACCGTCTGCTAGGAACTCTATGTGAATCTGCCATATGGAATTGACAAAGTTACTGTTGTTTGATAAAGTGCCACGATATCATCATAACAATTCGTTTTATCCCCAAGAAGGTCGATTGCTTTCTACTGTATCAGTAGTATCGCAGTGGACCTGATTGTTTCAGCGTGATGTCATAACGAAAAGAAGGGTGTTATGTGCAATTCTGTAGAATTTTTTTTATTTAAAGACCTGAAACGAATATCAAACTTGACATGTTTATCAAATGATTTATTGATAATATCCTATATTTCCATTTAACTCTCGTAGCGTTTGTAAGGACTAACCTAAAGAACATCGTAGTAAATACCTTGCCGTGCACACAGCAAAAGTTAGCTCAGCTTACGACCCCGCTTGCGTGACGTTGTATATATAAAATAAACAGAAAATTAAATTTGTTAACGTTATCAGAGTCTTATTAAATTAAGTAATCTCAAAAAATGTTTTTATATTTTAAAACTAATAATTTTAAAGATTTATTTATCATTAATCTATAGAAATTATATATGTATATCAATACAACTTATATAACTGAAGAGTGATAATAAATTGTTTTCCTTTCCATGATATAATGCATAAAAATATAAAATATTGTATTTATGTTAACGTATTTGTATCAAGTGAACAAATAATTGAAACTTAAATACTGGCTTAAACTTAAATATTTATACGAAATGGGTTTTTAATAGACAAGTAACAATAACTAAAACATGTAAGTGGTCTTCATAAAACCTCATATAACAGGGTAAAATAAAAAAAAAAGTCTACAATCTCTTAGACTTAAACTTGCCGCATCATAATTTTAAATGTGATATTAAAATCATACATTTCAACAGTAATTCTTTGAATTGCATTCATATGTGAGGAAAACCGGAAAAAGATTCATATTATATTTATAAAATGTCCACTAAAATATTTCAAAAGTTATAATTAGCTAGGAAATGAGGCTTTGATAGAACTTTTTCAATAGCTTCTAAATTTACTTTGTTACTAACTTTGACCAGAGACTAGACCAGAACTGGATCTCTTTTGAGCGATGATATGAATCTATTTCAAATCCCATGTATAAAAGTATATGAGGTAAATGAAATGTTCCGAATACATACATGTATTTTCAATGGGTAATTTGATATTCTTTTATAAATAAAAAAAAGGATAAATTTTTCATAGCCTCGGATTTGCGGTGAGAAATTGACTTCTTATCGTACTCGATAAAGTGTTAAGGTTTTTCGATTATATAATAAGAAAATTTATCATAATAATTTATGCATAACTTTTACTTAAACTTAAAGTACAACAACTTTTATTTACCTTAGCTTTTAAAAAAAAAATTATGAGCTGTTTAAGATCTAAAGAAAACAAATTACATATATGTGATTTGTATTATTTCTGTCTTTTTTTGAGTATTTTAAAATATGTAAATTATGAATAATTAAAATCAAGCTTTAGAATGTGTATTACTTTAGGTACATAGACACATTCAGTAGATTTTTTAAACAACATTTTGTTACTTAACAGATTTATTTGGCATTTACGTTTAATAAACGACTACATCTACAAATATGAAAATGTAACACATGTGTCCTCCGATTATACAAATTTTTAAACATATTTCCTTTCAAAATATTTGTAAAATATTTTACTGAAGATCATTTTACCATCAAACAATAAAAGTATTCTGTATTCTATCGTTTTATTCCATAAAATATATCTGAATTCATTTGTCCTCGTCTCGTTTCCAAATATATCTCCGTTTTACTACTGATTAAATATGATATTCGTTACATAATATTTCATAAATAAAGCCAAGTAATGCACACAACCTTAATAATAGATTAAATAAGACTTTTAAATAATCTTTTTCTTTATAAGAATAGTGTCTTTAATGTAGATAAAAATACAAACAAATATATAATCTTTCCTATTACATTCGATTATTTTCTATCAGGAAACCAGACAAAACATAAATGAGATGTTTATGCGAGAGAAAAGTAAGTCCTTTGTCTAGTAACATATAATTCTAGGTCTGTTTCAAATTTTTATTTACTTTTGGGTCAATACAGTTGAAATGATCATTCTAAGTCTTTTTGTTTAATTGTATGGTGTAAATATAAAGTAAAATAATGAAAACAGATAAAATTTTCACTGTGACTTTATTTCGTCATTGAAGTTAGTATGTTATTATAAAAAATGGGTACTTTTTATTTATAATATCTAAGACCCCAGTCGTATAAGAAATTGTAAGGGAACATTTTCGATTGTTTATGGTTACTATGAGATATAAATTAGTTTTGGCAATATAGTTTCATTTATTGACAATTGATGTTATACAAGTATTTGAAGAATTTTACTGACAATTAAGTAAAGTGCAGTAGCGGACTGCAAAAGTTATTGTAAAGTATAATATTCTAATTTGTCTTTGCATTCGGAATTATGAGTACAGTGACTTTATATTATATTACTTTTGTAGGTCATTCAAATAAATTCCAAAAGTTACCTGAAACTATACAAGTGATGTATCCAAGGTATATAAAACAATGAGTGTAAGTTTTTAGATAGTGTATGCATGTGTATGTATGTATTCAAACAACTAAAATGTTCCTTATCACACGTTATATTTTATATTCACTGATTTCCAAAATGTAAACAGAGCAGACTTTATTATTTCTAACCCTAATTACGTTGTTCGCAGCCGAAGGACTCAAAAAAAACCGATTTAATATAAAAGTGAATTTATTTTAACTCACAAAAATTGACTTATTATAATTAAACTAAATGCGACTTCATGTGTTGAAGTGGTAACACAGAATGAATGATATATTAAGAATTATAAAATAATGTTACAACTAAACTTAAGCAATAAGGCACACAGAGTTTCTGGAAACGATGAATGGATGTGGTACGATGTTGCGCAAGGGTTGCCGGAACGGGCCGTAGTAGGTGGTCTCGGCGAACGCGGTGTCGTAATATTGTAGGGTTGTCACGTACGTAACACCTCCCCCCGTAGATCAGCGACTATTTGAAAGCGTTGAGTGCAAATGTCGCTGGCAATGCCGTCTCGTTCCTGGCTCGCTCAGGCTCTTCCGCAGGGTTGTTATGGGTGCCGTCGTCGTGCTTAAACGATTCATCCCTCTTTACATGGTGCATATACCGTCGAGTGAGTAAGGCGATACTTATTGCGAGTGCACTAAATAAAAGTATATAAAATGGAATAGTTGTATGATATACACTTTCATGAAGATGATTTAGTTTCGTAGGTTGCTCATTCAGGACCCTGTCTTCAATGCTGCGTAGTCCTTGTATATCTATAGTTTTCAGTTTCAGGTGAGGGATTGTAATGTTCTCTGTTGTATAATGTTCAGGAATTTCAGTTATTTTCAGCGGCTGTCCCTTGATTTTATTTTGAATGTTGACGATGGTGAACTCGTCGGTACGTAGTGAACACGTCTGCGGAATCGTGGCTAGATAACTTCCGAATAGGGTGATGAATTCATAGCTGCTGCATTTTAATTCTACTTTCGTTGGGCGTGGGAAGATGAGTGTGTAGTACTGATCGTCTAATTGCTCCATTGTTTTCTCAACTAGCGTAACTTTAGCGGGTCGGCAGGATCTATTCATAGACTGGCTGGTAATTAGAGTCTGGATGCAATCATGCTGTTCTCGGGCCTGATGGCGGACGTTTTCCTCGCAGAGATATTGCTGATTAAACTTCGGGCATTCAGCCTCCATGTACATGAAAGCTTTACTATCGGTTGCTATGAGAGGATATGGTGGAATAAAGGTGTAATGGTCTTTATTAGGAACGATGGAAAGCCTAAATAGTTTGAATTGTCTTGGAGAAATAATCGGGAATTTAAAAATGATTACTATTCGTTTTCCTACATAATAATAACCGGGTCTGATAATACTATAATATTCTCTGAAATCTGCCTGTAATATCTCTTTGGAATTATAAATGTGTCTTAATTTATCTAACATATCTTCTAAATTACTAATACTTAACATTCTATGGTGGGTGCTCGATGCACGCACATATGCTAACATATCTTCTAATCTAATTAACTCTAACATTAGGTCTTCCGTATTCTCACTGATAATAATCAATAATTGGGCAAACTTTGCAAATTTAATCAACGTAGTATTAGCGTAGGCATCGTGTTTTAATATTAACTCTAATGTGCTATTAATCTTAACTTGGTTCTGAACTATATTCGTAAAAAGGGAATTTTGTTTTATCATCCACGCTTTATTTAGGCTAATATGGTCATTTAATTCAGATACTAACTTATCATTATTACTTTCTAGGATTTCTATTGCATTATTATACTTTTCAGCGTCTGTTTGATCCAGGTTACCAGTTATGCTTTTGATAATAGAGCCAATACTATTAATTAAGCCTCGTTTAACTCGATTGGGTTCCAAACTTTTAATTTGAGATTGTATTTTAATTAATCTGTTAGATATATAGTCAATTTGTAATTCATACAGGGTGTAAGTATCTTTATCTAGGATAGTTCTAAAATAGTTTAACTGTGAATCGATGGAGTCAAGGCGATTCTCGAAATCGTTTAGTTCTACATATTGAATAAAGGAATGATAGTGAGTTATGAGTTTGGCATTTCCAAGATTAAAAGGAAGAAGTCCTGGTCCATTGTCTAGTTGTTCAAGTTTTATGTCTAGAGCCAGCGTCAGCTGAAGAGTTAGCAAGGTCAGTACCAGTCGAATCCTGAAACAATTTCTTGGTCTTAGCGACTCGTTTAAGTCTGGATTTGGCAATGGGACCTTTTTTCTTGGAAGTGTAAATATGAATAGGTAAGTCAGCAAGTACTGTGTCAGCGGTATAGCGGGATGCTAACTTTTGTCTACTAGCAGCGGGATTCCTAATGAATACTTGTTGGTCAGGTAAGTATGCAATTTCAGGTTCCCTATTTTTGTTTCTATTAGTCATTATGTTAGTTCGTTCTGTTAGAGTATGGTCGTTAATCAAGTCATAGGCAGTCTTCATTTGGTTACGATGATTAGTAATGTATTCTTGCAATAGATGTTGAGTTAGGTCTAAGTCTAAGGGGTCTCTAGGATCGAAATGTCCTCTTATAATGTCATGGGGTCTGCATTTTGTTAAACTATGAACAGAACTATTATAAGCTAATATTGCATAGGGCATTTGATTTATGACAAATTCATCTTTATTGCGTAATCTTAATATCCGTAAGTGTTCCAACAAGGTAGAATGAAAACGTTCTATGAGTCCATTGTCATTAGGGGAATTAGGTAAAGTCCTATGATGATTCACTTTATGTAGCCTGATAAATTCATTAAATAATTGGTTTGTGAACTCAGTCCCGTTGTCAGTCGTAATAGTTAGCGGGAGTCCATGATGTGTGCTATAAGTTAGGAGGGCTTGAAGGATACTAATTGCAGTACCGTCTCTCAAATGGTACGCCTGCCCATATTTAGAGAAAGAGTCTATAAAAGTTAAATATTTTTCATTATGTACAGTGAACAAGTCTAGATGTACTAATTCAAAGGGCTTAGTAGCTGGGGGTACAATATTAAATATAGGTCTAATGGGGTTTCTGTCGTACTTAGTCTGTCCACATACTATGCACTCATTTATATATTTAGAAATTTCATCTTTCATTTTAGGCCAATAGTATTTTTTAGACAAGGCTAGATAACACTCATTAATGCCTCGGTGGTTTGTCTTTCCATCGTGATAGTGTTTAATTATTTCCTGTTGTCTAAGATACTCACATACGTTTTCTAGTTCTATCTTCGTTAGGACTAGATTCATAGAAGAACTACGGAAATTATTTTGAATTATAGGTAGTATAGAGTACATGCCTAACGGAGGATTAATTTTAAGAGCTGTTTTAATTTTTGGGTTAACAAATTCTTTAATGACATTAACAATATCTTGTTCTAGATTAGATTCTGATACCTGTACGAGTGTCTTAGTATGAGTTTCAAAAGGTTTTGTCGTTGTTGGTTTACGTTTCATGTCGCCTACTATAGTTATATGTATCTGTCTATGAAATTTATTCAGTGGTTCGTCAGTGATGGGAATTTCAAGGATAGGGTTTTCAGCACTAGTGTGGGCGGTTAATGTAGTAGAACCAGAAGGAGAGGGCGGTCTTTCGGATACGTTAACTATTACTGAGTCAGTCGTTTCATTGTTAATTTCTATTCGAGATAAAGCGTCGGCGTTGGTGTTAGATTTGCCGGATTTATATATTATAGTATAGTCATATTCAGTTAGTTTCAGTCTCCATCTAGTCAGTCGGGAATTGGGTTCCTTGACATTCATTAGCCACTGTAAGGGTTTATGATCGGTTAGTATTTTAAATTTGCGTCCATACAGGTAGGGTCTAAAATATTTGGTAGCCCAAACTATAGCTAGGAGTTCTTTCTCTATGGGAGCATAGTTTATTTCGCTGTCATTGAGAGTTCGAGAGGCGTAACAAATGGGTTTGTCGGAACCTATAGGTCCTTGTGATAGTATAGCACCTATTGCCAGATTGGATGCGTCTGTTGTCAAATTAAATTCTTTGTCGAAGTCGGGGTATTGTAATATGGGGTCGTTAGTTAACAAGGTCTTACATTTTTCGAAACAGTTAACATAGTCATTGTCTAGGGTAATTTTACAGCCTTTTTTCAGACATTTAGTTATTGGTTTTGTAATTTTTGCGAAGTCCGGGATGAATTTTCTGTAATATCCTATTAGTCCAAGGAATTGTTTGATTTCTTTACTAGTCTTTGGGATGGGGTATTTTTGGATTGCACATATTTTGTCTGGATTAGGTTTTATTCCATCTCTGGTGATGATATGACCGAGATATGCGGTTTCCAGCTTCAAAAATTCAGATTTATCCATCTGGATTTTGAAATTGGATTCACGCAATCTGGAGAAGACTTTTTCTAAGTTTATCATATGCTCCTGAAGAGAGGTGCTGTATACTATTATATCGTCTAGATAGACTAGACAAATCTCGTTTTGTAGACCTCTGAGGACATTATCCATGACTCTTTGGAATGTAGAAGGAGAGTTCTTAAGTCCCATGGGCATTCGAAGAAATTCAAAATGCCCATGCTCAACGTTGAAGGCAGTCTTGGGTATGTCGTCAGGGTTCATTTCTACCTGATAGAAACCGGATGCTAGGTCTAGTGTAGAAAAGTATTGACATCTCCCTAACTTGTCTAGGACGTCAGCTATGTTGGGTATAGGATATTTGTCATCTAGGGTTTTGTCGTTCAATTTTCGAAAGTCTATGACTAATCTCCATTTTTGTCTACCAGAAGCATCTGCCTTTTTAGGTACCACCCAGATAGGAGAGCTCCAGGCAGAGTCAGATGGTCGTATTATACCTTGTTTGAGCATTTTTTCAATCTGATCCCTAACTTCTTTTCTATGAATAAAAGGGTATCTGTAACTTTTGGTATAAGTAGGAATTTCGTCAGTTGTTTTAATATTGTGTTTAATTTTATTAGTGAAAGTGAGTGTTTCACCCTCTAAGTAAAACACGTCAGCAAATTTTGAACAAAGAGTCTGTAAGTTAAGCTTTTCTTCGTTATTTAAGTGATCAGTTCTAAGTCGGTTAAGTACGTCATTAGTGCGTGTAACTGGCGGTCCCGAAAGGGTACAGTCAATATCATAACATTCTATTAGTAAGGGTTGTTCAAAAGTCAGTGTGACGTCATGGTCAGTGGGGTTCTCTATCTCTACGAAACCTGAATTATCCGTAACGGTCGTGATACACTCGTGAATAATACAGTCACATATTAATTGTTCAGATACGTAAATATCACTAGGAGGATAGATGATAGGCACGTTAACTATTCTCTGAGAATGCGCGGGAATGATTTCGTGGAAATTGACGGTGCGACATTTGTATTTTAATAATGGAATGTTCGCATAGTCTGTCATTAGGATATTATGTTTAAGATCTATTTTACAGTTTTCTAGCAAATCTAGGCCTACAAGACCGTCGAAATGGGTATGGAACTTAAAAATAAAGTATTTTACGTTCCTTTGTTCGTTAAATTCTGCAAATTGAGGAATTGTGATAGAGTGGTCATGATGAGAGGTAATACGAGAGTTTGTTACCTCAAAGGGGTCGTCGTTAAGTGGTACGTGAATAAAGTATTGTTTAATTGCGTCGGGACTTAAAAAAGATTGGTTAGCCCCGGTGTCTACTAGTAATTTAAGAGGGGGGTCCGCAATTTGTATATATCTTAATTCTTTTTTAGATTGAAGGTTCAATTCTATTTTTGTCCCGTATTGAAACGTTCCTTGTGAAAATCCTGCTCTTCTGAATATGAGGGTTGCGGCTCGGTTTTTGTTACAGGTAATTGCTTTATGTGCGATGAACTAGGTTCGTAAGTGTAGTCAGGAATATTTGTGTCATAATAATAGTAATTTTCATAGTCATTGGGTGTGTAATAATACTCATTAGGATAATAGTCGTAGTCTAAGTCAGGATTTGAGTCGTTATAGTCATATGTCTCGTTATAGTTCATTTCCCTAGACCTGAAGTAGTTAGAAGGGGGTGGATTGCCAAATTTTGACCAATCATGTCCTCTAATCGGAGGTGAAAAAGGCTTAGTTACATAATGGCTAACGCCGCTCATAGGTGTAGGTCCCAAGTTTTGTTGAGATTGGGGAGGCCTAGCTTGTATTCTAAATCCACTATTCTGCGCGTTATAATTAGGTGGTAGTGCGCGGAACATCTGTTGCGTTCGAGACTGCATATTATAAGGCGAGCGCTGTTGGGGATAGCCTGTCTGGTAAGCAGGTCGTTGAGGTACACCGTACTGGAAATTAGGTTTCCATGGTTGCGGCGGTGGTTGGAAGGGCAAAGCTTTCTGCTGGCTAGTATTTGATAAGGCTAGCATATTGGGTTTATTCATAGTAAGTGACATGGACATAGGTACTTTAGGAGAACTATTGGCATACAAATTTAAGTTTTTCCTATCACTATTACTGCTGCGACGCTGTAGGTACGTTACATTAATCTCTTCTTGCACAAACTCCAGAGCCTTTTCAATGGATTCAGGTCTCATACACCTAATGTGTGAGCCAAGAGGCTCATTCAAACCTCTAATAAAAGCTTTTAGGGTGAGTTTACGGTAAAGATCGCGTTTTGCTTCTATGGTAGTAGGTATATTTTCATGTAGTGAGATATATGTTATTATTGTACTGAAAAGTGTCTGGCATTTATCGTAAAATTCCTGAGGAGTATCGCTACCTTGAGAGAGTAACGAAAGGTCGTTATATAGGGCTGTTTCATCCCTTTGATCAGCAAAATTATTAATAAGTGCATTTCTTATTCCCGCCCAACTATCAGGGATCCCATTCGAGTTAATAGTTCTCGCAGCAGGACCAGTAATCTTATTTAAAATCCCGTTAATTAAACATAAATTACTAAACTCATAACCTGGTTCGTTTTTTAAACACTGTATCACTATTTGGTCACATATTTTAATAAACCTAGTAAGAATATTAGGGTTCCCGTCGAATTCGGGGACCGGGCGAAGGGCCTTATAAATAACATCGATATCTAGAGACATTTTAATTACTTTATTCTCTATTTCTAATTCACTATACTCTAAATTTCTTTTTAAATCTAAATTACTATTTCGCAAGGTCTGCCTATATGTGGCAGATTTTTCCACGATTTTTCTCGGGTGGAAAATTTTGGATAGGATAATAAAGAAAAGGAAGGAAGCAACACTTAAGTAAAGTTTCAAAGTACTTACATTTGGTTTTCTTTGGTACTGAATTTTGAGTACGTCCTTGGCCACAAACGCTCGTAGATTCACGATGCTCAGTAGAGGGACTGGATAGTCTCTTCGATAGCTTGCGACGCGTAGCGGTATCAATGTAAGAATACCTTTATTCGCAGAACTATGCTCTGAGCATCCTACCGACTGCGCCAATTACGTTGTTCGCAGCCGAAGGACTCAAAAAAAACCGATTTAATATAAAAGTGAATTTATTTTAACTCACAAAAATTGACTTATTATAATTAAACTAAATGCGACTTCATGTGTTGAAGTGGTAACACAGAATGAATGATATATTAAGAATTATAAAATAATGTTACAACTAAACTTAAGCAATAAGGCACACAGAGTTTCTGGAAACGATGAATGGATGTGGTACGATGTTGCGCAAGGGTTGCCGGAACGGGCCGTAGTAGGTGGTCTCGGCGAACGCGGTGTCGTAATATTGTAGGGTTGTCACGTACGTAACACCCTAAATAACAATTTGTGTAGCGGATCACGACTCGACTAGATTTTGTACTCAAATATTTAGAATTTCGTAGTAAATTTCATAAATTTTATAAATTTTTAATTAATAAAGACTTACTTACTTATCGTGTCTATTTTATATATCAAAGAAAATAAATAATATTGCAATCGTTAAAGCTAAGATGAAGCTAAGATTACTTCTGATGTGGTAAGTGAGAAGCGCTTATTACATACGGTTGTCTTTACAGGCTAGCCTAAATATATTATTAAAATTACCCAGTTTCGTATCCTTTTATTAAAAGAGGTTCGTGCGCGCATAAAATACTAGCGACTGGATTGGATATTGATGTTAAATAAAAGTTAATAATAATTGAATAGTTTGTCGAGAGTCTTCGATTTTTTTTCTTAATGTTTTGTTGCCTTAACTAATTATTAAGAAATACTTATATTTCTTAAATATATTCTGCTGAAAGTAAAAATGTAATTCGTTTATTTTAATACCTTAAAAGCAGTTATATTTAACAATGTATGTAGTCAGTGCTAATTCTATGAGTACACTAATAGAACTAACTAATTGACGACAATGGAGCTCTCGGATGTATAATTGCGTGACCGCAGCTATTATTGCGTCTGCTTGACAATTAGTGGCGGCGGCCATATAATCTAAACGTGATCTTATATAATTGTGTATTTGTAACATTAAACGAATAAACGTTATATAAATAATTCAAGATATATTTACCACATATTAGATAATTCAAGATATATTTATTACATGATTCTTGAATCAGACTAGGTCATATTCATGAATATTAATCACACTTATGTAAATTTTGTAATATTTTACAAAATATTTTTCATTTTGGTAGGTATTAAGGACTACTTAATACCTACCAAAATGTTTTTTTTTTTTATTTAGATTTCTATTTGAGCTTGCATAAATATTTCTGATGATTTCCGAGACTTGATGTACTTTAAGCCTAGTCAATTCCTTCAAAATTGATTTTTACTTTCTTCTTATACTATAAAATATATAAAAATATATAAAATTCACTAATTGTCACACAAAAGTCACTAATTGATTGTGTTGAAGCTTTCACATAGATAATTACAACCGCAGCCATTAATGTGTCCGCTTCCAATTAATGGGAGTAATTTTATACTAAAATAGGTACTAATTATATACTTTGTAATTAAATTAAGTATTGTAAATGCATATAGTACAAACTGTTAAAGGGATTTATATTTATGGGACGAGATACAGACGGGATAAACATATTTTTCATTTTTGGCGTTTCCATTCAGCCGATGTAATGCTGTCATGTATACATAGTAATCTGTTTGGATATTCCTTCATCAATCTTGATACCGCTTTGATCCTCATTCATCATACACCAAGTTTTATATTTTATCAATTAAAGGCCACTTTAGTTGCGTGTTTATTTTAAACAACATTAGCTACTCGCTGAAGGAGACTGTCTCAGAAGTAAAGTATTTTTGCTTTGGCCTGTATATGTAGGTTTGCAAATATCAGGGAAGTTCTGTAGTAGTCTGACATGATTAAAATATAATATACTTTTGCTTCAATCTATTGCGTTTTCTAAGATCTTTAGCTCATTTCTTTTATTTCATAATTCACTTTAATGTACAGAATTTATTCAGTTCGAACTTATTTTTTTAAAGGTAACAATTTGCTCCAATTTCGTACAAAGATAAGTCGTTAACATTTTATGACTTATTAAAAAGTCTTAAGTCGTGTTAGTCTGGATATGGCGAAAGCCTTCGATCGTGTATGGCACAAGGGGCTTCTTTCAAAGCTACCTTCCTATGGGCTTCCCAAGAGTTTATGCAAGTGGATCACCAGCTTCCTCACTGGGCGGAGCATACAGGTCGTTCTCGACGGTTTTTGCTCGGACCCCAAGCCCGTGAACGCTGGTGTACCTCAAGGCTGCGTGCTATCCCCAACTCTGTTCCTCCTGCACATCAATGATATGTTGGATATCTCCAACATACATTGTTATGCGGATAGCAGCACTTGGGATGCAGTATATTCCGGCCGTGCAGGTCTCTCTCGGGAAAACGTCGACGAGTGCCGAAAGAAACTTGTGTCTTCTATAAAGACTTCCTTGGGGATGGTTTCTGAGTGGGGTGAACTGAACCACGTTCAGTTCAATCCCCAGAAGGCACAGTTTTGTGCGTTTACCACTAAGAAAACCCCATTTGTCGTATCACCGCTCTTCGAGAGCACTCCCCTTATTGTCTCGCCAAGTATCAGAATACTGGGTCTCGATATTTCGAGCGACTGTCAGTTTCGTGGTCATCTGGAAAGCAAGGCCAAGTTGGCCTCGCTAAAATTAGGCGTGATCAATAGAGCGAGGCAGTACTTCAATCCTGGCCAAATACTTGCGCTCTACAAAGCGCAAGTCCGGCCACACATGGAGTACTGTTCTCATCTCTGGTCCGGATCACCCCAATATCAGCTTCTACCATTTGACCGCGTACAACGGAGAGCCGTTCGAATTGCCGGTGCTCTGCGAATGGCTGGACTCTTTTTGGCATTGCGTAGAGACGTTGCATCTCTGTGCGTCTTCTACCGCATTTACCACGGAGAGTGTTCCGAAGAGCTGTTTGATCTGATGCCTACCGCTGAATTCCATCACCGCACAGGGCGCCATCGCCTGGATGGATGGCGATCCTCCACTGTGCGGTTCTCAAGTACATTTTTTCCTCGTACCACTCGAATGTGGAACGAACTCCCTTCGGCGGTATTTCCAGATCAGTGTGACATGACCTTCAAAAAAGGCGTTTACTCCCACCTTCAAGGCCGGCAATGCTCGGATCCTCCGGATAAATCCTCGGATGTTGCAAGAGTTCATGGGCGGCGGTGATCACAAATCATCTGTGACCCGTTAGCTCGTTTGCCCCCTAACCAATAAAAAAAAAAAAAAAAACCATGAGTTAGAATAAAGTAGTATTTACTTAAGAATAAATAAATAAATATATTTAATTAATAAAACTTTAGTAACTTATTGCTCAATTTTAAGTTAAATAATGTACCTTGCATTTGCTACATTGAATGGGGTGATACATTTTACACAACACAAAATAGTTCTCATTATTAACTTAATAGTCGCTCAATTTGTCACTTAAAAGAGGAAATTTAAAAGTTTTAGAAGTACTTAAATAGTTGCTCTACGTGATTAATTACTTTTTGAATTGCCTTTTTCGCAAAAGCAAACTAAGTTATTCAATTATCTCATTGTTTTTAAATTTTATACTTTATTATGTCAGTATTGAAAAAAATTTTTGTTTTCAAATTTATAGTAGAGAGTACAATATCTGAAAAGGGTTATTGGTTACAAGGGTCCGCTATTTTATGGTCATTTGTCAAAAGGGACCGATTATACGATCGATCGGTACGATCATCATCCACGTACTAACCACAATCATTTGAGGTCGACGCAAAATGTTAATTGATTCCACGTTCTCTTTTCATTCGTCATTTCAGAGGCTTAATTCGATATCATATGTTATGCTAAATGATGTAATGTAATTTTTATTATCGATTGAATCACTGTTAAGTTAAATACGATAACAATTGTTGTCTCTCAAAGAGAGTATTAATGAATTTATAATAAGGTCGGCTACTTGATGACAATTTTGCATTATTTTGTTGCCGAAAAATAAGGCAAATATATATCTTCATGCACTAAATGTAAGTCATTGTTAAAGTTATAACAGATTTTTGATTCTTCTATAATAGTTAGATATCTGGTATGCGTTGTGCAAAAATACGGATTATATCACAAGGAAAGTCTTCAGAATAATATATACAAGAACAATCAATACAAGAACCTGTTTTTAAAACATGAAGGAGAAGAATTGTGTATACTTCCTATTTTAATAGTACTTGTTAATATTATAAAACTATTCAAATCAAAATAAATCTTTTGACGATATAAAAAAAACAAACATTTTTGTTTTACATATGGAATTTTTTGTAAAAATAACAATATCAACTTATACGTCACTTTAATTTTAATAAATTCAAACCCAACATAAAAGAAAAAGATAGGGATTTAATATTCGAGAGCTAAGTAATTAAAATAATAATATAGTAGATATTTATTTATTTTAACGAGGAGCCATCAGCTTTACGTATTATGTACACAATGTACTTAACTCCACAGAGAACACTATGAGTGTCGGTCGCCATGTTAAGAACACAATTGCAATTTTAATAAAGATAATATGAAAACTAGGTTCATTATTTATTCTAAATAAAAACAAACTCGTAACGCCAAAATTTGGTTTTCAAAAAGTTTACAAATCTTCATAGGCTTGAGTATACGCATATATAATAAAGTTTCACAAGATATCTTAGACCTTTCTTTTCTTAGTTTTAAATCTAAAATCATAAGTGTTCATACACTTTTGATACACTGTTTAATAATTTAAATATATTTTATCACAATTTTCAAGACTTTTTAGAGGATCGAAATGTGTGAAACTTAAGTTGTTGACTCATTTGCAGGGTTGGTTTTGTAATGTTCATCACCACAGATTGTTAAATTTCTTTTAAAAAGAGCAACTGTTGAGTTTCTAGCCGGTTTTTCTTAGCAGAGCACCATTCCGAGTTAGTAGTAGCTTACTCATGGATTGTCTATACTGACCTTTTTATATCTAAATTTAATATTAATTTATTATAGAAATCAGTATTATAACATTATGCTTACCTTCATATTATATTAAATATGTAGACTAAATATAAGAGAAAACAAAAAACCCAAGTATTAAATTCTTTGGATTGGATTAATATTAAGTTTTAATTTGAATTTAAAGCGTGTATCAAATTAATGCTGAAAACAAACCACTGAGTGCTTTTTAAATATTTCCTTATTTTGGATAAATTAACATGTTCAAAGTACGAGTATAAAGATTATTAATAATATTTGTAGTTACCAGTTGTATTTATATTCATAAATATGAACTTTTTATCATCAAATAAAAATCTTAAAAATGAATATGAATATATTATGAGAATAAAAGGCTTTGTGCGTACGATAATCCGTTTTAAATTATTTAAAAATTCAATTGAATCAGAGGAAAAAGGATTATGTATGGAACCTGGTGGAATATTTAAGGTAAATTGTCTATTCTGATATTCTGTAAAGCTCAGCCCACACTTTTAAATATTACTGAAGCTATTGATTTTTAAAAGAAGATAATTAATTCTTATTTTCTAGTTTACTGTGTTATAGATTAATCATTATATTTTTTTTCCTCTAAAGTTTCATGCAATTTTTAAATGCAATTTAACTGTGTCCTATTCCAAAAAAATAAGAATTTCTATTATATAAATGAAAATATTTGAATATAAATATATTCACAAACTTTTCATGACCGTTCACGTAATATAAATAATTAATGATATTCTATTAAATAATAAACATTTTCAGCTTTTACTTGTTTTGGAAATAGTGATTTCCGTTTACAGAATACATTAATGAACACTTTGTTATACATCTTTGGCCAAGCGTGTTGTTTGAATATGTTATATAGACAAAAAGTAAAACTTGTAGGCTCATAGAAATTATAATATAATTATAATAATATATGTATATATATCGAATAATTTATTTCATCATCATTTCAGTTGTATATTTGCAATAATTAAGACATTTATTTTGTATTATATATTGGAAGAGTGTCAATGATGATTACAGTTAGAATTATATTTAAGAAGCAACTTTAAAAATACAATATTAAAACTCAAAATGTTTACAATTTAATTAAAAAATTAAAATTAGTCCGTGCACGAGAAGGTTAAACGCTTAAACTTACCTAATTAGCTAACTAAACACATTAAAGTTAATTCTCCCTGGTTGCTCATGGATAATAAAAACTAAGTGGGTCCTACTTCCAGCAGAATAATATTATTTTAAAACAATATGTAAAAGTAAAAAAGTTAAGAATAAGTTGTTGGTTTTTATTTTAATGTTAAAGTGTTCATATAAGCGAAATATTCAAACAAACTTACACAGTTCCTGTAGCATAACAACGTTTCTGAATAATTAGTTCCATGTTAGTACTTAATCTAAACATTTTAGTTCGAAACCTCCCGACACAGTTACTCTCACAACAGGAACTAAGTTCCGTTACTAATAGAATACATGGTATAAAATAACGATCTACGTTGTTGTGAACTTTATGAGTTAAGTTTTAAAGTTACAAATATTGTTTTAAAATAATGAAAAGAAAACCGTGATTAGCGAACTAGAAAATAAAATGTAATCATTACCCTTACTTACTATAACGAAATATTTTTTTATTTATTTGGTTATCAAAACAAAAATAAGAGCTAAACAAATGATTCTAGTTTATTTAAATATCCCAGATTTGTTAGATTTTACTATTTTTATTTTTTACACTCAAGTATTCGTCATTTATTGACGACAGTTATGTCTGTGGCCGATCAAATATATATTTTTTTACTTCTATACAGTAATGTACACTTAGAGTCACATCTACACATATCTTTAAAGGCATGACTGTCAAGACATTAGAAAATAAGAAAATCGGTTTCACGAAGGTTACACAAACATATAATTAACGTAAATAAAGATTCGGAACAACTATCTGTGAAATACAAAACCCCGACTTTTGGTTAAGTACTCCAGAGTCACTAACTATTAAGCTATTTCATTCATAGATTTGGGCTCAGTACACATTATTAATTTATACATGGTCAACTACTCGTTTCTTTATTTTATTTGAAAATAGACAATAAGTTCTATTTATAAATTAAACATCCTAAATAAAAAACTTGTTTGGTGAAATTGCGCAACTACCCAACCAGTGGATATGCGAAATTTATACGATTCAAAACACGGAAGTGATCTCACAACTCTTTATTATGTATGAACATTGATTCAGATTCTTTTGACATATTTATATACAATACATCCAATACTCGAAGTGACATACTTATCACGTTTTCACTCTCCCGAAGCCATTTAATTAATTCTTATCATAGTTAAATTTTTACTCAACGTCATAAAATATTTTAAGGTTCTATAGGTAGACGGAAACGAGAACATGTTTTAAAAATTAACGGCCAAATTTGATTTGGATTAAAGTTCGATCAAGAGTTTATTGAAATATAAATATATATTTTTTTATTTATTTTTTTGAATTAGTGGTAATAATATCAATATTGTTCCTAAAATATAACTATATAACTTTAAGTTAAACAATTTTTAGGATTCAACTAGCGTTTAACAGTTTCATTTTACCCGACTTTTCTAATGCTTTACAGGATTTATGTATTTAACTAGCGTTTATTGGTTACATTTAACCCGACAGCTCAATTGCTTTACAGCAATCGTGGTCACTTTCGTATCGTCTTACTGTGAATTACATCCAAACAATTGAATCGCCGGAGTTTAATTAAATTGTAACCAATACAGGTTAAATCCTTCACATAGTTTTGTTTTAAAATACTACTTGTGAAAAAACAATAATGACTAGTTATACAAGTACTTTAAAATATTTACAACACCAAATTTATGTAAATTTTTCCCGGTGGTAGACTATAACATCGAGTCGCCGGCAAGGTTACCACCCATCGGGCAAAGTCGTGCCGCAAAGCGACCTAGTCGTGTTCCGGCACGTTGTTCGATGAAGCCGTCTATATGCGAAATGGGTCTGAACAGTTGCGTTGCGTTGGCGAACCGGTTTGGCGTTGAGTTGGTGCTTATTGTGTCGGGTGTCTAGTCGAGGAGGGTAGCGGGATCCGAAGCGACGGCTTTCCGCTGGCCGCCCGCAGATAGTTGGGGGCCCAATTAGTGGGCCAGCCACCCACGAAAGGCTGCCCCGCCAGCTGCGTAAAATCCCAGGGTGGCTCCATCGTGCTGGTTGGCGACCAGATGAGGAGGCCCGATGGCGATCCCTGGGGGGGTTCGGGCGTCCCCGCAGTCTCCAGACTAGCCTCCCAGTGGCATGACATCACCAATTTCGGCGCCGGGTTTGATACGTACCGCCTCGTTCAACTGCCATTTCTCATCCTATTCACTCTTTTATTTTATTTTTTATTATGAAAAAGTCCAATAAAAAGAAGAAGTTTTTACAGCGGTTGCACTCCTCCTCATTTAAAGTGCACCTCACTAACATCAGGGGCTTGCACTCTAATCTCTTACCTGTCCACCACCACCTGGAGACAGAGCAACCGCACTTGCTCTTTTTGACGGAGACACAGATACAATGTCCTCTAAGCGTTGCGTACCTGGATCATCCCGGTTACTCGTTAGAGTACAACTTTCGCTCACGTGCCGGGGTCTGTGTATACGCACGGAACGACCTCTGTATCCTGCGTCTCCGTCACCTTGAAGACCCCACTTTTTCTTCCTTATGGATTTTAGTAGACACAGGAAACGAAAAAATCCTGTATTGCTGTGTCTACCGTTCGCACAGCGGTGATCAGGAGACAACTAAATTATTTGAGTATCTCGGTGAGGCTGCTGATATGGCTCTGCATCAGTACCCTTCAGTGCAGCTCGTCTTTCTGGGGGACTTTAATGCCTGTCATCAGGACTGGCTGTTCCCGTACCAGAAGACCGACCATGCTGGAAGAGAAGCGCGGAATTTTGCGTTGTCTTTCGACCTCTTTCAGCTGGTGAGGCAAGCGACAACGGTACCAGATGTAGTTGGCCATACAGCCAATTGCCTGGACCTTTTGCTGACAACTGATCCGGACAGATATCGTGTTGAGGTGACCTCCCCCTTGGGAACCTCCGATCACTGTTTGGTGAAATCTGTATTTACATATTCCTCACCAGCTTTCGAACCACCTGGTGTTAGGCGAGTATGGAAATACAAGTCAGCAGATTGGGATGAGATGCGGCACTTCTTTGCGTCTTATCCTTGGCGGCAGGTCTGCTTCTCTTCTTTGGATCCGTCGAGTTGCGCGGATGCTATAACCGATGTGGTACATCAGGCAATGGAGTACTTCATTCCCTTTGCTGACGTACCCATCGGTGGCAAAGCTCGCCCATGGTTTAATGCCGAATGTGGTCATGCTGAAGACCGAAAACATTCGGCATACCTAATTTGGGCTGATGCTCGAAGCTGCAAAGCTCCGGATGTAAGTTTAAAGAAGAGAGCCTTTAACCAAGCTGCCAAGTCCTATAAAAAGGCATTACGGAAGGCTCGTCGCGATCGTATCGCTAAGAATGGCGAAAAGCTCTCTGTCAGACCTACTGGCAGTCGAGCTTTCTGGTCTCTTGCCAAAGCGATCGAGTCGAACTTCTGCCAACCCTCACTACCTGCTCTGCTGAAGCCGGATGGATCTCTGGCCCATACAGCGACAGAGAAAGCGAATGTATTTGCTTCTCTGTTCGCTGATAATTCATATCTGGACACTGGCAATGCTTCTCCAGCGCATCTTCCTCACTGCGGTATTTCGATGCCTGAAATCCGCATCACTAATAAAGAGGTATGGAGAGCATTGTGTCGTCTTGATGTGAATAAAGCCAGTGGCCCTGATGGTATACCAGCCATTCTGCTCAAGACATGCGCAGCTGAGTTGTCTCCTGTATTGACACGTCTGTATCGTCTCTCTTTCAAGTCTGGAATAGTGCCGAAATCTTGGAAGCTTGCTAACGTGCAACCAGTGCCAAAAAAAGGCAGTCGTGCCGATCCTGCCAATTATAGACCGATTTCAATCACCTCCATACTCTGCAAGATTATGGAGCGTGTATTGAACTCGCGCCTTTTAGCGTACCTTGAAGGTAACGATCTCCTCAGTGACCGACAGTACGGGTTTCGCCGAAATAGGTCCACTGGGGACCTTCTAGTGTACGCTACGCACATTTTAGGCGAGGCCATCGAGAAGAACGGAGAAGTGGTCGCCGTCTCTCTTGACGTCTCGAAGGCATTTGACAGGGTCTGGCATGCGAGCCTTATAAGCAAGCTTTCAACATACGGTATATCTCCTGGTCTGATCGGTTGGATAACGGACTTTCTGAACCAAAGATCTCTCCGAGTAGTTGTCGACGGGTGTTCCTCGGAACCCTTGACAATAAATGCCGGAGTGCCTCAGGGGTCCGTTCTTTCTGCAACTCTATTTCTGCTGCACATTAACGATCTGCTGAAGCCCGGTATCTATGGGTATGCAGACGACAGCACAGTTGTAGAAAGATACCTGCCGAGTAGTCGGGCTAGTAGAGATCAAGTACAGTCTGAAAGAGAAGCCATGGTGCAACGTTTGAATGACAAACTTCAGGCAGTCTCCGCATGGGGCAAAGCCAATCTTGTCAAATTCAACGCCACCAAAACGCAGACGTGTCTGTTCACCGCCAAAAGGAGCCCTTTCACCTTGGCTCCTACTTTCCAGAGTGTATCTTTGGAATACAGTGACCGGCTTCAGTTGTTAGGCTTAGAGATTTCCTCGAACCTCAACTTTGGTCGGTGTATTGAGTCCAGAGCAACAGCAGCTGCAGGAAAGCTTGCCGTTCTTGCGAAGGTCCGTCAGTACTTTACACCGGGACAGCTACTTGTATTATACAAAGCACAGATCCGGTCGTGTGTGGAGTACTGTGGGCATATATTCGCTGGTGCCGCTAAGTCTCATCTTGCGGTTCTGGACTCAATTGAGAGGCGAGCAAAGAGGCTTATAGGCGACCCTGAATTGGTTGAAGCCAACCTCCACAGCCTTGAACACAGGCGTAGAATTGCTAGCCTCTCAGTATTCTATAGGATACATTTTGGTGAGTGTGCGCAGGAATTACATGATTTAATTCCTCCATCCCCCTTCCATCACAGGACGTTCCGACGCACGGCAGATATCCATCCTTACGTTGTGGACATTCCCCCTGTCCGAACAAAGCGCTTTGCTTCGTCTTTTTTAGTTCGTACAGCGAAGGACTGGAACAGCTTGCCTGCGTCGGTATTTCCGTCCCAATACGATGTGGGTGTCTTCAAGAAAAGAGTGAATAGGTTACTGGGTTAATGCGCCTTACCATCTATGACTACATTTCCACTTTCCATCAGGTGGAATGTAGTCAAGCACTAACCCAGAGAGTATAAAAAAAAAAAAAAAAAAAAAAAAAAAATTGTAAATATATCACTCATAAACCAAGAATTATATTAAATCTCTCTTCAACTTCTTCAGTTTCGAAAATTACTTCTGACAAACAAACAGTTTTGACTGAAAGATTTTCATTTGTATTTATATTATTATTAACATTTGAAATACTCATTTTAATGCCTTTAAGTTCAAAAAGGGAAACTTAAAGAAAGTTATCCTTTCCAGTTTTCGTTGTTTTATTGAAATGTTCGCAAATCCTTTCTTCACTTATGCTTATTTTATAAATAAAACTATAAATTAAATTTCAGCGAACCTGACTTAGTTTTTGTAGCTGCGCGTCAAAGCGACGAGCGACGACGATTTTATGTATGTTGAATGTTGATTGGGATAGACAAAGACAATAGGATATTTAGGATCCACACAAAGACAGAACAATATGATATACGATGTGCGTACTAACAATACAACAATATGGTACCTCAATCATCCTGTAACCTTTGTTAGTTTAACGACACGAACATAATAGGGAAACAGGAACTTATTTGAGCGAGGGAGAATATTTCATTCCCTTAGAATTACTACCTATAGAATAAAGCTAAAATATGCGGCAAAAAACAGGGTTTTTTTATTGAAATTTTTTGTTTCCACATGCAATAGATAATATTAAAAAAATAGGATTTCAATTTGAGTTATATCTCATATCTATATAAAATTTAAAAGTTTTACGCTTAAAGCAAGAATTTAATCTTACGACAACCTTTCATAAACAATGTCAGTTAGATGAGCATACATGCTTACTCTGGTTCTACGACTTTGAAATTCTCTTTAAAGACGCTATTAAATCAGGTATCAAGACAAAGTCTCGGTCTCGCGAATTTTACAAAGAGGGTATTAAGATACCTTTACAGATTAACATGTTAGATTTATATTTATAATATTTGTGTAAATAATAAGGAACAAAGCAAATAATTGTAAATAATATATTAATAGGCAATTTATTGGTAATTGATATAACAATTTATTTTAAAATAAATAAATATGATGAATGTAAGATAAATCGTGAGGAAGGAGATTAATTTTCAAAAAGAAAATTGAAGGAAACGTTGTTTTAAAAATTATTTATTGATATCAGGACCACTCAAAACATACATTAACCAAAAATTCTTAAGACTATAATTTATCTTGTCTTATCAAAACTTTTTGTTTTATTAAAAAAAACACTTAGGCATAAATAAAAAAAATATAATTACATTTGAGTAGTTGTTTTAAATTGTTATGGCTAGTTATTTCAAATCTATGAAAATAATTTCTCACTATGATACTTAACACTGATTACTTCATTTAAAATATCGAAATAACATATAAAATATAAATTGAGCAATCAACAGAGTTGTATACTTTATACATTTATAATTTTAGTTCAGTATTTTCTATAAAATAACATTTTTTTGTTAATATTTTAACGTAATACATGAGCATACAATAATACTGTATATGAATACAGTTATACAAAGATCAAGAAAATAAAGAAATTAATGTATTCAATTTTAAGGAAAATATCCTATTGTTTAAAAGTGAACAATTTAAAAAGCTGTAGAATACAGCAAACAATACTGCATTACAAGCTAATAAATGAACGTACGTTTAATATAAATATTATAAAAATAAAAGCATTCGTCTTGGCATCAGTCCAATTTATGTGGCTAATATCTGTCTACAAATTCATTAGAAAAGACAATAGCTGAAATAAAATTAATGATTCGTTGCTCTTGTAATAAAGATTGTATTTCAGATATTTCTATCTGTATCAAATGTACTTGAACTGGGACGCCGTTTCCGATATGTCCTGACTCTCTGATAATTTGCTACTTTAGAAAGCTAAAAGGATAAGTGAAAAATAAATAAAAGGCATTGCAATTTAAAATAATTATACAACACAAGTTTCTTTTTTCTATCCACAATCTTCTTTGAATATTTCTACTGTTTTGTGTAACAAGACCGATTGCATGTTTTGGGAGCACTGACAAGCCATAAAACCATCAATATATCTTCTTTTTGGGGTAAACGGGATAGCAACTTCTATTATTGCTGCATATTTTGAAGAAAGCCGCTTTTAATCTATAAAAATAAAATAAAAAATAATATTTGATGAATTATTTTGTTATTAAACAAAAGTGATGACTGAAAGAAATGACAATGTTAATTATTATAACACAAATACAGTAATACTTTTTATATCTTTTTTGTCTGTAGATACAGACAAAAAAGGTATAAAAAGCCGTTCAAAGATTTTATTAGATTTTCATCGAAAAATAGAGGAGTTTATAAAAATACATATATGCTAAAAATTATGCCAGTAACTTGTGTTGTTAGAGCAAATGAGTAATGTAGGTACAGATAATAACGAAGTGGGCGATGAGGACGTATACTTAACAATTATAAATATTTTAATTCATTAACAAAAAACTACACTTTTACACACACGTAGGCGCATCAACTAAAATGCTAGAATAAAATAAAACAGTCTACTATTAAACTTACAAATAATAATATCTTTTTAGCCAGCACCACTAGGCGGTAAACCTTAGGTAAAACTTACCTTAGTAATTTATGAGCAGCCTGTATGCGGACTGACCCGAACGGGATAATGGCATCCAAGCTCCCTTTTTCTTAATATATTCTGTTCTTCTGGTCACATATTTACAACTTTACCTCTTTGCAATCACCACCTGATGTTTTTTTAATTTAATTACTTTAAAAGGATACAATGTATAATGACGAATAAAAAATTATAGAAAATGAAAAAGCAAACATACATTTATCCTAATTGCGATGAAATAGAGATATTACTGTTTATTTATTAGTATGGATTATCTAGTAATTGAATTGGGTTAGGAGAGAATAAAGTATCTTACCGGATCTTGCATGTTGCAAGTTCAGTGTCATTAAAGATATTTCATAATTTGTAGTGTGTTTGATTGATACCTGTGGGTTGTTTCTTGAACGGGTGGGGAGGATAAAAATTAAAGAATGTATTTAAAACTAAAATATCTCGAAATATTTAATATGTTATATAAAAATAAATATAAAACATTAAGCATATTTCTATTGAGCTCTTGCTTTGAATTCGTAGAACCAGAGTAAGAATACCTAATCAGTACTATTACAAAGAATAATCATTGTCCTTAAATATTAATAAATTATCTTCATCTAAAATAAGTCTTAGTGATTAATACAAAAATCTTCTTTCATGTCAAATATATCATAAACAATAAACATTGTAGGAAAAATTAATTTCTCTTAATACATTGAGATCTAAAATATCTTTACACGTTGAGTGCCACATCAGTCACCGGTGACTGACACCGAACTTTCCGTTCAAGCCGCGTCAGTCACCGGTGACTGTCACTATAAAATATGGTAACAAAAGTGAAAATTGAACATTTTTTCAGAAAACTTTAATGGATTTTATTAAAACAAGGTAAACGTAAAAACGGTTGTCCCTCACAAATGTCACAAAATGTTATAACCAGTTTGGTTAAATTTCTTGATATTTTTCTGGCACGCTGTACCGTATTTTCTCCATAGCACGATTTGCAATATTTTCTCACTGCTGAAACTCGGCCAGCTTTTGTCTGCAGTTACAAAAACTGCAAAAACAATGGCCCGTTACGTTACGTTTTAAAGTTCCTATCGAGTAAATTCTAATTCGCCAGTATTGCGTTTCTCATTGCTGTGCTACGACAGCTGCGCGCGCGGCCTGACGGGGAAGTCGCTTTAAAACCGCGTGGCGCTCAACGTGTTTATTATTGAATAACATTCGAATTTATAGTCCTCATTTCACAATCTTAGTAGTTTAATGAACAAAAAATAAAATTGCTACTTCCTCAAATGATAGCCTAGTGAGAAAGAAATTTCACGTTTAGTAATAATATGTTAACATTAATAAAAAAAAAATTACCGACAAGATAAATAATTATTTCAATACTGAAGCGTTACTTCAATATTGAGTAACGAGCTTCATGTTCTGAGCTACTTCTTTATTATATAATAAATTTTAATGGGATTGTGTCGTGTTAATTTAATATTACAGAACAATAGGGTGCAAAATAAATTACAATTAAGACACGTAATTATAATAATATAATTACAAAATAATTAGAAATTTGAAACAATATTCTGAAACGCTCCCAATTAAAACGTTCACAATTTAATCGTCAAATTAAGGTGCCTCTTATATTATCACGAAACATCTCAATGGAGGAGTTTAATTATTAACACTGAAGATAGAAATCTTTAATGTAATTAGGAATTTAATCATTTGTTTTATCACCCAAGACTCACAAATGAAAACATAATAATTGTCGGATAACTTAATTTTAATTAAGAGTAACCCATTTAATTATTTTGTCATGAGAAAAAAAACCTATTTAGTTATACCTTCTTTGAAATATTGAACGTTAATTTTATTATTTACCTACGTAACTAAATTTTAAATAAACATCCTTCCTATAAAATTTAGATATAAAAATAATAAATTTTATTATATATGTAAATAAAAAAATAAGAATTGTGAGTTGGAATAATGATTTGATTCTACTATAATTTAATATCATAAATACTAGGTATTTATGATATTTATGATATTAGTAGTAGTACTAGAAGATTAAAATTTGATGAATTATCCATACTTAGCAAAGATACAAAAAAATTGTTCATAACAAATGATATATGTGGGCAGATTGTTGCGTTTAATATATATATATATAATTATTTGTTTCTTACTTTAAATATTGTATACAAAATATATTTCAAACGAATTCCAATGTAACTATTTTATCTATATATTATGTATTATTTTTATTTACTTTAGTCAAAAACTAGATAACTTTTCTTTTGTTTGAAAGTTAAACAATGGTTGATGTTGAAGCTCACCAATAATTAAATGTATGTAATCTGTTAATAAATCGAGATAAACATACTTTATAATATTGTACGTATTGTTTTATAACAATCAGTTGATATCTCTTAACAATGATGAGGCACTTGCTTTAATTAATAGCAGTAAAGCAGTAAATTTAAACCATAAAACAGATACTGAATACAGAGTGACAATAACTTCCGTAAATGTTATCACAATTCACATTCACAATTTTGTGAATTTATATCTTGCTGCAAAACACATTTGTGTTTTGCAGCAAGATATAAAACAATACAGTCCAGATATGTTAGAGAAGAAAGAAGACATTAAGATTTAAATTGCAATTAAGACTTAAGGAAAAATTTAATATAATTTAAAATGATATCTAATTTCCAAAACATTACATTTCTTGAATATAAGTATAAGAAAATTTTATTACAAATTTGGCTTATTAGTTATGGTACAATATCTGATAGGAAATGATGATAATAATAATTATTGTTAATTTAAGTTTTTAAATTTCAAACAAATATTTACCGAAAATAAATTTGTATTTAAACATAGAAATATTGAGTAGAAGTATAATAACATAGAACAGAAAATCTCTTATATTGTTATAGCTACGTATGTTTACTGCGAGTTAGAGAAGGTCGCAGTGCTGCCCATATTAAGTGTCAGCAAGCAGTGTTGCCAAGGCTATTCTCAAATTTATGGTCTGAGTCTTTATTTGGAGATTTGACTCTTTTACACGTAAAAACTAAAATCTTGATTGCTTGTGACTTGTTTGTCTAGCAAACTGAGAACGAACAAAAAAATTAACAAGTTTTGGGTATGGTGAGCTAATAAAAATATCATGCAGATCTATATTTTTTAAGTTTTACATTACTTTATATGTGCAGACTATTTACTGGATAGGAAGTGTTTGTTTTGTCTTGCCTTGTCTGTGAATATAGACAACCTGCAATATATTGAGGAATGAAGAGGGATGACAAGATATCAAGATAGTCTTACTAGTGTTAAATATGAAAGTTTTTAAAATTCTGACATTTGGTCATTGATCACGGAAAAATTACCAAATTGATTTTAGAATGTTTAAATTTCAGATTAATTTACATGTTGAAAGTGACAATCGGTGTATTAGTTGTCATTTCTTAATTAAACGAATTATTCAAACAAATCTAATTCCCCCTGGACGAAGACAGGAGAGGTTATCCAACTTGATAGAAAAGTTATTTTATTTCAATATTTTTAATATAAATAACGTTAACATTTCCACTAGATTAAATTACATAGACATTAAAATATTTTTTCTACTGATTATTCTAAGAAAGTATTTTTTTATATTTTTAGAAAAAAATTAAGTGTTACCTTTGTAATATATTGTATGGAGAAGTTATTCAGTCAAAACTTCTATTTTATACTAACGTCCCCCCTGGTTTACCACAATACGAAATTGTGAAAAGATACATGGACTTATAAACAATATAATATAACAGAATTTATCCGATGTTACAAGTAGCGTTTGATGAAATAATACTCGAATTATTGAATGGCATTGCGGCTGATACCTCTCGTCCCATTGTTCACTTGTACAGTTCGAGGGAAGTGATGAATAAAAACCCCAGCTACACGAACATGAATATTGCAAATCTGATTTTGAGTTTTGTATATTTTTAGATATATTTTACTTGCCTTTGAGACACTAAGACTTAAGGTATTTTTCTTTTATTTTCTGAACATACAACTGAATATGCATACGTATTTATAGAATTAAAATAATAGTTGTTAACAACAAGCCATGTCACAAAAAGAAATGAGTTTCTTAATAATTGTGTCGATTATTACAATTGCTTTTTTTATATTATACTCGTAGATAGTCCCTTTAACCATATAAATGTCTATAAAATAATTTAACACCAAACAAATAAATAAATATCATATAGATATATTACGCCAAAGATAATAATAGAGTAATTTGACAGTGGAAGGGTGCTGGTTGACAGGAGACATAAAACGTGGGACGAAAGTACAAGTAGGTCAATCAATATGACACGTCCCTTTAGAGATGGTGATTAAAATATGAATAGGTATTGGAAAACGGTAATATATATGGCTTGATACGTTACTTTATGTACAATTATATTCTAGTTGACGTTATTTGGTTAACAATCATAAATATTCTTTACAATTAAACAGTAAATCCTTCAGAAAACATAACAAAAACAAACAAAAATACACATAACAAAAGTATTTTCAAAGAAATTTGACATCTGGAGTAAAAGAGTTTTTTTATATATTTGTAAACTTTACATACATAATTAAGACAATATTAAGATTGCTTTAGATTACTAAATAATAATATCATGTTAATGACGTTTTGAAACTAAGACTACAAATGATACTTACATCTAGAAAATAAAAGTATTGTTTTATGAATGTATTAATATCAGAAGAGTTTAAAATATACTTTACATGATTTTACATTTAATTTTATTTCTCTGCATTATTTAAACATCTATAGACATTTAGAAAATGTCTGACATAACATGAAGTATTTAAAAGACAATAAATAACAAAAAGAATTTAAATAATATTTTGCCTGGATAGTTTTAAAGTAAAAAATAGTATATCAAAATTAAAGCCAAAATTAATTTGCTTACAAACAGATAATTAAATTTATTTATATTTACTTCTTTTAAAAATAGCTAGAGATTTCTATACTTTCTTTGGTCCATCAACCATTATGTTTAAGTAAACTGCCTAAAATGTACATCTTGCCTTTAATAAATATCTACCCATTTTAAAAATCATATTCATTTTGTATTTTAAATATAAATCAGACCGCAGTTTAACTTTCTGCTACTATATTTTAAATAAACTGGAACCACATTAAGCCATTTCTTAAATATTTTAAAAGTAAAACCTCACTTAGCGTACCGCTTACATAAGAAATATAAGACGTGATAATATGTTATGAGAAGGTGCGTAGATAAAGCGTTGTCATTTCTCTCAGGCGGAATACGTGTCTCCAGCACTTAATCTATCTCATGTTTTCACATTTCGTCATATCTTTGGGTTTTTGTAAGTTGAACTTATTGGGTTTTTTGTTAGGTAAGAACAATAATAAAAGCATTATTTTTTATGAAGTGGTGAAGCCGGTGACAGACAGCTGTTTGAATATTTCACAAATCGTGATGTTATATAAGAAAAATCTTAATAAGAAATTAGAAAACAGCACTGAATTACTGAATTACAACAACACACATACACCTATGCACACGAAAAGTCATATACCTTTTCTAATATTGCTTCAACTAGTACCTTGTGAATAAGATGGTCTTTGAAACCCAAACGTCTAAGTAACGTAGGAATTGAATAAGTAATGGTTGCAAAACTTCTTACATTAAGTAATTACAGCTTTCTATACTTATTTCATTATACTCTTACGAATTTGCGGATCTTTGTCTTCTTGTGTCTTCAATGACAACAATGATGTCTTAGTACCTACTTATTACAATATTCAAATTATTATTTTACCAAAGATCAGGTCATAAAATAATAAGTAGTTCTGTTTTCTATTGTATGACTTTAAAGCACAAGTTTTGGTGACAAATATGCCGTATCATACAAAGTATCAAAGGGTGACGACGTTACCAAAATGATATTTCAGACAAATATATTAGTCTAAATTGGTATGCGTATTATTAATATTATACTTATAAATATGTCATGCCTATTTCAATTTTAAACACATATAGTATAAACAATTTAACAATAAGACTTAAACCTGCGAGGATAAAATAATAATATACATAACTATTGATTTTAATTTTAAATATATATTATACATACATATATTAGAATACTACTTAAGATTTCTTGATCCAGTGTAGTGAATATTACAAATGTAATGAAAGTAACGAAATAATACAAATGTCTCATTTTACGTTTACGTCGTTAATGAAGGTTTCATGAAAATAATCGTCACTGGCAAGCGCTTTAATCGGATCATTAAATTTAATAACATAAAGCTACATTATCATTCTTCTCGGTTGAGATTTTGAACGTAATCTAAATAAATAATTTGCTATTAGACTGAAGGAGAAAATATATAAATCAGTAATACGAGTATTTTTAAACATTTCTGAAATAAGATATATTTTTTGAAAATAGAATTTAAAACAAACAGTTTTTTTCTTCGAAATGAAAAGTAAATCTTTAATTTTAAGATAATAGCAATATAATCTACTCATTTATATTTCTTAAACTGACGCTGTAACTTATCGGTAATTAGCTCTACTTAAAGTTAATGTCACAAAAATTGTTTTCATCAACAGATCAGACGAGATCTCTAAAGTGTATTATTTTATCCAAAAACTAATATTACCCTTCACTTCACCTTTAGATTACACTTAAACTGTTCTTGGCAATAAATTACTATTATTATTAAGAATGTTATGAAAGTTACTTTGAACATAACAAACAATGAAACTTCAAAGCTATAAATTAAACTACACTTGAACCAAACATTGGGAACCTTACAGCAATTAATTAATTATATTTTACACTTGTGATGATAAGCACTGATTACTATATTATTTACGTCACGAAACACTACAAAAATCCTGATAAAACCAAAGGGGCTTTGATCTTATCCTTCACTATATCCGAAACCTTAGAGCTCTCACAGTTTCATTTAAGCTACATTTTTTTTTCAAGTTTTATATTTTATTGGAAAAAAATGTAAACAAAATTATTAATATAAAAATGAATTTATATTGAACCTTAACAAAAATATGTAATTTATAATAAACTAACAATTGTAATCGAACATCTGATTTCCAACGAGATGAGAATTCTAATGAAGATATATCGCTCAAAATTTACAAATGGCAATACGAGTTATGGTTAATTCATAATATTTTATCAACCCTGCGATAATACACATGAATGATTATTAGAATCAACGTCTTAAAAGGTTACTAAGAACATAAAGTACAACAACACTCCCGTAGGCTGATTTATAAGAGAAACTCGGAAGTGATTTCCATGAGAATTAATGACAGATAACATTCTAATATAATATTTATTTATATACTAGCAGACCCGGTCACGCGTTGCTGTGACTATTATTTTTGATATATTACATTGTACTAAACTATTTAAGGGGTAACGTTCAGAGTACATCTGTCATGAAAACCATAATGTTTTCTTATAGTCGATATTAAGCAAAAATCAAAACAAAATAATTATAATTATTTTTTTAATTTTATCCAAGCTTATAACACTATTTGTATATTACAAAGTTTTTAGTAAATAACTTGGAACACTAAACTTACGAATGAGGTAGGTAGGGTAGATATCTCATTCGTAATTACTCAATCCAGTCAATAGATACCGCCATCTTTTAGAATTGTTAAGAGCTAACTGCAAAATGATAAACTAATAATTTGCAATAAAATAATACTGCGACTATGAATTGAGTTGAAAATTATTATATCTTTTAAGTTAGGTCAAACTGTACGTGATGTGTAAATTTATTTAAATCAGTTAAGTAGTTTAGGAGTCCATCGCGGACAAATAACGCGACACGTGATTTATATATATTAAGAATTCTGGTGGATTTTTTTTATCATTTAATATTTTAAATAATATAATAAATAAATCGTAAAATTTTCCTTTTTTTTAATATGTTACTTTATCATTTTATTAAGACGTTCATAATTAAAAGTATTTGGTGGTTTTTACTTATACATACAATGAAAGTTAAACTCAAAACATTTAAATTTTAAAAGATTTTTTTTTTTAATAAATACAATTTTTATACAACTCGGCAGAATTCGTTCTGTCAAATAGATTTGGAATGTGGCAGTTTATATTTCGACCTTTAGACGTTTTTACTCTGCTGATCCTCACACATCGCCCTATCATCATGGTGACGGTTCTGTTCAGGAGAATTAAAGAAAAAGGTCAGCTCGGGTGACTTAAGTATCTTAGCTTCCACGAACTTTGGTCACCCTTTTGAGACCCACTAAAAACCCCGATTGGGATGTCTGCCAGAGGGCTTCAAACCAAGAGGGGAACTTAAGGTTCAAACCTGATTGAAAAATAATCTAAAGGGATAGTGGGAACCTAAAGGTGATAAATATTTATAAAGTGGGTGCTTCAATTACAAAGTATAGAGATAATTAATTATTTATTACTATTATTATTAACATAGGGTTCATAACCGATGAAATAAAAAATAATGAAATAAAACGTACATAAGTATTTTCAGTAATCGCGTTATTGTAAATCCAGTGAATCATAATTATTAACAAAAATCTGTTTTATTTTTATTTTAGTGCTTTATGATACACAATGTTTTTTGTTTGATTACCTGGTGAATATATAAATAAATCTGATGGTTTTCCAACACGGGAACAGGCAACATACAATTGACCATGTGAGAAACATGGGTTTTCTAGATTAATACCACAAACACCTAATGATTGCCCCTGGGACTTATTTATGGTCATAGCAAAAGCAAGCCGCACTGGAAATTGTAGTCGTTTAAATTCAAATGGTACATCAGTCGGAATCATTGGGATGCGTGGTATCAAAACGTCTTCTCCTTTATACTTTCCTTTCAGTATAGTTGCTTCTATCACGTTGTTCAATAATTTTTTTATCGCTAACCGTGTGCCGTTGCAAAGACGCGGTTGGTTGATATTTCTCAACATTATGACTACCGAACCAACCTTTCATTGAAGATTGTGAGGTGGCAATCCTGGTAAATCCAGCGAGTTTAAAAATTCAGGCGGATAGTTAACGACATCATCTTGGTTAGTAGCCGAATCAACTGATTTATATATCCTCAATTCGCCTGTAATTTGTTCTTGAATTTTGAAATTTAATTCACTTACATCTATGTTTTTTGCAGCCAATATAGCCCGTTCGCTCAACCAATCATGGTTTCTATAATTTTGAGCAACATCTGGAAACACCTTTTGAATAAGTTCATCTTTTGATCTAGTTAACTGACAAAAACCTTGAGGAAAGTTAATGCAACCAGTCAAGGTGTCTATAGGAAATTTGCCATTACCAATGTCAATGAGTTGTTTAGAGAATATGTCTCCAGATTTGTCATTTTGCAACTTGATACGCATATTCTTGCTTAAGTGTAATACCTTCACATGTTTCCACAAATTGGAGGACTTTAAACAGGCATTAAGTTCATCAGCTGGCGTTGATCGTGGAATCACTGGCAATGTTTGACGAAAATCTCCTGCTAATAAAATCATTGCACCACCAAATGGGTTATTATTGCTCCGGAGATCTTGTAAGGTTCTATCTAAAGCCTCCAAAGATTTTTTATGTGCCATCGTGCATTCATCCCAAACAATCAATCCACATTGCTGCAAAACCTTTGCCATTGCAGAGTTCTTCGAAATGTTGCAGGTTGGAGTTTCGTTGCTTTGCATGTTTAATGGTAATTTTAGTGCTGAATGAGCTGTTCTACCACCTTCAAGCAAAGTTGCTGCGATTCCCGACGAAGCGAGTGCAAGTGCAATTTTATTTTGTGAGCGAATTGTTGCTAATATCAATGAAATCAAAAAAGTTTTTCCTGTACCACCAGGTGCATCTAAGAAGTAAATCCCTCCTCTTTTATCATTTATTACTTTCAAAAGTGTATCAAATACATACTTCTGTTGTTCATTCAATAGTGGAAGATTCGTTTGAATTAATTCTTTCAAAGTGTTGAGATCATACAGTTTTTCTCGGTGCAACTCTTGGTTAAAAGCATCATGCATTGGACGATTGGGTGCGGCCAGGCCTAATTGAAATAATAGTTTGTTTGACATCATCAAGCACATGTCCTCAATTGAAATCAATACTTCATTGTAAATTTCTTCGCTTATTTGTATATTTGGATTTCCCCTTCTAATCCGTATTTGATACAAAATATCATCACACATATTATCTTTGTACTTGATCCACAAATCCTTTGGGTTTGATGGGAAGCAGGTAGATATGATTATAGAAAACAATGTTCGTATTTGATGAGCTTGTGATGATATTACAGCATCATTGAGAGTTTGATCCCAATGAGCATCATTGTCTAGCAATCGCAAACGTTGGCAAGCTTCTCTATATGATCCACACAAATCACCATTAACAGTTCGTACATGTTGGAACGATGTTGGGCCACGTACATTGACTAATAGCAGTCGTAAATAAAAACATTCATCATTGCTTGGATGTACTGAATAAATTCGATCAATCGCATCGGTAGAAAATATATCTGGGTATCCTGTAACTGGTTTTCCTTGTTTCCGTCGTATAAATCTTCTTGAGGATTGATTCCAAGTATAATATTTTGGCATTTCAGAATATAACAATGTTTGAGCAAAATCATCGTTTTGACATATCTCAAAAAATCTGGTTAATGTAGTAGATGGTGGCTGTAAAGCTCTTTCTACTGCGTTCTGTGCTGTAAAATATACTCTTTGTCCATTTTCTAAATGCACAGCTAAATGAACAACAGTAGGGTGTCTTTCATGAATAGGAAAAGAAAATATTCGCCAAACTGCTTCATTACTACTAACATAGCGACCCATTTGGTATTGGGTAACTTCATCATTGGAATTCTCTGCATTAATACCAATCACAGCCATATCACTCCCTTTGGTTACATATTTGCAAATGTATTTAATAGATTTTACTGAATGGCAAGATTCAACGTTGATGTGCGCTTTGAAGGTCTTTGATAAAATGGGTGAATATGGAACAATCCAGCGATTATCTATTTCAATATCATGTTGATTTAATTTGACAATTGTTGATCTTCCATTGTCTGCTGTCGATCGGCGACGATACAAAGGATAACCGTCATTACCAGTGATTGTTTCAGATATTAATGTCCGTGGATATCGCTTTGAACATTTACCATCCACCATACACGGTGAATTTTGATTAAGAGTTCCACAGGGACCATGTATCATGTTTTTAATAACTACCTCATGCAATCCAGGATCTACTTCTACATTAGGAATTTCAGCTGATATTACTGCATCAACTTCATTTGGCCTTATCTTTTCAACTAACCAAATCAAAATGTGTGCATGTGGCAATACCCGTTTCTGCCACTCCACAGAATACATCCAGCAGCGTGTCTCTCCAAACACATAATGTTTCACAATGAAATCCATCAAAGATTTCAACTTTTGTCTAAAGACTCTGGCTGTAATATCATGACGATCAATAGGTGATTGCCCAGGGAATAACTCCTGCTTGATTTCTATCCAGTGTGGATTGCATGTAAATGTGATGAACAAATCTGCTGTACCATAATGACGAACATATGACATGGCATCTTGAGCATATTCATGCATATGTCGAGGGCTTCCGATGTATGTTGCTGGAAGAATAGTCATCCGACCAACATTCTGTGCATTTCCATCAGTATTAATCGCATCTCGAAGGTGAATATACTCTTCAGATCTGAGTTTGGTCTGATTCAACCTGATGAATGTTAATCTCTCCGTTTCAATTTTAACATACATGTCTACAACATACTTGTGATATAATCGCCGACATTTGAGTATGTGATTGTCTTCATTTTCACGAATCATTAGGCAGTAGGAATAATAGTTCATTGAACTGACTTTTTTGTTGGTTTCGGAACCTGAAAATAGATTTTTGTTTTCATAATATTGAAAATTAAAAAAATAATAATATAGTGACTGATAATATAGCTCCATAGCTAAACTAATATTTTTTATTACCTGTAATGGGATTTATCATCTTGTTTGAAAAATCATAGCCATCTTCACCTTGCCAAAATATAATGGGATATTGCAGTGCGTCATATGAGCGGTGTGTTTCCTTTATACGTTGTAATTGATCATTCCGACGATGTAAAACAATATCACGGGATTCCAAGTTTTCTCCAACTACAACGATGGCAACTTCATCAATAGTTGGTGCATTAAAACGTCTTGCATGTTGGCCAACAGGTGTTTTATCAGCTCTGATTACAATTTTGTGATTATCAGATGGCATCCGATCCAGTGCAGTTTTAAACAACATAACCAATTGATTGTACTCATGAAATAAAGTTTGTAATTGTTCTACAATAGACCTCTTTAGTGAATTGTTATGTGAACAACGCATATCAATTTCTCGTGGTGAATTGCCCATGAAATAAATTTGCAGAAATTTGTAATTGCTATCTGACACTGGTAACAGTGAACCTGCTCTATGATATATTTGGCCTTGTATCTGTAAATTAAAAAAAATGATTTTTGCCAAATAGAAATAATATTTGTTCCTAAAAAGTATATCTGTCTCTTAATTTGAATCACCAAATAATAATTGATATGCTTAGGTATGTCAATATGTAATAATTAGTTGTAACTAATATCCATCGTCAAATAATTATATTGTGTTTCAAAATAATAAAAGTGTTGCTAATACTGAATCACCAAATAATATAATGACTAAGTAATATATGTTTTGGGGTTTAGGAAACTGAAGGTTAATGACACATATTTACTTAGTTAACAGGAAATTTTGTTCATTAAAATAATAATGATTAACTGCTATAATACATACCTTAAAAGTTGGCATGAAATTTTCCCGAACTACGTTTGTTGCCCCAAATGATGTCATTTGAAAGCAATTGTTATATTGTTGAATATTTGACAAAAAGTGTATGGAATCTGGTTCTATTCCTGAAACCAATGAGTACAATGGCTCTGGTGGTGGATCCAATGGTATCAATTTCACTTTCCCATTTGCGCAACACAATCCATTTGCTTCATTTTTGTATTTCAATGCCTTACAATAAGAGCAAACCAAGTTCATAGATCCAATAGCAACACATTGGTGGTTACTGTAGTCAATTGACAAATCGTAATTGAAAGCAGCTCGATTCAAACTTTCGCGATTATTAGTTGAATCTCTCGCTCTCGCTTCCCGCGTTCGTGATATACGAATACTTTCGCGTTCATTTCGGTCGTCACGTTCATGTGCAGTATGATAAGATCGGTAATTCATTTGGTTTGTAGCATTTCGGGTTCTTCTACTTAAATTACTTCGTCTTATAGGAGGCATATCGTATATAATTACCTAAATTTATTCACATGAAATAATTATTAATCACAGGTATTTATACAATCAAAATTAATTATTAAATATTATAAACGCTTTTTAACGCAGTTTGTTTGACAGATGCAATGACGTGAAAACTGATGACAATTTATGTCGCATTCCGAAACTAAAACAAAAGAAAGAATATTCCAAGGCCAATCAAATCTTACATTTACTTTTTTTGACTTTTCAATTTGGTCGGGTGTACACATTCATTTGATTAAATTTGAACGTTGTGCAGCGACAATAAAGCGCGAATTGACTCTTTGACGTTAGCAAGACACCTACATTGTTTAGACAACAATGAGTGCTTGTAATTTAATATCAACTTTATTGAATAGCAATACAGTTCAAATTGACTCTACATTTAGTTATTTATTCTACATTTAAAATATTTGTATAGGAAAAAGAAAAGGGCTTTTTTAGGGTTTCCCTGGAAATTATTCAAATTTTTCTCGCCGTTAGAGCCATCCTTGGACTTCAAGGAACATTTAAAAAAAAGAATTGTTAAGATTGGTCCATGCGTTGTTGAGTTATGCGCTTACCAACACATTTTGCGATTCATTTTTATATAATAGATTTGGAATATCAAACTAATGTCTGCATACAAGACGATCGACAAACGTCATAAAATTAGAATGTATAACTACGTATTTATATTACTACAAAAATTTAATTTTATGTAATAGTCCGGAATAAAATTGCATGAAGAGAAAGTAAAATTTGAGCTGGCTTTCTAATTTACAAGTGTAAAATATATAGTAGTCTAAAGAGTAATAATGATAGAAGCTAAGTTAACAATATTAACGTACACACACTTCACATACCTTCGTATACTCTTTAATTTTGGGAGAAAAATGTTTTCCTGACACTTTTGTGTATTTGCGTGCGAGTTGCACATAAATCGCGACGCTTCGTGCAAGTTATGAGACGGCCATTGTTGGTTAGAACAGCATCTCGTGGTGTCCATTATACCTTGTTGTTTATAATCATACAGGATTATATCTCTTACACTAACACTTGCTATAACAGTTATCTTGTCTTCCTGTTACATCAGAATGTATTAACATAAGTATTTGTGAGCGATTTGAACATGAAAATATAAAATACAACTCCTTAAAATTCAACTTACTTAACAATTTTTAATTAATCAAACTCGACTTATTAAGAATGCAATGTATATTGACAGTTGAAATAAGATTAAAACATCAAAAAACGTTGGAAAGTGGAAATTTTTATCCGAGAATAACAAGGACAGAAATTAGCTGATTCCTCTTTGTCTACATCCATGTTTTAATCTATACATTATTTAAATATTTCATTTCAAATACAAATCGTTAGTTAGTTAAAATATAGGATGTGTTTTTTTTAATTAGACAATAACTGTCCCAAGCAATAAATAAACAACAATATTTCTCTATATAAAAAGTAATGACATACATATATTGTTATTTAAAATAAAGTAATAACACACGCTTGGGTTACTTTCGATTTATTCAATTTCTACAGTTGTATTTTATATTAAATATTTAACCTCTATACTTTCCACAGCATAATTGAATGCGTCAGTCGTCGCCATTTGGCCAACGTAACGTGACGTCATCATTTTATTGTTTTAGGTATTTGCGATCTATTTTCTAAGATATAAATTATACTAATAGCTTTATTAAATCAATCTCCAGAGGCCATTATAGCTCTGTCCTCAAATAAAAGGGTTGAGAAATCGAGAGCCTTACTAAGGAATAGTTTAAGAGGATTGTAAAATTGAAAAAGCAATTCCGAGATTCTCAAACAATGAGCGTCGGTTTGGAATGAAATCCGTTTTCTTTCGAGTCCGTCCTTCAGTTGAAAACGAGCAATGGCGGGGATAGAGATTGTCTTTCGAGGAGAGCGTCTTCAGCTTAAACGATCTCTACTCAAGGAAGGCACGGTCTGGAATACCTACTTTACCTCGGTAGCTTTATCATCGACCGACCGCAAACAGTCCTTTGGGCCTTCACTAAACTGATTTAATTATTTTTTTATGCTTTTACCATGCTTTGCGCTTATCATAACTTGTAAAAAGTTAACAAAAATAAATTTATGTAAAATTCTCCATTTTTAACAACCAGAGAAGTTTATAAAGTCATTTCTCTTGGAGATATTCTGTTTGATTTCAGTTATTCAAATTAATATAATGCGGTCAAGTATAATATTCTTTTAAACCATTTTAATCGATTTTGAGTTATTACAAGTAGGTAAATGAAATGACTATAATACAAGAGCGTAGTATTTGTTTCGCTTTTTGACTTAATAAATATTAATTTGTAGTAAAAGGCATTTAGTGCATCAGTAAATTAACGTAACGTTCATTAGAATGTATCAAGATACGATTTCAAAACCTTAAATGGAATCTTGACTTAATTAGTTGTGTGTCGTAGCGTTTGGCGCTCCGTCGTCTCTGGCTACCCCGCAAGGAATATGGCGTGAAGAAGAAGAAGAAGTATGTAAGTAAGTTAGTTGTGTGTGAGAGAGAGAAAATAGTTTGGTAATTTCTTGCACCAGCATATCATAGGTATCATTTGATAAAAGGATTTCTTATAACATTTTATTACACTGACACACTTATCAAACTTAAAAAAACTATTATTTGCTGAATATTTAACATGTTTCTCCTTGTTATCGAGCTCCCGATATCTCGGCCAGTTGCATGCACCATAGTCACGGAGAGATTTTCCTGTACTTTGTTATAACTATATATAATGAACGTGATTTATTGACGAGGGACCACATACAGATGGTGATTAAGAACGCAATACAATAAGGAATGTTGTATTAACGCTCCACGTCAGTCACACGTGGAACTAACATTAGTTATTCGGGGATTAATCAATCTATCTACTGTAGTAATTGTAAGTTGGTAAATTTAAAAAATAATCTTTTATATTATTAAAAAAAATATTCTTTCACTAACCCATAATCAAAGATGTTTGCGAACTATAGACAAAAAAGGATTTGTGTATGTCAATTGGGTCTTGAAGCTCTTTTCTTTATCTTGTCTCCCAGTGTCTCTAAAAGTTTTTTATGGCTTTTTCGTATGCCCATTCCATGTTATATTTTCATTATTCATATTTCCCTCTCGACCGTACTAATTTTGACAGTTTTGGAATAATTTCTTATTTTTACATCATATAGGTACTTAGACAATAGAGAGTGAGAGAGAAATGTAGAAATACGAAAACGGCAGTCCAAATCTATATAATATTTCATTTTCCTATTAATGACTCTTTTACAAAACGTAAAATAAAATGTTCTAGTAAAATAAAAAGTCCCTTAGAAGTTAAATGTTCCAATCCTAATCGGGTGTCAACAAAGTTTGAAACTTACTCATGACAAAATCCAAAAAATTTGTTAGGCAAGTTGGCGAGTGTAAAATTCTTAATTTGGATCAGATCCAAAATAAATAAAAACATTAATTTGTACAAATGTTTCGCAAATGTTGTCTTGACATTGAAAAATAAACACATAATAAAAAGTTGTCGATGGGAATATGGCATTAAATCTAAAAATACGATGTGATTATGAAAATCATTGTGTATATTCTTAGCTCGTGCGACCGCGGTAGGTCGTACGCCGACTTCATAATAAGTTCATTTGAATCTGTCTATTTATACATGGTATCTATCGTGAAGAACAAAAGAAGTTATACTTTTGTATATTACTAAGTGTATGTGTAATTAAGTGTGTTATGTTAAGTGAATAATAGTGTGATTTATATATACGAGTACATATAGTGTTTCAAAGTTCATTTGAATTAAGGTATTAAATGAAAAGGATAAACATAATTTATTATGACACTGTACAAATAGTTTAAATAAAGATTACAATTCAATAATGAATTACTATTTTGAAATAATTATGTTATATGTGAAATAAATATTTACTTAAAGTACTTTTAAACTCAATTGTTGGTTATCTAAATTGCTTTATAATACGAGCTACCATCAGCGACTTCATCTGCTACTTCATAAATTATTTTACATCAATAATTTGTTTTTATTTACATCGTATTTTTTTAGAAAACCTATAGAACTTAGAAGAGTTGAAAATTATTAATCATGATAAAAACTATCATATCTTTTAGTTGAACCAAACAATAGATCTACAAAGGTTATTGAAATCGGTTTAGTGGTTTTGGCAGTTAGCGCAAACAAACATAGTGTAACAAGATTTTTATACATAAAAATATTATCTGACATTCAAGTGCTGAATTGATAAAAGTGCAATCAGACTTATCTGTAACATTTATCTTTTAGAGCCAATTTTAGCCAGATATCTTAGCATGGGTTCGTGAACTTGCAATGGGCGCAATGCGACCATTATCTGACGAAGAGGGCAAGTTCTAAGCATCCCTAAAGCACGTTTCCTGTAACTTTTAGTTAGTATAGATAAGAAAACTTCACAAATTACAACCGACTTTTCAAATTCGCACGTTAAATGTATTAATAAAACTTATTATATCAAAATATATAACTTTTATAGATAGTATATTATAATACTTTAAAATTAGGTTCTTTAATTTCTAATGGATATTAATTTTGTTTTTTTTGAGTGGAATGTTGTTTAAAATTACATTTCTTATTTTGTTTATAAATTTTAATTTTCTATTTAGTTCGAACATTAATTTTCAAGTCATTGTTCAAAGGGATGCCTCAGACAGGCGGAAACTTCTCGAATTCTCAAATACATTACAGTTTGCTTTGCAGGAATATTTGCGAAGGTTAATTTCATTAATTTATGAGAATCAGATTGGATGTTCTATTTTATAACCACTTCAACTGGACCGGATAAAAGCAAAAATTGTTTCACTAACAATAATAACTTTTTTTTTATTTACTGATTTTATTTACCTGTTCATAACTGGACCGTTCAAAATCAGTTTGTCTAAGGTCATAGTAATGTATAAGATAGACAGATGTTATAGAGGAATTACAGAAGATATATAAATATTTGTGTTGCAACATTTATTATGCACTAGTTGTGACTACGACTTCGTTCGCGCGGAATATGTTTTTTTTTTAATAAAAGTAGCCTAAGTTACTTTTTACAACATCAACTAGTTAAAGTCCCGTTAAAACCGATCCAAGAGTTTCAGAGATTAACTGGAACAAACAGACACAGAGACAGCAACCTTTTTTTAAATTGATAATCTTTTGTAAGTACCGTGTATTATTTTTATATATTAGAGGAGGGCGAGAGTGTGGGTCGTAGATGATACCTGATCAAAGCCAATAACTCTTAGATCATCCGAGGAGGTGGGAAAATACGCTTTTATTCGTCGCATCAATCGGCAGAAGTATCGATCCGGAAATACCGCCGAAGGGAGTTCGATTGACCGACAATCGCCCGAAATATCAATGCCCGGCATGCTAATGAATACTTGGCGAAGTATTAAAAAGAGTGCTTGCTCTCTTCTGTTGTGGCCTGGAAACTTTAGAATGGTTACCAGGAAATCATAAGTGTACCAGACGTTGTAATATCAACCGTTATGTTTCTATATATTTTCGTTTATGTGTCCTAATTTAAGTTATGTTTCATCATATAAAATTTAATTTTATTATAAATCAATACTATTCTAACTATCCATATGAAATCAAATAAATCTTCAAATGTACCTGTCTGTATATTTCAAAAATGTGTACTTGATATGACAATACTTAAAATATAACAAGTTTTTATTAAAAAATGTGCAATTATTAATAAAAAATATTTGACAACCCTATTTAAAAAATTGTATATTCATCTCTTATTAAATAATGTTCCACAACAATTTGAAGTACTTTTGAAAATACATTCATACCACTAATTATTACTGTTAATTATTGAACTATAAATAGAATTAATAAATCAGTTTAACCAAAATTCACCTTTATATAGTCGGATACACGTTGATTTCTTTCTCATAATAGAACATCATGTGAGGTATCAGAAAATATTATGAGGTTGTATAAAGTACATTTTGATTAGGGTAGCCCTTTGCAAAATTTTAAGGTAAAAAATAAAAGTAATAGTTTATGTTAGTGTCAGTAGTTGGGAGTTCTGAAAAGCCATTGGTTGTCGGTAGATACAAATAAAAACACTTTTAAAAGGTAACACATAACTAATAATAGCAGAATAAGTACGTAAAATATAAAATTAGTAAAGGTAAACTCCATATTAATTTTATTTGTGATATGCTATATCTAAAATCGTAAGTAATAAGTATATATGACTGACTTACTCACTGAATGTTTAGATCTAAACAAAACCCTGACGAAGTCGGGAATGCTAGTTATTATATAAATATAATCATCACTAAACGAACTGAACATTCATTATAAATGAATTTTACATTGTATATATACTCTGTTTTTATTAAAACAAAGAGATAATTGACAGAATTGATAAGAAGAAACATTATATTTGTCGCTATAAATTATAGATAGTACTTTAAAATTAATGTAACTTTGTCTCTCGGAGAAGTCAATTCGATTGTACGAGAAGTTTTATAGCAATTCAGTTGATAATTTCTCAAAGGAATGGTTAAAGGTGCCGAATATAAGAACATTTTACATAAACGTACTTTGTTTCTATAATATTATATAAATTTATTTAAAATAGAATTGGTTACAGACAAAAGTTCTTATTTTCGGATACCTAATGGGTGTATATCGTAACTTATTATAAATATATTGCCGGCCACTTATTAATTAAAAGTATTTTACATAAATTATAATTTTATTATTTATTTCGCCATCTATTGGAAGCTTATAGAAATTAAAAACTATTTAAACCTTTAAGTATAAAAATATCAAATTCGCAATAAAAAATTGAATATTATTAATCTAGATAAAAAATATCATATTTTTCTGAATTGGAGCAAACAAAATAGTTCTTCGAAATTTATGGAAATGGTTTCAGTCAGTCAAAGATTAGCGTAAGAAAAATACGGGATTTTTATATATAATGATATAAATAAAAACCTGTCTTAATACATTTGTCACACACACAACTCACATACAGAAAATACCTCCTCCTCCAAATCCTCCATACGATTACATTTTAATCCTTAATCCACTTAATATCAGAATCCAATTACAAAATCTGATACAGAGTTAATGATTTTGATTAACTTAAATCAAATCATAACAATAACATATGAAAACTTTTCTATTTTTCAATCACTATAAATAAGGAATTATTAGGATTATTTTGTGCATTGAGATAAATAAAAGTGTTTCCTTTAAACAATAATGCGCTGTCTGTGGTAACAAATCAGAATGTCAGAAACAACTACCAATGTGACGCTTTCTGACCAAAATTTTATTAATAATTTTATTTTAATTTCCATTATTCATAACATTATTTAATATTTTTATAATTCATTATATTATTATAGAATTAAAACTTCGATTATGTTATAAATGCGATTTTTTTAAGTCGTATGTATGTCTTTCACGCGAAAGTCCTGTACAGATTTCGAGGAAATATTACAGTAGTGTAGTTTATATATCAGAATAACATATAGGCTACAATTTGTGAAAATACCACTCATTATAGAGTTTTGGGCGAGCTAAGTCACGGGCTATAGCTAGATCATATGATTGTTTAATGAATATTTTTTTATTATTATGGTTAGCAAACATTTTTCGTTTATATGACATGGCTATAAACGGAAAGATGTGAAAAAGCCTCTCAAATATAACAGAAACTCTTGAGAATTGTTCGCAATATAACAAGACTCAAGTCGTAATCATAAATCTGTGTCGTTAGAGAAAAGCTCTAAACTGTAGCAACTCGCTTGTAATTGTCGGTGACAAGGCTTTTCTTTAGTTTCTTCAATAAACACTTAAGCATTACATCTTTTACTATATTGAAATTTTATTTTTATATTAACAATGTTGCAAAAATATATATTTTTTTAAAACTGTTCAGAATGCAAATGCAAGGTTAATCATTCTTGTACCATTATTACTTCTTGTGTCCTGTCCGTGGATTCCAATGACGTAGTCTTCTTCTCTATTTTGTTCCTTAAAATCACCAATAAATATAATATTACGCGTGCATTTTCGTTTGAAGACCTAAGTTCTTTATAAAAAATTTAAATTTTTATTATATCTTCTTTCCGGTGTGATTCCGTGAATACGCTTGGATTAAAGTCCTAACTTCATGAATATAACTCCATACTGCCCAGGTGTCTCTCTAATATGATGCATTATGTTGCTTCAATAATTCTCTATCCCTTCCCCTAATCTCATTTCGCTTATTCCCAATATATCCCATTCAACTTCTCATAACGCTAGTTCTAGCTCATGGAGCTTTTCTTCGTTTATTAGTGATCGATAATTGATTATTGATTTGTAAATATTTATGTCTTTACTTGTACTTTTATTTGTGTATTTATCTTTATTTTTGTATTTTATTATTTATCTCAGGAGGTGGTTTTTTTCCCCTCGATGAGCAGTCTGACCAGTTTGGTTTAAGATTACTTTGTATTTTATGGACATGCATTTTCTTAAAAAGTAAAAAAATTAACTTGCTCCTTAACAATGAAGTGTTAGAATTGACTCAACACATTTCTTAGGTATAACATTAGATAAAAAGCTCCAGTGGAACAGCCATCTTTCAACACTCGCAGCCAAACTCAGCTCCGCCGTCTTTGCAATTAGAATTAATTAAAAAGTTAGACAATTAACGGGCATTAACACGGCTTGACTTGTTTATTTTAGTTATTTTCACAGTATTTTATCTTACGGTATTTTATTATGAGGCAGTGCTGCTGAAATTAATTCTCTATTTATTTTACAAAAAAGAGTTGTGCGGGCTATTTATAACTTAAAAGCTAGAGATTCTCTGAGATACGTATTTAAAGAAATAGGTATTCTTACAGTTGCTTCGCAATATATATTTAATAACATATTATATATACGTTAAAATTTAAATAGTTATATAAAAACAGTGACAGACACGCGATAAATACGAGAAATAAAAACAAACTCGTAACGCCAAAGTTTCGGCTTCAAAAAGTAAATAAATCCTTCATGGGTTTGAGTATACGCATATATAATAAAGTTCCACAATACAATATCTTCGACTTTCCTTTTCTTGGTTTTAAATCTAAAATCAAAAGTTTATTATTAAATAAATTTTATTATAACGTTCAAGAGTTTTAGTGGATCGAAATATGTGGAACTTAAGTTGTTGAATCATTTGCAGGATTTATATTATAATGTACATCACCTTTTGTTATATTTCTTTTGAAAAGAGCAACTATTGAGTTTCTGGCCGGCTCTTCTCAACAGAGCAGCATTCCGAGCCGGTGGTAGCTTACTTACGAACTGACTACACTGACCCTTTTTTTTGTATTGTAATAATTGATGATTCAAAAGTGCGTGTAAATGCCTACTTGAATAAAGATATTTTGAATTTGAATTTGAATAATACTCAAATTATCATTATTCCAAGTAAGCCTTCTATATGTGATAAGTGGTATTATAACCGACATTTATTTTTAAAAGTGAAGGTGATTTACAATTGATATCTCGTTGATTTCCTCATGTCCTTTCCGGGGATTGGAGATTAATCCAGTTTAGTTAATATCCTTTTTAAATATATTTTTAAAAGCAGGATGTACACGATTTATTCGGACAGGTTTGTTAATTTTTAAATATGGTTCATAAGAATTTTCAGTTGTATATATCAAATAATAAACAAAACTTCGTATTATATGTTTTGCAAATAAATCATTGTTTGTTTGAAATTGAAATTACCTACAAAATCTTACTTTTAAAATAAAAAGTACATGACGTCATTTAAAATGAAGGTAGAATTGATGCTTCATTAACTTGATTACATTATTAATGATGCTTCCAACTCCATCAGTGTATTCAATTTCAATTGATCATTAAAATTTTGAGGTATTCTCTCCATTAGTCTTGTTATTCGATTGTTGTCGATATTCAGTCTTGTTCAATATTCGTTGTATTGTTTTTTAATATCAGACGATATGAAAATAATTTACTAATCAGAAGTTTTTATAACTAATTTTTAATAGTTATCGTAGTCTCATAGAAATGATTATAAGGTATCTTTTATATACTAAAAGTTTTAATTCTATGAATGATATTTATAAGGAAAATATTTTAACTAAATATTTGTTGGTTTTAGAGTTTTAGTTTTAATTTTATCATCTGAAAAGGTTCTTACCTTTTTTCCCTTTTAAGGAACCTGTTAAAAAGATTTGAATTAAAAAATAATTTTAATAATAGTCCTGAATATTTATGATCTAAATAATCTCGACAAATCCTGTATTTTCACCATTTTAATGTCTATTAGTCAATATTAACATTTAAAGTAGGATAATTAACTGACTATAATTTACATTATAGAGTTGATAAATATGGTAACAATGTTATACTTTTTAAATTTTTTGAATGAATATTAAATTATTAATATATATGATGTGTTCCAGAAGTAGTAAATTCAAGTAATGCCCTTGTGGAGGATATTCTCACTCCACATTTATTTATAATTTATAATTACCTTATCCTAATCGTATGAGAGCACTACCTCCCGGTTTTCGAATGTGTCTCTTATAGAATTCTAACAAAACTCAGGCAGTTCTTAACAAGCTATCCAAGTGAAATTGGTATAGCCATACAAATTACTTGCCTCCCAATTAATCCTAAGGTACAACATATTCATGCAAGCATATATATATGCATGAATGCATAACATATATATGCATGCATAGAATGCCTTAGTCCGGTTGGAATGAACGACTGACGGCTTAATTAAGATTCAATTCAAATTAAATTACATCCAAGCTCTAGTTTCCAGAGCTACATGAAGTTTAACAAAACGTAGTGGAATCACATAATATAGAATAACATAGAATAGTATTTACGAGTATATATGCTTTTTATCGATAATAATCGTTCCTGTTTAACATAAGTTAAACAGATTTATAATTTCCAAAAACAATACAGCGTCGCAAAAATATATAAAAATAAATAAAATACTACATCCTTTCAAAATATTTCCCAGACGCATTTGTTGTTTATAAATATTAAATATTTTATCCGAATAATAAAATACAGAGTGAAATAAGATACAATACGCCTTCAAAATCGCAGTTTAAATTTGCGGTAAGAGCTTTAAACGGATTAAAAGTCTATAGGCTTTCACGATTGGGAACACGTGAGCTATGACGTTAAGAGAAATATTTACACAAAATCACAAAACAATTTCTACCATAATAAAACTCGACAATCATAAAGTACATCCCCTATGTTGGTAATAATACTCATAGTACCAACCTAATGATATGATAAAATCAACGTAATTAAGACTACCCTTGTATATTTTAGGTAACATTTTCTAAAATATAAGCTAAAGTGAATATAAACACTACATACAACAATGTTCATTCCTAATAATACCCGAGACGTCGGTTCTCTAGAGGTTTAGTAGACGTTTATCTGCTAATTCATACTCAGACCATCTCATTATTCACAAATGACCTATATATAATAATTGCTATAACTCCATACAGTCATTTGTCGTAGTTTTAATATAGTATTACTTAAATTTATTTCAATAACTGTACCATAATGAACAATTTTCATTCACCTTTGGTCTTTAATATTTTAAATTTAGTCAATACAAAATAGTCAATTGAAAATGACATTATTAAAACGAATTTGATAATACCAGGTTTGATCATAGATAATAAATATAAAATATTCAATATATTAAATTTTTCGAAATATATTAAGAAATCACATAATTTTTAACAGATATAAGATACGAAAAAAGACGCACCTAGTTTTAAAATATAACATCTGAATCAATGAATGAATGAACGACTCACAAAACCGTTTGGATAAATAAATTACTCGTAAGTAATGCTTGGTACCTGATAATATTCACGTAAAGCTGAGTTCCAGCAGGATTGCATCTGCATTCACAGCACCAGATTGGGGTCATGATCCGATCTGAGTGCTGCATAATTAATAACGTCAGTTACCAGCGCTTAAACCCTTCACCGTATTCACGAACGCCTCCTAACAAGTGGCTCTTTCTATTCATATTAATTGATATTGATAAAATACTACATGAAATGTGTATAATAATCTTTTAAAAACGGTAAATTATGTAGTTCTTTATCGCTTACTAAAGACCTAAGATTTCTTGTACCTACGCAATATTTCGAAGGCTATTTATAACGCTTTACAATATTGTTCAGAGAAAAGGTAGCCTTGAGAGGATTTTTTTAAGAGCATTAAAATCAGAAATAACCGTATGATAGCTTAAAACGCTCTCTAAAATATTTTTTATTTTTTACACAAAATGATAAAACAAAGTCTATTTATATCTTATAACGGAAAAGACTAGGTCATTTTAAAATACCTGTAAAAAATACTACCGGAAACTGGAAGTTTCCAATCACGATTTTAGAAAGAAATCTATAATTGAAAATTCTTGCGAGTATTATTAAAAAAGTTGTCTATACTGCGATCTTTTGATAAAGAATCCTTCGATGTTACATCAAACGAAATAGTCTTATGATATTGAAAACTTAAGCTTTAAAATCACGTTTCTATTTTATTAATTTATAAATCTCTATTCATGTATTGATATATTATTTATTATTTTATTGGGTTATTAATTTACTTAGAACTCCTATATAAAAAATATTTGTTCAAGATATGAAATTAAAAATTCGTTATGATATAATATTTTTCCGTCCAATCAGAAGTGATTGTCATCACGATGTAGATTTTTTGCTTCGTCACTGCAATCTGTAATTGGAGGTCTAATCCCAAGTCACCCTCGGCTCCATTTGCTTTTATATAAAGCATTTTGCATAATCTCAAGGTGTCCATTGTGCTTTTGAATTGAAGAGTTTTACTTTAATTTTACTTTATGCATTTCACAAATTTGTATTAATTTAAAATATTTTTATATGTTTAAAATTGTTTGAAAAATATATTTTTATTGATATTTTAATAGGTATTCTTTTCACACTTCCACCGTTTCATTTCAAAATTATTGCGCAGAGATTTATTTTTCGTTTTAATACCTATATAACGGCGCCTCCCGTCTTGATAAAGTTTCACGAGAAATAAATTTCCAGTGTCAAATCCGAAGTCATAATTGTGTTCTCGAACAGTGGTTTCACGAAGTTAATAAATTTATCTTTTGCAAGTACCTAATTATGTATTTACATTTAGATGAAGGGTTAATCTTTATTTTACTAAAGAGCGCAATAAGGAGGACATAATGTGTAAGATACCGATATCTAATAATGTTGAAATGTTTGATCCGGGGGTTTGAATCGACTGGGTCCATACAAACATTTTTTACGGTGAGACGAAACCATATTATGGCTATAAAGAATGGAGCGGTGCAAACGGAGGGTGCTCCGCCGAGTAATGTAATCCATCTCCGCCCTCACAAAAATTGCATTTCTCGTAGATTTTACAAACATATTACAGTGAACGCACGCCGACAGTTGAAAGAAAAAATATTTGCCGAATGTTTTAATGATTTTGCGCTCTTTAATATGGGATGATATTTATTTTCAGAAGTAGGCATTATCTTTTTGAATAATATTTACATGTTAACAAATAATTTGTATACTGTTCTTGTAAACTTTGCAATACATTACGTACAACAGAAAATAAAACTAATATAAGTCGCTCAAATCAAACAAATTTAAATAAAATAAATTAAACATCTTTTTCAATAACCTTAGAAAATAAAAGAAAGAGAGAGAGTCTCTCTTTTTATTTAATTCTTAAAAATCTCTGTACTGAAATTTTCTTTTGATTAAAACTTATAAATATTCTATCGACGTTACGATATAAAATTAATTTCCTGCTTTAACTTTACCTAAGGGTTTCCTTTTTCTCGACCTTTATTAAAAATAAACATCTTTTTGGTTGCACAATTCAGTTTAGTTTAAAGAAAAGAATCTCTTCATTTATAAACCAAAGTTGTAATATTAGTCCAAAATGCATCCATATAAATTTAATCTCTCGCTGTACCAACACACGTAATTTCTTCACAACCGCTAAAGCGCTCGTTCACAGTTCACACACAACAGCATTTCACTCAAATGGACCGAATTAGTATTATTTATCGATTTAATTTATTTTGAGTTAGCCTTAAGATAATTTGGAAGCGTTTTTCTATTTAAATATAACGATAGGATGGCTTTATTTTATGTAAAACCCATATTTTTAATATTACAGACGACTATCGTCATTGTCACTTGTCAAGGCCATAAGAATGGAACATTTATTATTAGTATTATGTAGCTCAGGAGGCGGTAGTCCATCAATATTTCTCTTGAGTTTTTTGTGAAAATGTTGTGTTTCTTTGTTAAGTATGTAATCCTTTTCTTAAAAGAATAAAATAAATATTGAAGTTTAAAAAGTGTCAGTGACATATTTTGTAAAAGAAAATGCATCTATTGAAGTAAAAACATATATGATAGTTGATATTCAAATAATTAAAATTATAATCCCAAATTATTATTTTTTTCCCTGTACTGTTCCGATAATAATAATTGATGATAATCGGATCAATAACAGATTACGCACAATATTTAATTGGAAATTGTATTTGCGTAACAGACAATGTTATTATATCTAAATATTGTTGTAACAGTACTCATTTAATTTAAGAATAACTTAACCTTTCCTTTGTAAAAATTATATAAAATATGTAGTCAAAATGTAACTGATTCTTATTGTCTGGAGAGAACATTATTACAGTCATTTATATAAAACTATAAATATACATAAAATATTTTTGTCGTAAATTCAAACACATTTTACATTAACAAAACCTAGACTGCCTGTCAGTCGTAAAATTTATAAAAAATAGACAATTAAGAAAACAGATTATAGAAAGGATATAATAACTTTTATTTATTTAATCAAAATGATATCTTTTTTGGTAATGTCATTTTTAATTAAACTTATAATTTGAATTTAAAATAATCGCTTTAAAGTAGACATGCACTAAAACGAGGTCTATTCAAATGCTTTATTAGCTTTCGTACACGACTCCTCTCACGTTGTCATCTTTGAGATGATGATTCAAATTATTCTTATCTCTTAATGATGTATTCAAATTATTCTTCTAATAATCTACATCAAGAGAAGAATAGATATAGAGAGGGAGACAGATTGAGAGAGAGAATATCCTAAGAAACAAACTGTTTTATACCATTTTCTTTTTATTTGTCATATTATTATTATTGTTTTAGAGCAATGATAACTTTAATGATAATAATGATAGCTTTTAAAAGTTAAAATTTTTCATCAATAAATATTAATCAAAAACCATCGATAAATTAGATCGAGTTGGTGGTGTTGTAATACAAAATTAGAGATATGTCCTCATTTAAAGATATAAGAAAGTATAATTTAGCAGTAGAATAACTCTTCTTAAGCTTTAATGGAAAGGTTATACAATCGAAGGATCGGAGCCTATTGTTATAAACGGATCCCATTCTATGACAATTTATATTAGAATCGAGATGAAAGCCAAATAAACTTAAAGAAAATGGGAACCTACAATGTCTATTTTAAGAAAGACGATGTTTGAATTGATTTGAATTAAAATTATAATATTATAATTTATACAAATTAAGTTATTATATTACCAATTTTTGTCTGCAGTTTCGTCCTTAGCTACAAATTGATCAATAACACTAAATAGACCCGCGACTTTATCGGCGTATTTATATATTTTTTTTACCAATTGCTTTAAAGGCATTTACTCCGTGACATTTACGTAGTATATAATTTTTATCAAGGTCGGTGAAATGGTTCCTGAGTTGTAAAAAGACACAGACAGACAAACATAAAGACAAACGAACAAAATAAAAAAATTGTGGAATTTGAATCAGTGCATTATCGTGTATAAACATATTTATTAAAAATCAAACGTACAAACAGAATCAATGTATTTATGGAGTATTTAAGATATATGTAGATCATTGCACATGAAACACTCTGTTGAAACAGACAACGATGACAAATATTACTTCGCTATAGCATTAAGGAACCGGATCTCTTATACTCTTAACTAACTTGGAAGCAACTAAGTTGGAAGCAAGTCCAGTAAATTATGAAGGCTACTAAAGTTTCTTCCTTAATGGTAGTTCTAATAGGATTCGAGATCAATTGTCAGTAGAAGTATCTTGGATTACCTGTACATGTTTTACCCGTTGCGTGACACATTTATTAATTATTTAACTTTTTTGTTCGCAGAAATGATAAAACACAATATGTAAATTAAAATATTTTTAAAACACACATCTTTTTTACAATGTAACAAAAAGCACAATACAATATAAGTTACCCGATTGAGCCTTGAAAGCTATAAAAAATGCTAAGTACATTTCTGACTTATGTTTGATATCGATATCAAGTAATGTAATTTTTTTATTCACCGCGTGAAAATGAATTAAGGCAATAATGGACGGGAGAAAATGATATTTGCAATTGCAGTTTTAAGACGCAGTCATAGTTAAATGATAATCTTTCTCTTGGAGTATTGATACGACAACACAGAACCAAAATTGAAAGACATCACTAACTAGATATAACATATCTGTTATTTTAAAAATTGCGATTTATTTATATAAAATATTGTCGTATACATACAGAAAAACAATATTACTATTTAGCGCATTTTAGTGTTTGTTTTAGTAACTTTTGCCACTTTTCACCTACAGGAAAGTTCTCACGTTAAAATTTAAATACAAAGTTGTTTTTAAATAATTTTGTGCTTTAACGACCGTGCGATGTGAAATAGAAAATAAAAAGAGTATTGTATTTGATATAAGGAGTAAAAATGCTGCAATATAATGTTATATTAAGTGTATAGAATGTATATTGTATATGTTTTGAGATAAAGAGTTTATGGATTTATATTTTTGTTGTAATAATTATTTATTGCTAATAAGTATTTGGTGAAATAGTGATGACATTTAAAACTTTAAAGGCAGTATATTGAAGCGCTTGCTAACGCCTCTTCTGTTGGAGAGTTCTTGTGAAAATAGGCGTCTTTACTGAAACAAAAACATCAGACAAAGGAACTATATAACAATACACATATAAAACAACAAATATAACATTGAATTATGATTCGTTTTTTATGAAAAAAAATTTTGAAAATATTGATTGGAGTTTTAACTTCACCCTTCGACCTCTACCATTACCATTCCATGTTCGACTCCCTGAGGACGCAGGTCCGAATCCTGCTCATATTTATATTTTTTCATAATATATTTATTATTTCAATTCGCTTAACATATTTATAAAAAAATGTGCTTAGCTTAGCTACCAAATCTAACTGACCACTTTGATTCAATTAATAGGTTTGCTAGTTTTTAGTTTATATTGTTGGCCTTTTTTTTACGTAACTTATATATTTATATTATATAAACCTTATTTGAATACATTCAGTATTCCGTATTTATGGATTCGAAAAGCTTTTAATATATTAGCATAAATCGTAAAGTAAAAAATATTCCATTACAGTTTTACTTATTGCGTTATTATAAATTATAATAAAGCCGCTTGTTTTGCACATAAGCAAAATACAAAGAAACTTTTTCTTTTTCTTATATTCAACTAGAACAAAGAATGAGCTTGCCAAGCTTTATTTTCTTAAACAGATGACTCTCTTAGAAATTGAAGATATTGTGACATAAAAGACGGAAAAGACTAATAAGTTCATACGTTAAACGGAGTGAAATTGAAAACTTTTTAAGTAACTTGACAATTTTGACGTCACATATATATAAAAGAACAAAACATAACCATTTAGAATTAGCTGTAGTCGATTAACATTTTCTTAGTTCGCACAGAGTTCATTAGGTTATAGGAATGTTTATAATAAGCTGATATTATTAATATAACTACAAATAGTTTTATAGTTTATGATTATCGTTTTATAGTTTATTAGTTTATCATTACATTAAATAATAACTTTGCAACTTATTATTTGGTCACATAACTAAAATTGCTTTGACATTTTAGTACAGTGTCGATTTATTTTATTATGTTTATCTCTGAAAAGGAACGACGGACATCCTTCCGAAGCCATTATCATCCCGCTATAAATTATAGCATTAGACGACCCGCAAATAAATAATTTGCCTAATATGTATTTATTTGCGAAACTCGAAAACAAATTATTGAGGTCAGAGCAAGTGTAACAAGGACCACACAGTAGAATTGCAGTGCTTTATGACATTTTAAAAACCGCATGAAATAAACACACATACTCTAATAAGTGGATTAATTAATTGATATTAATTAATTCAGTCATATGTATGTCTATGTATGTCTGTTTGTGAGTGTGTTTCTGGTCTGGTAAGTGGGTACTTCCTAGTTACCTGGTCTAAACTTGGTAATGAGCTCTATATATTAGATTCTATATGAGTGATGAATGAACTACTATTTATACAATATTAATTTTGCCGCGGCTTCTCTGGGGTTTTTAGTCATCGCTGTTTTTACTTTCCAATATCTAAGAGACTAAAAGATGTATAAGTTTACTCCTTTGCGAGATGAAAACAAATGTCAATCACTTCGCAAAGTTAATGTTATAAAACAAGAAAGTTTTTATATTTGAAATAGTATAAATACATTTTTTGGAATTTTTATTCAAAATTAACTAACTTCCTGGAATCTTAATATATTAGCCTACACATTAGTTGTAACTTGGTTTGTTTGTTCATAAATCAAAGTGGGTTATGATTTGAAACTTTGAGCATTTATGAATTAATATAGTCCAGATAATAAAATAAAGATAGTCTTTAAAGATACGTAATAAACCAATGAGTTTTACAACCACATATACTGTACGATACACGAACTTATACGAACATGTACACAATGTTTGTACGTCTAATTATGTAAAAAAAGTTAGTGAAGTTATTACGTAATTCTTAGTAGCATTTTAAATATATAAAATATAAAAGATACTAATGAATAATTTAAATAAAGCATTGTAATGCTTTTCATTGGACCAGGCAGGTTTTAAAACCATATTATAGAAGTCATTAAGAATTCGATTTCATGTAGTTAAAAATTAAACTCAAGAATTAGTTTCAGCAGTATTAGTAGAAACCAATTTCTTCTAAGTTTTCCAAACCACTTAGTAGTACACTCGAGGTTGTCGCTAAGAGCGTCTACGTGTCACGAGACATGTATACACGAAAGTATTATCGAGTTAAGGAACTATCTACTTAACGAGAGTCGTAAGTGCTAATACTAATTAATAAGAATGTTTTAAAAAGTGGACATGGACATGTTTGTTTCTTTTAGGTTGAAAAATATCGATATTATTTTTCATTATAAGGAAACTATATAAAATATGGTTGTTTGTAATATTGTACGTATCTTGAGATCGCTTCTTATTTTAACCTGAAACTATTTGCAATGTATCCTATGTCACTTCTATTGGGAATAATATGAAAACTTTAAATTTTACATATATTTTGTTGTTGAATATTCAAAATAATCATGATAATTATGAGAATAATTAGGTAAGGTTTAATAGGTAACATTTTAAATAATTTCTCGAGATCTTTGAATGGTTATCAGTCAGATGTCAGTCGATAGGTCAGTTGATGTTGCTTTAAAACATTATTTTTCATCATTATTTGTTAAAACAATGATCAATCTTTCAAAACAAAAGAAGGAAATATTAAATAAAAATTAATTAGTACTTATTTGAATGAAAATATCTTAAAATATTTGGCGATATTAAAACTATATTTTAAGCAAATTTATAATGAAAAATTCATTGTCATTCAGTGATTACGAAAATTTATGTCTGTAAAACTAAGACTGCAACAAATAACCGAAGTCTGTATAATTTTCCGTATAGGATCCCAAACAGATAAGTAAGTCGAAGTAAATTTAGACTCAACAAACTTTCTAAATGGAACAAAAAATGTATTTTTCATATAATATACCAAATATACTGTTATAATTATCCAGTTTAATTTACGCTTAATTACTAACTTCTCTCGATTTTTCTCAACAACTTTCGGGAACACAGCTCAATAAAATGTGGGCTGTGTCAAAATTGTTTAACGTTTTATGATAACAAAAAAGAAAAGGTATCAACCTAATGGAATCGTCAATCTGTTCAGAATAAATGATAGGTATGTCTTTTCTAATCTCTTGAATTACGTAGAAACAATAAATTGGGCAAAAATTGTCAGTGAAACAACAAGTAAACCAATAATAAATGTTTTAGTAACGACAAGATTTTTTTGGAAAGCTAAGAATACCACCTATTTTAACATTCTTACACACAAATGAATATAAGTTTATGTATGAAAAACTATATAACCAACCTTAAATAACCACCATTAGTGAGAAATATAATAGCTATTATACCACTAATGTGATTTATGTAAATAATATTCTATTCCTTATTTTAAACATTAGATATAAGGTTTATTTTCATGAGAAAAACTATTTTCTAAATAGACATTAATATGTTACTGATTTTTACTGATTCCGAGCTCATGTTATGTTAGAACGAAAGCTGCTTTTAAATTAAAAAAAATTCTGCGCGAACAAAGTCGTGGGCATAACTATTATGTTAGTCAATAAAGAAAATAATTGCTATTAAGATTAACTTATATTATATTAATTTCCAATAAAGTTTTTTAATATTGATTACAATTGATAGTTATTCCCAAAGCTGATATGCGGTTCAGGAAAATATCTATTTCCCTAGAGAAGGGATCGATGTTATTTCATTATAAAACGTCATCAAGCGATTTGAATATTCATTTGTCGATTGCAAAAGAATTCTCTAAATGTGAAATGAATTGCAATTTACAATAAACGTAATAAACTTGGAATCTTCAAACGTCATAAAAGAATACACTTTTAATTACTAATTACTTAGTAATAGTAGTCTGTATCCATAATATATCTTGAAGTAGACAAAGACGTCTAATGTGCGAATACTATAAATAAAAATAAAATGAACTTTTGTTTAAGGTACGTCATCTGTAACGAAGGAATAAGTATTAATTATTGATGAATATATATATATATATATATTCATCAATAATTAATACTTATATATATATATATATAGATATATATTAATTATATATATATTAGAAGATATAATCTTTTCTAAATTTCAATTAAGTAACGGTATAGTATATTTTATTAAAATATCTTCCGGTCCTCTGTGAAGTCACCCGTTTATAAAAATTCAGTTAAAAGTTGTTGTCGGCACCTTGGTCTACTTCTTTTCAAACTACTTAACATCAATTAAAAATTTATTATCAACACAGTCCACTATTGAAATTGTGCGTGCGTGTGTGCGTAGGTGCGTTTGTGTGCGCGTGTGTTTCTCTATGTATCATATTCAGTAAAAAGGTATGACCTTTTGGTAATAATTACTTCAGACATCATATATCTTAGTGCGTTAGTATCCACTCTATTTCCATTATCAAGTATAGCTATCTAGCAATTCGTATCGCGAACGGTCGGGAAAATGTGTTTGATTATTTTTTTGTCATATCAATGATCATATCATTATACTACACGCAATATTATCAAGTAATTCATGAACTGTAATAAATATATTGCATAATATAATTTATTTCTCATATTATTTATAAATTTCATTAAGGTTCAATTGTATTCTTTATGGAATTTATTTTGTTTTCCCTTTACTCTTAGAAAACCAATTTCGTCAATTGTTCTCCGTAAACGGGCTTTAATGATTTAGATTGAATATCCAGGCCACAAGTTTTTGGGTCAAGGATCAATTGAATAATTCTTAAATCAAAAAATCTAAAACAATAGTTTCATGTATAATATTTTTTATTTTATTTCTATTTTTGCTACTCACAAATAAAACACACTTAAAATAATTATCGTGAAGACACGGTTACCCAGGTAGTGGAAATTGAAATATCGTTATGTTTTAAAGTAAAGTAATTTTTGCGTCAATTTAATGTCAGCACTTAGTAAAATGATGTCTCGTCAATAGAAAAGCATCAGGATTCTGACGTTTGAAGATTTACGTACGCGATAAAATATGCCGGATCGCTGAACGACATTATTAGGTGGAACTAGAAAATCGACTGTGCATACATAAATACTGGAAGCAAATGAAAAACATGTCTGTTGAATTTTTGGGACCTGCTGCTTTTGACCCGACACGTTTATTAAGTTTCAAGTTTCAAACGTAGTATTGTTAGGCACAGAACGGCTTTTTCAAATATTTGATGGACACCAAAGTCAAAGTCTTTCAACAGAAATAGATTTATGAAACATCGAATTTTAGTTCACCATGTTTTATGTATATAAATATTTTGCTTTGGAAAATTGATTTTATATTTAAAGTATAACTTCACGCTTTGATGAGCTTAAGATATCATAAAAGTTATACGATATAAGCTACGCCAATTTTATTTTTTTTTCTTCACCGAGCAAATATAATATATTTGTGAAAATTCATGGAAGGCTTACCGTTTAGATGAGAAATATAAATTATAAGTAAAAGAAAATACAAAAAATTATAATTAAGTTTAACAAATACAAAATATTCATAGATATGAAACATTTGATGTGTTTTGTCTTTTTAGAAACCAAAATTGACACTGTCAAATAATTTATAAGTACGTTCATAAATTTGTCTCTTCAATAGTTGTAGTATAAGGACTGATTTCTTTGATATATTTTATTTCAATAAAAAAAGTTAGGTTAAGGAAATGAAAAAAGTGTAATAGTATGGAATTGTCATTGGTTGTACGAAATTCACCGGATCATGTAGTTATTAATATAAGTTAAGAATTGTATTTCTGTAATCACAGAGTGTGATAGTAAAATAAATTAATCCTCTGCAACATTTCGTTGTATATTTTAAATAAGAATAAATTTTTAACTCTTTGTTACAAGTATAGTAAATATAAGGGCGTACCTCTGAATGAGATATTAAAATAATTATAAGTTGCAATTAGTCAACATGATAACTATAACTATATATTTTTGACTTTGGATAATTTGCAATAAATGGCGTTCTATAGTTGTAAATTCCTATAACTTCAAAAAATATGAGTATGAGTAAATTTAATTTATATTATTTATATTTATGAACATGGAATATCTATTGATAAAAACCAAATAAGTGATTAATTATATTATACAAAAAAACATTGAAGCCATATATTATTTGCAGTTACCATTAGGTAACTACTATATATTAATGCAAGTTATAGTTAGCATATTAATGCAAGTAAGTTACTTAAACACTAAACGCGATTTCGTGGAAACAAACGAATTTTCAAGTTAGTGGTAGCGTCTAATTAGTGTAATAACTTTACTAGTGTACGATTCCGTCGATATGTGATTAAATGGTAGACAGAGACACCAAAACCAACTGGAGTCTGAAAGCCATGAGTTCGGTGTCAAGGTCTTATGTTACTTAAATCCTCAAGCAATTAATTATTGCGTTCAAGCAAATAAATCTAGGGTTGACGTCTAATAGCCAACTTGTATGAGTCGATTCTGTAACGACTAACTCGAATGATTGTCTCTATACACTAGAATATTCACAATTGTCAACGGTATACGTTTGTGTTACAATTATTTAAAAATAACCTTAGGATATAACACTGTTTCATGTTACGAGTATGTTGTTTCATTGAATTATAAGATGGTTGATGGTGATGTTAGGAGGGAATAATTATTTTCCTTACAAAATAGTCCTCTAGATTTTTCTTTATCAAAAGAAATAAAACCTATAACGAAAATACATTATTATTTTAATATGGTACACTGAGTTAAAGGCTGTCATAATCATTTATTGGGAAGGCACATTGGATTTTTTATGTAAAATATAACCTATAAAGTCTCAAAACTTGTTTGATAGAGCTGGAAGCCGGCCAAGGGTAGAACGACCTGAATTTAAATATTATTTGAACTATGAAATAAATTTTCAACCACAAAAACTTTGATTACAAATAGATAATATCATTTTAGGACTTAATTGATATTATATATGCTATATATTACAATTGTTTTTTAAATAGAATATGCGTATATTTCAAATTGCTTGAATTATGTGTACTATAATGTATTGTTTTGTCTTAAGGCCATCGCATAATTCAGATTCTTGTGTTTGAAATGTTACACAGTTTTAATCTTCAACACATTGTACACAAACGACGTTAATATGCATATCTTTATCTCATTTTGAAGCAGGCGTTGTCACCGATAAAAGGATTTGATTGCTTTATATAAACCTGCCCCCCCAACAGCAAAGTATAATTAAATGTTTCATAAAAATTAGTTACAAAGTAAAAAATGTACTACTACTATTTTTACTTGATACGGTGTGGTTGGCAGCATTAAAGAAAGATATAAATAATTACATTTTACATTTTAATAAATTGTCTACACTTACAATGGGCAAACCATTTGATGTGTACCATTGAAAAGTGAGGGGAGGGGAAAGGTATGTATCGACCCCTATGATCTCCGCACGCTCCTGTTTTGAAGTAATTAATTCCTAGGCGCATTATAAAATAATTTATATTTACTTTATTCAAACAATGTATATAAGCGAACTTGTTTTAAATTTTCAACGTCTTGATATTTTTAAGTCCTCAAAATTGTAATTCCCCTATAGGTATAGGTAAAAATCAAACGATTTCTTTGTCAAAAGGTTTTACGGTTTCGGTCCATTTTGGCAAAGGAAAGGTAATTTTTTTGACAACACATTGTTTCGAATTTATTCAAGAAAGTTTGATAACAAACAACTAAGATTCCCTGCTGAGATTAAAATTTATTTTTTGGACAAAATAAATAGAAAGGTAATTTTGATATTAATAGCCGTAGGATGCAATCGTGGATCCCGCCTTGGTGAAATTACATTTTGTTTACAAAGTTCTCTTCATTCTAAAAATGATGATTAATGAGACTAGAGATAAAAATATTTCAAGTATGTAAACTTAAATTTAAAATTTAATATGAATATGTCTTTTTAGATGAAATTATTTTTGACTGCTTGATTGATATTGTTCGCTTAACCAACTTACGTTTTATTATGTCTCATGAAAAATAATACTGTGAATTTATTCGAAATTATTTCTAAATACAATCGCAAAATTATAAGTCGCTACTTATTATTGCAGTAGTTAAAAAGATGTTACGGTTTATTATTTTACAATTTTTTAAAAGTAAGATCTCTAGTTTTTCATATTGTGCAAAAGAATTAGGATAGAACTAATTTCCAAATTTGAATTTAAAAAAATAGATAACGCAATTTTAAAAAGATGCACAGAATTTGAGCACGTTTCGAAACCTTTTTTTGAAGAATTTCTTTTTAATTCATACTTTTAATATAAAACAAAAATAATAGAAAGAATGAGAATAATATTCTTTATGATGTTGGGTTTTAGGCAGTTGCCTAGAGTCTATCTATCAAAGAGTTCTTTGATAGATTAAACTGGTCAAAATATTCTGGCACTGACTTCTGGTTCCTATTGCACTGGCAATGACAGGTGATGAGTTTACATAATTCACTTTGCAAATAAAACGTAACATGGTTTATGGTGCTGTGCTAGAAACTTATTGTGAGATGATGGTATGTTGGAATGCATGAGTTGAGTCTTACACATTGAATAATATGTGAGTTATATAGAATAAGTATTTTTACAAAAAAAATAAATATGTACTTCATCAAATTATCGAATGAGAGATTTTATTTGTTTTAACAATTTCCATTTCAAAGAACTTGATTAAAATATGTTTTATAAATATATTTAGTTCAGATATAATAAATGGATTAACCTTTAAGAATCATATATGAAATAGGATAAAGATCAAAATGTCTTGATTATAATATCTACAATTACAATATCTTCATAATTCTGAGATTATTAGAAGTATTTTTAATAGTAGTTGCTTAATATTTCCTACAGATAATACAAACTAGATATCATATTCTAATCTATAAGAATACCTCGGACCGTCCACCCTTATGAATCCGACCCTGTATGTTGTTTGTTTGTGTTATATAATGAATATTTAAACAGTATTTGTATAAACAAAGGTAATAATTTTGATAATTAAATACTTATAATATAAATCAAAATCATTAGGAAAAACCAAAAAAAAAATCTTTTTATATTTATCAAAATTTGTATGGGGTATAACAATTTGATAAATCTATAGACAGTGTGAAATATTAAACACATATGATTTCAAACGTGATAGACATTATATTTATAGTTTTATGTAGCTCAAGTTAAATTCCAAAACATACCAACTAAGGCATTTACATAAGACTTTTGTTATTGATTCGATAAACCATTAAGAATAGCTTTGAAAGTTTCCTAGCTCCGTATCCGTGCTCAATACTCAATCCACATAATTTAAGATACTTGAAGGTTAATTTTAATTACATCCGAGATTGAAATATTTGTATTTTAAATAGAGTACAAATTAAAATTATGTTAGACAATTAAAAACATGAAAATGGTTTCAGGTTTTATTTTCTTAATGTATAATTTGTAAGGTAAGCCTTATAGTATAATACAAAATGAACACAAACAGTTTTATCGGCATTTTTTACACACCTAATGGTGGTTATATTGCAATATTATAGTAGAGATGAAATAAATTGAATATAAAAACTAATTTTGTATTTTTTTTCCATTCTTCATGCGGTAGTATGTGTTGCGGTTACCCGCAATAACTTGACCTTTACCTAACAATGCGCGACACAAACCATTTTATTTGGGCTCGTAGTTTTATGTGTATCACTTTATGCTCTATCTGTCTGTGCATTAAATATTTTTATATATATACAACGTATTCAGTACATTATTACTTATTTATTAATAGTATTTAATTAGTTTAGGTAATATAGCTTATATATATCTAGTAGCCAGCATATAAGTAAGTAGCTGGTTTGGATTTTAGAGCAAATTTTATAGTGGTTATTTCTGTTCTGATAAAGACGATTTTACATTAAAATTCTAAATTTTGTCGAGGCGGGTAACGGTAGCTCAGCTGGCAGAGCGACAGAAACTCCCAGAGGTATCAGGTGTGAGTCCTCGCCGTAGTGATATTTTTTTTATTTATATCTTTCACAATTTAAAATTAGGAAAATATGAATAGCCTTAAATTTTAAATGTAAATTTATTAAAATCACAAAAAAATACCAAATATTCAATTTAAGGTTACCATTAGGTGTAATCGTTTGGTCTATATACCATCATTTATAAAAAGTTATTCTGTAAATATTATTTATATGCGAAAAGACTGTGATTTTTAAACATTTTTTATCTTTATAAATACAATTTACGACTCATGTCCACAATGTAGTGAATAATCCCGGGCTATAAATTATAGGGTGAAGAATATTTTAAACGAGAAAGTTAGAAAGTTACGAACTTTGACGAGTTGCTGTAAAACTTTAGCACTAAATTAAAACGGATTTTAGTGACTATAAACTTACTAATTTGCAATGCAATAACAGTTATTCTGAGAATAAAAGATAAGACAACCAAATTTTATTAATGCGTCCCGAAAAAAATTGCGGAAGAAGGAATTTTAATTACAATATTCATAAAAGATTATATATTATTAAAAGATAACAAGGTAAGATAAATTCCAGTAATCTTTAAGACGTTACGGTAAATGTACTCATCTTGATCCAATTTCAGTTACTAAAGATTAAATGAACAATTCATTTTAGAATTAGAAGCTTATAATATTACTTCATATTTAAGGAAGGTGACTTCATTCAATGCAAGTTCATTATTCTATAACTTCAGATGTTTCTAGCAAAATTTCATGATAAAAATATCATTACATCACAAAACTGTTTACTTTGACTTGTTTAATAAATGCATCAAAATATAATCAAAAAGCTACTTATATCCTATGTATTTCCTCAATTTTTTTTATTGTTATAAATTTTTAAATAAAACAATTACTAAATATTAAGCGAACGATACTGCATTTAAATCGGAAAAGTCGTTTCAGGAAGTGGCGGACACAAACGCATTATAAAACAGACTACCATTCTAAAAATCACTTTTTTTGGGTTTTATTCGTTACTGAAGGTAATTATTTCTACCACAGCTTTTCTATGTACAGACAACGATCAGTGATATATTTATTATATATATAGATATAGCACTCGTTGTCCCTTGATTTTAACTGGTGCAGTAAATACTAATGAAGAAAATGATTTTTTTCGTTTATTATAAAAACCTGAGTCAGTTTATAAAATTTTTTGAATGTTAGTTTTATGTAATTTATCGAAGCGGCTGATTTTTGTTTTAGCCTTTGAAGAATAAAAGAGTTGAAGGTAATGCTTGCTGCTTGCGGTGACTGGTTGTATAGCAGGCCGATTTATATTTCTTTTTTTTTTCTATTATTATTATTTTTTTAATTTTTTTTTTATTTTATTGCAACGGATCTAGTAGTTCCAAAATAGTTTTTAAGTTTGACATTTGTGAAACAGTGATCACAATATAAAAAAAAATATCCGGCTGAGTTTGTTGTGTGGTTCTTCTCAGACCAGGACGCGTTTGGAACCCTCATAGCTTTAACATTAAGTTGGAAAGTGCTTTTACAGAAGGGCTTATTACGATAAATCTTTTATCGAAATAGGCCCTCCTGACACTTCCATTTTGACGTACACAAGTGATCACTGATAATGATTCAAAGTGGAAAAGATATAAATAAAATAAAATAAAAATAAAACGTAATCTGAAACTACATACATTTTATTACGACGTTTTTTATATAAGTGCAAGTTTAAAAAAAAATTACAATATGTTGAATATTTATGAAGCGAACTCATCAATCAAAATTTATATTAGTTTTTACAAAGTTTGAGTAAGTACTTACCTTGTACTTTATATTAAAATAATATATTTTCTGGTCTCTTTAGATTTTGCTAATGTCTTCTGTTAATGCTATCTCTTTTATTATCTTTTGTTCTATGACTCATTAACCTTTGTAGATAACAAAAAATAAGACCAACAAAAATGAGTTAATTCTAATAATCAGTGGCATATAATTATTATTACTTAGACAATACTTAATACTATTAATACCATATTATATTATTATATAAGGCATATTTGCTCATGTATCTATATGCATATTTATGTGTTTTATATTTCATATGCTTTTTATTTGCTTTGCTTTTTGGTTAGGTTGACTAGTAGAGAGTGGTTTATAACATTAAGTCCGCCCTTTGTATGGTACAAAGAGCGGACTTAAAGCCATTATTTAATAAATAATTAAAAATATAATAATAATATAAGTTAATTTTAATCAAATAATTAAATTTAAAATTAAAATACGCAATGTGTAAATTCACATGTAATATTATTTCTTCCTAAAATGTCAAATAAAATGTGAAGTTTGCTATCGAACCCGCGCAGCCTAATAAGACAATAAACATGTCATTCAGTGTACGTGAATGTTTGAATATGAAAGGGCAATTTAAGGCTTTCTGTTCACCAGTCCTTTCAGAACTATGTGTTCTGAATAGGGTATTTTTACGCAATTTCAATGCGTAGGTAAAGCCATTAGCTGAGCTTTGACCCTGCACTATACAATATTATACAGAAGGCTATACAACTAACAACTTTTGCTGTTTCTTGCTCTTTTTATTTATTATTGCAATATTACTATTCTAATGAGAACAACTTTTTAAGCTGACACAAGGAATGAGTTTTGTAGATTTTAACTAAACCATAACTTTTAGATTTTATTCTCACTAAGCCTTAAGACGGATGAAATAATATAAATCTCAATCCAGGAAGATCGATAAGTTATTTACTGGACTCCTTTTACCATTGACCTAAGCCCATTATCTGGAGACTTTGCGGTAGGTTAAGTCCTTAACAAATTACTCTGCTGACCGCACGAATGTATCTCCACATTTTCCCTTTAAGAAGCTTTTAAATTTTTATCCAGGATTCTACAAAATAAAATATGATAGTATTCATTATATTTAAAGCTTTTATCTGAAATTTATTAAATTTGTTAACAGTTTTGCTATGAGAAGGTAATTTCAAATAAAAGGGTTTGTACACTTGTAGGTATATTGTATTAAAAATAATAAAAAATAACTGAAACAACTGAAAAAAGAAATCACAATTAATTCCTTTTACAATTTTATATCTAATAAAGATTTTAATCTATGTAATATATGATGACGTAAGATAATAAAGTAAGAAAGCTTCTAAATATACTTCACATAAAAAAACAATTATTTTACAGCAAAAAACCCGTACTTTTAATATAATTAAACGAAGCAAAATTTTGGAGGATATTTTCGTAAATGTAGCAGGTAAAAGCGTGTCGTCTGGAAATTAACAAACTACAAACATTTAATATTTTAATTTGTGCGATCCTTTTATCTTTAATAAGGTTGATGAATTTTTTAATTTCGGCTTCAAAATTAAAAGTATTCGGCTTCAAAATAAAATTTTGTGTTACCTTTCAGTTGAAACTTTTAGAATATTTTTTATTTTTAAAATAGTGTATTTTTACTATTATTAATGTAAATACTGCATTTTTAATTAAATTTCCAACTTTCGTTTTATTTTTTTTACAATTACGTTCTTAATTTTATGCATGACAAAATTAAATAATATAATTACATTTATAAAATGCAAATTGCAACGAATGGAAGTAATTTAAATTATTCAAATATAAATAATGTATGCAAAATATGCTCAGAACGTAATTTCTTTTTATATTTGCTTTTATGTTAATTTCTTCCAGGCGAATATATTGAGCGAGATGTCTGGAGCTAGAATATAAGGAATGGTGGGATTTATTTAGTAAAATATGAGTTTATATAATTATGAAGGTAGAACGAAGTTAGCCGTCTCTCATGAGTTTGTTAAGCTCTACTGTGTGTTTTTACCGTGTGGCTAATTTTAAGTGGAGAGTTAATATAACTTTTTATACCTACTGAATATAAAATACAGCGAATTTTCGCTTTATTTTTCAAGTGAATCTTTTGTACTTTTGATTTAAATAATGGAGTAAGCTTTTACAGATTTGGTTGTACCATCAGTCTGTAGTAAACCATTTATCAAATTTTTATATTTTTATTTCAGTTTAAATATATTATAAAGGTAAATTTAAAAAATATAATTCTATCATATTGTTTTTTAAGAATTATTAAAAAAATACCTAAAACTTAAATATTTTTGCTTCTATATTATACTCTACGAACTATATATATACAAAAAATAAAATAATAATTCAAAATACTAAATTTCTTATAAGATTCACAGATGTATTTTATCAAAAATATACGAATTGATTGTTGATTCAAATACAATTATTTACTTTGTAAATTATCGTCCTAGTTATTATGAAGAACGGTGATCTTAAATTACTATATATGTATATAAAATTTCACGTATCAAATATAAACGCAAACAATGGTAGTCTTTAAGATTAAGTTGGTGCAATGCAATTTCATTTAAATTTCAAAACTAGAGAATAAATTCTGAGCCCTGAATTAATAAATCTCATGGTTGCTCGTAGATTTACTCGTATCTTATACAAAGTCTAAAAGTCTGAATTAGCATATGCTAACCTATCAGTAATACACTAACACCTAGACTGAACGGTCTGTTTTTAAAGCAATATTTTCAAAAAAGGATTTCCAGAATATATTTAAAATACTAATAAATCAATGCACGCTTTTTAATAGGTTACATTACATTATATATTTTTCTGAATTAACTCTTAAACCTGTTCATTAATTTTAAAATATATAATTGCAATATCAATTTTTAGCGAATTTAAATCCTCCATTTATACTTGATACTTCTTACGATATTTGTATAAGAAGATACTATACTAAGATATATAGTTATTATTGAATAATAATAACAAATATGTAAATATATAGTTTTTATTTTAATATTATGGAAGTTAATTCCTAATTTTTAGTTTTCTTTATGTTCTCAAAGTATTTCAGTGTCTTGTGGTTTTTAATCTTTTGTCTAATTTAATGTTTCAGTGACCGTTATGTTCCAACTTTGTTATCATGTCTCTAACTAAATTACAGAATAACCTTCCATGCTTCATTGAAATTTGTATAGCTTGAGTTCTAAAAGTATATTTTAAAGTACATACTTTACTGTTTTAATTTATTTTACTCTTTAAAAATGATATGTTAGAACCGACGGTCTGATAGATTTTCTTAGGTATAACTTCAACCTATCTCTCAACACTCGCGGGCAAACTCAGCACGGTCGTTGTTCAAATTAAAAAAGTAAGTTGATTCAAGTGAGAGTATTCCAACTCTCGTTGATCTAAAGCTACAAAAGATCAACAAATTAATATTAAATCCAAAGGTTTTTTTATTTAATTCATATTAAAATTGATGAGTAAAATTTAGTGTACAATGTTCAATGTGTTTGAATAGTCTAGTTTCTGACAATAGTCGTCCAAGTATAGACATATTGAGCAATATAAAAACATCTGTATTCAAGTTGGTAGACGAGGGTGCACCAAAGGTAATATTCGGCATATTACAGTGAAGATGTAAAACATATTATGAATGTAATTTTCAACCACACGCCATATAACGTTATAAGTACCAGCTGTGATGATATCAAATAAAACAATGCTTTTATTAAATTGTTTATATATGTTTATTACTTTATATTATTGGAGTATCTAATAAAGAAAATAAAAAAATATAAAAAGAAAATATTAAGATATTTTCTCAAAGATACATTAATTTGGAATCAGTTAAGATAGATAAGTCTTCATGTTTTGTTTATCTGACCTCGTGGTCTGATGGTGGTTGCGGTAAAGGAGATACTTTAGTGGGTGAAGTTTAATAGACACAAAACATAAGCATAACACTTATGTAACATTTATTTAATGACATTAAAGTAAATAATATTACTTTTTCTGTACTTAATATAGGATTAAAGGAAGATTCAAAGGTAACTTAAAAATGGTGCATTTGTAAAAAAATAATATTCTCAAAGTAGAAACGATAGTCGAAATAAACAGGTAAGTTTAAGTTCTTTCATTTCTATATTATCTTTTCTTTCTTCTCTATAATAACTGTATTAACAATAAAGATATCGCATACTGATGTAACGAGGTCATTTAAGATTAGAGATTTTATTATTTAATGTGTGTGAACAGATTTTTGTTATGTTCCTTTTAGACTTTTCATTATTGTATCGGTTAGCAGAGAACGTACAGTACAGTAAAGAAAGCGATAAAAAAGACCTAACTTACTAGTTTATTCTTAATGGACTGCTGCCATTTTTCTTCGTTTTTAGTCAATGTATATAAAATTACATTTCACTAAAGTAGTACTGGTAAATAAATGCTTAAATACGTAAATATTTTAAAAATTGAGAACAAGAAACGTTTGTTTTCTTTTCACAGCCTTCTATAAATCGAATTTTATTTTCTTTTTTTCATAAATGAGACTTCTTTTGAGGAATGATAAAATACTTTTTCATAAAACCCTGCCGTTCCGTTTCGATAAATACGGTATAATTTTTCTTTGTCACAGACGAATTCTTTCGTCTAATCTTAAATAATGGTGAATATTTCTCAATTAATAATTTTCGTCTTCAATTCTTGATTTTGAACAACTATATTTAGTCGGGTGTGGCTAAAATTCAATGAGATTGTAGTTCGTTGTTGTATAACATGAATAGGGTGTTGTTTTATTTTTAGGTTCCCATTTCTCAACAGGGATAGGCCCTTGATAGTATGGGTCCTGGTTTCCCAACAGGTTACAGAGGTCAGAAGATAGATGGTTCAAAATGTTCATGATTTCTTTGTTCTTTGCTATTTGTATTTTTAATGGGTTGATTATTTATGTCTTAAAAGGTAAAATATGGCGTTTTACATTAATGGATTAGAAGTCTCTTTGTACCGGAGGAGTGTACTAATGGAGAAGGAGAATGGTCGTCCAACTCTCTCGCTACTAGACAATATAATGCTTTTCTTATATTAATATGTATGTAACAAAATGTATCACACACACAATTTAAATTAGTTGGTTATAAAAAGATATATAAAAGCTTGACTTGATAAGTGCTGTTTCTCTACAACATTTGCTAATATAAGGAGATTTGCCTTAAAAGTAACTATTGTAGAAACTAGGATCCGCCGTTGTCCGCTGCGGGAGTGAGCGCTGAGCGCCCTCCGCTTCTTTAATGCTAACAAACTTAGCATATAATATTGCTCTATAACATGCTCAGCAACTATCAGTTTATAATTTCAATTGAAAAGAAAATCACTTCATTATCAATAAAATTATAGCCATAATCTCTCTTTTAAATGAATCTCAACTTTTTTAAACTTTTTTTAGAGACTGAATTTACTTGACAAACACATGTAAACTGCACATGTACGTACCCTACGTTTACTATATTTTTTGTAATTAATATACTGCACTATTAGTTTTCTATTATTCCTTTGTAAATTATACTTAAATGAAGAATAAATCAATCTCATTACATAACATACATATTTTTAAACGTTATTACTGAATTCAAATTTTATAAAGTCTATCTGAGTCTTATCCTGTCGCGACTTACACAAGTAACAAATCTAAAATATATGTTAATAGCACCCACGCAAGCGATCTGTTTAAAATTTATTATTCTCAAATTCACACCTGGAAATGGTGAAATATCGTTTTAAAGATACGACAATACTAACTCCCATTATTCACTGAGGATGAGCTATAAGTCAGGCAACACCTGTTCTCGATTCAAACATCGACTTGAAGCTTGTTCAATTGAAACTTTGGCAAAAGATGTAATCGTTTTTTTTTATGTCTTCAATCTAAGACTTGGGTAATGCAAAGATTTTGGTAAGCCTTTGTTTGTAAGTAATGACTATGAAGTATTATTGTTTGTAGAGAATGACAAAGAGATATTATACTTTTATTTTCTGATGGAAATCTGATAAAAAATATGTTAAAAATTATATTTGCTTGAAATTGAATTGAATAAATCCATTCTTTTGTCAACAAAGTGTAAAATTTTTGCAGTTCAGAACACACGAGATAGTGAATAAAATTCTTATTTCGCTCCATTGAATCAGATTTGTTAAGTTAAGTTAAATATTTATTTTATTTAATAATATTAAATCGAGATCTTTGAACTTCCAATTGGTTTTGATTGGTGTCTTAATATAGCACAGTGAAGTCGTAAAGTGCATGAATATAGACTGTTTTTTGTACCATAAATCGTTTAGAAAAGTTAAATAGTTATTTACAGAAACCACAAATTATATAATATAATTATAAAAGGAAAAGTGTTTAAAAATGTTTTTCATCGGTTCATTTTCAAGTTGGAGAATTTTATCATATCATAATTTTATTTCGAAAAATATTTATAATTTTATTTATAAGATAAATATTTTTTGTGATTTCTTTTTATACAATACTATTTGTATTTACACAATATATATATATATATATATATATATATATATATATATATATATTTAAAAGAAAATTAAACTTAAAATATGATATTCGAGAGAAACTTGGTCGTAGAGACGTCGTTTAGGATTATTCACAGCTGCTTTACATTGCGAGTACTTTACATTGCAATTTATATAATAATTTCATCATTTGTACACTAGTTAAACGTCAAAGATGATGTTAAAATACTTATATCAATGTAAAGATAACAGACATATATTCATGTGCCGAATTTAATCCTCTACCAAGGCGGGAGAGACCTAGTTTCATTTATTTATGGATTTAACGACTTTGCCGAGTATCTTTTGTTTTCTGTTTAAATAAAAGCGTTTTTGCAGTAATTCTTTTGAAGCATTGAAGCAAAGGTAGAAATTTTGTTTTTTTTTCCATATAGGCTTAGTTTTTTTTCTTCTTAGTCTTCCTGTATGGTCGCAAAAACACGTGGATAGGATGCTCCGCTCCGTTTTTCAACTCTAGCATTGCATAAAATATAATTGAAATGGTATTTTTTATTATAATTTCAAATCCATGTTGATAGAAGGCTTTATTCTGATTCTTAGAATATGGGACAAGTTCAACATAACGTCATTAACTGAACGTCAAAGAACAAGTGAAACTTTTGATTGGCTGTAAAGTTTTTCCAATTTCAACTTTAAAAAAAAATTGTATTATTGACAAATACAAATGTTAAAAAAAAATTTTGTAACAAGTTTGAAAACTTTCATATCATGATACACGTCGGAGTTCTGCTATGAAATCAGTGACCGCAAAGTAGAATATAAATAAATATTGTGCTTTTAGTACATATTTTTATTTCTGCCAAAAGGATTGCTATAATTTTTTTTATTTCAAGTTGTGAGTTTAAGAGTCTCTGAATAGTTTTACTTTTAATATTATATTTTTCTAGAAGAAATAATGCTTAATTACTAATATAAAATGTTTTTATGTATGTAGGTATAGTTTTAGTTAGTTAAATTTAGTATCATTATTTATTTTATTTAAATTTTAAGAACTAAACCACAGTTGAAGAGTACCAGGATAGCATGAACTGTACAAAGGGCTCTGTTATTTTAAACTGCGAGAAACGCTTTTAGATTAGTTATACTAATTAACTTTAGAAGGTATTACAAGTTTGATTTTGGAACTCGGTTTTTTTATTTTATTTATAAATTGCATTATTATTTACTAAGTTTTAATATATACTACACTTAACAAGTTTTCATTTGAATAAAAGGAATAAAGTTTTAGTATAAATGTTAAAAATGAAGCGATAATCAAAACTATTGCAACTTAATTAACACTACTAATAGCAAAGTTTCATGGATGACCGGGTGTGTGTCTGATAGTTAACACCTTAGTTTATTTAATAGAATCTGTAATTCATTCGGCTCGGGTGTGAAAGATCAAGATTAATGAGACTTTCTAGAATTGTTGGCGAAATGGAGTTAGGAAACTTTGTAATATAAGTCGATATATTATGTGTTTTAAACATATATTTTTTATGTATTTTCATCTATATTATCTTTAATAATAAAATATTTAAAATATTTAGTTAGTTCTGTTCTGATAAATAAATAATAAATAAAGTTTTCACCAATTTATTCATTACTTGGACTGGGACTTTAGAATGGTTACTAGGAATTCATAACTGTATAGGAGACTGTAATATAAACCGATATGTTAATATGTAATTTTATTTATGTTTTTATTAAGGTAGGTTGCGTCATATAAAATATAATTCTATAATAATTCAATACTATTCTACATATCTAGGTAAATCCAAACCAATCCAACTAAATCCAGGTAATATGTGCTTTGCTTGAGCTGTTAACTTTAGAATGTCAGCTACCAAGATCGCATTAACGTAGAGGTGAATAAGCTCGATAGCGGGTCAACGTGATGTTCTGATCACATTGTGATTCTAGTCGCTGCCATTGTGTTGTAGCTCTGTGTCTGGATGTTGAACACACTCCCATATCTTGCCTTTTTAGTAAAGAACTCGTTTTGCAAAAATATTGAGATAATTACCGTTTGTGTATGTTACCTTTTAACACAAATGTAATACAAAATAAAAAATCTATTTGTCGATATTAAAATCTAAATCCATAAGTATCTAAATTATTCAAATGTTAATTATCAGTTAAATAAGTTATCAGATTTTTATAATTAAGTATAACTGAATTTTATTATGAAGTATTATTTCAATTTAGTAGTATTTTGTGACATGTCGGATTATTTTTCTTATTTTTTTTCATCCTACTTTTTCTACGACGAAATTATGAACTAAATGAATGTTGGCGAGATTTTTAAATATTCCTTTTCTAATGTTTTTATCTTTAATTCTTAGTTCTTGCTTAAAACAACTTTTCCTGTTTGTAGAGCGCGGTCAAAGCTGCCAGTAAAAGCAAGTATACTAACAAGAGCCATCCTGATTTACTGTCATATGTACACTTGCTAAAAACCAAAGAGATTAAATGTGAGATATTAGTTAAAATAGAATTCCGTCATTAAATAAAAAAGCAGTATTTTAAATAATTTTTTTTTTACGATTTAAAGCTGCCAGGAAAACTGAAGTATTTTGTTGATAAAAGACAATAATTTAATAATAATTGTGAAGAATATAATTATTCTCACCATATGAGAAAATTTCATGCAATAATGAAAAATCAAGAGACGTCAGATAATATATGTTTATTATTTATACCTCTTATCAATAAAAACCTAATTATTCACTTAATTAATTAATTCCACATTGTTAAGAAGGATAAGGTAAATTGTAGTACTTGCACAGGATGATAATGAACAGGTTTATGTCTGATGCTAATCATCTCTACTGTATTTCAATATCTACAAACAATATGCTGACTTCTGTGAAAGTCTCACCAATTAAGACAAAGACTAAGCTGACTTGCACTTAACAGAGTACAATACGAACATATAAAGGCTATTCGATGGAGTAAAAATACTGAAATAACATAATATTGTTCTGATATTTTATAATATTCAACGTTATAATATAACCAACGCCGTCATCTTCATTTCTTTCAATAAATGTTCGTATTCCACGATAATTATACCAATACGTATTAAATAGCTTTAATTGAAAATTATATTATAGATCTGTTAGATTTGTACAACTTTTAATAAAATATATAAATTTACAGTCATATCTATAGTTTTTATGAATTCCAGAGTTCTTAATATGACTATTATTAACCTTTCTATTTATTCAATCTTTAGTCTTTTTAATCTAAAACTCTTATTTTATCTACTTAAAGCGGTAATATTCAGGTATTATAAACGGTTAACGAGGGATATGTACTTCTAAGAACGTAAATCATGGTGTAATTGTAATACTGGTAATAACGTCACAAACATCGGAGATAGTTAGGAGCAGCCTCTGTGGTCTACTAACCAAAATATGATTTTATGTTTATCTATATTATATAACTAATAACACTTTAGTAAGTAAAAAAATAATAAGTTGTAAATTAATAACAACTATCAATATAATTAAGAAAGTAAAAAAATGAACAAATATTTAATTCTTTTGTGAAATAAATATATTATGAATATTATGTTGTACAATGATATATTTACTGCGATTAAAAATATCCTATATATCGTATGTTAGTTCATGGCTCTTAGAGAGTGTGAATGAAAACAATAATATATCATATCTTTTAATATTTTATAACTATATGAGTTGAAGGAAAACACGCCCATTTAAAACTATGTAGAAAACTGAAATAACAACTTAGGCACTATTTAAGTACATAATATTTTGTTAAAAGATACGGTAAATATTGTCTTACATATTAAATGGTTTTTAAACACCTGTTTGGAAAAAATTTTTTCATTAAAAACATGGTTTTATTATCTTCTTACCCAATTTTCTCGAAACAGACAAATTGGCGGATATGAAATTGACCTCTCGCACCAAATTAACAGTGTTTCTAACATTTTAATAAATTATATAATTACATAAGCAACAAATTAGTATTATTATTCTAAAAAGGTCCAATATAAATATTGATAGACTTCTGTGCAAGGTTAACATATCACGTTTTAGGTAGATTCCATAGATGAATCTACCTATTGCAATCGATGCGATGACGGGACCCAGACCCCAGAGTAGGGGCGCTACGCCGTTTATGAACTGGAGATTGAGAATACGAAAAAAAAAAATTATATATCCCTCTATATATATATATGTATATACGATCCATCAGTCCAGTTCATCGTAGGTAAAATCTGACTTCACAGGTCGATAGGATAAATTAGTAGGACAAACGTAGCATCTCGTTTTTTTGGAAAAAATTAAAAGGGGGGCTGAGAGAGGGGGTGAAAGTGCAAACCTTTGGGACACGCTACAGGTCGCAAATACTGACGGAGGATTTTCAAACTTGGTATACACATTTTTAAGGAGCAAATGAAGGTTAAGTTCTTGAACGGGAGAAATCGGTCGGGGGTTGGAGGGCTGGGGGGGTTGAAAGTTAAAAACCGAAAAAAGTCACAGAAGAAGGCAAAATTTTGATGTCGGAAAAATCTTAGAAAATTAACAAATTAAAAGAGGAAACTTTTTTGTCCGAAAAGTTTTTTGATGCGACCCCCCATTTAGGAAATAGGGGTGGGGGGTGGTTCCCCGCTCACCAAATATATGCAGAGTGACCTCGTAATGACCAGTAGAATACTGCTGGCTAGTTTGACTTTGTCAATCCGACCGACGGGAATCTACCTAACACGATCGATCCTGTCGAACGAGGTATTTTAGAAACCGTATTTAAAAAAATCAGACACCTTTTTAAATAAATCTACTTTCAGATAATTAATTAGGTGCAGTAATATTTTATTTGCTGTTTAAATAATTAAGGTTATTGTCAAGTCAATCTATGATGTATATAATTATTCACATTAACGATTCATTTGTTTAAATACGTCATATATTTTTTACATATCAACCGATCAATTAGGTACCGAGAGTTGGTTGTTATTAATCAAGAACTTGATAATAAAAGTAAACTTGCAATGCCCATCAAGGTAATAAATTGTTTACAAAATAATTAACTCTAGATGACTTACATTCTTCTTGTTTAATACTTTTATGAATCCTCTAAAATTTGACGTTTTTTTATTAAATACTTATTTTTATTTTGTGCATTGTAAGGACAATCACGCTATTATAACTAAATGTAACTATCAAAATAATATAGTTAGTAAACAAGTATTATCCGTAAAGTATTCAAAGTTTGATATAACACTTAACAGTACATACGAATATAAAATAAATTAATTAATATTCTTTAATTATAACAAGTTTTATATTATAAAAAACATAAAAGCATTGTAGATATTTTCATATTATTCTAGCCATAGCTACTGCAGTATGACTTTAGACTTATATTCATTAAATATATATTTCTGAAGCTTCTCCTTATTTAAGGATATAACAGAGAAATGAAGAAACTTTAATTCTAGTTGTAGTTTTACCTGAACACAAAGCGATGTTCTTTAGTTACAAAGCTATTAACGGAACAGAATGAAAAGCAGATTTAAAAAATATTTCTTACTATTACTACTCAAGTAATCAATTGGAAAAGATGCAAAGCTCTTTAAAATGTCGATGAGACAATTAGTCTGACAAACAAAGAGAGATGAATAATGGCTTTATCTTATTGGAATAATACTTAGTCTTGCCATAAATCTTGTTACAAAGAAAAACATATTCGTTTAAGTTTGCGTAACATTTAGTACTATTACAATGTGCTAGTTTAATACATTAACGTAAAACAATTTAAAATATATAAAGCTTATTCTAAGTGGTCTCCATTGGCGGCAATACAGTCCTTACAACGGTGAGGCTAGTTTTCAATAGCAGCATGCACTCTTTCGATGGGAAAATTCTTCACTAACAATCGTATGGATTATTTTGTTTTTTTTTTTTAGAAAAGACCAGTCTTTGTTTTTGAACATGGTATTGATAATGGGCTTATCATGAATGGTATCTTGGTACACTTGTGCCGATGTTTTAATACCTTCTTCACAAAAATATTTCTTACTCCTTCATAGCTAACACACCACCAAACCATCACTAAAGTCGGATAATGCCCACGTTGTCCTCTTTTGACTAATTTGGAAGATTTTTAGGGCTTTAAGCATAAATATGGTCACGTTGTCTCTTAAAATATTGCTTTAGTTTAAAAATTTTGCTCAACCGTAAACAATTTTTTTTCTGTGACCTCTCTTTGCTTACTCCTTAAGTAATTGAGTTGATTTCTCCGCCTCATTTTTTTTTAAATGTCAATTAAAAATTATGATTTCTTGCATCTTTTATAAACTGCAAGTCTTAAATCACCTTTTAAAATACGCGACACGGTTCTAGGTGCTACCATCATCTCCCAAGATAAAATCTTTCGCTTTCGGATAGCGTTGCTTCGAATTCATTCCCTTATTGCTTTGCTCTTCGTTTTCGTAGGAAAACTTCGTGGATAGCCCTATTTTTTCTGTTACAAACTGTGAGGTTGCAGCTACCCTTGCAGCTATTTTACAGTTTATTAACATGACACTAAATAGCATTTATTTAAATCTACATATTTTTAAATGAGGTGATAATATTTAAATTTTTAATGTAATATCTATGAAACATTTTCTTTCAATTATATTATATCAAATTTCATGAAATCATGGAATAAAATAGATTGTTTTAAAATAGAGACTTAAGTTACTTTTGTTCTTAATTAATTAAAATGAATCAGTATAAGAATAATCTGAATAGCTTTAGACAACGGCTTAACCTGCATTATTTAGGTAATAAAACATTTTTGTTCTATCGGAAAGCCGTCTAAAAGTTAAATAAGCGACAAAAAACCAAAAGGTTACAATACTGTTTTTAGAACTAGAGGTATGTTCTTTTCTGTTCTCTTGAACACATATGTGCTTAATTTTATGAACCACCCTGATCTTTTGAGTAGTTAACAACAAACTAATATTCGCATAATATATATACTATGATTGTATGTTTCTTTTATTTTCATTATGTTCACTTTTTTTCTCTAAATGATTTCGGGTTCTCTAACTCAGATCCCGATCCCGTGGAATGATAACAAAATGTAGCGTATATTACTCGCTGAAAATGTAGCTTTCGACAAGTGAAAATTATTTTAATAATATTGGTATAATAAATGTTGGTGTAGTAGTTTTTGAGATTACCCGATATATATGATCATGCAATCAAACGTTTTCCCTTTATAATATTTTTATAGATTAATAATACGTTTTATATTATTTATTATACTATAATTATATTTAATTAAATTAACCCTCTTAAATAAAAAATAATTATAAATTGTGCAGTAAAAGTAGAATTGAAAAAATTATTTACTTACAAACTAATATTCTATCTAATCTAAACCTTGTTAATCGAAAATCCATACCATTTTTATATGGTTAATGCATATAATACCGAGCAAACCAAATTAAAAAGACCGCAACAATGACTACAACCACAATATCTAACACACAAACCACTTATAGACATTACTAGAGAAGCAGAATTTACTGAACTGCTTGAATAGCGTGCAACAATGATAGATTTAACTTTTTTGTATACTATATACAATTTATTATAATAGGCTTAATTTTATTGGCACAGTTAGCTGCTACTTGCACATTTTAACAACACCACAATAATAGCCTTGTGATAGTAAATACCAGAAGAAAGTTATATAAATTTGGATGTTTTCTTTGTGTGAGGAGCGAGATAAATTATGATTCTTTTTTTTCTAAGATAATAAAATAATATCTGATATAATTGAATACCCATCGGTTGAAACTGTATGAATCTGTATGAAACACATAAAAAAACCGTTAATTTTTTTTTATTAAATAATAAAAAGTACATCTTATGTTGTATAATGATGTTAATAGCAAACTCACACGTATTAAAAAAAAAATAGTTTTTCTAGTGTATATTTAATTTTTTTGCCTTATTAATTACCTTTTTCCTATTTTGTTCTTTATTTTATATTAAGAATATAAGCAACATATTTACTACGTAATGTGGAGTAGAAAATTTTACTCCTAAAAGATCTTGTGACTGAATATTCTTAGGTTAATTTATCATATAAGCCACTTGCCCCAAAGTGTTTTCAGACTGGAAAAATACGTATATTTTTAGGTACGTTTGAACATTTTTATGAAGTGTTTTGAATATTTTCCTTGCGTTTAACTTTTATATTTATTATAGTCTTTACAGTAGTAGTTTCTTCCAAATCTTTAATATTGAAAATTGTATTAAAAATTAAAAAGCTTTGCTTTGTCGTAGTAGTGATTGCGGGCAGATTTTATAAATATATAATAATATTAAAGTAAATTTTTTTACAATACTTAATTAGAACTATTGGAGCACTTAATAGTCTAAATGACAATAATTACTTAGCCCATGGATATAGCAGGTTTGGGATACGAGGAGAATTCTTTTTAACGCGAAGTGGAAGTGGTAACACGCACTACAGTACGTGTTACCACTTCCACTCCTCGTCTCCTCTCCTGTTCGTCCTTCTACCACTTCTTTTTCTTTCCACTTCTTTTTTTCCTGTTTATCTGAAAAAGAGAGTACAAACAGGTATAAATTTAAAACAGACCTCAAACTTCCGTCTATGCTAACGTTGTTCCACAACAACACAACCCTATTATTGTTTGAGCTATCTTCCGTCTGTTGAAATATATAAATAAAAGCGTAGTATTCATTAACAAGAAACTTTCCATTATTTATTTTGTAGAGTTAAGTTTTGCAATCTTTTAGTCACAGTTACAGTCGCCAAATTTCTTCGTTTCAAAACAAATACTGTTCTTATATTTTATAAATTCAGTATTTTAGTAATACTACGACAATGTAGATTGTTTATATAGCGTAACATTAATAACTTACGACGTTTAGCAAAAGCTATGTTTGAGTTTACTCAAAATATTAATTTTGAGTGTGTGTGTGTACATTATACATATTGTAATAGAAGGCACAGACCGTATTTTGAGGTTTAAAATAATTATTACAATAAAGTAAATTGTTCGATTATTGTGTAAATAAATTTCATAAATAAGACATATTATTATATTAAATAGTGTGTTTTTCACCATATTTATTGATTATATCACCATATTTATTGCACTTTTATTTATTCAGTTTAGCCCCTTTTTTTACGAACATTTCATTGATAGCGTCCAGGATATTCCATAAAATATTGGTCGTACACATCGTTGATTATATTGTTTCATATTATTTTGTATTTCATAGTTTTAAATCCGTTATTCGACTATTTATTTTATATTATAATAGTAACTTTGAATAATTACTAAAAAAAACAGTAAATTTATAATACGTCTGACTACTAATTTGGGAAACATATACTGAATATATTGTCCACATAACTATAATTTTGGGACGACACTTTCCTGTCTCTAGTAATAATAGGTCTCTCTCTTATAATAGTTCTAAATTGATAAAAGATTTCCTTTTATTATATTTATAGAGATTAAAACGAATTCGAAGTAAAACTTAAATCAATACAAGGCATCAAAAATCAAAACAACTACAAATGTCCATACACGAAACCGGCTAGTTAATATTATATTTAAAAAAACAAATGAATAAACAATTAAGAAACACGCAAAATAAATTAACTAAAACAGTTATATTTAATTAAATATATAATATAATAAAAACATAATATAAAAGATATAAACATGCGGCACGTACTAGTGGTCCCGTATTAGTAAACAACGGACTAAACTTAAATAAGTTACGTGACCAATCTGAGTATAACACTCACGTTTTTTGTATGTATCGAGCCTAAACCTAGTTGATTTATTTACAAGCATTGTACTCGATAGAAAATATGAAATTGTTTTAATGATGACGGTTTATAATATTTGACATCAATTAATAATTTTGTTCTTCTGCGCGCGCTGCGGGAGTTGAGCTGAGCACCCTCCCCTTCTTTAATGCTTATAATATTATTATAATATTATAGCTTATAATATTGCTCTATAACATTCTCAGCAACTATTAATATAAATTTCATTTTACTATAACTTTTTTTCTAGACTGAATTTTTTTGTTCTGTTTTTTGCAGAACCGTCTTTAGTAAAAGATCTAGCCATGTGCCACATAATGTGCCAAATACCGATGTCGTAAAACAGCAAAATGAACGGTTAAGAGCTTCGCTCACGCTCAACTCAAAAATATGTATAATTTTAATTATAAAATTTACATATTCTCATAGATTTAAGTTCATGGCGTAATATTATTTGGAATGGTGATGTATATTTATGTCAAATATAATATTATATTCATATAGTTCTAAAGAGAGGTAGAATAACAGTATGAAATTGTAAATGGAATCCCAGCTGCTAATAATGACCATATCTCAGTAGCTCTATAAAGGAATAATTAATACAACTATTTTATTTGTCTATTCCGACATTCGTGACATCTGTGCAACGACAGTGTCAATTGTGGTGATTATTTGTATTGTTTGAAACTTTTGTAAATAGAGTATACTTTGTTCAGGGCTTTGATCTGTCAATAATATTTAAAACTATAAACGTACTATTATATTATATTAAATCCTTCTACGTGCTCATAGTATGCACCAAGCGACTATAAACGATAAGCTTTATAATAATATTATGTAGATTTTTTTTAATATTAACGTGATGAATTCTATATATATATATAGAATATATATCGATTTTTACGTATATTGTATTTTTTTTATATGGAATATATAGTTTATTTGGAATATTTAAAAGTTGTCTTCTTACAAGAGGAATCTGAAATAATTATTAAAACAACGACTGAAGAGGCTGCTGGAAGAAGTACATTCCTTTTTTTTTTTATTATCTTTATTTTTTAGGGACTTTTATCCAACTAGGACACGTCAGCCCCATCGTAGCCTAACTTATATAATAGATATTCTTAATAGTTATACAAATTAAAGGATATAATATTAACTGTCAATAAATATATTAATTAGAGATATAAAACCTTCTGTTGCCGGAAGACAAAGTAGGTTTGTAACACCACCCAAATCAAATTTGCTTATGTTGTATTTCTGCAAAAGGTTGTTCCTCTGTACTTTAAATCTACTGCACTCTACTAGTAAATGCTGAACATCATCGATCTTACCACAAATATCACAGTTGGCAGAATTAACTTTTTTCATTAAAAATGCAAATTTTGTTTAAGGGATAGTGTCCCGAACGTAATCTATGAGCTGTTATTATAAATTTCCTGCTATAATTATCGTTACTAAACCACGGGAAACGATGAGGCTGACATTAAATAGTTTTGTACCAAATTCCCTTTTCTCTACTCCTGAGGTCAAAATATTGACGATGTAACTCGAGTCACATTTACAGTACATTCTGTTCTATTATATAAGTAAAAATGAATTAAAATAACAATTATCAAGAATTGCACTGTCTCTGTTGTCTTTGCTAGTGTGTGTTTGTGTCTCTATATAGCATTGTACTTTTACAAAAATATTCATATTGTATTTTATCTCTTTATTATAACTGATGAAAATGTAATATATACACGTGTATTGTATGTAAATATTTTATATTTTATATTATATTGTATTTAAAACATTAGACTATTTGCACAGTTCTATGAGAAGTAGATGGAAGAACCGCCAAGAAACTTCGTGGATACTTGTAAATTGTTAGTTTGTTTTATACTTTTATAATATGCCGTAGATAATAAAGTCTACAGATGTTATGACACTAATAGAAGGATATGAATAAATTAAAGTTAATAAATAATTAACTTAATTGTAATCAAAGTTAAGATATAGAAAATAAATATAAATAAAGCAACACATTTTCTAAGATCAAGATTTTAATGCACAATTAGCTTTCTTTTATTATTTAATTTATATATACTTCTAGTATATCTATATAAGAATTTATTGAGCGAAGCGAACAAAGTGAACGGAGCGTTTTACTGGAGACTTTTTACATTCTTTGTCACGAATTGGCTCGAAAACTACTTGACGGAAAATTATGAAACTTTGCAATCAAAAAGTCACACATTAGGTGATGGCTTTAAAAAAAATTGAAAAATGTCCTCAAAAAAAAATTTTTTTTTAAAGGCATGTCAAAAAACCGATATCCCATTGAAGTCAATGGGAAACGATGAGTCAATCAATACACTGGGCTCGCTTCGCTCAATATGCAAACGGCACCCGAGATTTCGCGAGCACAGCGAGTCGAAATTGAGGGTTTGTTGGCGCCCCTAGTTATTGAGAGAAGCGAGCGTAGCTAGTGGAGCGTTCTACTGGAGACTTTTTCACATTCTTTGTCACGAATAGGGTCGAAAACTACTAGACGAAAAAATACGAAATTTTGCAATCAAAAAGACACATATTTATAGAAGATGGTTAAAAAAAAATTAAATGTCATTTTTTTTTGTCATGTCAGAAAACTGATATCGAATTGAAGTCAATGGGAAACGATGAGTCATTACATTGTGCTCGTTTCGCTCAGTATGCTAACGACATCCGATATTTCGCGAACGCAACGAGTCGAATTTGAAGGTCTGTTGGCGCCCCTAGTTTCAGAAAGACGGAAACTGGAAAGTTTTTAATGTCTTGATAAATAATGGAGGCTTAGTCAGAATTTGGAAAAGGCACTTTGTTACCTGAGGTTACTATATGAAAGACGTAAATGAAAGTTTTGGCATTTACTTCGAGAGTAATATTTAACATTTTAAGCTCTAGGGGTGGCCATGGTAATGTTATTCGGTAAAAGTGAATTGAATATTGTGTATATTAAATGTTGAGTCTTTCTCAGCATTAGATATTCATCTGAATTCCGAGATTACCTGAAACATAATTCATACCAAAATCTATCGACATATTGAATTAAGACTGATAGTTGATACAAAAAAAATAACAAAAATATATTTTTCAAGACACAATACAATACACAAAAACAATGTTGCACATAAATATCATTTTTCAGACTAAACTTTTCTTATATGACGAAATTTAAGGTTTTTATTTTGTTATTATCAATTACTTTTAAATTGCATTCTATTTATTTGTGATTACATAATGAATTGCAATACGGTACGTTTACTACATAATACTATATAATAACATCACATCAAGTATATACACAGTTACTTGACTTCTGTTACTGATGTGCCGTCCAGATAAAGCCCATAAAATCTTTCTTGAAATGGCCTCTCTTCGACAGCCGTTATTTCGATTGTAATACTTATTTTTTTATGTTAAAGTCCATTTACTAAACCCTAATTTAGGATAACACAATCAAAAATTCTATACTCATAATTTAATATAACCACTAATTATCTAAAAAAAATTTTTAAGCTACCAGTAATTGTAAGAAATAAAATAGTAACATTTTTTTTCAATCTTTTTCAACCTCTTATTTTTAATTTTAAACAACTAGCTTTTTTAAAATAATAGAGTGACAAAGTTAGTAGACAAAAATATTACCACTTACCAAACTATGGATATGTAGATGTTATCTGACATCGTACCTGGAATGGTAAGAACTTGTAAACTAATGACTTAGAAAATGGATATAAAAACTACACAAGTATAATAATCATAAATAATAATAACCTGAAAATATTTATATATATATACTGTTATAAATGTAAGGTATAAATATATGTGTATTATTCAAAGTAACTATTATTCCAAAACGTAAATAGGGGTCGTTCGTTAATGAGATGATGTGTTTTTTTTAATCTTCCTCCTGTTGATATGTATGGAAGTTTCAGATTACCCTTTTCCCCTTCTGCAAAATCACGTTTATTTTTTTGATAAAAATAATCTTACAGTTTTATAGAATATAACCTATCAAAATAACTAAGTTCTAACTTCATTTTGATTTATTAAGGTTGCATATAGTCTGACTGGCATAAAAATAATAAGAAGTCATGCACTCGACAATCATCAAAATACACTCTCATTCTCTCATGTCTCTCTCTCTCTCTCTCTCTCTCTCACCTCAGTATATGTCCTCTCCGTCCCATTTGGTGATATTTCGTGATTTTTTCAAAACCCGTCCCCTCTTTTGAGGATTACGTGATCAAATGATGATCCCGTATGGAACTACAAGTCTGAAAAATATTTAAATATTTTTCCTGTCATAAATTAATAACGCGATACAAATATGAAGACATACATTAAAATTATGATATGGATGCTTACTACAATAATCATTTAAATGAATTAATTATTATTAAGTACATAAAATAACATCCGGTCGATTTCTAATTAAGATGTGAAAAAAATAGTAATAGAAGTTAGGATGTTTTAGTTAGTTTGGAATATAACATATATATAACAAATGGTTTTTTAAAACTTCAAATGAAATTTTATTTTAAAGCGGATAATTCAAATACACATCACTTTACACCTAAATTAAGGCGTTTCCCTATAGTGATAACTTTACGAGTCGCTTCAAATAGGAATAAGATCCCTCTTAGAATGGATTATATTAATCAAAAACAATATAGGTATGGTATATCTTTTCTAGGGAAAACAATCTCATTGACCTCATATGTATATTAATATTATCCACAATATATATCTGATATAATGTTCTAATAGAAACATTAATTAATGATTATCTATTACTGAAAATAAAACAATATCCTTTGTTTTACGACACATGTAACTGGTGGTCGTAACTCAAAATAAAGAGACTCATATTTTCTCTTTATGTTATAAATACCATCTTCTCACAAAGAAAAAAACAAATGCGCTCTTCCAGGTATTATACATATTACATTAAAACTAAAATTCATATGTTAAAATAATTTATAAAATGATTAACACATGCTGTTATTTATATTCTAAAGTAAAAGAAAACTATAATATATTAGCTAAATAAAAATACAAATTAATATTTTATTATTTTCTAAAAATACACAATTTAAAATTTGTCTGTCATTATTTACAAAACAAAAACTTCTCAACGAAGTAAATACCGAGTGACGAAAGCGAATCCACTGACACAAAACTCCTGATATGAATTTTGCGATGAAAAAAACCACGAACACTTTTATTCACAAACGTAAACAAACACAAAAAATGTGAATTTGCTTGAAACATTGCACAAATTGCATTTTTGTTTTTATTTTATTCGATTGATCAAGGCAATTTGGCAACGTTCCGAACACATTCACATTTTTTGTGTTCGTTCGTTTCGCCTCTGACAAAATGAGTGTTTTGGCTCAGAGGATCAGCGTTGTAATGACAAAGACGAGACCTCGGGTTCGATTCCCACAGGTGTCCGATTTTTTTTTTCATTCGATTTTTTCAGTTTAGATTTTTTTTAACTCATTGCTTCAAGACAGATTTTCTTCAGCATTCGGATTTTTTTCTGTAAATTTTGTTTCATTTTCACAGTCAGCAATGCGTTAGTGAGTTCTCACTTCTCAAGACAATATCTCAAAATTACGAGTTTTCCCAGATATGTGCTATATATTAAATTTTAGCTCTAATTTGGGGCTTCAAATGAGGAAATTTTGGAAAAAATCGTTGGCGCCGTTTTCGAGAAAATGGCCGATATGTCCCCGCCCAGTCGGCCATTTTTTGGTTTTTGACCAAAAATGTCACGCCAACAAATGTTTTTGCCATCAAAATGGATATTATTCAAGAGATGAGCTAGAGACCTTTCCAATGATGCCCAATTTGTCAATGTACGTCAACTGGTTTGGCCACAGTGCCTCTACGAAAAATGCCCATTTTTGACCTTTCGAGGGCCGGCCACGGCCAACATGGTGGCCAAATCGAAAAGTTGTAGAACAAAAAAGTCTTAGTTTTTGATGTACTTTAATCTGAAAGTTTGAACAAAATCGGTTGAAACTACGAACATACACACAAACAGACAAAGTACTTTCAAGAAATGTTCGATGGAGGCGCCAGTCAAAATGTCATATCTCATCAACCGGTGGTCGGATTTTGGCGTTTTTGGGCTTGTTGGAAAGGTCTCGACAAGAACCTTCAGGAAACCCCTTTTCAAGGTGAAAATAAGTGATTTTGCATATTGCTAAGTATAAATGCATTTTCTGGGTCTATGGGCCAAGGGCTTTCTAAAAATACCACACACATACCAGAAGGTCTTCTATATAAAAAGTTCGATATTGCGCGTATATATACCCGAGTTAGACTTTCAGCACCATAGGTGCTTTCGTCACTCGGAGCTAGCTGACGCCCGCTTTGATAACAGAAAAACCAGTTGTAAAAGAGTACTAGACTATATCTTGAAATGTAATATATAAGTTATTTAGTAGGAGACTGAAGAAAATGTAATATATTACATAATAATAATTATAATATAATATAATTCTAATATATTACTAAAATTCACGTACTTTTGGACTCGGGACATCAGTTATTTACTGCGCCTGATCTGCGAGTATGACGTAGAGATTAAACTTTCACAACTATCTTATTGTTATAATCAAAATTTAAGAAAGATGTATGTACGTACGAAAAATATTGTACAGTTGTAAATGTACTAAGACCAAAACTATTTACTTTGATATCAAATTTGTCATTTGAAAACTACGTGAAGATAAATAAGATGTTCCTAATATAATGTATTTACTGTGGATAATTAATATTTTTTTGTATTTCCAAAAGATATTTATTAAAAATATGCTAAAAAGGTCGTTACAAAATTAAGTTTTACATTTTGTCTGTTCTTATTACTTTTTGTCAAAAAATTTATGACTCTTTTTTGGTAGACTATAACACTTAAAAATATTAATATGGTTTTTTTAATGAACTTTAAAACGTCTGAAATAAAAATCTATTTGTATTAAAGTAAAACAGTTTGTGTTTTTCTCTAAACATATTCAGATAAAAATATATCATTTATTTTAAATATTGATAGATATAATATGGATCTCAAAGTATACTTTTCATTACAATCTTATTGGAAATTGAGTATTGTAAGAAAAATAATTACATAGTGTCTATTGTGTGCAATACTTTTTAATAATATCATAACAATAACCATCACGAAAGATCACAAAATACTAGCTTTTGGACCCCTTTTATCCCTCTTTCCACTTAGTTTTAATTAATGTTTTGAAACATTGGCTTGTGAGTGTAAAAGAATTGAGTGTAATTAAAATATCTCAATAGTTTTTTAGAAACTTTAAAGGACTTAGTAGAAAAATCAAAATATATAAAATATCCTCATCCCCAAAATTAAACCTATATTATAGTGGAGAAAGAAAAAACAATCTTTATTCTTGATATATTGAACTACTCTACCTTGGCACTATATACTTTTACAAGATACGAAACTATTGCAAGACGAGGAACAGAAAGCGACGAGTAGTAAGGTTAATAAACGTTAGATCATTAAATTTTCCTGGCAACTTGCTAACTTCAATGGCGGCGAACAACTTTATCCTGCTGAGAACTGAAGTGGCAATTATAGCCTTTACTTACTAGATGAGAAACGAGTTTGTAAAATAATTTGAATTAGACAGGAATAGAAATCGTATCAAGAAATGAAGAAGAATGTGTGAATAGTATTTTTAGAAGAATAAGGAGTTTCCTCACTTCGTAGATTAGTATTACTTAAATTTTGGTTGTGTAATTTTTAAATTAGTTTTAAGCAACTTTATTTTCATTCACAATCCAAAAGATTTGTTTATTAATCCCCGTCCACAAAGCCACGCGAATCTCCTATTCTTTTATAACATTTAAATTTCGTCATCTGTGTTGACGGAATTACGTTTGCTAAATGGCAATTCAACTTTGAATAGTTACCAACGGGTCACATTTAACTTACGAACCTTGGAACGAACACATTATGCACATACTCGTATATGGTCTGGTGTTATGGTATCTTTAATTGTGCAAAGTTTCTATAACTATAACCTTTAATAGTTCTAAAGTGCCTCATATAACATTTGAACTAAAAATACCAGTTCTTTATAACTTAAGCTTTGAAAAATAAAATCGTGTATAGCAAAATCTTGACTTCCTTATTGTTTTAAATTTTAATTACATACGATTTTAAGAGTTATTATAATAATAATAATTAAGATTAACATAAAAATGACGAGGTATATGTGAAAATATAAGTTTAAACTTTGTTTAAAATATATTGCCACTAAAATATTTCAACGAAACGAATAACTATTTTTTAATAAATTACTTTTTATTTCATTGAATATTCTGCAATGTTTGTGTTAATTGGTTAAGTTTATACAATAGGTAATTTGTTTGGTTTCATACTCGATTAAATTATGATATTTATGGTATAATTGTATTTTAATCTGAGTATACTGTTACGTGGAGATGATGGTGTAACTTATGATTCGTTTTGTTATAAATAAACACTATATAACTTACTACTAAGTAAAAAAATGTGATTGATAGGAAATGATAGTATTTATTGTATTTGAAATAAAAGAAGTAGAGCATTATTTATTAACATTTTATGACGTTTTGTCAATGAATTATTCTAAAAGAATCATTTTAATAAAGAAAATATATGTTTAAAATTATGCGAGCCATAATACGAGTAGTTTCCTTCTACATTCATCAAATGTAATGTTTAATTAACTGAATATACGAGTATGTGAGCTCTGAGTTATTCGTGAAATTGAAAGGACGTTTGGAATTTCCCCACATAGTCGAACCATTTATTATCTATGATTATGCTTTGGGTCTCTACTATATAACATCTATGATATTTAGTTTTTAATATCCACAACTCTTGATGATTGCGTATTCGTAGTTTATATAGAAATAATGAAATAATATTTTTATTTTGTAGAAAATAGTACTACTGTTATTTAATAACAGAGTAAACTAAACTCGAGACTGCATTAACTAGTTGTTATTGTAGTAAACATTAAACATTATACTTTCCTTCTCCCAGACTAAGAACCGTATTATCACTATATTTTCTACAGAAAAATTTTACCGTCTGTCGTTATCTTATTCGTTTTTATTATTTTTAGTTGTCTTATTTTCTAAAAATTGTATATTTTTTAGAGCAATTATATCAAAAAGGTAGCATTTATATCTAATTTTATTTATAAAAATATAATTACAATATACAATATTAACTTTATAAAAATTAAATCCAAGGAAATCCAAAACAGATTTTTTTTATATTTTTGTTTCTATATACCTTAAAATTCAACCTTATAAATTTAGATTATTTTTTTGCCTTTATATACTTAATCTGGAGATATTTTAGTAATATAAATAAAGTAGTAATATTAGTAAAGTACATAATATTCTTAATAATTCAGTTATATCAAAAATGTAAATTCAGATTTTTCTATAACTATGATGTAATGCGGTGCTTTGATATATCACACAACATCTTCTGGTAATTTTTACTTTGCCCAGCTTATGTTTGATGGATGACGTTATTTGCTTTTGGAAACAAATAGAAATTAAAACAAGTAAATTTTTTACAATAATAACAAAATTGAAATAACGAATATAAGTATAAATATTTATTAAAATATTTAAAACCATATATTCCTTAATAGAATTTACTTTCCGTCGTTTAAAAATAAATTATATAGATTTATAGATACACAAGAATCGAGATTCTTTCAATTATTATAATAATTGTAATACAGTTTGGGACGTTATTTTTTTTTCATATAACTGTAAACTATGAAAAATTTCCTCAAAAATGCACGTGAAATTTGGTGTTAGTAAAAGTACTTAGATCAATGACTTAATATAACTCAGATAGATGAATATTGCTATTATTATTTAATTAAGTTTAGGGAAGGGTAAGCTAATTTATATTCATTTATCTCAACAAAATATCTTTATAATAATAAAATATATGTTAGCCAACCATAACCAAGTTTTCAAGATTCGTTCAGTAGTTATTTGATTAACAACAAACGTATCAACTGTTTAGGAGCAGTGTGTTTGATCATTGTGTTATGTTCCATATATCCAGTTATTTTTTTTAAAGCACAAATATTACATCGCTATTATTTTATTTTATTTGTATAAAAATAATATAAATATAACTGCAAAATATAATGCAATGTTATTATATTATTATTGTATATGTTGTAATTAATATTGCAACATATACAAACATTCGAACAATGTTATAGTATGGTCTCAATACAGATGTTATGATCTACACAACGTATCAGAGCAGCGATAATCAACCAAGTTTAGATACTATATATTGGATGTAACTTAAGCTACGAAATTGCAAATTCGATCCAGATTGAAGAAACTAATTTTTTCTTAGCAAATATTAAATATGGTTGACAAAATTAATTTTGCAAGTCAAATTTTTATACAATATTAATAATAACATTTAAATATACAATATTTCCAAGATATACAATATTTTTACATATAAATATTTAAAGTGATTCTGATTTTACTAGCTTCAAAGCTTATTTTCTTGGTAAATTGTATTACAAAGACTCATTGTTAATTATAATAAAATATACCACACCATAATTCATAAATTGATAGTGATGCCGTACTGTGAAGATACTCATTATAAGGTATACATTATACTGAATACTCATTAGACACTTACTAAACTTAGCTGTTAATTTTGACGTCTTTTTTACAGTTTCTATGAAGAATAGACCTTGTCTAACGAGACTGATTGTAACCATTTTGAGAACTGAAAAGTTGCGTCATTAAAACCGTCAAAGAGTTTTTATAAGACTCCTGACGTAGATGAGGTTGCATTCTCTGCAATCGTATAAAAAATGTGAATCAAATATTCTAATTTTAAAAAGATTTATGTTTAAAGTTTAATGTAAAATTGAGTTAAATAATGAATATTAAGTTTTCCTCCTGTATGTTATATTCATATATTTTTATATGTATAAGTTTAATTAATTACCTACTTTCTTTATTATTTTGTATTATGAATTCAAGCAAAATAAATATATCATCTAATGCGGACTAAAAGATTATGTGCGAAACACCTTATGACTGATAATTTCATGTTAATTTATCATGTAAGCCATTCGACCTAAAGTGCTTTCTGACTTTTAGAATAAATATACCGTATTTGTAGGTACGTTTTTAATTACACAAGATTTTATAAAGTGTTTTGGATATTTCCTTAACGTTTAAGTTTCATACATAAATTATTTAATAAAGTCTTTATAGTTTTGTTTGAAACTGAAAACTGGAATTTAAAAAACTTATTTTGTTGTATTAGTGATTGCTGGCAGACTTTTATAAATATAATAATTAATAAAGATATTAATAAATTAATTTTATATAAATTTACCATTTCTTTGCCAACGGTATGACTATTTACAAAGAATATTACTAAAGCATCCCATTTAATGACAGATTTGTGATAGGAGAAGGATAAAGCGAACGATAGTAAGGGATAGTTAACAGGCCCTGCAAGACAAACAGGATAAAAAAATATTAGCTAACGAATACAAATAAAAATTTATGACTTATGTTGACGTTTTTTAAGAATGGGGTTTTCTATAATAATTTCGTGTACGTTTTTTAAAGGTGAAATTCTGATAAACATATTTTTTCTCCCCTCACAAATTTGAAATATTAATTTAATTTATAAAACCTGGTAATAAATAGTTTAACTATAAAGTACTTCTATTTTATTTCTTCTCTTTTTGAGCAATGTTTAACTTTTAATCGTACAAAAGTATGATCGATATACCGATGTGTTAATCAAAAAATAATAATCCTGGTAAGTATTATTTGATATTCCAACGTTGATTGAAATATGTAAATAAAAGTGTATTCATGGTTACCAAAAACCTTTTATTTTATTTTTTCGTTGAAGTTTCCACATCAAGAACTTTCAAATCAAATACTGTTGTTATAATTTTTAAAATTTAATTTTTAATAATATTATGATCTTGCTCATAATATCGTATTACTTAAAAATTATTAAATTAGGACAATTAACAAAAATATGTTATACTAATATTATATGAGTTTGTGTCTACATTATCGGGTATTGTTGTAAGGCACAGGCCGCATTTTGCGGTTTTCGACCCTGCCTATATAAATTTAGTATACTATGTAAACTAGAACTAGATTATTGCCGAAATGGAATATACTAAACCAGATATTATTAAGATACCGTAAATTGTTTGATTATTACGTAAATAAATTTATAAACAAGATATGTATATATAACATTAATTATTAGTTTCCTGTTTTTCCCTATATTTATTGCAATTTTATTTATACAATTGTTTATTTTTTGATGTCCATTTAAAAATAATTTATAGCATTCACGATATTCATTTTTATTATATTCAATGTAATAAAAACCGTTATGGAAGCATTCGTTTTGGATTATAATAATATTTTTCTCTCGCTAAACCCTTTTGCAAAAATACGTAAATTTATTCTTGTTATTATTAAATGTATTATAATATTTAAAAAAAACTCAAATTAAAACGTAAATCTATAGATACAAAGATACATTTAATCAAAAGAAAACCAATCCCTATTTCTGACATAAGTGTCCCATTTCATAAATAATATTATAATAGTTTTTTCAAAAAAGAAGACAATTGACAAAAGAAAGATAACCATTTAATATTCTAAGTGCAATCTAAGATAAGAAATTAATATTATTGTTATCTGTCCAAGATAACAAAAGCGATTGATCTGGTCTTAATAAATTAGGTTAATCCAAAGAATCTTGTAAACGTCGATTTTACAAATTGATGTTCCACTTTTTTATAAGGGAAAAGGGAACAATGCTTATTAATTCTTGATTAATTTATATTTCTGAATGGATCATTATATAAAAAAGGATGGACTTATAAAATTATAAAATTTGTTTCGAAAATCGATTCAGGATGTATTATACTGTTGCTGTACCTTATATGTAATAATAAGAATAAAACAACTCGGTCCTCATACGAAGAAATAATTAAAATGTACATCATTTTTTTTTGCCAGTTTGTGTTATTAAAAAAAATCACCATTTGGACGATTCGAATAAATTATGTACTCGTATAGTATATAAAAAAGTTCAAGCTATTATTTATAGTACATTAGTTGACTTTCTGTTCGGCTCCGATTGAGATCTACGTGAGTGAAACCAGAGTCAATTTTTAAAAGTGTATTCAAGAAAAAATAACATAACATAAAACAATAAAATATATTATGTGAGTTTATTTTAAATTGCGCAATCAATCAAAATGGCTCCTAAAATTTTACCCAAAACCTGCCAGGGAAACAAAAAAAGCCTTAATCCAAAGCTACACTTCTAGAAAAAAAACTGTACTCCTAATTTGTTAGTATGTCACTTGAGAAAATTTTCATTACAATTACATTATATTATAAGGTATTTTAGTTAGTATCATGTAATTATATTTATAAAAGTATCTCATTTACTTCTTTTTATTTATTAAATGTAAGCGTAATTAAGTAAATATAAAATAAAACTTAATTTGTCTGAACGTGTGTTATGATTTTACTCGTTATCTTTATGATACCATTATTAAAATGGATAAAACACAAGCTTCTTTTAAGAAATAGTAACCTTAACAACACAATACCTAAGAAATAATTTCAAATAATATTTTTCATTCGCTTCCTTTAATAGCTTTGTAATTAAATTAATAAAGAAGTTTTCGCTTTGTGTACAGGTGAAGCTATAATTAGTATGAAATTGTTTCTTCATTCCTCTGTAATATTAGTAAATAAGAAGAATCTTCACAAATATAGATTTATTTCAAATATACTTAGGTACGACTGAAATATTATTTATATTTAGTTTAGTGATTTTTATAATTTTACCATATATAAGTTGTCGATAAATATATTTAAATATCTATAAACAGGTAACATAATTCCTATCTACTGTAAACAAAAAACTAAATTCGTGAACAATTATGAAATCATATTCAGATAACTATTTTAAAATTCAGATATTCATTATTGAGTGTTATGTCAATCTTTGAGTGCTTTTCTGCTAATACTTCTTTATAGCTACATTCACATACTAGTTAAAATTTGTTGAAATATTTACTGTTTAAATACTAAAATCAAGTTATTGTAATTTTAAATATTATCATTATCTACCAAATCTTATTATTTTCATAAAATAAAAAAGTAACTATAAATGGGATTTCTACGTTGTTCCCAGTACAATGAGATATCTTGATATATTATTATAATTATATAAACTTTTTTCTTATAATATTGTATGTTGAGTTGTTTTTTACTTTAAATTATTTTATTTATTTTATCCTAAACGCTTTTATTATAAATTAGATTTCTTATTATCATTTTTAAATATGATTTGTTAGTTTGTATTTATTATTTTATTTATTTTTAATAATTAATGAAAAAGTAAATAAAACGTACAGTAATGAAAAAGTTAGATTTAGATATAATTTTGCAAACCTTAACATAAAAGCATATTGCTTTTAATTTCAGTTCCGTTGAAACACCGAAATTAAGAGGATTCTTGAAAGGTTTTGAACAAGAATATTTAATTTAATTATTATGTAAACAGAATATTACCTAAATGGGCATTGCGAGTTTCGTTTATTATCAAGTTCTTGTATAAATACTACAATGTCTTAGTACTTCATTTTAACATAGCTGTTGGAAAAACGACTCAAAGTTTCTCTGACAACAGCAATCAAGTGTCACAACTAATACAATATAGTTCAAAGTAGTAATGATTCCCCACATCTCAAAGTTGATGCTTGAGTTCTACCGTTTGAAGTGCAAGAGTTAAACTTATATATTGCTGTTAAGGTTTCAGTCGTGTAATATATAGTTACACAGTTTATAATAGAACATGTATTAAATTTGTATTTTTATATAACATTTAAAATGTTATATAAATACAATATACAAATATATTATGTGGTGTTTAGAACCGATCAAAACCAGATTGGTTTTTAAAACTTGGATTGGATTATTAATATTTTTATTATTAAGAGAGTGTAAGGTAGATAATAATTATTTATCAATGTTCGAAAATATATTATTTTGTTGAAGATATGATATTCATTTTTTTTAATTCACTAAATAACAAAAACCCATAATGTTGTTTAAATTAATAAGTGTTATTTATTTCATTAATAACTTATATTATAAATAGATAGATAGATGTGATCTTTATAGCACACACAAAAACAGAGAAAGATAAAAAACTCAAGGATTAAAGGCTTCATAAATAGGGTGCAAAAGGCGATCTAATTGCTAAAACAATCTTAGAGACCACCTTTTGGAGAAAGAAATAGCTAAATCGAACGCAGGACAGTGCAAACAGAACCATGTTCAGTTCAATCCCCTAAAGACACAAGTTTGCGCGTTTACCACTAAGAAAACCCCATTTGTCGTATCACCGCTCTTCGAGAGCACTCCCCTCATTGCCTCGCCAAGTATCAGAATACTGGGTCTCGACATTTCGAGCGATTGTCAGTTTAGTGGTCATCTGGAAACCAAGGCCAAGTTGGCCTCGAAGAAATTGGGAGTGATTAATAGAGCGAGGCAGTATTTCAAACCTGGCCAAAGACTTGCGCTCTATAAGGCGTAGGTCCGGCCACACAGGGAGTACTGTTCTCGTCTCTGGTCCCCATATCACCACCCCAATAGCAGCTTCTACCATTTGACCGCGTACAACGGAGAGCTGTTCAGATTGTCGGGGACCCGGTGCTCTGCGAAAGGCTGGATTCTTAGGCATTGCGTAGAGACGTGGCTTCTTTGTGCGTCTTCTACCGCATTTACAAGGGGAGTGTTCCGAAGAACTTTTCGATCTGATGACTACCGCCGAATTTCATCACCGCACAGTGCGTGCGTGCGTGGCGATCCTCCACTGTGCGGTTCTCAAGGACCTTTTTTCCACGTTCCACTCGCTCGTGTAACGAACTCCCTTAGGCGGTATTTTCAGATCGGTACGACATGGATACCTTCAAAAAAGGCTTATATTCCTATTTCTAAGGCCGGCAACGCTCTTGTGAATCCTCAGATGTTGCAAGAGTTCATAGGCGGCAATAATCACATATCAACGGTGACCCGCAACCTTTTTTGCCCCCTTCTAACGAAAAAAATTAAAAAAAAAACAATATGGTCTGCTTTATCAGCAAGAAGCATCATTGGTCCGCACTTTTTCAAAGACTCAAGAGAACCTGCGGTTACGGTGAATTCCGAGCGGCATGTCACAATACTTTTTCGCTCCTGCAGGATTTTGCTGGTTTTTGTCAACGCTCATGGTTTCAGCAAGAAGGAGCCACTTGTCATAGATGTAATTACTCATTAAGGATAGCTCGATACCTTTTTGGCTCTACAGTGATATCGAAAAGAGGGGACTTTATCTGGCCGCCTCTTAGCCCGGATCTATCCCTAATGTTTTTTTTTCTTTGGGGATATCTTAAAGCTAAAGTTTACGACACCAACCCAATAACTCGAGATGAATTAAAGGGTCGTATGCGAACAAAAATCCAATACATCTCAACAGTAACATGTAAAGCATGTATCGAAAATTTCGGCTTTACATTGCAGCAATACCTATGATGAAGGGTTGCATGTGGATGATGTGATTTTTAAGAAATAAATTCTCCTTTTGTTTACTTTCAAAAACAATAACCAATTTTAATCTACTGTATTTATTTTATTTTTTTTATCATTTCAAATATAAAGCGACTTTTGGTCCACCCTGTATATTTATGTAAAAATGAAATATGTATTATTGTTATATATTCAATATTGAACATAATAAGTAATACAATGTTCGTACAAACCACTTTTAAAAATTGAAAGTAATTTCAAATGTCTTTCAAATGTTATAAGTAAGATTCTTCTTACGGGTTCTTCTTCTTCTTAGTATGAGGGTTATAAAGAATTCAGTAGAGAAGAGTTAACATATGTAGATATCGTTAAAATTTTATGGGAACCTATTAAAGACGAACCCGAAATTTGGACACGTGATCAAACTTTCGCTAACCAAAGACAAATCTAAGGCACAGGTTCTGAAGACACTCAAGTTTGTTGAACTGTTTCACAGACAAATCAGGATAGGCAAAGTCATCATAATTAGAAGAGATAGGAGAAAAGACTGATCTTATGAAATTTTAAGCCTAAAGACGCCAATATATGTAAATAATTTCCGCCTAACCTCAGCAATTATCGGGGCAAGATAAGAGTCTGTCCATAATAATACCTAGTTTTTTTACAGCCACGCTAATGTCAACAATCGTTGTGCCACGATTGATGGAAGATAATTCAGACATTACAATTCTATTAAGCTACTAACGACTTCCTAGTGTTGCAACTTGTGATTTTTATATTAATACACAATCTATAAGATTCATTCCAATTATTAATTTTGGATATGTCACGATTCATATTATCAACTGCTATATGCTTGTCGTGAGATGGAGCAGCTGTATATATAGATAGATTTGAAGATCGTTGACGTCAAGGTGATATGAGGACGATAGAAGGTATGTAACAACGTTAATGTAGATAGCAAAGGGAAGTGGAGACTTATACTTATTTTATATGTGTGTATATTCGTCTTTTCCACTGTTGTTATTTTGTTATGTTTAAGTGAATAGTAATTGTTTTTAATAGGTAGTTATTTGTGTTTTACAGTTTTTGTTACCTCATTGCAATATTATTATTATATCATTTTTATAATACAATAATATATTTAATAGATACGAGGAAAATATTAAAAGAGTTTAATTTATTTCAATGTAATGTTTAGTTGCCACAATAAAAACCTGAATAATGTTTTTGTCAAGATCTTATTCTATGCACCAACAATCATGGACTGAAATACCAAAGTTTCTGTGAATCAAAACACCGAAGTTTTCCCATAACTTTGTATAATAAGTTATGACTTGACGGATTTGTATTATAGGTTCACAGATTGTCGGACTAGAGTCTGATGACTCTAGAGTACGTATAGAAACATTGATACTCTTAATTGTGAAATTTATCTCGACTTCAATCTTTCAAAACCTCTGTTGTCATTAATTATTGTCGTTATTAAATATTTAGTATTTGCGTGTGTATTTGTTTTTTTTTTTTGTTACTATATGGCTTTTTTTATAAATCTATGAGAATAGAGAATTCTCTAATATAAATATTAAAGAAAATGTATCAATTGATACATTTTCTTTAATATTTTTGTAACCTAATGTCAAAAGTTCGTACATAATAAGCTTGTATATAAAGCTATTGAGTATGCGAATATTTATAAAATATATGAATTATCAAAACACATGAATCGTAAATGTGAACAATTAAAACATGTTAATATTTTTTTAATTTAAACACGATTTAAAATAAACAAATATGGAACGTAAAATTATGGAACTGAAAGTAGTTTTTATAATATGTAATATGTCTGAGAATTTGAAATATGATTTATAAAAATGTGAATCGTAATTCTGGTACAAAAGCCTGTCAAAATTGATATTACTTAACATGAACAAAACACTAGACATTATTGACTTTTCTAGAATTGTAATACTGATCTGTTTCAGACGTGATTATATAATTTAAAGGAAACACACAGCAGATTAAAGGGTTTAATTTGGTGCGGGAGACCAATTTCACACCCGCCAATTTGTCAGTTTCAAGAGAATTAGGTAAGAAAATAACAAAACTTTTTTTTAATAAAACCTTTCTTATCTAACAGAGTTTTAAAAAAGTTTCCTCATATAGTTCTGATAGATAAAATTTACTAGCTTGTTGTTTATTATTAAATATTTCTAAATAAATGTAAAAAGGAGTGCATCCCTTTAATTCATATCGCTACAAAGCAATAAAGGATATAATTAATTATTATTTACATTCACAAAATCACAAATTATATATTAACATACATACGCATATTTTTCATAGTATCAAATATTTCATTTTATATGAACCAGCTTTAACAAAAACAAGGACATAATATAGTTTTTTCACAAAAAAACCCAATTGGTTTTCTATATATTTTTTAAATATTTGTTGATATTTTTAGACACTTATTAAATTTAAACATTAAATATATATTATATAAACATATTATTTTACAACTAGTTTAGTTTGTGACGTTAAAGTACTAAACATTAGCTATACGATGATTAAGGTTGTTAGATGTACGTCCTTTATTGACCATTTTAAATATCTGAATGTTTACCTTTAAGTAGAATAAAATAGGTGGCTTTAGGTGAAACAGATTAATTAAAAAGTTATAAAAAAAAAGGGGGAATGTTTGAAAAAAAGTGCTTTTTTTTTTTTTTTTTTTTTTTTTTATGTTAGAGGAGGGCAAACGAGCTTGCGGGTCACCGTTGGTATGTGATCACCGCCGCCCATGAACTCTTGCAACATCCGAGGATACACAAGAGCGTTGCCGGCCTTGGAGAAAGGAATATATGCCTTTTTTGAAGGTACCCATGTCGTACCGATCTGGAAATACCGCCGAAGGGAGTTCGTTCCACAAGCGAGTGGAACGTGGAAAAAAAGTCCTTGAGAACCGCACAGTGGAAGATCGCCACGCATCCAGGTGGTAGGGATGGTAAAGAAGTCGATGGCGCGCTGTGCGGTGATGAAATTCGGCGGCAGGCATCAGATCGAATAGTTCTTCGGAACACTCCCCGTTGTAAATGCGGTAGAAGACGCACAAAGAAGCCACGTCTCTACGCAATGCCAAAGAGTCCAGCCGTTCGCAGAGCACCGGGTCCCCGACAATCCGAGCGGCTCTCCGTTGTACGCGGTCAAATGGTAGAAGCTGATATTGGGGTGATCCGGACCAGAGATGAGAACAGTACTCCATGTGTGGCCGGACCTGCGCCTTATAGAGCGCAAGTCTTTGGCCAGGTTTGAAATACTGCCTCGCTCTATTAATCACTCCCAATTTCTTCGAGGCCAACTTGGCCTTGCTCTCCAGATGACCACGAAACTGACAATCGCTCGAAATGTCGAGACCCAGTATTCTGATACTTGGCGAGGCAATGAGGGGGGTGCTCTCGAAGAGCGGTGATACGACAAATGGGGTTTTCTTAGTGGTAAACGCGCAAACTTGTGTCTTTAGGGGATTGAACTGAACGTGGTTCAGTTCACCCCACTCAGAGACCATCCCCAGGGAGGTCTCTATTGAAGACACAAGTTTCTTTCGGCACCCGTCGACGTTTTCCCGAGAGAGACCTGCACGACCGGAATATACTGCATCCCCAGTGCTGTCATCCGCATAACAATGTATGTTGGAAATATCCAACATATCATTGATATGCAGGAGGAACAGAGTTGGGGATAGCACGCAGCCTTGGGGTACACCAGCATTCACGGGCTTGGGGTCCGAGCAAAAACCGTCGAGAACGACCTGTATGCTCCGCCCAGTGAGAAAACTGGTGATCCACTTGCATAAACCCTCGGGAAGCCCATAGGAAGGTAGCTTCGAAAGAAGCCCCTTGTGCCATACACGATCAAAGGCTTTTGCCATATCCAGACTAACTGCCAGACCTTCTCCCTTGCTTTCAATAACCGCTGCCCAACGGTGCGTAAGGTATAACAGAAGATCACCAGCTGATCGACCATGGCGAAAGCCATACTGCCGGTCATTGATCAACTGGTGATCCTCTAGGTACGTTAGGAGCTGTCGGTTTATGATAATCTCCATTATTTTGGAGAGAAGGGAGGTAATGGCGATAGGTCTGTAGTTAGCTGGGTCCGAGCTATCACCTTTTTTAGGGATCGGATGGACAAGGGCACGCTTCCATGAGACCGGGACTACGCCTCTAAGGTAGGAGTACCGAAATAGACGCGTTAGCACTGGAGTCAACTCAGGGGCACACGTTCGTAGCACTAATGGAGAAATGCCATCCGGCCCACTCGACTTATGAACGTCCAAGGAAAATAGAGACTGCCTGATAGTTTTTTGGCGAAAAACTATTTCCGGCATTGAACTCTGACACCGCGGGATGGTAGGCGGTGTCTTCCCTTGGTCGTCCAAAGTCGAGTTGGAGGCGAAAAGAGTGCCCAATCAAAATTATTTTGCCTAAAACTTGCAAGAAGATTAGGCCTAAGGGCATGTTAAAAAACGTACCTCTAGACTCTTACAGGTGGTGGCCAAAAAAGTCTATAATGAATAAATAATAACATAAGAATGTTAATAAAAGTATAAATTATATGAATAAAAAATATATAATAGAAAACAAAGCCTAGTGGTTGGTTTATTATTCTTATCTTATTCTTTCGAGTATATAAGAATCTGTTAACTTTGGAGCGCTAATAAACCCAAATAAATTAATTTAATGTAAAGTGATCAGAAAAAAATTATAAAGCACAAAAGGAAATTTTTCCATTTTACTATATAACTCTTAAAAGTAGGAAAAACGATACATTTCGCTTCACAGATTTTAAAATAGCAATAGGTAAAATTTATCAAAAAATTTTAAATATTGCGGACCTCGTTCGATGAATCCTCGGTACGAAAATTGGTGTTATACGGGTACTCTACACATCCTTTTTCTGCTTTTAAGGCTCTTTTACATTGTTTTAAGTAAAATTCTTTTCCTTGGTCCAAATCGTCTAACTACGGTGCCTCCTTTAATTTAAATTCTTAAAACATTAAATGAATTGAGTAATAAAAAATATAATATAATATTTTTATTATTGCAGTATTTTTAGTCTTATAAATAATGGTCTAAGTGTAGAGCATTTATTTATTTTACTCGGTTAAGTGTTGGTTCGCTTAGCTTTTATATTAATTAGTGAAACTTTGTGATGTGAAACAAAGGGAAGTCCGCATTTTGTTTGTAGTCAAATTACAGCAGAGGTGAATAGACTTGGACGTAAACCTGCTTTATCAATATGTACAACCACAATTTACCTCAATCGTAATTATGATGTTGAGTGAAAGTTCTGATTGCATTAGGAAAACAAAATATGGGTATTCATAAATGTACACAATTTTTACACTCTTTCGTTGTTTTTAGAAAGCATTAAAATTTGCTGATATTATCAGAATAACCATATTTGTTAAGATAATAACCAACATTATATAATAAGATAAATATCCGACTTCAAAACGTTGAAATATAAATTAAAATTTCACGTTTTTACAAAATGGTAGACTTCTATAAAAACTTTCATGAAAAAAATATTCTTTGGTATTTAAATAGCTTTTTAAATAATTGGGCCTTTCCTTTTTTCTACGTTATCAATCCACCATTAATATGAGAATATATTTATCTAATTGAAAAAAGTGTATTTTAATATTTATTTTAATGTTTCTTCTCACCCTATTAATTTTCCTGTCTTTATTCCGATTCCTTAACTAAAAAAATACATTTTAAATTATTAAAATCTATTGATGTAAAACATATGAATTCTTGATGTTCGCTTATCTGGATTTGTCATAAAAATACTTTTTTTGTAATAACTAAAGTGCATCAATAATATGTGAAGCCTCAAAGTATCAAACTTAGATTACTGATACCTAAAATAAATAAATATTAGGTTGGTTGTGTAAAGTATGTACATTGGCAAAATATCCACGAAAAGAGATACGGACATTAATCTCAGATTATTTTCAATGCTTTTGTAATAAATAAGACGAGTTCCGCTTTAGCCATTAGCCAGGCATGTTTCTGAGAGTTTGATGAAAATTATTTCAACAAGAAGAAATTTTCAACAACCTAAGGAAAGAAATCTGGAAATTGGAATTCAATATAAATAATTTTAAACTATAAGCTACGATAAATAGAACACGTGTACCTCAGCCATAGTTAATTATTAAAAAAATTGGAAGCACACGGAAATTATATTGAATTCACAATGAAAATTAGATAAAATAGTTTGATTTCTGATTTCATCAATGGACATTGGAATAAATCACGTATCAACGTCGTTTTGAAATTATTTATTTTTATTAATATCAAATTGTAAGTCTCATTATTTAACATTAATAGTAAATATTAATGTAAGCATTACTTAAGTATATTTTCTTTATTATGTATGTATTGATATTATTTCAATGTCTTATTCAGTTTTGAGTCGTGCTATTATTGTTGGCAATCAAATTAAACAAAAACAAATTTGATAATTAATACTATGATTTTTATTCTGTTAACCCAAATCGAATCAACATTCCAGTTAATCTAATGCTTTGAGTGAATTTTAGTTTACTTTTTATTTAATGTGTAGATATTAATATAAATTATTAATTGACAGTTTATTGATTATAAAAAGCACTAGTTAAATAATATTCCTTCCTATAATAGGTTTTGGTTTCTGCCAAAATAAAAACAGCAATGCGGCGTACCGGAGACAATCTTAAAAATTTGAAGTCACCCAAAGGTACTATCGAGTATCAGAAGTGAATTCGACGAAACTATTAAATATTTCTATTTATCACTCATTCCTCAACTTTTCATCTATTTATAAGATGTAGATTACTTATTATAGTGAATTTAAGGATTCTCATACCCACTTTAAGAAGAAATAAAAAGATAGGTTTTTATGAACATGGTATTTAATCGATTAAATTGAAGAAGAGCCATGGTGTATTATGATCTACAATTGTTTCTTGTCATTCATATCTTACTATAAATTATATTGATGAAACTGCAAAATGATTATTACAATATTAAGAAACAAAGAAATAAGTCAGTGTAATATTTTAACACTGCTTCAACATTTTCATTTACTTATTTAGGTCAAGCACACGGCGGCTATTTCTTAAATTATAAAATTGTTGGTATTTCATAAAACAACTTAACTTTCTACTTATAAATTTATTTGTAAAACAATTCAATTTCAAATTATGTGTAATACAATTAAGGAATAATTAAAAAGGAGTTGTTTACCCTTTTTACAACGAATAGATAATTACGTTGTTCGCAGCCGAAGGACTCAAAAAAAACCGATTTTACTATAAAAGTGAATTTATTTTAGCTCACAAAAATGACTTATTATATTTAAACTAAATGCGACTTCATGTGTTGAAGTGGTAACACAGAATGAATGATATATTAAAAATTATAAAATAATGTTACAACTAAACTTAAGCAATAAGGCACACAGAGTTTCTGGAAACGATGAATGGATGTGGTACGATGTTGCGCAAGGGTTGCCGGAACGGGCCGTAGTAGGTGGTCTCGGCGAACGCGGTGTCGTAATATTGTTTGTCGGTTGTCACGTACGTAACACCTCCCCCCGTAGATCAGCGACTATTTGAAAGCGTTGAGTGCAAATGTCGCTGGCAATGCCGTCTCGTTCCTGGCTCGCTCAGGCTCTTCCGCAGGGTTGTTATGAGTGCCGTCGTCGTGCTTAAACGATTCATCCCTCTTTACATGATGCATATACCGTCGAGTGAGTAAGGCGATACTTATTGCGAGTGCACTAAATAAAAGTATATAAAATGGAATAGTTGTATGATATACACTTTCATGAAGATGATTTAGTTTCGTAGGTTGCTCATTCAGGACCCTGTCTTCAATGCTGCGTAGTCCTTGTATATCTATAGTTTTCAGTTTCAGGTGAGGGATTGTAATGTTCTCTGTTGTATAATGTTCAGGAATTTCAGTTATTTTCAGCGGCTGTCCCTTGATTTTATTTTGAATGTTGACGATGGTGAACTCGTCGGTACGTAGTGAACACGTCTGCGGAATCGTGGCTAGATAACTTCCGAATAGGGTGATGAATTCATGGCTGCTGCATTTTAATTCTACTTTCGTTGGGCGTGGGAAGATGAGTGTGTAGTACTGATCGTCTAATTGCTCCATTGTTTTCTCAACTAGCGTAACTTTAGCGGGTCGGCAGGATCTATTCATAGACTGGCTGGTAATTAGAGTCTGGATGCAATCATGCTGTTCTCGGGCCTGATGGCGGACGTTTTCCTCGCAGAGATATTGCTGATTAAACTTCGGGCATTCAGCCTCCATGTACATGAAAGCTTTACTATCGGTTGCTATGAGAGGATATGGTGGAATAAAGGTGTAATGGTCTTTATTAGGAACGATGGAAAGCCTAAATAGTTTGAATTGTCTTGGAGAAATAATCGGGAATTTAAAAATGATTACTATTCGTTTTCCTACATAATAATAACCGGGTCTGATAATACTATAATATTCTCTGAAATCTGCCTGTAATATCTCTTTGGAATTATAAATGTGTCTTAATTTATCTAACATATCTTCTAAATTACTAATACTTAACATTCTATGGTGGGTGCTCGATGCACGCACATATGCTAACATATCTTCTAATCTAATTAACTCTAACATTAGGTCTTCCGTATTCTCACTGATAATAATCAATAATTGGGCAAACTTTGCAAATTTAATCAACGTAGTATTAGCGTAGGCATCGTGTTTTAATATTAACTCTAATGTGCTATTAATCTTAACTTGGTTCTGAACTATATTCGTAAAAAGGGAATTTTGTTTTATCATCCACGCTTTATTTAGGCTAATATGGTCATTTAATTCAGATACTAACTTATCATTATTACTTTCTAGGATTTCTATTGCATTATTATACTTTTCAGCGTCTGTTTGATCCAGGTTACCAGTTATGCTTTTGATAATAGAGCCAATACTATTAATTAAGCCTCGTTTAACTCGATTGGGTTCCAAACTTTTAATTTGAGATTGTATTTTAATAAATCTGTTAGATATATAGTCAATTTGTAATTCATACAGGGTGTAAGTATCTTTATCTAGGATAGTTCTAAAATAGTTTAACTGTGAATCGATGGAGTCAAGGCGATTCTCGAAATCGTTTAGTTCTACATATTGAATAAAGGAATGATAGTGAGTTATGAGTTTGGCATTTCCAAGATTAAAAGGAAGAAGTCCTGGTCCATTGTCTAGTTGTTCAAGTTTTATGTCTAGAGCCAGCGTCAGCTGAAGAGTTAGCAAGGTCAGTACCAGTCGAATCCTGAAACAATTTCTTGGTCTTAGCGACTCGTTTAAGTCTGGATTTGGCAATGGGACCTTTTTTCTTGGAAGTGTAAATATGAATAGGTAAGTCAGCAAGTACTGTGTCAGCTGTATAGCGGGATGCTAACTTTTGTCTACTAGCAGCGGGATTCCTAATGAATACTTGTTGGTCAGGTAAATATGCAATTTCAGGTTCCCTGTTTTTGTTTCTATTAGTCATTATGTTAGTTCGTTCTGTTAGAGTATGGTCGTTAATCAAGTCATAGGCAGTCTTCATTTGGTTACGATGATTAGTAATGTATTCTTGCAATAGATGTTGAGTTAGGTCTAAGTCTAAGGGGTCTCTAGGATCAAAATGTCCTCTTATAATTTCATGGGGTCTGCATTTTGTTAAACTATGAACAGAACTATTATAAGCTAATATTGCATAGGGCATTAGATTTATGACAAATTCATCTTTATTGCGTAATCTTAATATCCGTAAGTGTTCCAACAAGGTAGAATGAAAACGTTCTATGAGTCCATTGTCATTAGGGGAATTAGGTAAAGTCCTATGATGATTCACTTTATGTAGCCTGATAAATTCATTAAATAATTGGTTTGTGAACTCAGTCCCGTTGTCAGTCGTAATAGTTAGCGGGAGTCCATGATGTGTACTATAAGTTAGGAGGGCTTGAAGGATACTAATTGCAGTACCGTCTCTCAAATGGTACGCCTGCCCATATTTAGAGAAAGAGTCTATAAAAGTTAAATATTTTTCATTATGTACAGTGAACAAGTCTAGATGTACTAATTCAAAGGGCTTAGTAGCTGGGGGTACAATATTAAATATAGGTCTAATGGGGTTTCTGTCGTACTTAGTCTGTCCACATACTATGCACTCATTTATATATTTAGAAATTTCATCTTTCATTTTAGGCCAATAGTATTTTTTAGACAAGGCTAGATAACACTCATTAATGCCTCGGTGGTTTGTCTTTCCATCGTGATAGTGTTTAATTATTTCCTGTTGTCTAAGATACTCACATACGTTTTCTAGTTCTATCTTCGTTAGGACTAGATTCATAGAAGAACTACGGAAATTATTTTGAATTATAGGTAGTATAGAGTACATGCCTAACGGAGGATTAATTTTAAGAGCTGTTTTAATTTTTGGGTTAACAAATTCTTTAATGACATTAACAATATCTTGTTCTAGATTAGATTCTGATACCTGTACCAGTGTCTTAGTATGAGTTTCAAAAGATTTTGTCGTTGTTGGTCTACGTTTCATGTCGCCTACTATAGTTATATGTATCTGTCTATGAAATTTATTCAGTGGTTCGTCAGTGATGGGAATTTCAAGGATAGGGTTTTCAGCACTAGTGTGGGCGGTTAATGTAGTAGAACCAGAAGTAGAGGGCGGTCTTTCGGATACGTTAACTATTACTGAGTCAGTCGTTTCATTGTTAATTTCTATTCGAGATAAAGCGTCAGCGTTGGTGTTAGATTTGCCGGATTTATATATTATAGTATAGTCATATTCAGTTAGTTTCAGTCTCCATCTAGTCAGTCGGGAATTGGGTTCCTTGACATTCATTAGCCACTGTAAGGGTTTATGATCAGTTAGTATTTTAAATTTGCGTCCATACAGGTAGGGTCTAAAATATTTGGTAGCCCAAACTATAGCTAGGAGTTCTTTCTCTATGGGAGCATAGTTTATTTCGCTGTCATTGAGAGTTCGAGAGGCGTAACAAATGGGTTTGTCGGAACCTATAGGTCCTTGTGATAGTATAGCACCTATTGCTAGATTGGATGCGTCTGTTGTCAAATTAAATTCTTTGTCGAAGTCGGGGTATTGTAATATGGGGTCGTTAGTTAACAAGGTCTTACATTTTTCGAAACAGTTAACATAGTCATTGTCTAGGGTAATTTTACAGCCTTTTTTCAGACATTTAGTTATTGGTTTTGTAATTTTTGCGAAGTCCGGGATGAATTTTCTGTAATATCCTATTAGTCCAAGGAATTGTTTGATTTCTTTACTAGTCTTTGGGATGGGGTATTTTTGGATTGCACATATTTTGTCTGGATTAGGTTTTATTCCATCTCTGGTGATGATATGACCGAGATATGCGGTTTCCAGCTTCAAAAATTCAGATTTATCCATCTGGATTTTGAAATTGGATTCACGCAATCTGGAGAAGACTTTTTCTAAGTTTATCATATGCTCCTGAAGAGAGGTGCTGTATACTATTATATCGTCTAGATAGACTAGACAAATCTCGTTTTGTAGACCTCTGAGGACATTATCCATGACTCTTTGGAATGTAGAAGGAGAGTTCTTAAGTCCCATGGGCATTCGAAGAAATTCAAAATGCCCATGCTCAACGTTGAAGGCAGTCTTGGGTATGTCGTCAGGGTTCATTTCTACCTGATAGAAACCGGATACTAGGTCTAGTGTAGAAAAGTATTGACATCTCCCTATCTTGTCTAGGACGTCAGCTATGTTGGGTATAGGATATTTGTCATCTAGGGTTTTGTCGTTCAATTTTCGAAAGTCTATGACTAATCTCCATTTTTGTCTACCAGAAGCATCTGCCTTTTTAGGTACCACCCAGATAGGAGAGCTCCAGGCAGAGTCAGATGGTCGTATTATACCTTGTTCGAGCATTTTTTCAATGTGATCCCTAACTTCTTTTCTATGAATAAAAAGGTATCTGTAACTTTTGGTATAAGTAGGAATTTCGTCAGTTGTTTTAATATTGTGTTTAAATTTATTAGTGAAAGTGAGTGTTTCACCCTCTAAGTAAAACACGTCAGCAAATTTTGAACAAAGAGTCTGTAAGTTAAACTTTTCTTCGTTATTTAAGTGATCAGTTCTAAGTCGGTTAAGTACGTCATTAGTGCGTGTAACTGGCGGTCCCGAAAGGGTACAGTCAATATCATAACATTCTATTAGTAAGGGTTGTTCAAAGGTCAGTGTGACGTCATGGTCAGTGGGGTTCTCTATCTTTACGAAACCTGAATTATCCGTAACGGTCGTGATATACTCGTGAATAATACAGTCACATATTAATTGTTCAGATACGTAAATATCACTAGGAGGATAGATGATAGGCACGTTAACTATTTTCTGAGAATGCGCGGGAATGATTTCGTGGAAATTGACGGTGCGACATTTGTATTTTAATAATGGAATGTTCGCATAGTCTGTCATTAGGATATTATGTTTAAGATCTATTTTACAGTTTTCTAGCAAATCTAGGCCTACAAGACCGTCGAAATGGGTATGGAACTTAAAAATAAAGAATTTTACGTTCCTTTGTTCGTTAAATTCTGCAAATTGAGGAATTGTGATAGAGTGGTCATGATGAGAGGTAATACGAGAGTTTGTTACCTCAAAGGGGTCGTCGTTAAGTGGTACGTGAATAAAGTATTGTTTAATTGCGTCGGGACTTAAAAAAGATTGATTAGCCCCGGTGTCTACTAGTAATTTAAGAGGGGGGTCCGCAATTTGTATATATCTTAATTCTTTTTTAGATTGAAGGTTCAATTCTATTTTTGTCCCGTATTGAAACGTTCCTTGTGAAAATCCTGCTCTTCTGAATATGAGGGTTGCGGCTCGGTTTTTGTTACAGGTAATTGCTTTATGTGCGATGAACTAGGTTCGTAAGTGTAGTCAGGAATATTTGTGTCATAATAATAGTAATTTTCATAGTCATTGGGTGTGTAATAATACTCATTAGGATAATAGTCGTAGTCTAAGTCAGGATTTGAGTCGTTATAGTCATATGTCTCGTTATAGTTCATTTCCCTAGACTTGAAGTAGTTAGAAGGGGGTGGATTGCCAAATTTTAACCAATCATGTCCTCTAATCGGAGGTGAAAAAGGCTTAGTTACATAATGGCTAACGCCGCTCATAGGTGTAGGTCCCAAGTTTTGTTGAGATTGGGGAGGCCTAGCTTGTATTCTAAATCCACTATTCTGCGCGTTATAATTAGGTGGTAGTGCGCGGAATATCTGTTGCGTTCGAGACTGCATATTATAAGGCGAGCGCTGTTGGGGATAGCCTATCTGGTAAGCAGGTCGTTGAGGTACACCGTACTGGAAATTAGGTTTCCATGGTTGCGGCGGTGGTTGGAAGGGCAAAGCTTTCTGCTGGCTAGTATTTGATAAGGCTAGCATATTGGGTTTATTCATAGTAAGTGACATGGACATAGGTACTTTAGGAGAACTATTGGCATACAAATTTAAGTTTTTCCTATCACTATTACTGCTGCGACGCTGTAGGTACGTTACATTAATCTCTTCTTGCACAAACTCCAGAGCCTTTTCAATGGATCCAGGTCTCATACACCTAATGTGTGAGCCAAGAGGCTCATTCAAACCTCTAATAAAAGCTTTTAGGGTGAGTTTACGGTAAAGATCGCGTTTTGCTTCTATGGTAGTAGGTATATATTCATGTAGTGAGATATATGTTATTATTGTACTGAAAAGTGTCTGGCATTTATCGTAAAATTCCTGAGGAGTATCGCTACCTTGAGAGAGTAACGAAAGGTCGTTATATAGGGCTGTTTCATCCCTTTGATCAGCAAAGTTATTAATAAGTGCATTTCTTATTCCTGCCCAACTATCAGGGATCCCATTCGAGTTAATAGTTCTCGCAGCAGGACCAGTAATCTTATTTAAAATTCCGTTAATTAAACATAAATTACTAAACTCATAACCTGGTTCGTTTTTTAAACACTGTATCACTATTTGGTCACATATTTTAATAAACGTAGTAAGAATATTAGGGTTCCCGTCGAATTCGGGGACCGGGCGAAGGGCCTTATAAATAACATCGATATCTAAAGACATTTTAATTACTTTATTCTCTATTTCTAATTCACTATACTCTACTCTAAATTTCTTTTTAAATCTAAATTACTATTTCGCAAGGTCTGCCTATATGTGGCAGATTTTTCCACGATTTTTCTCGGGTGGAAAATTTTGGATAGGATAATAAAGAAAAGGAAGGAAGCAACACTTAAGTAAAGTTTCAAAGTACTTACATTTGGTTTTCTTTGGTACTGATTTTTGAGTACGTCCTTGGCCACAAACGCTCGTAGATTCACGATGCTCAGTAGAGGGACTGGATAGTCTCTTCGATAGCTTGCGACGCGTAGCGGTATCAATGTAAGAATACCTTTATCGCGGAACTATGCTCTGAGCATCCTACCGACTGCGCCAATTACGTTGTTCGCAGCCGAAGGACTAAAAAAAAACCGATTTTACTATAAAAGTGAATTTATTTTAACTCACAAAAATGACTTATTATATTTAAACTAAATGCGACTTCATGTGTTGAAGTGGTAACACAGAATGAATGATATATTAAAAATTATAAAATAATGTTACAACTAAACTTAAGCAATAAGGCACACAGAGTTTCTGGAAACGATGAATGGATGTGGTACGATGTTGCGCAAGGGTTGCCGGAACGGGCCGTAGTAGGTGGTCTCGGCGAACGCGGTGTCGTAATATTGTAGGGTTGTCACGTACGTAACAAGATCATAAATAAATCATTCAATCAAACAACAGATAAGGATAGATAGTTAGAAACAATACACTTATTTTTATATATAGGAAAAATATAACACAACCCTCTACAATCACACAAATACCTGTTATTAGACAAATACTTTAAAAGCTTTTATATTGATAGTCTGTATTGACAGCTTTCGCATTTCAACCGAATTCATTCCAGAGCCGTCGGGAGTCGAAAATTCCCATGCGTGAGATCGTCATAATTTTTAAATTGTATATTGACATATGCTAGAAGAGTCAGTAAAATATTTTAAAAGATAATAAATAGTAGACAGTAATAAGATCTGGTTATTTTAATAAAGGCCAGATAATATTGTAAATTTATAACTAATTCAGTTATTTTAAGAAATTATTGTTCACTTATACTTTTTAAAGAAATAAATAAAATAAATAACTCTGCGTTATTTAAAATACATTAATTAAATTCAAGTTATCACCTCTAATAGTTTATATTTCATTACAATATATCTTATTAATTATTTTTATGTATGCAAAATATTTGTATAATGTAAAACATAATACGCAAAAAAAGCAAAGGCAGATATTTAAATTAACTTATTTACTTCTTATTTTATTTGAATATCGCAAAATGATAACTCAACAAAGATGTAGTAGTCCCCTGTTTTTCAGGCAAAATAGTAGTTAAAAAATCCGTGCCCGCAGGGGGACACGCGTGGGTAGACCTCGTGTGTAACTCATTTAAAATATAACTCACTATATTTATTTATACTCACCTAAGAATAATACATGATGCCGTTGTTGACATCAAAAATTTTCAAGCAAAAAGCGGTTTTAATTTTTTTTCTCGGAAAAGGTATCTTTTTGGGTAGACCTCGAAGAATTCGGTCTGCCCATTCATTTGTCCCCTACTTTCGAATTTTGGAAAAATTTCTTCACAGGAGGTCTTCTTATGACCGCCTGAGTCCGAAATGACCATTGGTCAAAAAGTTTATATATATATATATATATATATATATATATATATATATATATATATATATATATATATATATATATATATATATATATATATATATATATATATATATATATATATATATATATATGCGTGCGTGCGTCCAGATTCGACTTTTGTCAGCACGATAGCGGCCGCAGTTTCGCTCGGATCGCTTTCAAACTTTGCACAAAAATCAACCATCCAACAATGAAGGTCAAGTTCGTTAACCAGAGAAATCCGGTCACAGGGGGCGCTAGGGCCTCCCTTTTTCTGATTTCAGTTTTTCGTCCATAACTTTGTCCCTATACAAAGGAGATCAATCGCGTTCATATTATATGATGTCTTTGATAAATACCTATAACTAATGTAGATAAACCGAAAACCTAACTTCAATAACTTAGGGGTGGGGGTAAAAAAACCGAAAATTTTTGGAAAAAAAATCATAACTTTTTTCTGGTAAACATTCTTGCACCACAAGTATTTTTAATAGAAAGGTTATTTTTTACTCTAAATTTAGGTACCAAAAGTTTTTCCGTAGAAGGTACTGTTTCCGAGAAAAAAAATAAAAACCACTTTTAGCTTGTAAATTTTTGATGTAAACAACGGCATCATGTATTATTCTTAGGTAGTGAGTTATATTTTAAATGAGTTACACACGAGGTCTACCCACGCGTGTCCCCCTGCGGGCACGGATTTTTAGGAAATACTTTTGGTACTTAAATTTAGAGTAAAAAATAACCTTTCTATTAAAAATATTTGCGAGGAGGGAATGTTTACCAGAAAAAAGTTTCGTGGTTTTACCTACCTAAAATTTACAAGCTAAAAGTGGATTTTATTTTTTTTCTCGGAAACAGTACCTTTTACGGAAAAACTTTTGGTACCTAAATTTAGAGTAAAAAATAACCTTTGTATTAAAAATACTTGTGATGTAAGAATGCTTACCAGGAAAAAGTTATGAATTTTTTTCCAAAAATTTGCGGTTTTTTTACCCCCACCCCTAAGTTATTGAAGTTAGGTTTTCGGTTTATCTACATTAGTTATAGGTATTCATCAAAGACATCATATAATATGAACGCGATTGATCTACTTCGTATAGGGAAAAAGTTATGGTCGAAAAACTGAAATCAGAAAAAGTGAGGCCCTAGCGCCCCCTGTGGCTGGATTTCTCTGGTTAACGAACTTGACCTTCATTTTTGGATGGTTGATTTTTATGCAAAGTTTGAAAGCGATCCGAGCGAAACTGCGGCCGCTATCGTGCTGACAAAAGTCGACTGGACGCACGCACGCATATATATATATATATATATATATATATATATAAACTTTTTGACCAATGGTCATTTCGGACTCAGGCGGTCATAAGAAGACCTCCTGTGAAGAAATTTTTCCAAAATTCGAAAGTAGGGGACAAATGAATGGGCAGACCGAATTCTTCGAGGTCTACCCAAAACGGGGGGGATATGATATATCACGGCTTACGTCTCGTGAATGAGGGCACAAGCACATCATTTTACAAACATATTTAAGTCCAATTAAAATTTTTGTAAGTTTACATAGTGTGCTCTTTAAAAGGGAACTTAAAGTTCTGGTAAATTCTTACCTCCCACTAACTCGTACACATATTCCAAATCTCGACAATTTTCAACTATAAACTACAATAACTTGCAGTGCCTAAAGCCTTGGGCCCCGCTTGATGTACGCTTAACTTAAAAAAAATCTATTCTAATAGTCTAATTTGTGTTTTATAAAATATAATTTTAAACTTTATTTTATAACTATCAAAATGAACTAACTTTTAAGTCCAACGTGAAATGTTTTTTATGTAGTCTTTATAGCGACATGAAAGTAAAATTAAAGAGCTTACTTCGGTGTAGTGGACGATGCAAATAATATACTGAGAAACATTTGCAATGAAATTACTTTAATTCTTGAGACATGTTTCACATATATGAATATGATTTGAATTGAATGAAATAATTACTAAGTATCAAAGCAAAATCCGAATAGATTTGTCTTAAATATAATAAAATATGTTTTTCAAAAACAAAATATAATTACTCTGAATATAAACAATATTAAATCTTTATTAATAGTATTAAGCCTTAAAGTTTAAACTTCGGTTTTAATTAGACAAAAAGATATATTTTTAATGATGTTTATTTCTTGTTAAGGCTTTTGCAACTGTTGTTGAAAGCACCGACTCACTTTTTGATCTATGTAAAAAAGTATTTTATGCATTAAATATTAAGCCACTTTATGTAAAAAAAAAAGTTTGTAAATTTTTTTTTTTTTTCGATTTATCTATAAACTTTAATTTTTACAAGCAGCTTTAAATGAATTTGTAACCATAATTACAAATAAATCTTAACTACCTATTTTTATGACCTATTTCAATACAGTAATAGTATACCTGTAGCCTTTTTTTGCCTTTTCTTCATTATGATTTATTTTTTTTAAACATTTTGGCACATAAGTTTGGTGTATGTAAAATAAAATATTACATCATCAACTGATGTTCCTGTAGTGTGCTTTTCCACAGTTTTTTATGCTTTTAAAAGTATGTAATAATAAAGATTTCAGATTATAAACAAGTTATGATCAAACAAAATAAATAGACAATATAGCGAGACCTGATTGTATTGTAGGTAATTTTTATTTTATTTTTACAAAGGAAGCTTTAATTAGCTTTTAAAAAGTAACCAAAATAGTCTCAGGTTATGTGCATCTGATGTAAACCATAATAATCTATCTGCTAAAAGATATAAAATAATCAAATAAAAACTTTATATGTGTCAAATATTGTTAACTTTTTTCTTAATTACGAGTGAACTTGAGTGTTTTATTAATATCCTTCAAAAAATAAGTAAATATTATGGAAGTTTATCTTTAAAATGTAAGTGTAAAATCCTTTATATACGATAAAATTCTCGATTTAACCAATCTATGTGACGTTCTCCAAGAAACCACAACAATTAAAGCCTTTGAAGATAGAAGATTTGATTTTTCCACACCTAAGTAAATTGTCACACACTTTTACGGAAAACATTTTTTTCTTTTTATTGCACAACGAATTAATTCCTAAGATTTTCGAAAAAAAATAATCTCCCATTAATTATAATAAACAAAAATACAATTTATTCCCTTAATATTACACTAACTATAGAGATCAGATGAATGAGCATATAAAATCATAATATATCAATATATATCATATGTCAACCCCTAATCAACCACATTAAGCTTGGAAACTAGTCATAATTGTAGCCTGTTGCTAACCTACATTCTGTCAGATAATAAGGACAGAGCGCTCTGTTGAATATAAACTAACTACTAAATAGAAAATAAATAACTAACTCTACTAAATATAAAATAAATAAGAATATTTTATTTAACCTTTATTTGACTTTTAATATAAGCAAAAAAGACAAGATAAAAAAACTATAAGTATAAACTAAAAATAAAATAAAATAGTTATAATATCACATCATAAAGGCTGGTGAGATTGAATAGAATTCGAACTTGCTTAAAATTATTAATATGAATAGAAAAGACTCCAGGTGGCACAAAAGAAAATGCTTGGAATTTAAATATGGTAAGATACTAACCAAATTGTAAAAGGTACTCTTTGGTTTGGAAAGCTAATAAGATCAATATAACAACAACAATAACAATACTGACTGATATAATCACAATACCGAAAATATTTATAATTAATTTGTCATTTTTAACAATTTTATTAGTTACATGTCTCTCAGTTACTACTTGAATTAAAGGAAATTAGGTGATGATTACAAACCTATTTTCATATTTATTATATAATAAATATATTATAATGAGTCACATTTAGGTACAGTGTTGCTACGACTAATTGGCAAGTAGACTTAATACTCGTAGCAGCGCTTAGCGTCAATATGCATGTGTGAGCTTCAGTGCCACCATTTAAGGATAATAATGTATGTATTTCTAGACTTATAACTGATTGTGATTATATGAGAGCACAGTATCTACACAAGGCTTTGCATTCAAGTATTGATTTATTATCGTCGAGAACGTAGTCCTCTAAAAGCGTTAATCTTACACATATCAGGGGCCTTAATTATCTCATCTGAATGTTGATATTTTACAACAATCGTATCAATTAAAATTATAAAAGCATATAGAAGGTGTAAGCAAAAATATCAAAATATTTATTGAGTAACTTGATCGATTTAGAAACAACAAAGAAGTTTAATAGAACTCTAATAAACTGTTAAACAGAACAAATAAAATTTAAGAAATATGTATATGGGAATGGACAATAATTTTAGGCAAGTAAAAGTAGACATCTTGAATTTAAATCTTATTTTAACTTTAAATCATTATGATATGTCAAGTATTACTTTAAAATATTTCCTTTCGAAGTAATTTTCCCACCTATAAAACCATTCTTTATAGTATTCTATTGTTATCTTTTTTTTTTTTTTTTTTTTTTTTTTTTTTTTATGTAATAGGAGGGCAAACGAGCTGGCGGGTCACAGATGGACGTGATCACCGCCGCCCATGAACTCTTGCAACATCCGAGGACTTACAGGAGTGTTGCCGGCCTTGTAGGTGGGAATAAACGCCTTTTTTGAAGGTACCCATGTCGTACCGATCTGGAAATACCGCCGAAGGTAGTTCGTTCCACAAGCGAGTGGAACGTGGAAAAAATGTCCTTGAGAACCGCACAGTGGAGGATCGCCACGCATCCAGGTGGTAAGGATGGTATTGGAGGCGATGGCGCGCTGTGCGGTGATGAAATTCGGCGGCAGGCATCAGATCGAATAGTTCTTCGGAACACTCCCCGTTGTAAATGCGGTAGAAGACGCACAAAGAAGCCACGTCTCTACGCAATGCCAGAGAGTCCAGCCGTTCGCAGAGCACCGGGTTCCCAACAATTCGAACGGCTCTTCGTTGTACGCGGTCAAATGGTAGAAGCTGATATTGGGGTGATCCGGACCAGAGATGAGAACAGTACTCCATGTGAGGCCGGACCTGCGCCTTATAGAGCGCAAGTCTTTGGCCAGGTTTGAAGTACTGCCTCGCTCTATTAATCACTCCCAATTTCTTCGAGGCCAACTTGGCCTTGCTCTCCAGATGACCACGAAACTGACAGTCGCTCGAAATGTCGAGACCCAGTATTCTGATACTTGGCGAGGCATTAAGAGGAGTGCTCTCGAAGAGCGGTGATACGACAAATGGGGTTTTCTTAGTGGTAAACGCGCAAACTTGTGTCTTTAGGGGATTGAACTGAACGTGGTTCAGTTCACCCCACTCAGAGACCATCCCCAAGGAAGTCTCTATAGAAGACACAAGTTTCTTTCGGCACTCGTCGACGTTTTCCCGAGAGTGACCTGCACGGCCGGAATATACCGCATCCCCAGTGCTGTCATCCGCATAACAATGTATGTTGGAGATATCCAACATATCATTGATGTGCAGGAGGAACAGGGTTGGGGATAGCACGCAGCCTTGGGGTACACCAGCGTTCACGGGCTTGGGGTCCGAGCAAAAACCGTCGAGAACGACCTGTATGCTCCGCCCAGTGAGGAAGCTGGTGATCCACTTGCATAAACTCTCGGGAAGCCCATAGGAAGGTAGCTTCGAAAGAAGCCCCTTGTGCCATACACGATCGAAGGCTTTTGCCATATCCAGACTAACTGCCAGACCCTCTCCCTTACTTTCAATAACAGCTGCCCAACGGTGCGTAAGATATAACAGAAGATCACCAGCCGATCGACCATGGCGAAAGCCATATTGCCGGTCATTGACCAACTGGTGATCCTCGAGGTATGTTAGGAGCTGTTTATTGATAATGCTCTCCATTACTTTGGAGAGCAGAGAGGTAATGGCGATAGGTCTGTAGTTAGCTGGGTCCGAGCTATCACCTTTTTTAGGGATCGGATGGACAAGGGCACGCTTCCATGAGACCGGGACTACGCCTTTAAGGTAGGAGTACCGAAATAGACGCGTTAGCACTGGAGTCAACTCAGGGGCACACGTTCGTAGCACCAATGGAGAAATGCCATCCGGCCCACTCGACTTATGAACGTCCAAGGAAAATAGAGACTGCCTAATAGTTTTCTGCCGAAAAACTATTTCCGGCATTGAGCTCTGACACCGCGGGATGATAGGCGGTGTCTTCCCCTGGTCGTCCAAAGTCGAGTTGGAGGCGAAAAGAGTGCCCAAGAGATCGGCTTTCTCTTTTGCCGTGTGGGCCAGAGAGTCATTCCCCATGTGCAACGGCGGTAGGGATGGCTGGCTAAAGTTGCCCAGAGTGGCCTTTGAAAGCGCCCAAAATTTGCGCGTGCCAGGCGGGTACTTTGCCAGCTGATCCCCAATTTTGACGATATGCTTGAACTTTGCTCTAGCGATTTGCCGTTTGAAGAATCTGGAGGCACGATTATATTTCCTCTTCAGAACTCTAGAGCTCGGATCCTTAGTGACTAACGCATTGGCCCAAGCTTGATAAGCCTGCCGTTTGCCAGCTGCTGCAGCCCTGACAGACGCATCAAACCAAGGCCGCGATCTGCCACCAAGTGGTACCACAGAGCTTGGTACAAATAGTTCCATGCCCTGTAGTATCACATCAGCTACAGCCACAGCGCAGTCACTAGGATCATCGGAAGGGAAACAAATCGGCCCCCATGGGTAGGATGCAAAGAAGGACCGCATTCCATCCCAATCCGCTGACTTGTAGTGCCAAACGAGTCGAGTCGCAGGTGTTGTGCGACCCGAACGTTGAATGGGCACTACACTCCGTACCAGACAATGATCAGAGGACCCTAACGGAGCCTCGACAGTGACCTGGTACTTTCCGGGATGTGTAGTCAGCAGAAGATCCAACAAAGAGGGCATATGGCTGTCCACATCCGGTAGACGAGTGTGCGTCTTGACCAATTGGGACAGACCATTTGCCAGAGCAAAGTCAAACACAGATCTCCCCGCGTAGTCGGTGGCACGTGACCCTAACCAATCGTTATGGTGCGCATTGAAGTCACCGAGGACTACGACTTCGGCGGAGGGAATCTGTGAAAGCAGATCGTCAATCTTCGCCTGAACATGGCCCAAGAGTTGATCCGTTTCTGCATTACCACTATGGGACCTGTAGAGGCATGCGTAGACTCTGACATGGTCGTCCATGTCCACGCGCAGCCAGAGTACAGACAGGTCCCGACCTTCAAAAACCTGAAGGCGACGGTAGCAGATATCCTCCCTTACGAACACAGATACCCCGGCGTGTGGTATAAAATGGTGTTCTAGATTATACCCGGGGTATGACAGGTACGCTGTGTCGCTAGGTTTAGATATCTGCGTCTCCGTCAGAAACAACAAGGCCGGCTGCGCCGTCTCTAGATGATAGTGAACGGCGTTCAAGTTGGAATGAAGTCCCCGAATGTTGCAAAAGTCCACATTTAGAGTGGGTCGGGGTGCCGCTGCGTTGACTCGTCGTTTGCCCTCAAAAAACACAAAAGGCGATACTTTGCCCGCCCCAGATACGACGGGCAGCCCGAGCAAAATCCGAGAATTATTTCCCCGATTTTGCTCGGGGAGGGGGTCCCCGGCTTCATCAAAGCCGGTACCCTCCTGGGGTATTTTTCTTTCCGGCATCGCTTTCATGTTTCATGGCGTGGGGGGGGGGGGGGGTTTGGGCTTCCGGATTCTCTCACTCACCGACGGAACATAACCAAATGAATTTGGTTACTACGCGTCGGTCTTCTGTGAGAGGGTGGTCCTTCCCCGGTCGAGCCAGCCCAATACGAGCTGCAGTCAGATAACTACAGCTAGGCTCTACCACCTAAAAAATCCTATCCTATCCTACTATCTATTAATCCGTACCTATCTTTTTATTAATCCGTATTGATGTGTTATATCTCAAATATATATTTAATATTTATGATATTGTATTATATTATGTATTGTTTATATGTTGTGTTCATATTATTTTGACAGTTGTACACCTCTTTCGTCTTTATTTGTTTGAACTCCTATGACGTTGGGGTTACCTGGAAGAGATCGCCTATTAGCGATAAGGTCGCCTCTTGTACATTTTTTGTCTCTTTTTTCTTGCTGTTACTATGTACTTGTATTACTTTTTGAGGATGTGCAATAAGGAATATTATTATTATTATTATTATTTATGAGTATCTTGAATTTGTTTTTGTTGTTTAATTAATAATATAATACATTATATTTGCTGAACAATTTTAAATATGATCCAATATGAAATTCTTATATGAACAATGTTAAATTCCAGCGAAATGCAAAATCGCTATTCTTTGAACCTGAAATGTACTCGTACACACTCATCACGGGCTCAAACGTTGTCAAACGCTTTGTTCATACAAAATTCACATGCCACAGAATTGAATTTTCTAATAACGATATTTTTCGTCAGTTCATCTTACAAAAATGTACATTTATAAAATAAATAGATAAGTGGCGATAGAGAATTTGCTGTATCAATTATTATTTTAATTACTACAATCTTAAAATTTTCTGCGTATAGTAAAGAAAAACGAGGAAGTGAGCCGACAGTGGGAGCAATGGTGATATAAATATCGTATTGAAATTGGAGATATCCGAAAAGAAGAGGTTCAAGATGATATGTGGTCTGTTACAAAACTAGTTATTTATATTTCGTTTAGTAACAATAAAATTTATCAAAAATATTCTTTAGTAGTTTACGTAAATAAAATAAAAATAGTATTCGTTTTTGACGATAAATCTCTAAACAAAATAACTTTTATTCCGCAGCTGTGCTACAGTTGGGAGGGTAAAGCGTGACAAATAAAATACATCTAGTGTAATATTACTATGTGATGGAAATTGATATATTTTTTATAATCTTCAACAATTTATAAAATCTTTTTTGTATAATTATTTTTCAGTATCAAAATAAAATGTATGTCACACAAACACATAATATATAAGAAAAGGCGAAGGATTTATACGTTTTGAAGGGAAACCAGAGTTAATGCAATGTTCGCGGATGACACCGCAATTTACACATCCTCAAGGGATCCTTATGAGATCTCTCAACGCCTCCAATCCGCAGTCGACTCCCTCGGGAACTGGTTTCGGAAATGGAGGATTAGGGTTAACCCGGAGAAGGGCACCGCGGTACTTTTTGAACGGTCACGATCCACAAGGGGCCCGGAGATTAAACTCTTTGACAAACCGATTCCTTGGAAAAACAAGGCCAAGTACCTAGGAGTGACGCTGGACAAACAGCTAATATTCACCTCACATATCGAGGACGTTCGCAACAGAGCGGCCTTCATCCTAGGGCGACTTTATCCCCTGTTAGGCAAGCGGAGTAAAATGTCCCTTAGAAATAAGGTCACACTTTACAAAGCCTGCATACGCTCCGTCATGTCCTATGCAAGCGTTGCCTTCGCTCACGCGAACCTGAAGCCCCTTCAGGTGCTTCAGAACAGAGTCATGCGGCTCGCCACTGGGGCACCGTGGTTTATGCGTAATATCGACTTGCACAGAGACTTAGACCTACCGACGATCGCACAGTATTTCAAGGGGCTCTCCAAAAACTACTTTGACAATGTTGTGGGACACCCAAACCCGGTGGTGGTTAAGGCCACAGGATACACGGCCCGTAAGACTCCTAAAATCAGAAAGAGAAGACCCAAGTCGGTACTTTTCGATCCGGACGACGCGATTACGTTAGGGAACGCTACGTAAAAGCGGTAAAGCGTACATAAATACTACACATACACACACACACAGCGTCTTCGCCGGCGAAGACGAGGCCCCCATCCAAGCACGTTGCTCCGGCGTTCTGCCGTCGGAGGACGTTAGTGTCAAATCTTAACCCATATCCAACCCTCGCTTCCCACCTAACGGTGTCCTGAGCCGTGGTCCAAGCCTCACAGGAGGCGCAAGCAGGACGCGCGTTCCCCTGGGGCCCTTCAGGCCCCCCTTTTTCAAGGGCGGGTCTCTGCACCCGTCCATTCCACCGGTGACGCTGTCATGGCCAGTAGGGCTAACAGCAGAGACACAAAAAAATATATATATATATATCTACTCAAATTCCTACTCGGCAGTAAGATTTTTTTCTTAAATATTTAAGTAGACCATTATCTTATTGTATTTTTTTGTTTATTTGCTATGCATATAAAAATGCATGGATTGCATGAAAGACGATATGATGATGAGTAACAGAAGAGTATGGAAGCAAAAAACACGACCCCAAAATTGGGATAAGGGCGAAAAGATAATTGTAATCTGATAGTTTATATAAATTCATTTTTATTAACATACCAAAGTATTATGTCTATAAAATCCAATATTAATATGTAGATATAAATAATGTAATATTTTTTTATAACAGATAAATACACAACTACACAACCAATAACATTTTAGGGTTATATAGGTACACATAATATAATGAACAATTTGAAATGCTTTAAAATTTTAAGATGTGTATACAGATATAGTTTTTGTCCAATAAAAAAACAGTTGTTTATTATCACCAAAACTTCTGGATTGATGTTAATGAAAATACATACGGTTATAGTCGTAGGCTACTACTGGTTTTGACAAAATATAATTTACTGTTTATTCCGGAAAAATCTTTCATTTCAAAGAAAATGTATAAAAAGTTATTTAGCGTAAGTTCTAGTACAACGAAGCTATTGGACGGATGTGAATGAAATTTGGTTGATATTTAATATATTGAATACTTTGATGTATATTTATGATGTTGTTATCCAGTACATTCTTACATTTTTATAATATAATAACAAATGTATGAATTTGTGTCAGAAGTTATTATGACGATCATTATTATAAATTTAGAGCCCTGGGAGGGGTTGGAGACAAAGTTACAAATGGATAGACTAAATATAGTCATTTTATTATTTATTTATTTTACGAGTTTCTCGTGAATCATTGAAGATTTATTTATATGAGATCAGTGCCATTTATTCTATTATAATAAAACAACGTCAAATGGTAAAATATTATTAATATTATTAAATAACAATAAAAAAAATACAAAAATTATATCCTTTTAAATAGTTTATCCTTTTTAAATTAGTGTATGGCTTTTGATCTGGTTCTAACACAGATACGGGTTTAACGTCTATAAATCAACGTTTGAAGTTACTAAAAGAGCTTTGTTATCAGCAAAACATTTTTGGATTTTTCATTGAACGTTGAAGCTTTGTTTTATTTACGACAGAACCTGTTGTAATAACTTATTGGATAATATTTGAAGTAGAAGTAAAAATCGGAACCCGCATTCAAAATAATATTTTACATGAGAACTGTAACCTAAAAAAAATCTGGCCCATGTTTATAGTTAAATACATCCTATCATTTCTTGGACATGATAATCTTGCAACACTTTGTACATAGGCTTACAATCTAGAATAGTTACAATATGCATACATAAACTACGACACCTATTACATTGAAAGCTCCAATACAGATTTGACATTTTTACTGGTGTGTTTTCGAAATTTATGGCTTGATATGGACCTGTATGTGGAGATACAATTGAAGGTGTATATCATAATATTTCCAACTATTATTCTCTTCTTTATTCAACTCTAACTGTGAATTATATTTCTGCGGGAAACTTGTTTTTATTTTGAATATATAATATGCAATATCACCTTTACACACCTCGCTTTACAAAAAAAATTAAAGTTATTTTTTACTTTGTGAGGAAAATAGAGAAATTTGGACCATTCAACTGAACTTGTTTTTTTATATTCCCTAAAAAATAGATTTTTCTACTATATATCATATCACACCATTAAATGGGCCAAAACTAAAAAGTATTACGTTGTTTTACTAGTTTTTAGTTTAATAAGTATCACTTAAAAATAAATTAGTAATAATTCTGATTATGTTTAAGGGTATTATGAAAGTTGCAGAACGATCTTTCATGTTGTATACACATTTTTATTTTATTTTTATTTCACTAAATTAGCCGAATAATATTACCGTAGCAAGGTATAAAGCTTAATTAAGCTTTAAAATGTACAATAGTACCCTAAAAGAAAATGCCAAAACTTTTATCTTTACGTCTTTCATAATGTTGCTTGAGGTAACAAAGTTTCTTTTCCAAATTCAGACTAAGCCTCCATTATTTTCCAAGTCATCAAAAACTTTAGATTTTCTTTCCTTCTGAAATAATTTTAAATAAAACATTATTTTCAACAAGATATATTAGAAATTATTTTTTATGTAAAAATATCTAAAAGAATGCTTATTGCTAATAAATATAATTTAAATCTAATATTTAATCTTACAATATAAGAAATGTCCGCTAGTCTCAACGGTAGGTTATTGAGTTACTACTCATATATTTTTATCAAATAGCATTAGAATTACAATTATTATTAGAATTACGATTATTATTAATAATCGAAGGATATAACACGCAATCAATTGGTAGTGGACTAATTATCAAAAAAAAAACTTATTACCTTAAAAACGATAGGTCCTTGAGAACGGACAAAATTAATATAATTATATTATAATTAAATAAACGGTAAGATAAAACAACGCAGGCTTCAGACGTAACTGAAACGAAATAATTCGAAAAACAAAGAGTAATTTAATCTATAATAGATACATTAAATTCATAAAACATTACAAAATTTCTTGTTATGTCTGATTAATTAGATGTCAATAGATAATTAATTAACCTGATATCTTCAGGGTTCACCATCATCATTATAAGAATTTAAAACTTCAATATTAATTTATTAAAGAAATAACATAAGAATATCTTGACCTTGACAAAAAGAGGAAATAGTTTTATTTTATTTAATGTCTTATAATACACGTCATCGATAGAAATCCATACGAGTATTTCCCTGGCAGCATTCGTCTTAATTTAATTAACGAGTATTCATTGGCATTTACTACAACATTCCTTTGATATATCAAATGCTTATACAATTAGAATTGTTTGCAAATGGTTTCGGTTAGACTTCTCCGGCGTATTTTCTTCAAATGTAAATAATTTCTTTTTATAATCTTGCATTGCATTCTATATCTAAGAATTTTCTGTTTTATTACATTGGTAATGTCCGTCAGTAAGTCAATGGATCAAGAAGCCCAATCCCCCTCCCTCTCTTTGACGAAGCCGGAGAACCGAGCAAAACAAGGGGAATGATTCTCAAATTTTGCTCGGCCTGCCTGTCGTATCTGGGACGGGCAAAGTATCCCGTTTTGTGATTATTGAGGGTAAACGAAGAGTCAACCCCCGTTAGCGACACCCAACTTCACTCTAAATGTAGACTTTTCCAAAACTCGCGGACTTCATTACAACCTAAACGCTGTCTACTATCATCTAGAGATGGCGCAGTTGGCCTTGTTGTTTTTACCGGATACGCAGGTATATGAACTTAGCGACACACCGTACCTATTAAACTCGAGCATCATTTTATACCACACGCCGGTTCATTTGAATTTGCAAGGGATAATAGATATTCTCCCTTGCAAGCTAGTAGATACTAGCATGCCGTTTTGATGAACCTTTCCATATACCACTAAGATGTGCAACGAATTTCCATCGACAGTATATCCGGATCAATAAGATATGGGTACCTTCAAGAAAGGTGTAAACTCTCACCTAAGACCGGCAAGGCAAGGCCGTTCATGTTATTCCTTGGATGCTGCAAGACTTCGGCGGCGTGAACGCTTGTTATTGGTGACCCACACGCTTGTTTGCTCTCCCTTTACTTACAAAATAATAATAGTAAAAACATGTTTCATAATAAACTTTCGATTTTTATTGAAAGATTTTAAATGTTTAAAAAACTATTTCATTAATTTACTTTTACCTGCCGCATTTCATGAAAATGGGCTGGTTTTAGATTACGTACTCGCCGATTTGTCAATGGTGCTACTGTATTGGTACCCGTCGTGATGAAATTATCATTTTACACCTTGGATGTGTAATTAAAAACATGTAATTTTTTTAATAGGGACGAAAGCTAACATATTCATAAACCATTTCATTATTATAGTTATGGCATTTACAACGTTATTTATAATATTCATTATAAACTGCACAACTAGAAATATTGGTAAGGATTATCCAGAAAACTAGAAAGGATATCACCTCCATTCCGATATTCTCGTTTTCGGATTTACCATTTTATAGGAAATATATTTAGCTGAAATGCTCATAGTCAAATGCTCTTATTAAATTTGTTTACCTAAAGTACAAGTCTGTATGAATTTATATTTTACTTTCTGCAATAGCAATCCACATTGAAACAGGCTTACCAGTGTTACTTTTAGATACCTACAGTTGTCGTTTAAATTTAAAATTGCTCGATCATAACAGATTATACTGTTAAAAATTTTACGCATGAAATTGGTCAAAATTGTTGAATAAATTGTTACAGTTAACTATGTTAACGATATTACATTTTCAGTATCAATTTACGAGTATGTTCTAGTTCTGTTGCTATGTACATTGTTACGATTTCAGTATAAATTAACGCACTTGTGCAGATTAATTCGATGGCACTTAAAATGCATTGTAATTGTAGTTATTATACCATGAGTACACTAGAGGTACAAGCTTAAGCTCATTAAAATTTCGTTGGTATACTCGAACATTCCGGCCTGTTAATACTATTACCATCAACTTTCGAAGTATGAGTAGGTAGCATTGTAGTAAGACCAAATAATAGAAATGTTTATAACGTGATTGTACGAGGTAGGTAGGTAGGTAGATAGGCTCGTAGGTCGATAAGTATTAATAAATAATTTGGGTAATTTATCATGTACATGTAGGTATGAGATTCTGGATTTTGATTCTGAATTTACTTACACTGATATTTATTTATTCACTAATTACTTATTGAATTATTTATTAAATTTAATTGCGTTAGATGATGTATGTATGATTACATACATATAAATAATTTACCATCTTATTGAAACTGAATAATGATCAAGGATTAATTTTGTTTTCACAATATATTTAGAAATATATAGAAGATATTTAAAAGGGTAAACTAGTGAGTGAATAGTTTTCCTCCTTGTTAAAGTAGAGTACTTTAGTTTTAATAAGTAGGTATGTCTCGTTTTTGTTGTAATTTTCCAAAAGAATCTTTATATTTTGCAGACGATATATTCTAAGAGAATACAATATTAGAACTCGCTTCCAATTAAATAATATTATATTTTTTATCATTGCATTATGTATTGAAGTATTAATGAAAGACAGGTTACTGTTTGTTAAGAGATTGTTGTAAAGATTTATGACTTAGAAGAAACACTAAACATAAAAATACAATATGTAAAAATTAAAATATGAGAATTTTATTGAAGTATTAATTTTGATGTGATAAATCTTTTATGAGTATGACTTGTTTTATTGATTTAAAAGCACAATTTTATACTTTGTCGCTTTTCTGATCAATTTTGAATTATACCTTAATTTTTTGAAAATTGTGATTAAACAATGCCATTAAGGAATTTTACTGATAATTTGGTTCAATGCAGTAAATTAGGATTCAAAGGTAATTATGACTCGCAAGTTTATAATTCGTCTTTCCATTCGTAAGTACAATAGTTTACCTAGAAAGCAACATAAAAATATTAAAAAATTATATTATTTGTGAAATAAAAGGCATTAAGTTGTTAAAATGACTAAGATAACTATATAAATATTCAAATGATGTTTCTAAAATATATATACAGTTAGTTTTCTGTCTCAAAGTTAAATACTTAAAATATATAATATTAATACTTAAGTACTGTACATACTTAACAAATGAACATATAAATGCATAGTATGGAGCTGGTGAAGTAAGTGATCAAAGACTGATTAATAATGATTCCTTAAATAATGCCAAAATAAATAATTGGAGTAGACCGCTTGGGAATCTTGTATTAAGTGAGCGTTTTTAGAATTAATAGTTGTTAGGATATTACATTTTAAGTACTTGTATTAAATCTCTTATAATTCAGTATATTACGGGGCAACCTCTATTTTGTTTATTAAGCTTCTGGTATAACACATTCTTTACTTTCACTTTTTGTAAAATGTTTAATTTCTGAAACTGCAGTCATTGACGATTTTATAACTTTGGGCAAGTATATGTATTATTTTAAATAAATGAAGTAAATATATCTTGTAAAACAACCACAGCATATTAATTATCTAAACGAAAATTTAACAAACTTATTATTTTATATACAATTAAGAATTTGTGTAGCCGATCACGTCTCAGCATGATTTTGTTCTCGGATATCTCGAATTTCAAAGGAAATTTCATAAATTTTGTACAGTTTGAAACAGTGAAGACAACATTACAGATCATGTTTCTTCAATATATTTGATATTCACATTTAAGAATTATAATCCAACATAAATAAATATAAACATTGATGTTTTTATGTAAATATACTTTCTCTATCCGTGTGTTTCTCTTTTTGTTCTTTTAAAGGGGTTTTAACAGGATAGTTCACGGCTACTTTTATTTCAAAAAAATAGTCCACGGGAACGAAATAGTGTGCACAACTGGTATTATTACAGTAATTAAATATGAAGTGTAGGTTTTAATTATACCTAAAATCACCTCTTGTAAAGATAAGTTGATTTTGATTGCGGTTTCTTCCAAATCGTTAAAAAATAAGGTATATTATGTATAACATTTTCTAAATGTATTGACTTCGTACGCTATTGCAAAAAAACAAATTATTGAATTACAAATACACATAATGAAGTAAACATAATAACATATGTAATAAAAAATGGTAACTAATTATTAACAGGTTTTGGAAAAACTGCATTAAAATTGTTGTGTCAAGAATTACTTAGTAGTTTTAATGTACAGTCTATAAGGTATAAGAGCTTATAAGGAACTTTGTGAATCTAATGTGTTTGTAAGAATATGTCTCTCCACGATATTAGATATAAGGCTAATGAAGTCATTTTCCTTCTATATTTACTCTATATTATATTAAATAACTGTAGTTTTTATATAATACCAGTAATTCGTAAATTTATTGAGATATATAATTTAATATATAAAGCACAAAGACACTCACTCACTGACTCATTCAACGCTCTACAGCCCAAACCGTTATACCTAGAAAGCTGAAATTTGGACACAAGACTCCTGACATATTGATTAGGTGCAATAAGAAAGGATTTTGCAAAGGTCCAAACCGTTCCAAAGTTACAGCTAAAAAACTGTAAAGTTTACCCCCCCGCTCCCTCCCTTCTCCCATTCCATTGCAGTAGAAATTAAAATTATTTGGCCTCTCACTATGTTTAACTCACATACAGTATGTGATTATTTGTAATTATTTTCAATTTACCCACATACAATTTGTGATTATTTTCAATTAACCGACATATAGTTTGCGATGCTTTGTTATTATTTGCCTAGCAAAGCGGACGGGAATCAGCTAGTTATTTATAAAATATTCCAGTAATTATTCACATGTAATAATTAGTATTGTGTAAAAATGTTTCAATAGTAATCATTGTCTCACTTATCTTATTTTAAGATTTTTCTGTTTGCTTTAATTAAAATAATTAATAGCTGTATCATTTTATCATTATATTATCTTAATAATCTTTTAATTTACATAAAAAAGTATGTAACTAAAAATTACATAAAAGAAGCAGAACTCGAATCTGCTACTTCGGGAATGTGAATTCAGCTTTTCCTTCAACACAAAGAATTATATTCCAATGAAAAAAGTCAAATTTCTCTATGAAATAATAATTGTATCGGTTTGTTACTCATTATGTAACATTTTATAGCGTATAGCCATTGCCAACTCTATTTAAAATGATAACAGATCAAAGATACAATTGTGGATACAAACTGTGGCGTCTAGCCAATTTTCTAGAATATTCGCCAATTGCACACAACAAAAATCTATAGAAGAATTTATCATCTGTCCGGTGTCCGACTAATATAGTCGGATTTAAGTTTAACTCAATGTGACGAATCAAATGTCTTATACCGGTACTTTCATCTTCAAGTTAATACGGCTGCTTGGAATAATAACCGCAAACAAAAATGCATGTAAATGTATAAAATTACATATTTTTAATTTAAGGAAAACATTAATCAAAAATCACTAATTGATTGAACTGAAGCTTTCACGTACCATTCAACCGCAGCCATTAATGTTTCCACTCTCAATCAATAAGAGTAAATATATATTTTTCGTATTTACATAAAATCGTTTAATTTTATAATTCAAATGTGTATGTTTATTTATAAACCAAGAAAAGACATTTAAGTTTATTTTTTACTTTACTAAGTATCTATTAAAATTTGAAAAATAAAGAATTATAATAAATAAACTTCCAAATATTACAATTTTTTGCATATAAAACAAATTGTTGAGGGGATTTACATAAAGTTGCAAATTAAATTCTTAACCTAGTTACAGTTTCCTTTGATTACAATTTTGGTTTTATGATTTTGATGATGTATTTATCCTTTAATCTTATAGTGAAGGGATAACAAATATCATTTTTGTTAAACGCTTGGTTAAATGATAGGTGAGGCCATCACGTATACATAATAATCTTTTTGGATATGCCTTCATCAATCTTGATATCTCTTTGATCCTCATTCATCATACGAAAAGTGCCATATCCTAAATTTATCAATGTAAAGTAAGATGTCGTTTTTGGGTTGAATATTTATTAAAGACGTCACTCCCCGAAAAAACGAACTTACTAAGTAAGTATTCGATAAGTTTTGATGAAATTGTTGTTAAAAAATGACAAAAAGCTGAGAAGTCTATCCTGTTTCAGTTATTTTGCTTCTTCCATTACTGTACTTTTGCTTATACTTTAGCCCGTGCTTTGTAGTTTTAGGTTTATAAAAACAAGAAGAATTTTATAGGTATTGTTAAGTACAGATTTGTGTTGAGCTGATATTGTAAATTATTCTAAAATATAATTAACATTATTAGGAACAAAACAGAATATAACGTATTTTTGTAGTGAAAACAAATTCTCCGACTTTTTTTCAAAGATAAGTTGTAGATATTTTATGAAGTAATGTAAAGAAATAAATAAAATTTTTGTATGTAAGAATCTAATTATTAAAACCACAAAAAAATATACTAAAAATGTTAATTTATTTGACAGAAATAGTACCTAGTAACAAAATCTAAGTAACAAACACATACATTTCTAAAATTAATACAATTTTCAACTATGCATTGGTAACTATTTGCTCAAAACTATTACGCCATATAATTTGCACATAATGTTTTATATATATTTAATGCAGCCTACTTTATAATTTGGAGACTCGTAAGAAAATGTTTATCTAAGTTATTACTTCTGACAATTTATCGAGTTTGCATTTAAATAGCTATTTTAATAGGATGATACATTTTTTAAAATACAATATATTTTTATTTATTAAAGAAATGTTGAACTAAAATGGTAAATTACAAAGTTTAAGACTTTTTGAAATAGTTTTATGGGTCATGTTAGGTCGTGTTAGTATTACAAAAATCGAAAATTTACCTAATTTGCCCCCCACGTTGGCGAAAATATGTAATTTTTTTTCATTCATATTCCATCGTAGTGAAGATTAGATACTATACTATATTAATAAATTTTTTGTTATGGTACTTACTTAATTAGTAACTTTTTTGCATTGTCATGTTGTTAAAAGGCAAAGAAAATTTATTGTTATGTGTTGATTATTTTAGTATTCTTTTTACGATAAATGCAATTCATTGTTAAATTAAGCCTCTCGCGCACTACATATCCAATTATCATACAAACAAAGTTGTGTAGCCTTCATCATTAGTGGTTACAGCAACCCTGTTTTTAAGATAAAAATAGAGAAGTAGTGTATCTTTGCTATTCTAATATTAATTAACAATATGTAAAAATGGTGATAATATTTATTAGAAATTCTGAAAAAATAGATGTATAATAAAAGATAATTTATTACATTTTTATCTAACATTGTATAATTTATTTTTTGTAACGATGTCATTTTTTTAAGCTATAAGTCAAAATAAAGCGAACACTCAAGATTCTTGATAATCCTTAACCCAAAATACTCGTAATACACACAGGGAATAAATATTTAAGAGATACATAATTAAAACCAGATGTATTAAGAAAATATTGATATATTTGTGTAGTAATTCATTTATCACAGGAGGAGGAGTTACTTCTATGATTATTGTCATGTTATTTTCATAATTACATGTTTAACAAAGATAATTTGAACGACTTTATTAATTCCTTATCGAAACTTTATATTTTTGCCAAATTAATTGTTAAAATAATTTTTCTCTGACTCTCAGGAACAAGTCATGCTTATTAAGTTCAAGTATAACTCTTATTATTTACTACAAAAGTTTTGGAAGTACTTTAAGAATTCCGACTCTTAAAATTCGCTTTCGACATTTTGAGGACGTAAAATTTTAATTGAATTTCGTTCAACCAAACCAATACTAATTTATTTCAGAAATCAGTATAGCTATCTTTACATTTTTACTTAAATTAATCTGTGTTAAAGTAAAAGAAAATAAAGAAAAAGAATGTTGAAGTTTGGTTGATTTTATATCAATCATTGACCTGAATTAACTGTGTCTCAAATTAAAGCGGACGTCTGCAAACAAATTGCTGAGTGCTCTTTGAATATTTCATTAATGAGAATACAGGTTACGCTGACCAGCTTAAATATAAATATGTCAAGAATATAAAAACTTATTTTAGCCTATTTTAAACCTCATGTTATATTATAATGCCTTAAAATTTCTTAATAATGTTATATAACACAATGTAACTTAATTTGTATTATAAAATACTTACAAAATTTTGAGACTGAATAATAAATTAATTGGATATATTGTAGTAAATATTATCTCAATCATATTTTTAAAGAACTTTGACTTCCTTATAAATGTCTCCTACATTTTTAAAATTTCTTTTTCAATAAATTTACTTATTTAACAAGAAAAAATATAAAAAAATATATAAAGATAATTTTTAACTTTTTACATATATTAGTAAAAAGGTTTTGCATGTAAAAGATGATATATGTATGTATTATTTTAAAATCAAATTTAATAAAAGATAAAAGGTAAAAGGATTATGTTTGGAGTCTGAAACGGCTATTTTCGTGCCAGATATATGTCACACGAGCTGTGTAATATTTAAAATTTCAGATAAATTTCTACGGATGGTCAGTAAAATGAATGGATAAAAATATTTCATATTTATTTGCTAGCAAAGGATAAGCCATTCCGTCGCTGGGTCCAATTTAGATTTATGTCTCACGACGATCACTTAAATTATAGTGAAATGAACGATGATCTTGTACACTTTTTAAGGTACGGTAAGTAAGGTAATTCAACTGATGTTCAGTTTTACTGTCCAGGATAGTGTCTATTTCTAAAAGGTTCATACTTCGTTAGTCACAAAACGGAAGGTTATAATAGGTACTTTACGCGGAAATTCTTTAAAAGTTCAATACTACCATATACCATCCGAAGCACTCGGATGCGTGACGATACTCTACTGTGCGGTTTTCAAGGACCTTTCTCCCATATACCACTTAGATGTAAAACGAATATTCTTTGGCGGTATTTTCGGAAATATACGAGTTCGGTATCATAAAAGGCATATGCACCAACCTCCAAGACCGGCGACGTTCTTGCGATTCTACAGAGCTTGCAAAAGTGCGTGGGTGGCGGTGATTACTTGTCATCGGTGACCCACACGCTCATTTGCCCTGCTTCAACATGAAAAAGCCAGTCCATTCTTTTAGTAATTCGATTTTAAAAATATATCATTTAAAATTTTAAACGACTATATATTGATATACAGTATTGATTATGATAATGTTTACAATAGCATTTTTTAAAATAAAATTTAATAACATCTAAAATAAACTTAAAACGCAATGTTTGCAATTTATTCAACAACTAAAAATCAGACTAAAAGTGGTTAAGGTTAACAAGACTTGTTTGTTTGTTTGTTTGTATGCTCTTTATTGTACATAAATAATACTAAAGTACATAGCTTAATGACTTAGACTTTAAGCTTATCTAATTAACTAACTAAATATTTAAAGTTAATTCTCCCTGGTTGCTCTTACGTAATAAATACTAAGTGGTTCTACCTCAAACAACAGGATAATCATTATTTAAATCATATTGTTACAATATTTCATATTTTTTTTTTATAGATGGTTCAAATTTTCAAGTAATCGGAATATCCAAACAAACATAGACAACTCCTTGCACTGTTAAGTTCCTGAATAATTAGTTCCAAGTCGGTACTTAATCTAAACATCTCGAAGTTTCTCTGAGAACAGAAACTAAGTTCTGCTACAAATACAATACACTATAAAATAATGATCTGCCTTGTTGCAAACTTTAGTAGTTCAGTTTTAGAGTTACAAGTAGTTAAAAGTATTGTTCAATAAAATAAAGAAAAGCTGCCCATAAATAGCGAATATACTAAAATATAATCACTACTTACTATTTCAATTTAATAACCAACAAAACAAATTAAGATACTTTATTCAAAAATAAACTAAGATGCACCCTTCAATATAAAGTATATTTTCACTCAGCAAAACCGAAGCCAATTATTATTAAAAAGTTCCAACAAAAAGTTCCTCGTTAGTGGAGTTGTAATTTTAGTCGCTTGTTTAAAGATCACTACATAAAAAATAATACATACATAATATATTTATCCCACGATATTGTAATGTATAATAACAATAAACATTAAGAAAGAACGCCAAGAAAATAATTGGATCTTCTGAATTTTCCCAAGTGGAAAATAAAAGTTTCTTTTCAAGATCTGTTCCAAAGAATAACTCTGAAGCAGCTATAAAGGATTTTATATAAAGTGCGGTGTCACTTATGAGCTAAATAAAGAATGTATTATTTTATTTTATTCATCCGTCAGCCGGCGTATGTAACCTCGTGTTACGAGGGTTTAGGAAAATAACAGTTTTTTTCAATTACTTTGAATTTTTCTCGATCCGTTAAGGTTGCGTCAACCAATTCGATATAAATTATTTTATATTGCATGTATCTGTGTTATTCTTTGGCTCTAAATATTGCTTATTGGTATCCTTATTAACTAATTAAACTGACTATCTTCCTGTAAAAATCGTAATAAAATCGGTTAAACTGCTGAAAGATTTTTTAGACCCACAGAACGATACAAAAAATAATAATAAACAAAATATATGTGCTTGGATTAATAAAAAGAGTAATTAAATGACGACTCGCTAGTATCTTGATAGGAGTATTTATTGTAGTAGAATGGATAAAGTTTGCTCTTGCTCTATTTAAGTTAATACTCAAATTGTATAAACTTAAATACACTTACATGACCATAGAAGATAGGTCTATTTACTAATTGCGTCATCAAAAATGGGCTTTAAAATTTCTCATTTCGCAATAGTGCTAGGCGATAGTGGCGTGGCCTCAAAATTAATTACAATAATATGAACCGTTTTTTTATGGTGTAAATAATTAATGTAAATGTCTTAAGGAATATTTAATTTGGTTTAAAATAAGACCGTTTTTTAACTTCCTTGGATACTAAAAGACGGGTAAGGGACCAAAATAAAGTGGATACATTCCCCAAGGGCAGCGGATATTCTAACAATACGCATTCCTAAGCAAGGTTGACATCAGAAAGGAGGCCGGTTTTAAAAGTCTGTTGGGAAATCTCCTGCACAATTTATTCTAGCATATTTTTAAATATATTTTACTAACTCTAAGTAAATTGAGAAAAAGGCAGAGATGATTGATGTTGATTCTTCCAAAAGTGAGTATTTTGTAAATTATTGGTTTTACATAAAATTTGACGTAAAAATCAAAAGGTATTAAAAAAACGATATTCTGAAATACTTCGGAAACGGAATCTAAGTTCGAGTAAAGATCTTACAGATAGAAATATTGAAAAATATATTCTTCTTTAAGAAACGAGTCTTATTTAAGCTTAGATATATTTTTTCTATAAATTATTATTGCAAGTGTAATGATTTCCTTCATATTATCATAGTTTATAAGTACATAACATAAACAGAATATTTCTGTACCACGCAGGAATATTTTCTGTATTCTTAAGTTCTTTTAATTAACTGCTATATTGAAAACGGATATTTTATTTTGGTTTAGTTTTAACGCATGCCAACCTGTATGTCTTAAGTTTCTTAATCTGTGTAAAATTGTAGCACGTAATCTGTACGTTTTGTACTTGTGTGTTAAAATTGTGATTATGATATTTATGTAGAAAATTAATATATTATATGTATAAAGTGAGGAAAAGTACTAAGTAATCAATTTTAATTTTCTATCTTATCTTATTTTCAAGAATATACAAATAACAGTGTGAAGTAGAGTGAGAAATTGTAGATAACTACAATTTCTCACTCTACTTCACACTGTTATTAGGCTATAAAGCCTATCCCAGACATAAAGTAGTCACGCTGCGCTTTACAGTCACGCGACACTTAACACACGTCAACACGTTAAGTGCCTGCGGTTATATTCTTGTAAAAAAGTGGTGAAAGAGAATTTTAATATTTATTTTAATAAATAAATTATTAATAAGCACAATCAATTTTTCACCATTTACATTCGGTTAAGAATATCCTCTTCTGAAGATTTTTCTTCGTTACATTTTTTTGGAATATTTCAAAGGTCAATAATAAATAATTGAAAAGATGACGCACCTATTGTTTTTTAAGATCTTAAAATATTTGTGATACATGTAAAAAAACTGTTTTATGGATGTAGCCGTGGAGGTAGACACCTACATCTCGTCTTCTCGTAAGCACAATTAAAAAAATATTTTTGTATTGGTTTTAATAAAATTAAATCAATGTAAATGGTTTTACTAACTGTTGAGTTTCGAGTTTGATGAACTTATTTTAACTAAGGTGATATTATTCGTACTGTACATTATTAAGGCTGATCTATATTTACAGTACTACAGTATTATTTTCAATTAACATTTTCTCTTACAGTAAACTTAATTTTTTGGAAAAATTCATGTTTATTTCATAAACTAAAAAAAACAGTTATTAAAAACAGAATACAATATCTTAAGTAGAAATAATTTCTAAATAAGAGTTCATTTTAGTCCCAATGTATATTTTTAAGAATTATTAAAGTAAGGAAAAAGTCATACTAATTATAGCTTTGCTTTACCTGAAGTCAAAGAGTTGCCTCTAAATGTCTCTATTGTGTTAAAAAGCAATTAAGAGAAGCGACTGAAAAAAGTAATTTAAAAAGTTTAAAGAAATAGCTATTTTGTGAAAAATGCCTTTTATACCAGTATCACTTCAAGAATATATTACTATACAAATGTATGGTATGTTATTTATTAATAAATATACGTATGCATAAATATACCGAAGACTGAAATATATAATCGGCCACTATTCTTGACATTTGTAGATTAAGAGAAAGCCGTCAATTCGGTCGAGATCTAGGCTGCAGTCTATCTAACGGTGTCGGTGCTATGCTCTAAGTTAGTTAGTAAGTCTAGTTAGGTAGGTAGGTCTAATTTCGAGAAAGATATCACTCGCCCAGTCCAAATCCGATGGGCAGTGTTCGGGAAGTTTCGAAACATCTTCACGTCCATAATACTACAAAGCCGGAAGATGAAGGTCTTTGAACACCGTGTCTGATGATTTATGGCTTTGAGACGTGGTCCTTTACGACGGACCTTATAAGAAGGCTTAAAATCACCCACAGAGCAATGGAAGAGTTTGGTATATTATTAAATTACTAATAATTGTACTTATAATTTTGGTGTTTAAACTTTTGTGAGCTAGGATTATTTTTACATATATTTAACCGACTGTACTCACATTAATATAGTATTTTTTTCAGGTTTGAAAGTTTGGTCTATTTAACTGTCGCTGTTTAAAATGGTTTTCATTTATTGGTCAAAAGGGTATTATATAATGTAACTGAAATAGAGTTTGTACTCTCTATCTATAAAATTGGGCGTTATTGGTAAGTAAAATTGATGTGAAAATTATATTTAGAATGTCGGTAATTTTTCTACAAACCCATACGTTTTAGAACACCAAATTAATAAATATTTAAATTTTATTACCAACCTTGTTAATTTAAGATGCTTACTAGACTTAAGCAGTATCAGGTATATACATTAACATGTAGTCGACCTTAAATAATATGGGTTAAAATTAAGATACCTTTATATTAAGTATTTATATTAAGTAATAATGAATGTAATGTAATATACATTGCGAGATATCAAGACAACATCATATTAAAATTTGTTCTATTTTAAAATAAATGTGCACTATGTATTTTAAATTATAAGCTTTCATATGTGTATCATCGATCAAAAACAGACCAAATATTGCAAATGTATTATGTGATGAAGCCGATGTATCAAAGTATTCCAATGTTATGACAGCTTAATAAATCAGTGACATCATTGTTGATTTTATAATAAATATTAATATTTCGTTTTTATAATACTCTATCAAATAAAACGTAGCTCAACGAAATATAAAAAAAAGCTTTAGATCTTGTTCAATATAAAAACAGCTGTCAAACTTATAAGTTCTTTAATCGTTATCTATTATAGTAATATTAATTAATAATTCTATAAATGATTTGATCGTTATATTTAACTAGGTTTAAATGATAAAAATGAAACTAATCTTAAAATAGTTACTTAAATTTTATAAATACATTATTATCTTTTAAAGCTTAAAATGTACTATAATATATTGAAGTGTTTTTTTTAATAAGGAAATAATTATATTTAAAAAATATAATAAAATCTGCTGTAAGATTATTTAATAATATTGGTTTTGACAGGACATTCTTTTTTCATTTACTTATTGGTCATTTGGTATTTTTTTCATTTAAGTATTAAAATAAAAAAATCTTACCTTTCGTTAAATAACGGCAGAAAGAAAAGTATATATTAACTTTTTTTTATTTATTATATTATTTTTTAAATATGTATTTAAAGCATTGTATATTCAATACAATTAAAGTCTGAAATAACGATATTTTGATAACTAAATTTGTTTTCAATATTATATAGTTTTAAAGTGTATCGTATTATTATGGTTATTAATAAGCTGATAAGATCTCAATTACAAATAAATTTTCATCGCGTACTCGATCGGCGTCGGTACAATATGATTTGAAAATGAACAACTCTAATACATATACCTTAATTGTAGAACGATAAAAATATATATTATGTAATCAGAATCATAAGAATAAATACAAATACTTTTTCTATAAACATACCATGGCTTTTTAATATTCATCACTAAAGGAATTTCATAATAATTTCTTGTAAAATTTAGAAGACTTTGATGTTTATCTGTTGTTATGCCGGAATTGAAAGCGTCTTTGAAGTAGTTCCTCTTTGTAATAACAAAGAGTAATTGCTTCCTTAACAAATAAATAATTTATCTTCATCTAAAATGAGCCCTGGTGAGTAATAAAGAAAAACTACTTTTATGGCATCAATGGTTATAATACAGTTTCAAATTCTCTGAAAAGTCTCATTAAAAGTCAACCATATGACAAAATGCCATAAATCCTTACATTCCGTATTTCAATATCATCCAGGTTTAAAAATAATAATAGGACAAATGAGAATCGGACTCGCCCACCAATATAAATTTGTATGATACAAATAGTTCTTGAATGGAGCTATCAAAACGGTACCTAGTATATTTTCATTATAAATAAGTTTTTTTTTTTTATATAAAACAATGTTTTTTGAAATATCCACATCAAGCCCTTTTATTCGATAAATACCTCACTTGAACTTTTATCTATAATTTTGAATTTCGACTCGCTATAGGAATATATGTTGTAAGATTTAATTAAAATTGCAGTTTTCAGATTTTTAGTTAATTTATATAAATTGATGTTACTCGTCAATTTTCATAGATCTAAGTTAACAGGAAGTTTTGTCCCTCGAGAGTGAGGAAATATGAGTTTTTTGTGCATAAACGAACGGTCTTATATTTTTATATGTTAAATTAAAATTTTTAGTTTTCACAGTTTCATGGAGCTGTAGAGCTTCGTATGGTTTTAAGTAATTCAATTCAATATATCTACGCTTTTCGTAAGCAGGAGTCTTGACAGACAGTTATACCTACGGACATATGGATGCCGAAACATGCAGACGAACAAAGTGATCTTATATCTTCAATTTTTTTAAGGTACGGAGACAAAAAACAATATAGTGCTGAATCACATTATAAAAGGAAACCTTGTGCGTAATTTTAAGTTTAATAATACTATGTAAAAAAACGTTTCTTACAAATGTACCTATAGTTACAGGCAATTATCAATTCAATAGATAAAAAGAATAAGGATTGCAAATTGAACAATGTAACATGTTTTGGTGGATTTTCATTATGTAATAAAAATCTATTAATACTATATGATTAAATTTAGAACAACTATCCATAATCCACACGTACAAAAATATATTGATATCAAATTATGTATGTGTGCTGTTACCATTTATCATATGGTATAAAGCACTCCAATACTGAAAATAATGCCTCATGATATATGCGTATATAATAAAATTAAGCCGAGTTTTATCTAAACCGCTACTGGCTAATGTGTTAGGTCGTGGTGAAAATCAAAAATTAAACAACGATTTTGCGGCGATAAATTAGTGCAATAACCTTTTGATTTTCGAATTGCAGCTGCTAAAGAGTTATTAGTAACAATTATACAAAATAAGTATTAATCAAAAATATAAATACTATTACTTTTGTCATTTTTATATCTTTATAGACCAGATATTGTCATATAATGAAAATGAATATTATGATTGTTAATTCATGAACAATGAGAGAGAGAAGAAGGAAGGACTAAGATTATATGAAAGACCCATCCTGCGTGCGGAACGCAGCTTTTATTAATATTAATTATTGTTTGGTGAATTATATTTTTTTAATACCATTGTATTAACCATTGTATTTTTTTAATACCTATATCGATCATAAGATCGTAAGTAACAAACGTGTAAATCATTATTTTATATAACACATTCATATATGTATACACATTTTCATTTCACATAGTGTTTATACAAATTATGTACTGTAAAGAAATTCCCAATATAAATAACCACCCATTCATATTTATGAAGGAAGAGTTTTTTATTTATTTTTGTAGAAAAATCGATTTACATATTTGTTTTGTTTCAATGTGAGATTTTAAGTAACTACTAATTAAACTTATATATTCGATTGATAGATTGGGATAAACATACCTTAAAATATTGAATATTCTATACAAAAAATACCATTACTAATTTAAAACGTAAAGGCAAAAATAAAATTTCAAAATAGATGTATATTAATTATTATTTCTCCTTTATTATATCTTCAGTTCTTCTGGTAATATATTAAGTTGAGTATAAAAGACCACCTACAATTGAACTAGTCGTTATATTGTTATATGACAAGAATGAAGCATGTGGTTTTAAATTTCATTTTTGAATTATATGTACTCGTATTATTCAGGTCTTGAATAGAATGACAATACTAATTTCCATAAATAAATTTTGGATCCGCCTTTGTTATTCACACTGTAAATCATTCCGTTTTTAAAGTGCGATAACCAAACCATTGTACCAAAAAATGATTATTTAGAGATGTTTGAATGTTTATTTATTTATTTATTTTATTTTAGCTTCACGCCATATCCCTTGCGGGGTAGCCGGGCCACGACGAAGCGCCAAACGCTACGATGTTTGAATGTCTTCATGTATTTAACATGCATTAAGTAATGCATACTTACTTTTGAGCAAATGCAATCTGTTAGGAAGTTATATTTAATCATTGTTTATTAAAATAAACTCAGTTCTGATGCTAAAAAATAACGAAGGTAAGTTGCCGAGACTCGCGTCTCACAAAGAGATCGCTGGGCTGACATCAGATATCCCACGAGATGTCGGGACATCCCTATTTAAAGTATTGAGATTGCGAGTTAACTAAATAATAAATAAATATCAAACAAAGGAAAACACTGGCATTATTATATATTTCGATAAAACTTATTACAGGAATCAATTCAGAGCAACAACCACTTCAATGTTTAAAGATTAATCTACTATTAAACCCACTTAGGTCATTTTACAGATGTAAAATACCAGAGGAAAATTTTATCAATTTCAAAATCTTGATATATGGCAAATTAAACGTAAAACGATTGTTTGATATTATAAAAACAAATATAAAAAACATACGTGAGTCTTTTTAGTTTAAGTCATGACCCTTATCTTGCTTCCTTGTAAGAGGTATCGTGTAGTAGCAATGAAGACGGATAATATTTTTAATATATTTCTTTTTTGTCTTAGAATAAAATATTTCAGTGGTTTAAAATAATACTGGATATATAAAAATTTTGAAGATCTGGCTCCGAAAAGCTGAAAAAATAACATCAAGATCTTTATAGAGTAATTTTATCAAATGTTTAGCAACAAAAAGGCATTAACCTTACATTATATTGTATGAATACGTTATAAAAAATATATATAAAACGCATTAACGCTCCTTCAGATACGACACAACAATGCGAAATTCTGAAAGGCTATATGGAGTTATAAAGGATATAATATAATCGATATTGGTCCCGTATGAGAGTAAATGTTTAGAAGATAAATATTAAATAAAATAATTTCAAAATTGAATTACCCTGCAGTTGATATCTCTAATAGCTCCATTGTACAGTTGCACAGCTCGACTGGAGTAAATTTTTATTGATCTTGACTTGTCAGGCCAAATTGTTTGAATGGGTAAAATAATATTATTACTTTTAGGGAAGTTTAGATTATTTAGAAATTCAAAAGTTGAAACTTTTTTACTTTATATTTTATCAAGTTGGAGATTTTAATACTTTTGAGACATAACTTGACTCCGAGAAATGAAGACTCATAATACTTTTTGTATCTTTTTTCTTCTATAACATTTTATATTATTAGGATACCTTATCAAATTTATTATTTGGATATATTAATAGTAAGCACGGGTCTTATTTACTTAATATATTATAATATACAACTTAATAAGTTTAAGTAATTAGTATATCATTTCAATATTTATCAGAGGCACCAACCTACATATACCACAAAATACAAATGAGTGCCTAATCGTGCCAATTATAATAACCGCAATTTTTTATTATGTATGTAATAGCAATAACTACAAAAACATCTGTTATATATTTGAAATTAGAGATAATACAAACAAGTATTTATCAAAAGGTTAAAAGTTATATGATGCTAACAATAATACACCAATCTGACAGTGCAGAAGCAGGGTTGTCAAAGACGTAAAACATGAGACGATAGTACAAGTAGGTCAATCGATATGACACGTCCCTTTAGAGATGGCGACTAAAATACTAATAAATATTGGAAACTAATAAATATGAGTTGAAAATTTACTGAATATCTGAAATATTTTATTTAAATATCTGAAATAAATCTTGCTAAAAGTAACGTAGTGCTAAATTAATTATTTCAGGTTTAAACAATATTTACTCAGGTAGGTAATATTAAATATTTAAATTTGATGGTTTCTATCGCATCATCCTATTAACTTAATTTACCTTTAAAGTCTTAAGGCATCACGCTTCTCATTAATAATTTATATTAGTTAGTAAAATAATTGTGTCAATTAATTATATAACGCTTCTTAAAGTTATCATTGCATTAGTTGGAAAAAAAACTTATTATTATAATAATAATTCATCATTTATATTAAATTATTCAATTTGTTGAATAAAGAATATGTAGTAAATTTCCTTAAAAGAATAAATTCTAAATATAATAAAAAAAATTACGTAAGAAAAAGTCTGAAATACTGGCACTAATACTGGCACTTACATAAAATAGCCTAACCACAGTTTCGTTTTGGAAATACATCAGAAAAATCCTTTATTTAAACCTTACGAGTATAAAGTTTAGTTCAGCATTTTGACCAAGCGTATGATCCTCTCGCGCGGCGTTTAGTAGCAAATGATGTCGCAAAAGTTTTATTACATTTAGGATTTGTACTTTTAAAATCTACTGTTTTAATACTTTTACAATTGAATCGTATTTTTATAAACGTGTGATTATTTTCATAGAATTAAATGTATTCATGAGATTTTATGATGGATATTATATGTCTAAATTTAACTATTTACAGAGAAAAACTCACATATAATATCGAATTTAAAGCAATTAGATATTTGATTTTTCATTGAGATTTCATATATATATATTCGATAATTATATTTCATATATATATATATATATATATATATATATATATATATATATGAAATATAATTATCGAATGTGTTTTTTATAATTAACTATATTTTAGAACATTTTTATATTATTATTTTTTTTCCGGGTTCCAAGTTATAAAATCTAATACCTTTGTTTTACAAAAAGTAACATGTTATACGATTCATATTGGTTTTAAATAATCAGGACAGAAGAAAACAAAATAATGTATAAAATATTTACTCAATAAAAATGTAACTGTTACGTATATATCTAAGTAATTTTACATAATAATTTTATTTATGTGTTATTTATATTTCGCTGTGCCTAAAAAGAGTACTTTAAGGTCTAGAATTTTAGAGAGTAAGGCATGATAATTTGAAGTCCCTAAGACTATCCATTTGATTGACAGTGAAGAATTTTTCATAGGAAGAGTGCGTGTTGCTATTGATAACTGGCCTCAACGCGTAAAGGACTGTTTTGCAGCCAATGACGACAACTCGAATAAGCTTTATATATTTTTCATAGTATTGTTAAACTAACATAATATAATTGTAATAAATGTTACGTAGAATAGAAAAAAACTTTTCTTTATAACAATATTTATGGTAAGACTAAGTAATTGTAAAGAGATAATCGTAATGTTTAATTGTAGCTAATAATAATATATAATCTTATTATTTCCTCGCGTCATAATTTTATTTATAACAAAGTATTATAATTATATTCGAGATAATTACTTGTTAACAAAAAATTGTTCTGCTTTTGCTATTTACATTTAAAATGTAAACTATACAAGTAGCAGATTTTGATCGTTTTTTACAATTTTAATAAGTTAGCTTAGGTTAAGCTTAAACTTAAACTTGGACGTAAAATAGAATTTAATTTGTTTATATACCACATTCATTCGCGAGACATTTGATATTAGACAATGACATTTAAATTCACAACACACAAATTGAATTTTAAAATAAAAACATTTAAACATTCAATACTAGTATGTAAATATTTCAAAAGGTATATTTTGTTACTTGTAAACAAAGATAAAGTAGGTTTATGTCCAAGGATAGTCACCTCAACTGTAATCCGACATCCGCAAACAAAATGCGGATTTCTCTTTGGAAGTTTCGTTAATTAGCAAACTAAGCTGACCTGCACTTTACCGAGTAAAATACAAACATGTCCGAAACTAAATGTTTCTCGGAGTAAAAATACTGCACTAATTTATTATATGCCAGTATTTTGTAATCTTCAGTGTTATGTTATTTTTATTCCGTTATTCGTTTTTAATAAGATTATTTGAAATACAGTACAATTTCGTTTAATTCTGTAAAGTCTGAAGGACATGTAGGAGATGCGAACATGATTACTATTTTATGATTTTGTACTGTAAAGTGTGAATGCTTAATGAATAAATTCAACTTTACCGGCCGAATGTTATTCATCATGTCATGTATTGTTTAATAAAGACGATATATCAACACCTGTAGATGTCGTAGTTGCTATGTGAGGCTTGCGGAGAAAAGGCTTGAATCTTCATAATAGTTTTTGATATGTTAACGTTATAGAACTAAAAAGTTTAAATCAAATTTGTTTGTGTTTAGAAGGTATGTATATTATTTCTTAACATATGTATTATGTATGCGTATGTATTAGGTTTACTTATATAGTATGTAAATAAATAACTATATTGGAGGCTAATGCCATAATGCCATGCCATAGATCTACTGGCTGTTAAAATTTTATTATCAAGTCTTTATAAAATTTAAATAATATTATTATTATAAGCACAGCAATAAGAAATAATAGTAACTAATATAACATTGTTTTGTTTTGTAAATATATATTATATTAAATTGAATTCTACATGGCTACAACTACAACTGTAGACCTCTTGGTTTTCGAGGGCTGATAATTTAATTGAAAATCACTGGAACTCTTGGCTACGGTTAGTTAGTTGAATTTGTTTAGACTGACTAAAGTTCACAAATGTGTACAACTCATAAAAATCATAAATGGCATTTCTTTAGTGACTTTTAAAAGTCGTAACCAGTACCAACTTAATATAAGAGTCATAAAAATAGAACTTCCAAAAAATATAATCATTTTTTTCACACAAAATCTTCAGCCTTTTTATGTCTTTTCATGGACATAAAACTTGGTAAGTACTTACTTTATGGTTTGTTTTAAGGCATATTAAACAGTGCTAAAATCTTTGACAAAATTTGCATTTAAAATATTGTTTATAAATTTCCAAAATTTATTTAAATATAATTTCAGCCATGCTCCAAATTATTTAAAGCATACAATAAGTTGTAAAGTTGTTTGACGAATTCAAGAAATAATTTTACAGAGCGGTGTCTAAAATATTTTAAATCATAATTAAACAGAATTTGAGAAATGTTCATGAATGAAGTTCACATTCGTCTCTCTATCTGTCTCTCTTTCTCTTTTCTAATGATTTTAATAACTGACGTGATATTATAAGGATAAGATGTAAGTATTACCGATAGAAATAATAATAAAGTTATTAAACACGCAATAGATAGATTACGGCTCACTAAATTAGATGTGGTTTATTTACAACCGATGATTGTTACATAGCTTTGCTCCCTTTGGATAATAAATATTCGTATAATACTTCCCAAATCAACTCGAATTATTCCTAGCTTAAATTAAATTTTACTTTTACAAAACAATAAAAGATTTAAACAATTAAGAGATTATATATTATATCAAAATACTTGATGACATTTAAATTCTTTCCTTCATTTCGATCATATGATAGTTTTAGGTAGATTCCATAGATGAATCTACCTATTGCAATCGATGCGATGACGGGACCCAGACCCCAGAGTAGAGGCGCTACGCCGTTTATGAACTGGAGATTTAGAATCGGTCGAAAAAGAAATATTATATATCCCTCTATATATCTATGTATATATGATCCATCAGTCCAAATTCATCGTAGGCGAAATCTGACTTCACAGGTCGATAGGATAAATTAGTAGGACAAACGTAGCATCTTGTTTTTTTGGAAAAAGTGAAAGGGGGGGCTGGGAGGGGGGGTGAAAGTGCAAACCTTTGGGACACGCTACAAATCTCGCAAAATTTACGGAGGATTTTCAAACTCGGCATACACATTCTTAAGGACAAAATGAAGGATAAGTTCTGGAACGGGGGAAATCGGTCGGAGGGTTGAGGGGCTGGGGGGGTTGAAAGATAAAAACCGAAAAAAGTCACAAAAGGAGGCAAAATTTTGATGTCGGAAAAATCTTAGAAAATTAACAAATTAAAAGAGGAAACTTTTTTGTCCGAAAAGTTTTTTGATGCGACCCCCTGTTTAGGAGATAGGAGTGGTGGGTGGTTCCCCGCTCACCCAATATATGCAGAGTGACCCGTCATAAGACTCGTAATGACCAGTAAAATACTGCTGGCTAGTTTTTCTTTATCGATCCGACCGACGGGAATCTACCTAACACGATCGACCCTGTCGGACGAGGTATTTATATATCATTTTATATTGTTAAATAAAATATGACTGTTTTTTATTTTTTAGGTAAGTTAAGTTTAGCTTTTTCCATACAAGTGTTTTTTATTAATAGTATAACATTTAACTTATTATTTGTAGTTACTGTTTCATAATATAAAAATATTATGTAAGCAAAAAATTTTACAATTTTAAGATATATAACTAATTATGAATATAATATCGAATTATAAAATAATAAAAGGAGGGTTGGCGTCAGGCAGGCGGCCGGCCGTAAAACTAAGCCAAATCTTTAAAGCAGTATGGTAATACCGGTGCCACGCGAGAAGCTAGCCCGGGAACAAAGGGATGTAAAACTGAGATTTGGAAGTTGGAATGTTGGTACGATGACTGGAAGAGGAAGAGAAATTGCGGATGTGTTGAAAAGAAGACGAATAAATGTAGCATGTTTACAGGAAACGAAATGGAAGGGATCAAAAGCGAGAGAGATCGGTGAGGGATACAAGTTTTATTATTGCGGGAATGATGGAAAAAGGAATGGTGTTGGAATTACGCTTGATGAGAAATTAAAAGAGTGTGTGACGGGGGTGAACAGGGTGAGTGATAGAATCATTGCTGTAAAAATTATTTTTGAAGGTTTAATCATTAATGTATTAAGTGTGTATGCTCCTCAAACCGGATGTGATGATAGGATGAAAGAGAAGTTTTGGGACGATTTTGATTCTGTGATGATGGATGTTCCGGACAATGAGCAGATATATGTAGGGGGTGATTTTAATGGGCATGTGGGATGTATGAATGATGGTTATGAAAGAGTACATGGTGGCTGGGGTTTCGGTCACCGTAATGACGAGGGTGAGGCCTTGCTGGAGGCCGCGCTAGCCTTCGATTTGGCTATATCCAACACTTGGTTCAAAAAGAGGGAAGAACACCTAATTACATACAAAAGTGGCCGCCATAAGACGCAGATTGATTATTTCTTAATAAGAAGAAATAAAATCAATTGCGTCAAAAACTGCAAGGTACTGCCGGGCGAAAGTGTAATCTCACAGCATAGGCTCCTCATCATGGAAATTAAACATGTAGTGCGTACAAATATGTACAAGAAACGACCCCCACCTAAAATAAAATGGTATTTGTTAGAGAAGGAAGAATGTGCGAGTAAATTTAAAAAAAGAGTGACAGATAAAATTATAAATATGAGTAGTATAGAAGGAAAATCCTTGAACGATAGTTGGAACGAAATAGCGGGATGCATAAAAACTGTGGCAAAGGATGTATTAGGTGAAACGAAAGGAAAAGGTGTGATAAATAAGGAAACGTGGTGGTGGAATGGAGATGTGCAAAAGATTCTGAAAGAGAAGAAAGATACGTTTAAGCAATGGCAGGAAGTACCGGATGATAATGAAAGTATGAAAGAGGAGATGAAAATGTTATATAAAAGATGTAAGAAGAGAGCGAAAGTAGCTGTAGCCATTGCTAGAGCTGAAGTGCAAGAGGAGTTATACAGATCGCTAGAGTTTCCTGCAGGTCAAAAGGAACTCTACCGCATAACAAAGCGTAGGGAGAAGAATGCTAGAGATGTCATACATGTAAAATGCATAAAAGATCATACTGGAAGGGTGTTGATGAGAGATGAGGATATAAAAAAAAGATGGAAGGTATATTTTGAAACATTAATGAATGAAGAAAATGATTGGAGTGGAGCTTTGAAAAACCAGCCGGTAAATAAAGGATTAGTGAAAGAAGTGACCGATGATGAAGTGAAAGCGGCTGTGCAAGGTATGAAGAATGGAAAAGCTGTAGGGCCGGATGCGATACCAGTGGAAGTATGGAAGGTTTTAAATGAATATGGGTATAAGTGGCTGGCTTTATTTTTCAATAAGTTGTTGCATGAAGAAATGATCCCTGATGAATGGTGCAATAGTGACCTAGTGCCCATTTATAAAAATAAAGGTGACATACAAGACTGCAACAGTTATCGGGGTATAAAGCTCATGTCACATACTATGAAAGTGTGGGAGAAAGTGATAGAGAAAAGAATGCGAGACGAGAGTGATGTTTCGGAGAACCAGTTCGGTTTTATGCCTGGTCGGGGTACGACGGATGCTGTATTCGCTCTTCGTCAGTTGAGTGAGAAATACAGACGAGCCCATAAGAACCTGCACATCGTGTTCGTTGATCTCGAGAAGGCATACGACCGGGTTCCCCGTAATCTGATATGGTGGGCTTTGAAAGAGAAGGGTATACCTGGGAAGTATGTGGAGTTGGTTCGTGCAATGTACAGTCGATCTAGTACACAAGTCCGGTCGGCCGCTGGAAACACCGACAAGTTCAATGTGGCAGTAGGTTTGCATCAAGGGTCGGCTCTGAGTCCCTACCTCTTCTTGTTGATAATGGATGCTCTGACATTGGACATACAGGAAGAGGCACCCTGGTGCATGCTATTTGCTGATGATATTGTTCTTGTCGGCGAGGATGGAATTGAGATGCAGAGTAGACTGGTAAAATGGCAACAAAAGCTGGAGAGTGTCGGCCTGAAAGTAAGCAGAACAAAAACAGAGCACATGTTCTGCGATTTCAGCGGTGCCTCCGGTTTTGTTCCTATTTTGTTCGACGGAGTACCGTTACCAGTCTGCTCGGAGTTTCGCTATCTTGGTTCTCTGATTCAAAGCGATGGCAATATTGACCGTGACGTAAAGCACAGAATCAACATGGGATGGATGAAATGGCGACAAGTCACTGGGACGACATGTGATGCCCGAATTCCCCTTAAACTAAAGGGGAGAATTTATAAAAACATCATTAGACCTGTCGTTATGTATGGATCTGAGTGCTGGGCGATGAAGGTGATGGATGAAAAGCGTTTGCATGTAACGGAGATGCGAATGTTAAGATGGATGTGTGGGGTGACAAGAAGGGATAGAATAAGAAATCAGTATATTAGGGGAAGCTTAGGAGTAGCGCCAGTGACAGAAAAAATTAGAGGTAGCCGTCTGTCATGGTATGGGCATGTTATGAGGAGGGATGAAAGGCACGTGACCAAAAGAGTGCTAGGTATGGTAGTGGAGGGATGGACACCTGTCCATCCCTCCACTACCATACCTCTAATACCTCTACCTCTACCTAGAGGACGGCCGAAGAAAAGATGGATGGATTGCGTGAAAGACGATATGGAGAAGAAGGGAGTGTGCACAGAGATGACGAGTAACAGGAGAGTATGGAAGGAAAAAACATACTGTGCCGACCCCAAAATGGGATAAGGGCAGGAAGAAGAAAATAATAAAATTTTGTAATAAAATATTTACAAACTAATTGTTTCCCTAAATCTAATATATCTGTAAAATTACTACTTACTTTTTCTAACATTAATATGTTTAGTTATATATTAAAATAAAATAGCAATAAAAATATGTTAAATAATATCAAAAATAAAATAAATAAACATTATTGTGGATTCACGTTCCAGTGGTTCCATAATTGTATACAACGTACAGAAATTAATTAAGTTACGTGACCAATCTGTGTAACACTGGCAATTTTTGTACAAACAGAGATTACAGCAATAGTTTTTAAACTTTTAATTTTTAATTATTATCTATACTACTATATAAATGTAATGTGCTAGTCTGTACATTTTTTTTCGAAATCTTGTGATAAAGTATCCAATGACCCGAATTCAATTTTTTTTTCATTCTTATCTGTCTTTCGTATATTATATGTTTTTTAACATAAGATTCCTTTGATAGATTCTAATAAAATTAGTATATACTAAGGAAATAAGATGTCCCAAATATTAAGCCATATAAAAGATCGGTGAATTCTGTAATATTTTGACAAAAAAACGGTGTTCTGTATTTCTATACTGTGACTATGACGCAGGGCGATCAGACACAATGCGGGCGAGGTAGGAAAACACGATAAACTCTGATAAAGTCTCAAATAAAGATAAAACTCACCAAACAATGTCAAACTAACCACAAGCGAAGGCGCTGACAAATGCTAGTTTCATAATAATCCTTTACAATATCACACTAATTAACTTTAGCTCACGTGTCCTTTGAAAATTAGATAACAATCACTTATGTTCGTATAACTTATACACTTGCAGATATCACCTAAACATATATACTCACATGTAACTTAAAACATAATATTTATATAGCATTATACAGTTTATTTGAAAATATAGAAGTGTATAAAAATATCAATACAATAATTTTATTTGTATGTCTCGGTATTAGTGATGTCGTCTATGCAAAATCTATATCTTCATTTCACTGGAAAGTTGTATTGAAATAGAGTAAACTGTGTTCAGGGCTTTGATCTGTCAATACCATTCAATCAGTTTGATTTATTTGATACAAATAAATCATTCATTATTATTATATTTGTTAATAAAATAATATTAATGAGTATATAATAGTAAAATACATATAATATTAAAAATGTAAAATCTCGATGTGTTTTTTATATTATCTCCGCTTGAATTAGTGTCTCTGTCTGTCTTGGACATTATCCGATTTTTAATGAACACAGAAAAAGTTTTTTGAAAATTATCTAACGTCTTAAAATTGATGATTTTTTATAATTATATACTTAAAAATAAATTTTGTTGCAAATATTTTTTAAGAATAAAAATAATTCCATCCTTCGGTAATAAACGTCTAGTGTAAGAAACCCAACTCATACAGCACGGTACGTCGTATTACTCTGTTATGATCCTTTTCCCCTTTCAGTCTAAAACGACATTATTTAATTACGTTTAAAATCTTAATCAGATAATGACAGTAATGTTATTTAATTTAATGATCCAATTAAAACGCTTCCTCGTGACGATTACTTTCATGAAACCTTCATTAACGACGAGAACGTTAAACTGGACATTTGTATTATTTTATTACTTATTAAATATTACTAATATTAGTTCACAGTTGTTATATTCTTTAAAGTGGATCAAATATATTAAATAGTATTTTGACATACCTATGTATAATATATTTATATACGTACAGACCAATATTTATGCCTATTATTATTTTAAACTACTTGAAAAAAGTATATTGACATATTTAATTGTGCTTATAAACAATTCAGAATATTACTTTCGTTCTCAAGAATCATTTTGGTGACAGCGGCATCATTTTACAATTTTGAATGATACGGCTTATATATTGTATCAAAACTTAAATATTAAAAAGTCATAAAAGAGGAAATAGAACTACATAATTTAAAATTTTATGATTTGGTCCTTGATAAAAAAAAAATTTGAATATGTCATTAAGTAGGTATCTAAGACGTCATTGTTGTTATTGAAGACAAATACAAAGATCCGCAAATTCGTAAGACTATAAATATGAAATGAGTATGTAAGGACTGTAATTACTTAATTAACTTAACAAGTTTAATTAGGAGCGGGTACGACATACAGCCATCACTAATACAATTACTTACTTCCGTTACTTAGAAGTTTGAATTTCAAAGTGCTAATTGATGCTACAGAACAATATATAGATTACTTATTATGATAGATAAGGTTTTGGAAATATTTTAAAATGAAATAAATAAGAAAAAGCCGTATTTGCAAAAATATTTTTTTAGTTTATATTAATTTATTTTTGATTTAATGGTATTGAAATGGCTTTGAATAATTAATAAATTTCATATAAAAGCAGTTGTAGTTTATACTCGAGCAATAAGAAACAAGACGACAAATGTCATTGCATTGTGTTTTGGTGTGATAATATTATTCAGTCCTTACTATATAAATTTTAATGTATTTGTTAATTATAAGCAATATAATATATATTTTGCTTTTCTCTAACCACTACCAAAATATTAACAATAAACAAATTTAGGCTTAAAATAATTGTACAAAGAATTATTATTTTAATTTTTTTTAATTACAATCCTTTTAGCGGTTTTATTTGTAAGATCATTAGGGAGGTACTACTTAACTGTTACTACTTAGCATTTTTTAGGTTCCACGCCTTACCGATATGTATTCTAAAATATTCCCACTTTTAACTCGATAGTTAATATTAAAAAGTTAAAAAATAAGTAAAAGAATCATTACGAAGCTTTTCGATTCCTTTCTAATTACCATCTTTTTGGAAAAGGGAAAATGTCTAGTAACAACACGTGGGTATTTGAAGTATAAAAATGACTTAGAGATATTCTAATAAGCTGCAATTTATGTTATTATATTAACAAATATGCCGATAACACTCCTTCTCTGTCGACTGGAACTAATATACCCAACCTGTTAAGAATGCCCAACCCGCCAGCTCAAGTGAACTAGTATTCTATAAGATGATAATAAAGTTTCAGTTTTTTTAAACTCTTACCAGAGATGGTATATATTTCACAACTTTCAGAATGTTTCTCGGTAATAACTAGGAAACCATACTTGTTTTATAGGATACCGGGCCATTAATTAACTTTTAATAATCTATTGTATTTGAAGACATTTCATTAATAGTAGTTTATTAGATTTTTATTTACTTTCTAATGCATCTTAAAATTATATTATAGAACAGTCTGTGTACGTTTAATGCTTCTATAATTCCATGTTACACAGTGTTATAATGTACCTATTTATTTAACATTTATTTAACAAATTTGCCAGTAGTTAGTACTTCAGATCAAACTTTATTGAACTTTATCGGTAACGACAAACCTTATACGAGTATCTCCACTTTGCACGGACGCACACGGCTTTTGATAGATCGGTGGCACGTGTTATTACATGAACGAAGCTCTCAGAGCGCGTCGCGAGGGTGGTGGCAGCGGAGGGAGGAGGTTTTTGGATGTATAATATCAGCATAATCCTATATATTTATATTTCTTAAAATTACAACAATAATATAGAAGTTTCAGTTCAAAAATTTTTGTTTTTAACTAGCAAGTACAATTTACTGTAAAATTATGCTAAAATAAATTTAAAAAAAAATAGTGACATGGATTCAAATATATTATATAAGATAAGATAATAAGATAAGATTCCCTAAAGATCTTTTATATACAACAGATATGATATATAACAATTGGTATGAACCACCTATCATTTTGAGATTTACTTTTTAATCAGTTTTCGGAGATAACATTGTTCGGATACACTTATTGTATTCCCGCAATGTTAATAAATGTTTTACATTGTTAATATTAAATAATATAATATAACATTATTATATTATATAAGGTACTAATACCGTGGGGCATAATATTTATCACCTCTTTCTCTCTAGAATATTAATTTGTTATTTTTTTATACTGTACTTGTACATAAGCTGTTTTGCTCTTAACATTATGTTTAATGTTTGTGAATTTGTGAATAAATAATTTTAAAAAAATGTACATCCCGGAGGTTTTCTTCAAATATGTTGTTAAAATTATATTACGTTTTACTGCCATCCATTACTTAGAAGTGTTTTGCAAAAGATACTTGCTGAAGAAAATAATGTACAAATTGAGGCAAAAATACAATGTAAAATGAGGAAAAATTGAATTGCAATATGTGTGGTTTTACCACAAATATTTCAATAGTTTTATGACATCAATAAATAAACAATTTCAGAATTACATAATTGAAATTCGTTGAAATAAATTGAGGGTCGAAAATTGTATTATTATTGTAATTACTTTTTTTATTAGTTTGCTGCTGCTGTTGAAATATAAATAAACAAAAATTGTACTATTATGTTTTATTTTATATATTAAATAATTGGTTATGTTTAATTTTATTTTAAAGGTTATGAGATATACCAGCAAAGTAAAATTATTTATTAAATATCGTATAGTACCAAATTCACACCCGTTTAATTTAAACGAAACTATAAAATTTATCACGTTTTTACTATGTATGTTAGAATATTTTTCTTATTCAACAATATTTACAAGACCGCGTTTTGTTTTCGTGGTTTACAGTTACAGTAATGTCCTTCTTCAAGTCTCCGCTGTTCTTTTATTGTAAGGAATTTAAATAAATTAAATGTTAATTTCTACTCATGGATTTAGATATAATGTATACAATACCTATCCATACTTTATAGGCATCTCAACAATGAAAACTAGATTAATAGATTACTTAAAAAAACTGAACCTAACGATTTATAAACTTTTATGTAATGCACAATAAGCATACTTTTGAGATGAATTTTCTTATACACATTTTTCTGGTTACAGCGATATTACAACTAAGGATGAATGTTTTAACAAACTGATGTTGTTAATATTATAAATTTCTTATTCATATTTTTATAAAAAAACAGGTTTTACTTATACAATATTTACAATAAAGACGTACTCCGGCGTTGTAATTTATTTAATAATACAATAATAGCAATGAATTATCTAAAAAAGATACGATTTAATACAATATATTAAACGATACTGTAAAAAAAATAAATTATTATTCTTTTATAAATAATTAATTAGATAATATTATTTTGCCTGACTTAATCAAATTTATAAACGTGATTACTTCACATGATTGACTTTACATACACATATATAGATATAATAAGCTCTATAAAATATGTAGTTCAATTGTAAAAGCACTGAAGCAGTCGATTGGAAACATATCAATCTGAAATGCAGCACTGAAACTGAAAAACTTGCCGGTATAATACAAATATTTATGCATAAATAACTCAAAATAAAGTCCAACACACATATTATTGGTACGGCAAATGACGTAAATGTGAAAGATTTAAAATTACATGTCACCACTTTTATTACTTATGGTCAATTATAAACCCTCAGATAATATTAAACCGGGAAAATAGAGTGGATGTACACTTACGTAGTACTCGTAGTTAAAATTAGCTGATCACTGCAAAATCACCCCCATTCAGAATATTAAACTAGAGTTTTATTAAGATTTTGCATAGTTCATGTTTAGTTTTTTTAAATCTAATTTAATACACGCTAGGTGGTAGAGCCTAGCTGTAGCTGTCTGACTGCAGCTCGTATTGGGCTGGTTCGAACGGGGGAAGGACCACCCTCTCACAGAAGACCGACGCGTAGTAACCAAATTCATTTGGTTATGTTCCGTCGGTGAGTGAGAGAATCCGAAAGCCCTCGAAAGGTCGGGACCTGTCTGTACTCTGGCTGCGCGTCGACATGGACGACAATGTCAGAGTCTACGCGTGCCTCTACAGGTCCCATAGTGGTAATGCAGAAACGGATCAACACTTGGGCCATGTTCAGGCCAAGATTGACGATCTGCTTTCACAGACTCCCTCCGCCGAAGTCGTAGTCCTCAGGGACTTCAATGCGCACCATGCCTATTGGCTAGGGTCACGTGCCACCGACTGCGCGGGGAGATCTGTGTTTGACTTTGCTATGGCAAATGGTCTGTCCCAATTGGTCAAGACGCACACACGTCTACCGGACGTGGACAGCCATATGCCCTCTTTGTTGGATCTTCTGCTGACTACACATCCCGGAAAGTACCAAGTCACTGTCGAGGCTCCGTAAGGGTCCTCTGATCATTGTCTGGTACGGAGTGTAGTGCACTTTCAACGTTCGGCTCGCACAACTTGACGCGTTTGGTACTACAAGTCAGCGGATTAGGATGGAATGCGAATGATTTTTACCATCCTACCCATGGGGGCCAATTTGTTTCCCTTCCGATGATCCTTGTGACTGCGCTGTGGCTGTAGCTGATGTGATACTACAGGGCATGGAACTATTTGTACCAAGCTCTATGGTACCACTTGGTGGCAGATCGCGATCTTGGTTTAATGCGTCTGTCAGGGCTGCAGCAGCTGGCAAACGGCAGGCTTATCAACCTTGGGCCAATGCGTTAGTCACTAAGGATCCGAACTCTAGAGTTCTGAAGAGGAAATATAATCGTGTCTCCAGATTCTTCAAACGGCAAATCGCTAGAGCAAAGTTTAAGCATGTCGTCAAAATTGGGGATCAGCTGGCAAAGTACCCGCCTGGCACACGCAAATTCTGGGCGCTTTCAAAGGCCACTCTGGGCAACTTTAGCCAGCCGTCCGTACCGCCGTTGTACACGGGAACTGACTCTCTGACCCACACGGCAAAAGAGAATCTCCTGGGCACTCTTTTCGCCTCCAACTCGACTTTGGACGACTAGGGGAAGATACCGCCTATCATCCATTATATTATATCATTACATTATATCCATTGAGCTCTGACACCGCGGGTGTCAGAGCTCAATGCCGGAAATAGTTTTTCGGCAGAAAACTATTAGGCAGTCTCTATTTTTCTTCGACGTTCATAAGTCGAGTGGGCCGGACTGCATTTCTCCATTGGTGCTACGAAAGTGTGCCCCTGAGTTGACTCCAGTGCTCACGCGTCTGTTTCGGCACTCCTGCCTTACCTTAGTCCCGGTCTCATGGAAGCGTGCCCTTGTCCATCCGATCCCCAAAAAAGATGATAGCTCGTACCCAGCTAACTACAGACCTATCGCTATTACCTCTCCTCTCTCCAAAGTAATGGAGAGCATAATCAATAGACAGCCCCTAACGTACCTCGAAGATCACCAGTTGGTCAATGTATGGCACAAGGGGCTTCTTTCAAAGCTACCTTCCTATGGGTTTATGCAAGTGGATCACCAGCTTCCTTACTGGGCGGAGCATACAGGTCGTTCTCGACGGTTTTTGCTCGGACCCCAAGCCCATGAACGCTGGTGTACCAAGGCTGCGTGCTACCCTAACTCTGTTTCTCCTGCACATCAATGATATATTGGATATTCCCAACATACATTGTTATCTCGCGAAGTATCAGAATACTGGGTCTCGACATATCGAGCGACTATCAGTTTCGTGGTCGTCTAGAGAGCAAGGCCAAGTTGGCCTGGATGAAATTGGGAGTGATCAATAGAGCGAGACAGTATTTCAAACCTGGCCAAAGACTTGCGCTTTATAAGGCGCAGGTCCGGCCACTCATGAAGTACTGTTCTCATCTCTGGTCCGGATCACCCCAATATCAGCCTCTACCATTTGACTGCGTACAACAGAGAGCAGTTCGGATTGTCGGGGACCCAGTGGTCTGCGAACGGCTGGACTCTTTGGCATTGCGTAGAGACGTTGCTTCTCTGTGCGTCTTCTACCGCATTTACAACGGGGTGTGTTCCGAAGAACTATTTGATCTGATGCCTACCGCTGAATTTCACCACCGCACAGCTCGCCATCGCCTCCTTTACTATCCATACCACCTGGATGACTGGCGATCCTCCACTGTGCGGTTCTCAAGTACTTTGTTCCCACGTTCCACTGGAATATGGAACGAACTTCCTTCGGCGGTATTTCCAGATCGATACGACATGAGTACCTTCAAAAAAGGCATGTAATCTTATTTCCAAGGTCGGCGACGCTCTTGTGAATCCTCGGATATTGCAAGACTTCATGGGTGGCAATGTTTACATTTCAACAGTGACCCGCAAGCTCGTTTGCCCTCCTTTAACATAAAAAAAAACGCTATAATACTATGCATTGTATCTGCAAAAAATTTTTTTTTAAGTATTACTTAATGTTTGTTATCTATGATCTAAAAATAAAGATGAAATTTTAACGTCTTTATAATATAACGTCTTTATAGTAAGAAATGATTTTAGAAGTTTTTCATGTCTTATTTGAATACGGAAATAACTTGTATAAGCCATAACACTTAAACTCCTATAATATCTTTGGCAAATGTCCCAAAATATAATAATCTATTGCACCACATATTGGAAGAAATATATAAGTATGACTACAATTAAATGTATGTTATTGTGTTATGTACGTTGCCCTTAAAAACTGTTTGACATAATTTTACTGATAAAAATTCTTAAACGTATTACAATTTAAAAAGAATTCTGACAAAAGTATGTTCAGAATTTTTTATATGAAATGTGCTTGTAAAATTCAATACGGTAATAAAACTCTCAAACATTTTTATTTAAAACAGACAAAGAGAAGGGACACCTCAACAAAGGTACCAGGATAACATAAAATGTTACAAATCGTTTGTCACTGGATCTATTTTTATCCCGGAACTGAACTTATCCGAACAGAAAGAGGATCAAGGTGACGTGATGCTTTAAACTATTTGTTATTTTCTATTTCAGTTACTACAACACAAAATCAACATTTTTATAATGGATATAAGTATTCAAAATTACAATTACACAGTTACGAGTTCTATTTAATAAACACTTTACAATATTATTACATAATTGGGATAAGAAGACACCAATGTGCTCCAAAAACATGAATGTAAGCAAAATCAATAAAATTTGTATTTGGTAGAATTTTACGTGTATTTAAACCACTGAACTACAATCAAATTATTAATATTTATATTAATAATATTTTTTTATATCATACAAATATATATTGATTTTACTTATAAAAGAGTTCTACATATCATTTACTTATGATTGTAACAAGTTGGAACGAGAATTATGCTTCTATTGTTGATATTGAGTGAAACTGATATTATCATCTTTATCTTTATCTTTCGTTGACATCGTATAGAATCTGCATCGCATCTCTTTACCACTCATAGGGTCTTCACTGATTTTGGCATACTTACATTTACTTTTAAAGAAACGCATTATGAGGGAGAGAGAATATTTACAAATTTATTCATTTACTTATATATTTACATATTTTCCACTTTAAATCCATACCAGTAATCACTTGTGTACGTCAAATGGAAGTGACAGGATCACTCATGATAGAACAGTAATCCTTTGTAATCTTCATATTGTTGACTATGGCTTACATGTTATAAGAATGATACTTTGGTTTATTTTTCTGACTAGTGTGACAGTATTTGTTAAACTTATATAGAATAAATAGAATTAAGATAATACAGAGTACATAAAATCTGATAAAACGGAAGAACGGCATGAATTGCTTCTTTACGTTTCTTAACTTTCATAGAACAACATGTATTTATGAAGTAAGGATAATAAGCAGTAGTATTTATATAAACAAAGCATCAAGTTTTTATGTATTCATTTATTGATAATTGAAATATCATCAGAAAAAAGAATCAGAAATGAATCTTTTTTTTTATGAAATTATCTATAAAAAGATTCTTTATATAGCTCATTATCATTTTATCCAAAATGCTTACATTATTAATTATAACAATATTTATTATTTGCAAAAAACAAGGAGTACTTAAATTACGTTTGTTAAATATGTTATAAGCAGGTGAGTAGATAAAGCGTCCTTATTAATCTCACGCGCTGGATATCACGAGAACTCAATACTCTTAATGTTCTCACAACTTATCATTTATTTGCATTCTTCAATAAAGTATATTTTTTATCTTAAGATAAAAAAAATTCAGATAAAAAAGGTGAGATAAAAAAGGAAGATGAAATGGAAGGAATGCATAACTTTATCTATTTGGTGTACTAATTATTTAAATCTAAAACAAATAAACAAATATGAGAATGATAAATTTTAATTTTATATACTAATTATGTTTGACTGTTACCATGTTGCGTAATTATATACTTTTTAAAATGAATAACGAAAACAAAGTAAATCAAAACTCAGTACAATCTCTGATCAGGATCACTTTACTTAAGAAATCAGATATGGTACAGTCAAGTATTATATAATTACGTATATTTATGAATTTTAAAATGTAATTTATATTATATGTATCGATATTTTTTGTAATTAATTAATATCAAAATAAATTTTGAATATCCACCGCTTAAACGTAATGATGCATTGTGTGAAGCACAAAGCTGGAGCCAAAACTCATTTATGGAAGTGAATATTATCGCTCTGCATATAGCATCCGAATAATATGATTTAAAGATTACAGATAACGGCTACCTGTACCAAAAACCATTTATTCGCTTAAATCAAAGATTTAATCTATGAAAAACATGTTCAGCCATGTTAAGCTTATTCAAGTTTTAGATAAATATGGAAATAAAAAAATATCAACACGACAATTGATATAGAAGCTGAACTGGCAGAAAGAAAGGATGATTTTCTTTAAAAATATATATTATATATTCATTTAATGCTAAGTAATAATTCAATTTGAATAAATTTCTTGACTTATTTGTTATTTACAAAATATACTTTGTACGATATAGATGCGGGATATGTTAACATTGAGACATAACTTATTGAACCATATTTTATTACTTAATAAGACTTTTTATATGTTTAATTTATAGATAAATAGATGACAATATATATTGGCTTTTTCACACAGCAACTACCACAATATTTATAGACTAATCGAACTTCTTAAAATAGTGTTGAATTATTTTATTTTATAAAATTATTAAATCTTACAGCTTTTATATTATATACAATATTAAATTTATATAAATAATATAGGTAGTTACTAATTTTCAAAGATATAAATTATCTAAAAGTGTGTTCCTGTAACGTTATAACATTATTACATCCCATTCCATTATATACATATTACGACGGCTGAATACTCAATTCGTAAATTGAATTACATTAATTGAAATGGACGTGAAGGTTTATTTTTAATATAGTTTACGTGTTACAGTAATACTGATACAATTGAGATCTACATTTACGTTAATGAATATTGCACTGAATACTCTTGAAGTTCTAATTAAATAACTGTTGAGCCACATGAAAGATGTACTGATGTTTCAAATTTAATTAACCATGACATGGTTTTAATTATTATTAAATTTATATATATTTTTTTTCTTAAAGAAGGGAATTCATTTTCTCTCAAAGAGTTGTATAATATGTTGTAGTTATTAAACATTGAGCTATTCAAAATCTATGTCCATGTCATATATCATGTAATAAAAGAATGTATCGTTATGTTGGATACTTGTGAATTATCGTTTGTTATGAAATTGTGTTTTTTACAAAGTACTGACGGTTATTCAAATTTTGATGTTTAGAAACCAGAATATTATTTATAAATTTAATTTAGAAACTTCAACATTTCTGTATTTACATCATTTCCTCATAAAAAAGGAAATTAATTAATTAATTAGGTAGCAAGCAAAGCAAAGCAAAGCTATTATTATTATTATTATTATTTTAATCAAATCTATAAATTTACAATAATAAACAAGAATATTCCAACAATAAATACAGTTTAATTGTTTAAAACGTTTTGATAAAATAAATATATGCTTTTTTAACATTTGAAACCTAAATATTGGGAAACATTAATGTGTTAGTCATTGAAATTCATTATTATAACACTAAATTCTATAACTAAATTAGATAATGTATATAAATGATACAAAACTACAATGTTTTAAAGGGTTCTATCGGCAATATTAATTATTTAAATGCCGACATTAAGACGTTTTGTGAAACTAAAGAAGACACCTTAATCGGAGCTTTACATTTTAAACGTGTTAATTGGAAGTCTTAAGTCTTTTAAAAATCTGAAAGAAGCAATACTGTATACATTTTTACCTTATGACATCTGTATTATTATATAGTTCATATTATCTATATTTACATTATTTTGATATATTATTAATTTTATATTAGAATAACTTAAAAAACTTTCAAAAATATTTATTATTGCCAGCGATTTAATAGGTTTACTCAAAAAGAAGTTGAAATTTTGGTGTTAACATCTTCAATTGCTGTTCTTTATTTGTAAGGTAAAGGTAAAAATCTCAAAATTGCATCACAGGTAACGGACGATATAAGACAAAATGTTGTATTTTAAATTCGTTTCTTATATTACCTTTCCTTATTTACTAATAAAATAATACAGCTTTTTGACATGATTTCAACCTTCGTCAATACTAAATCCCTATTTCATTTTTATAATAACTTAAATAGCGATTCTTAACAGTTAAAGAGCATAATATGATTGTGATAGTTTGGGTATATGTTAGGATTCTATAATACGTAGTAAATACCACTTTTCATTGTTATTGTGTTATTTTCTCTAAAAAATATGTATATGCCCGTACTTTGAGGATAATTTCTCTTAATTAGTAGGAATTTTACTTCGTGAAAAAGGGCTGTTGGAATTATAGGAAACTAAATTCACGTGAAACAAATTTAAATGAATTCATCTTATTTTACTCTTATATTTTAAAGTTACTGTTAAAGTACATTATAAACATAACTAAGATTTGCGAGATTTTTTTGTATTTTATGGTTATAATCGAATACTCGTTTGCGATGTGGAATAATAAATTCTTTGTGCCTATTGATGGAATAGCAAAAGGCTTTCCGGTGTCTCGTTTTCACCGACGTAGTTGATTACGAGTTCGATGTTAATGGTTGAAATTAAAAAATATTTGGTATTTAGTATTTGGCTCTATTCATCACTGGAATTTTTGATGTCTAGGATACTGCTCCTGTCTCATTGATGACTTATTTAAGAATACTGTTATTCTTATTCACTTTCAAACTAATTCCAATTACAGTTAATAGAAGAACCTATTTGCATTTATCTGCAGTAGCATTGTTGCCAACAGAGTCAATTATGCAAATAGTGTTGTTAGCTCTGTTTGAATTGCACCTTTCTGAATTAAGGAAATAAAATAAAAGGTTATATTTGAAACCTCAAGAAAGGATGTAATAAAATTCTTAAAAAAAAAAATTATCTTAAATTCAACATCTCCAAGAAAATTATAGTTTTTTAAATTAATTTTATTACTCAAAGGAAACAAGTTAGAAGTAATTAATCTTTTGAAATGGTTATTTTATACATAACAGAAATAATTTTTTGTTCTAAAATTCGAACGAACCCACAAGTTGCAATTCTTGACAGATATATTTTTATTCATTTTTGCTTGAATGACATAATGTTGATTTTTTCTGACAGAGAGTAGTGTTTCCTTTTTCTAATTTTCCTTATTAGCAACTTACCGGCATCTTTTATGCAAACAGTCTTAATCCGCCTTAAAATTATGCTGGTCTGGAGTTAATGGTAAGGATAAGTCTATGAAAATAAAAGAGAAAAATTTATTTTTTAAATTCAATGCAATGCAATACAAAATACAATGACCGCATTATACACATTAAGTATCCAAATATACATAAATATATTCTACATATTAAAATAAAGATGATATTTTAAAGAAAAATATTTATTTATCGTTTAAAGATAAAAAAATAAATAATATAAAGTTCAATAAATCTGACTATGGATTAAAATATTAGTTTCGTACTCCAAATAAACTTTTTAGATCGACGTGTAGTAACCAAATTCATTTGGTTATGTTCCATCATCATCGTCATTATCACCCGTTCTCACTACTTAACATCGAAATCTGATAGTCTAGTTTATGACGAAGTACTTAAAATGTTTAGTGTGAAATCAATTGTTTCTCTTATTCTTGCTAAACAATAAGTCTTATTTAACGTAAATTTACATTCATCTAAGCCTATCACATGAAGATGAGATAAAAAAAGGAAAAAAAAATATGTGGCTTTGTTCAGAACAAAAAGCTTGTAAGGCTTTGTCCAAATTTCACAGATTTATATTTAAATTAATGTAAATATAATTAAAGTGATATAGTATTCAAATATATGTATTGTAATCATAATATTAGTAAATGTAAGGCTTTAAGTTTAATAATGTCATTTGCTGCACCGATAAAATTAAAGTATTATTAAAACTTATTTATATTCAAATGTTTTAACATTTGAGTGCCAATAGAAAATCTCTCACAGGAAGTCCTTGAGTGAAGATGTAATTTATTAAATCTATCCAGTGGAGTATACTGATTTTATGGTAAATAATGATCTAGTTAGATAAAAAAAGACTGTGACTACTTTGTCTGGTATCGGTTACAACTTTAATTTTCTCTACTGTACTCGGTGACATTTTTTTTATATTGAGAGAATACTTATAACTAAATCACTTTCTTCACAAAAACTGAAACAATACGCATAAATTAAGGCATAATTATATTTTTACTACTTCTTTCTACAAGTATTATCATTTTTGAATATTCACTGTAAATGCCATAACTTTTCAAGAAATGAGAACAAAATTTGCTCACAAAGAAAGCTGCAGTATAATATCTGCCAAAGTAATTTAACCTGAAAACTGTTGACATGCTTTGTAAGAAAAATAATATTAAAGGACAATTTTAAAAGTAATAAATGTAAAAGTAAACAAAATATAAAAAAATATCATGTCATATTTAGTGTATGTTTTATATATTTATTCAATAGTATATAAATTATGAAATTAACAAGTTACTATTTAAATAATTCGTTGTAATAAGAACTTAATAATTTTATTACATCTTAATGTCAGAAATTAAATAAATCAAAAAGTAGAAAGCTATAATAATATAAAATAAAGAACTTGTAAAATAATACAAATCTTGTAAAATAATAGAAAATAGGATTCATAGACCGATTCCTTACTAACGAGATAACTCACATTACGAAATCGCAAATTTAATTTAAGTTTTAAGAAGCTAATTAATGGAATGTTTCTCTGAAAATCACGAAATTTGAATAAGAATTTCATTTCTATTTTTTTAGCGGATATTTGAAGATACTTATTATAAAAGTAGTCAGTGGATTAAGATAGAACATCTCAAAAAATTTAGTTGTTACTTATAATTAACTAACATACAGACTAACTTGCACATAGTTTAAATACTGAAATTGTCCCGATGGATTCCATAATTAAAATTGAATACAACAAAAGTGGGGGTATTTAAATTTTGTTAAGATGTGGTCATCTTAGGCAGTATTCTGCCTAAGATGGGACTGAATGGCATGTGTAATTAAGCTTAATAAAAGAAACACAACACTACTTGACTGGAACGTGTTGTAATTTACAACTTCGAATGATATTGATGACCACTATTTTCATGTATATTATGTGTATATATGATTTATAGGATTTTCTTAATTAAAAACTGCAAAAGGTGAAATTCGAAAAATGTTAATTAAAATACTTTCATAAAATAGAAATAAGTAAATTCATAAATATATTATAATTTATTTTCGACACTGAGAGTAATAAAACCATGAAATATTTCTCAGATATGAAAACCATAAATCATATCGACTATCCTTTGAGTGGTCGGATACCTCTTTTATTATACTCGCTAAGAATTTACGAGCTTTTCGTAGAACTGGCTTCGATCAATACGCGTCTTGTAATATTACTGGAATTTGTTTATATAAATATACATACCTAACTATGGTGGTCTATAAAGCATACAGTGCCTAATTGTAAATATATTAATATTAATTCATATTAATATAATAATATTCGTGGGTATGTTACCAAAATTTGTTTGAATTGCAACAATAAAGTTTTCTCATGATTTATTATGAGTTTTGATTTGATTGGTTTTTGTTATCGTTTCACAGTATCGTAGTAACAGTTATACAAAACATTAATAATAAAATTATAAATCATATTTTCATTTCACGTAATCTCTAAAACTTAAAAAAAAACATTTAACATTGACTAAACATTAAACTTCAACAACATTATGTCTCAACGACTTTTGGAGATCGACAGCGAGATAAGTAAGTGAATTCGATGTAGCAATATTGGAGTTTGTGCTCAGTACCGTGTACCGATATCGTAAGTCCCTCAAGTTACCGCTCATAATAAATAATTATGACCTAACTGGTTGGGGGTTTGTGCAATTTGCTTTCAATATGATATGTACAGATGGAGGTTTCGAGTGGGTAGAAATTTAATTAATATTAAATTTAATTATAACAAATATCAAACTCTTATTTGAACTATCAAATAAACAGTCTCCAATAAAACATTTTTGAAAATATTATCTAGTTATATGTACCTGTCATTGTGTTCGTGCGTAATGTTATTGAAATTTATTATGGTGATAGATTATGAACTAGTGCACCGTTTTTTTTTATTATTTTGAAGTAATTTTATTTATACTGCAAAATAAAAATTGGAATATGGATTTCTGGCTTATTACTAGGGATAATACAGGGGAAGTAGTTTTGCAAAATCTGGACTTGAAGACTTTGGAAAGTATAAGACTTCGTTTGTGAATATAGTGCTATAAAAGAATGGAAATACTAACTCTACTATACTAAGGTATAGTAGAGTTACTCTTCGCATCTTTACGTAGAAATAATAAGCTACAGTGTAAAATATAAATTTTGGGAGTAAGGTGTCAGAAAGTATCATTAACGTGGTGTTAGTTTTGTTCTGTTTAATAAGATATATATATGTATATATTAATATACGTTAAAATATTAATTAACAGTAATCCTGAAATCGTAAATCCTATTAACGACATTATTAAGATATATTAAAATGCAAATGCTTATTTTAAAGTATTATTATAAGTACAATATTTAATTTTTTTTTATTCGATTATTGAAACGAGCTCACATTATTTATTGTGTTTAATGTATGAATATCTTTTGTTTGTAAAAATTAAGGTTTATCGTAGTTTGTGGAAAAAATAAATTTGTTTAGAAACTGTTCATTTACTCATTATATCAATTTATTATAAGTGTGGTAATTCGTTGTTATATAGTTAAATGTTATTAATTTCAGCTCGTTTTATAATTTATTGTTTTTAGTAAGGATATATGTATCATATTTAATGTTATTTTTATAAAAAAATGCAAACGCAAAATATTCAAAACATGATTAATTTAGTTCTAGTAAAAGAAATATCGTAATTTGAAATAGAGTATCTTTATAGTAGTACTGTGTAGTGGTTGGGTCATATTTTTCATACGACTGCCTGGCAATCCCTGAAGTGCTGCTGTCACCCACGGTCAACTACGAAAATAATGTGTTGTCTCTTATGAGAATGGAGAAAATATCTAGGAGACTAAGACAAAAGGGAATGAAGGGATAAGGTTTGGGCAACTGGCTTTGTTATTTAGGATTTCGAATACGACATTTAGGTACAGAAGCTACTTTACCCAGATCCTTTGTGAGTGTGGAATATATCCTGGTCAAGATTCACCCAGCCACTATTAAAATACATTTATTTCAATCTATTACAAACTTAAACAATTTAATAAATATATTTTATTTATAATTAATGTACTTAATACCAGGTATTATACATGAACTTCATTATATAACATAACTGGATTAATTAGTGTATTGATTGGATTAATAAAGTATCTTAATTAATATCTAATGAATGTATAACGGATATAGATGCATGTTTATAGTTTTATTATTAATGAAATGTTTCAATTCTTTTAATTCCATTATTGAAAAGTGATTATAGCATAATTTTTAATGTGTTTGTAAATATTAACATTTATTATTGTTGTTATAAAAATAATTTTGTTTTGTTATCTTTTCGTCACTAACATCATTGCACCTTTACGAATATGGAATAATATTTAGATAATCATTTATTGTCTATAATATAATATCAATAGTAATAGTATTTATTAATATGTAAAAAAAGGAATCGAAATAATTTGATTATTACAATATTGTGTCTTACACCTTCAATTATTGCAGAACGTGCTGTCTTAATCTAGGTACCCATATTAAAATCAAATATTTTTAAAAGAGGTATTCCTTTGCCGTCAACATATTTTACCAATCTCTTTTTATGATTTTGTTTTTTAAAGTTTCTTACTAAAGTCTATTATAACTCAAAACTAATTTAAATATAAAATTTAAATTGAATATTCACAAAACGAAAATAAGTATCTTATTATACTAATATACTCATGACTTAAACTTACCTTGCTTCCATGTGATACGGAACGTGTAGAAATATTTAATTGGGCTAGCTGATATAATCTTCAAAATTGTGTAAATAAAAACTTCTAAAGCTCAGTATAGCTCGAAAGGATGATTCGAAAAATCTTGGAAGACGTTAGAGCCTAATAAAAAATATAACAAATGAAACGTTTAAAAGTTTTTGAGAAAAAAATATAAAATATTTACTGATAATTCTAATCCCTCTATTGTACACTTGTACAGTTCAACTGAGGTGGAATTTCATGATTGGCTATAAATAAATACCAAATTACATGAGTACATATTTATGTAAGCCATAAATATGTAAAAATATAAATAATATAATATAAATACTTACCTTGATGGCGCATTAATATTTTTATGAAATTTTCCACAATAATTAGAGAATTCAACTCTTGTATAGAAATTAAAAATATGTATTCATATATTATTTTCTCATTGTACATTTCACGTTTTCTTTCTTAGATACAAACATAATAATAATACATACTCATTGCAATATATCACTAGTTTTCGTACCTTAATTTCTTTCTTAATTTGTTTGGTTGTAAAAGCCGTTTGTAAATAATCATAAATGTGTTAAGGTTTTATAAAAGCATATTAAAGATATCACGTTATGTTCAAACAGATGAGGACTTAACTAATAGTGCCGATTATAATAACTGTACTTTAAATTTTACTTTACACATAATACCTATAAGATTCAAAGTTTATGTTAAGGAAATGGTTATATATAAGAATTATATAATAATAGTTGAAGAATCGTAATAAAACATCGAATAGGCAGTGGGAAAATGCAGGGCATTCAGAAGTTAAATAATGATAGACACTATTGGCAGGTCAATCTAATTTATATATGTATCTACTTTTTCTAAATTTCTTTAGATTGAATTATATTTACTTTGCTCCCGTCACCTTCTAACGCTAAATATAAAAAAGAAACATAAAAAAAGTTAATCTTTCATTTCGTATAAACTTTATCTTCAAAATATAGCCTCTTGATATTTCTATTAAATTTTAATTTGGTATATGAGTTCACCTACATTTATATACTTCATTTTACTATTTTTCATATGAATGAATCGGCTACAAAAATGTGTAAGACGTGAAAATATGTTATAAGCAGGTGCGTAGATAAAGCGTTCTTGTTTGTCACAGGCAAAAGACGTGTCACGAGCACTTAATCTGGCTTACGTTCTCACATTTCATTATATCTTTGGATTTTTATAGATACCATTCGGTGAAGGGTAATACTCAAATACACTTAGTTGTATTTTGTAAAAAGTTTTATTTAAAAGCAATATTACATGTAGTAGTCTTGCACTCTGAAGTAATGATGAATGTAATCTTAACTTCATAGATTACATTAATATTGAATTAATCTATAAAAAAAAAATATTATTACTTATGGTTATAATTAGTTTGTTAATTTTAACTTATTTCGATAACGTATAAAATAATATTTTTACCCTTATAAGTACGTACATACGTAAGGTATAGTTTTATATTTTAAATACGCCAGAGAATAACTTTATCTGAAGTATATAAAGTTTAGTTCGGCTTTATAGCAAGCGTATGATCCTCTCGCGTCGCATTTAGTAGAAAATTATGTCCTAAAAGTTTATTTTTATTTTTCATTTTTATGTGTTTGGACTTTTACTGTCTAGTATTTAAAAATTGTGAAGTGATCTTATTTCATAAATGTCACACGAACTTTATATCTTTCAGTACATAACAAAAATTTACCAGAAGCTTTTGGGGTAAATATTATACAAGTCACCTTATAAAATTGGACTTTGATACTGATCTTGACCGGCTACCTGCATAAAATATTTTACTTTAAATTTGATTTCTTCTTTAAATTTAAAACAAATTTCCAAATATACAATGTCATGTTTCTAAATTTCAAGAATAGTGACAAGACAGCGATCTAAATAAGCCCTCGTATTTACGATTCATACTTATAAAAGTGCTATCGCAGCAGCTTACTTTTGTAAAGTATACAACAAAATTGTTGTTAATAGCTTCGGTACTTTTTTGTTGATTTGATTGACTTTTTTGTTGATATAAGCGAATCAAGACAGGTGATTTTATATGTTTAGACTTTTGAGACCAATTTTAGTAGTTTCACAAATGATTCATAGAATATTCAATTTTTCTTGAACAGATAACAATTTCGCTAACCTAATCATTATTTGCTGGTTTTTTCGTTTTTTATTTTTCATATCTCTGCATCTACTCCCATATAGTCTTTGATGCTTTATTAATATAGTCTTTTCTTTTAAACAAGGTAATGAATTTATCAATCAATTATCATGACCACCCATTTTTTTAAATTTTTGTTGTGTTATATTTAAGTTTTTTGCTGATATTCTGTTATTGAGTAAAGAAACTAAATGCAATAAAAGCTCATTATTTCACAAACATAGTAAAATAAAAAAATATATATATAGACGTTATCAAATAAATATATTAACCCTTATTTTTAAGAAGTCTATAAATAATAATCCCAATACGATGAAAAATTTCTGAGCACAGTATTATAAAATATTTATTTTTTTGTGTTAATTATTTAATTAAAGGTTAAAATACAAAATATTCCGCTTAAAATTGCTCATTTCTGTTTCAGAAATTGTGACTGTACCCTGACGGTAATTGTTTGTAATATTAATTAATCCATTATTTATGAGTCATTTGAGTAATTTTCTCTTTATTCTGAAACATAAATTTTTGGACAAATATTTAATTGCTGCAATTATTTATTAAATTATATATAATATAAAATATTATGAGATTACTTGTGTGAATTATTGCAAGATTATTAAATGAGGTGTATTTCTCTCATATCACTCAAGCGGTAGACGTGTCACAAGCACTTATTACATCCCATGTTCCCACACATCATAATAAAGCATAATAAAGTATAATATAATTACTTTAATACTTTATACACTGAATTATTTTATATAATACTGGGTGTACTTTGATTATAATTAATATTTTATTTGTTTTATTAATACAAAAAATTGTTGTAAATGAGGTTTCATTTATTAAATAAAAAGAAAATGGTACTCAAATTAATGCATCACTAATACATTTTAATACATATATCATAATATTTAATATTGATAGTAACATAATTATGATTGATATTAACATAGCAACTTAACTATGAAGAAATTGGAAATGTACCAAATTATTTTATTTAAAACAAAAAACATAATATTTAAATTCTCTGTTATTGTTCAAGTCGTACATTTACGTTTTTTACTTCTACAAAAATTCATCAACACATATACTCGTATATCCATAAATATTTTGAATCTTACTCCAAACATGTATAATGGAAATAATATTACATATGATTCATTTAAATAACATTTACTTATATTTCACTTTGACTAATTAAGACTTAACTGACGCTTATACTAAACAACAACTTTATTAATGACTAAACAAAGGTTTAGATAAAGAGTGTCAGGATTTACGGAATATTATTTAAGCCACATTTCGGATAAAACTCATAAAGCTTTAAAGGTGGTTATAGATTAATAACCATATTAGTTTTAAGGGACGTAATAATAGTTCAAAATTGTTTTCTGTAAATTTATATTTTTGTGTTGATAATTATTATTTAGATGTTATTCACAGCTTTTTGATTTTATTTTTCGTACTTTATTTAAATTTAGATTAACTTCGTATTAAATTAAAATTAATTGTACATAAAAATCGTACAACTTTTTAATAAAATGTGTTCAAATAGCTAGAATGAAAAAAGAGAAAACAACAATTTCTTAGAAAAAGCTTACCTTTGATTAAAAACGTGCTTAGTAACCTTAGGATCTTCTAAAGCTCTAAAGCTTCAAGACATAATGGTAGATGAGATCAAATTCCCTTGAGCATATTAACTTTGAAGTTGACGGTTTGAAGGAACACTTAGTTCTTCAGTTAAAATTAATGTTAATATTGTTTTAAAAGCGTGGGGTGTTTTGTATAAAATTTTAAACCATTTTATAATCATAGAACTAGTAATTTTATATAGTTCATTTTTATAAGAGATGTCATGACGGAAGAATTTAATCATTTGTTTCCAATTTTACTGTAAAATTATATATCATATATACAGGAAAATAAATATCTTTATATAATTTCCATTTGTCTAAAGAAAAGTACACAATATTAAAGAGCACTTTAAATATTGGTATTAAACATTTTGCACGCTCTTAATGAAATAACTGAATAGTCTCTTAGATAACGTGGATACATAACGTAATTCAACGGAAAACATATGTCCTTATATATAACATTTCATTGTCTATAAAAACTAATTGTATTTTTAGTAGTCATCATCATCATCATTATCAGCTGTCATGCGTCCACTGCTGGACGTAAGCCTTCCCCATTGACTTCCACCGCGATCGGTCCAAAGCGGCCCGCATCCATTGGTTTCCAGCTGCTCTTTTTATGTCGTCTGTCCACCTAGTTGGTGGTCGTCCTCTACTTCGCTTGCCAGTAAGTGGCCTCCACTCAAGGACCCTTTTTCCCCATCGGCCGTCACTTGAGCGGGCTATATGCCCCGCCCATTGCCACTTCAGCTTACAAATCCGTTGGGCTATGTCGCTTACTTTTGTTCGTCTGCGAATCTCTTCGTTTCTGACTCTATCTCGCAGCGAAATTCCCAGCATAGCCCTCTCCATCGCACGCTGAGTGACTTTAAGCCTCTCTAAGAGTCCCTTTGTTAGAGGCCACGTCTCGGTTCCATAGGTCATCGCTGGTAACACACACTGGTCGAAGACTTTCGACTTAAGGCACTGCGGTATTCCGGACGAAAATACGCTCCTTAAGTTCCCGAACGCTGCCCATCCTAGTTGGATTCGTCGATTGACCTCTCCCTCGAAGTTGGGTCTGCCCAATCGGACTTTTTGTCTCAGGTAGACATTCGTCGACAACTTCGAGAATGGAGCTCCCAACGGATACCGGGATAGGCGCGACATGGACATTCGACATAATTTTCGTCTTGTCCATATTCATTTTAAGGCCCACCTGTTGAGAGACTCCATTAAGATCGCCGAGCATAATGCTGAGGTCTTCCAGGGATTCTGCCATTACTACTATATCGTCGGCAAATCGAAGGTGAGTTAGGTGCTCGCCGTTTATATTGATGCCGAGTCCATGCCATTCCAGGAGCTTGAAAGCGTCTTCCAGTGCAGTGGTAAATAGTCTCGGAGAAATAACGTCTCCCTGTCTCACGCCTCGCTGTAAAGGAATAGCGTTTGTGCAATGCTCCTGGACTCGAACCGACATGGTGGCGTTTGTGTACAAATACTTCAATACTTCGATGTACCGATAGTCAATATGGCACCTCTGAAGAGACGACAGTACCGCCCACGTTTCGATCGAATCAAAGGCTTTCTCATAGTCCACAAACGCTAAGCATAATGGCCGATTATACTCCTCGGTTTTCTGTATAATCTGCCGCAGCGTATGAATGTGGTCTATGGTACTAAAACCTTTTCGGAAACCGGCTTGTTCGGGAGGCTGGAAGTCATCAAACTTGCTCGTGAGACGAGTCGTGATAACCTTCGAAAACAGCTTATAAACATGGCTCAGAAGCGAGATGGGCCTGTAATTCTTCAGCAAAGTAGTATCGCCTTTTTTGAAGAATAGGGCCACCACACTTCTGTTCCATGCTTCCGGCGTTACACCCTCAAGCAGAACGGCATTAAAGAGCTTCTGAAGGACCCTAAGTACTGGCAATCCGCCCGCTGTCAGAAGCTCTGATGTGATACCGTCTTCACCTGGTGCCTTATTGTTTTTAAGCCACACTGATCTCGTGCAAGCTGATGTCCGGGATTTCATCGGAATAGTGTCGGGTAAGCTCCGCTCTTGGGTCTTCTGCTAAGCTATCAACAGGTTTAGCGACCGAGGTATATAAGTGTCCATAGAACCTCTCGACCTCCCTCAAAATGTCAGCCCTACACGACACTGTGCTTCCATCCCCCAATTTCAACTTCGATAACCGGCTTTGCCCAATTGACGAATCTCGCGCAAACACTTTGGAGCCTTGGTTCCGCTCTATAGTATCTTTAATACGGTTAGTATTGAAAATACGGATGTCGTGTCGCAGATATTTCCGTATGCGTCTGTTGAGCTGCCTATAAGTCTCGGTATCATTGAGGGACTGAAGTGCCAACGCGCGTCGTTCCGCCATAAGTTTGAGAGTTTCGTTGGCTAGTTTTTGGGGTCTATTCTTACGGCCGGGTCTGCAGAATTTTCCTCCGACCGTATGGACAGTTTCTACCAACCTGTTGTTAATTTGGTCGACGGATGCGCAATCATCTAGGCAAGCGAAGCGGTTCGATAATTCGAGTTGAAAGCTTTCGAGATCTTGAATATGAGCTTTAGATGGACGGAGCGTAGACTTCACCAACCGAGATCGTTCCAGCCTGATATTGAGATTCAGCGTGCCTCTTACTATTCGGTGATCGCTCCCTGTTTTTACGTTGTTGATCACAGAGACATCGTTGAATATCTGTCGTCTAGTGGTCAAGATGAAGTCAATCTCATTTCTAGTGGAACCATCGGGACTTAACCAGGTCCACTTCCTTTGAGGCGGCTTCTGGAAGAAGGAATTCATCATAAAGAGTCCCTCTTTCTCCAGAAAATCGGCCAGCCTCTGTCCCCTAGGGTTCCGCTGCCCATATCCAAATTGCCCTACTCTCAACTCGTCGTCGCTTCTCTTGCCCAGCTTTGCGTTGAAGTCCCCCATAACAACATTAAAGTGAGTTTTTGTAGTATGTATGGCCCGACTGATATCCTCATACATAGCCTCTACTTCATCATCTGGGTGTGCGGAGGTCGGTGCGTAGACCTGTATGACCTTCAACGAGTATTTTTTAGAAACTCTGAGTATAAGGTACGCGACCCTACTCGACACACTTTCAATGACCGCAATGTTGTTTATGAGGGACTTGTGGACCATAAACCCGACACCTCCTTGGGACTGTTGGTCGCCCTCCCGGTAGTATAGCAGGTTTCCGGATTTGAGGGTTATCGTGTTCTCCCCCTCTCTACGGACTTCAGATAACCCTAATATATCCCAGCGTAACCTACTCATCTCTTCTTCTAGCTCAGCAATCCTGTCGTCAGTCCGCAAAGTGCGGACATTGTGTGTTACCAGGGCCAGGTGTCGTTTGGGGTGGTAGCTCGATCCCATCCGGAGATTCTTAGCACCCCCTGCCCCACCATAACCACGGCCGCTACCGAAGCCGGGAACAGTGGGACTGCCGGGTACTGGGGGCCTGGTCCTGTTTGCGTCTGTCATATTTAAAGGGGAGAATTTGCCATACTCGCCACGCTTGGCAGACGGGTTGGCGAGCGCAGTGCGCAGCTCCTCACACCGGTGGCGCTGCTGCCCGACACCAGTCTATATTACTTCGAGCTGCACTGATTGTGATGGATATACCGCCATCGGTCGGTTGGAGGCGAATGGGATGGGGGTAGGTATATTCAAGGGAAAAGAAAGGAAAGGGGGATATTTCTTACACGAATAGACAAGGGATTGTAAGCAAATAGCTCGAGCAAGTCAGGGTCGCGTACCTGTAACTCGGACTGGCTGATGCCGGGAGGTCAGAGTCCTCTAACTAGATAGTATTTTTAGTAGTAGTAGTAGTAATAACAGTTATTATGTTTTAACCACTCAATAAATACTGCCACAAATTGTAATGAAGCTCTTTGTACTTGGGTTAATAGAAAAATTTTATAGCTTTCATAAGTTTTACTCCCCCACCTCTATTATTATGATCTACGATTTTTATCATCGGTTTTATTTCTAGAAACAATTTTTTTTCATAGTAGATAATATAATACGACATTGAATAAAATTAAAAATGATATAATCAAGGAAAGTTAAGAATATTTAAAACTATTAGATAGAATGACTGTCATTAATTTAGTTTTTTTTTAATATTCTTTTTATGACAAATATATAACTTAAGTTTTGGTAGGTTTAAAAAAATGTGAATGATATGATATGAATATTTAGCATTGTTTTAGTTGCTTTATTAGGTAAATTACACTACGTACTTACATTAACTGATACTTAACATTTACGTACATGGATTCATAAATTTTGTATCATTCAGTTGATATATTGTTTTTATAAAAAGGCAATGTTTAGTTACAAGTTATTACAAATTAACTCGTATCTGTAATTAAAAATAATGCTTTCAGATTCTTAATCATTTTGATGTGCAATTCAAAAAGTTTGCTTTTGTAGAAATATTAAAAGGCAATATTCCTGTAATTTTAATAAAGTGAAGAGATGAAATTCGTGATATTTTACTCCTATACTAAAATATGTAGTTTTAAAACATTTCAGAACTTAACTAATGTACTAAGTTTATAAACGTTCATTTTAAATACCAGTAGTTTATGATACTAAATATTATATGTATGTTATAATTTTATCATTTTACAAAATACTTCAGGTGATAATATTTTTTAATTTATTTTTTAATTTACAAGTACATAATATAAACATTTTATACGACACAAAGTCCAGATGATGAACAGAAAAGCAATCTGTGGGGCGATTAGCTTTCAACGTCAGAGCGGAAGAACGAAGGGTTCACGAAGTTGATTTACGGAAATTAGAACTTCTCTGACAGACTTATTATGTTCTTTATAGGATTATAATTACTTGTGTCAAAAATGTTAATTTCAAAATAAAATTACTATGAAAATATTCAAGTAATAACTGCGCTGAAGTATTGACAACAATGATAATTTTTATTAATTGATTAAATGTTACGTTACAGAATAGCAAATGAGTAAACAGTACATTTGTTTTCTTTTAATAACTTCATGTGGCTTCCATATAACGAGTGTTTTTCAAATGGATCAAAACTCTTTTATGGTCATCACAGATCTTCAGCTACCATCGTAATTGATCACATATCGATCTTGCTGCGCTTTTCAAATATGTCATATTTTCCTTAATGACACTGCATTTAAGTACATAACCATCACAATTTGTGTTCTGCGGCCTAAGTAGTATTTTGTTCCTTTTTTGTAGTATTTTTTTTTTAAACGTACCTAATTTCTTCGTTGAATTCATCCATTTTGGCAATTAAAAGCTACGAAAAAATGTTTTTAACTTCTAAATTTCATGTAATAAATGTTCTAAATTTCATTTAATAAATGTCGCCTTTAAATATCATCAATACCGGCTACCGGTTACAATAGTTACAAAAAGTTCAACCAAAAACATTTTAATAAAACTTTTAGGCAGAAAAAACTTATTCCTTGACCTATTACGTCATTAAAATTTTCATAATATCCGTATTTTAAATTGCTATTCCCTTATGACGGTTTTTAAACTTTTCTCAGACAAAGTTGTTCAATTTAATCATGTTTTACAGGTTTAACAATGCTTAGTTTCATATGAGTAGTTTAAATGTGGAGTCACATGACAGAAATTACCCCATTTACCTGACCTGTGACAAATGGACTGCACGTGACTTTAGTCTTTTAATTGATTAATAATGATTAATTAGCTTTTATGATATTAAGAGTATGAAAAATTTATTTTTTGATTTAAATATGTTTTGTTGAAAAAGTATTTACATTTTTTTGGGGATATTATAAAAAAAAACTTCAAAATTTCTATTCGGGTGATAAAGTATGCCTTCCCACACAAGAATATATCAATTTAATCGGAGTTGAGAATTAATGCCTTAAGTTGCGGGTTATTAGAGGACAGGAAATAGATTCGCCCGTGGCACGCCAGTCAGTGACATTTGCCTTGAATTCTCGCAGCACAAACTTTTATATTTCTTTTGTCAAATATAACGTACAAAAAAGTTATATACTGAAGTACATCGATTGAAAACTATGAGTAATCTTGAATATCAGTTCTATCAATAGTGTTATAGAAGAAATAAATAATATTTGACTTGGACTAATAAAACTTGATATTCTTATAAATGAAGACCGTTAATAAAATAATATTAATATAATATTTTCTGATAATAATACTTTCTTATTTTGTGTAATATATATTATTTAATCAATAAAATCAATAAAATATTAAAATTTTAATTGATATTATGAAAAACAGAAAATAATATAACTTTTGTTTTCAACGAATTTAAAGCTAATACCAATCTTTTACTGACCTTTACCTTTTAGCATATATTTACATCCTTCAATATACAATACAAACCCATATGACGACCTCACGCAAGTGAAAGTTCGGTTTCCGGCTGTGTTCGAATGAATCCGGTTGAAATTCTATAGAAAAGGTTTTTGAAGTGCTTCACAAATAATATTCTTCTTTTATATATTCGTAGGGGTTTGTTCGCAATTTAATTAGTATGCCTTAAATATTTATTTATATAAAATGATTAACAAAAGTGTCAACCTCAAATGACATTTTATTCAATAATTTCGTAAATAATTATTAGTAAAATAATAATATTATAAATTTACTGATATTGACACCAAATACATTTCTGACACTTGAAATGTATTTGCTGTAAATTTATTAGTTAATTTGCGTTTTTTGTCTAAACGGTAGACCGGTTGAACGGTTGAATCAATATTAAAACAACTATTTGCTGAGCGTCCAAACTAAAACCAATCATATGATTTGATTAAGGCTTCATTAGCCCTAATTAATTGAGATTAGGGCTAATGAAGTTACAATAATTAAGGGAGACGCAATACCTTATTGCGGGACAAAGAAACAAATATTCGAAACCATTAAATACGTTAGTAAAATCAATACGTCCTAGTTTTTACAATGGTTTTTACCCTAAAATATGTAATTTTGGTGATTTTCACACTAAGCAACCGAGTTGTATCTAATAAAAAATTAATAAAAAATTACAATAACGAAGTTGCAAAAAACGAATAGATTTAAAACGGAAAGACTAAATATTATTATTGTAAAATGCTATTAAAAGTTGTTTTCTAAAATTTTACAAAGTATTTATTTCTTTTCAAATGTATTTACATCGCCGGAAATAATTACGAAGTGTATGAAGTAATACACTTCTTTTACAGCAATTTATTTTTTTTAATAAAAATGTTTTATTAACATTTTACAGAATAAATTAGTCGTACTTACTTATTTATAACCTTTGATAGCGCTCTTTTATTTTATTCAACATAAAGTAAATAAAAAAAGCGTAACAATGTTTATCTATAGTTGTGCATCATCATCCAAGGAACTAAATATAACAGTAACGACTCTTTCTATGATATAAAACGATTAAAGCGACATCGATGCTTAAGAAAACTTTGTAATAATGTACAACTACTTCTGTATTTCCAACAGAAGAATATAAGCATTTAATCAACAAGTTTCAGAGTTTATATTTAATGAATAAAATATTGTAAACAAAATTTAAATATATAAAATGACGAAAAGGAAAAAGCAATAAATATCAACAGCATTTTAAAAAGAGTATTTATACACAGAATGTCATATAAGTAAAGTAATAGTACAATAAAAATATATATTACACGAATATAGTGTGATACAATACATTTACCAAGAAAATTCTGAGATAAAAGGATTCCAGGAAGACATACAAACATACTTATGTATTTAGCAACATAACTCATCCTAACGCGACACAATACAATGGAACAACGACAGAGGCCCACTTTACGTCTGTTCTTGGTTTTAGGAAAATTGTAGGATTTGCATGTTATTTCACTAATTTATATTTATATATTTTATGTATAAATAAAATATAATAACTACAGAAATTTCTTGCCTTTACCTATAACTGTTATTATATCTATATACGAGTACGTATATAGAAATGGATATGACTAATTATAAATGGTTGGCTGTCAATTACTCATATAACGTAATATTCGACAATATATGTCTAAGAATTTAATATCATAGTTGTATTAATAGAAATTATATTTCCTATTAATATATACTTAATTATGCATATTGATAATTTGATGTAACACATGTATCTAATAATCTAATTGTGTTTATTTAAGAAAATATTTTATCACACTTACCGATTAATCAGAATATGGACAAAAAATACTTTTCTTTCTCTAACACCTTACATCTTAGTTACATTGTACAAAAACCATATAAATTAATTTTATATAAAAATATTTATGATATTTCATATAAAAATATTTGTAAGCTTCTTATTGAAGAGTTTTACAGATTAAGCGATGAAACAATTTCATATTAATTACAGCTTCATCCGAACACAAAGCAATGTTTGTAAATTTATTTAATAAATTACAAAGCTATTAAGGGAAGTGAATGAAAAGTAGTAGCATCTTTTTATATATAACTAAAGTTCGTTTTCTTGTAACTATATATAATATTATTATTTACTATTACAAGTATATTATAACGATTACTAGTCATCTGATAATACACCTTCAAACAATTTTTGTTTTTTATTATGCATACTTTTAATAATAGAAGTAAATTAATTGAGTAATAATAATAAATAAATTGAGCAATATTTAAAATATAATGGAAGGAAATAATCTATAATACTTAATATAATGTAGGGATATTTTTCTCGCTCAAGTGACAAGTAACAAATTGGGGGTAGAAATAGAGCCCTTAAAACTGTTCGTCATTCTCGTTTAGGCAATTACTTTGACAAACAATGTAAAGAATGACTGTCTCATAGCGACAAATAATACTTTAAAAAATGTAATTAACTGAAGATACATTTTTAAGGTATATTATTTAACAATATATTTAGCAAATACTATTGACAAGTTTGATCTTAAGTACGTGGTGGTATCAGTTATAAACATTATTAATATTATATAGACCAGGTAAATCTTTAAGATATATTGGGTTTCATTAAATTGTCACGAAATAAAATTGTTTAGTAAGATTTGAAATGATATAATAACATATTATTATTAACCATAAATAAGATTTTTTTGAGGAATATTAATTAATATTTAATTTTAGTACATAAAAAAAGATTCTTACCAAAAACCACGGTTTTGAAACTGACCATACTAACCCTTATTTGTACTCATTGTTTGTTTCATTCGTAGAGGGATTATCTGAGTAAAGTTAATTATTTAGCTCCACCACTTTGTTCTACCACTTAAGAGCGATAAAAAGATGATATATATATATTTTATTCATAACAAAATATAATAACTCATACTCCGTAATATCATTACAATTTTGCAAAGTTCATGGTTTGGGCGCGGAGTTAAATTTCAAAGTTATATAATTTTTTGGTAGGTGGCTTGGAGTTTATAACAATTTAAAAATGATTAACAAATCATAATATAATATTTTAATAGGAATTATAACAAGACCATGTCTATTTCAATTCTATACAAAATTTGTCTCAATTAAACAGTGATAAATATATGTTATAATAATATGTTTCAAAACTTTACAAATTATACAAAAACCATAAAAACTCAAAGCATGTTAGATTTGTTAAGTAATAATATATGCAAAATTCTATTTGTTTCATTGTAATACTCGTAGATTGGATACAAGGCAATTAAACTGAATTCAATAGAAACATATTATATCATTCCAATCTCTTTGCAAATTTGAAATTTTTTGTTGTTAATATTTGACGCTGATTTATTAAATTGTCTAGCGTTTAAAACAACATAACTATAACTATTTATAATAATTTTAGATAAAGATGAAGGTTTTGTGTTCTCTTACACTGTTTGTAATCTACATTGTAACACATTGTGATTATTTATCACAGTGCGTTAACTCGGAACACACAACACACAATGTGTTTATTTAAAACATATGTATGAAGCGGATTAAGATACAAATTGATTTTTACAAAAATAAATAACTGTTTACAGTATTTTCTATAACTTAGGATAAATCAATTATTTGACTAAGTAGCATTTTTCGTAAAGTAATTTGTGAAATATAGTATCTTTGTTGTTGTATGAAAAAAAAAAGTTTGAACTTACAAGAAGTGGTATTATGACTTCTTTATTTCAATGTAAATATTTTATCAAATATCTTATAAAAACAGATTCTCGCTTTTTTTAATTTCAAGACTATCAATCTTTAGAGAAAAAGTAATCACATTTAAATTATTAAAAAATATTATAAGCTCGTTTTAATGATGGAATCAAAAGTATTATTATAATAGTGAAATGTTAAACATTAATTTATATTAATTATAGGCTTACTGGTGATATACTCGTAGTTAATATGTGTAATCAATCACCTTTAAAATATGTATTGGCTTAGAGACAAATATTTTTTTTACTTAATTGATGAAAGAACTATGAAAAGTTTTGTTAGTAAATACAATATATAAACAATATATTTAAATATATATTATTATATATATTTGTAATTTCATGTATGGTAAACGAAACTTTAAATATGAAAATGTAACAAAATGGTTGTAAAATATTTTGCGGAAAATATCAAACAATTAAACTATTCTTTAAAAAATCGTTTTATTTAATAAAATATGTCATCTGGATTCATTTGTCTTCGTCCCGTTTCCTAATTTATCTCCGTCTTATCGCTGACAAAATGTATTATTCGTAGTAGAATATTGAAAAAATTAAACCAACATAATATATGAAATAATTTTAACAACTTCAACAACAAGACTTCGAAATAATAATTTCCCATATAAGATGTAGGTAAAATACAAACAGATAATACTTCCCTTTAGCTTTGCTTATTTTCTATCAAGAAACCAGCAAAAATATCTGATAGAGACTTATCCGATAAAAACCTTAATTAATTTGTATAGTAACATATGGCTCTTGATCTGTTTCTAATATACTAAAATCGTTACTGGTTGTTGATATCTATAAATCAAGCTCTGAAGTAACTAAGGGATTATTATTGTCAACGCAACAAACATCTTCGGATATTTCGGAAACTAAAGATTTATTATAAAATTGTAAAAAATCCTTTAAACATATTATTTTTATATTTTAATTCATTTTTGTATCAATACAGTTGAAAGTATTTCTGAAATATTCTAAGTGTATTTTTTAATTAATTTCATAATTAATAATTTTAATTAAAAAACATTGATAAAAAAAATAATACAAGCGATCTAAATATAGAAATCGATCTATAGTTATCGCTTTGAAAGCTCCAACACTGAGCTGACATTTTTACAAGCGGGCTTGGAGAATTTATCGCCGAGCATCGACCTAATGTAGCGATAGAAATGCAACTGTATATGATAATATTCACAATTACTAAAATTAAAGATTTATCGAAAACTATTTGAGAATTATTCCGATATTTACCTACCTTGTTATACTACTTTTATGTAAATAAATAGTAATACATACATTTTAAATGAATGTTATAAAAATAGTCTATTTAAACAAAACGGCCTTAATGTGTATATACTCGTATATGTGTGCCCTAAAGAGACAAATACAAATACCTATTTTTAAGAAACACATCACTCTTACCCCTTCGGGACTATGCTGACAATTACTATTTTAGTGATAATGACTAAATTGAAATTAAAAGACGATATTGAATAAAAAGATCGTCAAAAATATTTTTTACTAAATATTTTGTAACGATAACTTGTTACTAATAAACACTTACATTCTTTTGCCAACACTTATAAGGTTCGTACTTTTTGCTGAAACCCAAATTGATTCAATGTCTAATTAATTTACTTTATTAAATTTAAGACAGCTATATTTAACATTAAGATATCAGTGCTAATTCTATGAATACATAAATATAACTAATTGAAGGCCGTGAAGCTCTTGCAAGTATAGTTGTGGTGACCGCAGCTAGTCTTGCGTCTATTTGCCAATTAGTGGCGGCAACCATATATTCTAAATGTAATCTAATATAATCGTATATCTGTTACGTCAAATAAATAAACTTATAATATAGATATAGATATAGATTAATCCTTATAAAAGTGCCTTTTCTTTTTCTTTTGAGTCTTCGGCTTTTACTAAAAGAAGGTGAATTAAATTTTAATATTTTTATTGAACAACTAAATAAATTATATTTTTATTTCCTTCGATCTCTTGACTAGAACTGATGACTGAAGTCACCCGCACCCTCGCTTGTCCTCCTCTTAAATAAAGAAAATAAACATTATATTTGGTTTAGTTCGGCTTGCATTATTTTCTGAAAACTTATAAGAAATACGCTTATTTTAATAATTTCTTCTGTAAAGTTACATAATTTACCTTGGTCTTGCCATATTTAATAGGGTGTAATTTAAAAAAAAATATACAATATTAAAATTTTAATATAAAATATACAACATCTTTTTATTTAAGACTTGACCGCCCAATTGGTGATTTAAACGGGTATACTAAGAAGTTTCAGATGTACTTAAATAGTTGGTCGAAGTGATTAATTACTTTGGAAATTGACTTTTTGGCATATCAAACTAAAATACTTAATTATCTCAATTTATTTTTAAATGTTATTATGCCATAGTTGAAAAAAAAATTGAACTTTATATTACAGAGTACAATCACGATGCTCATCCATCTGCCCTTACCACAATAATTCGGGTCGAGGTCGGCGCAATATGTCAATTCATTCCACGCTCTCTTTACATTCGTCACCTCAGAATAGGTTTAATTTGATATCATATGTTATACTAAATGATGTTACGTAATTTTTATTACCGATTGAATCACTGTTAAGTTAAATACGACAACAATTTTTGACTGACGACTCAACAAAATTTGTTCGAGAAATAAAATGCATTTTTATTTTAAATCGCATAAGATTTTTTTATGTAAAAATAACAAATATTGACTTATATGTAACTTTAACTATGTTAAAGTCGATATCGACAAAATGAAGGAAAAACACGCAATAAATTTTCAAAAATTACATAATTTAAATATTGGTACAGTAGTAAAGTTTCATCGTGTTATGAACATAATTGCAGTTTTATCTAAGATACTTTGACACAACTTATATTTTTCATTTTGTATAAAATATTCACATAATTTATTTCCAATTCTTAAGAACAAGTCATTTTAATTAACTTCCTGGTTAAGTTTCTATTATCTATTATAAAAACTTTGCCAATAATCTAAGAATACCGACTCTTTGCACTCGCCTTCAATATTTTGAGGATGTTTTCTTGTACAACTTTAATTGGGTTTCGTTCAACATAAAAGAATATAAATTTATTTGAGAAATCAGTATAATATCTCTACTTATATTATTATTGAATTAAAAAGTCATAAAATTGTACAAGAGTTTGATAGTATATTAATATAAACGTCCTTTTAAAAACTATAATATGGACATTAGAAAAATAAAAATGTACCCACGAGTATTAAGATTTTTGATAAAATTTGTAGTTCTTAGTTGTATTAATATTTTTCAATACATAAACTTTCTATTACCAAACAAAAAATATTAAAAATCAATAAAGTTACACATGTCAACTAATATTAAAATCAATAAAGCTCAATAGGCTTTGTCGATAAACGTTATGTATGATTTTAAAGCAAATTATGTATGGAACCTCCAACGCCAGTTTTCATGTCAGATATATGTTACAAGAACTCTCCAACATATAAAAAAAAATAATAATAAATTCTCTATCGATAGAAAGAGAAATTGTGGATAAAAATATTTTATATTTATTTGCAACCAAATGAAAAGCCATTCTGACACTGAGTCCGAGTTATATTTATGTCTCAGAACGATCATTTCAATTTATAGCGAAACGTATGAAGATAAATTTATTTTTGAGTTTTTTTGTGATACAGATTGACAAATAAGTGTCTTGGAACGTGTTCTAAGTGGTGTTAAGTGATACCCCTAGGAAGTACTCATTTGCAAATAAAGGTATAAACATGTAGATATTTTTGACTAATGGGGAGAAACGAGGAATTTTAGCAAAGGGAAGAAAAAGTTTGTGATTAGGCATTTGGATCTCTCAGTAACAATATGGCAAGATTATTTTTTTTAAAAAGGTAATTTTTTTTTCAAAAATAATATGTGAAGGCCCATCTTAATATCTCTTGGTAAAACCGAAAATGTGTTGTTATTCCTCAATTAAAAGCGTCGTTGAAGTTCTTACTTATTCAGTACTATTACAAAACCTATCTTCGCTTAAAATGAGTCTTAGTATATAATACAAAAATCTACTCTCATGACAAATATAGCAAGAACAGTTGTTATAGGAAATATAAATTTCTCTTATTAGATTTAGATTATAAAAATATGCTTGATATGACAGAATGCCATTGGAACTTCTTCAAAATTGGAAATAATTTAATATTGAAGTAATATTTTTAATAAGAAATCTAGTTTTATTACAATCAATTATAATGTGCTGTATGTATTATCTCTCAATATTATAGAATTATACGGGCAAAATAATATACAATAAAGATACGTAAATATATTAATATGATTACAAAAACGTTAGAGATCTGAAGCAATATTCTAGAAGGCTTCAAATTAAAACGTTCACAATTTATTCGTAAAATTAAGGTGCCTCTTATATAATAATTTAACATCTCAATGGAGGAGATTAATTATCATCTTTGCAAGAAGAAATCTGTACAACATTATAATAATAAAAAGGATATAATATCATTTGTTTTATCAAGACAAATAAAGAAAATACATTACTTACTTTGTCATCAGAAAAAAAGGGGATTGAATTAATGTCTTCGTTCAAATATTGATCGTTTATATTTTTATTTATTTATGTACCTGAATTGTACAAAATATTGTATATCCTACCTTTTAAATGTACAGATTATTTAAGAGGTATAAAAATAATAGGTGTGATTTCTTATGTAAATAAAAAATAAAAGTTACAAGTTGGAACAAATGAACTTGTGCCTGCCTTAACTTGTTATTTCTAAGATAAAAATCTATTAGTTGTAGAAAATTGAAAGTGGATTAAGTATTAATACGTTAAAAAAACATAAAACATGTTTAATGATGTATATGATTGCTTTAAAAATAATATATTAATATATTTGTTGCTTACCTTAAATGTTGTATATACTAAATATGTATTTCAAACGGAGTCCCAGTTTAACTATTTTATCTATATATTATGGAAGATATTTATTTACTTTAGTCAAAAAGAAGATTTACATTTGCTTTGTTTCAAACTTAATTGCGAATGCTGAAAGTCACCACTAATTAAATTTATTTATTCGGTTGATACATTGAGATAAACATGCGTAGTAGTATTTTATGTTTTACTTTGTACTGTAAGATCATTCTTAATATATATCTCTAAATAACATTTTACTTTTTTAGACTGAATAAAGGCTTTTAAAGAATTTCAACAATAACTAAACAGATAGATAGTTTTCTAATTTATCATTTGAATACCAATATAACGGCGCCTCCCGTCTTGATAAGAAGTTTTACGAAAAATACATTTCTAGTGTTACATCCGAAGTTATAATTGTGTTTTCACTACTAGAGTCATAAAGGACACGCCTATTAATAATCCAATTAATATCCAATAATTTTGAATTTGTTGATACAGGGTTTTGAATCGACTGGGTCCATACAAACATTTATTGTAAAGTGAGACGAAACAATATAAGAGCTATAAAAATGGAGCGGTGTAAACGGAGGGTGCTCCTCCGAGTAAAGGAAAATCTATCTCACCCTCACAAAAATCGCAGTTCTCGCAGATTTTACAAACATATTTCAGTGAATGTCGGCTTTGAAAAGGAAAATATTTGCTCGATGCTTTAATGGTTTCGTGCTCTTGAATATAGGATGATGTTATTTTCAAAAGTAAGCATTATCTTTTAAAAAAATATCCATATGTTACCAAATAATTTGTATAAAATAGTAACAAAGGATAGACATGTAATAAGAGCAAATAATTATAATTAATCACCCAAAAATACACAGGGCAGGAGTTTAAAATTACGCCCCTATACTGTTCCAATATTAACAATTGAAGATAAATAATCGGACTAATAATAGATTACGCACAATATTTAATTGGCAATTATTATCATCCTAACTTTACAATATAAACATTGTTGTAATTAGTAGAAGTAGTAAGTTTTAACCGTACTTTTTTAATTTAATAATAACCTTTATTTTATAAAAGTTACATAAAACATGTTTCGATAAAAAATATTTGTCCAAATGCAACTGAATATCATTATTAATCTCCTTAATTATCATAAAGTGGTCTCTACATAATGTATAAATACATGAACAAAATCCAGACACTAGAAAAAACACATGTTACAAATATTTTCTAAACGGGGGCCGAATCTAAGACCGCCGACACAATAAACAAATTTACGCATCACCACTGCATCTCTCAGTCCTAAAAGTTATAATAAATATACAAAAAAAAAACAAATTAAAGCAATAATAAAGAAAATAAATTAAAGAAAGAAAATAATAACTTTTTTATGATTTAATGGAAATTTTATCTTATTTGATCACTTATTTTTTAAATTTTATCTCATAATTTGAATTAAATATCGTTACCCAATAGATAATGAATTACTATTTATTTTTTTACCGTTCCTTTCAACGCCACATGCAGTTAATGGTTTATTAGCTCTTGCACGCGGCTCCTCTCACGTCACCGTCATTAATATGTTCAACCCAACTTTGACCTAATTTTCATTTTTCTCAAAGGTACTTATGCTTTTAGTTATTTATAAATAAGTTCAAATGTATAAATGATTTTTAAAATGTATATTGATATAATAACAATTTAAAACAACAAAACTAAACTAAACTAGACTCAGTGATTCAGCGTTGAATAAAGGGGGTAGATTTATTTATTTTTTAATAATTATTAATATTTGCAACTTTTATATCTTATAAAATTATGTTAAACCAAAAACATATAAAAATGACTCAAAAATCTAAATCCTCTAGGATATCGATATTTTAAACCTAATTAAATTAAAATAGTAAAATATATTATAAATATAACGTCAAAGTAGTTTCATAGCCGCGGCTCCGAGTGGATTTTCTTTAATTCCCGTCACTTTCCGAATTGTAAATAGAAATTAATTGCTTCTGCCACCTTTGATTCCGGTATTTTCTTAATCAACTTTGCTCGGCAACAGATTTCCTATGACCACCTCCGACGAGGTGATATAATTAAACTTTAACATTTCACTAGATGAGCATACTACGCATTAATTTACAATTTCATGTAAATACATCATAAATTATGTAAGTATAATATAAAAATGTATGTAAATGTATCTTATAATAATAATTATCTATATCAAGAGGAGAATATAGATAATGAGATTTTATTATAAGAAAAAAACTGTCTTGTATTATTTTTTGTTCTTGACATATTTATTGTTATGTTATGCAGTGATACCTTTCATTAACTTTTGAAACTTCTAATTTTTTCTCATAAAATATTAAAAAAACGGTCGAGTTACAAGACCACGAACTTGATGTCATTTGAATATGTCATCATTTAATGAAATAAGAAAGTAGCATTTAGCAATAAAATAATTCTTAAGTTTTAATGGAAACGTTACACCATGAAAGGGTCGGAATAAAAAATTTATTGTCATAGACGGATCCGATTCTATAACAATTTATATTAGAAATGGGATGAGAGCAAATGAAACTTAAAATATATGGGAAGATTACCATGACAATTTTCAATAAAGACGATATTTGAATTGAATTTAGTCAAAATAACTTATACAAATATATAGTATACGAGTATATATACCTATATATCTTAAACTATATAACTTTTGTCCGCGTCTTCATTCATAGTTTCACATTGACTAGTATATTTTAAACTAGAACCGCCACTTTATCAGCGTATTTATATTTTTTTATTTTTTTACCAATCTCTTTAATGACCTTACATATACACCATCACACTTTCTTAAAATTTTTATCAAGGTTGGTCAGATAGACCTTCCCTTATAGAAATACACAGATATACAAACAGAAAGAAAGATAATCTAAATTAATAAATGGTGGAATTCGAATCAGTGTATTATTATATGATTGTTTATAACAAAAGATATAAAAAATGAAACGTACAGTCAGAACCTATTTATTTATATAGGAGTCAAGATATATATGTATATAATTACAACACTCACACATGAAGAGCTCTATTCAAACAGACGACGAATACAAATATTACTCCGCTATAATACAAAGAGACCGGAGCCCTTAAACTTACTGACGAAGTTAGAAGCAAGTCCAGTAAATTATAAGAGACTTGCAATGCTACTGAAATTACTTCTTTAATGGTAGTTGTTAAACAGGATTAGAGATCAATCTTCAGTAGAAGCGTCTTGGAGATTAACTGTATATTGAAATATTTAGATCATTTTGCTACATTTTTAATAATTAATTTACTTTTTTGTTCTCAGAAGTGATAAAAAAACGATATATAAAATAAACCTGTTTTAAAACCTAAGCAGACAAGTTTTTTTTATAATGCTACAAAAAGCACAATATAATAAAAGTTAACCACTTGAGCCTTATAAGAAATACTAAATACATTTCTCAGATATCTTTAATATTAAGTAATGTAATATTTTTATCATTCTTCGAGAAATTAATGGATGGGAAAAAATTATATTTATATTTGCAGGTTTAAAGAACTCATACATAATAAAATGAAAATATATCCCTTGTAGTATTATAATACGACCACAGAGAATCAAAACTGCAAGACATCACTGACTAGATATAACATACTTTTAATTATCAAAAAATGAGTGATTTTAAAAATTCCTGTCGCATGCAAGCTGAAACACAATTTTACTATTCTCATTGTAAGAAGGTATCATAAGCTACAACGCAATAAATAATCAACGAAAAATTATTGTGTATAAAGTTCCAGTTAGGGTTTTGATGTAAAGCGCATTTTATCTTTTGTTTAAAAAACTTTTGCCATTTTTTACCTGTAAGGAAAGTTCTCATGTTAAAAATTTAAATAAAAAGTTGTATTCAAATAGTTTCGTGCCATAACGACCGTGCGATGTGAAGTCGAAAATGAAAAGAGCATTGTATTTACTATACGGAGTGAAAAATGCTGATTTATAACGTCATAATGATGAAATAAAGGTTTTATGGCTGCATACTTTTTGCTATAATAATTATTTATTGCTAATAAATATGTGGTAAAATAGTAATGACATTTAAAACTCTAAAGTCGGTATCTTGACGAGCTTGCTAACGACTCTTCTGTACTTTATAATAATATATGTACTCGTATATGTAACCCAAAAATCTAACATTGAATACTAGTTTTTAAAATACATTTGTTGAAGGGATTTTTAATTGAATCCTAAATAATTATGGAATAGAAAATCATTAACACATTTTATGACCTCTTTGATATCCTTAAATTTACTTTATTTAAGGTTGCTGCCCTACCTTATAGGCCTCTTTGGTTCAATAAATAATCTTGTTATGTTTTAGTTGTTTATATTTTTAGACTTCCTCCTACATAACTTATACATTTATTTTCAGTCTTTGTGGATTCACTACATTAAATCTGGAAACGCTTCCTAAATATTTAATATATTTGCATGAATCGTAAAATAAAACATATTCCATTACAGTTTTCTTATTGCTTTGTTATAAAGTATAATAAAGGCGCTTGTTATGTAACATAACCAATATTTAAAGAAACCTTTTTTCTTTTGCTAATATTCAACTAGGGGAGTGAGCTTTCTTAAACAGATGACTATTTTAGAAATTGAAGATAATATGATTATACTGAAGATAATACGTTAAACGGAGAGTAAAATTAGGAACGTTTCAAATAACCTTGACGTTATACATACATATGAAAGGACAAAGAGAACCGTGTAGAATAGTTGTACTAACAGTTTCTTAGTTGGCGATCCTCCACTGTGCGGTTCTCAAGGACATTTTTTCCACGTTCCGCTCGCTTGTGGAACGAACTCCCTTCGGCGGTATTTCCAGATCGGTACGACATGGGTACCTTCAAAAAAGGCGTCTACTCCTACCTACAAGGGCGGCAACACTCTTGTAAATCCTCGGATGTTGCAAGAGTTCATGGGCGGCGGTGATCACAAGTCATCTGTGACCCGCCAGCTCGTTTGCCCTCCTCTTACATAAAAAAAAAAAAAAAAGTTAGTTTTATAGTTTATTATTATCTTTTTTATTTGATTAGTTTATTATTTACATAAAATCAATTTGCACCTAATTAAAAATATAATATAATTTTTCCATATAACTAAAATTGCATCATGCAATGCAATTGTAAATTTCATTGACATATTAGTAGAGACTCGATTTATTTTATTATATTTCTCTCTTTGAAGGAACGGCGAACATCCTCTCGAGGCCAAAACTATTCAGCCATAAAGTATAGAAATAGACGACCCATAAATAAACAATTTGTCGGATATATTTATTTGTGAAACTTGAAAAAAGTTATTGAGGTCAAAGCAAGTGTAACAAGGACCCTACAGTAGAATTACAAATACGGGATCTCCAAGCAACAAGAACAAGAATGAAACCTATTGAGTAACTTACTAACTCACCTCTCATTTACTACATGTTAAGTTTTTCGCTATATGACCTAGTGACAAAGTATTATTTAAATTAGTTAATTTATGATAACTTATTAACATACGAATCAATTGCAAAGTACTGCAATATGCAATATTGGTGAAAAAAAAACTAGCCTGTTCTTCGTCATGAAATTTTATTGAAACAGTATCAATTGACATAAAGTACATTGACTTTGATTATAAATGTGTAATTTACGAGAAGTAAATTAAATATTTTAAATAACCCAAAACTATTAATAAACAAAACAACATGTTAGTGTTTGAGCCGCGTCGCAATCAGCGTATTATATTAAAAACCGCATGAAATAAAACACACGTATACTAATTAATGAACTAATTAATATCAATGTATACAGTATGTCAGCTTGTAAGTGTGTGTATCTGTCGGTAAGTGGGTACATCCTGGTTACCTGTTCAAAGCTTAGTAATTACTGTGATTAGCTCTAAACAGAGCAAACAAACGTTTGCGTCCCAAATTTGCAGATTATTTATTGGTCAACAACCATACAGAGTGATGAACGAACTTCTATTCATACAACATTGGTTTTGCCGCGGTTTCATTAGGGATTTTAATTATTACTGTTCTTACTTTCCAATATGTATGAGACTAAAGGATGTTAAAGTTTACTGACTTTGGAGTTAAAAAGAAAATCAACCATTCCTTCACGTTAATCTTATAAAACAACAAAGATATTATATAAATAGTATAAAAAGAAATAGTATTAAAGTCAGTGGAACTCGCTATGTTTTACACAATTTGTATTTTCCAGAATTCTCATTCAAAATGAACAAACTTTCTTGATTCTTGATATATTAGTTCCCGTCTACATATTAGTTGTAGTTTGGTTTGTTTTTTCATAAATCAAAGTGGGTTATTACTTGAAATTTTGAGCTTTAATTAACAATATACCCCACATAACAAGACAGATATATTCTATAGAGATGGGTATTTAATAAAACTAAGAGATTGCACATGTACGATACACGAACTTATACGAACACGTACACAATGCTTGAACATCTAATAAAGTAACCCAGATTACGTAAAGTTAGAGAAGTTATGGCTGAAACAAATTTCCTTCCATATTTATTTTTTATCTAATATAATTCTTATTTGAATTTTAAAAAATAATAGTATCATTTTATTTTATAAAAAGATATTTATAAATGAATTAAATAAAATTTTAATCCATTTATTTGGTCCGGGAAAAAATGTATATAATATTTACGACCATATTTTAGAAGCCAATAAGAATTTGATTTCATGTAGTTAAGACATCTATACATAGGTGTGTTATCGAGTTAAAGACCCACTTAACGAAAATTGTAAGTGCTGATAATACTAATTGTTAAGAATATATTAAGAGGTTGTAATTATATGGACATGTTTCTTTCTTTTCGGTTTTATTAACTAGCTCTTGATTACGATTTCTTCCCTCGCTGCGCTAAGTAATGAACCATGTCTCGTCCTAAATTTAATACAAAATCTGTACATCTGTACTGTTATTGTAATCTAGCCTTAAACAAATATTTCTGTGTTTCGGCGTATCCCACGGGAATATCAGGATGAAACTAGACTATGTTACTTGTTAATAATAGAGTTTTCAATTTATTTAGTCTCTTTGTTACTAAAAAAAATAAAGAAAATTTGTCTCTTTTTAACTTACAAGGAGAAGGTAAGGCCAATATTAGATACATTTGACCCATTCTCCAAACTCTCATTGTTAATTTAATTTCCGTGTCAATAATTATCAAAAATTAATTAGGAAAGTAAAAAAAAAAGTGTTTTCGAAAAAACACATTCATGTATAATACAATTATGTATGAACATATTAAATTTGAAATCTTAATTGTTTGATGATAATAATAAAAAGTAAACAAATCAGAAAAACTAAATAATTCTTTATTAAAAAACATCAAATAATATGAAAATATCAAACAATGATAAATAAATATTGATTTATAAGTACTTAAGTACTTTTTATTATAAAACTGTTAATTAAAGTTTGAAAAATATCGATATTATTTTTTTTATTATGAGGTTGCTTTGTCTAAACTATGTCTGCTAGTAATATTGCACGTGTCCTGAGATCGCTGATTATTTTAACCTGAAGCTGTTTGCAGTGCATCCTATGTTACTTGTATTATACATACAATACATATAGTACAATAATTGTAATGCAAAAAATGTTAATATGTAAAATTATAAAAGAACTTCTTGAGATCGCCGTCAGTTTCAGATGTTATCTTTAATAATATTTCATAGTTATTTGTTAAAACAATGATCAATCCTTTAACAAAAAAAAAATGTTTATAAAATATTATTTAACTGATTGAAAATATCCAAAAAATATATTTGACGATATTAATATTATTTAAATTTTAAACAAAATTTGAAATGAAAAATTCATCGCCGAAATGGTTTCCAGAAAGATTGTACGTTTTTTGACCTGTGTAGATGATTTTTTCAATTAATATTTATTCAAAATGTATTCTATTGAATTAGTATTAAGATTCTAAACTTAGACAAAGAAATATAAACAAATTGTGATAACGAAAATTGTATGTTAGTAAAACTAAAACTGGAACAAATAACTGAAGTCTACTCGATCGGTATATAAATGGTTATTGCACCGAATAACGACTTAAAAGTTTTCCGAATAGGAAGCCAAATAGATATTTACATTAAGTCGAAGTAAATTGAGAATCTCTACAAAGTTTCTTAATGTAACAAGAGATGTACATTCCTTATAATGTAACCAACGTTCTCTACAGAAATATATTCTTTTAATATAATATATTTAAATCGTTAAATATACAAGATGAGAAACGAAACCATTAATTTATTTTAGTTTTTATATATAATGATAGAAAGCTTTGCTATCAAAAGCTTAATAAACATATTAATTATTTATTTTATTTGAGTTCTGTAAACCTCAAAAAAAATCTTTTTTATATGTTCCAGCTCTTCACATGTCTTCCCCTTGAAGTTTATCAAACTAAAAAGTAATTTAGACAAAAGATACGCCTTTGTTGTTATAAAACTGTATTATGACATTTATAACTATAATTTCGAATATCTGAAAAATGCATTTTATTACGTTCATAGCTAAATATACATTAACATGTGATCGATTTTAATAATGTTTATCAATATACTGTAATGGATTAAGAATATTGTTCAACATACCATAACATTATTTACTTGTTTCTAACATTATTTGTAAATTTTATTAAGATCTTAAATTAGTATACCATTTATGGCCTTTTTTCTGTCTTCCATTATTTATAAGAAAACCAATTTTTGTCAATTGTTTCCCTTGAACGGGTTTTAACGATTTAGATTGAATGTGCAGGCTAGAAGGTTTTTGGGTCAAGGAATCAATTGAATAATTCCAAAATCAATTTTACAAAATAAAAGTTTGATGTATGTTTTAGTCGTTAAGGGAATTATTTTTACGGACTTATCTCGGAGAGTTAATAACTTTTAAAGGATAGATATAGTATAATTATTTTCAGATAATATTACTCAACAGTCATTCCATGATTATATTTCTATTGTTACTACTCACAAACAGATAGTATAAATTGAAATGTCGTTATAGTTTTAAAGTAATTTTTGCGTAAATTTAATGTCACCGCTTGGTAAAATGACGTCACGTCAAGAGATATTACACCATCAGGATTCTGACGCTGGAAGATTTATATACGTGATAAAATATACCGGATCGCCGAACGACGTTATTCGTCTGATGACCAGAAGATCGACTATACATAAATACTGAAAGTGCCAATATCAAATAAGCAGGAATATTTAAAATGATATATAAAGCGAATGATAATATAGAAATAGTGGTTTATTCGCAATTTTAACAAAATATTAGTCGTAAGAGCAAGTCAGAAATAAACGAATCAACAAAATAAATCAGAATACATCAAAGCAAGTTTGTAAAGTTTTCGAGACCTACTGCTCTTGACACGTCACGTTTATAAAGTTTGAAGTTTGAGAGTAAGGTATTATTAGGCACAGAATGTTACCCAACGTCTGTTACAAAGATTTGATGGACACAAAGTCAAACTTTTTCAAGACCAATAGACTTATGAAATATCAGATTTTGCTTTAGAAATTTAAGTTTCTGTTTAAAGTATAACCAATAATGCTGCTTTGAGGCGCTCAAAATATCATAAGAGTTATCACCGACCAAATATGGGTATATATTTTTATATATAAAAGTCAATTTGCTTTGATTTTGAGTTTTGATCTTGAAATACTTGTGGAAGTTCAAGGAAGGTTTAAGCGGTGAGAAATATAAATAATAAGTTACAGAAAAAACAAAAAATTACAATTTAATTTTACAAATACAAAATGTTCATAGATATGAAACATTTGGTAGTTTTTATCTTTTTAGAAACAAAAATTGACAATTGTGTGTAAAATATTTATAAATGTGTTCATAAATTTGTCTGTTCAATAGGTGTAGTATGAGGACCGATTTCTTGAAATAATTGACCGGAAATGAAAAAGTGTAAAAGTATAGAAATATCATTGGTTGTACAAAACTCACCGGGTCATGTAGTTATTAATATAACTTAAGAATTCATAAATTAAATGTATTTCTGTAATCGCACTGTGATGGTAAAATGAATTAATCCTTAGAAAAATTTCATTTTATATTTTAAATAAGAGTAAATTTTTAATCCTTCAATATAGTAAACATAAGGGCGCATCTCTAAAAAAGATGTTGAAATAATTTGAAATGCAATTAGTGAACATAATATATAATCGATAGTCATATATTTTAAAGCATCCTGGTAACATAATTTGCAATGGATGGCGTTCTATAATTTTAGATTTGACTATGAAGTAAACTAATATTGTATAACTTCAAAATAGTGTAAGTAATAATACATTTAAGTTGTAAACGTGGAATATCTTTGTATAAAAAACAAATAAGATCATTAATTTTACACAATATTATGCAATAGAAGCTCGAACCCATGTGTTATTTGTAGTTATCAAATATGTTAGTTAGTTACTTCAACACTAAACACGAGTTCGTGAAAACAAACGAACTTTCAAGTTAATGGCAGTGACTAATTACTGTAATAGTTTTGCTTGTGTACGATACCAGTCGATATGTGTTTGGAAGCAGCCAGAGACACCAGAACCAACCGTAGTCTGAAAGATCGGTGTTTCAAGGTCAAGGTCAATCAAGGTCTTAGGTTATTTAAATGCTCAAGCAATTAATTATTGTCTAGTTTGTTACGTTTTATTTGATAATATTATATATAACATAAGAGTAATTGCTCTTATATTATAATACTTATATTATAATTATTACTCTTAAGTAATGTTGGATATGTTTGAGTCAATATTATATTACTGTTTATTTATATGTTCCCATGCAAATACAATCTGACATTTCATAAGTGCCATGAACGCCTAACTTTTTTTTTATGCTATCTAGGTTAATGCTTGACTACATTCCACCTGATGGAACGTGAAAATGTAGTCTTAGATGGTAAAGCGCATCAACCCAGTAACCTATTCACTCTTCTCTTGAAGACACCCAGATTGTATACGGACGGAAAAACCGTCAACAACAGTCCTTCGCTGTACGAATTAAAAAAGACAAGGCAAAGCGCTTCGTTCGAACAGGGGATTCCCCCTAGACAACGTAAGGATGGATACCTGCCGTATTAATTTATTGCGAAGACCCATTGAATTTTTTATCTAAAATATATCCTATAAAATGTCGAAACTTGTCTGATAGAGCTGGAAGCCGGCCAGAGGCGGAACGCCCTGAATCTATTATTAGAACTATGAAATAAATTTAAAACTACTTACTAAGAAATTGATTAGAAATACCTATTCGAAGTTTATTGATATTTATAGATAATGATATAATTTTTTTTCATCTAATTTATTATACATATGAAATACGCATGTTTTAAATATTGCATGGTGGCATTACTTGATTTGTGTGCTGTAATGCCCTTTACTGCATTTTACTATTCTGTATTTGGCCTTAAGCCATCGCATAATTCAGTTGCATATGTTTTGAAATGTTTCATTATTAATACTGCTAAGCAGTGGTGTACAAGTGTTGATTCTTAGAACAAATAAAGATACCAGACGTTTTCGAAACGATGTTAATATTACTTACTATATAAATTACCTATTTTGGTTACACAGTAGATAGTTCACTATGACTAAGAAATGAAACATGATCCCAGAATGCATTATACTGTAGTTTAATGTAATGTAGACGTAATTTAATTGAAAGTTTTTATGATTGTTCCGAATAAGAATGACTATTGTTTTAAATGGTTTTATGTTGGCTTTAAGGAGACTTTATATTCTTAATAAATGTAAATATTCTGAGAATATTAAAAAAAAAAGATGTGCGGCATTTATATATATACATTTTGTGTATAATCACGTTTATTAGAATATTTAAGGATTTTCTGATTGGTTTCCTCCAAATAGCTATTTATCGGAATCATCTCGAGACTCTGAGGTTTCATAAGTGCAATGTGTATTTAAATGCAACGTAAAAATTAGTGTTAACTAATAAAATAAAATCTTAATAATATATTGTTATGTAACTATAGTTAATGTTAATGAAATTAGGGAAAATTTATTGTGTATATCGTTTATCCTTTATTACGGGTAATTTAATGCGGTCCTTAAAACTTTGAGTTCTCATAACATATTCTGTCCCCGACTAATGATACGGTTTACATTTTCCTGGTAATTTTAAACAAAAACAACAACAATTTAATCAAATTAGGTTAAATGTTTTAATAGTTTTCCTTAGTTTGAGTTGTTCTTTTGATTTTAAATCAAATAAATCCAAAGGTTTATGTATTTATCTACTATGTTTATAAATAATAATTGAAAGATAAGATAACACGATTTCTATTTCAAGCTTCAACTAGGGCATCATATAACTTATTACTTATACTACTATATGAGTGTGAAGGTTGCGAGTGACTGAACCTATAATTTTTTTACAAAATTTGTTGAACCAAAGTTGTACTTTTATTTTGTCTATCTGTCCATATGTATTTGTATAAATTATGAGTGCTTGATAAATTTTTATGATATTTAGTAATTTACTGAACTTTTTTAAAAATTGAATTATGTCATTTATGTTACGCTGTTTACAGAATATGTAATTATATATTTAATTTATTTCCATATGTGTGTATGTGTGAAGGTAATACAGTTATTTTTCTATGGTTCGAGCTATGCTAGACGTATTTTAATTGAATGCTATTTATTTTATTACTATGTAAAAACTTTTTATAATACTTCGCGGACAAACGACGTGAATATGAATATCTTCATCTCATTTTGAAGCAGGCGTTACCGATTAACGGATTTGGTGGGTTCATATAAACTTAATTCCTCTCTTAATAGTAAAGCAAAGATAAATGTTTTTCATAAAAAAAATAGAAATATGTTAATATAGTTGCAGGTACGGTATGGTTTGGACGATTAAAGGAGGATGGAAATAATTACATTTTACATGTTATTAAATTTATTTGACAACAGATAATTAAGCTTAAACGTACATTTTATTATTTCTTTATTTAATTTATTCGGAATTATTTCTAAATACAATCGCTAAATTTACGGCAGGTGAAAACGTGTTTTGGTTTATTATTTTTGAATTCGGTAACAAATGTCTAGTTTTAACTATTTTGTCTTAGCAGGAACTACCAACTCTTTCAGATTATGAAAAATAATTAGCAAAACCATATTTTTTTCTGTTCCAATGTTAAAAAAAAATAGCTGAGACAACTTTCATACTTTTAACATAAAATAAGAGTGACAATGGATATCCTTTGAGATGTTGTTAACAAAAGGGTCTTATTAATATCATAAACGCGGAAAGGCCAATTTAGATGTGATGTTAAATAATTATCAAATATCCAAGCCTTTTTAATGCTATTGTTTGATTGACTACCTTTTTAAGATCATTCAAAAAGCTATCGACTATTTTATCCAACGATGGAGTGTGGCTTTGGTAATCGATTTTTTTACCTAAGAATTTGAACGGAGCTACTTCGGTAATCGTAGTAACGCACTTACCGTCTATTATAAGACCCGGATCGTAAGAGGTATATCTGGTTTTTGCCTACCCAGACATAGAGTATAGCATTTTTTGGGTTTTGTCCTCAATCTGTCCGTCCAAGCAACGAAATTCTCCACAACAGTTTAAAAGTAGCTGCATTGTTTTGGATAACGTGTCAGTATCGCAAGATCATCTGCAAAAGAGTTAAACATATATATATATAAGAGTATTAAGATAAAAATGACTTGATTATAATATCTACAATTACAATATCTTCATACTTCTAAGATTATTGTTAATAAATGCATTTGTAATAGTGGTGTGTTAATATTTACTCCAGACAATACAAACTAGAAGTCATGTAGTAATCTATAACTTGAAAGATTTATTAGCAATAAGGTAATGTTTTAGACATGTTTTTTCTTACGTTTAATTTTAAAATAATTTTTGAAAGAAATGCTCTTTCATATCCCTTAATAAAATCTTAAGTTAAATAAAAGCTAAAGATGAAAAAAATTTATGACAATCAAAACGATTCTTTTAAGAATTAAAATAACGTAACGAACCTTAGTCTTTATATAAATAAAGAAAATGTATTAATCTAATACTCTTGTTATGTGCTGTTTCCAGGGCCGAATTTGGAGGAGGGAAGGCGGGATCTGCACAGAAAAGGGACACACTGTAAACATAAAAAAATATATATATATCCAAATATATTTGCAACTTATACTTTTTACTTCTTACGTTTACATCCTCCTAAATATAATTATTTGGAAAATAACTAAGAATTAGGGACCTCCACAGCTTTGATGTCTCGGGGTAGGTGTATAATATTTGAAGTTAGTTTATAAATAAATCGCTACCTTTACTTCAAATTAAGCTTAATGAAGCCAAGCTGTATATAATGAATATTTGAAAAGTATTTATGCAAATCAAGTTTTAGATAATAATTTTATAATAAGACATAATGAATATAGCAATAGAAAACTACAAAAAAAAATGTTTCAATTCTATATTTAATACAAGTAATATTTAATGTTGTAAGCTGATAAGTTTATAGACAGTGCAAATATTGAATTATTATTTAAAAGAAATAAATATTCCCAATAACAATTCAGAGTATATTTATATTCCGAGACGGTATTTATATTGTTTAATTCACATTGAACGTTAGTAATAATATAAAAAGGTACACTTTTGTTTAAACTCACAGTTATAAGCGACTGAGACGCCCTATATCATCAAAGACTTTTAACATAATATGTATAAGCGAGTATTTATTACGTAACACTCAAGTTAAATCCGCAAGCACCCTAACTAGGGCACCTACATAAATCCTTACCTACCTACCTTATTCCTACGATAAATCGTAAAAAATAGTTCTTAAAGTTTCCTAATTCCTTATCCGTGCTTAATACTCAATCCACAGAATTTAAGATAATCTAAGGTAAATTCACATATATATATATTACGTTCGAGTTTGAAATATTTGTATTATAACTAGAGTATAAATCGATATTGAGTTGACACAAACAGTTTTATCGGCGTTACTCACATACTTAATGGTGGTTATATTGCAATATTATAGTAGAGATATAAAATGGAGCATAGTTATTGGCTATAAAACGATTTTTTATAACTTGTCCTTTACGTAACACTACGTGATTCAAACTATTTTATTTAGGCTCATAGTTTTATACGTATCTGACTTCATAATATATATATATATATATATATATATATATATATATATATATATATATATATATATATATATATATATATATATATATATATATATATATATATGTATGTGTGTGTGTGCGTGTGTGTATATGTACTACGTATTCAGTACATTATATAAATTCTTTTATTATCGTAAGACTAGAAATGTATTTACTGAGTCTAAATATTATGTGTAGTTAGCTGGTACATAGCTAGTATATACATAAGTAAGTAGTTGGTTTGGATTTTAGAGCCAGCCTTATAGTGATTATTTCTTAATACAAATGATTTTATATAAAGTGCGAAATTTATTGTGGCGGATAACGGTAGCTTAGTTGTCAGAGCCACAAATATTCCCAGAGGTCTCAGATGTGACTCCTTCCGAATTGATGATTTTTAAAATTTTTATCTTTCACAATTTGAATTAGGAATAATATTTTTAACACGTATGGAATTAAATTTTAAAGAATAATTTATTAAAATCACCAAAAAAAAAATATTACGACAGAATAGCATCGGGTGTAATAGTTTTGTCTATATACCCTCATATATAAAAAGTTATTCTCCAAATATTGTTTATTTACATAAAGATATCGTTTTTATGCATGCATATCTTTCTAAATACACTTTACGACTCGTGTTCACAGAGTAGAGAAATAATACCAGCTTTAAATTATAGGGTGACGAAGATCGTAAACGAGAATTTTACGAACTTTGACGAATTACTGTATAACTTCAGCACTTAAGGTTGATTTTAGTAACTAATTTGCATTGCAAGTGAGTTGTACTGTAATATCGTATATTAAATTTAATAAAACCGAATAAATTTTCTATTGATGCCTCACAAAACGGATTTTAATTGCAATATTGTTATAATATAACAGGAAAATTCAAGTAATCTTTAAAAGGAGACGCGTTACGAAATTAACATTCCACCTTGATCCAATTTCGGTTACTAAAGATTAAATTAACAACCCTTTTTTAGAATTATTATTTAATAATATGGGTTGCGATGTCAGGAAGGTAATTTCATGTTAGGCCTGCAGAGTCCTTAGTTACTCGTACTTCAGATGTTTGTAGCAAAATTTGGATAAAAATAGTTTTTTTTTTATTTTGTTGCAAATTTAGTATTCTATTTAGAACAAACATTTAAGTTGACCTAATGATTGTGATTTGTGAATGTTGATTAAATCATACATTTTTGATTATATTCTTTCTAAGAATTAAGAAGGATGACATATTATAGACCTTAATCCCGGAAGATCCATAAGTTCTTTACTCAACTCCTTTTTCAATTGACTGTCCAAGTATTATCTGGAGACTTTGCGGTAGGTTAAGTCCTAAACAAATTACTCTACTGACCGCATCGATGTATCTCATTTTGCCTCGCAGAGTTATTTTATTTCACTTTATAAGTTTTCTATTAAGCTTATAAGTTTTCATTTAGGATTTTATAATATAAAATATGATATGTATTTATGTCTATTTAAAACTTTTATCTGAAATTTAATAACGTTGTTAACAGTTTGCTATGAGAAGGTTAATGCATATTATTTCCTTTTAATATTTTATAGGTAAGAAAGATATTTATCAATGTAATATATTATATAATCAATTAAAATTATAGAGTAAGAAAACTTCTGAATATACTTTACATAAAAACAATTATTATGCAACATTTATAATGAATGCCGTATTTTAATGAATTTGTAATTAAACGAAGCAAAATTGTTGAGAATAATTTCGTAAATGAATAGCAGACAAGCGCTACCAGCGTGCCGTCTGGACAATAATAAACTACAAACATTTGATGTTTCAATTTGTGCGATCCTTTTATCTTTATTAAGGTTGATGTCCTTTTTAATTTCGGCTTCAAAAAACCAATATTCCACTCGTAGCTGTTGTATCCTACGAGAATTGTCGAAAATTTAAAGTTATACGGTATGCGTAAATTTTGGTTTTACTTTAAAGTCGAAACGTTGTTACTTCATTTTTTTATAAATATGTTTTTAATTTATTCATGATAGAATTAAATAATATAATTACATTTATAAATTGGGAATTATATGTATGGAAGTAATTAAGATTGTATTTTTTATTTTATGTTTGTTTGTTAATTTCTTCCATGTTAATGTTAATTAAACATCTAGAACTAGAATATGAGGATTGGTTGGACTTATTTAGTAAATATGATTTTATATCATTATGAAGGCAGAACGAAGTAAGCCGTCTCTCATGAGTTTTTTAAGCTCTATTTTTACTGTGTGGTTTATTCTAAGTGGAGTGTTCATGTAAATTTTTGTACTGAATATAAAATACAGTGAATAATGGATTAAGCTTTACAAGATTTGATGTTACAATCAATCTTAAAATACATGAAAAAATAATCAAAATTGAATCTTAAATGACTTTCCTTCTAAGTTATATATTTAGAACTATATATGTGTTGTATAAAGAATTTGTACCAACAAATATAATAATACTTCAAAATACAAAATTTCTAATAGGTTATTAAAATGTATATTGTCAAGGACATTGACAATAACATATTTTATGACTTAACTTATAAACCTTTAAATGAAATAAAAATCAGAACTTACAATTAAAAAATATTTTTTCAGCAATCTCCTTCACAGGATTGCGAAATGTTGGAGTCTGAAATCGAAATTAATAAAATTAATGATTTGTATAAAAACATATCTTTATTTCAATCTATAGTACTTCGTATAAGATACTAATATAATAACATAATAAAAACTACAGTATTTGATAAAGAAGTGTTAAAATACATGAAATTGAATTCTAAAAGATCACCATACATATTAATTGTCTCTAATTCTGGAACGCGAGGGTTTGTGAACGCAAGGCAGGACGATAAATATTACATCGATGTATGTAAACTGAATCTATATACAAACGGTGTAAGCACTGGATATTGAGATAAGACTAGAGTTGTTCCATAATCTCAGCTTCTCAAATTTCAGCTTTCGTTAAACTGGTCTATTACATGGGTTTTTACCATATGTTGACAAAAAAACTTTTGTTATTTATTATATTGATCATTCTCATTGAACTTTTATTTATTAATTAATTTGAAGATAATATTGTATATTTTAAACAAACAGATACAATGTATAGATATGTATTAAGACCCATACTCATTGATTTTATCAAACTGTATACATATATATTATGTTTACGGGTCCGGTTGTATGTACCTTTTAGTATTTTTATGGATATTCGCAACTTTCTTAGTTTTATAGACGACCACTTATAAGTGTTAGACCCATGAGAATATACTTATTGTCCTTAAAAACATTTATATAAAAGAGTTATAGATTATATAATTTTTAATAAAATTGTTAAATCGCATTATGTTCAACTTACGACAAACGGAAAGATTATAGACGAGCACTTTCCAGTGCCATTATTTTACGATAAAGAATATTGCAAATACAGTAACGTACACTGCACTGAAAAATAAACTCTGGGGGTTAATTAAGACTGTATGGTACTTCACAACAACAATACGGGTACAACGCAATACGAACAGTTATTGTGTCAATGTTTTGTAATACTCTGATATAAGAGCTTTTTTTACAATTGGAATATAACAAAGCTTTTAAAAGAAAACTTGTTTGGGAGATGGTCATAAGTCCATCCATTTAGAAATAATAGACTTGACGTAAAAACCTTGTCTTTTACTATACATTGTTCACGTTTTCAATACATTGCGTTTGCTCGGATCATATTTCCAATGAATTACAGATGTCGTAGAAGTGATTTCTGACTGATACAAAACCATCGACCATCGACTGATACAAAACTGATACAAGTATCTTACTGTAGAAAAAATTCCTATTATTACATTTAAATTGTAATAGAAATATATACTACTATCAATTAAAAAAAAATATATAATATATGTTCAACTTTGAAGAGATCACAGAATGTCATAATCACATAATGGTATTAGTTATCTAATTTATCGAACTAGGAAGGTCTGTCAATGGGGACTTCTCAAATACAATGTAATATATTTATATAACCATGTATCGATTTATATAAAGATGTCCCTTAAATGAAACATTGACCCAAATATTCCTCGGGACAACTTTGAGAGCGTTCCAACCACGTGCCGTACATATTTAACGAAAGCTGTATTATTTACAAGCATTGTGCGATGCCATGACAACAGTCTCGTTTTCGTTTTTCGTTTTGCTTCAGTAGGTTATTTTTGTTATTTTTGTGTGACATATATTCGGATGATAAATATATTTTGGGCTGAAATAAGTTATACGATTTTTAAATCAAAGTTTTAGTTAGTTTTTTAATTAAATTTTAACATAATATGAGCAAATGGATGTCATTACAAAGTCACCAAAAAAAATTGAAATGCGCTAAAATTGTCTTTGTAAAGGACATTCCTCAGTTTTCATGGCAACGGAGAGCGATCCCCGTACGAGATGTGAAGTATGAAGTACTTGATGCAATTTCTCCCTTAATTGTCAAAATTTAATGAGGTCTATAGATTGAAGTATAAAAGCTGAAATAGTTATGCGGTTGCTCCGGTTTGGGTCGGCTTTCATTCCGGAGTCAGTGAAAATCGTAGACCATAATACAATCGGAAATGGAATTCGGGTAATATAATATTCGGTATAATGCTAAAACGATGTCAGTGTGATGTCACGTTAACGTTGGTATTTTATTTCTTGAAGTAAAAATATATGCACCAAAGATATAGCACGAATACCAAATAAATATAACATTATATAACATTATAATAAATATAACATTTTACTAACTTTAAATTCAGAATTGGGAAACAATTTAATTAAATAATGATATTTCACATTGTTTGTTAAAGATACTTAAAACAATTCTATGATAATCTAATAAATAAACTGTATAATATATAATGATTTCTTGGTTTATTATTTGTATTATATTTAATATATTAATATTAATTTTTATTTTAGAAGTTGGTAGCTGGTAGCTTACTGATTATACTGACCTTTTTAGTGTAATAATTCGCGATTCAAAAGTGCTTGTAAATGTCCATTTCATAAAGATATTTAGATTTAAAACTTTGAATTTCAATTGACAAACTAATTATGGAAAAAAAAGTATAGCTATTTTAAAATGATCTACAATAAACAACAACAACAATTACTTTAAATTAAACTTATTTTTAAACGAACGTTCCATTTGAGAAGTGGCGACGCGCAGCTTTTTATCTTATAAAAAGTAAAATAATTAGTCGCATAGTAATTCTAAAAAGTATAGTTAAGATAACTATACTTTTGTTTCACAAACATTATTGCTATTATTCGCATATAATGGAAAATGAATGTAACAAATAAAGTATCACAATTTGTTATAGTATCGCTGTATAAAAAAACGTGTAAAGGAAAAATTAAAGGAATATTTAAGTTCAGAAGTCAAGAATTCTTATAATTTCAGACTTGTAATTGTTTTTTTTTTTTGTCCTAACTAATTTGCAACTCTTCTTTTGACAGATCAGTAAATACCTCTTGAGTAAAAAGGGCAAAGCACCTACAAATTACGGTCAGGATAAAAAGACAACATTAAAGAGTAATGGAATCCATACGGTACATAATTCCATGCGCACATCGGTATATAAGGACTCTGTTATAAACTAATTCATACGTTTTGAAATGGCTCACTTTACTGAAGCACACTTTATCTCTAAGACTGGTCATAGTGACATAGTGAAGTTAAAGATTTATTGAGGTTGTCTTAATTGCTTGGGGCTCTGTTTTGTCAGTCTTTTAACGTCTTTCAAGTCTTTTCTTTCATATATATTGGTTACTATATTTTAAACTAGCTGATTCCCGCCCGCTTTGCTGGGCAAATAATAACAAAGAATCGCAAACTATATTTGGGTTATTTGAAAATAATCCCAAATTGTATGTGGGTAAATTGAAAATAATTACAAATAACCACATACTGTTTGTAGGTAAATAGAAAATAATCACAAATAATCACAAACTGTATGTGAGTTACGAAACCCCTATCCTACGAATAAACATAGTGAGAGGCCAAATAATTTTAATTTCTACTGCAATGGAATGGGAGAAGGGAGGGAGCGGGGGGTAAACTTTGCAGTTTTCAAGCTGTAACTTTGGAACGGTTTGGACCTTTGCAAAATCCTTTCTTATTGCAACTATTTAATATGACAGGAGTTTTGTATCCAAATTTCAGCTTTCTAGGTATAACGGTTGGGGCTGTAGAGCGATGAATGAGTCAGTGAGTGAGTGTCTTTGTGCTTTATATATTAAGATAATTCTTTTTTTTTAAATTATGTACAGATGCTGATACGTCAAAATTTTCTCGTTCAGATAATTGATATATTTTCAAAAGAATGAACACTCCCTTTTTTATCACATTACCCTCATTTCGTAGTCGTGAAACAAAGTGTCAATATTCTAATTGTAATATTGATTATATTGGTAAATAGTGACCAAAGTAAATAATGTGACACCTATTTAGCGTAGATGTATCAATGCTTGCTTTGAACTGACCTGGTTAAGTTTCCTACTATGATAAAAATCATCATTTATTGATTAATATTAATAACATAATGACGAAGGCTTCATACTACTGAAATTCCTTCTAGTAGCGATTTTATAGTGTGTATGTTATATATTTATGTATATTGTTTTGTTCAGAACCAAGGAGGTGGTTGGGATATGGTGGCGATACCAGCTTGGTGGGATGGTATCACCATCCTTGACGACGGTTTGGAAACTGACTGACGGATTGAAGTAATCACTACTATTATGTTCTGGTCATTACATCATTAATTTTATTGTAATAAATATATTAATTCCAATTGTAATTGTAAGGCATTTATATTATTTATCATTTCGTAATGTTATAAATTGTTACTTGTGTGAAGTACTGTGATGGTAATAATAGTAAATTTACTATCATTAAATCTTTCATTGATTACACTACAAATAATAAATAAAAGACAGACGATTACGTAGGAAGCAAAAAGTTATGTAAAATTATTGAAACTTAAAGGACTATTGGTAGAAATCCTAACTGTAAGCATTAAACAAATATCTGTCAATGAAGTCGATCAAGTTTGAAATTGCAGTTCTATTCGCAGCTTTAAATCACGCTGCATTTAAAATCCAGAATCATACTTGCTATCTAAAAACGTGGTCTCTGCGGCCAATCAACGTTGATGCAGTGTGTTTACTGTCGCAAATCTGAAGCTTGTGATGGATTGTGGACCAGTTAAGCTGGCAACTTGCCATTACATCTAAAATACTCAAAATGTCGACTACATTACTATATGCTATTACTGTAGACATAGTAAGACAAGAAAACCATTTTTACTCAAATTTCAGAAAAGTACTCGTATTGAAACAGCTTTGTTAGTTTCGGGCTATAATTATTAACAAAGGCGGTCGAGTTGAAAATTACACGATTCATTTCGCTTTGGGTTTTATTCTCAATGTGGATTTCGAAAAACGGGTGATCAGGTCACTGTTATTACGAGATATGTGCAATGTATCGTACCAGTACCTATTTATAAACTTTATAAAAATAATATTTATAATAGGTTAAGAGAGTCTCTATGCAGTTTCATTCTGGTTTTATCCACGGACCCAACCTTTGGAAACGTGCGAAAAGACTGACTTTTAAAAGTGTAATATATGCCTGCATTTAACCTTGCCTTTATTGACAGCATGTAAATATCTCACTCACTCAAGAGATATACAAATAACTATGTATTATTAACAAAAAAAAAATAGTAGATTAAATAATATTCGAAATTTTCCTCTATTTTATTTTATCTAAGTGGAATACAAAGTAAAGTGTGTTTAGTTTTTTCATATTACCAAACGCTATTTTAACAGAAATGTGCGTGGAATAACCAATTATCATACTTCCGCGATTTGGTCCTATTTCTTTTAAGATAAGAAAAAATCAGGATTTTGATACGTTATATTATTATTAAGCTTAATTTTGTTATTCGCTTCAGATATCTATGTTATTATTTTTAAGTTAGGTACTTTAGGGGTTTTAATATATTTGTTTATTTTTAAATTACCAAATTATCTATTTTACTATATACAAAAATAAATTTTCAAATAACAATTGAAAATAAAAATACGTTATATTTCGTATGCAAAATTAATATTATTGAAGTATCAGCAACTAAGCTTCACCTTTGAATAAATTCAACCCAATAAATAGTTATTGTTGAAGTTTGTTCGTATATTTTACATGTTAGTTGTTAACATGCAATGCAACTTTGGAAACGTATTAATTATTTGTACGGAACGATGAAAATATGGCTACGATGAATGTTGAATTGTGTTTCAGTAATTTTATTTATAAAGTAGAATAAATCCACCAACCTTTTTTTGTTATATATTATTAACAACTTAATTTTTTTTTAAATCTATAAACTTTTATTGACTTATTTCTATTCTGCATGCTACGGATACGTAGCGAATTATTTTGTCATGTTTATATTAGTTTGGAAGGCCGTCACAATGAACGTTCTCTTTATTGGATCAATTTCTCGTTATTTGTTTGGTTTCAGTTGACTCGATTCCAGTAATGATATTTATTGGATGACTTTATTATTGTTGCAAATATATGTTTTTCTAATCTATTTTAGGTTTAAAAGATTCTTTTTAAGTATGATAATATGTAAGATGCTTACTTATTAGTCTTAAATATCTTTTAATGTATTGGATCTCCTCTTATATTATTTGTTGAGTCGGTGATGTAACTGATGCTTTAGAGACTCGCTCCTTAAGTTTTAATCCTCAGCACTTTAACATCTACAGTGCTTCGTGGGGACCAGACGATGACGGCCCAGAACTGGTGACTTTATAGGAGTCGTATAATGCTCCTCTTCTCAGGACTAAAGCGACATTGCTCGCGTCAAGGTAAATTTTTTTGAATCTGAATATCCTTTAATTAAAACCTTTGATTCTAAGCATCCAAACACATTCCAATAATGTTTGTGTACATAGAGTGACTACAGAGAACGTTTATGTCAGCTGCTGACAGAGGAACAATGTGATGAGCTTTGTGTAATATACGTCTAAGCTTGCACAATCACTCTGCCAACTAACAATAGTTTTGATATTTTGCTCCGTTTTACTTTTATAGCTTTAGAATTTTAGAGACCGAATAAAAGTAATAAGTGCTTAAATTATATGTATTATTTACGTATTACTCGTATATTTGATATTAACATTAAAAAAAACCACTTCGTGACAATTAGTAAATTATGCTGACTCTACGCCTCGCATGCAATACATCTTACTTCAGCCATTCGACTGGGAGTCAGTAGTGCACTTTATTACTGAGACACATAAACGTAGCAATGATATCTCATTTCAGTTTCTACGTTCTCAGTTCTATACGAAATTGAGACTTGCAATTCTAGTTCCTAAGACATTTTAATATTAATATATATTATTATATATATTATATTATTTAAATATTTAGTTTTGTTTTAATTTGTTAAGGGATCTATGATTTAATTAAGTTAATAATAATGTCGTCCTCGTGATTCGTCTCGGGCTGGTTTTTATTCCTGGCTGTTTTGTATGTGTGTGTGTGGGGGTATATGTATGCGTGTATGTGTGTCTGTCTGTCTATGTTTGTTTGCGTGTGTGTGCCAGTGAATACATGGGGAGAGTCGCCTTTCATAGATTAGAGGTCTCAAAGGCAGGTTAAGGGGTAAGTTGAAAACAACATACAGTTAATTTATATCTAGGTATTGTGTGTATAAGGTTATTGAAATCAATCACCAATAATTATAATCCTAACATTACGTTGTATCAAAAACTTTTACAAGAAGAGGAAAAAAAGAATAGCAATGAAATAATGTAAATTTATAACCTCCGGTGGTAGACTATAACATCGAGTCGCCGGCAAGGTTACCACCCATCGAGCAAAGTCGTGCCGCAAAGCGACCTAGTCGTGTTCCGGCACGTTGTTCGATGAAGCCGTCTATATGGGAAATGGGTCTGAACAGTTGCGTTGCGTTGGCGAACCGGTTTGGCGTTGAGTTGGTGCTTATTGTGTCGGGTGTCTAGTCGAGGAGGGTAGCGGGATCCGAAGCGACGGCTTTCCGCTGGCCGCCCGCAGATACTTGGGGGCCCAATTAGTGGGCCAGCCACCCACGAAAGGCTGCCCCGCCAGCTGCGTAAAATCCCAGGGTGGCTCCATCGTGCTGGTTGGCGACCAGATGAGGAGGCCCGATGGCGATCCCTGGGGGGGTTCGGGCGTCCCCGCAGTCTCCAGACTAGCCTCCCAGTGGCATGACATCACCAATTTCGGCGCCGGGTTTGATACGTACCGCCTCGTTCAACTGCCATTTCTCATCCTATTCACTCTTTTATTTTATTTTTTATGAAAAAGTCCAATAAAAAGAAGAAGTTTTTACAGCGGTTGCACTCCTCCTCATTTAAAGTGCACCTCACTAACATCAGGGGCTTGCACTCTAATCTCTTACCTGTCCACCACCACCTGGAGACAGAGCAACCGCACTTGCTCTTTTTGACGGAGACACAGATACAATGTCCTCTAAGCGTTGCGTACCTGGATCATCCCGGTTACTCGTTAGAGTACAACTTTCGCTCACGTGCCGGGGTCTGTGTATACGCACGGAACGACCTCTGTATCCTGCGTCTCCGTCACCTTGAAGACCCCGCTTTTTCTTCCTTATGGATTTTAGTAGACACAGGAAACGAAAAAATCCTGTATTGCTGTGTCTACCGTTCGCACAGCGGTGATCAGGAGACAACTAAATTATTTGAGTATCTCGGTGAGGCTGCTGATATGGCTCTGCATCAGTACCCTTCAGTGCAGCTCGTCTTTCTGGGGGACTTTAATGCCTGTCATCAGGACTGGCTGTTCCCGTACCAGAAGACCGACCATGCTGGAAGAGAAGCGCGGAATTTTGCGTTGTCTTTCGACCTCTTTCAGCTGGTGAGGCAAGCGACAAGGGTACCAGATGTAGTTGGCCATACAGCCAATTGCCTGGACCTTTTGCTGACAACTGATCCGGACAGGTATCGTGTTGAGGTGACCTCCCCCTTGGGAACCTCCGATCACTGTTTGGTGAAATCTGTATTTACATATTCCTCACCAGCTTTCGAACCACCTGGTGTTAGGCGAGTATGGAAATACAAGTCAGCAGATTGGGATGAGATGCGGCACTTCTTTGCGTCTTATCCTTGGCGGCAGGTCTGCTTCTCTTCTTTGGATCCGTCGAGTTGCGCGGATGCTATAACCGATGTGGTACATCAGGCAATGGAGTACTTCATTCCTTTTGCTGACGTACCCATCGGTGGCAAAGCTCGCCCATGGTTTAATGCCGAATGTGGTCATGCTGAAGACCGAAAACATTCGGCATACCTAATTTGGGCTGATGCTCGAAGCTGCAAAGCTCCGGATGTAAGTTTAAAGAAGAGAGCCTTTAACCAAGCTGCCAAGTCCTATAAAAAGGCATTACGGAAGGCTCGTCGCGATCGTATCGCTAAGAATGGCGAAAAGCTCTCTGTCAGACCTACTGGCAGTCGAGCTTTTTGGTCTCTTGCTAAAGCGATCGAGTCGAACTTCTGCCAACCCTCACTACCTGCTCTGCTGAAGCCGGATGGATCTCTGGCCCATACAGCGACAGAGAAAGCGAATGTATTTGCTTCTCTGTTCGCTGATAATTCATATCTGGACACTGGCAATGCTTCTCCAGCGCATCTTCCTCACTGCGGTATTTCGATGCCTGAAATCCGCATCACTAATAAAGAGGTATGGAGAGCATTGTGTCGTCTTGATGTGAATAAAGCCAGTGGCCCTGATGGTATACCAGCCATTCTGCTCAAGACATGCGCAGCTGAGTTGTCTCCTGTATTGACACGTCTGTATCGTCTCTCTTTCAAGTCTGGAATAGTGCCGAAATCTTGGAAGCTTGCTAACGTGCAACCAGTGCCAAAAAAAGGCAGTCGTGCCGATCCTGCCAATTATAGACCGATTTCAATCACCTCCATACTCTGCAAGATTATGGAGCGTGTATTGAACTCGCGCCTTTTAGCGTACCTTGAAGGTAACGATCTCCTCAGTGACCGACAGTACGGGTTTCGCCGAAATAGGTCCACTGGGGACCTTCTAGTGTACGCTACGCACATTTTAGGCGAGGCTATCGAGAAGAACGGAGAAGCGGTCGCCGTCTCTCTTGACGTCTCGAAGGCATTTGACAGGGTCTGGCATGCGAGCCTTATAAGCAAGCTTTCAACATACGGTATATCTCCTGGTTTGATCGGTTGGGTAACGGACTTTCTGAACCAAAGATCTCTCCGAGTAGTTGTCGACGGGTGTTCCTCGGAACCCTTGACAATAAATGCCGGAGTGCCTCAGGGGTCCGTTCTTTCTGCAACTCTATTTCTGCTGCACATTAACGATCTGCTGCAGCCCGGTATCTATGGGTATGCAGACGACAGCACAGTTGTAGAAAGATACCTGCCGAGTAGTCGGGCTAGTAGAGATCAAGTACAGTCTGAAAGAGAAGCCATGGTGCAACGTTTGAATGACAAACTTCAGGCAGTCTCCGCATGGGGCAAAGCCAATCTTGTCAAATTCAACGCCACCAAAACGCAGACGTGTCTGTTCACCGCCAAAAGGAGCCCTTTCACCTTGGCTCCTACTTTCCAGAGTGTATCTTTGGAATACAGTGACCGGCTTCAGTTGTTAGGCTTAGAGATATCCTCGAACCTCAACTTTGGTCGGTGTATTGAGTCCAGAGCAAGAGCAGCTGCAGGAAAGCTTGCCGTTCTTGCGAAGGTCCGTCAGTACTTTACACCGGGACAGCTACTTGTATTATACAAAGCACAGATCCGGTCGTGTGTGGAGTACTGTGGGCATATATTCGCTGGTGCCGCTAAGTCTCATCTTGCGGTTCTGGACTCAATTGAGAGGCGAGCAAAGAGGCTTATAGGCGACCCTGAATTGGTTGAAGCCAACCTCCACAGCCTTGAACACAGGCGTAGAATTGCTAGCCTCTCAGTATTCTATAGGATACATTTTGGTGAGTGTGCGCAGGAATTACATGATTTAATTCCTCCATCCCCCTTCCATCACAGGACGTTCCGACGCACGGCAGATATCCATCCTTACGTTGTGGACATTCCCCCTGTCCGAACAAAGCGCTTTGCTTCGTCTTTTTTAGTTCGTACAGCGAAGGACTGGAACAGCTTGCCTGCGTCGGTATTTCCGTCCCAATACGATGTGGGTGTCTTCAAGAAAAGAGTGAATAGGTTACTGGGTTAATGCGCTTTACCATCTATGACTACATTTCCACTTTCCATCAGGTGGAATGTAGTCAAGCACTAACCCAGAGGGTATAAAAAAAAAAAAAAAAAAAAAATTAATATTCGCCATAATTTATTTTTTAACAATATCACCTATTATAACAGTCACGTTTGACTTCGATGTTATTTATTTTCAATACTTTAAAATAAAAAATACAAATCATATAAAAGAAAAGTTATAAGAATAAAAATAACACCTATTTGTTATTTAAGTATATTACTTTATAAGTTAGGCGTGGGAACTGTGCATGACAGCAATCTCTATTGGAAGGTAAAATCCTACTTTAATCCACGAGAGTTTTCTTACTGTGATATTAACGTCTAGGAATAACCTATAAATCGAAACTGACTTTAAAAACTATATTAAGTTACGTAGAAGGGAGTTAGTGAAAGTTACGTTTTATATATTTGGAAAAATAAGAGACCCAAATTGGTTCAGTTTCGATACCTTAGGTCAGGTAACTTTACAAGACTGGTCGAAGAAACGAAGACACCAGCCTCTAGAAACTATCCTATACCATTTAGAAATACAATAGGAATAGGAGCAAAGAGATCCCACACGTTGTACTTCAAACCGTAAAACAACAAAGGGAAGCGGGTTTCTATAGTTCAGACTTACACAGTGGGACTTGTAAAGAGAAAAACGAATAAGAATTCAAAGAATCCCAATAGGAATGCTCTGAAACAAGGACGACCTACAACGTACTCGCCGATAGAGACACACCAGACTTTAGCCTTAATTGGAAGGGGAATTTAACAGACCCTTTGACGGATGCCAGAGGGCGTAAAATATCGAATTTGTTCGAGCAATATCTTATATATTATCGAGGGTGTTTTGTTATATCGGTACGTGTTATCGTTGACAGGTTTTTATTAAATTGCGGCATAGATTGAATTGCACGTGATACGTTTGTCCCGTACTTGTGCCTGTCGTGGGTTTTAATCTTATTTAGTTGCTGTTTGTTTATTAACATCTCGCTTGAATTAAGTTTTTTCCAGAGTAAGTAATTATCTTAACATTATGAAGGTATATTATATATTTTTTTTTTGTGTTTTGAGTTTTTTTTAGCTTTGAATTTTTGATCTTCACTCAGTAACTGTTTCTCTTTAAACGTGCTTAACAGATAATATGAAATCTATAATTTTGTTATTTGACTTATCCGCTTTTTTATCTTGATATATTTCTTTGCCAGAGTTTTTAAGCATTTTCAATTGCTGTAATACGTCTTATGTGTCATTAATACTCCTACATTACAATGTAAATAAATAACGAATACAAATTTGAAACCTTACACTGCCCAGAATACTAAGTAAGATGTCCTTTTTTAAAAAAAATGCCAATTGTCTTATGAAAATAAATAACACTTCAACTATATTTTCTCATTCCTAATCAATACTTTACAATATAAGACGTTTTTTTTTTATCATATAGCTGGACTGTTAATATTATACGGGACAAAGACCCGGCCCAAGAGTGGCATTGCAGGAATTAATGAAGGAGTAACATTCTAGGAAATAATGCAGATGTGCTGTGGAGCGTGATACCTCAGATAACTCCAGAAGTCAACCAGTGTGTCATTGATGATGATCTCGTGTGACGTAACTCTCACACGGTAAGGTTTTATTAAACTTGTTAAATCTTAAGACTATACAACGAGTACGACTAGTGTCGATTTGTATTCTTATATATTTTTGTTGTATAAAATATGATTAATGATTTCATAGTTGAAATAATGGAAAGTTTATCAAACAATCTATGTTATGTTTCTTTTATGGAAAAAAAAGTAAATAAATATGTTCACACGTGAAACATTGCTATTAAAACTCCCCTCACTTTTCTCCTAAAATTGTAGTTTTAAAATTAATATTAATATTTAATTGGACAGTGAAACCAAACTATTTAAAATATAAATTAAAGTAGTTTTAAGGCTTTAGAATAAAAATAGGCAGCTCCATTGGAAGTTAATTGTTCAGAGAATTGGAAATATATTGCAGAAACAATATCCCATAAAACAATGTTGTGATACCACTAGTGTATCACCCGATCATAGGTGACGATAGTATATAAGATAATCTGAAACTCTTGCTTAATTCTTTTTAAAAATACTTTTTTATTTAGATAAAATATTAAAAACGTAGACATTTAATTTTATTTCAAATTGCCCTTTCTATAAATAATTTATCGCGGTAACAAATTGTAAAAGCATTATTATTTTTAAACTACATTCAAATAATAATTTGTGTAGCGTCTCACGTGTCAGCCTGATCCTCTTTTATTCGGATATCTCCAATTCGAGGATAAAAATAGATCCAGTGACAAACTGTTAGTCACGTTTTATGTTGCCGTGGTACCTTTATTGATGAATCCTTGAGAATTTATCTTTTTTATATGTTATAAATAAAATATTTTCGTGTTTTATTTTCTCTTTGATGTTAAAATATTTATAGGTTTTCTGTTTGTAAACTATTAATATCATATAAATTATTCATTACATACTTAGACTGACTAATCAACATTTTTTTTAATGTTTTTTTCTAGTTAATCCTCAAATATCTTAAATAATATCTTAAAAAATAATCTTGAAATGTAAACTAAAAATATTTATATAATGTAAATATATTTAAATAGCTAAAAATATTGTCAAATATCATGCCGACATATAAATTTAATAGCAGAGATTTTTTAATTTTTTTCGTTGCGACCTCTGACCGCTTGCCCTTTAAAATTAATCATATCTGATACTACCCGACGATGAAATTTAATTAAGATGAATTTGAATTAGGATTTTTCTATATTAGAGGAAAATTCAATAACATAATTAATTATTTTTATATGAACCACCGTTTTCATTACAGTTTCTTCGACATGCTAGTATTCTGTATGCCTTTAAATAAAATTATATTCTTCTAATGGTAATTTATTTATTGTAAAGAATAAATATTGGAGAAATAAGTTGCAATTTAAGTGGCTCTTAGTAAACACTTAGAGATCTGTAAAGAAATGATAACGATACTTAAAAATGAAATATTTTATCTAAAACAATGCATTTTTACGATTAGTTATTTCAATAAATAACGGATAAAAATTAATATTTCTTTGAGGCATCTATAAAATTGTATGATTATAAAAACATAATTATATCTACTTTTGTATCTAAAAGCTAGTATGTATTTGAAATCTACATTTTTTACTAAAATAACCAAAAAATACTTACACATACGAGTGACGAGCGCGGAGTCCTTGATGAGGCGCAACTGCAACGGATGTTCGAGCGGTGCCACACCACACGACATGTGACGACGTAGTGCATGTGCATGTCGCGTGTAGGGATGTCCATATGTCATAGACTTGAGCAAATTGGTGCAAAAAGTTGATTCGATGAGATGCTATGCCTTTGATATTTTTAAGTGTTTTCTATTATTATAACACATAATGCGGGTGTATAAATATTTTTTATTTGACGTGATAGAACCTTGAGCTTATTATGATTTGATAAAATAACGTTATAAAACATTGCGAGACTGAACGTGTTTATTTTCATATATCTACTATATTTTCTACTAAATATAATAATAATATCAATTGAATAGTAAATTGATTAACAGTCGTATTTAGTCAATGTTTTAGTGTCAATGTTTTGTAATACTCTGATATAAGAGCTTTTTTTACAATTGGAATATAACAAAGCTTTTAAAAGAAAACTTGTTTGGGAGATGGTCATAAGTCCATCCATTTAGAAATAATAGACTTGACGTAAAAACCTTGTCTTTTACTATACATTGTTCACGTTTTCAATACATTGCGTTTGCTCGGATCATATTTCCAATGAATTACAGATGTCGTAGAAGTGATTTCTGACTGATACAAAACCATCGACCATCGACTGATACAAAACTGATACAAGTATCTTACTGTAGAAAAAATTCCTATTATTACATTTAAATTGTAATAGAAATATATACTACTATCAATTAAAAAAAAATATATAATATATGTTCAACTTTGAAGAGATCACAGAATGTCATAATCACATAATGGTATTAGTTATCTAATTTATCGAACTAGGAAGGTCTGTCAATGGGGACTTCTCAAATACAATGTAATATATTTATATAACCATGTATCGATTTATATAAAGATGTCCCTTAAATGAAACATTGACCCAAATATTCCTCGGGACAACTTTGAGAGCGTTCCAACCACGTGCCGTACATATTTAACGAAAGCTGTATTATTTACAAGCATTGTGCGATGCCATGACAACAGTCTCGTTTTCGTTTTTCGTTTTGCTTCAGTAGGTTATTTTTGTTATTTTTGTGTGACATATATTCGGATGATAAATATATTTTGGGCTGAAATAAGTTATACGATTTTTAAATCAAAGTTTTAGTTAGTTTTTTAATTAAATTTTAACATAATATGAGCAAATGGATGTCATTACAAAGTCACCAAAAAAAATTGAAATGCGCTAAAATTGTCTTTGTAAAGGACATTCCTCAGTTTTCATGGCAACGGAGAGCGATCCCCGTACGAGATGTGAAGTATGAAGTACTTGATGCAATTTCTCCCTTAATTGTCAAAATTTAATGAGGTCTATAGATTGAAGTATAAAAGCTGAAATAGTTATGCGGTTGCTCCGGTTTGGGTCGGCTTTCATTCCGGAGTCAGTGAAAATCGTAGACCATAATACAATCGGAAATGGAATTCGGGTAATATAATATTCGGTATAATGCTAAAACGATGTCAGTGTGATGTCACGTTAACGTTGGTATTTTATTTCTTGAAGTAAAAATATATGCACCAAAGATATAGCACGAATACCAAATAAATATAACATTATATAACATTATAATAAATATAACATTTTACTAACTTTAAATTCAGAATTGGGAAACAATTTAATTAAATAATGATATTTCACATTGTTTGTTAAAGATACTTAAAACAATTCTATGATAATCTAATAAATAAACTGTATAATATATAATGATTTCTTGGTTTATTATTTGTATTATATTTAATATATTAATATTAATTTTTATTTTAGAAGTTGGTAGCTGGTAGCTTACTGATTATACTGACCTTTTTAGTGTAATAATTCGCGATTCAAAAGTGCTTGTAAATGTCCATTTCATAAAGATATTTAGATTTAAAACTTTGAATTTCAATTGACAAACTAATTATGGAAAAAAAAGTATAGCTATTTTAAAATGATCTACAATAAACAACAACAACAATTACTTTAAATTAAACTTATTTTTAAACGAACGTTCCATTTGAGAAGTGGCGACGCGCAGCTTTTTATCTTATAAAAAGTAAAATAATTAGTCGCATAGTAATTCTAAAAAGTATAGTTATCTTAACTATACTTTTGTTTCACAAACATTATTGCTATTATTCGCATATAATGGAAAATGAATGTAACAAATAAAGTATCACAATTTGTTATAGTATCGCTGTATAAAAAAACGTGTAAAGGAAAAATTAAAGGAATATTTAAGTTCAGAAGTCAAGAATTCTTATAATTTCAGACTTGTAATTGTTTTTTTTTTTTGTCCTAACTAATTTGCAACTCTTCTTTTGACAGATCAGTAAATACCTCTTGAGTAAAAAGGGCAAAGCACCTACAAATTACGGTCAGGATAAAAAGACAACATTAAAGAGTAATGGAATCCATACGGTACATAATTCCATGCGCACATCGGTATATAAGGACTCTGTTATAAACTAATTCATACGTTTTGAAATGGCTCACTTTACTGAAGCACACTTTATCTCTAAGACTGGTCATAGTGACATAGTGAAGTTAAAGATTTATTGAGGTTGTCTTAATTGCTTGGGGCTCTGTTTTGTCAGTCTTTTAACGTCTTTCAAGTCTTTTCTTTCATATATATTGGTTACTATATTTTAAACTAGCTGATTCCCGCCCGCTTTGCTGGGCAAATAATAACAAAGAATCGCAAACTATATTTGGGTTATTTGAAAATAATCCCAAATTGTATGTGGGTAAATTGAAAATAATTACAAATAACCACATACTGTTTGTAGGTAAATAGAAAATAATCACAAATAATCACAAACTGTATGTGAGTTACGAAACCCCTATCCTACGAATAAACATAGTGAGAGGCCAAATAATTTTAATTTCTACTGCAATGGAATGGGAGAAGGGAGGGAGCGGGGGGTAAACTTTGCAGTTTTCAAGCTGTAACTTTGGAACGGTTTGGACCTTTGCAAAATCCTTTCTTATTGCAACTATTTAATATGACAGGAGTTTTGTATCCAAATTTCAGCTTTCTAGGTATAACGGTTGGGGCTGTAGAGCGATGAATGAGTCAGTGAGTGAGTGTCTTTGTGCTTTATATATTAAGATAATTCTTTTTTTTTAAATTATGTACAGATGCTGATACGTCAAAATTTTCTCGTTCAGATAATTGATATATTTTCAAAAGAATGAACACTCCCTTTTTTATCACATTACCCTCATTTCGTAGTCGTGAAACAAAGTGTCAATATTCTAATTGTAATATTGATTATATTGGTAAATAGTGACCAAAGTAAATAATGTGACACCTATTTAGCGTAGATGTATCAATGCTTGCTTTGAACTGACCTGGTTAAGTTTCCTACTATGATAAAAATCATCATTTATTGATTAATATTAATAACATAATGACGAAGGCTTCATACTACTGAAATTCCTTCTAGTAGCGATTTTATAGTGTGTATGTTATATATTTATGTATATTGTTTTGTTCAGAACCAAGGAGGTGGTTGGGATATGGTGGCGATACCAGCTTGGTGGGATGGTATCACCATCCTTGACGACGGTTTGGAAACTGACTGACGGATTGAAGTAATCACTACTATTATGTTCTGGTCATTACATCATTAATTTTATTGTAATAAATATATTAATTCCAATTGTAATTGTAAGGCATTTATATTATTTATCATTTCGTAATGTTATAAATTGTTACTTGTGTGAAGTACTGTGATGGTAATAATAGTAAATTTACTATCATTAAATCTTTCATTGATTACACTACAAATAATAAATAAAAGACAGACGATTACGTAGGAAGCAAAAAGTTATGTAAAATTATTGAAACTTAAAGGACTATTGGTAGAAATCCTAACTGTAAGCATTAAACAAATATCTGTCAATGAAGTCGATCAAGTTTGAAATTGCAGTTCTATTCGCAGCTTTAAATCACGCTGCATTTAAAATCCAGAATCATACTTGCTATCTAAAAACGTGGTCTCTGCGGCCAATCAACGTTGATGCAGTGTGTTTACTGTCGCAAATCTGAAGCTTGTGATGGATTGTGGACCAGTTAAGCTGGCAACTTGCCATTACATCTAAAATACTCAAAATGTCGACTACATTACTATATGCTATTACTGTAGACATAGTAAGACAAGAAAACCATTTTTACTCAAATTTCAGAAAAGTACTCGTATTGAAACAGCTTTGTTAGTTTCGGGCTATAATTATTAACAAAGGCGGTCGAGTTGAAAATTACACGATTCATTTCGCTTTGGGTTTTATTCTCAATGTGGATTTCGAAAAACGGGTGATCAGGTCACTGTTATTACGAGATATGTGCAATGTATCGTACCAGTACCTATTTATAAACTTTATAAAAATAATATTTATAATAGGTTAAGAGAGTCTCTATGCAGTTTCATTCTGGTTTTATCCACGGACCCAACCTTTGGAAACGTGCGAAAAGACTGACTTTTAAAAGTGTAATATATGCCTGCATTTAACCTTGCCTTTATTGACAGCATGTAAATATCTCACTCACTCAAGAGATATACAAATAACTATGTATTATTAACAAAAAAAAAATAGTAGATTAAATAATATTCGAAATTTTCCTCTATTTTATTTTATCTAAGTGGAATACAAAGTAAAGTGTGTTTAGTTTTTTCATATTACCAAACGCTATTTTAACAGAAATGTGCGTGGAATAACCAATTATCATACTTCCGCGATTTGGTCCTATTTCTTTTAAGATAAGAAAAAATCAGGATTTTGATACGTTATATTATTATTAAGCTTAATTTTGTTATTCGCTTCAGATATCTATGTTATTATTTTTAAGTTAGGTACTTTAGGGGTTTTAATATATTTGTTTATTTTTAAATTACCAAATTATCTATTTTACTATATACAAAAATAAATTTTCAAATAACAATTGAAAATAAAAATACGTTATATTTCGTATGCAAAATTAATATTATTGAAGTATCAGCAACTAAGCTTCACCTTTGAATAAATTCAACCCAATAAATAGTTATTGTTGAAGTTTGTTCGTATATTTTACATGTTAGTTGTTAACATGCAATGCAACTTTGGAAACGTATTAATTATTTGTACGGAACGATGAAAATATGGCTACGATGAATGTTGAATTGTGTTTCAGTAATTTTATTTATAAAGTAGAATAAATCCACCAACCTTTTTTTGTTATATATTATTAACAACTTAATTTTTTTTTAAATCTATAAACTTTTATTGACTTATTTCTATTCTGCATGCTACGGATACGTAGCGAATTATTTTGTCATGTTTATATTAGTTTGGAAGGCCGTCACAATGAACGTTCTCTTTATTGGATCAATTTCTCGTTATTTGTTTGGTTTCAGTTGACTCGATTCCAGTAATGATATTTATTGGATGACTTTATTATTGTTGCAAATATATGTTTTTCTAATCTATTTTAGGTTTAAAAGATTCTTTTTAAGTATGATAATATGTAAGATGCTTACTTATTAGTCTTAAATATCTTTTAATGTATTGGATCTCCTCTTATATTATTTGTTGAGTCGGTGATGTAACTGATGCTTTAGAGACTCGCTCCTTAAGTTTTAATCCTCAGCACTTTAACATCTACAGTGCTTCGTGGGGACCAGACGATGACGGCCCAGAACTGGTGACTTTATAGGAGTCGTATAATGCTCCTCTTCTCAGGACTAAAGCGACATTGCTCGCGTCAAGGTAAATTTTTTTGAATCTGAATATCCTTTAATTAAAACCTTTGATTCTAAGCATCCAAACACATTCCAATAATGTTTGTGTACATAGAGTGACTACAGAGAACGTTTATGTCAGCTGCTGACAGAGGAACAATGTGATGAGCTTTGTGTAATATACGTCTAAGCTTGCACAATCACTCTGCCAACTAACAATAGTTTTGATATTTTGCTCCGTTTTACTTTTATAGCTTTAGAATTTTAGAGACCGAATAAAAGTAATAAGTGCTTAAATTATATGTATTATTTACGTATTACTCGTATATTTGATATTAACATTAAAAAAAACCACTTCGTGACAATTAGTAAATTATGCTGACTCTACGCCTCGCATGCAATACATCTTACTTCAGCCATTCGACTGGGAGTCAGTAGTGCACTTTATTACTGAGACACATAAACGTAGCAATGATATCTCATTTCAGTTTCTACGTTCTCAGTTCTATACGAAATTGAGACTTGCAATTCTAGTTCCTAAGACATTTTAATATTAATATATATTATTATATATATTATATTATTTAAATATTTAGTTTTGTTTTAATTTGTTAAGGGATCTATGATTTAATTAAGTTAATAATAATGTCGTCCTCGTGATTCGTCTCGGGCTGGTTTTTATTCCTGGCTGTTTTGTATGTGTGTGTGTGGGGGTATATGTATGCGTGTATGTGTGTCTGTCTGTCTATGTTTGTTTGCGTGTGTGTGCCAGTGAATACATGGGGAGAGTCGCCTTTCATAGATTAGAGGTCTCAAAGGCAGGTTAAGGGGTAAGTTGAAAACAACATACAGTTAATTTATATCTAGGTATTGTGTGTATAAGGTTATTGAAATCAATCACCAATAATTATAATCCTAACATTACGTTGTATCAAAAACTTTTACAAGAAGAGGAAAAAAAGAATAGCAATGAAATAATGTAAATTTATAACCTCCGGTGGTAGACTATAACATCGAGTCGCCGGCAAGGTTACCACCCATCGAGCAAAGTCGTGCCGCAAAGCGACCTAGTCGTGTTCCGGCACGTTGTTCGATGAAGCCGTCTATATGGGAAATGGGTCTGAACAGTTGCGTTGCGTTGGCGAACCGGTTTGGCGTTGAGTTGGTGCTTATTGTGTCGGGTGTCTAGTCGAGGAGGGTAGCGGGATCCGAAGCGACGGCTTTCCGCTGGCCGCCCGCAGATACTTGGGGGCCCAATTAGTGGGCCAGCCACCCACGAAAGGCTGCCCCGCCAGCTGCGTAAAATCCCAGGGTGGCTCCATCGTGCTGGTTGGCGACCAGATGAGGAGGCCCGATGGCGATCCCTGGGGGGGTTCGGGCGTCCCCGCAGTCTCCAGACTAGCCTCCCAGTGGCATGACATCACCAATTTCGGCGCCGGGTTTGATACGTACCGCCTCGTTCAACTGCCATTTCTCATCCTATTCACTCTTTTATTTTATTTTTTATGAAAAAGTCCAATAAAAAGAAGAAGTTTTTACAGCGGTTGCACTCCTCCTCATTTAAAGTGCACCTCACTAACATCAGGGGCTTGCACTCTAATCTCTTACCTGTCCACCACCACCTGGAGACAGAGCAACCGCACTTGCTCTTTTTGACGGAGACACAGATACAATGTCCTCTAAGCGTTGCGTACCTGGATCATCCCGGTTACTCGTTAGAGTACAACTTTCGCTCACGTGCCGGGGTCTGTGTATACGCACGGAACGACCTCTGTATCCTGCGTCTCCGTCACCTTGAAGACCCCGCTTTTTCTTCCTTATGGATTTTAGTAGACACAGGAAACGAAAAAATCCTGTATTGCTGTGTCTACCGTTCGCACAGCGGTGATCAGGAGACAACTAAATTATTTGAGTATCTCGGTGAGGCTGCTGATATGGCTCTGCATCAGTACCCTTCAGTGCAGCTCGTCTTTCTGGGGGACTTTAATGCCTGTCATCAGGACTGGCTGTTCCCGTACCAGAAGACCGACCATGCTGGAAGAGAAGCGCGGAATTTTGCGTTGTCTTTCGACCTCTTTCAGCTGGTGAGGCAAGCGACAAGGGTACCAGATGTAGTTGGCCATACAGCCAATTGCCTGGACCTTTTGCTGACAACTGATCCGGACAGGTATCGTGTTGAGGTGACCTCCCCCTTGGGAACCTCCGATCACTGTTTGGTGAAATCTGTATTTACATATTCCTCACCAGCTTTCGAACCACCTGGTGTTAGGCGAGTATGGAAATACAAGTCAGCAGATTGGGATGAGATGCGGCACTTCTTTGCGTCTTATCCTTGGCGGCAGGTCTGCTTCTCTTCTTTGGATCCGTCGAGTTGCGCGGATGCTATAACCGATGTGGTACATCAGGCAATGGAGTACTTCATTCCTTTTGCTGACGTACCCATCGGTGGCAAAGCTCGCCCATGGTTTAATGCCGAATGTGGTCATGCTGAAGACCGAAAACATTCGGCATACCTAATTTGGGCTGATGCTCGAAGCTGCAAAGCTCCGGATGTAAGTTTAAAGAAGAGAGCCTTTAACCAAGCTGCCAAGTCCTATAAAAAGGCATTACGGAAGGCTCGTCGCGATCGTATCGCTAAGAATGGCGAAAAGCTCTCTGTCAGACCTACTGGCAGTCGAGCTTTTTGGTCTCTTGCTAAAGCGATCGAGTCGAACTTCTGCCAACCCTCACTACCTGCTCTGCTGAAGCCGGATGGATCTCTGGCCCATACAGCGACAGAGAAAGCGAATGTATTTGCTTCTCTGTTCGCTGATAATTCATATCTGGACACTGGCAATGCTTCTCCAGCGCATCTTCCTCACTGCGGTATTTCGATGCCTGAAATCCGCATCACTAATAAAGAGGTATGGAGAGCATTGTGTCGTCTTGATGTGAATAAAGCCAGTGGCCCTGATGGTATACCAGCCATTCTGCTCAAGACATGCGCAGCTGAGTTGTCTCCTGTATTGACACGTCTGTATCGTCTCTCTTTCAAGTCTGGAATAGTGCCGAAATCTTGGAAGCTTGCTAACGTGCAACCAGTGCCAAAAAAAGGCAGTCGTGCCGATCCTGCCAATTATAGACCGATTTCAATCACCTCCATACTCTGCAAGATTATGGAGCGTGTATTGAACTCGCGCCTTTTAGCGTACCTTGAAGGTAACGATCTCCTCAGTGACCGACAGTACGGGTTTCGCCGAAATAGGTCCACTGGGGACCTTCTAGTGTACGCTACGCACATTTTAGGCGAGGCTATCGAGAAGAACGGAGAAGCGGTCGCCGTCTCTCTTGACGTCTCGAAGGCATTTGACAGGGTCTGGCATGCGAGCCTTATAAGCAAGCTTTCAACATACGGTATATCTCCTGGTTTGATCGGTTGGGTAACGGACTTTCTGAACCAAAGATCTCTCCGAGTAGTTGTCGACGGGTGTTCCTCGGAACCCTTGACAATAAATGCCGGAGTGCCTCAGGGGTCCGTTCTTTCTGCAACTCTATTTCTGCTGCACATTAACGATCTGCTGCAGCCCGGTATCTATGGGTATGCAGACGACAGCACAGTTGTAGAAAGATACCTGCCGAGTAGTCGGGCTAGTAGAGATCAAGTACAGTCTGAAAGAGAAGCCATGGTGCAACGTTTGAATGACAAACTTCAGGCAGTCTCCGCATGGGGCAAAGCCAATCTTGTCAAATTCAACGCCACCAAAACGCAGACGTGTCTGTTCACCGCCAAAAGGAGCCCTTTCACCTTGGCTCCTACTTTCCAGAGTGTATCTTTGGAATACAGTGACCGGCTTCAGTTGTTAGGCTTAGAGATATCCTCGAACCTCAACTTTGGTCGGTGTATTGAGTCCAGAGCAAGAGCAGCTGCAGGAAAGCTTGCCGTTCTTGCGAAGGTCCGTCAGTACTTTACACCGGGACAGCTACTTGTATTATACAAAGCACAGATCCGGTCGTGTGTGGAGTACTGTGGGCATATATTCGCTGGTGCCGCTAAGTCTCATCTTGCGGTTCTGGACTCAATTGAGAGGCGAGCAAAGAGGCTTATAGGCGACCCTGAATTGGTTGAAGCCAACCTCCACAGCCTTGAACACAGGCGTAGAATTGCTAGCCTCTCAGTATTCTATAGGATACATTTTGGTGAGTGTGCGCAGGAATTACATGATTTAATTCCTCCATCCCCCTTCCATCACAGGACGTTCCGACGCACGGCAGATATCCATCCTTACGTTGTGGACATTCCCCCTGTCCGAACAAAGCGCTTTGCTTCGTCTTTTTTAGTTCGTACAGCGAAGGACTGGAACAGCTTGCCTGCGTCGGTATTTCCGTCCCAATACGATGTGGGTGTCTTCAAGAAAAGAGTGAATAGGTTACTGGGTTAATGCGCTTTACCATCTATGACTACATTTCCACTTTCCATCAGGTGGAATGTAGTCAAGCACTAACCCAGAGGGTATAAAAAAAAAAAAAAAAAAAAAATTAATATTCGCCATAATTTATTTTTTAACAATATCACCTATTATAACAGTCACGTTTGACTTCGATGTTATTTATTTTCAATACTTTAAAATAAAAAATACAAATCATATAAAAGAAAAGTTATAAGAATAAAAATAACACCTATTTGTTATTTAAGTATATTACTTTATAAGTTAGGCGTGGGAACTGTGCATGACAGCAATCTCTATTGGAAGGTAAAATCCTACTTTAATCCACGAGAGTTTTCTTACTGTGATATTAACGTCTAGGAATAACCTATAAATCGAAACTGACTTTAAAAACTATATTAAGTTACGTAGAAGGGAGTTAGTGAAAGTTACGTTTTATATATTTGGAAAAATAAGAGACCCAAATTGGTTCAGTTTCGATACCTTAGGTCAGGTAACTTTACAAGACTGGTCGAAGAAACGAAGACACCAGCCTCTAGAAACTATCCTATACCATTTAGAAATACAATAGGAATAGGAGCAAAGAGATCCCACACGTTGTACTTCAAACCGTAAAACAACAAAGGGAAGCGGGTTTCTATAGTTCAGACTTACACAGTGGGACTTGTAAAGAGAAAAACGAATAAGAATTCAAAGAATCCCAATAGGAATGCTCTGAAACAAGGACGACCTACAACGTACTCGCCGATAGAGACACACCAGACTTTAGCCTTAATTGGAAGGGGAATTTAACAGACCCTTTGACGGATGCCAGAGGGCGTAAAATATCGAATTTGTTCGAGCAATATCTTATATATTATCGAGGGTGTTTTGTTATATCGGTACGTGTTATCGTTGACAGGTTTTTATTAAATTGCGGCATAGATTGAATTGCACGTGATACGTTTGTCCCGTACTTGTGCCTGTCGTGGGTTTTAATCTTATTTAGTTGCTGTTTGTTTATTAACATCTCGCTTGAATTAAGTTTTTTCCAGAGTAAGTAATTATCTTAACATTATGAAGGTATATTATATATTTTTTTTTTGTGTTTTGAGTTTTTTTTAGCTTTGAATTTTTGATCTTCACTCAGTAACTGTTTCTCTTTAAACGTGCTTAACAGATAATATGAAATCTATAATTTTGTTATTTGACTTATCCGCTTTTTTATCTTGATATATTTCTTTGCCAGAGTTTTTAAGCATTTTCAATTGCTGTAATACGTCTTATGTGTCATTAATACTCCTACATTACAATGTAAATAAATAACGAATACAAATTTGAAACCTTACACTGCCCAGAATACTAAGTAAGATGTCCTTTTTTAAAAAAAATGCCAATTGTCTTATGAAAATAAATAACACTTCAACTATATTTTCTCATTCCTAATCAATACTTTACAATATAAGACGTTTTTTTTTTATCATATAGCTGGACTGTTAATATTATACGGGACAAAGACCCGGCCCAAGAGTGGCATTGCAGGAATTAATGAAGGAGTAACATTCTAGGAAATAATGCAGATGTGCTGTGGAGCGTGATACCTCAGATAACTCCAGAAGTCAACCAGTGTGTCATTGATGATGATCTCGTGTGACGTAACTCTCACACGGTAAGGTTTTATTAAACTTGTTAAATCTTAAGACTATACAACGAGTACGACTAGTGTCGATTTGTATTCTTATATATTTTTGTTGTATAAAATATGATTAATGATTTCATAGTTGAAATAATGGAAAGTTTATCAAACAATCTATGTTATGTTTCTTTTATGGAAAAAAAAGTAAATAAATATGTTCACACGTGAAACATTGCTATTAAAACTCCCCTCACTTTTCTCCTAAAATTGTAGTTTTAAAATTAATATTAATATTTAATTGGACAGTGAAACCAAACTATTTAAAATATAAATTAAAGTAGTTTTAAGGCTTTAGAATAAAAATAGGCAGCTCCATTGGAAGTTAATTGTTCAGAGAATTGGAAATATATTGCAGAAACAATATCCCATAAAACAATGTTGTGATACCACTAGTGTATCACCCGATCATAGGTGACGATAGTATATAAGATAATCTGAAACTCTTGCTTAATTCTTTTTAAAAATACTTTTTTATTTAGATAAAATATTAAAAACGTAGACATTTAATTTTATTTCAAATTGCCCTTTCTATAAATAATTTATCGCGGTAACAAATTGTAAAAGCATTATTATTTTTAAACTACATTCAAATAATAATTTGTGTAGCGTCTCACGTGTCAGCCTGATCCTCTTTTATTCGGATATCTCCAATTCGAGGATAAAAATAGATCCAGTGACAAACTGTTAGTCACGTTTTATGTTGCCGTGGTACCTTTATTGATGAATCCTTGAGAATTTATCTTTTTTATATGTTATAAATAAAATATTTTCGTGTTTTATTTTCTCTTTGATGTTAAAATATTTATAGGTTTTCTGTTTGTAAACTATTAATATCATATAAATTATTCATTACATACTTAGACTGACTAATCAACATTTTTTTTAATGTTTTTTTCTAGTTAATCCTCAAATATCTTAAATAATATCTTAAAAAATAATCTTGAAATGTAAACTAAAAATATTTATATAATGTAAATATATTTAAATAGCTAAAAATATTGTCAAATATCATGCCGACATATAAATTTAATAGCAGAGATTTTTTAATTTTTTTCGTTGCGACCTCTGACCGCTTGCCCTTTAAAATTAATCATATCTGATACTACCCGACGATGAAATTTAATTAAGATGAATTTGAATTAGGATTTTTCTATATTAGAGGAAAATTCAATAACATAATTAATTATTTTTATATGAACCACCGTTTTCATTACAGTTTCTTCGACATGCTAGTATTCTGTATGCCTTTAAATAAAATTATATTCTTCTAATGGTAATTTATTTATTGTAAAGAATAAATATTGGAGAAATAAGTTGCAATTTAAGTGGCTCTTAGTAAACACTTAGAGATCTGTAAAGAAATGATAACGATACTTAAAAATGAAATATTTTATCTAAAACAATGCATTTTTACGATTAGTTATTTCAATAAATAACGGATAAAAATTAATATTTCTTTGAGGCATCTATAAAATTGTATGATTATAAAAACATAATTATATCTACTTTTGTATCTAAAAGCTAGTATGTATTTGAAATCTACATTTTTTACTAAAATAACCAAAAAATACTTACACATACGAGTGACGAGCGCGGAGTCCTTGATGAGGCGCAACTGCAACGGATGTTCGAGCGGTGCCACACCACACGACATGTGACGACGTAGTGCATGTGCATGTCGCGTGTAGGGATGTCCATATGTCATAGACTTGAGCAAATTGGTGCAAAAAGTTGATTCGATGAGATGCTATGCCTTTGATATTTTTAAGTGTTTTCTATTATTATAACACATAATGCGGGTGTATAAATATTTTTTATTTGACGTGATAGAACCTTGAGCTTATTATGATTTGATAAAATAACGTTATAAAACATTGCGAGACTGAACGTGTTTATTTTCATATATCTACTATATTTTCTACTAAATATAATAATAATATCAATTGAATAGTAAATTGATTAACAGTCGTATTTATTCAAGCACCATTTTGATTTTCCTATAAATTTAATTAAATATTGTAATTAAAATACTGAATATCAATCGAAATATATTAATAATTGGCTTAAAATAAAATTCCTGTATAAGCGTTTTGTAAATTTTTAAAAATTACAAGAAATCTATCAATTTTTATCACATAGTAGTATGAGTATTACACTAGATGTAATCTATTGGTCAAGCTTTACCTCTCAACTTTAGCGCAGCTGCGGTATACGAGTGAGAATTATTTTATTCCTACATTTATCATCAGATACGAATACTATTTTCCTTTTATATACCAGAAATATATAACATTATTCTTGATAAGCTTTATTGTTTTAAGCGAAATACAAATAACGATTTGTGTAGCGGATCACATATCACCTTGATCCTCTTCTATTCGTATATCTCCTATTCCGGGTAAAAATATATCATGTGACAAAGTGCGAGTCACGTTTTATGTTTTACTTGTATCTTTATTGATGCCTCTTCATCTTCCTACTTAGTGTGATAAAAAGTAAGATATTTGTAACTTATTTTATATGTGTAAAAAGATATTTATATCAAAAGTTACATAACAATACATTTAAAATAAAAGGAACAAGGAATTAATTTCCCAGATAGCTCCCAGAATATCTTTTCGTATAGTTATGAAATGAAATGGCATTTATAAATAAGACATTAAATATTGTATATTATTCTTATTATATAATAAAATGAGAGATGCTGTATTTAAACTACCAAACTGCTCCACTGCTTGATCGTGTGCTTAACTTATTATATCTCTGTGTTTTTGTCAGATTTTTGTAAAAAATTGTCAGATTACAGGCGTTAGATGAAACACACGTCTGTAGTTATTATAATAGTTGATACGGCATTCATTCATATTTCTTTCTAGTCACAGTTATGCTTATTTTATAAATATAAGTTTTATATAAAATCATTCAATTTTGAAAATACAATAACAAAGAATATCGTAAATATAAAATTCTATTCCGTGACATGTGATTGTCCTTCTGGTCCAAGATGTAGTGTGTTAGATTGTAGGTTCAAAGAACAACGACTGCATTTCTCTAGAACTTAATATTGATTATATGAAGAATTTCACATTTGATCATATATAATATTGTTAAGTACCATCGTGAAAAATACTTTTAAATGTTTACATATAAAAAATCTTTATTTTTAATAATTTATAATAAAAATACACGCGCAGGAATTATAATAATCAGGCGAGTTTTTATCCGAAAATAAATATTTTGTGTAAGAGACTCATCTTGTACCAAAAATAAAATTCTCATGTAATATAATCTTGTTATACAATTTATTTGAATCTAGTTATTACTTCATTAGTGAACAATCATTTTTAAATTAACTGAATTATTTATAAATTTACAATGTTATATCTTATTTTTGAAATTCTTCAATTGCTGTCTACTATACTCGTATACCATATAATAAAATGTTTCAGCGTTTCTTCTTACATACGTCAATATACAATTCAATAACGTATGACGACTTCACGCGTGTGTATTTCATTTTCCGGCTGCGTTGGAATGAATCCGATTGAAGTGCAAAAGGCGTCAATGCGATAGCAATACAAAAGCTTTTTCAAGTGTTTCTCAAATAATAGTTTTTTGTGTGATTGTAGAGGGTTGAGTTACATTTTTCCGCTAACAGTGTTTATTATACATTTTATCTAAAAATATGTGTAGGGTATATATTCAACTATATGTTATAATTTTACTATTGTCTGTCCACACATGTAATCTAAACATATTTGGTAATAACTTATTCTGTGTTTAAAACTTCTTACACTTGTTCCGAAATTCTTTTCCTTATAATTTTAACAAAGAAATATATATAAAAGATTGACCTGTTTTATAAAATACAAAACATTTTTATATTTACTAAATGACCGCATTTTGCTTGACCTAAATAAGTAAATGAAAAAGTTTAAAAAATATTACTTTTAAATAATTGTTCATTTCTTGGTATTTTTTGTCAGAATCAAAGCGGGCGTTAGCTAGCTCAGAGTGACGAAAGCACCCATAGTGCTGAAAGTCTAACTCTGTATATATACGCGCAATATCGATTTTTTTATACAGGAGACCTTCTGGTATGAGTGTGGTATTTTTAGAAAGCCCTTGGCCGATAGACCCAGAAAATGCATTTACACTTAGCAATATACCTACCGCCTCACCTCTACGGCCGTTTGAAAAATGAGACTAAAATTTAGTTTTTGGCTCCGCACCAGTATAAAATCACTTATTTTCACCTTAAAAAAGATTTTCCTAAAGGTCCTCGTCGAGACCTTTTCAACAAGCCCAGAAACGCCAAAATCCGACCACCGGTTGATGAAATATGACATTTTGAAAATTTTGACTGGCGCCTCCACCGATGATTACTTTGTCTGTGTGTGGGTATATTCGTAGTTTCAACTGATTTTGTTCAAACTTTCAGGGATTGAAGTACATCAAAAACTAAGACTTTTTTGTTCTACGACATTTCGATTTGGCCGCCATGTTGGCCGTGGCCAGCCCTCAAAAGGCCAAAAATGGCCAAACCAGTGGACTGTGGCCAAACCAGTTGACGTACATTGACAAATTGGGCATCATTGGAAAGGTCTCAAGCTCATCTTTTGAATAATATCCCTTTTGATGGAAAAAACATTTTTTGGCGTGACATTTTTGGTCAAAAACCAAAAAATGGCCGACTGGCCGGGGACATATCGGCCCTTTTCTCTAAAACAGCGCCAACGATTTTTTCCAAAAATTCCTCATTCGTAGCCCCAAATTAGAGCTAAAATTTGGTATATAGCACATATCTGGGAAAACTCGTAATTTTGAGATATGGCCCTGAGAAGTTCAAAAAATCATGAAAAATGACCAAAAATGGCCAAAAAATGACTTTTAAAGCCAGAATCGTACTCACAACACGGTTAAAATTCAATGCTAGTTGCACAGTAATAAACACATGATAACAACAATAAACAATGAATAAACTCACTAACGTATTGCCGTCTGTATAATAATAAAACAAAATTTACAGAAAAAAATCCGAATACTGAAGAAATTCTGTTTTGAAGCAATGAATTAAAAAAATAAATGGAAACTGAAAAAATCAAATGAAAAAAAAATCGGGCACCTGTGGGAATCGAACTCGAGGTCTCGTCTTTGTCATTACAACGCTCATCCTCTGAGCCAAAACACTCTCATTTTGTCAGAGGCAACTATTCCAAATAATAATAATAATAATAATAATAAATCAATTTATTTCAGATAATTCATCCATAAGTGTTAGTAACATTTTAACTTAAGTAACTAATGTTATAATAGTACTCGTAGTTAGTATTCAACATAACAATCTCAAATTATACAGAAAAATAAAATTAATAAAATGCACAAAATTCATAAAATTATTAAAATTAAATATAAATTAAATTCAAATAAATATAAATTAAATTCAAATCAAATATAATTAAAATCATAAAATACTATTATTCACCTTCACGCCATATCCCTTGCGGGGTAGCCAGAGACGACGGAGCGCCAAACGCTACGGTCTCTGCATACCTCTTTCGCCTCGGCCACAGACATCAACTTCTTCATACATGCCCTCCGGGGGGTCCTCATGCTTTTTACGTGACCTTCCTCCAGTATCGTAGCTACTGTATTTTCGAAGGTCACTCGAGGCCTCCCCCTGTCTCTCTTACCGCTCACTTTTCCCATATAAATCTTTTTTACCACTCTTTCATCACTCATTCTTTCAACGTGCCCAAACCACCTGAGCACGTTCTTCTTCATTCTCACCGTGATATCTTCGCTAGTACCTGCCATTCTGTGGATCTCTTCATTGCGGATTCGATCAGCTAGACTGACTCCGCATATTCTGCGAAGAGATCGCATCTCCACAGCATTCATCTTTCTTACATTCTTCTTCTGTGTTACCCACGTTTGGCTGCCGTATAACAGTGTCGGTAGCAAAACTGCATTGTGTACAGCCAAACGTGCAGCTATACTGACGTTTTGCCGTCTCAACAATGCAGTCAAAGCACCATTGACTCTGTTACCAGCAGCAATACGCCTTTCCACATCCATTTCGTATCTTCCGTCTCTGCTAAACATACTTCCCAAATATACCACTTCATTCACTTGTTCTATTATCTTATCATTCACGTTGATCTTACATTCTGTTCTTTCTTCATTTCTTTCAAATATCAGAACCTTCGTCTTATCTACATTCAGGTTAAGACCATTAATTTCACACCCATCTTTCAGAGTGGTGACCAATGCCTGCAAATTGCATTCTGATGATGCAATGAGCACTGCATCATCTGCATATAGTAAGCAATTGACCTTAAGGTCGCCTACTTTCACTCCCATGTCACTATCTTTCACTCCTTGGAGACAACTATCCAAATACAAATTGAACAACCAAGCTGACATAGCGCAACCTTGCTTAACACCCGATTGGATGTCAAACCAGGGCGACATGCCAGCTCCTACTCGCACACAGGCTGAGTGATCTCGGTAAAGAGACCTTACAGCCTGTAGCAAGGGTCCGTTCACATTGTATCGGGGCAGTATCTCCCATAACTTCTTTCTCACAACCCTGTCAAACGCCTTTTCCAAATCCACAAAAGCACAGAAAACCTTTTGGTTTAGGGCCAAAAACTTTTCCGTGATCATGCGGAGGGAAAAGATCTGATCTATACACCCTCTTCCAGGTCTAAAACCTCCTTGTGCCTCCCACAACAGCCTTTCAGATCTCTCTTGCATTCTTCTCGCTAAAATTTTAGCATAAACTTTACCGCCCAAGCTAATCAAACTGATGGCCCTATAGCTTGCACAGTCTATCTGTGAACCTTTGCCTTTATACAAAGGTACGATGACTGCACTTCGCCAATCGTCTGGGACCTCCCCAGATTTCCAGCATAAATTGCATAAAAACCAGAAAAAGTCCCAGACGCGTGGCCCACCATATTTGATCATCTCGGCAATAACTTCATCTGCTCCCGCAGCCTTACCACATTTCAGACTCGAATCACGTTCTCTACTTCTTCTAAACTGATTTCACCATCGGCTACATCTTGACTGAGCATTACGCTGGTAGTCAAGACCGAGGCGTCCTCACGTTCATACATCTCCTTATAGAATTCCGCCCACCGCTGTAAAACGTGTGCTTGCTCAGTTAAAATTTCACCGCTTTTCGAAAGCACCCCTTTCATTCTACAGGTTACCGAACAACCCCGGGAACCACTAACTTCTCGCCAGAAAAGCTTCGTGTTTTCCCGGAAGTTGTTCGTCAACCTTTCATCCCTTTCTCTCTCAGAATTTTCACGCTTCATCTTTATAAGTGCTTTCGTTTTGTGCTTTTGCAGCTTGTACGCTCTTTTTCTTATCTCTCTCATACTTTTATCCTTACCAGAGGCTTTATAATCCAGCCATGCTTTCTTCTTTAACTCTACAGCGTCTTTCACTTCATCATCCCACCATTCATCGCGCTTTTTACTAAAACCTCTTTTCCTTTTACCACATACTTCTGTCGCTACTTTCACCATACCATTCCTAAGGTTCTGCCAGCATAGTTCAACACTTTCATTTCTAGAATCATAGCTTTCAAGCTTCTTGGAAACCCTCTCTTGATATTCCTCTCTGATCGGTGGATCCTGAAGCTTCCAGCTTCTTATGCGATAATTCGACGCCAAGCTTGGACACGTCGTGCGGCTGCGCCAACCTGCGAACAAACCTCTTATTCTAGCAACGACTAGATAGTGGTCCGTTCCCAGATCAGCACCTCTGAACACTCGCGTGTCCATAACTTGACTTCGAATACGCTGGTCCACTAGGAATAAATCAATCATACTTCTTTCTTCCGCTCGCTCCCATGTGTACATGTGAATTTGTTTGTGATCAAACATCGTGTTTGCCACAAACAAATTTTTCTCCTTACAAAATTCCAAAATAAGCTTTCCAGCCTCATTTACCCTCTTATCACCATATTTGCCTAGCACGCTTTCGTAACCGCTTCGCGCGGTTCCAACCCATCCATTCATATCTCCACATCCTATCAACTTTTCATTATCTCTGACACTACTTAGAACATCCCTGACATTCTCCCAAAACTCCTCGAGCTCGCTCATTTGAGCTGAGGATACTGGCGCATACATGGCTAACAAGAATACTCTTGTTATCCCCAGCTTAAAGCGAACCCAAAGAAGCCTCGGGTTAATCGCCTTGTATTCTACCATTGCATTAACCATTCGAGAGGACAATAATACGCCTACACCTTGGCAACCTCGCTCACCCTCTGGAACCCCAGCCCAGAAAGCGACCCGGTTGCCAGGCAAATCGGTCGTATCATTGCCTTTTCGCTTGGTCTCAGACACACAAATAACATCCAGATCTTTGTCATCCATCACATCTAATAATTCATTCATCTTCTGTTCCATTCCTCCTCTTACATTCCACGTAGCTATTTGTAGCTCCGTCCTCCACCTTCCGCCGTTCGGAACATGGCGTGTTGGTTGGCGGTTACCAACGCCGCATTTGTTCATATTATATTACATATTATAAATATACATTTTATTTCAACATACAATTATAGTTTTAAATCTAAATACAAAATTTTAAATACATAATAAATTTTAAATACTATTAAAGAAATAAAATAAAATAAAATTCATGGAAATCATCGTTCTAATTATTTTTTTATTTTTTTTGATTCTACAAATAACTCAACGCTATACTCCTACAGTCAGTATACGCTACGCTTCGATGCTACGTGTACACTATCCCAGGACCTCCAGAGGGGAGCGTCTAGCTTTAACGCCAATATGCTGAGAAGACTGTTGGAGCTGTTCAGTAATCTTGTCATTGCGGACGCGGTCCGCTTTCGTATTATCGCATAGAAGTCGTCTACACGAGCCTCCGCAAACATTGCCGATGCACTGCAGTATCGAGGCTTCCTCAACAAAGCCCTAAGCACATTGTTGTACTGAACACGCAGTGCGCTATATGTCCGCCGCGTATAGTTCTCCCATAGGCATACCCCCCCCCCCCCCGTCATCAAACTGTGCAGACGTGTTTTTGAGTGCTCCTCTTATTTTAAATAAAAAGTGATATTAAAAATAGTGGCTGAGTTTATAAAAGTGGACAATACCATTAAAACAACTATTATGTGAAAATTCGTGATAGTGAAATTACTATTACTTTCCAATAAACACGAATATTTTTAAAACAAAAGTCGGTGCATAGTAAAATTAATAAATTCGGTCGTGGACAAGTGAAGTGTCTAATGCAAAGGTCAACGACCGCAAGTTAGTGAGAACCAATCAGCACCAACAAACGCATAATCTGACCATTTTACTATAAACATAAAACTAATATTCATTGACGCAGTGTCAGTTCGGCTTGGTGTAGTGGTTAAAAGTGTCGACAATACTTTATTGTTTTTAAGTATAGTTCGTATCTAAAGGGATCCAGTGTTAATTTATAAACGTTTGAACATTTTTGTATTTGATTTGATTTTTATTTTTTGTATTTTTATTTTATTTTATTTTACTTTATACTTTATTTTATTTTATATTTTTTTTTTTTTTTTTTTTTTTTGTTTCGTTTTGTTATTTTAGTGTTTCTTATTTATTAATTTAATTATTTACTTTTTGAATAATTGTCGTAAATTTTATTATTGTTGTTAATTTTATTGAATTTAAATTGCTTTTATATTATACTCATAAAACATCATGCCACTAAAAAGAATTTCGCCAAAAGCACCAGTACCTATATCCTCTGATAATAGTGATAGTACGGAAATTCAGAACTCAGCTTCCAGTCAGAGTACAAGCAACAGAGAACAGATTAGCACTAGAATGAAATGTAAGAGAGACGATAGCCTGTCCTTATTCATGGCCGAAATAAGAGAACTTTTAAATTCCTCTAACGCTAAGCATGAGAAAAAATTGACAACCTTACAATCGTCAATTGCAGAAATTATATCACAAAACACGGAAATAAAATGCTCGTTAGAATTTATCTCCAATAAATATGATGACCTTAAAGAGAAATTGGAATTTCTGGAATCTGAAAGAAAGTCAGATCGTGCCTATATGGAACGTCTAGAGGAAAAGGTAGAATTCTTGGAACGTTCGATACATTTGTCAAAAATAGAAATAAAAAATGTACCGAAATTGCAAGTGGAAAATAAGGACTCTCTACGTGCTATTGCTATTCAGACGGCTAAGGCCTTAGATATCAATATTAGTAACCAAGATATTAAAGATGTTTATCGTATTGGCCCTATGGTTCAACCAAAGGGAATTGTTGTGGATTTAACTTGCACAGATAGAAAAGAAGCTTTAATACGCGGTTTTCGAGTGTTTAATAAAACACAAAAAAACAAACTAAATACTTCACATATTGGTATAACAGGAATATTAAAACCTATTTATATTTCAGAATATTTAACACCCAAAGCTAAGCGTCTTTACTATCTGGCCCGCAGTTTCGGAAAAGAATATGCCTTTAAACATGTCTGGACTTCTTTTGGGAAAATATACATTCGCAAGGACGATCACTTAAATAAATTTACAATTAACTGCGAGAGTGATATTGAAAAATTACGGAAGTCTATATGACTGACAATTATCACTTCACCTTATTCTACCCTCACAATGTATATTTTCATAAGGAACTGCTCTTTAGTTTTAATTATAGTATTAATTATTTTTTTAATGTGTCTTAGATTTACTATTTCTAATGCTTTGTTATTTTTTTATTTTTCATATTTTCTGGAAGTGATAGCTTATATAATTTCCAAGATACCAATATATTTAAAAAAAAGTAAAATAATACTTATTATGAATATAACAGATCTTCAAAGTCATATTAATACATTTTATCTCATGTTAATTATTACGTATTTGTGTCAAAATATTATATATTTATGGAATAATTATTTATTATGTTATATGACAGTCATATTAATAACATCACACTCATATATTACATTCAATTATTATATTTCTATACTCAAGTTTCATCGGGTTTACCTTTTTACTCATTTTCGTGACTTTTATAAATTCTCCCTTAAAAAATGGCGTCGACTACACAAATCGCAATAGAAATTGACCAATTTCATGTTGCTAATGCTTTAGAATGTGATATACAATCCGCTTCCTCTATTATAAATTGTGATACCAAGAACACCCTTAAAATACTATCCCAAAACATAAGAAGCATTTATAAAAACATTGACACTTTAATTGTAAACATTAATGCTTTGTCTTACTCCCCAGACGTTATAGTTCTTACTGAATGTTGGTTAACCAAGGAGAAAAGTCCTCCTAATTTATACGGGTATAATACACATTACTCAGAAAAGTTTTTAAATCAAAACGACGGAATAGTTATTTACACAAATAATAACCTGTCTGTAACAGTAGAGGAACCGGAACCTTGCGGCGCTAATTTCCTAGTATTAAAAATAGGCTCAGATATCGCTGTGGTATCTGTATATAGGTCACCTTCCACTTATAATATTGACAATTTTTTAAATTCTTTGGAAAACATTATAACTAACCTTAGTACCTTTTGTGAGTTAATGTTAATTGGTGATGTTAATATAGATATTGAGCCACAAAATATCGACAGAATAGGCTCCTCTTATCTTGACTTCTTGGCTGAGTATGGACTTATTCCTGCCTACACTTACCCAACTAGAGACCGTAGTTGTCTAGACCATATCATGCTAAAATCGTCAGGGAGGGCATCCGTGTATATTGTTAATTCAGATATTACAGACCATAAAACCGTAATACTTAACCTTTGCTCAACTTCAAAGAAAATCCGAAATGTTACTTATTCTGTACAACTAAATTATAATGCTGCACTTAAACAATTGGCAAACACCGACTTATTTTTTTCAAACTCAACCATTGACGCTAACTTGCTAGCAGCCAGTTTTGTTAAAAAAATAAGTGATATCGTTCAAATGAATACAAAAAGAATAACTGTCTCAAACCGAAATCGTGTCCTAAAGCCTTGGATTACACCTGGCTTAGTTCGATGCATACGTCACAGAAATAAGCTTCAAATAAACAGTAAAAGGAACCCCCATAATGAAATGTTTTTGGTTATCTATAAACGTTATCGAAACTTTTGCAACTGTCTTTTAAAGAAATTAAAAAAAACATACGAATCGTCACTACTAGAAAGCGCGCACACAAATAAGGAAAAATGGGCCGCTATTAAATCTATTGCCGATTTAAATAGTCAAAAAACTTCAGCATCTGAACTTCTAACCCCTAATGTTGACCCGATTGTTACTCTTAATGATATTAATAAATATTTCTCATCGGTAGGCAAGAGAGCTAATAATTTAATCAATCATGCCGAGCCTCTAAAAATTAATATTTCTAGACTCACTAACTCTATAGTCCTATTACCTCCAGATGAATCAGAAATATCAACCATAATTAGCAATTTAAAAAATGTTACTGCTGTGGGATGGGATTCCATTCCAATCAAATTTATAAAATATGCGAAACATATCATTGCAGCGCCTTTAACTAAATTATTTCAGATTTGTCTTGAACAAGGAGTCTTCCCAAAGGTGTTTAAAAAAGCCATTATTTCTCCGATATACAAGAGTGGATCTAGAACCTGTATATCGAACTACAGACCTATTTCTGTTCTTTCATCTTTGTCTAAGGTGTTTGAAAGGATACTAAATTCACGACTCACTAATTTCTTAGAGACTAATAGAATATTGTCTAATAACCAATTTGGTTTCAGATTAGGTAAAGGTGCCACAGATGCGGTATCTAAGCTAACTGAACATATTGTCCTTCATCTGGACGGGGGCAAAAAGTGTCTAGGAATCTTTTTAGATTTGGCCAAGGCTTTTGATACTGTTTCTGTTCCCATGCTTTTACAAAAATTGGAAAGTATTGGCATAAGAGGAGATGCATTTAAAATCTTTAAGGACTACCTTCTGGATAGAACTCAACAGATTAAAATTGGAAGTTACTTGAGTTCTGATACTCCCGTTACATCTGGAGTCCCCCAAGGAAGTATCCTGGGCCCCAGTCTCTTTCTGATATATGTCAATGATCTTTGTAATGAAGTATTACAAAATGGAAAAATCTTTGCATATGCAGATGACACTGCTCTTATTTTTGTTGGCGATTCTTGGGACGAGGTCACAAGATACGCTGAAATTGGAATACATAAAATTATGAAATGGTTAAACAACAATCTCTTAACACTTAATTTATCTAAAACCTATTTTGTGCAATTTTCTTTTTCTAACACATATAATAATATTAACCTTAGAGCCCATATCTGTGACTTATTTATCAACCATAACCCATGTAAATGTCCTAATATGACCAGAGCTAGTTGCGTTAAATATTTGGGAGTTGAAATAGACTCTAAACTTGGTTGGCTCCCACACATAAAAACAGTTTGTGGACGGGCTAGGAAATTGGTTTGGACTTTTAGCAAATTAAGACACGCAGCAAACTTCAAAATTCTACGTGAAACGTATTTAGCACTCGCCCAACCTCTTTTTACCTACTGCATTTCCGTCTGGGGTGGTGCATGTAAGTCATTTATGATAAGTCTTGAACGAGTACAAAGATCTCTCCTGAAAACAATGAGTTTTAGTTCTTATCGTTATCCTACAAAGTCACTTTATGAAAAGTGTGATGTGCTTTCTATTAGACAGTTATATATATACATCATTACCCTTAAACAGCATACAACTGCTCCATTCATTAAAAACGTTATACAATCAAAGCGACTAAATCATCGGATACTTGAACAAGTCAAATGTCGTACTGAATCGGCAAAGCATCATGCATATTTTCTATCAGCCTTTTTATATAATAAAATAAATATACACATTGGCGTACACAGGTTAAACCGGCACGACTGCCGTTTGGCGCTTCATGGCTGGCTAAAAGGGCTCGATTATCAGGAAATTGAAAATCTGTTAATAATTCAGAAGTAATCTAAATATACATATTCTAATATAATTTAACATTATCTATTATTTGTTATATAGTATATAGTCATTATTTTTTGTTTAATTGATTAATTGATTGATATTTTTTAGTTATTTTTATTAATTTGTTAAATAATTAATAAATTTAATATTATTTATAATTTATTTATTTATATATTTTTCTATTTTAGTTTTTTAATGTTATTAGTATAAGCTATCATATTATTCTAGTTAATTAATTGAACCTACATTAAAGTCTATTACATACATTTTTTGCTGTAACTTAATGTACGGGGACTGTGTCGATACAATTGTTACTTATGACTTTATTGTATACTTGGGGTGTTTTTAAATTAATTTATTACCTGCAATACAAGTTTTATCTTAAAGCAGGTAATCTAATAATGTTTGCTGAAAACCTATCTTGTACCCTACTATTTAATACTTTATGTTATTATTAGCTTGTTAAGGAATTAAAATAAATTTATTATTATTATTATTATTATTATAGGCTGCACGTGTAAAAGGACTGGCAATAGGCTTTAAATAATATTAATTTTACCTGTGTCGAACACCGTGCAAACCTACGGGCCAACATATTGCCTCTAACCGACAGAGCCCTGCGCTCCCGCTCGATATCACTATCATCACCCAAGCGTTCATTCACAATATGACCAAGGTATTTAAATTCAGATACTAGTTTCAGAGAAGTTCCACACAGATGTATTTTAGGAATGAAATTTAACTGTTTGTTTATTCCTCGAAAAATTAAAATTTCGCTCTTTTTAGCGTTATACCTCAGTCCATTCTCCTTTGCATATTCCTCACAGATTTTTATCAGTCTTCGAAGACCACTGACCGACGGGCTCAACAGAACCATATCGTCTGCGTAACTAAAATTGTTCATCATTACGCCATCTATCGAACAACCGACGCCTGCCCCGCTAAGCCTCTCTATGAGCCCGTTTATGTAAAGATTGAACAATCTGGGTGACGTCAGGCCCCCCTGTCTTACTCCACACCCTAATTTATATGGTTCACTAAGTGCATCACCCCATCTTACCACATTACTTTGGGCACCATACCAGTACTTTAATAGTGATATCAACTCCGGTCTTAAACTGCTATCCTTTTCAAGCTTCTGCCATAAAATTTTATAGGATACGAGGTCAAATGCCTTCGACAGATCCAAAAAACACGCAAACACATGGGTCTTTCTATCCGTGTAGTACCTTACAGCTTGCTTGAGACACAATACTGCGCTCTCAGTCAACAGCTCTGATCTAAAACCGAACTGCGCATCGTGTATGTTAATTGTTCTGCTAAGTTGAGTATCAAGCAAGCCGTCAAGCACTTTGGCTATGATGGTAGCAAGAGATATCGGTCTGTAGTTGGTTCTGTCCGCCGCATCCCCCGCCCTATTCTTGATTATAGGCACGACTATTGTCCTTGTCATCGAGTCCGGCAGAAAGCCGTGGCTTATACAAATATTGTACAACAAAACTAGGACTCTAGGAAGGTGCACACCAGCGTGTCACAGATGCTCAACACTCAGGCCATCATGTCCAGGCGACTTTCCACGCTTCATACCCATTATTGTATCTACTACTTCGCTAGACGTGAAACGTACAAAGCTTTCCCCATTATTTATGATATCCCCCCTGCCAGCCTCGGCGAAATTGATCTCACAGGGATCCACTGTAGATAGTGTTTTAAACATATTTGCTATGTTACAGCAACCGCTCACTCCCCCTACTTCAGCCGGAATATTCGATCTTGTATTCAGTTTGTCTGTTTGTTGCCAGAATTTTCCAAAATGTTTGTTTCTATATGACGTAGCCAGTATGTTCATTTTAATCTGTTCTGAATTGTCTTGGCACCATTTAAGTTTGTTTTTAAAGGCCCTACGAGAGTCCCTCACGTCATTATAGATAGTTCCATGTGTTGGTCAAATAAATGAGTATATATTTGCATGAAAAATAATCGCACAGCATTTTGTTTCCAATCCTTTTACAAAACTATTGATATCAAAACAAAAACTTCTCAACGAAGTAAATACCGAGTGACGAAAGCGAATCCACTGACAAAACTCCTGATATGAATTTTGCAACGAAAAAAACCACGAACATCTTTATTCACAAACGTAAACAAACAAAAAAAATGTGAATGTGTTCGGAACGTTGCCAAACAAACAAACAAACAAAAAAAATACAAACAAAAAATGTGAATGTGTTCGGAACGTTACCAAATTGCCTTGATCAATCTAATAAAATAAAAACAAAAATGCAATTTGTGCAACGTTTCGAGCACATTCACATTTTTTGTGTTTGTTTACGTTTGTGAATAAAAATGTTCGTGGTTTTTTTCGTCGCAAAATTCATATCAGGAGTTTTGTCAGTGGATTCGCTTTCGTCACTCGGTATTTACTTCGTTGAGAAGTTTTTGTTTTGATAATTCAATACACTCAGTAATATTAATTTTGAAGTTCATGAATTGTGATTTATGGTAAGGTAAAAGTATTAATAGCAATAAAATATTTGCAAAACCTATGGAATAATATATGCACACCATTCTTCTCCAATTATTTTTCCTTCCTACGATGGAAATAACAATCCTCTAATTTATTATATATTTATATAATAATATTATTTTATAATGAAATTGAACATTGAGGAATAAAAATAATTAATAATTTCGTTGATTTTATTTCTCATACTCGATGGTATCTTAATACTTAGGCAAAACGATTTCTCAAGATATTTAAACATAAAAATAATAAAAAAAACTATTAGTGGATAAAAACTAATAATCAATACAAATCTAAATATCACTTGTATAAATTATCTGTCAGTCCTTTAAAATGAACTATAACGGAATATCGTTACAGTAGCATTTCATCTTGTGACATGCCGAAATATTTTTGGGTAGACCTCGAAGAATTCGGTCTGCCCATTCATTTGTACCCGACTTTCGAATTTAGGAAAAATTTCTTCACAGGAGGTTTTCTTATGACCCCCTGAGTCCGAAATGACCATTGGTCAAAAAGTTTATATATATATATATATATATATATATATATATGCGTGCGTGCGTCCAGATTCGACTTTTGTCAGCACGATAGCGGCCGCAGTTTCGCTCGGATCGCTTTCAAACTTTGCACAAAAATCAACCATCCAAAAATAAAGGTCAAGTTCGTTAACCAGAGAAATCCGGCCACAGGGGGCGCTAGGGCCTCACTTTTTCTGATTTCAGTTTTTCGACCATAACTTTTTCCCTATACAAAGAAGATCAATCGCGTTCATATCATATGATGTTTTTGATGAATACCTATAACTAATGTAGATAAACCGAAAACCTAACTTCAATAACTTAGGAGTGGGGGTAAAAAAACCGAAAATTTTTGGAAAAAAATTCATAACTTTTTTCTGGTAAACATTCTTACATCACAAGTATTTTAATTAGAAAGGTTATATTTTACTCTAAATTTACGTACCAAAAGTTTTTCCGTAGAAGGTACCGTTTCCGAGAAAAAAAATAAAAACTACTTTTAGCTTGAAAATTTAAGATAGGTAAAACCACTGCAACTTTTTTTCCGGTAAACAGTCCCTCCTCGCAAATATTTTTAATAGAAAGGTTATTTTTTACTCTAAATTTAAGTACCAAAAATATTTCCAAAAAAGATACCATTTCCGAGAAAAAAAATAAAAACCGCTTTTTGCTTGAAAATTTTTGATGTAAACAACGGCATCATGTGTTATTCTTAGGTAGTGAGTTATATTTTAAACGAGTTACACACGAGGTCTACCCACGCGTGTCCCCCTGCGGGCACGAATTTTTTTATATCATTCTAGAATGAAGTTATAAAGCTTATGTAGCAAATAATTTTTGAAACTAATTAATGTTGACTAGATTTTTAAATATTATTTTGCTTATGTTTTTATCCTTTAATTCCTAATGTTATTTCTTGCTTAAAACATTTTTTCCTGTTTGTAGAGCATGGTAAAAGGCAGTATATTAACGAGAGCCATCCTGATTACTGCTCTATGTACGCTGTGTCAAAACCAATAAAATAAAAAAATGATTCCTTAACTGTATGTAACATTTACGACATATGTATTCACTAAGGCAGGATTTTTTGAAGTTACATACCAAAGAGATTAAATGTGTGATAAAAGGTAAGTTTATATATATATATATATATATAAACTTTTTGACCAATGGTCATTTCGGACTCAGGGGGTCATAAGAAGACCTCCTGTGAAGAAATTTTTCCAAAATTCGAAAGTCGGGTACAAATGAATGGGCAGACCGAATTCTTCGAGGTCTACCCAATTAAACATTTTAAATCATTTATTTAATGTTTTATATCCGCGAGGAAACTGAAGTATTTTTATATATTTTGTTGATAAAAACCTATAATTTAATAATCATTGTGAGGAATATAGTTATACTCACAATACGAGAAAATTTTATGCAACAACGCGAAATTACTATACTTCTTAATAATGAAAATCTAATTATTAACCTAATTGTGTATTTTTTATAAAAGCAGTATGTCCATTCCACATTACTAAGAAGGATAAGGTAAATTGTGGTACTTGCACACGATTATAAAGCAGGTTTTCGTCCGAAACTAATCACCTCTACTGTAATTCAATATCTACAAACAAAATGCGGGCTTCTCTGTGAAAGTCTCACTAATTAGCACTAAAGACTAAAATACGAACATGTAGAGGCGAATACCTTGGAATAAAATACTGGAATATATAATATTGTTCTGATATTTTACAATTCCATATTAACATAACATAAAATCTCAAAATAGGTTTACGAAAATGTACTTTAAGACCACTGTAATCGTCAGGAACCTCATTTAAAGGATATAATGAGTGCTGAAAATGAATACTCGATTTTTCTAAATGATGTATTTATTTTACAGTAACAGTATATAGTAAAACCGTTACTTTTTTCTATGAACCGTGTTAAAATTAGAAAAAAACAAATAGAAGTAATCCTTATTAATTGTTACCAAACTTAAATAAAACAATCTTAAAGATATTTACCTCGCCAAAGTTTTCATTTTTTATTTTTTGTTAACTCCTTTATAAAATATTTGTATACTGATGTAGCTATTTTTATACCCATTGTGAATTTTACATGGAATTAAAAAAGAAGGTAAAGGACAATAAATTATTTCACTGGATTCAGGATGTGGCCCTGTGGCCTATATATGTCTGTATATATGTCTGTACATATACTGCAATATTTTTTATCTTGACTTGGTTACAATCTGAAATAATATGCAATCTCAAACGGCGTACCTTGATAATCGATTTTATCAGTTTGATATCCCAGCACTTGATTGAAAGTAAACGAATGATCACTTTGAATTAATTCCAAATATTTCTGTTTACTTCAGCGGCTACTTATAACAGCCCTTATAATAATAGTAACCTGACCTGACTTCAAATTATTGATTTCTGTATAAATAAAGGGGTTAACTTTATGAATTTTTTTTTTTTTTTTTTTTTTTTTTTTTTTTTTTTTTTTTTTTTTTATGGAAGAAGAGGGCAAACGAGCTGGCGGGTCACAGATGACTTGTGATCACCGCCGCCCATGAACTCTTGCAACATCCGAGGATTTACAAGAGTGTTGCCGGCCTTGTAGGTAGGAGTAGACGCCTTTTTTGAAGGTACCCATGTCGTACCGATCTGGAAATACCGCCGAAGGGAGTTCGTTCCACAAGCGAGTGGAACGTGGAAAAAATGTCCTTGAGAACCGCACAGTGGAGGATCGCCACACATCCAGGTGGTAAGGATGGTATTGGAGGCGATGGCGCGCTGTGCGGTGATGAAATTCGGCGGCAGGCATCAGATCGAATAATTCTTCGGAACACTCCCCGTTGTAAATGCGGTAGAAGACGCACAAAGAAGCAACATCTCTACGCAATGCCAAAGAGTCCAGCCGTTCACAAAGCACCGGGTCACCGACAATCCGAGCGGCTCTCCGTTGTACGCGGTCAAATGGTAGAAGCTGATATTGGGGTGATCCGGACCAGAGATGAGAACAGTACTCCATGTGTGGCCGGACCTGCGCCTTATAGAGCGCAAGTCTTTGGCCAGGTTTGAAATACTGCCTCGCTCTATTAATCACTCCCAATTTCTTCGAGGCCAACTTGGCCTTGCTCTCCAGATGACCACGAAACTGACAATCGCTCGAAATGTCGAGACCCAGTATTCTGATACTTGGCGAGGCAATAAGAGGAGTGCTCTCGAAGAGCGGTGATACGACAAATGGGGTTTTCTTAGTGGTAAACGCGCAAACTTGTGTCTTTAGGGGATTGAACTGAACGTGGTTCAGTTCACCCCACTCAGAGACCATCCCTAAGGAAGTCTCTATAGAAGACACAAGTTTCTTTCGGCACTCGTCGACGTTTTCCCGAGAGAGACCTGCACGGCCGGAATATACCGCATCCCCAGTGCTGTCATCCGCATAACAATGTATGTTGGAGATATCCAACATATCATTGATGTGCAGGAGGAACAGAGTTGGGGATAGCACGCAGCCTTGGGGTACACCAGCATTCACGGGCTTGGGGTCCGAGCAAAAACCGTCGAGAACGACCTGTATGCTCCGCCCAGTGAGGAAGCTGGTTATCCACTTGCATAAACTCTCGGGAAGCCCATAGGAAGGTAGCTTCGAAAGAAGCCCCTTGTGCCATACACGATCGAAGGCTTTCGCCATATCCAGACTAACTGCCAGACCCTCTCCCTTGTTTTCAATAACAGCTGCCCAACGGTGTGTAAGATACAACAGAAGATCACCAGCCGATCGACCATGGCGAAAGCCATATTGCCGGTCATTGACCAACTGGTGATCCTCGAGGTAGGTTAGGAGCTGTTTATTGATGATGCTCTCCATTACTTTGGAGAGCAGAGAGGTAATGGCGATAGGTCTGTAGTTAGCTGGATCCGAGCTATCACCTTTTTTAGGGATCGGATGGACAAAGGCACGCTTCCATGAGACCGGGACTACGCCTTTCAAGTAGGAGTACCGAAATAGACGCGTTAGCACTGGTGTCAACTCAGGGGCACATGTTCGTAGCACAACTGGAGAGATACCATCTGGCCCACTCGACTTATGAACTTCCAAGGAAAGGAGGGCTTTTCGGATGAGTTTTTGCCGAAAAACTATTTCCGGCATTAAGCTCGGACACCGCGGGATGATAGGCGGTGCCTTCCCCTGGTCGTCTAAAGTCGAGTTTGAGGCAAAAAGAGTGCCCAAGAGATCGGCTTTCTCTTTTGCAGTGTGGGCCAAAGAGTCATTCCCAGTGTGCAATGGCGGCAGGGAAGGCTGACAGAAGTTTCCCAGACTGGCTTTGGAAAGCGCCCAGAACTTGCGCGTGCCAGGTGGGTACTTTGCCAGCTGATCCCCAATTTTGACGACATGCTTGAACTTCGCTCTAGCAATTTTCCGTTTGAAGAATCTGGAGGCACGATTATATTTCCTCTTCAGAACTCTAGAGTTCGGATCCTTAGTGACTAACGCGTTAGCCCAAGCTTGATAAGCCTGCCGTTTGCCAGCTGCTGCAGCCCTGACAGACGCATCAAACCAAGGCCGCGATCTGCCACCGAGTGGTACCACAGAGCTTGGTACAAATAGTTCCATGCCCTGAAGTATCACATCAGCTACAGCCGCAGCGCAGTCACTAGGATCATTGGAAGGGAAACAAATCGGCCCCCATGGGTAGGATGCAAAAAAGGATCGCATTCCATCCCAATCCGCTGACTTGTAGTGCCAAACGCGTCGAGTCGCAGGTCTTGTGCGAGCTGGGCGTTCAATGGGCACTACACTCCGTACCAAGCAATGATCAGAGGACCCTAAGGGAGCCTCGACAGTGACTTTGTACTTTCCGGGATGTGTAGTCAGCAGAAGATCCAACAAAGAGGGCATATGGCTGTCCACGTCCGGTAGGCGAGTGTGCGTCTTTACCAATTGGGACAGACCATTTGCCAGAGCAAAGTCAAACACAGACCTCCCCGCGTAGTCAGTGGTACGTGAACCTAGCCAATCGGCATGGTGCGCATTGAAGTCCCCAAGGACTACGACTTCGGCGGAGGGAGTCTGTGAAAGCAGATCGTCAATCTTCGCCTGAACATGGCCTAAGAGTTGATCCGTTTCTGCATTACCACTATGGGACCTGTAGAGGCACGCGTAGACTCTGACATGGTCATCCATGTCCACGCGCAGCCAGAGTACAGACAGGTCCCGACCTTCAAAAACCTGAAGGCGACGGTAGCAGATATCCTCCCTTACGAACACAGATACCCCGGCGTGTGGTATAAAATGGTGTTCGAGTTTATACCCGGGGTATGATAGGTACGCTGTGTCGCTAGGGTGAGATATCTGCGTCTCCGTCAGAAACAACAAGGCCGGCTGCGCCGTCTCTAGATGATAGTGGACGGCGTTCAAGTTGGAATGAAGTCCCCGGATGTTGCAAAATTCCACATTTAGAGTGGGTCGGGGTGCCGCTGCGTTGACTCGTCGTTTGCCCTCAAAAAACACAAAAGGCGATACTTTGCCCGCCCCAGATACGACGGGCAGCCCGAGCAAAATCCGAGAATCATTTCCCCGATTTTGCTCGGGGAGGGGGTCCCCGGCTTCATCAAAGCCGGTACCCTCCTGGGGTATTTTTCTTTCAGGCATCGCTTTCATGTTTGGCGTGGGGGGGGGGGGGGTTGGGCTTCCGGATTCTCTCACTCACCGACGAAACATAACCAAATGAATTTGGTTACTACACGTCGGTCTTCTGTGAGAGGGTGGTCCTTCCCCGGTCGAGCCAGCCCAATACGAGCTGCAGTAAGATAACTACAGCTAGGCTCTACCACCTACATGAATATAAAATCTACAACAATAAAAAGATTATCTTAGATCTAATACAAGTAATATGATTTTTAATATGCGAGCGTAATACTATAAATCAAAAGCAAATATAATAAAATTTGTTATTATACAAGTGAGATACATAGCAACGACTACTCTTTATGGTCTTTGACTTTACAATATTGGATAGAATTTAACATTAAATTATAAACTTCAAGAAAGGGCCTCTGTTAGTAGTTTATTTTAATTTATTACTAAAGGTTTTAGATGTTACATAGAGAAAAGGTTTTATAATATGGATATCATTTCAATTTCGTATTACAATATTACAAGTTCATTAATGGAACTTTTAGATTAAAGTTCGATATATCTCATTGTACAAGTTTAACAATAACAATATATATATATATATATTTTTTTTTAATTTTTTTTTTTATACCCTCTGGGTTAGTGCTTGACTACATTCCACCTGATGGAAAGTGGAAATGTAGTCATAGATGGTAAGGCGCATTAACCCAGTAACCTATTCACCCTTTTCTTGAAGACACCTACATCGTATTGGGACGGAAATACCGACGCAGGCAAGCTGTTCCAGTCCTTCGCTGTACGAACTAAGAAAGACGAAGCAAAGCGCTTTGTTCGGACAGGGGGAATGTCCACAACGTAAGGATGGATATCTGCCGTGCGTCGGAACGTCCTGTGATGGAAGGGGGATGGAGGAATTAAATCATGTAATTCCTGCGCACACTCACCAAAATGTATCCTATAGAAAACTGAGAGGCTAGCAATTCTACGCCTGTGTTCAAGGCTGTGGAGGTTGGCTTCAACCAATTCAGGGTCGCCTATAAGCCTCTTTGCTCGCCACTCAATTGAGTCCAGAACCGCAAGATGAGACTTAGCGGCACCAGCGAATATATGCTCACAGTACTCTACACACGACCGGATTTGTGCTTTGTATAATACAAGTAGCTGTCCCGGTGTAAAGTACTGACGGACCTTCGCAAGAATGGCAAGCTTTCCTGCAGCTGCTCTTGCTCTGGACTCAATACACCGACCAAAGTTGAGGTTCGAGGAAATCTCTAAGCCTAACAACTGAAGCCGGTCACTGTATTCCAAAGATACACTCTGGAAAGTAGGAGCCAAGGTGAAAGGGCTCCTTTTGGCGGTGAACAGACACGTCTGCGTTTTGGTGGCGTTGAATTTGACAAGATTGGCTTTGCCCCATGCGGAGACTGCCTGAAGCTTGTCATTCAAACGTTGCACCATGGCTTCTCTTTCAGACTGTACTTGATCTCTACTAGCCCGACTACTCGGCAGGTATCTTTCTACAACTGTGCTGTCGTCTGCATACCCATAGATACCGGGCTCCAGCAGATCGTTAATGTGCAGCAGAAATAGAGTTGCAGAAAGAACGGACCCCTGAGGCACTCCGGCATTTATTGTCAAAGGTTCCGAGGAACATCCATCGACAACTACTCGGAGAGATCTTTGGTTCAGAAAGTCCGTTACCCAACCGATCAGACCAGGAGATATACCGTATGTTGAAAGCTTGCTTATAAGGCTCGCATGCCAGACCCTGTCAAATGCCTTCGAGACGTCAAGAGAGACGGCGACCGCTTCTCCGTTCTTCTCGATGGCCTCGCCTAAAATGTGCGTAGCGTACAGTAGAAGGTCCCCAGTGGACCTATTTCGGCGAAACCCGTACTGTCGGTCACTGAGGAGATCGTTACCTTCAAGGTACGCTAAAAGGCGCGAGTTCAATACACGCTCCATAATCTTGCAGAGTATGGAGGTGATTGAAATCGGTCTATAATTGGCAGGATCGGCACGACTGCCTTTTTTGGGCACTGGTTGCACGTTAGCAAGCTTCCAAGATTTCGGCACTATTCCAGACTTGAAAGAGAGACGATACAGACGTGTCAATACAGGAGACAACTCAGCTGCGCATGTCTTGAGCAGAATGGCTGGTATACCATCAGGGCCACTGGCTTTATTCACATCAAGACGACACAATGCTCTCCATACCTCTTTGTTAGTGATGCGGATTTCAGGCATCGAAATACCGCAGTGAGGAAGATGCACTGGAGAAGCATTGCCAGTGTCTAGATATGAATTATCAGCGAACAGAGAAGCAAATACATTCGCTTTCTCTGTCGCTGTATGGGCCAGAGATCCATCCGGCTTCAGCAGAGCAGGTAGTGAGGGTTGGCAGAAGTTCGACTCGATCGCTTTGGCAAGAGACCAGAAAGCTCGACTGCCAGTAGGTCTGACAGAGAGCTTTTCGCCATTCTTAGCGATACGATCGCGACGAGCCTTCCGTAATGCCTTTTTATAGGACTTGGCAGCTTGGTTAAAGGCTCTCTTCTTTAAACTTACATCCGGAGCTTTGCAGCTTCTAGCATCAGCCCAAATTAGGTATGCCGAATGTTTTCGGTCTTCAGCATGACCACATTCGGCATTAAACCATGGGCGAGCTTTGCCACCGATGGGTACGTCAGCAAAAGGAATGAAGTACTCCATTGCCTGATGTACCACATCGGTTATAGCATCCGCGCAACTCGACGGATCCAAAGAAGAGAAGCAGACCTGCCGCCAAGGATAAGACGCAAAGAAGTGCCGCATCTCATCCCAATCTGCTGACTTGTATTTCCATACTCGCCTAACACCAGGTGGTTCGAAAGCTGGTGAGGAATATGTAAATACAGATTTCACCAAACAGTGATCGGAGGTTCCCAAGGGGGAGGTCACCTCAACACGATACCTGTCCGGATCAGTTGTCAGCAAAAGGTCCAGGCAATTGGCTGTATGGCCAACTACATCTGGTACCCTTGTCGCTTGCCTCACCAGCTGAAAGAGGTCGAAAGACAACGCAAAATTCCGCGCTTCTCTTCCAGCATGGTCGGTCTTCTGGTACGGGAACAGCCAGTCCTGATGACAGGCATTAAAGTCCCCCAGAAAGACGAGCTGCACTGAAGGGTACTGATGCAGAGCCATATCAGCAGCCTCACCGAGATACTCAAATAATTTAGTTGTCTCCTGATCACCGCTGTGCGAACGGTAGACACAGCAATACAGGATTTTTTCGTTTCCTGTGTCTACTAAAATCCATAAGGAAGAAAAAGCGGGGTCTTCAAGGTGACGGAGACGCAGGATACAGAGGTCGTTCCGTGCGTATACACAGACCCCGGCACGTGAGCGAAAGTTGTACTCTAACGAGTAACCGGGATGATCCAGGTACGCAACGCTTAGAGGACATTGTATCTGTGTCTCCGTCAAAAAGAGCAAGTGCGGTTGCTCTGTCTCCAGGTGGTGGTGGACAGGTAAGAGATTAGAGTGCAAGCCCCTGATGTTAGTGAGGTGCACTTTAAATGAGGAGGAGTGCAACCGCTGTAAAAACTTCTTCTTTTTATTGGACTTTTTCATAAAAAATAAAATAAAAGAGTGAATAAGATGAGAAATGGCAGTTGAACGAGGCGGTACGTATCAAACCCGGCGCCGAAATTGGTGATGTCATGCCACTGGGAGGCTAGTCTGGAGACTGCGGGGACGCCCGAACCCCCCCAGGGATCGCCATCGGGCCTCCTCATCTGGTCGCCAACCAGCACGATGGAGCCACCCTGGGATTTTACGCAGCTGGCGGGGCAGCCTTTCGTGGGTGGCTGGCCCACTAATTGGGCCCCCAAGTATCTGCGGGCGGCCAGCGGAAAGCCGTCGCTTCGGATCCCGCTACCCTCCTCGACTAGACACCCGACACAATAAGCACCAACTCAACGCCGAACCGGTTCGCCAACGCAACGCAACTGTTCAGACCCATTTCCCATATATACGGCTTCATCGAACAACGTGCCGGAACACGACTAGGTCGCTTTGCGGCACGACTTTGCCCGATGGGTGGTAACCTTGCCGGCGACTCGATGTTATGGTCTACCACCGAGAAAATTAAATATTATTTAGTTGATTTATTTAATTGAAGAAATTATAATGAAATCAAATATGTAAGTATGAAATGTATCTAACATTTTGTTTATTTTATATTAGAATTCAAACCCCATCCCATACAAGATACCTTGCTATTGATATAGGAATCGCAGTTGTAATTTATCATTACTATCTAACTATGCTTACTTATTACAATTTTGCTTAGCTATTTGTTGAGAAACGTATATGTTCTTGAAATTTAAGAAACTATATTGCAGTTATTTTAAAGAAACAATTGTTTCCGGAATTGCTAAATATATTATGAATGATAAGGATGTAAAATTATTCTTTTATTTATTTTATGACTACAACAGTGGTCACTGTATTTAGTTAATGAAGTATTTTTCATAGACAAAATAAATAGATCAAATATAATATATGAATAATATACGAAGTCGTCTTCAGATTTTATATATAAATATAAATAACATCGGATAATACTGTCCACGCCAGAAAGCAGTCTTACCTGGCTATTAAAGATGAGAGAGTGTGTGTACAAACAACATTGTCCTATTACAATAATACTGATATTGTATTACATAATTATAAGATATATAATAATTCTCTTTATTATAACTGATAAAAGATGTGTACTGTATGCTAATATCTAAAATACTAATCAGAATCATTTTTCTTAATATTTTTTCAACAACTTTCCTGTCTTAGTTCATATACGATATACGTTGCACCTTTAAAACTTTAAACTATTGCAAGGTTCTATGAGAAGTAGGTAGAAGAATCGGCAAAAAAAATCATGGATAGATACTTTTAAATTGTTAGGTCGTTTTATATTTTTTTGGTAGATTAGAAAGGCTATGGATTTTATGACATTAATAGGAAGTACATGAATATAAATTAAAATTAATAAATAAAAAAAAAATAACTTAGATATAATCAAACATGAGATAAAGAAAATAAATATCAATAAAGCAACACATTTTCTAAGATCAAGATTTTAATGCTCCATTAGCATTCTTTTAGTATTTAATTTACATAAACTTCTAATTTATCTTCTGGAAAACTAAACTTATTTTAAATCATTTCATAAAGACGGAAACAGGAAAGTTTTTTAATGACTTAATAAATAATGGAGGCTTAGTCAGAATTTGGAAAAGGCACTTTGTTACCTGAAGTTACGATATGAAAGACTTAAATGAAAGTTTTGACATTTACTTCGAGGGTATTATTTTACATTTTAAGCTCTAGGGATGTCAATGGTAATATTATTCGGTAAAAGTACATTGAGAAACGTTTATATTAAATACTGAGTCTATCTCAGCATCAGATAATGATCTGAATTTCAAATGTCCCTGGAACATAATCATTGTACCTGTGAATTGAAATGTAATATTGAAGAGCTGAAGAAGAAAAATGACAGATATAAATATTTAAAATCGTCGCCCATGACATCTAAATCTAAATCTACGTAAAGTAAATCTGAAGGAAAACGATTAAAAGACACAACGCTAAATATAAAAAAATACATTATTGAGCAAATAACGAAATCAAATGCATTAACGGAAGAATTTATTAAATGTTGTAAAAATTTATTTATTTTTTGTAATTGTTATTTGATTTATTGTGGAGTTATTTTTTGTAATAGTGATTTAATTTATTGAAAGATTTGATTTGTTGTAATTTTATAATAATTAATTGTAATTTGTTTGTTGATTTGTTGTATTTATATAATAATTAATTGTAATGTAATTTTAATTGTAATAAAATGAACGAATGCGACTTTGGGCACCGCCAACCAATATGCCATGTTCCGAATGGCGGGAAGTGGAGGATGGAGCTACAAATAGCTACGCGGAATGTAAGAGGAGGAATGGATGAATGAATTATTACATATGATGGATGACAAAGAGCTGGATATTATTTGTGTGTCTGAGACCAAGCGAAAAGGCAATGATACGACCCATTTGCCTGGCAACCGGGTTGCTTTCTGGGCTGGGGTTCCAGCGGGTGAGCGAGGTTGCCAAGGTGTAGGCGTGTTGTTGTTCTCTCGAATGGTTAATGCAATTATAAAATACAAGGCCATCAACCCGAGGCTTCTTTGGGTTCGTTGGGGATAACAAGAGTTAGCCGTTTATGCGCCAGTATCCTCAGTTCCAGTGAGCGAGCTCGAGAAGTTTTGGGAGACTATCAGGGATGTTCTAAGTAGTGTCAGAGGTAATGAAAAATTGATACTATATGGAAATATTAATGGATGGGTTGGAACCGCGCGAAGTAGTTATGAAAGCGTGCTAGACAAATACGGTGATAATAAGTAAATGAGGCTGGAAAACTTATTTTTGAATTTTGTAAGGAAAGATATTTGTTTGTGGCAAACACGATGTTTGATCACAAACAAATTCACATGTACACATGGGAGCAAGCAGAAGAAAGAAGTATGATTAATTTATTCCTAGTGGATCAACGTATTCAAAGCCAAATTATGGATACGCGAGTTTTTAGGGGTACTGATCTGGGAACGAACCATTGTCTAGTCATTGCTGAAATAAGAAGTCTGTTTGCAGGTTGGCGCAGCATTCCAAGCTTGGACATGTAGTGCATGTCCAAGCTTGGAATCGAATTATCGCATAAGAAGCTGGAGGCTTCAAGATCCACCGATCAGAGAGGAATATCAAGAAAGGATTTCCAAAAAGCTTGAAAGCTGTGATTCTGGAAATAAAAGTGTTGAAGTATGCTGGCAGAACCTTAGGAATGGTATGGTGAAAATAGCGACCGAAGTATGTGCTAAGAAGGAAAGAGGTTTTAGTAAAAAGCGCGATGAATGGTGGGATGATCAAGTGAAAGATGCTGTAGAGTTAAAGAAGAAAGCATGGCTGGATTATAAAGCCTTTGGTAAGGATAAAAGTATGAGAAATGTAAGAAAAAGAGCGTAGAAGCTGCAAAAGCACAAAACGAAAGCACTTATAAAGATGAAGCGTGAAAATCCGAGGGAGAAAGGGATGAAAGGTTGACGAACAATTTTCGGGAAAACACGAAGCTTTTCTGGCGAGAAGTTAGTAATTCCCGGGGTTGATCGGTAACCTGTAGAATGAAAGGGTTATTTTCGAAGAGTGGTGAAATTTTAACCGAGCAAGCACACGTTTTGCAGTGGTCAGCGGAATTCTACAAGGAGATGTATGAACGTGAGGACGCCTCGGTCTTGACTACCAGCGATTTCGCTGAGTCCGGATGTATGAACGTATGGAATGGAATGTATGGATGTATGAATCCGATGATGAAATCAGTTTGAAAGAAGTGGAGAGCGCGATACAAAGTTTGAAATGTGGTAAAGCTGCGGGATCAGATGAAGTTACTGCCAAGATGATCAAATATGGTGGGCTACGCGTCTTGGGCTTGTTCTAGTTTTTGTGCAATTTATGTTGGAAACCAGGGGAGGTTCCAGACCATTGGCGAGATCCAGTCATCGTACCTTTGTATAAAGGCAAAGGTTCCACAGATAGACTGTGCAAGCTATGGCTATCAGTTTGATTAGCTTGGACGGTAAAGTTTATGCTAAAATATTAGCGAGACAATTGCAAGAGAGATCTGAAAGGCTGTTGTGGGAGGCCCCGGGAGGTTTTAGATCTGGAAGAGGGTATATCGATCAGATCTTTTCCCTCCGCATGTACACGGAAAAGTTTTTGGCCCTAAACCAAAAGGTTTTCTATGCTTTTGTGGATTTGGATAGTTGTCTACAATTTGTTTTTGGAGTTTTTGGATTTGGTTGTCTACAAGACGTGAAAGACAGTTACATGGGAGTGAAAGTAGGTGACCTTAAGGTTAATTGCTTGCTATATGCAGATGATGCAGTGCTCATTGCATCATCCGAATGCGATTTGTAGACATCGGTCACCACTCTGAAAGATGGGTGTAAAAATAATGGTCTAAACCTGAATGTAGATAAGACGAAGGTTCTGATATTTGAAAGAAATGAAAAAAAAATGTAAGATCAACATGAATGATAAGATAATAGAATAAGTAAATGAAGTGGTATATTTGGGAAGTATATTTAGCAGAGACGGAAGATACGAAATGGATGTGGAAAGGCGTATTGCTGCCGTTAACACAGTCAATGGTGCTTTGGCTGTATTGTTGTGCGAAACGTCAGCATAGCTACAAGTGTGGCTGTATACAATGCGGTTTTGCTACAGACGCTGTTATACAGCAACCAAACGTGGGTAACATAGAAGAAGAATGTAAGAAAGATCAATGCTGTGGAGATGCGATCTCTACGCCGAATATGCGGAGTCAGCTTAGCTGACCGACTCCGCAATGAAGAGATCCACAGAATGGCTGGTACTAGCAAAGAAGTTACGGTGAGAATGAAGAACTTGCTCAGGTGGGTTGGGCACATCGAACGAATGAATGATGAAAGAATGGTAAAAAAGATTTATAAACGAAAAGTAAGACAGGGGTAGGCTCGAGTGACCTTCGAAAACACAGTAGCTATGATACTAGAGGAAGGTCACATAAAAAGCACGAGGACCTCCCGGAGGGCATCTATGAAGAGGTTAATATCTGTGGCTGAGGCGAAAGAGGTATGCAGGGACCATCAGTTTAGCTGACCGAATCCGCAATGAAGAGATCCACAGAATGACAGGTACTAGCGAAAATGTCGCAGTGAGAATGAAGAAGCTCAGGTGGTTTGGGCACGTCGAAGGAATGAGTGATGAAAGAATGGTAAAAAAGATTTATAAAGGAAAAGTGAGCAGTAAGAGAGACAGGGGGAGGCCTCGAGTGATCTTCGAAAACACAGTAGCTATGATACTTGCGGAAGGTCACGTAAAAAGCATGAGGACCCCCCGGAGGGCATGTATGAAGAGGTTAATATCTGTGGTTGAGGCGAAAGAGGTATGCAGGGACCGTAGCATTTGGCGTTCCGTCGTCTCTGGCTACCCCGCAAGGGACATGGCGTGAAGGTAAATAAATAAATAAATTATCTATGATAGGTAAATGTAACCTGAAAATATTTCTATACATACTATGTTACAATTGTAAGATATAAATATATGGGCATTAATGCAAAGTAATTATAATTCCAAAACATAAGAGGTCGTTCATTTATGGAGTGATGTTACAGTTGGAAGAAAAATAGTATCATATACTAATTCTAAACTCGTAATTTTAAAAGTGTATCTATAATTTGGATATAAATGCGTTGCTAATTTGTTATCGATTTTTCAACCAAAATAATATATCATATACTCATCAATAAAGCACATCCAAATTTAATCTGCACTGCTTTTAGCAAAAGTGGTAATCAGTATTATTTTGTAAATCCATGTTAGTGTAAAATGAGTGAATTTTTAATATAAAATATTCATATTTGTATAATAATTATATTATCGTTAAAAATAAATTAAGTGAACAGTTTTAACAAGTTCTTACTTAATACCTGCTGGTACAAAACAAAAAGCTATCTTTTGTTTTATGCATTCTACCTTGAAGCAAATATTATATGACGCCTCACAATGACATCTGTAACTGGTGGTCATAACTCAAAATAAAGACATTCATATTTTCTCTTTATGTTATAAATACCATACCATCCTCTCACAGTGAAAATTTAAAATGGCTTCTTCTATGTATCATACAAGTTACACTGTAAACTTATTATTAAATAATTTAAAAGATTAATTTTAAATAATCTGTTTAAATGTTTTTTTATGTGAGAATGTCATCTATTCTGTAAATACATATATCTTTTAATTTATTTACCTTTTGAATATAAGGATTGATTGTATGTAGTAAAGATTGTTGATCTACATCTTGATCGCATTTTTTATGCGAAGAATTAAGAATAAAGTAAAATAACATGATCCATTAGTGATCCAGTAGAACATAGAGTAAGTATGCAATTAGATATATATTTGAGTTCAAACTATTATTATTAATGTAGTACGTGGAATCGTTATTATCACTATTAAAGATACAATGTAAATACTTTAGTATCTATATTGGAGCTTGATGGGTGATTTCTTTTTGTTCCTTGTCTGTAGTCGTTTTTGTGCTGGACAAATCAATGAATGTCAAAGAGTTATTTTTGGTATTGTTACGCTTACTAACAAGCTTCATAAAACAATATTATCAAAGTTATTTCAAAGAACATATTATTTCAATACTCCAGTGTACATTACAACACCATTTCACTTAAGTATTGTTAAGTCAATAAAATAATTAACAACAAATAATGAAAGATAAAAAAACATGCTTTCAATAACTATAATAATTAAATTACATGTTTAAGAAATAATCGGTAAAATGTTTTCAAAGATATTAAAAGATTGTCTGTGATAATATATATTCTTTACTTATCTTGACATATTTTAAACCAATTAGATAATAAAAAATAAGTAAAACTTAAAGGAAGTCTAAAATAAATTATAAAAAAACAGTTTAAAAAGATTAATAGATTATACCCGAATAAATAGAAAACTGTACGAGTTTTGGAGCGTTTTCATGAATACACTGAGATAAGATGAAATCAAAGTCTTTTAAGATTTATCCTAATCTATCCTATCCTTTTCATCTTTATTTTATCGAGTATTGGTACTATGAACCAATACTACAGCAATAAAAAGCATTAAAAATCCTAATAATGAAACTTACTTACTTACTTACCTTCACGCCATATCCCTTGCGGGGTAGCCAGAGACGACGGAGCGCCAAACGCTACGGGCTACGCTACGGCTATAATGAAACTAATGAATGTTATTAAAGCCGACATAAATTTTGTATCCTCAACGACTATTTTTGTTTGTATATTTTTAAAGAGTTCTCTTAACAATATACAAACAGAAATTAAGCCACTAAGTTTACCCATAGTCGAAATTACAATGTGTGCATAAAATAAATAATTTCGTTTCAGTTAGTAACATTCAGGATTATTAGGCGCTTGATCAATCGTCCATATAAATATTTCATTACTATAAAAGAATCTGCAAACTGCAACTAACAGCTAACTCTATAAAACTGCTGACTAGGTTTTTAACTTTATGCGAAATAACTTTAAATGTGATACTCAAACCATACACTTTAAAAGTAACCCTTTGAATTGCTTTCCTATATGAAAACTAAAAAGTATTCAGTTTATAAAATGTCCTCTAACATGTTTAAAAAGTTTTAAATAGCTAAGAAATGAGGTTTCAGTAGAACTTTTTCAATAGCTTCTATGAGAACTTTACTTTGTTACTAACTTTGACTTGAGATTGGACCAGAACTGGATCTCTTTTCTGTCTTGACATAAAACTTGTCATTTAAAAAGTAAATCAATCAAGTAAGGTATCATTTAGTAGGTAAATAAAATGTTCCTAATATACTTATGTACACAGTGTGGTTCATAAATAAGCTTTGTATTTAGAAAATGGATTTATAAAAAAATATGTTAAGAAAGGTCGCTAAAAATTTTAAGTTTTTGAATGTGTTTCTTCTAATTACTTTTAATATTTATCGAAAAATTACTACTCTTTTTTGTTACTACCGATACTAATACTGTTAAAAAGTTAATTATTGTTTAAACCAACAACAAACTACTTAGTATACCTTCTTAAACTGTTTTTTTTCTAAACATAGTTATAGAAAAGTATATCATATTATATATTGATAGACATACAGGTGGCAAAGTATATTTTTGATTGCATTCTTAAAGAAAATTGAGTTTTGTTAAAAAAATTATATCATAGTGTCTATGTGTGCACTTTTTTATCTAAAATAATACCGCAAATCACATGGTTTTAGATGCTTATTATTTTTTTCGTTTACCTTAAACTACTGAATTGCAACACCGGCTTGCGATAATATAAACTCAGTAGATATTTCAGGAGCTACTACCGATTAAGGAGAAAACACGGAATTTCAAATGCGGCTGTAACAAAAAACATAAAGTGTGTGGTCCGGGTGTAATAAAATAGCCGTAACCCTGTAACAATAAAATAAAACCTGTAAAATACCAAGAAAACAGCTTTTATACTTAGAGTAAACCACTACCTACCTATATACTTGTACAAGACCTGAAACTATTGTAAGACGAGAAACGGAAAGCGTCTAGTAATAAGGTTAATAAATGTTAAGTGATTAAACTTTCCTGGCAACTTACTTCAATGGCAGCGAACAACTTTATCCTGTTCAGAACTGAAGTGGCAATTATAGCGTTTTACTTACGATGGGGTACGATTTAGGTAGGTATAGAATTCTAACAAAGAAAAAATTGAGATACCCTTAGAAGAAGATTTTAATATGTTTTTATCGGTCTGTCCTTTTATTACTCAGAAACAACTTTACCGATCTTCTATGTTTAAAATTACCGAATGAAAATAAAATCAGCTTATTTACCTATAAGCTTGTTAATCTTATATCTCGCAAACTAAATTTCTAGTTGACAAAAGTATTCTTATATTCACATTACTTCAAAGTTCCGAAATAACGTAATCAAATTACCATTAAAGTATTCCAGTTGTACAAAGCCAAGCGCAACTTCTAGTATATTGTATCATTCAAGTTTCGTCAGCTATGTTTACGAAGTTACGTTTGCTAAATGGCAATTTAACGTTGAATGAATACGAACGGGTCACAATTAATCGTAAGAACTTTGGAAGCACATTATGTACTCGTGCATGAACTGCTGATAGGATATAATATTATACATTTTAATTACATCTTATTAATATCGCTTGCTTCTAAAACCAGTTTGTATTGCGGAAGTACATACATTGCAATAATTATATTTTACCTTTCTGGTATTCCTGTCAATTTACACAGAGCTCATGACACTGTTATTAGTTGTCACAAAGAAAATCCCTTAATTAAGTTTTCCTCTTGAATATTATAAGTACAAATTTTCAATTAAGTCCTTTTTTATTTCCTTATTAATTTATATTATGATTTCATATACTAACATTATATAGGTATGTGTGTACATTAATGCTTATCGTTGTAGAAGGCACAGACCGCATTTTGCGGTTTTGAACCCAGCCTATATTAATTTATTATACTATCTGAACTAGATTATTAACTAAATTGAATATAATAAATCAAATATTATTAAGATACCGTAAATTGTTTGATTATTACGTAAATAACTTTATAAATAAGATATAATATATATTATATTAAACATTATTAGTTTGCTAGCTTTGGTGGTGGTGTAGTGGTGTGGTGTGTGCATTATATTTATTGCAGTTTTATTTATAAAATTTATTCTTCTTTTCCAGGACTATTTAAAAATAATTTATAGCATCCTCGATATTGCCCATTATTATTAATATTTTGAAAATCGTTATACAAGCATTTGCTTTAGAATATAATAATACATTTTATGTTTCTAAACTGTTTTGCAAATAAAAAAACAAACTTATCCTTTTTTATTATACTTATATATATTAACTCAAAGCAAAATCTAAATCTATCAATACAAAGTCATATTTAATTAAAAGAATAGGTCCCTACTTCTGACATAATTTCATAAACGAACATTATCCATAGTGTCTCATTTCATCATTAATGTTATAATAGTACTAAATCTTCAAAAAGAGAAGGTAATTTACAAGAGACAAGAAAAATAATCATTTAATTGATCTGGTCTTAATAAATTAGGTTAATTCAAAGAATCTTGTAAACGTCAAATTTACAAATTGATGATCGCATTTTTTATAAAAGAAAAAGGAACAATGGAACCAAAACAACTTATAATATCTTGATTCATTTATATTTCTAAATGATTTTTATAATGATTATAAAAAAAAGATGGACTTATAAAATTAAAAAATAATAGAAAAGAATCAAATATGTTATACATTTAAAGAATAGTTTATATATGCTATGTATATGATTATACTAATTTTATAAAATATTTGTAGCATACACACAGTTCACCTGATCGGCAGATAAGCAGATGCGACATAATTTTTAGGAAATGACAGAGAAGGGGGGTTTAGGTTTGCGGTGTTATTTGGGTAATCAAATGCAGTTATGAATTAGTTACTTGGATCATCTATTGTTAGATGGGATTTTTAGTCTGTTCTATTTATTCCGAAATACGAGCCGAGTCAATTACATTATTAGATGTACCTAATAAATTAATAAATTAACAATAACAATAATAATACATATCTCGATTTCCATATGAATAAAAAATCACAATGTACATATATTTTTTACTGTTTGTTTGTGCATTTGCGAATCAGAAAAAAATTTTGAAACTAATTAAAACCTGCTTTTTACTGCCACAAGGTATAAATTGGTATTACTGTAAAATGATCACGTAGAAAACTATATAACATATTTTGTTATTATACACATTCGTGGAATTATAAATAAATCAAAATGAGGCCTTTTTGATTAATTTATATATAGTATATAAAATACTTTAAGCTATCTTTGTCGCACACTATTTCAAGTCGCATTTCGTAACCAAGAAACTTTCAAGTGTCTACGTCTACGTCTAGTTCTACGTCGCCATTAAAGTCTGTAAGTCCCTGGTTCGTGTGTTGGAAAATGTGGTTGTTGTAGTTTTGGGGGTCTTTATAATTTGATTTAGGTATTATCATAATCACATCAAAATGTTGTCGAATTACGATTAATAAAGTTTAGATAGAGAAAGTTACAATGCATAAATAATTAAAATAAATAAATAAATAACAAGTATTTCTATTCGGTATATTATAAAAAATGTATATGATCTACTGTCTAATAATCAAGCGAATATATATTAAATAATATAATATGTAATTTCAAACTATTCTAATATAATAAAGAGAAAAGGTTTGTTTACATGTACTGGGTAAACTCAAAAATACTGGACCGCATTTAAAACTCATTATATTTGTGGAAAGCTACATTTTCAGAGAGGCTACGTTTTATTCCGATATTCCCACGAGATTAAAATATACGTGAGTGAAGCCGGAGTCATATAAAAAAGTGCACACAAAAAAAATAACATAACCATACAATATTATGGACAAGTGATTTTGTTTTCATATAGTCAATCGATTATTACGGCTCATACAATTTTGCACACAAGGTGTCAGGTTAACAGAGAAGCCATAATTCCAAGCTATATGAGAGTCTTAATGTGAGTCTATCTGAAACATTAACCTTCTGTTTTTTATTTGAGGATTAGTATAATTTTTTTTTACTTTTTAGTATACTATCGGTGTAGGATATGGTGACAGGAACATTTTTTACTTTGTTTTGGTGTCACATCTACTTCATCTGCAAGGAAAACATATTTTAGATTTTTTAAATATATTTTTGTTTAAAGTTTTCGGCTTTAGGAACTGAAATATCTATTAGTTATGAACTAGCGTCATGTCAGGTCTATTATTATTTATGGACTTATCTGTTATAATTTCCTTATCCCAATACATTTTTTTATTATTTATTTATTTAATAATTTGGTTATAAAACAATAAAAAGTGAATGTTAAATAGTTAAAACATTTTTGTTAACTCGATGTAAATAGTTTTATTTAATATTTCTTTTAATATAAATACCATATGTACTTTTACCTTTATTAAATAAACCCGAATACCATATTTATATTTGTCTTTTTTCCATTTTTATTATGCTATAAATTTAAGTGAAACGTAATCGTTTCTGTGACGTAAATTGAAAACCAGTAATAAAATTTATAACAAGATTTTATTCTAAGCACCAACAACCATAGAGTGAATTACCAAAGTTTCTGTGAATCATAACACCGAAGTTTTCTCGTAACTCTGTGTAATAAGTTATGACTTGACGGATTTGTATTATCGGTTCACAGAAGAGTGATTGGACTCTAAACATTGATACTCGTAACTGAGATAATTATCTCGACTTCAATCTTTCAAAACCTGTGTTTTCATTAAGCGTTATTGTTTTTGTAGTCATTATATATTTAGTATTGGTGTCTTTATCTGTTAAAGGATAGTACATAAACAATGAGCTCCTATATATGCAAAATTTAATAAAATATATGAATTATTTAAATACATGAATCTAAAATGTGTATGATTAAAAACCTAATAATTAACTAACCTTTTTTTTTTTTTTTTTTTTTTGCGTTGGAAAAATCCGTTACGGATACCCGCCGACCAGGAAGGTGATGGCCGGAGGGTTATGTGGGACTACTCGGCGGCATAGAGGACGCCGCCATTTTTAAGGCTACCCACTAAAAAACCAACGGTTGCCCTCAACGCCTTAATGGGACGACACGGGATCGCGTTAGCACTCACCGTGCCGCCCCGGCGGTTACCCCCCGTGCGAGGGTGCCCCGAGCAACTTAGGACACCCCCACGGCGTAGGCCTATGGCAGGTGAGAGGGGTCACCCCCCCCTCTCACCAAGGCCTACTGCTGGGAGAGGAAGCGGCGGGCGTACTCCCGCCTCCTTCTTCCCAGCCTCCCCCGGCGGAGCGGGTCAGAGGGAGAGGCTTGCTCCCTGACCCGCTCCGCGGCCTCCTCCGCGGCGATGACTTGCTCGCAGAAGGAGGCCATAGCAGCCCAACACCTCTGCTGACTCAACTGCCGACCATCGCGCCAACAAGGCGCGGCAGCGAGAGGTCCCCGCCAACCACGGCCACCAGCTCAGCGCGCTGATGACCCCAGGCTGCGCACTCCGCCACGGTGTGACGAGCCGTGTCGACGGACTCGTCACAGTGGTGGCAGGACGGGGCCGCCTCCCTTCTTGCAATCTTGTGCAGGTACGCACCGAAGCACCCGTGCCCCGTGAGCACCTGCACAAGACGGAACGTCAGAGTCCCGTGTCGCCGGTTGATCCAACGATCCAAGTGGGGGCGGACTGCCCCCACTGTCGTCAGACCGGCGGCAGGGGACTCTAAGTCCCTCGTCCACCGTCGAATCAAGGCTCGGTGAGCTGAAGCCCTGATTCGAGCTGCCTCGGACCTTACTCCTCTGGTCCTGGCTTCCGCCCGGTGCCAATACACCCCGGCGAGCACCTCCGCCTGCAGCTCCCAAGGCGGATCGCTCGCCAGGAGTGTGGCCGCAGTGTACGACACTGTACGGTACCCCCTGATCATCCTCACCGCTAAGACCCTCTGCGTCCTTCGCAGAAAGGTCTTGGAATCGGCGGTGAGGAACCCCGACCATATGGGGGCACCGTACAGCGCCATACTTCTCACAATGCCGGCATAGAGTCGCCGGCACGGAGCCTGCGGCCCACCGACGTTGGGCAGAAGCCTTCCCAAGGCAGCCGCGGTGGACAGTAACTTCGGGGCCAGAAGGGAGAAATGAGCCCCGAAGTTCCATCTTCCGTCCAGGGTGAGACCCAGATATTTTAGCTGGGCCTTCACCACCACCTCCTCACCCTGGACGGAGATGGACGCCCGGCGAGGGGGACCCCGGCGAGGGCCGTGGAAAAGGATGGCCTCCGTTTTGGATACGGAGACCTCCAATCCCAACAGCCCTATGCGGTCCGCAACCAGCGTAGCACCGACTGTTGCCAGACGGGCCGCCTCCGCATACGTCCCTCCCCTGCATGTGACGAGGGTGTCATCTGCATAACATAACACCCTCATCCCCGGCAGGAGAGGACAGCGGAGCAGCCAGTCGTACCCGAGGTTCCACAAGACGGGGCCCAAGACGGACCCCTGTGGAACCCCGCGGCATACGCTACGCCGGTATATCCGCTGGTCGCCGCCAACCCACAGGACCTCTCTGTCCTGCAGGTAGGCCCCCAACAGTCTCCGAAGATAGGGAGGCACTCCATGGAACCGGAGTGCCTCAACCAGTGTCTCAAACGGAAGACTGTTGAAGGCATTGGCGACGTCCAGCGACACCGCCAGGACCACGTCCCCCTCGCGAGTTGCCTCTTGGGTCAGGTCTCTCAGAGCCTTCAGGGCGTCGATCGACCCGCCCTGAAGCCGAACTGGGCATCCGAGAGACCCGGCCCCACCTCCTCGAGGTGTTGGACGAGACGGGCAGAGAGAATTCTCTCGAAGAGTTTACCCGTCTCGTCCAGCAGCACGATTGGCCTGTATGCGGAAGGGGAGTCGGCAGAACGACCGTCCTTCCGCAACAGGTACAACCTGCCCTCCTTCTAGGCCTTCGGGAACTGTCCAGTGCGCAAACAAAGGTTGAACAGTTCCCGAAGCCTGCCCCCCAAGTATTCCAGGGCGAGGAATAGAACTCGCCCCGGAATACCGTCCGGCCCCGGCGCAGTACTGCGGGCTCGGAGACGACTCAAGGCGACCTCCAGCTCGGCCTCCGTGATGTCCGGGACAGAACCCACCCCCCCATTAGAAGAAGGGGGGGCCATCACAGGAGGTGAGTGGCCGGTGGATTCCGGGAATAGGTCCCCCACCAGCCGCTCGAGGAAATCCGGCTGAAGGGACTCCATGACCGGGGCGCAAGCGGCGCGGAGTTTGTTCCGCGCCACCCGATACGGGCGCCCCCATGGGTCCCTATCGAGACCTGCCAGGATCTCCTCCCGAGCCAGGTCCTTCGCCTTCCGAATCGCCAGCCGCAGAGTCGACTTCGCTTCGCGATAACGACTCCGCAGCTGGGCCTCCAGATCCGGGTCGAAGCCGTGACGACGGCGACACCGGACGAAGGCCCTCCGAGCCCTGCAACAGGCCGTCCGAAGTTCGGCTATTTCGGACGACCACCAGTACACTGCTCTGCGCCGGGGCCTAGACCCCAAATAATTAACTAACCTAACCTAACCTAACCTAACTTAATAATTTATCGATTTTAATAATTTAATCAAAAAACAATAAATAAATTATTGCATGTAACTGAAAGTTGGTTTACTGAATATATTTGAGAATTCGAGATATCGATTCATAAAAGCCTGAACTGACTCTTGCACAGCAGTCCGATTGATAATAGTTAATATAAATAATAAACTTAAAGTTATAATACTTATTTTTTGCAAATGTACGCACTGGGGATAAAAGGGTTTAATTTGGTCCGGGAGACCAATTTCCCACCCGACAATTTGTCGGTTTCAAGAACATTAGGTAAGAAGATAATAAACCATTTCTTTATTAAAAGCCTATTTATCTAACAGAGTGTAAAAACTGTTTTCTCATGTAGGTATTATAGATAGATTTTTTACTAGCCTGATTTTTATATTTGAAAATGGGAGTGTATCCCTTCAACCCATGTTACTATAAAGTATCAAAGGATATAATGAAATATTGTTTACATTTACAAAATCGCATATCATGTAATAAAATACGTACGTTAATTTTCATTTTAGTAAATATCTCATTATAAATAAACTAGCTTCAGTAAGTAATGAAAATATAATATCAGGTGTAAAATTGTTATTTTACAAAAGTTTCGCAATTGTTTATCAATATTTTTCATATTATTTTGATGATATGTCTAAAACATATATTTATTTTAAATATTAAATACATAAGAACGTATTAAAGAATATTATTTTACAAGTTATTTATTTCTAACTAACTAAAAGGGATTAATTAAATCAATAAGACAAATAGATAAACAAATTATCGCATTTTGATTTGTAAGCCCCTAAAGCTGAGCTTATATTTTATAGATAAATTTGTTTTTTTAAACAAAAATAACTAGTGCCTAAATGTTATCTGCATCATACAAGTAGATTTCACACATAGAAGATAAAGTTACAAACAAAAAAAATTGAAAGAAAGCTTTTTGGCGTAAAAAAAATCTGATATTTTTACAGCGCTCCTGTTATTTCGTAAACATTTACCTCTATTATTGAATTAGGTCCTGAACCGCAAACTAAAAACTAGAAAACAACGTTTTAAATATACAAATATTTTTGGATTGGAATATTAAGAAAACAGATTTAAATGTTAATTAAGTTGCGTACATAATAACTCGAAAATGTTAATTAAGTTAAGAATACGTCTTCCATAGTCCTAAAAAGCAATTTCATATTAATTTATTGATCAAATCCTAATTAGTGCTAGTAATATCTGCTACTTTTATAAATTTGTATAATATGTTCTTTATTACAGTACGCAAGTAACATTACATAGAATAAAATTAAATATAATTACCTCGTAAACTTAAGGATATTTAAGTCGTCACATATTACGCCTATATAATTATATTTTATTTAACGACTGTATTCAAAATAAACCAATAATTTATTGGTAAATAGATTTAATTAATAACTGAATTAAAAGTTGCTGATCTACAAATCAAAACTATTATAACGTAGTTCCGAACAAATATTTGTGATTAATTACAATTTTTTACATAAAGAATATTGATTTAGATTAAATTATAACAAAAATGAACATTCTTGAGCTGTTTCATATTTATGAATGAAATCTGAATCTTGTGTAATTACTACATATAAAATCAAAACTTGAATTGATTTGTTTTAAATTTAATAAAATGTATTTGTCAATATTTGAAGATTTAAAATTTTCAATATATCTACAAACAATATATAAGATATGCATAAGCTAATAATATTTTTAGAACGGATAATTAACAGACACTCACAATCATATTTAACATTTATAGTAAAAACTATAAATAATTTTAATAATAAAAAAAAATGATAATGATACATTTAGAGATAATGCTATTATTATTTATCAATATAACAAATACAACCATTATTAATTTATGTATTAAATATTCTTCACATTATTCTAAAATATTTTGTTTTATAATTAAAACTTGTTATTACCAAATATTAAAGTTCATAACGGTTATTAATAAGGACTTCATGAGATGAAGATTAGATTTTAGGAGTTTAGTATTCATTTCTATTATTGTTAAATGTTTTGTTGATTATTACCTATAGATTGTATTTTTAAAAAGAATTGTATTAAAATAGGTACAGATTTTCTCATTTCCCATCGTCAGGTGTGAAAGGATGATACACCAGTTGTTACAATTGTTAAAATAACATGGAAACTTTGACTGAAAGAAAGAATTTTAACACCCTGTTCATAGTTAGAAAGTTAAAGATCATTTTTATTATCCTAACATTTCTTGTTTACGTGAAACTTACATCACTTTGCATATAAGTTTTTATTCTAAAATGGTCCCAATGTACTCGTATTGTACATACATGATCACGACATCTATTACATTGGAAGTTCCAACATGACGTGACATTTTTACTGGTGTGCTTACGAAATTTATGGCTCGATATCGACCCGCATGTGGCGACAGAATTGAAACTCTAAAACATAATATTGCCGACTATTATTCTCTTAATGTGAACTCTACTGCTGCGGACAAATTGCTTTTAAATATACAATATTAAATATCATTTTTACATACCGTTTTTTATAAAAATATAAAATTAAATAATTTGCTACTTTGTGAATACATACAAGTCAAGACAACATGAAAAACATTGGATGAGCTTATCTCTAAAGAGAGACATCTACCAGCTACCCATGAGAGTGACAAAGTTGAATTAAAAGGGCAGAAATAGGTACACACTACATATAGTACATATTCATAATAGTAAATAACTAACTAAATACTACTTATATAATAAACTAAATTATACCAATACATAAATAAATACAAATACTTATCAAAATAATAAATCGAAAATATTATACAAATACATAATATATGAATATATAAATATATAATTTTACAAATGCATTTATAATATATATATTTATAACTGGGAGAGATAGTGGAACTTTAATCTACGTTTAAACGAGACAACACTTGGGCTACTTATAATATGGCTGGGAAGGGTATTCCATAACCACGCTGCATAAATGGAGAAAGATTTGGAGAAAAATGTTGAATTGTAAGGAGTTCAGTTGTAATTATGATTATTTGAGAGGAAAAGTAAAAGTTGCATAAAGACCTCTCGGCATTTTTTAGATCTTTTACGATTTACTTTTAGCTCACTAAATGAAGCGACAGTATCACCATAGTAGCTCTTAGAGCTTAAAATTGAAAATTTTACCCTCGAAGTAAATGTCAGAACTTTCATTTACGTCTTTCATAATGTAACTTCAGGCAACAAAGTTCCTTTTCCAAATTCTAAGCTCTTATTATTTGTCAAATCTTCAAAATCTTTCCCTTTTCCGTCTTTTTGAAGTGATTTGATATAAAACATTGTTTTCAACGACATACATTAGAAATTTATATTCATGTTAATTAAATATCTAAAAGAATGCTATTGGAGCATTTGAGTCTTCATCTTTGGATGTCTTGCTTTATTGGTATTAACTTCTTTATGTTATGTTTGATTTATTTATTTTAATTTAGATTAATTAACGTTTTATAAAATCAAATTTTAAGTTTAAAGTAATTAATGTTAAAACAAATGTTTGATTTAAAAGTGTCCATGAAGTTTCTTGGCAATTTTTCTGCCTACTTTTCGTAGAATGGTGCAAAAAGTGTATGGCCATTTGAAATAGGAAATGATTTTTTGTTAAAATATAAGTTTTATTTTAAAACTATTGCTATACTAATAGTGTACATACGTATACATGTCCGTATGTGTATATATATATTTAGATTAAGTATACATATTTTAATATATCAGTTACAATAAGAAGGTCATATAAGGGACTATTTTTGTAAAATACCAATTTACACATAACACACTCACTTACATTGCTAAAGAATATACTATAAAAATTTTGTTGCTTAATTATTTATTTTGCTGTCAGTCCAACCCTTGATATTCATTATTTTAATCCGCTTTTACTTATTTGACAGAACATAATGTACTACAAATGTGACATTTACATCCCCAGTTGAAATTGGCATGCCAAACACGTATAGAAATACAAGAATGTAAGATTATTGGCGAAAAATATTTGTTAAATAGTTAGCTAAAGCCCATTTTAGCAAAAAACAATAAAACTAATAAAATATGTCATCCGCATACATTTGTTTTCGTCTCTTTTCCTAAATTATCTCCTTAATAATATATTAATATATAATATATAATATATAATATATAATATATAATATATAATATATAATATATAATATATAATATATAATATATAATATATAATATATAATATATAATATATAATATATAATATATAATATATAATATATAATATATAATATATAATATATAATATATAATATATAATATATAATATATAAAAAATGATCAATTTAAATAATACCATACATTATGTATACATTATTAGATCTTTATCTAATAATGTATGTAATGTAAGATATAGGTAAAAATACTAACGTAGATAAAACGAATATTATACATGGTATACTTGTTAGACTCATATTTACTTACCATGAATCTAAAGATTGACCTCTGAACTTTCTTAAGAACTACTGATAGTCAGTAAAACATCTTTGGACTTTTCGGAAACTAAAACTTTTTCCGTAACTATAAAAAGGATCTATAAAGATAAAGTAATAACATTTTTTTAACTAAGCAAAGATGGAAGGAGTGTCGTTGCACACTAGAGTGTATACTACACCTATTGTCTCCAACAATGAGTTGACATTTCTACTACAGAGCTTGGACGATTTACCGCTCCGCATAGACGCAATGCAGCGATAAAATTGAAATTGTATATCATAATATTCACAACTACTCAACATCAACATTGGATTGCAAACTTCTAACAAATAAACAAACTAAATATATGTTTTTTTAGTTACTTTTTAGTTACGTCATAAAACATATAAAATATACATTTTATATAAACAAGTTTCAACTTTAGTTCCTGAAGAGCCAATTTCTTATTCACAAAACCCATTATGTAACTCTTACAGTTTCATTTAAATATTTGACCAACTATCGGAAAAAAATGTTATTGAATATTGGTAGTGGTATTTAAATGATATGTGTTACTAATCCAAGTAATATTTTATTATTATCACATAATCAGGTGGTCTAGGAGGAAACAAATTGTCGGATAGATTGAATCTTACAAAATCTTAACATCTATCATTTAGATCAATTTATAGAATATGATAATCATCCCATATTTATTATTTTTTTGGTATAATATGTATTATTTAAGTATCTTGATTAGTTTATAGTGTTTGGACATATTTATGTATTTTAATATCGAACTTATTCTAATACAATAGAAATTATAATAATACAATTTGTTAATTATTTCATTAAATCTATCTTATCTGATCTACGTTACTTTGTTTTTAACATTTATTATGAGTTTTAGATTCCCCAAATACATTTTTTTCCAAACGTGGTATCAAAAATCCTAGTTTTTTTATTTTATTTTCCATTAACTCTGAAACTGCTAATTTCGAGTTGGATAACGACAATGTGTGCATAATAGTTGCCATTAGGTTGCTGCTGAGGGAATTCCAGATGTCGTAGATTTGTGAAAATTAGCTCATTACAATGTGCTAAGTGTTTATTTAATTATTTTCTTAAAATTCAGTTACTACTTTAATAACATAAAAAACATATACATGATATTTAAGCAAATCTCAATTCAAGTATGTATAATGTTTACTACGTCATCTAAGCCAGTTGTTATTTTATAAATTAAACCGTACTTAGTACAATTCTTGTAGCTAAACTTTTGTGATCCAGGATTAGTATTACATATATTTAACCGTATGTCTGTATTAATGGAGTATTTTTTCAAGTATTGGAGATTCAGTTTATTTTATTAATCTGTCGCTGGTAAAAGCTATTCTGTTATATAAATTCCAATTAGAGTCATTTTAATTTGTGACGCTTAGTTCGCAATTTGTCAATGGTTTTCATGTATTGATTTACAATGAATGAGGATTATATACTGATCTTGTAAGCGCTCCTCATTAAAGAGAGTTTGTACTCTCTATATATAAAAATAACATCTGAACTTAAAAATTTAATATTGTGCTGAGGTTAAATTGTTAATAAAATTGATTTGACTTTTATATTTGGAATGTTGGTCATCGTTCTCCAAAACCTATTGATTTCGAGATTTGGCGGCCTTTGGTACTTTAATTTTATTATAAACTTGTCAATTTAATATGCTCACATGCAATATAACTTTTTTAATAAATATAATATGGCTTTTAATAGTAATGTCTAAAGGAATTTTTTTATACCCTCTTGTAAAATTAAGAAGACTTTGATGTTTAATTGTTGTTATACCTAAATCAAAAGCTTTTTTGAAGTTCTTTCATAGAGCTATTACAAAGAGTAATCATTTTCCTAACAAATTAATAACTTTTGTTCATCTAAAATATCTTTCATGGTAAATATATCTTGGTTAATATGATAAAAAAGCATCTATTTATCTGATAAGAGAATACGAGTTAGTTAGGTTTAAGAAAAAATCAGACAAGTGCGAAACGCTCACAATTTAATCGTAAAATGAAGGTGTCTCTTATATTTTGACGAAACGTTTCAAAGGAGGAGTTTAATTATTAACACGGCAGATAAAAACCTTTTCTAATATCATAATTATCAAAATGTATATAACATGAAAACGTGTAATTTAATATTTAACGTTACTTGTTTTGCTTTTCAAAACTACTTAAAATAAAAACATTAATTCTCGCATAGTTTTAATAATTTATTAACTTATTCACTTATACAAAAAAAAAATAAAAATAAATCTTTGAAAAAAATTATATTTTTTTGAATAGTTTATTTAATTTTTATTTGTGGTAAAATCGTAACTAACTTAATTTATTAAAATATAAGATTCATTTTTATAAATTAAAAATCAAATTAAGTCTATTAAAAATTTGAAACTACCATCCATACTTCGGAACCACACTAATAAAAAGATATTCATATCAAATTATGTATGCAGGTATGTACGTACATTGTTCTGTTTCCATTTGACAAATGGTATAAACCACTCTAATACCGCAAATAATGCCTTGTGCTTTATAAAGTTAGCCAAGTTTAATCTAAACCGCTGCTGGCTAATGTGCTAGATCGTGGTGAATCTCAAGGCTTAAAACAACGCTTTTGCAGCACTAAATTAGTGCAATAAACTTTTGATTATCGAATTGCAACAGATTATGTATTATTCGTAATAAAGAGAATGATGATTAATAAATTAAAACTCAAACTATAGATCTTAACACTTATTATACACCGGATATGACTTCTGTTGTAGACAGGATATCTGCAAACAGTGAAGATGCATTACCACCCAGAAATTATGAAAAATGATAGACAAGAAAGAAGGTAGGACTCAGAGAATATGAAAGATTCATTCAAAACGCCCATACTACTAACATTAAATATTACTTGTGAAGTATATGTTAGCATTTTTTGTATACCGATATCGATTTGGTTCAGTTTAAGAAAACATTTTTAAAGAATACATCAAAATACTTAATTTTAGTTTTATACAGTGTGTATACAATTTATGTATTGGAAAGAGATTCCCTATAAATGACGAAAGAGTTTTTTTACCTTTGTTAAATAATTGATTTACATTTTTGTTTTGATGGAAGTCGAAAGGTCACCACTAATTAAATTTCTATATTCGGTTGACAGATTGAGATAAACAAAAAGTATTTAAAATGTTGTATGTATTGTTTTATAACAATTTCATTTTGTAAAGTACCTTTTTCTTATAACGGCACTTAATTTTCATTTTCGTAGATATTTTATAAAAAAAATTACGATTAAAAGGCAACAGTTAAACAAAGTTTTTAATATAATCATAAAATAAAGAATTTCGTTTTAGTTAGTAACATTCAGGATTATTAGGCGCTTGATCAACCGTCCATATAAATATTTCATTACTATAAAAGAATCTGCAAACTGCAACTAACAGCTAACTCTATAAAACTGCTGACTAGGTTTTTGACTTTATGCGAAATAACTTTAAATGGGATACTCAAACCATACACTTTAAAAGTAACCCTTTGAATTGCGTTCCTACGAGTATATGAAAACTAGAAAGTATTCAGTTTATAAAATGTCCTCTAACATGTTTAAAAAGTTTTAAATAGCTAAGAAATGAGTTTTCGGTAGAACTTTTTCAATAGCTTCTATGAGAACTTTACTTTGTTACTAACTTTGACTTGAGATTGGACCAGAACTGGATCTCTTTTCTGTCTTGACATAAAACTTGTTATTAGTAAATCAATCAAGTAAGGTATCATTTAGTAGGTAAATAAAATGTTCCTAATATACTTATGTATACAGTGTGGTTCATAAATAAGCTTTGTATTTAGAAAATGGATTTATAAAAAAATATGTTAAGAAAGGTCGCTAAAAATTTTAAGTTTTTGAATGTGTCTCTTCTAATTACTTTTAATATTTATCGAAAAATTACATACTCTTTTTTGTTATTACCGATACTAATACTGTTAAAAAGTTAATTATTGTTTTAAAACCAACAACAAACTACTTAGTATACCTTCTTAAACTGTTTTTTTTTTCTAAACAAAGTCATAGAAAATTATATCACATTATATATTGATAGATATACAGGTGGCAAAGTATATTTTTGATTGGAATAGGTCCCTACTTCTAACATAATTTCATAAACGAACATTATCCATAGTGTCTCATTTCATCATTAATGTTATAATAGTACTAAATCTTCAAAAAGAGAAGGTAATTTACAAGAGACAAGAAAAATAATAATTTAATTTTCTAAGTCCAATCTAAGATAAGAAATGTGGACAGATAACAAAAGTGATTGATCTGGTCTTAATAAATTAGGTTAATTCAAAGAATCTTCTAAACGTCGAATTCACAAATTGATGATCGCATTTTTTATAAAAGAAAATGGAACAATGGAACCAAAACAACTTATAATGTCTTGACTCATTTATATTTCTGAATGGTTTTTATAATGATTATAAAAAAAAGATGGACTTATAAAATTATAAAATAATAGAAAAGAATCAAATATACATTTAAAGAATAGTTTATATATGCTATGAATATGGTTAAACTAATTTTATAAAATATTTGTAGCATACAAACAGTTCAGCCGATAGGCAGATGAGCAGATGCGACGTAATTTTTAGGAAATTAAAGAGAGAAGGGGTTTAGGTTTGCGGTGTTATTTAGGTAATCAAATGCAGTTATGAATTAGTTACTTCGATCATCTATTGTTAGATGGGAGTTTTAGTCTGTTCTATTTATTCCGAAATACGAGCCGAGTCAATTATATTATTAGATGTACCTAATAAATTAATAAATTAATAATAATAATCATACATATCCCGATTTCCATATGGAAAAAAAATCGCAATCTGCATATATTTTTTTACTGTTTGCTTGTGCATTTGCGAATCACAAAAAAATATTTGAACTAATTAAAACCTGCTTTTTACTGCTACAAGGTATAAACTGGTATTGTCGTAAAATAATCAGGTAGAAAACTATATAATATATTTTGTTATTATACACATTCGTTGAATTAAAAATAAATCAAATGAGGCCTTTTCGATTGAATTATATATAGTATATAAAATACTTCAAGCCATCTTTGTCGCACGCTATTTCAAGTCGCATTTCGTAACCAAGAAACTTTCAAGTGATTTAGTAAATTCTACGTCGCCATTAAAGTCTATATGGTATCCATGGTTCGTGTGTTGGTTGGTGGTTGTTGTAGTTTTGGTGGTCTTTATAATTTGATTTAGGTTATCATAATCACAACAAAATGTTATCGAATTACGATTAATAAGGTTTAGATAGAGAAAGTTACAATGCATAAATTATTAAAAAAAAAAATATATATATTAAAAAAAATAACAAGTATTTCTATTCGGTATATTATAAAAAATGTATATGAACTACTGTCTAATAATCAAGTGAATATATATTAAATAATATAACATGTAATATCAAACTATTTTAATATTATAAAGAGAAAAGGTTTGTTTACATGTACTGAGTAAACTCAAAAATACTGGACCGCATTTAAAACTGATTTCATTTGTGGAAAGCCACATTTTCAGAGAGGCTACGTTTTATTCCGATATTCCCACGAGATTAAAATATACGTGAGTGAAGCCGGAGTCAAATAAAAAAGTGCACACAAAAAAATAAATAACATAACCATACAATATTATGGCCAAGTCATTTTGTTTTCATAAAGTAAATCGATCATTACGGCTCATACAATTTTGCACACAAGTTGTCAGGTTAACAGAGAAGCCATAATCCCAAGCTATATGAGAGTCTTAATGTGAGTCTTTCTGAAACATTAACCTTCTGTTTTTTATTTGAGGATTAGTATACATTTTTTTTTACTTTTTAGTATGCTATCGGTGTAGAATCTGATGACAGGAACATTTTTTACTTTGTTTTGGTGTCACATCTACTTCATCTGCAAGGAAAACATATTTTAGATTTTTTAATATATTTTTGTTTAAATTTTTCGGTTTTAGGAACTGAAATATCTATTAGGTATGAACTGGGGTTATGTCAGGTCTATTATTATTTATGGACTTATCTGTTATATTTTCCTTATCCCAATACATTTTTTATTATTTATTTATTTAATAATTTGGTTATAAAACAATAAAAAGTGAATAGAATGTTAAATAGTTAAAACGTTTTTGTTAACTCGATGTAAATAGTTTTATTTAATATTTCTTTTAATATAAATACCATATGTGCTTTTACCTTTATTAAATAAACCCGAATACCATATTTATATTTGTCTTTTTTTTCCATTTTTATTATGCGATAAATTTAAGTGAAACGTAATCGTTTCTGTGACGTAAATTGAAAACCAGTAATAAAATTTATATAAAGAGTTTATTCTAAGCACCAACAACCATGGAGTGAATTACCAAAGTTTCTGTGAATCAGAAGACCGAAGTTTTCCCAGAACTCTGTATAATAAGTTATGACTTGACGGATTTGTATGATTGGTTCACAAAAGAGTGATTGGACTCTAAACATTGATACTCGTTACTGAAATAATTATTGACTTCAATCTTTCAAAACCAAAAATTTAATAAAATATATGAATTATTTAAATACATGAATCTAAAATGTGTATGATTAAAAACCTGATAAATTATCGATTTTAATAATTTAATAAAAAAACAATAAATTATTGCAGTTAGTTATTGTAACTGAAAGTTGGTTTACTGAATATATTTGAGAATTCGAGATATCGATTCATAAAAGCCTGAACTGGTTCTTGCATAGCAGTCTGATTGATAATAGTTAACATAAATAATAAACTTAAAGTTATACTTATTTTTCGCAGACGTGATTATATAATTTTAATGAAAAGATCGATCACACGGCGGATAAAAGGATTTAATTTGGTCCGGGAGACCAATTTCCCACCCGACAATTTGTCGGTTTCAAGAGAATTGGGTAAGAAGATAATAAAACCATTTCTTTATTAAAACCCTATTTATCAAACAGAGTGTAAAAACCGTTTTCTCATTTATATATATTTTTATTTATATATATTTCATTTTATATTATAGTATTATAGTATATAGATAGATTTTTTGCTAGCCTGATTTTTATATTTGAAAATGGGAGTGTATCCTTTTAACCCAAAGTATCAAAGGATAAAATGACATATTGCTTACATTCACAAAATCGCATATCATGTAATAAAATACATACGTTACTTTTCATTTTAGTAAATATCTCATTATAAATAAACTAGCCTCAGTAAGTAATGAAAATATAATATCAGGTGTAAAATAGTTATTTTACAAAAGTTTCGCAATTGCTTATCAATATTTTTCATATTATTTTGATATTTCTAAAACATATATTAATTTTAAATTTTAAATACATATAATGTATTCCTAAAAAAGTATTAAAGAATATTATTTTACAACTAAATTATTTCTAACTAACTAAAAGGGATTTATTAAATCAATAAGACAAATAGATAAACAAATTATCGCATTTTGATTTGTAAGCTCCTAAAGCTGAGCTTATATTTTATAGATAAATTTGCTTTTTTAAATAGAAATAACTAGTGCCTAAATGTTATCTGCATCATAAAAGTAGATTTCACACATAAAAGATAAAGTTACAAACAAAAAGAACTGAAAGAAAGCTTTTTGGCGTAAAAAAATCTGATATTTTTACAGCGCTCCTGTTATTTCGTAAACATTCACCTCTATTATTTAATTAGGTCCTGAACCGCAAACTAAAAACTAGAAAACAACTTTTTAAATATACAAATATTTTTGGATTGGAATATTAAGAAAACAGATGTAAATGTTAATTAAGTTGCGTACATAATATAAACCGTAAGATTAACGTCAAATCCTAATTAGAGTTATAGTAATATCTGCTAATTTTATAAATTTGTATAATATGTTCTTTATTACAGTACGCAAGTAACATTACATAGAATAAAAATAAATATAATAACCTCGTAAACTCAAGGATATTTAAGTGGTCACATATTACGCCTATATAATTATATTTTATATTACGAATGTATTCAAAATAAACTAATAATTTATTGGTAAATAAATTTAATTAATAATTGAATTAAAAGTTGCTGATCTAGAAATCAAAACTATTATAACGTAGTTCGGAACAAATATTTGTGATTAATTACAATTTTTTATATATTGATTTAAATTAAATTATAACAAAAATGAACATTCTTGAGATGTTTAATATTTATGAATGAAATTTGAATCTTGAGTAAATACTACATATAAAAGCAAAACTTGAATTGATTTGTTTTATATATAATGAAATGTATTTGTCAATATTTGAAGATTTAAAATTTCAATATAATTATCTACAAACAATATATGTAGATATGCATAAGCTAATAATATTCATAGAACGGATAAATAACGGACACTAACAATCAGATTTTACATTTATAGTAAAAACTATAAATAATTTTAACTAGGTCACGCAAGCGGGGTCGTGAGCTGAGCTAACTTTTGCTCTGTGCACGGTAGGCTATTTACTACGATGTTCTTTAGGTTAGTCCTTACAAACGCTACAAGAGTTAAATGGAAATATAGGATATTACCAATAAATCATTTGCCAAACATGTCAAGTTCGATATTCGTTTCAGGTCTTTAAATGGAAAATTTTCTACAGAATTGCTCATAACACCCTTCTTTTCGTTATGGCATCACGCTGAAACAATCAGGTCCACTGCAATACTATTGATACAGTAGAAAGCATTCGACCTCCTTGGGGATAAAACGAATTATTATGATGATATCGTGGCACGTTCTCAAACAACAGTAACTTGGTCAATTCCATATGGCAGATTCACATAGAGTTCCTAGCAGAAGGCTCTAGATGTTATTTAGTGATTTTTTCATTTAAGAATCAAGTTAACGTTACGATAAGCTAGTTAGACGCATAATATTACCCAGTCACGACTTAGGTATTCTGTTTAGTTTAGCATATTTTCGATCTGTGTCACCCCTTACAATTGTGGTGGCACTGCCCCAAGATCCATAAAATTTTCTGCGGTGAAAATTCCTGTTGTTCGAATGGAACAGCATGCAGAACAAGTATAGGGAACTCCTGCTTCTTTTAAATCGGTTCTTGACCATTTAGAACAAGAAACGTATGCCAATTTTTCTATTTATTTATTGAATTGACGCTTGAAATAATGAAATAATGAGCAATAATTAAATGGAAGCTTGATGAAACTCGATGAAATGTATAGCAAGTGGAAATAAAATATTAAATTGGGATAGCAAAATGAAAAATAAAAGTGAAAGAAAATATTCGGACGGAACCTTGCCTGTTCGAAGCCTCACACGCAACTGAAGCGTTCGTTCAGTTGTTCCTTCTATTTTGCTATTCTTTTAACTTGAGGCTCGCGCCGGTATGAGACGTTCCATATCATAAGTGTATGGACATATTTTCATGGATATTTTCTGGAGAATTGAAACTTTTTTCTGTAATTCGAAAACTTACCATTATGTTAGTGTGCTTCGAACTCAATATGAACTGCATTCTGACGAATTTATAGTCAGTTCTGCTATGTATGAGAGTAATTATAAACTTTCTTAGATTTCAATCCATTCGTGACTCGTGCATCGAGCAGGCGCGCTCTGTTGAGTCACTAATCGAACTAAATTAGTTCTGCTAATTGTTCAAGATGTGTCGATCGAAATTATCCGAAATTTTGCACAGTCATAAAGCAATGTGGCATCAAACACCATGCCGAGTTTCGAAACTGTGGTATGCGTAGTTAAATGATAGCAGCACGTAAATTGTCCTAAACTGAATTAGTAAATTAGACTGAATTTAGAATTACGATTTTTAAAAAAATAAAAATATGCTTAGTGCCTTATGCTCGCAATCGTTGTGGCGAGTTTCGTTAACGTAGCTTGAATAGTTTTTAAGAATAGAGAGTTCGCAGTTTTTGCGATCTGACCAGTAAAGAGCTTCGCTTCGCTCAGCTCAATAACAAAAAAAATGATAATTATACATTTAGAGATAATGTTATTATTATTCATCAATATAACAAATACAGCTATTATTAATTTATGTATTAAATATTCTTCATTACTATTCTAAACATTTTGTTTTAAAATTAAAACATGTTATTACTAGATATTGAAGTTCATAACGGTTATTATTAAGGACTTCACGAGATGATGATGAATTTAGGAGTTTAGTATTCATTTCTATTATTGTTAAATGTTTTGTTGATTATTACCTATAGAATGAATTTTTAAAGAGATTTGTATTGAAATAGGTACAGATTTTCTCATTTACCATCGTCAGGTGTGAAAGGATGATACACCAGTTGCTAAAATAACACGGAAACTGTGACTGAAAAAAATAATTTTAACAACATGTTCGTAGTTAGAAAGTAAAAGATTATTTTTATTATCCTAACATTTCTTGCTTACGTGAAACTTACATCACTTTGCATATAAGTTTTTATTCTAAAATGGTCCCAATGTATTGTACATACATAAACACGACATCTATTACTTTGGAAGTTCCAACATGACGTGACATTTTTACTGGTGTGCTTACGAAATTTATGGCTCGATATCGACTCGCATGTGGCGACAGAATTGAAACTCTAAAACATAATATTTCCGACTATTATTCTCTTACTGTGAACTACACTGCTGCGGAAAACTTGCTTTTAAATATACAATATTAAATTTCATTTTTATATACCGTTTTTTATAAAAATATAAAATTAAATAATTTGTTACTTTATGAATACATACAAGTCCATGCAAACAAAAACGAACTTGTTTATTTATATTCCTTAAAAGATTTGTAATAAATATCACATTCGTCTTCTAGTTTTTCTAATAATAATTATTTATTTATTTATTTATTCATGTACCTGATTTCGTAATAACAAAATATTCGGAAAGATGAAAAACATTGGACGAGCTTATCTCTAAAGAGAGACCTCTACCAGCTACCCATGAGAGTGACAAAGTTGAATTAAAAAGGCAGAAATAGGTACACACTACATATAATACATATTCTTAATTGTAAATAACTATATAAATATATAATATTACAAATGCATTTATAATATATATATTTATAACTGGGAGAGATAGTGGAACTTTAATCTACGTTGAAACGAGACAACACTTGGGCTACTTATAATATGGCTGGGAAGGGTATTCCATAACTGCGCTGCATAAATGGAGAAAGATTTGGAGAAAAATGTTGAATTGTAAGGAGTTTAGTTGTAGTTATGATTATTTGAGAGGAAGAGTAAAAATTGCATAAAGATCCCTCGGCATTTTTTAGATCTTTTACGATTTATTTTAGCTCACTAAATGAAGCGAACAGTATTACCATAGTAGCTCTAAGAGCTTAAAATGGAAAATTTTAGCCTCGAAGTAAATGTCAGAACTTTCATTTACGTCTTTCATAATGTAACTTCAGGCAACAAAGTTCCTTTTCCAAATTCTAAGCTCCCATTACTTGTCAAATCATCAAAATCTTTCCCTTTTCCGTCTTTTTGAAGTGATTTGAAATAACACATTGTTTTCAACAACATACATTAGAAATTTATATTCATGTTAATTAAATATCTAAAAGAATGCTATTGGAGCATTTGAGTCTTCATCTAAAAATGTCTTGATTTATTGGTATTAACTTCTTTATGTTTTGTATTATTTATTTATTTTAATTTAGATTAATTAAAGTTTTATAAAATCAATTTTAAGTTTTAAGTAATTAATATTAAAACAAATGTTTGATTTAAAAGTATCCATGAAGTTTCTTGACAATTTTTCTGCCTACTTTTCGTAGAATGGTGCAAATAGTGTAACGCTTTAAAACTGCAATGTATGGCCATTTGAAATAGGAAATGATTTTTTGTTAATATATGAGTTTTATTTTAAAACTATTGCTATATCAATAGTGTACATACGTATACATGTACGTATGTGTATATATATATTTAGATTATGTATACATATTTCAATATATCAGTTACAATAAGAAGGTCATATAAAGGACTATTTTTGTAAAATAGCAATTTACACACAACACACTCACTCACTTTGCTAAAAAATATACTATAAATATTTTGTTGCTTAATTATTCATTTTGCTGTCTGTCCATTCCTTGATATTCATTATTTTAATCCGCTCTTACTTATTTGATAGAACACAATGTACTACAAATGTGACATTTATATCGTCAGTTGAAATTGGCATGCCAAACACGTATAGAAATACAAGAATGTAAGATTATTGGCGGAAAATATTTGTGAAATAGTTAGCTAAAGCCCATTTTACCAAAAAACAATAAAAGTAATAAAATTTGTCATCCGCATACATATGTCTTCGTCTCTTTTCCTCAATTATCTCGTATGTAATATATTAATATATAATATATTAATATAATATATAATTTATAAATTTATAAAAAATGGTCAATTTAAGCAATACCATACATTATGTATACATTATTAGATAAAGACGTTATACAAGATATACGTAAAAATACTGACGTAGATAAAACGAATATTATACATGGTATACTTGTTAGACTCATATTTACTTACCATTCTTCAATGTAACATATCTATCTTTTCATCTATTTCTAACATACTAAAATAGTTACTTGAACCTATAGATTGACCTCTGAACTTTCTTAAGAACTACTTATAGTCAGTAAAACATCTTTGGACTTTTCGGAAACTATAACTTTCCGTAACTATAAAAAGGATCTGTAAAGATAAAGTAATATTTTTTTTTTAACTAAGCAAAGATGGAAGGAGTGTCGTTGCTCACTGGAGTGTATACTACACCTATTGCTTCGAAATCTCCAACAATGAGTTGACATTTCTACTACAGCACTTGGACGATTTACCGCTCCGCATAGACGCAATTCAGCGATAGAATTGAAATTGTATATTATAATAATCACAACTACTCAACATCAACATTGGATTGCAAACTTCCAACAAACAAACAAACTAAATATATGTTTTTTTAGTTACTTTGCAACTTAAGTGTCATAAAAAATATAAAATATAAATTTTATATAAACAAGTTTCAACTTTATTTCCTGAAGAGCCAATTTCTCTATTACAAAACCCATTATGTAACTCTTTCAGTTTCATTTTAATATTTAACTAACTATCGGAAAAAAATGTTATTGAATATTGGTAATGGTATTTAAATGATATGTGTTACTAATCCAAGTAATATTTTATTATTATCACATAATCAGGTGGTCTAGGAGGAAACAAATTGTCGGATAGAGTGCATCAACAAATTTTCAAAATCAACCATTTAGATCGATTTATAGAATATGATAACCATCCCATATTTATTATTTTTTTGGTATAATATGTATTATTTAAGTATCTTGATTAGTTTATAGTGTTTGGACATATTTATGTATTTTAATATCGAACTTATTCTAATAAAATAGAAATTATTCCAATACAATTTGTTAATTATTTCATCAAATCTATCTTATCTGATCTACGTTACTTTGTTTTAAACATTTATTATGAGTTTTAGATTCCCCAAATACATTTTTTTTCAAACGTGGTATCTAAAATCCTAGTTCTTTTATTTTATTTTCCATTAACTCTGAAACTGCTAATTTTGAGTCGGATCACGACAATGTGTGCACAAGAGTTGCCATTAGGTTGCTGCTGAGGGAATTCAAGATGTCGTAGATTTGTGAAAATTAGCTCATTACAATGTGCTAAATGCAATGCGTTTATTTAATTACTTTCTTAAAATTCAGTTAGTACTTTAATAACATAAAAAACATATAAATGATATTTAAGCAAATGTCAATTCAAGTATAATGTTTACTACGTCATGTAAGCCAGTTGTTATTTTATAAATTAAACTGTACTTAGTACACTCCTTGTAGCTAAACTTTTGTGATCCAGGATTAGTATTACATATATTTAACCGTATATCTGTATTAATGGAGTATTTTTTCAAGTATTGGAGATTCAGTTTATTTTATTTATCTGTCGCTGGTAAAAGCATTTCTGTTATATAAATTCCAATTAGAGTCATTTTAATTTGTGACGCTTTGGTCGCAATTTGTCAATGGTCATGTATTGATTAACAATGAATGAGGATTATATACTGATCTTGTAAGCGCTCCTCATTAAAGAGAGTTTGTACTCTCTATATTTAAAAGTAACATCTGAACTTAAAAATTAAATATTGTGCTGAGGCTAAATTATTAATAAAATTGATTTGAATTTTATATTTGGAATGTTGGTCATCGTTCTCCAAAACCTATTGATTTCGACATTTGGCGGATTTTGGTACTTTAATTTTATTATAAACTTGTCAATTGAATATGCTCACATGCAATATAACATTTTTTATAAATATAATATGGCTTTTAATAGTAATCTAAAGGATTTTTTTAAACCCTCTTGTAAAATTAAGAAGACTTTGATGTTTAATTGTTGTTATACCTAAATCAAAAGCTTGTTTGAAGTTCCTTAATAGCGCTATTACAAAGAGTAATCATTTTCCTAACAAATTAATAACTTTTCTTCATCTAAAATGTGTCCTAGTGACCAATAAAATATCTTTCATGGTAAAAATATCTTGGTGAATAGAATAAAAAAGCATCTATTTATCTGATAAGAGAATACGAGTTACGTTATACGAGTATTCCTTGTTGCAAAATCTTCGGGGTTTAAGAAAAAATCAGACAAGTGCGAAACGCTCACAATTTGATCGTAAAATGAAGGTGTTTCTTATATTTTCACGAAACGTTTCAATGGAGGAGTTTAATTATTAACACGGCAGCTAAAAACCTTTTCTAATATCATAATTATCAAAATGTATATAACATGAAAATGTGTAATTTAATATTTAACGTTACTTGTTTTGCTTTTTAAGACTACTTAAAATAAAAACATTAATTCTTGCATAATTTTAATAATTTATTAACTTATTTACTTAAACAAAAAAAAAAAAAATTCTTTGAAAAAAATTATATTTTTTTGAATAGTTTATTTAATTTTTATTTGTGGTAAAATCGTTACTAATTTAATTTATTAAAATATAAGATTCAATTTTGTAAATTAAAAATCAAATTAAATCTATTAAAAATCTGAAACTACCATACTTCGGAACCACACTAATAAAAAGATATTCATATCAAATTATGTTTGTAGATATGTAGGTACATTGTTCTGTTTCCATTTGTCAAATGGTATAAACCACTCTAATACTGCAAATAATGCCTTGTGCTTTATAAAGTTAGCCAAGTTTAATCTAAACCGCTGCTGGCTAATGTGCTAGATCGTGGTGAAACTCAAGGCTTAAAACAACGCTTTTGCAGCACTAAATTAGTGCAATAAACTTTTGATTATCGAATTGCAACAGATTATGTATTATTCGTAATAAAGAGAATGATGATTAATAAATTAAAACTCAAACTATAGATCTTAACACTTATTATACACCGGATATGACTTCTGTTGTAGACAGGATATCTGCAAACAGTGAAGATGCATTACCACCCAGAAATTATGAAAAATGATAGACAAGAAAGAAGGTAGGACTCAGAGAATATGAAAGATTCATTCAAAACGCCCATATTACTAACATTAAGTATTACTTGTGAAGTATATGTTAGCATTTTTTGTATACCGATATCGATTTGGTTCAGTTTAAGAAAACATTTTTAAAGAATACATCAAAATACTTAATTTTAGTTTTATACAGTGTGTATACAATTTATGTATTGGAAAGAGATTCCCTATAAATGACGAAAGAGTTTTTTTACCTTTGTTAAATAATTGATTTACATTTTTGTTTTGATGGAAGTCGAAAGGTCACCACTAATTAAATTTCTATATTCGGTTGACAGATTGAGATAAACAAAAAGTATTTAAAATGTTGTATGTATTGTTTTATAACAATTTCATTTTGTAAAGTACCTTTTTCTTATAACGGCACTTAATTTTCATTTTCGTAGATATTTTATAAAAAAATTTACGATTAAAAGGCAACAGTTAAACAAAGTTTTTAATATAATAATCGACACTTAACTTTACACATTTGGTAATTATTTCGGTTTTGACATTTATTCTATTTTAATATAAAAAGAGTTAACTTTATCAGCAGGAAATGATTATCAATTTCAATTAATTTTAATGTTATAATTATAAATTTTAGTATCGTAATCAGCAATAAATCAAAAAGTTCAAGTTCTTCCCCAGTTTATGATGTACTTATTCAATGATATTTGAAAAAAAAATTAAATTCCTAATTAAATTCCAGTTTAAATTCCTAATCGTGTTGAATCTTTTCATTCGAAATTTATTTAAAACTTAAATCATTTTAATGTGGATAATATATTTACATAGAATTTAAAATACAAAAAATACTATATAATTTAAAATAAAAAAATATTATTACTATTTTATTTTTATTATTATCTTAATTTATATTCATTCATTTATATACTTACCCTTATATATTTACCCTTATAAATTTCCTCTTATAAACTTAACCTTTATATATTTATCACATACATTTACAGCTTATATACTTACTTATATACTTAGGTCTTATATAATTATTGCTTATTTACTTCTTGCTTCTATACTTAGTACTTATATACTTACAGCTTATATACTTACCGCTTATATACTAACCCGTTATATTATTATTAACTTAATGCAATTACGGGGATCCGATGTGGTGAATATTAGCAGAAAATCTTTTGGAGTAAACAACTATTATCACGAAGTAATTTCTGAAGAAAAATTATCTGGATCACTGTGCACTAACATGGGTAAAAATTATTATAGTCATTGTACTGGTAGAGATAATGACGTCATAGTTTTCAAGACACCTAGTTTGGTTTCTTCATCGTTATATATAATTTTGGAGTTAATAATATATATTTAAAATTTAATATTTCATATTTAGATGTGGATAAATTTTTTTATAAAATATTAATTGTGCATATAGAAATTATTAAAGGTGTTGAAAGCACGAATGCTATAGAGTTAATAAGAGTATATCAAATAGAGCTCATAATTGCTTAGAAAAAGATTACATTAGATTAAAGCGTACTCAGTAACTGTGAGATCTTCAAACGCTCTAGAGCTTCAAGACGCGATTGGAGATAAGATCAAAGTCCCCTGGATTTTGATAAGACTTAATAAAGATTTATTTACACATTCACTTTGAAAACGCTTTAATTTGATGAAAATATCCTACATACAACAACTACACGAATGTATAGTTGTTGTTGTTGTACCGTAGAGAAGGCTTATCTGGATTGGCTACTGTATATCACAGAAAATTATCAGTTAGTGCTTCTCTTACGTAACACAACAAAAACATAGAATAAATTGCATTTTTTTATAGATAATATGTAGATATGGCGTAAGGATCAAATTTACAAACTTTAATTAAAATTATAAAGTTAATTATTACATATTTTGAGGCTATGGTATGAAGAAACAATTGTTAATTTAAAATGAAATTACTTAAAAATGACAGTCTATATTTGGCATTCAAATTATATCTTTGGACATTGATGAGAACCTGAATGTCTATGTAATCAAGAACAAGCTTTATACCCCACTAACCAATTCTACTCATTTGGATAATTTAGTAACCGTATTTCTTTAGAAGTGGACATATTTAAACCTGGAATTAAGTCACTATTTTTGATGAATTTAATATTTCATATTTAATCGTCCTTAACGGAGTGCGGGTTGCATTTAGTAGGTTTCTGACAAAAAAATTAACTGATGTTTCCAATTACGTAATACCCAATTAACATTGAAAATATGACAAAAATATTTATATCTGAAATTGTCTGTAAATATTTTAGCCAAGTTATATTTGTTACTGAAAAAATATATATTCGAAAATTGTATAAAATTATTGTAATATCAAATGCATCAAGAATAATATAATTGTATATTTCAAGTACAAAATAATAAAAATGTTGATTTAATGAAAATAATTGTCACTGTTAGGCGTTGTAATCCTTGTATTAAATATCGTAATTAGAAGGCTACATCATTTTTTTTTTTTTTTTTTTTTTTTTTTAATTACCATAGGCATTTGTCCATGCCTTTCATTGTGATTTTAAACAATTTTATTACGAATTTAATTGCGATGGTAACTTCGCAGGAAATTGTACACAAGTTTTTCAAAGCTATTTTAGAAATTGATAATAATAATAAATAAAGTAAATAGTAGTAGTAGTAAGCTAGGTTATTAAGTTCACTAGCTTTTTCATAGCGTCGGAGTCACGGTGAGAAATTGCCATCTTGAGGTTGTACTCTACAAGAGTTCTATCGGAGGTATCGCCGGCCCGCCTAATGAATCTCACAATGGCGTCTTCGTCGATATCCGTGTAGTACGTAGAACTTCTTGTGTTTCTAGATAAAGCCACCACTGCGTGTGGGACACTTGTCAGGTACGATTTTGGTTTGGATTTCGTTTGGATGATTATTACCGACTCGTATGTTAATCCCTGAGCTTCATTGATAGTGAGGATGCGCGAGTTTTCCCCTTTTCCGTACCCTAGGTTTGTAAGGTCCGCTTTTTCAGTCTGTGTGTGGACCAGGTACAGGGTATTAGGAAAGTCAGCTTCGATGGTAGCACCCGTAAACCTGACTGTTCTCAGAGAGCGAGTCAATGAATGGGCTGAGTATATGCCGTTGTATACCTCGTTTAGAGCGTAGCTTACGTCCAGGGGACATCGGTAGGTTCTTAAGAGCTCTTGACTGATAGACGTCACGAGGTATGGGCTATTATATTTCATATGGAACAGATTTAGCCGGTCTATATAAGGAATCTGGTTTGTGTCTCCGATTAGTGTGACTGCTTTGGCCTCTGTTAGTCGGGCCGCCATAACGATCGCTCCGAAATGGTTCATCAAGGCCTCGTCAACGATAAGTCGTTCAGGCTTTTCTTTGACGCCATTTATTAATATTGAAGCGATCGTTCGGACTTTGGTCTTTCCGTCCTTTGGACAACTGAGGGTGAGTTTATTCCTGAGCTCTAATGCTGCCTCAGTCGTCGTTGTTGCTATCAAGTCACTTTCAAATACGAAGTTGTTTACTACCCAAGTCGATTTTCCACATCCAGGAACGCCGTTGACCCAGTGGAAAATTGGTGCTTCCCAGTCTTCCCAGGGTCTTGCTGAATCCTCTACGGCTGTAGCCATTTGGAGGATGTTATCTTCCAGCCAGACCTCTGTGCAGCGGGCTACTACAAGTATTGAGTCTTCAGCGGGTGTTAAATACTTGGGCGGTCCAGTTACTCCTTTGGGGGTTTCAGCTATTTTAACGAATCCATTTTTAACGCTGTAAGCCGCCATGTGGGGAATTTTAGGTGTTTTACCCCGTATATATTCAGATGTAGTGTTGTTGAAAATGGCGGCTTTTTCTTCCTTGAGTAATACTTTAAGAAGACCTTCGTTTTCAAGTTCGAAGGTCCGCCTGATCTTTTCACAGATCGCAAGGTTAGTTTTGATTGTTTCCCTTATAGATGCTGTGTACTCAAGAAACGCGTTTCGCATATGTTCGTTGGCACCACTGGCAGATGGTAAATCGGGTGCACTTGTTTGTCCCATGTCGGCTCTAGTTCTGTTCTTTTTATGATATTTTTGCTTCGGTTTAAGAATTGAACTCATCTTATTAAATCCTTTCTTAGTTTTTGATTTGTCCTGTGTTATTTTGTTGGATTGAATTTCGATGGCAATTTTCTCTTGAAGGCGTGCGGCGCTGCTTTGTAGGATCTGGTTGCTTGGTTCGCCCCAGGTGTTTTCGGGGGTCGTAGTCCTATTTGGTGTTTTTCTTATTTTAAGGAACGTTAGGTCTTCTCCGCGGTCTTCATATACAACCACGTCGTGGTACCTTGAAGCATTTATAGATCCTATGAGATTTGCTACAGTTCCTTTGTCATAGCCAACTCGCATAGCGTCAACGCTTATTGTTTTTGGACTAGTGTTAATATTTTCAGCTCCTAGTGTGCTCAGGTGATCGAGCATCTTACATGCATTTGTATAAGGGGACTCTGGGTAATTAGCGTCAGTGGGCTACATCATTATTATATACCCAGATTGTGATTTTAAGTCTTTTAATTAAGTATTTGATTTAGGAGTTATATATTTTACCACAAAATGGTTAAAGATAATTCGAATTTGTAAATAATAAGAAAAAAAAATTGTATTATATAGTGCCATATAACATTTTTTCTCGGTGATATTATTTAAATAATATATGCAATAAATAAACGTGCATTATTACCAGAGTAAACTAAAACGAAACCTTACCGATAGCTCTATATATTTAACTTTGAATAGCCAAATATATCAGTCAAATATATCACAGCTTTAGTGGGTTTTTACCCTGAAAAAAGGAAAAACAGGAGCAGTTGGTAGTTACTTGCTTAATTGAACTTAAATAAATACTGTTATAAAAAAAAGCTAAACAGTTAAAAAGATAAAATAATCCATGGTGAGCTCATTAAAAACATTTAAGATAAAGCCTTTGATTATGATTAAAATATTTTAGAGCATGTATTTTTATGAATATTAAAATCTATCTTACAGTCATCAGATAAAACTTAAAAATAATAAATGTACGTACTGTACATGTCATCACGTAAATCATTTTTATAAATTATTGGATAGCCCTCTTAATTTTTTTTGTCTCTGGAATAATCACTATTCCAACAAATTTTACCTAATAATTTACACTGCCTTTTATAAAGACAATGTCTTGGAAGTACAATTACAGTACAGCTACGTCATGTCTGTAATATGAGTGTATCATAATTGTTTTGACTATTTATAAAAAGCAATGCTTTAAGAAATATTGACACATTTCAATATAATTGAATATACCGTTTTATATTCTTATAAAATATATTTAGAATATAAATCCATTTCTGCTTCCATTTGGAATGTCCTGATGTTTCTGTTTGATTATTTGAGTATTTGACAACTAATTTATCAGGGAGAACTTCATTATGGTTGCACTAGGACTCTCTATTTCCGCAATGTCAACACTTCCGTGCCTGGGGTTGAGACGGATGGACTGTCGATTGCTTTTCGTCCGTATGTACGAAACAAAGTCATAAATATATATTATATAAATAACAAATCTATATAATTATATAAAATAAGAAATTACAATTATTTTTTTTATGTTTTCATATATAAATGTGCAGTATATCTTCAAGTAAATAAAATACATTACAAAATATTTAAGTTTTATTCCGATAAGAGCTGTATGCAACAAATAGCTGATAATATAAAAAAAATAGATTTCAATCATTTTTATTACAAGAAATGCTATACCAGTAGATGGAGTCAGTTTTATGACATCTTTTACTATTCTTGAGGGCACCTAATAAACACTTGCAGTAACGGCTGAAATCAATATAATTCAAGTAAATATCAAATTCTATCCAAACAATTTTTATGCTTTAGTAAAAGAAATAAGGGATATTTTTTTAACAGGAATTAAAATGAAGGATGGGTTATTGTGGGTTAAAAAAGCGAGTCTTCTTTTCCCAAAATATTTTCATTCACAAATTATATCGTTGCTAGAAATTTTAATTCAGCGATAAGTGAATTTTGAATGTATTAAGCGATTCATAACATACGAGTATATATTCACTATATGGGCTGGTCCTGAAATAAATGATTATTATTATTATTATTATTATTATTATAACATGAAACATTTGAATTCCAGATGAGTGCCTTAGATTTTAAGTTCACGGAACAGAGCAGTATTTTGCTAGAATTAAACGTATGGATTTAATATGGTTCAGATAAAGAATTTCGCATTGTAATGTATTTAGACTTTAATATTCTTAAGTAAAAGGTACTGCATTATCAATCAGTTATTTTATTTAGAAATTGTTTAAAAAATTATAAAAAGTTAACCATTTCCTATGATGGTAGAAAATAATTCCTTGTCACAAATTGTTACTTAATAATTACTTTAAGCTCAAGCATAAGTTTTTCGTTTCATTTTCTCAAAAAAAAGGAATCAACATTTGCAAGCATAGTAACTACAATAATATATTGTAATGTATTTTAATTAAAATATTGTCAATAATAAAACATCAATGTATATTCTATACGAAAATCAGAAATATTCAAAAAAATATATTTTTTTATCCACCCAATGATAGTTTTTTACACAACTTTGAACATTTAACGCAATGATACTTTCAACTTTGCCATTTTCTTGAAATACACGCCCACCGTACCATTCTCCTTTAGTTTTATTGTGTAATCTTGAAAACAACATTTTGATCGGATTAGAAAATTAGCTACGTTGTATGTAATTTAAAATATTTTTATCAATATATATTTTTACAAATCTGATTTACCTTTCAAAGTGTATGTTACGAGTATATTCCTTACATTAATATCTTGTCTTGTAAGTTATAGTAAAAGGAGAGTCGTAATGTTTGAGAACTTAATGTTGTAACTAAAAATAACATGTAGAAATCTTATTATTCCCTCATTTTAATAAGTATTTATAAATAATTTATAATCATTCAATGTTCAAGATAATTAGTTGTTAACAAACAATAAATCTGCTTTTGTCATAAACATTTAAAATGGAAATTATAAAATGAGCAAATTATGAAACAACATAAACTATTTTTATTACGAAAAATAATTAACTTTCTTCACTTATAGTCCATTCTCACATTTATTTTTTGTAATTTTGTTTAGGATTTCATAATTGAATTCAATGAATAAACTTTACTCCTACGTAAATAGCAAAACATAATATTATGTGTTTTACATTGTGATGTCTAAACATGTAGATTTTACATAATATATAAAAATATTTTCCTTAAAATACTATATTACTTATAATAAATATAAAGTATGAGTTTGTATTTATTATAAGGATTGATTAAATAATATATTTTTAATGGACAGTTATTGCATAAATGCCACTTCTTTCTTGTTTTTGCTGAAAAACGGCAGTTTTATGGCCTTATTAGAGTAAAAATACAGATTTTTTTTAAACAGCCAGAGGGCTTTATCATATATTCTTGTTAGATAAATTTATAAGATAGTAAAGTCGACTGTAAGTGAGATATTTTGTCCTGCTTTCGCTTTTAATAAATAATTTAATTTAATTTAATTTAATTCTTTCATTAACTGTTATAAAATATAAATATTAAAAGGCTATTTTCGTTTCGTTTTTTTGTTACTAGCTACTAGATGTAGGGGCGAAAATATATATACTCCCAAAATTAATATTTTATTCATATGTACTTTTAATACCGCCAGAATCATTTTAAAGTCGAGAATAATTAGTATAAAGTTGTGATTGCGTCAACGACATTTTTAAAATCACAATAATAATAGGCCTTCGTTTACATCGTAACAATCAAATATCGATTGAATTTTCTTTTATTATTTTTAACTACGGTTTTGATCACTACAAAGGATTTTCTTGTCGCGGCGTATGGCTGGCTAATTTATTCACATTAATTAGCTGCTGTAGTTATTATTTTTTCTACTCTAGCCCACCAGTCTTTACGAGATAAAATTATTAAAAAAAATGTTGGATGAATTGCATGACATATCGCCAGTTTATTTTTGTATTTTTTTACGATATCGATATAATTAGGAATAAAAATATTTGTTAATCATTTCCTCTGCATCATTATAGTACACATAATCTACTGATTACTCTACTATAGGTGATCGATTGTTATCCGATAACACATAGTTAGCCACAGGCTTAATAGTGACTATGACTGCTGTTACCTAACCAGATAAATTAGGTTAATTAGACTTTTGTATTTACGGACCCAATTATTTAAAATGCGTTGAACTATTAATAAATTACGAATGTTTTTGGTTTATGGTTACAAATAATCTAAACAAAACTTTGTATTTTATACTTTGTAAAAAAAGTAACAAGAAAGTCCTATTTCTGCAATTGTTTAAATGTTTAACAACTTCTCTGTAACAATATAAAAATCAGCGGCATTTATACTTACGTTTGAAGAGATAAGCATTAATAAAACTTACATTATTAACTGAATCGATTAATTTCTGATGCTTACCTGAATATCTATTCTATTTGATACACTGATATTTTATTGAGGTTAATTTATTCTGCTAAAACGAAACGTCATTCAATGCAATGACCAAATATTTTAAAATGATCCTGAATGAAAATTTACTCTAACCACAATATTGTGTGTCGTCAATTTTAATATCGTTTTAAAGTTATATATTGAAAAATTTAAAATGGCGATAGCGGCAAATAGAAAGAAATACTTTTAGTTTTACAAGAGGTTTAGAAAATGAAGAAGAAATTTAGCATTATGACGATGTTACAGTATTTTTTATGATTTTATATCAATTTATACATAAAAAAACATGTATCTCAAAAGAAGCAAAGTGAAACAGAATTGAAATAGGCTAAATATATTTAAACATAATGAATACTTTGTTCATGCGGTTTATTGTTTATGAGATATCTCTAGAAATAATTTCTTCAAATTCAATAAAAATTAATTCTGTTTCTGGATTGTTTTAATTAATTACAATCATTTGTTGAAGGTTTATAATTTAAACCTTCCACTACATGGTGCAATACGCTCTCTAATTTAACTTTTCATGTCAGTACAGAGTGTAAGCAAACAATCAGTACACTCAGTAATGAAAAATGACTCTGAATGTACTTTGGTGAAGTTGTAATGTGCACTTGTAATTTTTTTTTATTAAATCTTATTAGATGAAGCTTAATTTTTTTAAATTAAGAGTTTAAATTAAATAGGACTCAGGAGAGTCTAAGAGATGAACTCCGAAGTTAGTGAGGATTAAAATTGCAAAGTTGCAAAGTGGTTTGGAATCAGAAGTAGGGTGAAGTTAAGAATTTACCAACATTCTAAGCAGCCTTTTCGACCATAATATGTTAGCTTAGCTTAGCTTAGCTATAAAATTAAGCTTGTTCTTAAAATAATATTTAATGTGTTTATGTACTACATTCATTCGCGAGACATTTATTATTAGGCAATGTAATTTAAATTCACAAATCGATGACCATTTTAGTTTTATTAAAAAGACATGTGTTCAAAATTGTTTAACAGATGCTTTTAGCATACGTCTGTATATATTTTAATACCGTATGACGACCTCATGCATGTGAATGTTCGTCTGCTTCTTATATAATAGGCTGATAGTAGAGAGTAGTAGTGATTGCAGATAATTGTTACGTTGTGTCATCAATTTAGTAAGAGATGTTATACATTTTATATAAAACTATGTGTTCTTGATTTGAGTATCTTTTAAAAATCGAAAATATACATTTTAAGTTACATGATTTTATACAATGTTCAATAATATTAACAAACTTTGTCAATATTCATATTTCAATAATGATATTAGCAGCAATTATATTTTAATACAGGGTAACAGTGCTTTGATGGGAATATGATAGTTGATATGAGTTGTTAGTTCAAACATTTGTAGTCTGAATATATATGTTAATATCACACTGTTTTTGAAATAATTCAAACTGAAAAAGACATAAGATAGTAGACATTTTTTTAATAGTGTAGTTTAAAATTCTTAAACAGATAGAAAAATAACTAAACTTTAGATTATATATGTATATTTTGATTCTGTAAGTAAAATCCTTCGATTGGAAATTAAAATTTTCATTCCAAATTTTGTTTTTTATGGTTTTTTCGACTGTGAGGTCAAAGAAATTCAATGAGCAGGAGGCGCTTTATAGCGAAGTGCGATGAGTGATTATTTTTTACGCTCTTGCATTTTTTACTTTCACTTAATGTTATTCTCTTTTTTCAGGTCAATTAAAATACTTCCACATTTTGAAAACCAAAAAAAATCAGTAAATACGAGTGGAAGACGTAAATATAGGGTTCATAATATATAAGTAATAAAAACTGTTTTCGTTTAATACTGATATCCCATTTGTTACACAAAAATATGTTACTAGTAATTAAAATAAGTACTTTTCTGTTTTGTTAATTAAATTGACGCATTCGAAAAAACATTACAAACATACAAAAGCTTTTTACAATTTGATTTGATTTCAATAGGTTTGGATACATATTTTGATACTAATTTGATTTTTGCGATGGTGAAGCAAAATTATCAATATGGTGAAGATTATTTAAACAACTCAATTAACATTTTCGATGTGAGTGATTCATTCGTGAACTCTCTAAAATATATTTCTAATTTAACCAGTTAACGTATGAAATAACAAATAGGTTGTTAAAATTATTTATCTGAAATCTAAATTGTTATGTGTTCTATTGATATATTCATTCATTTATTATAGTAGTTCCTGTACATCACTAGTCTCTTTTAACACACGTGGACTTCTCTTAAAAACCTTGTCTATCAAATTTAACTAAATATAATATTCACAATTTAATATTAAATAGTGCATAATTTGAAAGCATTTCTGTGACATAAATATGAAATTCGCTCCAAAGTGAAATGACAAAGTCAAAGTATACTAACAAGGAATGTGAATTAATAAATTGCTGTAAGAGATTCTGTGACGTAAATTAAATATAAATATAATTAACACATAGTCCAATAGTAATATTAATGACTAGCACTTGGCTAACAGAGTATTTTTATTTAGCAATAATAATTTAACATTAAAATAAGACTTTTATAACAGTTACTTCTGATAGCGTGTATTTGTTTTGCTAGATTTTGCGTTTTCGTGATAAGACTATTTTATCTCCATTCCTAATGTAATAAGGTGGTATTAAGGTTGTGTGAAGGTATTCAGGAGGTGGTATTTTGTCTGATTCCTTTGTAGTGATTATGTTTAACATTCCAACATGTATTTTCCACGCATTTCTTTTTTTTATTGTTTGAAGGAATATCTTGACTGAGATACATGACTCCTGCAGACAACAAATATATTCTGAAAATATTTACAATCAGACACAAATTCTTAATTTCTTTGCTTAACAAAATAACATTATATATTCTCGTTTAGCTCCAATAATTTTAACCAAATTCTCTGAAACAAGTCCCACTAATTGAATCCCAAGTGGAACTCCCCTTATTTATTACAAAAGCATTGAATATAATCTAAGATTACCGCCTCATACATTTTTCTCGAATCGACATCCGCAAACAAAATGCGGACTTCTTTTTGAAAGTTTATCTAATTAGCACAAAGGCTAAGCTGACCGGCACTTAACCGAGTAAAATACAAACATTTCCGAAACTAAATCATTTGACTGCACTAATTTATGACACGATTATATGACAGTATTTTGTAATCTTCAAAGTGTTATATTATTTTTATTCCGTTGTTGGTTTTAAGGTAGTTGTTCAAAATACAATATATGTTTTGTTTAATTTATGTATTATATTATATTTTGCCACAATGAGACGTAAACATTTAATTAATTTGACATTTATGAACTTTCTGTGAAACTTTTTAATAAGTGAGAATAAAATGCATGCTTGCATGAAACAAAAGCAAAACTAAAGGACAATTTTGAAGTAAATATATATATGTTTATATCTCTGCTGTTGGCCCTACTAGCCATGACAAAGTCACCGGTGGAGAAATATATATAAATGATCATGTCATACATAGTATGTATATGTTATGTAACATACATAATGTAATGTTTAATAGAAAAAAACCTTTAATAGAAAAAAATCTACAGTATATAAATTATAAAATTAACAAATTATAGTTTAAACAATTAGTTGTAACAAGAAGTTAATAATTGTATTACATCTTAGTGTCAAGAAAATAATAATGCAGAGAATAGAAAGCATAATACATAACTAACTACTATTAATATAATACAAAATCGGATTCAGAGACAGATTCCTTGCTTCGGGATAACTTACAGTACGAAATTGCGAATTTAATTTAAGATTGAAGAAACTCGTAAATGGAATGTTCCTTTTCAAATCTCGAATTCCGAATATTCGAATTTCATTTGTACTTTTTTCTATATTTGTTAATACTTACTACCAAGTAGTCAGTGGATTAAGATGAAAAAAAAAAACAGAACATCTCTAAAAAGATAGTTGCTAGTAATTGATAAGTGATAGATTAATAACCAAACAAAGACTAACATGCACTTATAATTTGAACAAAACATTTGATTGCATGATATTCAAAATTGGATGTAACAAAAGTGGGGTACTAAAATGTTTGTTCTATAGCTCAAACGAATTCTATTTTATTATCTTTTAATTCTTTTAATTCTTTTAATATTTGATAGATAATCAAGACAGATCTTTTGAAGCATTGAAATGGTGTTCTAATAAATTTGTCAAAGGATCTTTCTTGTACTTGATATTAATGAGAAGGCTAATGGTATTAAGTCCCAAATCCAAAACGGCAAAGAAGTTTAATTTTTTGTGTATATGAAATAAATGTTAGGTATTAGATATCAAAGCCTTTGTTGCTATCTCAGAATTCTTACTTGTTTGTTAAGTTTAAATAATAAAAATGACAATATAAAGGTAGACATAAAGTAGAATAATACTGATTTCTGAAATAAATTTATAATTGGTGTTGTTGAACGAAACAAAATTAAAGTTATAAAAGTAGTCTACCAAATATCGAAGTCTTGGAGACGGAATTCTCAGATTATTTCCAAAGCTTTTGTAATAAATGAGGTAAAATCCACTTGGAGTTAATTAGTATAAGTTGTGTTGGAGACTTTTGGGGGAAATTATATTTATTATAATTTTTGTAGGTGACAAATTCTGGATAGTTTATTAGAAAAACTAGAAGTTGGAAGTAATTATATAATGTAATGTTGTAATGATCATCTCAATGTAAATATAGTTTGGGAAAAAAAACGGTAAGAACTTAAGTTTTAATAGTAAAGAAGGATTTTCAATTATATAGTGAGTTGTACTCAAGAAATATTTTATAAATATAACAAAGATTTATAAATTATCAAATAATATTGATGTAATGTAGATATTTCTTCCTGCTCCAGGTGAGATCCTGACAAACTATTATTAGTTGGAGGTAATTAAAAAAATTATCTTCGTTGGAAGGCTTGACTTAAATTTCCACTCAGACTTATCAAGAGATCTCAGAGAGAGAGAGAGAGAGAAAGAGAGAGAGGCATCTTAGCAAGAGATTTGGACATATTAACCCTTTGTTCTAACACCATGATAATAACTAGGGTCATTATAGACTATATTAAACTCAATGACAGTATTAATTTCAATTCAAACCAATATAATTTATTAAAAATTATTAACAATTTTCATAATATTTATTTTTAGCATTATATAATAATAGATTATATAATAGACATTTATCGCTTTTGTGTTGTATTGTATTATTGTTACAATATATATATATATATATATATATATATATATATATAGCTTAGGTATCAATTCACATTACTCAAAATAGCAGGAAAAATACTTATATAAATATAACAATGATAATTAGTAACAGTGTTGCATTTAATTATATTAAATCAACCAAAACAAGTAACAAAATTATACATTATTTACAAAGAGTACATTCTCTCTGAATGTAAGTGCAATGAATTGAAAAAAAAAAAAAAATTGTTGCCATTGCGTTCTTGAGACTTAAAAAACTACTTACATACAGAATTGGTACAGGATTTATTGGCGCGATATTTTTTCAAACATTCGAAACAGTTTTAAACATTTCACATATAACATGTTAGACTTATCGTCAACGTCGTCACTACAATATTTTTAATATTTTTAAGACTTTTTTATCTTACTTGTTAACCAAAATCTATATATATAATGCAGGCAAAGTCACGAGTTTAAGCTAATATAATATAAAAAAAATGGTATCAATTTTAAGGTCAGATGTTCATCTTTTATCATAAATACTTCATTGTATCGTGTTCAATATTGCAATAATGTTTTATTCAGCTGTTATGTAGTCTGAAATAAACACTCGTCTTAAAAAGTGTGTTATATTTTACTTTGATACTTAGCGTATGATGAATGAGGATCAAAGCGGTATCAAGATTGATGAAGACATATCCAAAAACATTATGTAAAGGATGCTAACGTCACTCAATATTACATATTCACTAAAGAAATCTTAAATACAAATGAAAATTATGTTTAATCTTCAATGTAAGGTTACAGAACAAATTGTTGATGATATATAATTGTAATTAAGACAAGAGGAGGAGAAGAAGATTTTTTTATTGTATAATTTTGTGATTTAAATGTTGACCTTAGAGGTGGGGAATACGAATCATATACAGCTATTAAAACTATTTATTATAGTTAGACAAAAACCCTAAATCGGTTTGGGGTAAAACTATATATTCTACAAAACACTATATAAATACATCTGTCAAGTATCGTACTCGAATACGATCTAACAGTCGGTATCGTCAAATGTTTGTACTAAATCGGACTTACCGTCCGAGTATATCAAATTGGACTTAATAAATAATCGTTTTCTTTGTCTGACGAAGTGATTAGAAAAAGTTATTATTCTTATTCGTATTAGTAGCCACTTTTGTATTATGTTATTGATTTAGGTTCATCATTTACTTACCGTATACAAAATTTTACATAAAAAATTAGTTGAAAATATTTTCTTTACAATATATTTGATACGAAAACATGTAGATACACAGATAATATAACTATCTATATAATAATAAGATAAACTTTATACAACTATATCTTATTTCAAATCAGGCTTGAGTCGAAATTCAATACTCAATACGAAATTCGATACTAGATAAAACCGATATTACTTACAATAAAATAATAATTGATATTTTCGAACTTTTGAGTTGATAAACCATCTCATCTTAACATGTATGTCAAAACGTTTGTAATTATTCAATATATAAATATTACACTGAATATTCAATATTTACAGCACCTTCAAATATCAACATATAAAACATCTTATTGCTTTGGTTAAAAGTGTCTTGAATAATTGCTTAAATAATACTGACAATGATAGCGTTATCTGTTAAACATACTACGGTTGTCTACTAAACTACAAAACAAGTACATTTGCATAATCCGCATATTGTTTTCCAAGAGCTTTTACAAACACAAATTTGTAAACAGTTTTCTTGAATAATAAACATTTTATACAATTCTCTATTGTTTACTTAATACGAATAACAAAATGAAAATATGCAGCTTTATAGTTTTGTACTTAGTACTTGTAAAATACTTAGTTTTTGTTTTACGATTCCAATATTCGTTATTTTAGAATTCTATTTGTAATTACTAAATACAATAAGAGAAACCCTTAACACGCATAATAATTTGCTTGTCTATATTAAAAATAAAAAAATCTACCATAATGGTTTGTTAAAATATAAAACTGCTCCCATTAATAGAAAGCGGATATGAGATTGAGGTTTTGGGTAGACCTCGAAGAATTCGGTCTGCCCATTCATTTGTACCCGACTTTCGAATTTTGGAAAAAAATCTTCACAGGAGGTCTTCTTATGATCTCCTGAGTCCGAAATGACCATTGGTCAAAATGTTTATATATATATGTATGCGTGCGTGCGTCCAGATTCGACTTTTGTCAGCACGATAGCGGCCGCAGTTTCGCTTGGATCGCTTTCAAACTTTGCACAAAAATCAACCATCCAAAAATGAAGGTCAAGTTCGTTAACCAGAGAAATCTGGCCACAGAGGGCGCTAGGGCCTCACTTTTTCTGATTTCAGTTTTTCGACCATAACTTTTTCCCTATACAAAGTAGATCAATCGCGTTCATATTATATGATGTCTTTGATGAATACCTATAACTAATGTAGATAAACCGAAAACCTAACTTCAATAACTTAGGGGTGGGGGTAAAAAAACCGAAAATTTTTGGAAAAAAATTCATTACTTTTTTCTGGTAAACATTCTTACATCACAAGTATTTTTAGTAGAAAGGTTATTTTTTACTCTAAATTAAGGTACCAAAAGTTTTTCCGTAAAAGGTACCGTTTCCGAGAAAAAAAATAAAAACCACTTTTAGCTTGAAAGTTTAAGTTAGGTAAAACCACGGCAACTTTTTTCTGGTAAACATTCCGTCCTCGCAAATATTTTTAATGGAAAGGTTATTTTTTACTCTAAATTTAAGTATCAAAAGCATTTCCAAAAAAGATACCTTTGCCGAGAAAAAAAATAAAAACCGCTTTTTTGCTTGAAAATTTTTGATGTAAACAACGGCATCATGTGTTATTCTTAGGTAGTGAGTTATATTTTAAACGAGTTACACACGAGGTCTACCCACGCGTGTCCCCTTGTGGGCACGGATTTTTTTTTATATAAGAAAGCTTCATTGCAAAAAATTAGTAATTTATGATATTTTTTTTTAGAATCAGATGTACAGTTTTGTGAAATACACGAAATCATATATTTTACTATTTCGAACTTTTTGAATTTCCTCTTTTCTTTAGTAATTATCTTCTCTTTATTACGCGTATTGTTTTTAATAGCCGTAATATTGTTTTACGGTGAATTTTAGAGAAATATATATTTCCTTGATTGTCTTTGATATAAATTCTGTTTTGGAAGTTTTTGATAATGAAATGTTCTTTATTATCTGAAGAAGAAAGAGAACTTTAATAATTTTCAATTAATGCATAATATAAATGACAACTTGAACGATCTAAGTTAAAAAAAAATAGAAATGTATTTTATAAAAAAATATTCTTTTAGGCAACATTACTTAAGGAAACATGAGAAGTCCTTGGAAATAAAATTTACAAAATTTTATCAACAATTAATAAACCTGAAATAAGAAACCTGAACTATTTTTACCCTTATGTTGATTCCTCTACAAAGCCATATTCTTGGAATTCTTTAGTAAAAAACACAGACCTAGATAACCACAAATTAAGCTAAAAACTTAATAAAACGAATCAAATCATAACAAACAAAGAAATTTGCACTTTGATACTCGATATTCAAATCGAAATAAAAACTACAAATTTATAGCATTTTGATGCTAAAACTATTTTTTGTAAAACTATTATAATCTGAGAGATTTCCAAAGTAAAATTTATCTAGATACAATTTGTTATTTGTAATTTGATTTGTCATTTGTTCAAACATAGCAGCAATCGACACACTTTATCCTGCCCATATAAAACAATTTTCTAAAAGATTTTCTGCACGGTGTGAAAGTTATTAAACTAAATAGATTGTCATATCCAACAAGTTGAGACAATTGTTTTGATGTAAATTAGTTAAATACTAAATAGAAAATCCTGGTTATATTCTATTATATTCCCAAAAGAGAGAGTTCAACATGTTTAACCAAGTATTCAACTAACAACAGCTTTAACCAAGCATATAAATGAGACACAATATGATTGTGTGGGCCGTTCTGTTAACAGTTCTTTAAAGAATTGAATATTTTTATCTTTATTTATTGGACCAAAATATTAAACATTCCATCGGTTTATCAAATTTATTAACAGATTAATTCATTTTATATAAAAAGTTACTAACCAAGGTATTGCTAAAAGTTCTGTAAAAGATAAGTTCAATCTAATAATATAGAAAAATTTTAGTTAAAGAATGAAATTCCAGTTTTATAAAAGAAAATGATTTATGGTTGCACGGAAGAAGACCGACTGGAACTATTTGTTACCATTCAGTAATAGAAATGATATATCAATAATTTCGTAGTAATTGTAACAGATAGTATTTTATTAAATTAAGATGGGTACTTTCTGGGAACTTATGATTCTTAGCAATATAAAATTTAAGATACTCGTATCACTATTACAAATGTTAAATTAACAGTTTCATTCGAACTATTGAAGATATGACATGACAACAATTCATTGATTGTTATGACGTACAAACAAGGGGTTCTCTTATTATGTAATTACAAACAAATAAGTTAAATTTAAAATTTTCTTAAATGGAATACTTTTGTTTTCAGCGAGTATTATATTAATACTATACATTATATTATTACAATCGCAAGGGGAAGAAACTCCGGATTGAATAAAATATTACTTCGCAATTTTACATTTTGTCAACATCTAGTCCGGAATTATTCCTCAACTCAAAACAACAAAGCCGCGTTGTACTTGTAGAGCTTACTGTTCCCTAGGAAACAAACATACCCAAAGATACCCATACATTTAAGCTTAACAAGTATGTATAAGTAGTACGAACTAAGTAAAGAACTGTCCAGGAATAAATTGGTTGTACGCTGTAGAAATAGAAGCGAGAGGTATAAGAGCAAAATCTCTTCACAACTTACTTAAAGATTTTTGCCTTTCTAGAACTATCATTAGTTAATTTCTAGAATGTTTCAAAAGCGACTTTAGTAGGTTCTTATGGAATTTGGTTTGGTAATGAGAAGAACGTATAAAGTGAAGGTGAGTATATGAGCATAGTAAAGGGGCCCGGCACCCGCACGGTGAATTCATGGAATGCTAAGAAGCTTCGTCTCTGTAATAACTGGTATTCAACGTGAACTTCATTAATTAACGTTACTGGATTAATTAGCGTATTGATTTCATTAGTAAGATGTATTAATTAATATCTACTGAATGTGTAATGGATACAAATGTATGTTTAAAGTTTTATTATAAATTAAATATTTGTATTCTTTTAATTCGGACTAATTTTATATGGACTCAGGATGGTCTTTCTCAGAATTATCCATATTTATTTACGTATGTTATATGACAAAAAAAGTCCCAAAATGGTTTCTAGTTATTTAATTACACTTAACAATTCACTTAAATCACAAAATAACAAATCAACTAACTTTCTAAAGGCAATAATGATCTAGCAGACATGAATTACAATTATAATAATTAACGATTGCGTCGGTAACAAGCGATTCGTCGTGAGCGTGGTGCGCAGGCGGTTGTCCACACGGAAAAGGGCCGATGGCCGCCTCGCTGCCACTCATCTGACGTTCCGCTAGAATGACAGCTGTCATTTGTCGTTATGTCATCCTGTTGCCGACGTCAAAAACTAAGAATTGCAAATGTCATTAGCGGCGCCGTCACGGCCAGACTGACATTCGACCGTCCTCGGGCGTAATTCTAGCGTTGTTCTGAAACAGGCAATTTTATTCTCTGATTATCAACTCGTCCAACCTGACAAAAAGTGCAGCATCCAAGAAGCACAACAGTAGAAACTATCAACTATCACGTATCCCTTCGACCTTTTCACGTAAAGGACCGGATGACGCCTTTCAATCATTATTTCATACACACAATTCGGACCGGACGAGTGTGTCCCTTCGACCAGCCTCAAGGGCAAGGACCGGACTGCACTGTCCCTTTCACCGATTCACAGACAAGATAAGTGTGTCCCTTCGACCAGCTACATGGACCGGACGACACTATATCTTCTACCAATTATACAACCCCAATAATCCGAAACATGGACCGGACGAGAGTGTCCCTTCGATCAGCCGTAAAAGCGACATGAACCGGACTACTCTGTCCTTTCGACCAGTTCCATATATTATTATAGCGACACATACTTACCTATTATTTATGAACAATCTTGCTGAGTATGAATTTCGACTTCACACTGTACATCTAACGTTTCGGGATCGGAGTAGACACTGAGCGTATCAGAACCAGCGGTTAGGGTTGCAGAATTAGCCGAGGCAGTGTCGGAGTCTACACCCAGTGTTTCATTTCTGATATCTAAGTTATCGCTTTCATCGATTTGGTTTCGCGGTGATATAACATGACTACTACTAAATTGTGAATTCTGGGCATCTTCTGCCGCCGTCTCGGCCTCGTCATCATTCAGTAGAGTGGTAGTGACTTTCAGTAAACCGCCGTGCCCCTTAGGTACTGCACGCAAAAACTCGTGTGCGTATTTATAAGTGCGGTGAGAACCACTAATACTTTTTAGTTCGTACCGGTCATTCTCCAATACGGAGGTTATAACGAATGGACCCCTAAACTTCCTATCTAACTTGGTTTGATTTCTTTCACAATTCTTAATAAAAACATAATCTCCCTGAGTGAATGGTATAATGTTGGCGCGTTGACGATTAAATCTTAGAGTGTCCGCCGCCGCGGCCTTTTCAATATTATCTGATGCATTTTTTCGAACACACTCTAAATCTGATCGAATATTGTGGTCTTCAGAATGTGATAATATCTTAGACATGCCTAAAGAGTTTGCACGTATGCCAAACATTAGTTCCGTAGGAGAGTATTTAGTAACAGCCGATTTTGTACTATTGAGTGCTAATTGAATACTGCCTAACTCATCGCGCCATGTTTTATTTGGATCGTTCTCTACTATTGTGAGCAAGGTTTTTATCGTTCGCATAACACGCTCAACTTGTCCGTTTGCCCTACTTGTGCCGGTTGCAATAAAATGCAGGTCTATTTTATGAGTTTTACAAAAGTTTTTAAATTCATTACTAACATAACATCTACCCTGATCAGCAATGATGCGTTTAGGAGCCCCGAAAAGGCACACAGCTCTTGATAAGGCTTGCACTGCGCTGTTAGCATTTATTGATAATGTGTGCTCTAACAGGATATATTTAGTAAAAGCGTCTATTATCACCGAACAATACTCTTTCCGGTCGCTTTTACCACTGAGTTTTCCGGTAAAATCTATGTGAATAGTGTGCCATGGCGTAGATAGTTTCGGGATCGAATGTAATCGAATCTGTTGGGCGCCCGAAGGTCCCTTGGACGCTTTACACCATTGCTTTTCAAAGTGGGGGGCGCGCCCCCCTAGGGAGGCGCAGTAACATGTAAAGGGGGGCGTGGAGCCGCGGGCGAGCAGCCCCGCAACCCGCGCACTGAACCACGGCCGTGCACCGTCCCGCTCCTACGCACCTCCCCGCGACGCATCGCCCGCGACATCAGTCTATCAAATCACTCGCCTTACAATCACGTGTTTTCTTTTGTTTCATCATGAGTTCGGCCAAAAAACGTAAATATAACGATGATTATATCAAATACGGTTTTGTTGCTATACGAAAAAATGATATCGATCATCCGCAGTGTGTTATTTGCTACGAAGTTTTGAGTAATGATGCCATGAGACCTGCGCGTTTGGAACGACATTTGTCAACAAAACATAGCGCCTTAAAAGACAAGCCAAAGGAGTTTTTTGTTTCAAAATGTTCAAGTTTGAAACGTATGAGATTGGATAATACTGGAACTTTTGCGCAATCATCTGAGAAAGTGCTTCAAGCTTCATATGAGATATCGCTAATGATCGCAAAGGCAAAGAAAAGCCATACTACCGTTCTTGGCCAAGAAAGTAAACAAAAATTGTCACAAATACCCCTCTCTGATAATACGGTGAAACGTCGCCTTGATGACATGGCTGAAGATATAAAAATACAAGTAGTGGAGGCCGTGAAAGAATCAAAATTTTTTGCAATACAATTGGATGAGAGTACTGATGTAGCACAATGTTGTGAACTGTTAGTCTTCGTTCGATATATGTAAAATGAAAAAAATTATGAAGAATTGTTGTTTTCCATGGAATTAACGACTACCTCGAAAGCAATCGATATAATGACAGCAATTGCTGATTTTTTTTCCAAACATGAATTGTCGTGGCAAAATTTGATTGGTGTTTGTACAGACGGCGCTCCAGCGATGATTGGATCTCGCTCAGGATTCGTAACATTAGTGAGGGAAAAAAATCCTAATGTGTGTGTAATTCACTGTTTTATACACCGCCAAGCCCTCGCAGCCAAGACACTTTCGGATGAATTCAATATTGTCTTAAAATTATGCATTAAGATTGTCAACTATATTAAAAAAAGTGCGTTGAATACAAGACTTTTCGCGGCTCTTTGTAAAGATATGGGTACAGAACATACGACACTGTTATTTCATACTGAGGTGCGCTGGCTCTCGAAAGGCAATATGCTGGCAAGATTATATGAGCTCCGCAATGAAGTTATTCAGTTCTTGGATAATCAAAAACAAAGTGAATTATAAGTACAATTAAAAAAACCTTGGGTACAGCTGGTACTTGCCTATTTATCGGATATATTCGATGCGTTAAACTCGTTGAATTTAAAACTGCAAGGAGGAGATGCGAACATAATTTATCACCGAGATGCAATCACAGCTTTCACTGAGAAGTTGCAATTATGGAAACGTAAAATATCAGTGGGCAATTATTCCTGCTTTCCTAAATTATCTGAAATTACAGAGGAAGAGGGCTTTATGGAAGTATTTGATGAAACCAACACTAAGGCAGAGATCTCCAAACACTTACAGCACCTCACTGATGAATTCAAGCGCTACTTTCCCAATTCGTGTGATGATAATATTTACCGATTGACGACAGATCCTTTTCATGTTGATATAGACAAGCTGCCAGAAATTCTTCAAGAACAAGCTTTGGAAATCAAAAATGATTCGGCTGCCAAATATGATTTCGAGAAGATGGATAAATCATTATTGTGGGTAAAATATCTCAAAGTTTATCCCAATATAGCAGATGAATCCCTGAAGCTGTTATTACCGTTTTCGAGTACTTATTTGTGTGAAAGGGCATTCTCGGCAGTTGTAGCTATAAAAACGAAGTACAGAAACAAACTTGATATGGCTAGCGATCTACGTTGTGCACTTTCTTCAATTCAACCCCAAATCGAAAATCTTGTTAAAAATATGCAAGCCCATCCATCACATTGAATTGTATTTTTTCATTATTTGTAATAATAATACCAAATAAAACGTTTGATTAATACCTATTTTTTTCATTTTAAAAATTGTCTACGTGTAGAAACTTTTCTTTTTTGCATGAATATAATAAATACTACACTATTTAACATTTCCCGAGCTCTCTTCCTTAGATCGAAGCTATAAGGGAGGCGTGGTCATTTCATTTTATGCAGCAGGGAGGCGTGAACAAAAATAGTTTGGGAACCCCTGCTTTACACACTATGCATGACTCAATAAAGTTACGCACGCATTTGGACATTTGCGGAAACCAGTATTGTTCATAGAGTTTATCTAAGGTTTTGTCACTGCCAAGGTGTTGGATTTCGTTATGGACGTGGTTAATAAGTGTCCATATTAGAGAACGTGGAACAAACATATGGTAAAAAACATACGTATGAAAAATATAATAGACACCTTAACTGTCTATTATATTAACGTCTATTATATTAACCTTAACGTCTCAAACAAATGAGTACTTAACTAATGATGAGGATTATAATAACTGCACTTTTAGTTTTATTTTACGTGATGGTTTAGGTGAAAGTTTCTGTTTAGATGATGGTTGATAAAAGTGATATAATAATAAGTGAAATGCAATAATAAAACAAGTGAAAGGCAGTGGTAGGGTGCAGGGATATCAGAAGACATAAAACGACACTCGGACAGTATTAGTAGGACAATCAGTATAATTGCAATTTTCCTTTGTAATTTTCATAACCACCTTTAAGACCTGAAAATTTACTTTTACCTTTTCTTATATATTTTTCACAATATTAAATAATATAAAAATACATATTTATTTGATTTACATTTTAGATAAAGAAAAAATATAACTTGATATTCCTATTAAGTCTATTAAGTTTTAGTTTTATATATAAGTTCACCTGCATATATAATTTAGGTGACTGTTTTTCACTTGACATACCACACATTAAGCCGTATTACTTTTCATATTACTCGTATGCAGGGGAAGATATATAAAATATGATATTACTCACTGGACTTACATAAAACATATAACACGTGAAAATATGTTATAAGCAGGTGCGTAGATAAAGCGTTGTCATTTCTCTCCGGCGGGAGACGTGTCACGAGCACTTAATATGTCTCATGTTCTCACATTTCATTATATCTTTGGATTTTTTTAAAAATTTAAAAAATATGTTACTTGTATCTGTAAAAATGGGTTTTATTAAAAAAAATATGGTTTTATTTTATTAATATTTCTTATATTATATTTAGTCTGTCTTTCTCTCTGAATTAGTCTCAAGCGCTGGATTACAATACAAACTTCGTTTTGAACCATCTATTTATGAAAATATCACCTCAAGTCTAAATTAAATTCTGAAACCTTTTCCAAAAAATACTATAATAAAATGTTTAATATTGTTTTATTATTTAAAATTATTCAATAAAATGTCATGTTTTCTATATGTTTTAAATTTATTATAGAATATATAGAATTTATTGCTTAAGTATCCTTGACTATGATAATAAGTCAAGGTATTTAGTCCGCCAATTGTACCAGTTTTTGTACAATGAAGTAAATAATATCTAAATATTTCAACTGTGGGGTTTTATCGAAGACTCGTGTTAACTTAACGAGTACTTAAAGTCTAAAAAGTGTAAATAAATTTCACCTATCATTAATTAAAAAAAAATAATAAATATGATTAACATTTTAATTAATTATTGCTTGTAATTAATTTAAACAGTTCTCTTAATTAATTATAGCCTTGGAAAATATATAATTACAATATTATAAGAAAACTTAAGTATATAGTTTATATAAAATGATTATCAATTATATGGAGATCTAGTAATAAATTACGGGAATAATACATCACAAAAATTACATTTTCAGGAAATAACCAAAATAATTTAGAAAAAAGCAATTACTGCAATTTTGTCATTTATTAAATATTTATTATTAAAAATAAAATTCTATCACATCGCTAATAGTAACTTTAAAATAACAGTTACAGTCCTAAGCTCAGTTTTATATTCTAAATACACTAGAGGATCACTTTATTTAAACCTCGTAAAGTTTAGTTCGGCAATTCTAGTGAGCCTATGATCCTCTCGCGTCACATTCAGTAGCAAATGATCTCGTAAAAGTTTAGTTGCATTTATTTTTTTCCAATGTACTGCTTCAGCACTTTTAAAAAAAATTGGACGACATTTATTTTTTGTGTGTATGTGTGCGTACGTGAGTGCGTGTACTTTGTTTTCATATAACATTAACTTATTAACTATCAAGAATGTGAAAATTGTGAAGTGATTATGTAAAAATACACAACGTATAAAATATAATACATAACAAAATATTTATATAAACCTTTCAGAGTAAATCTTGGGCAAGTCAGGTTATTAAAGTAGATTTTGAAATTAATCTTTATCGTCTAGTGAAAAATTGTTTTTTTAACAAATAAATTTACAAGTACTTTCTATTATAAGCATTTTATACGCCACAGGGTCGAGATGATGACCAGAAAAGCAATCTGTGAGGCGATTAGCTTTCAACGTCAGAGTGGAAGAACGTAGGGTTCACGGAGTTAATTCGCGGAAATTAAATCTTCTCTTACGGACTTAATATGTTCTTTTATAGGATTATTATTTGAACTTTTGATGTAATACTCTCCTAATTCATTATTAAATTATACATATTGTTTCCTTTGCTCAAGTAGGAATAATAATGATAATAGGTTTTAATTTATAACCGCAAATGAGTAAACAGTACTTTAGGTTTCTTTCAATGACTTCATGTGGCACCCATATATAAAATGTTTTTCAAATGGGTCAAAACTGTTTCATGGTCAATTCTGAGGTCTTCATCTATATCGTCGCCTTTTCAATGTTTACGAAATGCACGTGACTTTACTCGTCTAATAATCGTCATTGATATTCAATACCGCTATATCCATTATTAGAATGTTAATTGTTTAATGTATGATGTTTCATAATAATACATGTAATTTTTTTGTATTTCTTGGCAATAAACTTTTCGAGCTTTAAATTTATTAACAGTGTACTGTGCTTAAAAATACGTATAAGTTTAGTAACTAAGTAATATAAGAGAATAAAACTATAATAATAAATAAAATAAGCAAAATAGATATTAACTACGGAAATGTATCTCAGACCAAAACGTACATATATAATAATACAAATAAATTCCTTCTCTTTACGAAAAATACACTATATAATACACTGCGATCTCTATCTAATAGTATTAAAAACACATACTTCAAAATAAGATGGCTAACAAACCGACACTAAGACCATTAAATAGAAATACATGCATTGTCAGACTTAATGTTTTAGTTAATACAGGTTAAGTTAATAAAGTTGGCAATGCCGTAGAACACTTTGCTTTTTTATATATAATATGCTATTGTATTATATAATACTTTTATGTTTATACGATGTTGTATTTCAAACACTTATAATTATTAATTTATTTGGTTTTCAATACAATAAGTATTATTGATTTTAATGAAGGTTGTCGTGTAAAATTGTTTCCACCATTGCTTTTGTCAATTGATCGTCCAATTTAGATCGTTTGAGAAGATTAAGCGTTGGCTTCAAATTCACAGCGGATATCTAGAACCGCAGGACGCTGTAATCAAGCTTTTCATGTAATTGTTTCTTATCTGTCTATAGGCAAAGAGCTAAGGCTACAGTGCATTTGAAAATTATTTAAATTATTGCCTTTTTTTAAATTTTATATCAATAAAACTTTCGACACTTGGTTCATTTGTATTATACGAGTAAATCAAGCAGTTATTAAGACGATTATCGTCTAAATAAACTATTTGTTGTATCCACGATTCTTTTGAGATTAAGAAACAATGATAAACTACTTCTATATTAGCTGTTATTGTTGTTGTTATTTTTTCAATAATTTTATGCTTCAGATTTATAACTTCTTTTCTACAGGGTGGGCCATGAATTAGTTAGAAAAAATCGTATAAAAAAAAACATTTAACATATTTTAGAAATAGTTTATTTACGAGAAAGCTAATTAGTTGTAATTTATTTTTTTTAAATTATTTCGTCTAAATGACCACCGTTTCGGTTTTTGCACTCATCTAAGCGAGTCCTGAAGTTTTCGAATACTCTTCTGCAAAGAGACCGCGAGATCGCCGACATCTCTTCGATGATTTTTTCTTTAAATTGACGGAGTGTATTCGGTTTATCAATGTAGACACGACTCTTTAAATAACCCCATAAAAAGAAGTCTGCTGGGGATAGATCTGGACTTCTGGGCGGCCATGGGATGTCACCTCGTCTGGAAATCAGCTTTTCTGGAAACATTTCTTTGACCACAGGCAAGGACTCATTCGATGTGTGACACGTGGCTCCATCTTGTTGAAACCATGTGTTACGATTATAGCCAGCAAATTCCAGTAGCATCGGTGCTAAAAACTCCCGTAACATTTTCACATACTCGGCAGAATTAACAGTAACTGAACGGCCTCGAGAATCTTCAAAAAAGTAAGGTCCGATGATTCCTTTTGCTGAAATTGCAGCCCATACAGTTACCTTAGGAGAGTGAAGTGGCCTTTCATGTTTAGCTTTGGGATTTTCGCTGCTCCAATACCTGCAATTCTGTTTGTTTACATGTCCATTTAGGTGGAAATGGGCTTCGTCAGAGAATAAGATGTTGTCAAAATTACTGAATCGAGTTAACATTGTTTCGGCATATGACTTACGCAAATTTAAATCATTAGGGTATAGTTCTTGCACTATCTGGATCTTATATGGATGTAATTTCAAATCTAATTTCAAAATACGGCGTAATGATGTGCGGGATAATCCTAATTCAGCCGAACGTTTGCGCGTCGATAAATCTGGATCACGTCGAACAGAAGCGGAAACTTGCTGCACGTTCTCTTCGCTTCGAGAAGTCCGCGGGCTGCCGGTTTGTTTCACATTTAGTGTAGATCCTGTCTCTTCGAACTTCTTCACCCATTTCTTTATTAAAGGAGCACTTGGACGCTGACTTAAGTCGTGTAAACCATATTCAACGCGAAATAAGCGTCTCACAGTAATGAGCGAAAAGTTGTTTAAATAAAACTGTTTCACACAGTAAGCGCGTTGTGGCCCCGTGAAGCGATCCATTGCGACTAAATTTCCAAGAAGCGAGCTATTGCCCCAGTCCGCGCCCGCGCCCCGCGCGGCAATAGTTTGCGTGGTAAGTTACATTTAAATGTTAACGAATTCTTGGCCCACCCGATATAATGTAGGTTAATCTAAATACCACCTTTTCTACCTACAATACATACTTATTTAATTCTAATCATCATTTATAGTAAAAAAATATTTAAAAAGATTAACTTTTTATAAATTACAAGGACGGGTGTTCTAAAATGGACAATGTAATGTAAAAAATATATTGTTGAAGGAGCGCTGATTTCGGTAAATTTACTATAACATTAATGGCCTAATGATTAAAATAAAATGCGTTTCACAAATGATAATTAAAGACAAATTGCTTAGAAGACGAATCTTATATCAAATAAAGGTGAACTACAAGGAAAACAAACTTTAACTCTCTTATGTTTTATTAGTATCTACATTTTAAAATTATCAATTCTCGAAATCTGTATTATTTTTGTCAAATGGCAATTTTTCAATATTGAAAATAATACATATTTTATAACAACAAAAGAATTAATTAAAATTTGCAAAATTATTTAAAAAAAAATACACAATTTCCATGGGTAAAATATTAAAACCTCAAAAATCTATATATGAAAAACTATGCATAAAAAAATATTAACGTGTCAGTATGTATGTATGTATATATGTATTTATGTATGCTCAGAGCCCAATACAATTTCTTATATCTTTCTTACTGTTACATCCGGTGTAGCACTGAATCTAAATCTTCAGCAATATCCTTAGATTTATTCAGAAGTATAATTTAATATCAGTTGTGTTCATCTATAGATACTCGTATATCTTTATGTCTTATGTCTGTGTAATTCTAAAAACTTACTATAAGACAATTATTGAAGACAAAGAATTTGATCTCTTAAAAATTGGTTAGTTCACACTCTTTAAACCCAGGTGATTATTTTGATGATTGCACACATTTTTTTTTCCATTAATATTGCACTCACGGTAATAAAATCAAAATTTACCTGCCTAGTTTGAAACCTATTAAAGTTTTTAATGGCGTCGAAGCATGGCAAACCTATAGTGATAACTAAGCGCGTCATTTATCATCAAAAATTTGAATATAACATTAAACTATGCAGTCGGTTTAGAACATATCTTTATTGAAAGTTTCTTTGGGTTTTCTTTTATAATAATTAACATGAGAACTGGATTTAGTGATTTTATTATATTTTCTATTATTATTTCACATTAATAACTAAGTGGTAACAGCAATAGTAACTATAGCAACAGTTGTTGAAATGAAAAATAATGACGTTAATTTAAAGAACCTTAATGAGTAACCAGGGTATTGTATATAATAATGTCAGGATTTCATTAAATGACATATCTAGGAAATTTAATTGACTGATGAAAGTTTCCATAGAAAGCCATCTTTTTATAATTAATTAAAAAGTATGACATTTACAAAACATATAGACAGAAATAAATATATATATATATATATATATATATATATATATATATATTAGACTGGTTCAAAAAAAGTGACTATTTTTTTTTTTTGAAACAATTTCATTTATACCTTCGAGGAGGTGTAGAAAGATGCCTGTAAAAAGGAGAGCTCTTAATATTAATATTTAGAGGTCGCTCATCGCAGATTTCTATTTCCCATTGAAATAACATTGGAAAAAAAAAATTTTAACTTTGGAATTTTATATTTCGGTCTAGAAGCAAAATGCCGAGATGAGCGATATGTATTTTTATAGAAAATTTGTTGCTCTACAAAAAAGGTTTCTTATCATTTTTCGACAAATTCACTCCTTCAAAAGTTATTCAAGGTTAAATTTTAATTTAAAGTAAATTCAAGTTTTTTTTCTTGATTTCTGACAAAATGTTAAAACTTATCACTTAAAATCATAAAATCATTCATGAAAATTTAATGAATGATTATCTAAAGAAAAGTAGAGCCAGTTTAAAATTCTAGATTTAGAAATCTCTAGTTAAAATCATAAATAACCCCAATTGAAGTTTAGTTCCATGTTAATTCATATTAATTCCACTTTCAATGGTAAAATTTTTTTGAAACAATTACCAACAGTAGTTTATGGAGAATATCGGTCACTTTCTTATCGGTGGACCAAAAATGAAGCATGTTATTACTTTGTTCGTTATCATTTAAGTTGCTGAGAAGTTTTCTTTTAAATTCCGACTCGTATGTTATTGTTTAAGATTTCAATTAATAGAAATTTATAATTTTCGTTTTGAGTAGTTTAAAATTTTACTATTAATATTATGGAAAAGAAAGTATATTTAATTGGTGAATTGAGTGATAATTTCACTGGACGTAAACTTCCGACCAATGGAGAAGTTATGTCTGTGTTCTTGTATCAGCATAACCAACTCAAGTTGACATTAAAACATAGTGCTGTTGTTACTGTAAAAAAAGTGGAAGAAAAATGGTTACAGGCTGGATTGTCGATTTGTAAAAATTATCAGGCTGTTCAAAAAGTATTAAAATTATTCAAAAATTGGTTAAAACTAAAAAAAAATCAACATCGAAAAAATGTTGCTCAAAAAAAAGAGAGACACAATTCTTGGCAGGATGTGGAAAATTATTTGATTTAACTCAGTCGAATCTGATGCAAAAACTAGATGATAATAAAAAACTATTTTTAAATGCTCAAAAGTCTGATAAACGCTATGGATTTATTGATACAAGTGTTTCAAATGAAATAGCTAGTCAAGTTACTATGGATATTGATGTTGATGGTAATTATACATTTATCATTTATATAATAATATAATTATTATGATGATTCTATTATACTATAAATACAATACAATAATAGAATCATACGTATTTGAAGTTTTGTCTCTTAACATAAAATATTTTCGTTAATAATATATTAAAATTATAATTATAGATCTTAATCAACCTGCGGCTAGCAGTAGTAATGTTTTGAGTGGAGCTGCTCTTTCACGTAATCAGTCAACAACTGCTACAGATACGACTTGTAGTCAACAGTCAGAAATCAATTCTGAGTATGAAATTCCACCTAGCTATCAAGCAGCACCACCCAAAACTGATGTCATAACTCCCGAACTTGCATCTGCTCTTGATCGAGCAAATGTCAGTAATCGAAATAGCACTTTTATATTATCTGCTGCTTATAAAAGTGTGGGGTTAAATATTGAAAAACTCAATTTAAGTTGCAGTACAATTCGCCGAAATCGGATTAGATATAGACAAACTATTTCAGAGAGCTTGAAAGATGAGTTTAAATTTGAAGATCGCTATACTGTTCATTGGGATGGTAAAATTCTATCTGATATAACTGGTTCAGATTCTGTAGATCGAATTGCAATTATACTATCGACTTCTAAAATGAATCAACTTCTGGGAGTTCCAAAAATTTTGGACGGATCTGCAGAAAGTCATTCTGTAGCTATTATAGATACATTGAAAGAATGGAAAGTTTCGCCTCATATTAAGGCGATGTGCTTTGATACTCCAGCAGTTAATACTGGTACAATATGATTTCTTTGCTTGCATGAATATTTTCTAACTAATTAATAACTAATACTATTTTAACTTAATAATAAAATTTTATTTTCAATTTATATTCCCTGATAAGAAAAAAAAATTCAAAACAATTGACAATCTTAATTCTCCATAAAAGAAGGAATTCAAAAGAATTGAAAATATTCAGAAGTATTCAAATTTCGTTACGTTCAATGCTTTTTAATCCGTTTTTTTAATCAGGCTTATGTTTATTAATAGATTTAAATAGAAAATCTGTATGGTTTTATTCATTTATATTCAGGACTTATTTGTATATTTCTTTTCCAATCAAAGCTTTTTTTTAGATATATTCAGCTTGATTTCTACACTATTTTTCATTACTTTCATTTTCTAATACCATTTACACATTCATATTGTACTTACAGGACTGCACAACGGCACAGCAGCAATAATTGAAAGGAAATTGAACCATAAATTAATTTGGTTGCCTTGTCGTCATCACATCTTTGAAATCATCTTGAAAGCTGTTTTTGAAGTATTCTGGAAGACAACTTCTGGTCCTAATATACCAATTTTCAAACGATTTCAATCGTTTTGGGATAAAATTGATAAATCTAAATATGAAATTGGTATAAAAGACGAAGTTGTAGCAAAAGCGGTGGAAGCAGATAGACTAGAATTAATTAATTTTATTACTCATCATTTGACGGTATATTTTGATAACTTATACTTAAATCAATTGAATTTCATATTTAGGAATTTTAATTAACATAAATTTTATTTCTTATAGATTTCTCAACCAAGAAATGATTATAAAGAATTGCTGGAATTATCTTTGATATTTCTTGGTGGTTCCCTGGGATACACAACTGATTTTAAGCGCCCAGGAGCAATGCATCATGCACGATGGATGGCTAAAGCAATTTATAGCTTGAAAATTTATCTCTTCAGAAACCAATTCCCACTTACAAATTACGAAATGAATAGTTTGCAGCAAGTATATTTATCATATCAATTTATATAAAAGTATGGTTTACATCTCCTTCAGCAATTCAAGCACCAAATAATGACTTGCTATTGATAAAAAAGTTACTTCTGGACAAAAATATTAAATTGTCAATCGCACAAATCGCTTTAAAAAAAATGTGTGACCATTTGTGGTATTTAAACGAAGATTCAGCCGCGTTAGCATTATTTGATATTAATATTTCTGATGAGACTAAGCAGAAAATGTGTGAGGCTATCAAAAATTAGGAGAGTACAATTATTTCTAAAAAACGATATGTTACTCGGGGAATTGAATTGGAATCATTTTCAAATAAGGGTTTAAGTGATTTTGTTTCAAAAAAATCATTAACGCTTTTTGAAACATTTGATTTACCCAATGACTTTCTCGAAATAAATATAACACTGTGGCCCAATAACGAAAGTTATAAAGAGAATGTGAAATTTTTTAAAGACCTTACAGTAGTAAATGATGTAGCAGAACGTGGTATTGCATTAATTGAAGAATACAACAACTGCTTAACGAAGAACGAGGAGCAATTACAATATCTTTTACAAGTCGTGCAAGAACATCGTCGACGTTTTCCGGATTGCAACAAAAAAACTTTGAAATAATCATCCGTACTTTGTGATAAAAATTTATACGCTTTCAATTGGAAAAAATATTTTTTTATACAGTAATGTTAAACCAAATATTTATAAAGAAGTAAATTTTTATATATTGATGAATTTTAAACAGTATTTCTTTTAAGATTAGCATGTTTTTATCGATATCTTTTTATTTATTCATCTATTTTTGTAAGGAAATCTAGAACGTGAAATGTTTAACTTCGCAAATCTAGAATTTTAAACTGGCTCTACTTTTCTTTAGATAATCATTCATTAAATTTTCATGAATGATTTTATGATTTTAAGTGATAAGTTTTAACATTTTGTCAGAAATCAAGAAAAAAAACTTGAATTTACTTTAAATTAAACTTTAACCTTGAATAACTTTTGAAGGAGTGAATTTGTCGAAAAATGATAAGAAACCTTTTTTGTAGAGCAACAAATTTTCTATAAAAATACATATCGCTCATCTCGGCATTTTGCTTCTAGACCGAAATATAAAATTCCAAAGTTTAAATTTTTTTTTTCCAATGTTATTTCAATGGGAAATAGAAATCTGCGATGAGCGACCTCTAAATATTAATATTAAGAGCTCTCCTTTTAACAGACATCTTTCTACACCTCCTCGAAGGTATAAATGAAATTGTTTCAAAAAAAAAAAAATAGTCACTTTTTTTGAACCAGTCTAATATATATATATATATATATATATATATATATATATATATATATATATATATATATTACGTATTATTGTTTATTATTTATGTAAAGATATTTTTTGTTTCACAAGTTAATCTGAGTACAAAATTTAAATAATTGACCGTAACTTTATATTATTTCTATCTATCTTATATCTTCATACAATTCTATTTTATCTGTATCTTATTTATTGTTAGTGTTGTATTTTAACATATTTGCTTACTAAAAGTTTAAAATAAGTATAATGTAATATAATAACATAATTTCGTTTCTCAATACATAAAATATATAAATCGACAGCGATACTTAAGAAAAGTTTATAATGATGTGAAATCGATAAATAATTTTATAATAAAATCCTAAAAGTAGTTTCTTATACGTACTGCAACTATTTGACAGCACTTTGATGACAATATTCAATATGGTGTTATCATTTACCTAATAGTTTTTATTAACACACAAGTTTTTAACATAACTACTATTTCCTTTGTTCATGGAAGTATTTAATAATTATTTAGTCAATTTAATTTAAGGCCACCTATTACATCCATTCAAAGCGTTAATATTCAAGCATTATATATAGTAAATCAAGGATATTTACAGACAACGACCTAAATCATAGTATGTTTGTTAGTGTGCTGTCACAAACATTAGAGATAATTAGGAGCCTCGGGGGCTTACAAACCAAATTAGTGTGTTCTGTTTATCTAATTATCGTCTATTTAACGAATAAACTCTTTTATCTAAGTAAATATTTACAACTTTGTTTTTGTATTTAGTTTTGTTTTTTACTTAATTTATTTTTTTCTGAAGCTCATAAGGTAGTGTTAAGGTTTCGTATAAAAAATTTAAAGTAGTCTGTATTATTTCCAATCTTTCCGAATATATTTCTTTATATATGTATGTTCTTGAAATATGAGCCGATTATTAGTCTCCCTAAAAAGTATCGCCGCTAAATTATATTTTTAAATTGTTTTTGTAATATTCATTATTAAATATAAAGACAATATTAAATCTTTTGTTCAAAATATAGCTTATCATACATACACTACAAATTTTATACACTCGATTGGAGAGAAAGGGTTTCATTCAAGAAATAGTTATATTGTCTTCTCACTCAATTCTCTTGAGACTAACAAATTGTCGAGTGTGAATTTCTTCACCCGTACTTACTCAACCCTTTTAACTCCAGTGTGAGCTGACCGCAGAGCTTTTCATGAAAATTCGATACGCACGATTTGCAAAAAAAAAGTTCAATAATTCTGGAAAGGTTCTTAATGTTTACTTTTCTTTGTTACTGGTAGTGTTATAGTAGATATTTTGAGAGACTGCAAAAAATTTACGTGCCGAATTACGAATTTATACGTGTCTTAAATTTAAAAGAACTTAAATATAATGAAAAAGTTTACTGATATTTCCAGTTACAATAATTTATAAATCAAAGTTGTGATATATAATATGGTCTTATAAAGGTGTTGCTATAAAAAGTTAAATAAGTCTATAGTTTGAAAATCGCTTTATCTGGTGCATTGGACAATGGATAAAATGTGCCGATATTAAAACATAACAACCTTTAAGTTAATATAAATTACAATATGAAACAGTATGAAACACTATTTTTGTTACATCACAATAAAAAGAGTTATCGCAATAGAAAATAGTGAAACTTCAATAATATGGCTGAACGAAAACAGAGGCCGAATCTTCCTAAAGATTGAAGTCGAGATAATTCTGTCAATTCCCCACATCAATGTCTGATGCTTGAGCACTCTGCTGTGAACCGATAACGCAAATCCATCAAGTCGTAGCTTATAATAAAGAGTTATGAGAAAACTTAAATTTTTTGATTTGTCTAATCTTTGGCAATTTACTATTTGGTTCTTGATGCTCTTTAAAGAATATAGAATATTGACGGGAACTTTGTGAATATTATTAATTAAATGAGTTTTTTTTTTGTATAATAAATCCTTTATAATGTATTTTTTTTATTTTAAATTCTGTAAAGCAATTATTTTTTAATGATTCGCAAGGAACACGATGACAACTTACTTGTACTAAATAAACATTAAACCGTAGAACTATATTAGACTGCTCAAACCGTGATCGCATCCAGCTTAAATTTATTTATTTATTTTCAATGGAAGAATACAAGTGCTCAAGCAACAAGACGAGAGAGATCTCCATTTCATTATATTGTATTCGTTAAAAAAAATATTTCTGTTATCGGAGACATTTTATATCGGAAGATTTCAATATGAAATATTTAAAATAAAGTTAACTTACATAAAATAAAAAAGGAACAAAGTAAAAAAGTACAATAAAAATTAAAACATTAAAAATCACTGACATTATATACAGTATTATACTCAAAATCATATTAGATTTTGCAAAATAAACTGATAGTATAATAAAGATATATGTTACACTTATAAGATGAAAGGCGTACAATACATTTAATATAAATATATATTAATTTCAGTAGTACCTTAGGATATTTCATTTAAATATATTTAAATTGAATTGAGGAACAGAGAAACGATGAAACAATTTCACATTAATTTCAGCTTCACCTGTACTCAAAGCAATGTCTGTAAATTTATTTAATAAATTACAAAAGCTATTTTGGAATTCGAATGAAAAGAAGAAGCACCGTTTTATACATCATTAAAGTTACTTTTCTTGGAACTATAATATTTTATGTATAGTTTTATAACGTTACCATTTTCTACTGCGTTATTATTAGGATAACGAGTCAGCTTAACGTAATATGTATTCAAACTAGTTTTGATTAATATTATATATATTTTTAAATTAAACCTTTATTGAAGTATCATAATAGAAGTGAACTAATTAAATATTATCTTAAATACATTAGAAGGATACAATCTAACAAGCCTTAGTATAGTAATATTTTACTCGCTCAATATTTTTATTGTTTCATCATTTCTTGATTAATCGGCGATTAATGTTAACTATATATTTTGCTTAATAATTTAATTTTTATAACAATAGTTTTCAGTATACAAAAGTTATTTTAACTGCAATATAATTTTATTTAAAGAAGTCTAATTCTATGGTCAAACAACCAATGTTTTCCGGACTCGTAAATAAGTTTCATCTATTCAGTTTGTTTCAACCTTATTACTTAGTGAAAATGCACTTAATTAATTAGTCACAAATCCAGTATATATTGAGTATGTTAATCAAATCAAACTCTAAAAACCACAGTAACCTAAACCATAATTATTACCGCATGAACCACTTATAGTTCTGGTAGCAATTCAGAACTTACTTAATTGCTCGAAGTAATGTCATCTGACTTCAAATAGTATGCGGTAATGATAACTTACACTATTTTACACATTAACGCCTCTTGTACAATATACTGTAATTAATTCGCATAGGACCAATATTGGTTGTTTTGTTGTTTGAATTGCAAAAATCTATCACTTCACAGAGTGTAAAACAAGAAATATTTTTTGCTACCTAACCGTAACCTAATCAAACCGTGGCATATCAAATATTCATATTCAGAAATTTCTCTGTGATTCGCGAATATAAAAACAGTCCATCAAAATAAAATAAATACCTAATAGAATTTGATCTTTTTCGTCACTTATGTACGGATCGAGATTTATTTTTATTTTTATTATTGTTAGGTAAAAAAAATATGTTTCTTAAAAATCAATCAGATCAGAGTGGTACCGCCACCCGGTCCGAGTTGAAGTCAAATGACTACAAATAGGCTTTACAAGCTACGAAATGTCCTCAACAATCTTTTAATTTAATAGAAATGTATAAATTAAAGAGGTGTCATGACTTACAAAGAAAGTTTCCTGATTCTTGACTTAAATGATGTGGTAAAAGTTTTCGCCGAAATCATAACAAATATTGTTCTCATACATCGTGTGGTTGATGAAACTATTTCAATAATTATATAGCAATATACTGTAATTATTATTGGTAAAAATTTTGAAACTATTATTTACGATTCAAAGGATTAACAAAGTTATGCCAATATTAATTTATAATATCATTTGAAGAAGTTTATTAATTTAATTAACTTTACTGATTGGAATATTATTAAGGTAATGTAAATGTTGTATGTATTGTTGTATTAAGATAGAGTAAGATGAACTACGGGTAAATTGTACGTAATGCATGGCCATATTTTATGCTTTTAATTTATATGATATCTTTTATTTATTTTATTAATTTATTGAAGTGAAACTTCTTTAGGCGCATGAGGGTAAAATTTTTACAGATGAAACGTCACGCCGGTATGCAACGGAAGTGCCGGAAAAGAGAGAGAGAGTGATCGAGACCGATTGAGAGAGAGTAAGACAGGGCGAACGTAGCATGAGCAACTAGCCGTGGAGTGAAAGTAGGGAGCAAGCGAGTGAGAAAGATTGAGAGAAAAAGTGAGACAGAGCGAACGTCGTATTACTATTGGTTGTGTATTCGTTTACTAGTTAATTTTATTTTAATGACAATTAAATTCCTATCCTATCTTCCTTTTTCCCTTCCTCTTAATGTTGGAAATTTAAAGTTTTAGATTTGTATAAATATAAACAAGATTTATAAATTAGTTCGCCAAAGAAGTTTCACTTCTGACATGTGTACTTTATACGCACGCATGTTTTTTTCTTAACATTCTAATAAAATTATTTGACACACCTTTGTGTTTATATTTACAACCTTTTATGAAGTATATTCTGTTGCTAAAAGAAATAGCTTTATTTTCCATTAGAAGTGTAGTAAAGCTAATATGATGTTAATAAAAAACATTTAAATAATTTATCAACTTGATAACCATCAACGCGAGACGATATCCCAGTTGTATAAAGTTAAAATAGTGCCCGTATTCATATTTAGTACAATTTTAAATAAGAATATCCTTTCTAAGCTGTTTATTTACAATTTTAAATAACATTAAGACCGGACCGAACCCGGGAAACAGAGTAGGTGTTATCCGTGTGATTGATTTGAATAATCTCACTTTTTATTCATTTAATTGAGTCTTTTTTATCCAGGGCTTTGAACTGTAAATACTTTTTAAGACAATAAGAGTACTGGACAGTGTATAAAAATTGGTAATATTTGCAACTCTTTTTATCAGATTTTAGGAAATTTATTATAAGGTACGAAAAAGTGTCACAATTAATAAAATATTGCATAAAACTGACTATCAGTTAAATGCATGAAATTTTATGATTTGAAAAATCAATTTTCATTAAACATCACATTGTTTTCTTTCAGCGCCCTTTTAATTTAAAACAAGAAATATTTGATTAACGTCTGTTTCAGACAACATCTGCTTTAATGAACAAAGAAAATGTTGAAATTCATAATAGCTTGCAGAGAAACTACTAAGAATAATTAACTCTATTTTATATAATATTATGCAGAAATTTTACAATTAATTTATTAGTAGTACCGTTCGAATAAAAATAAAGGTAAAGGTAAAGACATTTTAAGTATGTGGTCTATTTTACGATGATGTACTAGCAATTAACACTGAAGTGTTTCAGATCAGAGATTGGACATGTATAGAGTTAACTTTCTGCTAATAGAGATGGAGCTTGTGAGCAAATTGGCTTTTGCCTGTAGTTCGCTACTAATATCACTTTTATTCGAAATTTTAGAGCTGGGTGCTTTACTAAGTGTTAAAAGGAGCAGTCTCGAAGGTCTATAATAAGAGTCATATTTTACTAAGTCAATAATATCTACAAGTCGGTAGGAATTTCCTTCATATTTTCGATATATGTGTGAACAGTGAGCAGACTCTTCAGATGAGATAACGGAAATCTTACGCAAAAAACCAAACAATGCATAAACTTTCAAAATATTAACATTTCAAATATTTTTTGATTTCTGAAACATGAATTTAATTCACAAATTGGCTAAACTGGATCTTAAATTATAACATAAAAATTTTAATAGTAAATAAACCTTTATTTGCTTATTTATTAAAAATATAAAGTTTTAAAAGAAATATATATAATTTTATTTTAGTTTTTGTAGAAATACAGTATACGATGAAATAAAAACACAGCATGCTGATATGCCAATACTAGAATATACTAGGCCATAGACGAAATAAGTCCTATAAAAGATGACTCTTTGACAGTTTTAATGACGCAACTTTTCAGTCATCGAAAATATCACAATCGTTCTCGTTATACATGGAAGCCTCATCTTCATATTAATTGTATAAAAAAGACGTAGTTTAATGAGGAACTGTAATGAGTACCCAGTGTGAATTCATACAGTGTAGTGCAGTGCCTCCCTTCAAGGTAGTGAAGTATGGTGTTATTATATTGTTACTACTTTGCATTGCTTATACAAACAAGCATAGACATATGCTTGTTTGTGTACAATTTATCAAGAATATATTTTGTACCTAAAAAAGTCGTTTGTAAATTTTGGCTTCTTTATTTAAAAATTTTGTTTTCGTCATAAAAATATGTGTCTAACGTCAAAGAGTTGCACTTTTAATTTATTTGATTGTGGTTGCTTTTGTGTAGTTTATATATCAATGTAATATATTTTTATTCCTTTTTTTTTATGTAAGAGGAGGGCAAACGAGCTGTCGGGTCACGGATGGACGTGATCACCGCCGCCCATGAACTCTTGCAACATCCGAGGATTTACAAGAGTGTTGCCGGCCTTGTAGGTAGGAATAAACGCCTTTTTTGAAGGTACCCATGTCGTACCGATCTGGAAATACCGCCGAAGGGAGTTCGTTCCACAAGCGAGTGGAACGTGGAAAAAATGTCCTTGAGAACCGCACAGTGGAGGATCGCCACGCATCCAGGTGGTAAGGATGGTATTGGAGGCGATGGCGCGCTGTAAGTAAAAAATAATATATATATATATATATATATTTATATAGACAAAATAAATATATATCGATATGGATAAGTATATATATATATGGATATATTTGAGAAACATCTAAATTTAGTGTCATTTAATGCTTTTAATTTGTAGCAGTTTTAGAATCCTTGACTATGAAAATGAACAAACAGAGAAGAATATTCTACATTTAAATAACACATTGTCACTATGAAACCTTATATGAAGAAAATTAATGAGTACTAGAAAAAAAATCCATAAGCTATCAACATAGACCAAAATATATAACGAAATAAAATAACGAAAATTTTCTTTCTTCAAATTAAGACTTATGTTACTTCTACTAACACAAATCATTCTTAAATTATATCTGATTTTATGACGAGGGAGTAATGTTCACTTCGGTCTTCGAAAACTTATACTATACTTTGCCAGTTGAGACAAATTACCAATGCTTCTTTAATCTAATAACGTTTGAAATAAAAATCACCTTATTTTTATAGAATCCAACACATTACTCTAAACGGTTATTGAAATAAACAAAATTATTAGAAGAAGAATCGTTGGGTGAAATACTCGTAACTCGTAACAAAACTTAATGTCACTGGATGTCATTATTGACTTTGACATTCTCTTGAATTCGTTTTTTGCAAAATACTTACAGTCACGTGCAATGAAATATATACACGGGCAGATTTTCAAATAAATATTTACTCTGAATATTTCAAAAAAAAGTAGCCATTTTATAAATAAAATCAAAATTTTATATGATAAAGAAAATATGACTCCTTGTGTGTAACTCCTTTTTTAGTAATATTTCATTAAAATTTCGCCCGCAAAACTAATTTACCGACCGTATTTTATATTTAAAAAGGAACCTTCTATTAACTATTTTCTTGGATCTGGATTTGAATATGTAATTTTGTAGCTAAAATTACTTCATATTTCTAAAAGTTTTAAATCTATAAAGATTACTAAATGCTGTTCTTATACGTTGTGTGGGTAATAAAGTTTATATTGAGACTTGAGAAAATATTTCAACATTTTGTATTATTGTGTCTTGTAAGTGACATATTGTAGTAACATTTTACATTTTCATATACAATATAACATAACATTGAAACAAAGCACATGTCTACCCATTAGTGGTGTAGCATTCTCTGTGTTGTGTGATTGTTGTGTTACTGTAGCACCATTAAGGGACCTGTCTTTATCTTACCCGAAAATTAAAAATAATGATCGTTTACTGTTCGATCGGTTTCGAATTTAACTTCATTTAGGTAGGGACATAATTTTGTCTATTACTAAATACAATATTTAGAATTATAATAAAAATCAAGCTAAGAGATCTCTCTTATCTATTAGATATGGCAAAAAAACGTTCCTGAACGCGTTCACTTCAGTTAATGGGATCTGATTTCTTGATAACTTATAGAAGTTTATTATTATATTACGGAGAATAAAGTTAATTAATGTTTAATGTTCCATATATATTCGTTGAATGACAAAACATAAGGTAATAAATAATAATAATAAGGTAATTTCACCTTATTCATCTAAATAACATGGATAAAATAATCATCATTTAAAAAAAGTGATGTATGAAAGCGCTATTTCACCATTTAATTCTTTGTAGGAAAACTATTACAATTTTTAATTACTACTTACTTATTACACTTAATTACTTATTACAACTAGAGGAAACTGAAGTCTCAGTGGTGTAATTCATTACAAGTTTGTGTTGTGTTTAGACATTTTATTGAAGGAAATGGCTAAATTCTAAACACTTTAAATTATACATGTTCTTGAATTTTAATAAGTAACTGTAGTGTAGACATTTGTGATTATATAATATTTTATTTATGTTAGAAATTTTAGTACAGTGTATTTTATTTTGTATGAAAAGTTAACAACAATTTATATTGATTTAATAAGAAAACGTAGTAGGTGCCAAATCCCTGTGCCGGAAGCCATCTTTATTTATTATATAAATAACTAGCTGTTTCCTGCCACGTTAAGTGTATAGCTCCTATAGGTTTAATACTTGGCAACATATAAAAAGTAGAAATCCGTTGGGATAGGAATTCCGTAAAATACGTTCTTGGTGGACGACTACGTCACAAAAGAAGTAATTATGTAAAATTATAAGTTAATTGGACTGATAGTTTCGGAGATTTTGTGATGAGTCAGTAAGTGGTAAATTGCTTATATATATATATATATATATGGATATTTAAACTAAGCTATTTATTTATATTTGAATATAATCACGTTTTACCAGTATACTACTTTATAACATTAATACTTTATTATAACATTAGATAATGATTTGGATAACTAAATGTGAGCAGTACATAATAAGATTGCGTCATGCTCCGAGCTCAAGAATAAGGACCCCGAATAGTTTCGAAACTTATATCCTCACAAAGAAGCAGCCTTAATTGGCAATTAGTGCTGCATTAATAGACAAGTGAGAGGTCTGGTAATGATGGTTTAGATATCTGCACAAAACAAAGTCAATAAAAAAACCGTAAAACAGTAAACTGGCTGGTTGCCAGAACTATTTGTATGGAAGAATAGATGCTTATGGCCATCAGAAACAGACAATACACAGGAAGCATTGACGATGTAACTGAGTTACGGAAATTATAATGTCACATTTATAGTACATTCTGTTTTATTAAAAAAGTGAATATGGAAGTATATGCTTTTTTTAAGGTAGCCATGTCGTATCGATCTGAAAATCCTGCTGAAGGAAGTTCGTTACACATCTAAGTTGTACTTGAAAGTTCCTTGAAAACCGCACAATAGATCATCGCCACGCAATATATTATTTATTTGTTATTAATATAAAACTATTTTTCCTTTTTTACTATTAGAAGCCATAAAATGCAGCTCACTTAATAGATATGTAACAGGTTAAATTAATGAGTAGAGTTTTAACAATTAGCGAATAATTTCTCCATTTCAGCACGTTCGACACGTTCGAGCAATCAGAAACACAACTATATTTTGCTATATTTTAATTTACTACATGGCCCTAGTGTACAAAAAATATCGCTAGTCACGCGTTATTTTCTTAAATATCTACATAGTTATTTGTTGTTACATTCACTTGGCTTGGCATAGTTGCTACATTTACTTGGCATTAAGTGTTTCGTGAGCTGAGAATTGTATTTGTCTTTAAAAATAATAGAATAGTTTGCTTATGTTTGTCTACAAACATTAAAAACTCTTGATAAAACTTGAAAAATATATACTGTTGTTGTGACAGGGGCCTAAGTCGTTTTTTTGTTTTAAAAATTTTGCTTTTTAATAAATACGATCTAATGAAAAAAATATATGATTGTCAGATTTAAAATACCCAAAAATTGTGAATATTATTCTTTTATTAGACTTTTTAACCTATTGCAAGGCCCAATTGCATTTTTATGCTCTTATTACTTAAAATAATGCCACATACTTATTAATAAAGTCCACCCAAATTCTATCTGCTCCGCTGCTAATGTAGTTATTAGTATTGTTTTGACAATATGTAGATATTGGTATTGTATAAAAAGTTTGAACGACCATTGATTTATATGAGACATTCGTGTATATATTTTATTATGAAAATAAAAAAAATAAGTTTGTACATTTTTCACAGGTCTTTAATTCGACTTGACAAAAAAAACTTTTGTTTTATGAATAAAACTTTGTAGCGAACGTCATATAACGCCTCACAATGACACATGTAACTGGTGGTCGTAACTCAAAATAAAGAGACTCATATATTCTCTTTATAATGTGAATACTATTCTTTTTAGGAGAATAAAGTACAAATGTCCTGTTTTAAGCAACACACATATTAAAATTTATTGCTTATATTCATTTTTGAACAAATATTTAAATAATGAATCCCTCTTTCGAAACAAATACCAATAAAGTAATTTAATTAATTCATAAATTAAATAAATTCATACATACCCATGTCTATTATTTAATTACCTTTGGTTGAAAACTTTGTTATAAGTAAGAACAAATATACAGTGTTGCAGCCTCAGTAGTCTATTGAGTCACAGGATTAGTAAAAATCTTTACAGGTGTTAATGTTAGTATTTTCAGTCTTTCTGAATACTCGTATGTTACCATTGTAAAAATAAAATGTGAATCACACAAAAAATATGATGAAGATATGATAAAGATGGAGATAAATATTATTTAATAAGTAATAAAAAGTTTTTTTTCTGGCAGAACTTACTTATATATGTAAAATTAATACTTTAATATCTCTAGTCCATCTGCCAATATTTAATATGTGGTAGATATTTAGTGTTGATTTCCAAATATAAATATCTTTTTAACAGTTTGTAACTATTTGATAAATATAAAAAGTAATCAGAAAAATGTAATAGAAAATCGAATATTTAATTTATTGGTATATAGCGCGCGAACTTATTAATTTTATTGATTTCTTTCTTAACTCCTTTGTTTACACATGAATATTTTGAAGAGTTAACAATTGCAGATACAAACATTTATTTATGAACATTAAAATATTTGTGAAAATTTCACTGTACTGTCTTATACACTTAGTCACAAATTTTTAAATTAGGTTCATATCACCGCACAAAAGAGATCTAGTTTTGCTCTAGCTTGTAGTCAGACTAACAAAGTAAATATATTTTAGAAGCTATTGAAGAGGTTGTCTTAAAGCCTCATTTCCTAGCTATTTAAAACTTTTGTAATATGTTGGTGAACATTTTATAAATGTAATAGGAATCTTTTTTTCTCACAAATTAAAGTAATTTCAAGACTTTAGAAGACTTTAAATTCGAAATGATGACGTCTAAAGCGGCAAGATGAAACACTAAGAGATTCTAGACTATAATTTCACTACTCCGTCTTAAGACTTTTTTGAAGACCTTATTTATTTATTTTAAATCACTATCCATATCAAAATACATATTAATTCAGTATTTTAATTTCAATTAGTTGTATCAATTAAGAATAAAGGCAATCTGTATAATATATAAAAATGTTCCTTTGGATTATATTCGACTCAAAAACTTTGTTTTGAAACGATATACAACACATTTCAGGGATGGATGTTTTCTATATACTCGTATCTTATCTTATTTTATCTAACTAATATGTTTTTTACAATTTGAATCAATTCATTGCATATTACCCTGTTACACGAGGCGCTGAAACCAAAAGTTTAAAAATGGGACGTGTTTGCTATGCGAAATTATAATTTTGAAATTCGAACGTTTTAAACACTTTTATTGGATTTGTTTTGTTTTGTTGTTTTTGAAACAGATGCAGTACTACCTTACGACAACTATATGTCGTCATGCAACGGAAAACTTATTATTTAACAAAAAAATAAATAAAGAGATTTATAATGTAATTTACAACAATTTTGTTGAATCTTCTGTGATATATGTAAGTTGTACATCATAATTATAATTGTAAATTTTTTTGTAAAATAATAGATTACAAATATATAAACAGTTTTTTGAGATACATTATATTAATTTAGCATTCTTTTATATAAAAAAAGAGTTGAAAAGTAAATTTTAAAAACAATAAAGCCGCCGCTACAAAATGCCAACAAATTAAAGTTTGTTAATTTGATTTTTCTGATTATCTTTTATATTTATCAAGAAATTACAGACTTAGGAAAGGCATTGATATTTCAATTCACAATATATTAAAATATCTAGTATATATTTTCGATCTATTGCTTTCTAAGACCAGACAAAACATTACATATTAAATATACCATAATTTTTTATAGCAAATTGAATATTACTTTGACTATAAAGTAATAGTTATGTCTATCTAACATATATATATATATATATATATATATATATATATATATATATATATATATATATATATATATATATATATATATATATATATATATATATATATATATATATTTGGGAAGTATGTTTAGCAGAGACGGAAGATACGAAATGGATGTGGAAAGGCGTATTGCTGCCGGTAACAGAGTCAACGGCTTCATTGTTGAGACGGCGAAACGTCAGCAAAGCAGCACGTTTGGCTGTTCACAATGCGGTTTTGCTACCGACGCTGTTATACCGCAGCCAAATGTGGGTAACACAGAAGAAGAATGTAAGAAAGATGAATGCTTTGAAGATGTTATTTCTTCGCAGAATATGCGGAGTCAGTCTAGCTGACCGAATCCGCAATGAAGAGTTCCATACAATGGCAGGTACTAGCCAAGATGTCACGGTGAGAATGAAGAAGAACGTGCTCAGGTGGTTTGGGCACTCAGCTAAATAAATAATAATAATATATGTATATCACATTTTAACAAAAAAACATTCTATATTTGAACCTTTTTTATGGTTCTAATATTTTTTATTCTCTTTTTTTCAGTTTATATGTTTGTTGTCCCTTTTATAAATAAGACTTGACTGATTTTAGATAAAATTAAATATAATTAAAGTTCCTTCTATTACTTATTTTAAACTAGAACGAGCTTTTTGTTACAATTATTTTAAATGAAAAAGAATATTGGAAAAGTGTTAAGTTTTGGAAACTTAAATACTCGAAATATCTTACTTGTTTTCTTTATATTTAAATTCATATTCATTCATATATAGGATCATGATGGCCCATATTTGAACAAAAAGTCCCAAAAGATTGAATGTTATTTAATCACTCTTAATAATTCTCAATTCACAAAATAATAACTAAATTAACCTTCTCACTAATAATTAAACAAACATAAATTAAAATAATATTGAGTGAGGATTGCGTCGGTAACTAGCGATTCGTGGTGATCATGAAGTGCAAGCGACTGCTATCCCAAAGTGAAGGAAAGGTCTGACGTTCCGCTAGAATGACATCTCTTAATTGTCAAGACGTTATCCTGTTTCCGACGTCAAAGACAGAGAATGTCAAATATTAGTAACTGCGCCGTCATATAAGGTAAATGAGAAACCTATAAACAAATCGATTAATTGATATACCAAATATGGAACAAAAACTTAACCTTTTTTTTAAACAATATTGCTAATTCATAACGAACGAACTAAATAACGAACAACATTTTGTGACAAATTAGTTTTTATTTCATATAAAGTTATTTAAAATTGATCAATGAATATGTTTATTGGATTAGTTTCTCATTATTTTGGTCGGATTCACCGGATTCGTTTAAATAATGATATTTAATGGATAATTTTATTATAATTTGAATGTAGTATTATAAAACCCTAATTGCATAATAAAAAATTTATGATTTGATTTTTATTTAATTATACTATTCTTTATTGAAATTTTATTGCTTTAATTAATTAATAACTAATAAAACTACACATATGTAACTCTTAAAATTCATTATTTGTATTAGATTTCATAAGTTCTCGTCAGATTCTTGGAATTTGAATTATTCATCTGAATAGTCATGAATGAAGTTATTCGTGAAATGCTGAAGTGAAAATGTTTGAACGGACTTTTGGAATTTGCCATGATAGTAAAATAATTTATTACTTTCTACGGTTTATACCGTAGACCCAAATTAATAATATAATTAAGCTTAAAGTTAATAATTATAGACTCTTGGTATTTCCAGAAATAAAGTTTTAATATTTTTAAAAAATCCTAATAGAGTTTTTTTAAAGCAAGAATGGTATTTTTATTTTGCGGCCAATTATGCTGTTGGTAACTAGGTATTCTAAAGTATATAAAATAGACTCGAGAATGCATAGGCAGGTCCTGTAGTGACGTAATTATTTTTCGCTGTATTAAAATCCTTTCACCAAACTAAGTATCGTATCATCACTATCTTACATACTCAAAAGTTTAATCTTTTGCCATCGTCTTAGTCGTTTTATTTACTTTCAGTTTCCTTATTTTCTGAAAGTTTATACTTTTCAGAGCAATTGTGTCAAGAAAATAACTATCTATTTAAATGGAATGCAATTAATAAAATATATAAAATATTAATCTGTAAAAGCTTTAATGTAGGAAAATCCCAGGTAAAAAAATGTAACGATACTATTGTTGTTCGCCAATTATCTTTGCCAACTTTTTTAATTTAAATTAATTTAAATTTAAAAGTTCAAATAATATATTAAGCTTCAAATAATATACACACCCTGACACTTCCATTTTGACGTACACAAGTGATCACTGATAATGATTCAAAGTGGAAAAGATATAAATAAATAATAAATAAATAAATAAATATATGTACATGCTCCTATCTAAAGTATATAAATCACATATATATGATTTGTATATTTTATCAGACGTATCACAGGCAGATACTCAGACATCAATCCTATTATTTCTTATTAAAACATAAAAAAATACATATACATAAATATTCTTAACGTTTCAGAGCAAAATATAGTTTAATATATTAAAAGTAAATTGAATAGAACGGAATAAGCAAGAAATTTATGAGATTAAACTTGCTTTATATATATAAATTAAAAAATTGGCCGTATAAACACCAACTCCCTTAGTGTTATTATAAATGAAGTTAATTTGTACAAGAAATCAACAGAAAAACAATACTATGAAAATCTTTTCAACTCCTACAGGCGGCTGTTAAACAGTAAAGTTATGATTTTAAATCTGGTATGGTAAGTTTTTTATTATTTTATTTTCATAACTAACTCAAAATCAAAATTTAAAAATCATATTCCTCCGCAAAACCACCATTTTAAGGCAGAGCTAACTTACAAGAAGAATAACTTTTTTAACTTTGTAAATAATGGATATTTTAGAAAACTGGGCTTCTTTTCTTATAGTATTTATTTATTTGTTTTAATATATTACACATATTGTAATTACTATAAGTTATACCGAAAACAACAGAAAAAATAGATAAAAAACAGCATAGAGTTTTCGTTCTAATCCAATTACAATCTAATCGAGATATCACGCTCAGAGTGATGAAGAATTTCATTCGAAATTTTATTACAATTTTATTAAGGACACGGTTTGAGATCGGCGTTGAATTATCAAAGTTATATAATTCGTATAGCTACTGGCTTGATATTTGTAAGGATTTAAAAAGAAGTAGCAGTTCATAATAAAATATTTTTAATATAATATATTTGAATTATAACGAGAGCAGAGTTAAAATTTACCTGAACCGAACACATGACACAAATGACAAATTTAACTTTTTGGTTCGATTTCATACGTTTTCAAATATTGTCAGCTATACCAAAAACCAAAAATTAAACAACTCAGAGCATAGTACAAGGTATGCTTTATTAATCCTTTTTTGATCTTTCAGATTAATGCTTCGATTCAGATTCGATGCAAGGCTTTTAAAATAAAATATATAAAATCTAATTTCATTTTAAAATCAATTAATTAATTTATTAAAAATTTACTATAAAAATATATATATTTATTTCCGAAATTCTTCTGAACCATTGATGACAGCATTCTTTTATTTTAATTGTATTAAATCTTTATCTTAAAACTTTTGAAATGTAAACAAAACTGAGGGATGTCTGCTTCTTGAGATAATAGAGTTCAGTTTTAAATTAAGGTTTTTGTTTACTTCTCTTAATATTTCTAAATCAATTTATTGAAATTTATTTTATTTATGACTTTATATACTGTATTATATCGTACATTACACATTAATATGATGAAACAATATCTGCTGTCCCATATATACTTAGTTTAGAATAAATACTGTTACAATTAAAAATAAACTAAATTTAGCTTTTGAATTTGGAATCTGTAGTCTAGTATAAGAAAAGTAACTAAATTATAACAATACTTTGTTTTTGTTACAAATAAAAATAAAGTTGAAAGGATATGGCATGATATTAAATATAACACCAGTTTTAAAATAAACAAAGAATCAAAAAATATATCACATTTAGTGTTAATTATAATTGAAATCTCGTTAAAGTTATAAAATCAAAATTATTATTATAATCAGTAATTATGAAATGTTAAACATGAGTTTATATTAATTATTGACTAACTGATTATTAATTAGCCTTTTTGAGTATAGTCAATACATGTTAATTAAGCAGTCAAGCCTTAAACCATTTGTTACTTTAGACAGAAATAAATTCAGTAGATATTTTATACAAAATATTTTACAACATTTTGTTCCTGAACAGATTTTTATTGTAACTTACGTTTGTTAAACGATTACATCTACAAATATGAAATATGGAATATTTTAGTCTTATTTTTCAAACGGCCGTAGAGGTGGAGGCGGTGGGTATATTGCTAAGTGTAAATGCATTTTCTGGGTCTATGGGCCAAGGACTTTCTAAAAATACCACACTCAAACCAGAAGGTCTCCTGTATAAAAAGTTCGATATTGCGCGTATATATACCCGAGTTAGACTTTCAGCACTATGGGTGCTTTCGTCACTCGGAGCTAGCTGACGCCCGCTTTGATAATTAATAATATTCTATTAAATAATAAACATTTTCAGCTTTTATTTGTTTTGGAAATAGTGATTCCCGTTTACAGAATACATTAATTAACACTATATTATGCACCTTTGGCCAAGCGCGTTATTTGAATATGTTATATAGACAAAAAGTGAAACTATTAAGTTATTTTAGCATCATTTCAGTATCATATTTGCAATAATTAAGATATTTATTTCGGATTATATATTGGAAAAGTGTCAATGATGATTACAATAAGAACAATATTTAAAAAGCTATTTTAAAAATACAATGTATTACTGAAAATGTAATGTATTACTATTTAATTAAAAAACAAAAATTAGACCGTGGTAAAGAAGGTTAATAAGAAAGAAGAGGAAGAAGCTTAAACTTACCTAATTGACTAACTAAATACATTAAAGTTAATTCTCTCTGGTTGCTCATGCATAATATATATAAAAAGTAAGTGGGACCTACTTCCATCAGAATAATAATTTCGTAAAACAAATTTTAAGAATAAGTTGTTGGTTTCTATTTATGGATGGTTAAAATTTAAATACAAGCGAAATATTTAAACAAACATAGACAATTCCTTGAAGCATAACCAAGTTTCTAAATAATTAGTTTCATGGCAGTACTTAATCTAAACATTTCAGCTCCAAACCTCCCGGCGCAGTAACTCTCATAACAGAAAGTAAGTTCCGTTACTAATAAAATACATGGTATAAAATAATGTTTTCCTAAGCTTTAGGAGTTAAGTTTTACAGAACCAAATAAATTTGTTATTTGGTTATGAAAATACAAATATCTCTAATTTATTTAAATACCCCAGAATTGAAATATTTCGCATTTATTTTATTTTTAACAGTCAACTTTAACGTAGATTTAACTTTAATTTGTCGTTGATGACAACAATTCGGATGCGGCATATTTCGGTCGTGCAGGTCTCACGGGAAAACGTTGGCTAGTGCCGAAAGAAACTTGTGACTTCTATAGAAACCTCCCTGAGGTTGAATGAGGTTGAGGGTGAATCAGAATACTGGGTCTCAACATTTCGAGCGATTGTAAGTTTCGTGGTCATTTGGAGAGCAAGGCCAAGTTGCCCTCTATGAAATTGGGAGTGATAAATAGAGCGAGGCAGAATTCAAATTTGCCAAAGAATTGCGCTGTATAAGGCGCAGGTCCGGCCACTCATGAACTACTGTTCTCATCTCTGGTCTGGATCACCCCAATATCAGCTTCTTCCATTTGACCGCGTACAACGGAGAGCCGTTCGGATTGTGGGGGAGCCGGTGCTCTGCAAACGGCTGGACTCTTTGGCATTGCGTAGAAAAGTTGCTTCTTTATGCGTCTTCTACCGCATTTACAACGGAAAGTGTTCTGAACATCTATTCGAGCTGATACCTGCCGCCGAATTTAATCACCGCACAGCTCGCCATTGCCTCCTTTACCATCTATACCACATGGATGAGTGGCGATCTTCCAATGTGCGGTTTTCAAGGACTTTTTATCTACGTACCAGTCAAATGTGGAATATACTTCCTTCAGCAGTATTTCCAGATCGATACGACATGGGTACCTTCAAAAAAGGTATTTGTTATTATTATTTTTAAAAACTAGATATAGAAACGATATGATAATAGAAGATGTAGACGTATAATATATACTCAAACATTTATTCACTTGTCCTACTTGAGCATCAAAACTAACAGAGCTTAAGTTTGTTATAGAATGAATGAATCCTGAAGACTGACTACAGGGTATTCGTACGTTACTTTGAGTCCCTGTAACGGATGTGACGTCAGTTATGCTAGGTAATTGGTTGATGCTAGCTATGTACTCATCTTTAAATCATATTATTCCAGCACTGAATAGAGCGACAATACTCACTGCCATAAATGAATTGGGCTTCACCTTTGTTCCTCTCACAATTGATTCGCAAAATGTCTATTTATGATGAATTATATTTGTGATATTGAATTCAATTCTAAAATTAATATCATCTCGGACTCGTTTTATTGTATTTAATCCAAAATCTTAGATTGAAAAATGAAATATTGTTATATATTTTTATGAAAAGTACTTAAAAGAGAGTGAATCTAAATTTTTATATTTGTTTTTCATTTTGATTTTGAACGATATTTCGCTGTTTATCTTTCTGGAACTGTTTTCGTGGCTGCATTTGAGCAAAACATTCGAATTGTTGGGTTAACAATAAAGTTCTTAAAATTTGAAATCCTTTAAAATTACACGGAAGTTTAATCCATTTAAAATACATTTATTTTAGTGTATAGTTCTCATAAAAATGATACATAAATGTATCATCAAGACAAAATAAATCTAACTATTTGTAATATATATTTGGTGTTACTAACATACAAAGCAAATACTTACCAAAATAAATTAGTTCAATATCCACTGAAGGGCAGGAAATATATTAACAAACGCTCGTTGCTAGAAACTGAACAATAATTTAAAATTTCTTACATAGCCGGATTTATGTAACACAAGATCTGTGCTAGAAGTTATTGTTAAGATCACATTTATTCTATCTTTCTTTTTAATTCCTTAACAGTCGTTAATATGTAAAAGTAAAAATAAAAGCAATGTAGAAACTATGAAAGTGGAGAGCTACCATATCTCAGGTTGTGTAAAAATTTATTAAGATTTAGGTCTAAAAAATTTCAACCCATATATGTATAAAGTAATATAAGGATTTGTTAACATAAGAAAATAAAATATGAATAATATTAATATTAACATTTAAATATTATAAATATGAAAATAAAATATTAATTTTATATTATTAAAAAAAAAATTATAAATCAAAGATTTTATATCAATAATAATCATAACACATTTAAAGTTTTTTTTTATTATATTACTTAAAATTTTCGTTACTAATATAAATGTTGGATATGTTTTAAGTATTCGTATATTAGTCATATGTTATTAAATTTAACAATATATACATATTTATTATCGGCTAATAATATCAAGAAAAAAACTGTTAAAAATAACAAAGCATATTAATTTTAATATGAAGTTTAGGAAGTATATTATAAATACTTTTACAAACTGAACATTAAAGAACCATAAAAGCGACATTAAACTTGAAAGAGATTACGGTAGATTAAAGTGTACTTAGTGAACAAGACCCTCTACAGCTTTGAAGATTAAGGACATGTCGGATAAGATCAAAGATATTACAGTTTTTGAATATATAAATTGACTAAATAATGAATCATTTACTTTGATGTAAATTTAATCAACAAATTATGATGCACGTAATTTGTTAAACGAATATATATTTATATTTCCAATGAAGTCTAATATCCGCTTAACATTCAAAGTAGGTACCTACTACATATTTCTATTATGATTATTCCTATCATCACTCAATACTAGTGAAGATTATTAATGAAGATTATTACTATATATATAAAAGATTAATAGACAAAACTATTAAAATGATTGTATAGAGTGTGTTTGGACGGTTGGAGGTTTAGATCTTTCAATTATTCTTGAGGGTCTTTTTATTATGCTAATATATCTCGTGATAGGTTTGTGACGTTCACATCAAAAATAATTAAAATTGTGTTGCTATAATGAAAAAAAACATTTTTAGGCTAATGGAAAAAAATATGTATAAATATTATACATTTGTATTGAGATAAACGTCTGTTTTTATTACTTATTATTATTAATTATGGTTCCAGCGATAAAAAGAAATAAAAAGCTCTGCAGGTATCCGATGAGATAGAAAAGGGCTTTAACAAGGATATGGGACGATATTTTTCCAATGAACACGACAGATATAGCTGACCGTGTGGAATTTTCACGTACCATTGACAATGTTAAGGATGATCATTCTAATTAAGCCACATCTCAGTGTTCAGACGCTGTGCATCATCTATTCAATGAAGTGTTTTCCAGCTATTGTGTAGCATATGATGAATCTAACATTATTTTTTTTGTGTGTGTCTCTGCTGTTAGCCCTACTGGCCGTGATAGCTTCACCGGTGAAATCTAATACTGCTGAGCAATATGTGATATATAAAATTACTGTGGAAAGTAAAATCGGAAATAGACAGTGTTTAAATATAAATATATACGTATAAACATATATGTTTAATGGGAGAAGATTCTACAATATATTTTGCACAAAATAATTCCTAAGCTAAAAGTTATTAAGATATTTTAATTGTTTAACCATAGCAAAGTTTATATAAGAATTTTTTTATCATATCACCACTTATCCCAGAGTAAACTTTAATAGATAAGAGTTGAAATCGTACATATTCCATTTCTTGCACGAATGTACCGAAATCGTTTTGATAAAAAATGGCAACTCGAGAATTGATAATACTCATAAAGCTTTCAGAATTACTAATGAAATATTTTAAGTTTAGAAATAGTAAACAATGAAATTTTAAATTTATAGCGATGCACTTTTTCATTAAATAATATTTTCATAAATGTTGCTACGAAATAAAAAGCGTAAAAGTTGGATAATTGTATACACAGGTATTTCATACTGGAAATCCGGAAGACGAACAAAAAAGCAATCGTTTATCATATCCGCACGGAGCGGAGGTGATATCATAAAATAATGATTTCTCGTTTAACTGTGTAAATGTTTTCTATATTAAGTTTAAGGGTTTAAAACCCTTAAACTTAATATAGAAAATGTCTCAGAAAATTTGATTTAGATTTTGCCTACCAATTATGGTACAAGCTATAGGTATGGTATAAGATATGATAAGAGGTGAAATGTTGGTAATAATAATTATAATATTGGTAATTGATTTTAAAACTTTAAAATAAACTTCAAATAAATATTTATCGAATATAAGTTTGTATATAATCACAGAAATATTAATTGAATAGAAATATAACAACATAACACAGAAACTCTCTTAAATTGTTATACGTATATTTACTGCGAATCACAGTGTTTCCAAAACTATTCTGAATATTATGGTCTGCGTCGTTATTTTGTGATCTCGCTCTATTCAGTTAAAAATGAAATTCTTAATTGCTAGTGTCATGTAATAAACTGAAAACAAACTAAAAATATAGACAATAATTAAAATTAATAAAAATGTAAATATATATGTTTTAAGTTTTAGATTATATTAAGTGCAAACGATTTAGTAGATGGCAAGTGTCATAAGTCTTGTTTTATCTCTGAATATATGAAATCCGCAATATGAGAAGTTATTAATGCCTTCCCGCCCTTGAGGCATTAGGAGGGTTGAAAAGATGAATATATATATATAAGATAATCTTACTAATATAAAAATGGGAAGTTTATTATATATACATTTATAGACATTTGTTCATCGATTATGAAGAAAATACTGATTTGATCTTAGAATGCTTAAACTTTAGACAAGATTTAGATGTTAAAGGTGAAAATCAGTTTGTTAGTCGTTATATCTTAATTAAACCGATTAATCAAACAAATCGAACACCAACCGGACTAAGCCCGGGCAAGATAGCTAAAAAGATACAAAAACCATGTTATTTTATATCTTTTATATAATTAACATTAACATTTTAATATTGATGTTGTAAAATGTTAATGTTATTATACTTAAAACGAGAAATGGCATTAAGACAACTTCTCGACCGATTATTCTAAGAAATATTTGATTATATTTTTAGAGAAAAATGAAGTCTCTCCTTTTTTATGTTGTAGGAAGATGGTTTGCAAAGAAAACTTTAATTTTATAATACGCTCCCTGTGTTTTATAACAAAACCCATTTTGAGCGGCTATTTGGACTTATATATAATATCATATAATAGAATTTGTCGGGTATTTTCAGTGATTGATGAAAAAATATCATTAAATCACACTGCGGCTGATCCCCCTTCTTGTCGTACACTTACGAGTAAAATAAAATACCTCGTTCGACAGGGTCGATCGTGTTAGGTAGATTCCCGTCAGTCGGATCGACAAAGAAAAACTATCTAGCAGTATTTTACTGGTCATTACGAGTCTTATGACGGGTCTCTCTGCATATATTGGGTGAGCTGGGAACCACCCACCACTCCTATCTCCTAAACGGGGGGTCGCATCAAAAAACTTTTCGAACAAAAAAGATTCGTCTTTTAATTTGTTATTTTTCTAAGATTTTTCCGACGCCAAAATTTTGCCTTCTTCTGTGGCTTTTTTCGGTTTTTAATTTTCAACCCCCCCAGCCCTCCAACCCACCGACCGATTTTTCCCGTTCAAGAAGTTAACCTTCATTTTGTCCTTAAGAATGTGTATACTAAGTTTGAAAATCCTCCGTCAATATTTGCGATCTGTAGCGTGTCCCAAAGGTTTGCACTTTCACCCCTCCTCCCAGCCCTCCCTTTCACTTTTTCCAAAAAAACGAAATGCTACGTTTGTTCTACTAATTTATCCTATCGACCTGTGAAGTCAGATTTCGCCTACCATGAATTTGAACTGATGGATCATATATACATATATATATAGAGGGATATATAATTTTTTTTTTTCGACGGATTCTCAATCTTCAGTTCATAAACGGCGTAGCGCTCCTACTCTGGGGTCTGGGTCCCGTCATCGCATCGATTGCAATAGGTAGATTCATCTATGGAATCTACCTAAAAGACCATCTAAAATATCTGAAAATGAATTGATTGAATATTTGTGGATAAATATTGTTATATCTGAATTTGAGTTTTTCTAATTTTTTAGATATTTATTAGTTAGGAGAAACTACAGCTAAGTATTATATGTGTTTTCTTACCCCTATCTCATTTTTTTGGTCCACAAGCCATAAATACCTAAATAGTCTTAATCTAATAAGTATAATAGTTATTAACAACAGAAAACCATATCACAAAATAGATGAGGTTCTAAATAATCGTGTCCATTATAACAGTTGTACTTTCAGTTTTTATATTTACTATATAACCTATGATTATGGAAGTATCTATAAATATTGATATTAAATTACGGCTACAATAATTATAATACAGTAAATTAACAATGGTACGATGCAGGGTTGTCAGGAAATATAAAACGTGAGACGACAATACAAATAGGCCAATCAATTGATGTGATATTTCACACGTCTCTTTAGAGATGGTGACTAAGATAGTAATATTGGAACACGATAATATATATTGTAAACGTAACGTAAAAAAAAATTGTGTATCATAGTTAAAGTCAAGATTAAACTTCTTACTAAATTAATTTTTATTTACTTCCTTAACAAAAGCTGGCTTTTTATTATTTCTTTATCTTCCATCAATTGTTTACATAAACTGCCTAAAATATACATCTTTGCTTTAAGAAATTTACATCCACTCCGAAAAATCTTATTACGTATCTATTTTAAATATAAACCTACCTGCATCTTAACCTTTGGTTGTGAACTACAGTAAGACGTTTCCTAGATAATATATGGTGTAAGTTTTTACAAATTTGATCTCACTTAGAGTACCGCTTACATCGGAAATAAAAGTCGTGATAATATATTATAAGAAGGTGCGTAGATAAAGCGTTGTCATTCCTCTCAGGCGGGAGACGTGTCACGAGCACTTAATCTATCTCATGTTTTCACATTTCTTCATATCTTTGGGTTCTTTCAGAAACCCTTTACCATCGCATGCTGGTTAGACAATTGTAATATATGTGTTACTTGTATTTGTTTTATGTAAAGGCAATTTCAGAAGTAAGTTTGTTTCGATCTCCCTTTGAATGACTTTCAATCACAGGAATTGAACATTTGTAAAAAAAGCTGTAAAAAGTTTTTTTTTTCTGTCATATTTAGTAATTTAGTAAAAACTAATTTCTTACAAATTAAATACAACTAATACGCTAAGAATCATATTACAGAGTGGAATTTGTATTCAAAAATTAAACCATGTATTCGTGAGGATATAGTAAATCATCTTAAGTTTACTAAAAAAGTTTTTGAAACTGAATTTTGAATAAATGAAGATGTATTTATGTTATAAAGATATATTTGCATATAATTCCTATAAGAAGAAGTAAATAAAGGAAAATAATTTAATAAAGAATGTGAAGTAAAACATTTTGGAACTTTTCTAATGATTTAACATTACTTTATCTAAAACTATTTTAGCCTGTTTTATTTTGTAAATACACCAGAGTTTAACTTTATTTGAACCTTAAATGAGTATAAAATTCCAATCATCATCTTTACCAAGCGTATGATCCTCTCTCGGTATACGGTAGGAAATGCTGTCATAAAAGTAAACCACGCGTCTTAATGTATCACGTTAGGATATATAGCGGGCATATAATTCGTCGTCATTATAATATATTTAAACCCATGTTAATAAACTGTTTTAAACTATTTTTTTATTTATTAAACTGTACATGGTCGTTACCGCCGTAATAATATTTTACACAATAGTTAATATTCTAGGTTACCTATTTTTGCAACGTTTGGTAGATTCCCGGTTCTACACTACTAAGTATTTTACATGACTGCATCTGTAAGGCAGATTTATCTACCATATATAGCACACTATGTAATGCTTGCTCATATCCGAGAGCTTTGTTTGTGTTAATCAATGCTTGTAGGCCTGTATATTAAGAAGCTTTTGGAGAAGGGATCATATAATATTTCAAGTATGGTAGATATATCTATTTTGCACTAATATTTGTTCTGGTTCCAGGGTTCGTCATGTGTGCGTGTTAGTAGATGTATATGCACTTGTTATGTTATATAAAAAAAATACCGAAATAAATGAAACGTATCTATAATAGATAGAAATCGTAACAATTCAACCATCCTATATACTCGTATGTATAAAATATTAATCCTTAGATTTTTTAGACTGATATACATTTAAACAAGTTCTACAAAACCTGCAGGAGACCTTCGAATATCATTATCCCTTCGACGCTGCCATCCTCGCGACGCGATCTGAGAGCTTCGTTACGCAGTTCATGCAGCGGCTCTGACATGCTCCTCATGATTAAGGACCTCGAACAAATTTATAAAATATAATAGTAACATGGAGGATTGCAATTTAAATTTAAAAAAACATGATGATGATTAATACCAAGTGTCACCAATCCATCAAAGGCTGTGTGTGACGGATTATAGATATATACATTGTCGTTACCAATAAAGTTTAACAAAGTTTGACCTGCAGTACTACTCGCAAATACATATTGTATTAATTTTGTAAAAAGGCTTGGCACCCTCTGCAAAGAAAGTGTGAGTGGAGCGATATAATGATTACTACTAAAATAATAATGTTAAACATAATCATAATATGATGAACATTAAAAATCACAAAATTATTAAGAATACATATTTTAATAATTAAGATTTATTCAGTAGTTCTCAAAATTATCAAGTAATAAAGCTCCTATATTTTAAATTAATCTAAAATCTTACCAGTTTCTATTTTTAATATAAGCAAGTAAGATGGTAATGACTCATGATTGTATTCAAATGTATGGTAATAATATGTAAAACATGCAACATTAAGTGTTCCTGACACGTCTACCGGCTGAAAAATGGACACGCTATATTTACGCACCTACTTGTGTTATAGGATAACATCGCATATATGTATTATTGTATATGTGTATTCAGGTATTTCAGTAGTGTTTACTTATAGTAATTTATTTCTATAATATTAATAATTAATATTCTAAAAATTATTAGCTCTATTATTGATGAAACGATATATTGAAAAAAATATGTTGTTGTTAAGTAAATAGATGCATTATATTTGATATGTAACTTATGTGGAATTAAACATACTACCACTTTATTTATTATTAATTTTATTGTACCGCCTTTTGTAGGTAAATTAATCGAATTAGCTAAAATAAGTGAAACGACTGAATAAATTTAAATAAATTAGGACACTAGGCCCTATAAAGTAACTTTGGTTTTTAAACCTTTGGTCTTTATCTGTTTGTGTCTCCAGTGATAACAATTACATCTTTGGTACTTAGTGCAATATTATCTTATCTAAGATCGCATAATAAAATATAAAGTTATGTAGTTCTATTTCCTTTGGTATAATTTTTTAAAGTACATGTGTTGATATAATATATCATACAAAAGTATCGAATAATTCCGATGTCACCAAAATTATCTTTGAAACAAATATATTATTCTAAAATGTTGATACTTATAAATATCTCATGCCTATTTTAATTTTAAATAAATAAAGTATAAATAATTCAACAATAAATATAAAATCTGAGAGGTAAAAGTAATAACACGCTTAACTATTTTTTATTATTTTTTTTTGTTTACAAGAGTATTGCCGGCCTTGTAGGTAGGAATAAACGCCTTTTTTGAAGGTACCCATGGCGTACCGATCTGGAAATACCGCCGAAGGGAGTTCGTTCCACATTCGAGTGGTACGTGGAAAAAATATCCTTGAGAACCGCACAGTGGAGGATCGCCATGCATCCAGGTGGTAAGGATGGTATTGGAGGCGATGGCGCGCTGTGCGGTGATAAAATTCGGCGGCAGGCATTAGTTTGAATAGTTCTTCGGAACACTTCCCGTTGTAAATGCGGTAAAAGACGCAAAAAGAAGCCACGTCTCTACGTAATGCCAAAGAGTCCAGCCGTTCCCAGAACACCGGGTCCCCGACTATTCGAACGGCTCTCCGTTGTACGCGGTCAAATGGTAGAAGCTGATATTGCGGTGATCTGGATCAGAGATAAGAATAGTACTCCATGTGTGGCCGGACCTGCGCCTTATAGAGCACAAGTCTTTGGTCAGGTTTGAAGTACTGCCTCGCTTTATTGATCACTCCCAATTTCTTCGAGGTCAACTTGGCCTTGCTCTCCAGATGACCACGAAACTGACAACCGCTCGAAATGTCGAGACCCAGTATTCTGATACTTGGCGAGGCAATGAGGGGAGTGCTCTCGAAGAGCGGTGATACGACGTGCTTCCCCGGTCGAGCCAGCCCAATACGAATTGCAGTCAGATAACTACAGCTAAGCTCTTTCACCTGTAGATATAAACACATATTAAAATACTATTTAAGATTTCTTGATGCAGTACATTAAATATAACAATTGTGAATCAATATATTAATAATATATAAGAAGTAACAAAATAATATTAATGTTCAATTTTACGTTTGCGTCGTTAATGAAGGTTTCATGAAAATAATCGTCACGAGCAAGCGCTTTAATCGGATCATTAAATTAAATAACATAATTATAAAGCTACATTATTATCATTCTCTTCGGTTGAGATTTTGAAAATAATTTAATTTTTAATTAATTTCGTATTAGACTGAAGAAGAAAATGTATAAATCATCAAACCGAGTGTTTGAAAAATCTTTGAAATAAGATATATTTTTAGAATATATAATTATAGAACAACAGTTTTTTTATCCTTGACATGAAAAGAATAATAGTGATGTAAGCAACCCATTTAAATTTCTTAAACTGTCGCTGTAAGCTATCTTTAATTACCCACACATAAACTTAAATTGTTATCATCAACAGACAGGTAAGACGACATACCTAAAGTGTATTATTTTATATAAACACTTTAAGATTATCTTTCATTTGTCTTTTAGACACTTACTCTTAAACTGATCTAGAACATAAAATATGATTATTATTTAGAATATAGTAAAAGATTGCATGACAAAAGAATAAAAGTTTTTTAACAAAATATAATGAATTTTCAATACTAAATAACCAAATCAGTGTGAACCTTACAGTACTTTATTTTATTTTATACGTGTAATGATAAGCACCGGTTGGTGATTATAATATTTAAGTCATGAACCATTACCGAAAATAATTATAACGCTAAAGGAGCTAAGCCTTTACAACATCTTACATTTCTACTGCCCTTCTATGTTAAGCTACCTTTTTGTGCAAGTTTTATATTTGTAATGATATAAAAAATATTTAATATATAAAAATTATAGTAATTATATTGACCACTAACTTTTACATTTTATTTTTTATAAAAACCGTTGTGGTCAGTAAGTACCCTAAGCCTACCTGGTGGGGAGAACTGACTATCGGGATGTTGGTTCAAATAAAAGAATGGACTTTTTAATATAGGTGTATTGGTGAAACTGAACTTACACACAGAATAACCGACAATAAGGTGCGAATAGGAGCAAAGTCGTTCTATGATCGTCCGTGTCCTTAACAAAAAAGATTTTTTGACAGATTTAATAACATTTAAAAAAAGTAAATATCTTCATTTAAAGGGTTTTAAAAATAATATTGAGATTATCTAGTATAAATAATAGGATTGAATTCACACCTATTCATATGTGTGTAATGACATGTTTTCAGAATCATGAAAATGTGTATCAAATCCAAAAGTTTTAGAATGTAGAAATATTCAAAGGGAAATTTCCTGGTATTTTAATAAAGAGCAGAGAGACGACGTGCGTGATATTTCATTCCTATATTAAAATAGTTTTAGTACTTTTATGCACCTCATAAATGTATTGAGTTCATTAATTTTTCATTGAATGTTATGAGTTATAATATATATTATTGAGTACGTTTTTTTGATTTACCTTTTATATATATCATACATTATAGCATAAACATCATGAACTCGATTGAGATCCTTAGCACCCACAATGAAAGATATTGAAGTCTACTTCTAAAACCCTTGTGGTAAATTTTTTTAAATCCAGTAAAATCAAATACTGCTTTCAAAATCATGTGACAAGTGGTGTTTTAAAAAAAATGATTCTCTTTAATATTGGTATATGGGTCACTGATTTCCAATTCAGAGTATGATTTGTAAAATTCAAGATGGCGGATCCAACATGGCGAATTAGTCTTGAATTTAACAAATCCAATCCAACTCTGAAATCTCGCCATCTCGCATGTTATTTCGCGCTTAGTTTGACATTGGTTTTTTAAGTTCGCAAGGTTTATTCAAGGTTTATATAACCTCAGTTGCAATACGAGAATTGAGAATATGTCTAACATCTAACAAACATGTACAATATTTGTCAAATTATGGTCATTAATATTTTTAAACCAACATACAGATTATTAAAATGTTTATTAATGCATATCCATTGTTGAAATATTACTTTTAGCTTTTTTCTTTAAATGAAATCAATTTCTTCGTTCAATTAACAAAATTATTGAGTAAACTAGTTATTATATGTAAATTTAGAAACATATAGAAGTAGGAGTTAACAATTAGTATTAAAAATATATATAAAATAATTTAAGGCATACAGTTAAGGAAATGTAGTACAAGTCTACAACAACCACATTTTCAAAGTTGTTTAAACAAAAAAATATATAAAGAATTTGGTTCAGTTGCATCATACAAAAACTCTGGTAAAGTAACTTAAACATATTATATTTATATATATAATATATATATATACAAATATAATATATATATATATATATATATATATATATATATATATATATATATATATTATATTATATATATGTGCATATTATTATTTTCACCTTTTGACCTTCCAAATAATAGTTCCAATAGTGCTCTGGTTATTCTAGAAGTCTTGTCAAGGTGGTTTACTATCATTTGTTGTCAAACATCTATTATAGAAGAATTGAAATAAAAATTTTAACTTTACCAATTACGATTAGGTGGGATATATACTCTTTTTTGACGCTGTAACATAAAAAATATAATAATAATAACATTGTAATGTTTCCCTTTTTTACGGTTTTGTAATGGTACCTTATTACATAATGGAGTATTCATTATATTTTACATCGTAAACCAAGCTTAAGATATAAAATAAAGCTTTCGAAGTAATTTTTCAACTCTACCTCTACCTCTCAGATATTAGAGCTTCGAGCAATTTAGTACCATTCCTAAATTCCTACTAAGCCATTATTGTTTATTGGACGATAGTTTTGATTTTAATAAGAATCAATATAAATAATACAAATTTATTATTCTAATATAAAGTAGGTACAATAACTTTATATAATCGTATTTTATGAAGTCCACATATGCTCAAAGTCTGCTCAAATCGTATTAGCTTTTTAATGTCACAAACATCCTAAAATGTTATTTGCTAAGTGTTAACTTCACTGCTAAGTACAAATCAATAAGTAGGTTGTTCGATGAAAAAATTGATGAATAGATATATTATTTTGCATCAACCATACATATATGAAGGCATATTAAGTATAAAAAATAGTTAGCGCTTATTTCTATTTCCATTTATGCCAGAAGATCTTTTTTGCATAATCTAAAATTTAAGAGTACGAATTCACCTTGGTAACGTGCTACGGAAACGGATCTAAGGGCTAAAGATGTGTATGGCGGTCGCGTCGCAAAATAAAACACAGTGCGTTTTTGGTTCGGAAATTTGGACCTGTAAAATAAGCCCCGTGGACGACCGGAGACCCAAGATAATGAAGAATATAATAATAATTTATGGTAATAATTAAAAATTATTAGGATTAGTATAATGTATATTGGGAATTGACAATAAAACATATCAGAAAACGCATGAATGTATAAATTTTTATCCAAGTCAAAATAACGATGAGAGAAAAGTGCCGTTTTATTTTTGTCTACATGTGTTCCATAATATACATTATTGAAATGCTTCCTACAGTTCAAACACAAACTATTATGAAATATAGGATGTATTTTTTACTCAGAATTATAATAATTGTGCCAACCAATAAATGAAAAGTAATGATAAATATTGTTATTGAAAAAGAAATAATACACGCTTGGTTCACTATCGAATGATTCAATAACGACAGTTGTTTTTATATTAAGCATTCAATCTCTTTATACTTTCCGCCAGTACAAGTGAACGCGCGAACTGTCGGCGGATTGCCAAAATGGATCGGGCAAAGGACCTGCAAAAATAGTCTAATATATGTATATATTTATTTATATATGTATAAATTTTAAATATTTGCAGTTTGCAATCGAAAAAAGGGTAAAATGGTGGTTGTTTACAAAATATAAAATACGGTAATTATATCGTTAAGGATTAGTTCGTTGAATTATGAATATAAAAGTGAATAATCATAATAATAATAATAATAAATATAGTCAATTCTTGTTTTGTATTATTGCTGAATACAACCTGAGTTGATCTTTTATTAATGGACCGCAAATATTAAATGATGCGTTAATTATAATAATGGTTGAATGAATCTCCAGAGGCCATTACAGCTCTGTCCTCTCAAACAAAAGGGTTGACAAATCGAGAGCCTAACGAATAGTTTAAGAGAATTGTAAAATTGAAAAAGCTATTGCAAGATTCTCAAACAATGAGCGTCGGTTCGGAATGAGATTCCGTTTTCTTTTCAGTCGGTTCTGCAGTCTAAAGCGAGCGGGGGCGGGGACTGTCTTGTGAGGAGAGCGTCTTCCGCTTAAACGGTCCCCTTTCTCAAGGAAGGCACGGACTGAAATACCTACTTTGGATCGGTAGCTTTATCATCTACCGTCCTCAAACAGTCCGCTCGGCCTTTATTAAACTAGTTATGCTTTAGCCATGCTTGTGCTTGTTATAATAGTTTGTAAAAAGTTGACAAAACTAAATTGAACTAAGATTCTCGGAGAAGTTTATAAAGTTAATTCTGTTATGGAGATTTTCCGTTTTAATTTAGTTTTTCAAATTAAACGTTAAAGTTCAAAAAGTAAATGTTAAGCAAGTTGAAGTTGAGTAAGATACATTTTTGATCGATTTTGCTAATTGAATAATAAAATATTACTTTATAAAAACAGTTAATGTAATGAAATGACTTTAATACAAGGATTTGGTATTATTTTGTTGCTTTGACTTGGCTTAATAACTACTAAATTGTAGCAAAAGGTATTTCGTGCGTAAGTAAAATAACTTAAGGTTCTATCTAATAGATACGATTTCCAATTCACTTAAAAATCGAAGTGATTATAAATAAGTTATTTTTGTAGAATATGTGTTTGTGTGAGGAGAATAGCTTAGTAAATTCTACCATGCAGCGCCATATCATAGGTATCATTTAAATAAAAGCTCTTTAATTCCTATCAAAATTTTTTTAGACTGACGTGGTTGTCACACTCAATAGAGCTATTATTTGCGGAATATTTACCAAGTTCCTCGTCGATCTCCCGTTATTTCAATGCAATTGCTTGTATGTTTCCGGACAGATTTTCTATACTTTGTTATAAACATATATAATACATGTGTGTTACTAAAGAGGGAGGTTATACAATAAGGAATTGCCTTGTTATATTATTGCTTCACGTCAGCCACACGTGGAACCAACGATAGTTATCTGGGGTTTAATTATATAAATCTATGCGAATATAGTGTTGGTGTGTTGGTAAATTCGATAATACCAATGCGTTTAAAAAGTAATTATTTAATATATTATATAGAATGACATTCATGGTGGACAAAGGTTGAAGGTTTTCTGTTATTGTGATTAAAATATTTAGAAGTAACATTGTTGCATTCCTAAGTGCTGTATGTTTTATTTACCGCTTTAGGGCTATCTGGAATATAAGAAACCTGTGACAGACAGATCAAACTTCTAAAACTATCGAGTCTAGCTTTAGTATTAGAGCTGTTTAAACTTTATAATATACATAGATATATAAAGTAAGAAATAAGACCTATAAAGGTTTAGATGTTCATTATTGCTCCTTCGTGAATTCTATTCTGAATTTTTACGATTTAAAAATACAGACTATATTGAATATGAAGAGAACGAGTGAAGATTTTTTTGTTATAGTGCTGAAACAAAATATGATTAAAGTCATGTTACACTAAAAGGTACTTTTATTATCTTTAAAACCTAATTTTCAGTAAGTGGATAAGTATCGAAATGAAATAAATCTCTCAAGTTATCAAGTTGTTGATAGCAAGTAGTACCTTAACTTAACTTACAATGTAATAATATATACACTAGGTTGTTTAACGATTAAAATACGATGACTATATATAGTATAATCTAGTACTTAATCGTGTTTCAGCATTGGCGTTGACAGACTTAATGACTTTATCATTTTATCGATGGTTCTGTTATATTTAAAAAATATATACTCTTATTACAATATTTCTTTCCCAAAATTTGCTTACATATATATATATTTCCGTCAGTATAAGTCGAAAACAATCCTCCTTGATCATTATATTCTACTTTCATATAAATAAACTCCCCATCCTCCTCTCTCGACTGCACTCCAGGCGTTAAGCCCTCGCTCGGAATGTTATTAGACTCAAAGGTAACATATTAAAATTTGGTAAATAACTATTAATAATTTGGAAAATACCCTGAATTTATAACAATAATCGATTTCAATTCATGTCAAAAAATAATAAAGTGATTTTTTTTTACTTTTATTAGATACTATATTTATTTAGAATAAAAAGAATTCAATTTTAATTGAAAAAAATAGAAGTAAATGACATTTATAAAAAAATGGGGTTCGTTTTTCCAATACAATTATGGATTGGTTTTAACACTGTTGTAGTTGAAATCATGACGTTTTGTCTGAAATATTCTAATTTCCAGTAGATAGAACAGAAACAGGTAATAATATTTAGCCGATACTAGGAAGTCCCTATCATAATGGTCCCTGTAAGTGACCGTTCTATTAATCTCTCGAGAAGTTTAAAAATAATCTCTAAATTAATTACTTTAAGTTAATTAACGAGAAACTTTACATTCTCTTGATAGTAATTTTAGCTTTAGAGTCCAAGTTTCAAGTATTATAATGCATAACAACACCCATTATCTTGGATTCACTCCATAAAAGTTCAAAAAACAGACTCCTGTTTAAATGATGCCATGGTGTTTGACAAAGTCTTTCGTGAGATTTCTTCGATCGCTCATTTTATGTTATATTTTATTGATATTTTTCCCTTTACGTAACTAATTTTGTCAGTTTTTGTTAGATAGTATTTTTAGTTACTTAAAAAGAATATAAAATAATGTAAATGTAGAAACATACAAAACGCAACCGATATTAATATATTCCTATAGTTACAAGAAGAATAAAATTTTGTGCTAGTGGAACAAAAAGACGTACAGAAGTTATATGTTACAATCCTAATAAAGTAAGTACCGAATAATATTTACCCTCACTCATGTACATCAAACTACAAAAAAATTGTTCAACGTATTGGCGTGTGTTTTTTTCTTAATTTGCTTGCTTACTATTAGTATATATTTGTTTTTTCGGAACCGATAGGAAATTTCATTTTCAAATTGACAGACGAATTAAGGGATTACAATGAAAGTTTTACGTCATAAAAGAACATGTAGTCACCATATATATAGTTTACTTTATAACAAAAAAAAACTATCGTATTCCAGTAGCCTAGGGGTAGTATAATTTAATTCAATCAGTACAAAGGATAATTCAACTTCCGCTCAGCTTTGTTTGAACCGAGCCGTCGAACACATACTTGCAATAACTCAGTTCAATGGTTACTACGAATTTACCTCAATTAGAAGTTATAATCCTGAACAGCTGTGACTTGAAGGATTACAATAGGATATTTAAGAAACATTTTGGTAGTTTAATAATAATAAATAATAACAAGTTATGTATCTCGACGAACTAATTAAGTTTTTTAATATTATTTATCGATATTCTTTAATAAAAGTGACTAATATTATTTTTATCACTATTATAGTGTCAGACTTTCAGAAAGTAACAATTTATTCTTTTTTAAAGATACAATTGAACTAATAATGTAAATTAATAAATAGTAAGTAATTTTAATAAAAACTTATATTTTATGTTCTCATACAAATAGTAAATATAATTAATTACAAAGTAAATATAATAATATGTATAAGATGTCATATTAATTCTAACTTTACAAGAAAACACAAAATAGTGGACTCAATTATAAAATCTATTGAAAATATTAAATCTGGTTCAGTATTGAGTCACCACGAATCGTATTCTCGAGACATTGTACATTGGATGTAATTGCAGTTTAGTTCTATCAAGCCTCAAGTAATACCTCAAGTGCTGGTATTAATTATCGACCTATTAGCCTAATTTAAATTAAGAATGCAATCCAATATATTATTATTTACTATAAATGGAGGTTGGCAAAAAACAATTTTAGTTTAAATCAAATTGGGTCATGAAAAATAGTGTAAGTAATGTGAACAAAATAATTTTATCTACAAAATGGACCATCATTCACAAAAAAACTACTTTGAACTTAATCTAAATAAACATTTTATTATAAATACCATGCAATTATAATACATTTATTACATTATGTAAATTTCTATTATAGCTGGACGCCCCTAAGTCGGACAATTTTCAATTGGTGCTTATCTCCAACCTCAATCTCGCTCACGCTCTCCTGATGCGAATATTTACCTGTCTTTTTAATATTTTCTCTGGTAAACGAAATACTATACGAGACCTTCTACTTTGCATTTATATTAAATATAAAATCTTTCACAAGAACAGTTGTGTACATATATTTGTTTAAATAGATAAATAATAATGAAATAAATGACAGTAACTTTGTGATTTATACATATATTTTTTTAATTATTAAAAGAACAATAGTTTAAAACTTATTACTAAAAAAGCTTCCGTTAAAGTATATCTTATAACATTCGATATTAAATACACAGGAACATAATTAACGTCGCGAGAAAACTTATTTTTCTTAACACGAAAATAAAAAGCATTAATATGGAGGCGTGGTCTTACTTGAGCTCATTATTGGCTCCGACACTCGCCTCTTAGCAAGTTAAAGCTGACGTCTGAGGATCGTAATGTTCAGGAAAATTGATAAATTAAAAGTGGAAAAGTAGGAAAATTGGATTCCAAGATGAAAACTTGTTTCCAGTGATAAAGGGAAAGGTTAATCACACGGTTGTTTGATTCATTATTAATTTGTTATTCAGATACGGCATCAGGTTTTAGGCTCGTCCAAACTTTTTTCTTTTGGGTTTATTTTAGATTAATGACTGTGTTTTGAATTGTAAATAATCTTTGATTTTTTTAAATAATAAAACATTATCGAAGTAACAAGGTACTTGTAATACATTTTGCATTTATGTATCTTTGATAAAAAAAAAACGATATATATTCCAATTGTCATGAATTTTCCTTCTACAATAACAAGAAAGGGTGATTTTTTGGTCTTCTCCGTCCCGAGTGTTCTTCGTCTATCCTAAGATAAGAACACTTGATGTGTCCATTAAATAAGCCTCATTATGTTCCCTGTCTTATTATTGAGTTTATGGACAAGTTATAAAGAAAGTAGTTTTATTTATTTTAGAACATTAAATTTTATTCACATTCGATTTGATTTGAATTTTCTTTAAAATAAACAAATAGAGCTTCAAATGTGTAGTAAATACATTATTCTTATAATAATTTAGATATGAAATCTATGAATTCGAAATAGTCACCCCAGTTTTGTTACTTAAAAAATGTGATCCAAACCAATAAAAAATAATTGAAAATTACTTTCCTTTCCTTACGACTGTTAATATTATAGTTTATATACTTTCTAAATAATCAACAAAGTCAATAGCATTTTGCAATATTAAGTTAACGGTATATAGTACTTCTGGCCGTCGACATTGTTAGGGTCTATATAGAATCTTGCCAGTGAACCTACAAGACCACGGCTGTGTAGTATTATAAGTACCACCTGTGATGATATTAAATGAAACAATGTTTTAGTTAATTTGATTATATACTCGTATGTATATTATCTAATAATATCGTAGTAATACGGGAAATTAAAGATATGAAGATATTGATTTTTTTTAATTCATTAATTTATCATGAATTAAGCCTTTACTTATTGTTCATCTAATCTCGTCGTCTGGTGGTGGTTGCGGTAAAGGAGATACTTAGGTCAGTGAACTTTAATAAAAATGAGACATAAGCACAACCTTTATGTAATATCTGCCTAATGACAGTAAGTAAATAATAAAACCTTTTCTGTGACTTAATATTATAAAAGGAAGAGTCAAAGGTAACTAAGCTATTGCTTAGTTACCTTTGACTCTTTGCATTTACAAAAAATAAATATATTTAAAGAAGTTGTAATGTTTGCCAAATAGTATAGATACGACAAAATGCGCAGTCGAACTAAACAGGTGTGTTTAAGTTCTATCATTTACATAATATCTCTCTTTTCTTTCTTCTCTTTAACATCTGTATTATATAGTAAAAATCTAATTGCATCCTAATGTAACACACTAATTTGGGATTGTATGTCATGCATTTTATTACTTAATGTGTGTGAACTGATTTTGTATGTGTGCCAATAAGACTTTGCAATGCTACATATATCCGTTGTAGCATTAGCGTAAAGAATTTTAAATGGTGAATATTTCCCAATGAGTAATTTTCGTCTTAAATTTTTGATATTGTACAACTGTTTTATAACATGAATAGGGTGCTGTTTTATTTTTAGGTGCATATTTCTCAACATGAATAGGCTCTTGATGGTAAGGGCTCTTGTCTTCAAACAGGGTACAGAGGTCAGAAGATAGATGGTTTAAAATGTTAACGATTTCTTAGTTCCTTGCGACTTGTATTATTTTTTATAGGTTTATTATTTATGTGTAAAAGGTATATATGGCGGTATACATAAATGGAGTAGAATCACCATCTACTTAATAGTGTCGTGTATAGATATCTACAATAATTAAGATTTAAAAGACCACATTTACCTTAGGGTTAAGGTTTTGTCGAAATAATATTTTTTGTAATTAATACAATCTATTTCACTATTTGTTTTCCATTATTCCTTTGGAGTTTAAAATAAAGAATAAATCTCATTGCATAACATACATGTTTAAATGTTTTTACTGAATTAAATTTAAATAAAATTTAGAAATCCCCATTAGGAATACAAGAACCGCTATCTGAGTCTTATCCTGTCTCGATAATATTAAACAAATCTAAAATATGTAAATACCACCAAGACAGCGATCACTTTTAAATGTATTATTCGTAAAGGCACACCTGGAAACGGAGAAATATCACTTTAAATAGGACAATACTTACTCTCATTATTAACCGAAATAAGCTATAACTTAGGCAACATCTGTTCAATGCAAACTTCGATTTAAAGCTAGTTCAATCAGAACTTTGGGCGATTGATATAATCGATTTTTTTATGTCTTCAAACAAAGACTTGGTTAATACAAAAGTTTGGTAAGCCATTGCTTAAGGAATTAAGGATAACAAAGAGATGTTATACTTTTATTTTCAGTTGGAAATCTAATAAAAAATACGTTATATAAGTATATGTGCTTGTTAATAAATCGAATTTAAAACCACACTTTTGTCAACAAAGTATATCAAAGCTTTTGTAGTTCAGAACACACGAGATAGTGAATAAAATTCTTATTACGCTCCATTGAAGCAGATTTCTTAAGTTAATTATTTATTTTATTCAATAAAATTAAAACGGGACCCTTGAACTTTCAAAAGTTTTGATTGGTGTCTGAATATAGCAATGTTCTCTTAGAGACTGTTTTCTTTAAAAACATCCCTCAAAGAATCTCTAGCTTTTAAGTTATATTTTGCCCTTTTTTTGTAAAATAAATATCTAAGTAATTTCGACAACACTGCCTCATAATAAATATCGTAAGACAAAATACTATGAAAATAACTAAACTGAACAAATTAAGCCGTATTAACGTGCGTTAATGGTCTACCTTTTCTAATTGCAAAGACGGCAGAGCTGAGTTTGCTTGTGAGTGCTGACAGATGGGGGTTCCACTAAAGCTTTTTATCTAAAGTTATAACTCAAAATTTTTTGGAGTCAATAGTTCTAATACTACATTGTTAAGGAGTTGGTAACCAGTTGGTCAATGACCGGCAATATGGCTTTAGCCATGGTCGATCGGCTGGTGATCTTTTGCTATATCTAACTCACTGAGCAGCTGTTATTGGAAGCAAGGGAGAGGGTCTGGCAGTTAGTCTGGATATGGCGAAAGTCTTCGATCGTGTATGGCACAAGGGTCTTCTTTCGAAGCTACCTTCCTATGAGCTTCCCGAGAGTTTATGCAAGTGGATCACCAGCTTCCTCACTGGGCGGAGCATACAGGTCGTTCTCGAAGGTTTTTACTCGGTATTCCGGCCGTGCAGGTCTCTCTCGGGAAAACGTCGACGGGTGCCGAAAGAAACTTGTGTCTTCTATAGAGACCTCCCTGGGGATGGTTTCTGAGTGGGGTGAACTGAATCACGTTCAGGTCAACCCCCAAAAGACACAAGTTTGCGCGTTTACCACTAAGAAACCCCATTTGTCATATCACCGCTCTTCGAGAGCACTCCCCTCATTGCCTCGCCAAGTATCAGAATACTGGGTCTCGACATTTCGAGCGACTGTCAGTTTCGTGGTCATCTGGAGAGCAAGGCCAAGTTGGCTTCGAAGAAATTGGGAGTGATTAATAGAGCAAGGCAGTATTTCATTCCTGGCCAAAGACTTGCACTCTACAAAGCCCAAGTCCACACCACACCACACATGGAGTACTGTTCTCATCTCTGGTCCGGATCACCTGAATATTAGCTTCTACCATTTAACCGCGTACAACGGAGAGCTGTTCGGATTAGCTCACTTCCCGTGTGATTTTTCACACTTGCATTAACTTGCTGAGAACGTGAGAGAGGCTAACTACCAGTTTCCAGCTGGTGCCGGAGCTGTAGGCACGCTCACTTCCCGACAGGCAGTCAGGCTGCAAGCCTACCCTACAGTACAGTCGGGTGACCGGATAGATGCTAGCACATGCTAAAGGGCTGCTGCGGTTTTTTACTTCGCAGCCCTTTAGCAGCAGTCTTTTACTTCGGGGCTTGGAACGGTCCATAAGCAGAGATCCCTTCGGGGGTCCCTGCAGTTCGGGTAGCCTCCTGCTTAGAGGTTAGATGGATGAGCTAGCATCTATCCGGTCACCCGACTGTAGTATAGGGTAGACTTGCGGCCCGATCGCCTGTCGGGAAGTGAGCGTGCCCTACAGCTCCGGCACCAGCAGGAAACTGGTAGTTAGCCTCTCTGACGATCTCAGCAAGTTATTGCTAGTGTGAGAAATCACACGGGAAGTGAGCGAGCCGTACAGCTCCGGCACCAGCTAGGAAACTGGTAGTTGGCCTCTCTGACGATCTCAGCAAGTTATTGCTAGTGTGAGAAATCACACGGGAAGTGAGCGAGCCGTACAGCTCCGGAACCTTTCATGGAGAAAAGGTAGCAGGGTGGTCGCGATTGGACTTGTCTATGACCGATAGCCTTGCGAGCTTACTAAGCTTAATAGTGCCGTTGTCGGATGACTTCGGGGGTCAGATCTGCCGTAACAAGGATCCATGTGACCGGGGTAAACCTGGACCACATGTATAGCGGCTCAACCTTTATAACCAGAGGGTTGGTGGGGTTGAGATGCTATAAACATAATCATTAGGGCAGAAGTAGGCGAAGGAGGCGAGGGCGACTTAACAATGAAGTGTTAGAATTGATTGACTCAACAAAATTCTTAGGTATAACATTAGATAAAAAGCTCCAGTGGAACCCCCATCTCTCAACACTCGCAGCCAGACTCAGCTCCGCCGTCTTTGCAATTAGAAAAGTAAGACAATTAACGGAAATTAATACGGCTCGACTTGTTTATTTTAGTTATTTTCACAGTATTTTATCTTACGGTATTTTATTATGGGGCAGTGCTGTCGAAATTAATTCTATATTTATTTTACAAAAAAGAGCTGTGCTTGCTATTTATAACTTAAAAGCTAGAGATTTTCTGAGAGATGTTTTTAAAGAAATAGGTATTCTTACAGTCGCTTCGCAATTCATATTTAATAACATATTATATATACGTCAAAATTTAAATAGTTATATAAAAAACAGTGACAGACACGCGATAAATACGAGAAATAAAAACAAACTCGTAACGCCAAAGTTTCGGCTTCAAAAAGTCCTTCATGGGTTTGAGTATACGCATATATAATAAAGTTCCACAAAATATCTTAGACCTTCCATTTTTTAGTTTTAAATCTGAAATTAAAAGCTTATTATTAAATAAATCTTATAATAACGTTCAAGAGTTTTTAGCGGATCGAAATATGTGGAACTTAAGTTGTTGAATCATTTGCAGGATTTATATTATAATGTACATCACCTATTGTTATATTTCTTTTGATAAGAGCAACTGTTGAGTTTCTGGCCGGCTCTTCTCAACAGAGCACAGCATTCCGAGCCGGTGCTAGCTTACTTACGGACTGACTACACTGACATTTTTTCATTGTAATAATTACGATTCAAAAGTGCGTGTAAATGCCTACTTGAATAAAGATATTTTGAATTTTTGAATTGAATTCTTAAAAAAAAGAGCAAGCTACAATTTTGACTTCTTACATTAGAAACTGTAAACTCCATGCATTTAATTTTCTTAGCATTTAATACTAAATTATTAATTTAGAATCCATAAAGAACGCGTGTCCGAGTACTATTTAAGTCGTCATTATTAGTCCTTTTACGCTCAAGTTTAAAAATAAGCGAAGTACCATTAGCAAAAAGTACAATGTCACATAGATACTTTACAAAAAAAGACAATTCTATAAATATAAAATAAAATAAAAAGGGACCAAGAGTAGATCCTTGTGGAACATCCATCCTTAGGTGAGAATCAACCGATTTAGAATATCTTACGCAAAATACTTGAGTCTTTGATTCAGATAAGAGGCAATAAAATTAATCGCAGCGCTAAGTACACCATTGCGGTTAAGTTTTCATAGCAAGATTTGATGGTCCACGCAAATCCGAAATCGTATGCATATAGCAATAATCGCATCATGATTGACTCAATTATGTGAATGCGAATGCTACCTACTAACTAATTACTTCTCACTATAATAACTTCTGTTATTTTAAACTGTGCGAAACGCTTTTAGATTAGTTTTACTAATTAACTTCCGAATATATAAGAAATTTTACTTTGCAACTCAAATTTTTTGTATTTTATAAATAAATTGCATTATAATTTACTAGCAGGTTACCCGTGCGACGGACGGTGAAAGTGATCAAACATTTTGTTTGAATTTCCACACCACCTAGGAGGTATCAAACAGCCGCGTTATATTTTAGAGGTTTCTCCAGTATACTTATACCTCGTAAAAAAGACCTAATATCAATTTCTGAATTTAACTCAAGATAAAACACAGCAATCCAGGGAAACGTCAAAACGTTTCTCCAGTAAACCTACGTAATATACTCGTTAAAAAAAATATATTACACTCACTGGCACAGTACAGAGGGAGCGGGGGGTAAACTTTTCAGTTGTTTAGCTGTTACATTGGAACGGTTTGGACCTTTGCAAAATCCTGTCTTATTGCACCCATTCAATATGTCAGGAGACTTGTGTCTAAATTTCAGCTTTCTAGGTATTACGGTTTGGTCTGTAGAGCGATGAATGAGTCAGTGAATTAGTCAGTGAGTCTTTGTGTTTTATATATTAAAATTATTTATTAATATATATGCTTAACAACTTTCAATTTAAATAAATAAATAAAGTTTTTGTTTGAACGTTAAAAATAATATGTAACCAAAAAAAACTATACGTTATTTCACATTTCATTTTTTTTTGCCAAACCATACGCATTTACAAATTTTGCAACTTAATTAACACTACTAATAGCAAAGTTTCATGGATGATCGGATGTTTATTTGATAGTAGACAGCACTTTAGTTCATTCAATAGAATCTGTAACTCATTTGGGTCGAGCGTGAAAGGTAAAGATTAATGAGACTTTCTAGAAATGTTGGCGAGATGACCTATTGCTTATCGTTCCATGTGTTTCAAACATATGTTTTAAGTTATATATCTTTAATAATAAAATATTTATAATATAGTTCTGAAAATCAATAATATAATTTTCCCCAATTTATTCATTACTTGGCCTGGGAACTTTAGAAGGGTTAACAGGATATGTGTACTTGTAATTTCATTTACTTGTCTTTATTTAAATTATCTTTCACCATATAAAATATAAATCTATTATATTTGCTACCACTCCAGCTAAATCCAAACCAATCCAATCAATAGGTGTTTTGCTTGAGCTGTTTATTTTAGAATGGCAGCAACGAGAATCGCCTAAAAGTAGAGGACAATAAGGTCGATAGCGGGTACACGTGATGTTCTGATCACATCGTGATTCTAATCGCTGCCATTGTGTTGTGGCTCCGAATCCGAATGCAAACTACACGCTCTAATATCACCTGCACAAAGGACGTCGCTATGTTTAATGATTGTGCAAAGAGACTATAATTAGCAACGATTTAATTAACTGATATTGATAAAGTCTTTAGAAATAGTTTGATATTTCATTACAAGGGAACTTCCCGGCCCTTCGGGCCAGGAAGGGTCAAAGGTCACGTATGAGGTTGGCACCTACCCTATTTTGTAGCCTGATTCAATAGCTTTTTTTTGATGTATTACACATTATTGTGTGATTTGTGGGTGATAAGTGATGCGCGTGCATACAGAGTCAATTAGGTCATTATTATATAGTAAGGATATTATGTATTTTGGATCGATTTATTATTTAAAAAGATGTAATGTTACTTTTTGGAATCTTTTTTATTTATTTATGCAGTTTGTAATTGAAATAAAATTATTTTTAAATGTCTCTATCTATATATATATTTAAAAAATATCTCCTTACTAGTCAATGAAAAATATTTATAACATATTTGTAAAAATAATGTAGCGTATGTAAAAATAATTTATAACATATTTGTAAAAATAATGTATCTATTAAAAAATCATATTTTCATCTCACATCATCGAATGTTCAGCAACAAATTGAAATGCTTTTGAAAGCGCATTCATACGCTTAATATAGTCTATGATTATTAAACTACAAATAGAATTAATTAATTTCGTTAAGTCAAATTCATCTTTTATATAGTCAGATACGCATTTGCATAATAAGTTACAAATTTATGCAAAATTTAAGCATACGCTTGAATAAAATCATTGGTCCATGTTAGACAGACTGGTATTTAATATTTTAATTTATTCTTTCGTGTAAATTATAAACTTTTATTATTATTATTTAAATATAATCACTACAATTCCTTAATAAAATTTATAAATGTAAATGAAATGATCATTCACTATAAATCAAATATGTGTTTCATTTTAAGGTAAATGTAATTAATGATTCCCTAATCTCCTCCGTCAATATTTTTTCAGTTTATGTTTCATAATAGCATAAAAAGTTTTGTAATCAGCATTTTTGAGTTATTAAAATTTGGTTTTGCAATCAATTTTCTACCATTTTTATATGTCTACCTATCATTACTTAATTCTTTCATTTAGTTACGTTTGTTTACCGAGATTTAAGATACATGTTCAAAGAAATCTGTATGTAGTTTTAATACCAATTTTGATGTTATAATTCATGTTACTTTGTTAAGTAACAGGCTATGCTCACGAGTTCATTCGCTCGGAATATGTTTCTTTTAAATAAAAGTAGCCTAAATTACTCTTTGTAACATCATATACCTGCTAGTGAAAGCCCTGGTAAAATTGCTCCATCTGTCCATAATCTCTACTAGCCGTAACAAACGGACAGTTAGACAGGCGGAGAAACATTTTAAACATTAATATATTATGTAAATACCGTATATACTTTGACATAGAATTAGTGAAGTTACAAACAGACACATTAATTTTATTTATATGTGTAGATTAAAATATGAAATAAAATACAAATAATTTTACATGAACGTATTTTGTTCGTATAATGTATGACATATATATTTATTTAAAATAGAACAATTTACTGACAGAAGTTCTGATTTTCAGATACCTAATGGATATACATCAATAGCAATATTAAAAACAATTCAGGATATACATCCTGAACTGTTTTTAATATTGCTAGCGACTTCCTCTGCTGCTTTAAACAGTATTTTACATAATTTATAATTTTATCATTTATTCCGCCATCTATTGGAAACATGTAAATAAAACTTAGAAGCTAATTATGTATTTGTTGTACTATTTATTACTTTATATTAGATTCTGTGTGTAAAGAGTATTTTTATAATGTCTTTGATATTTTATTTTATTGTTTTGTTTCGTTCTTTTTGTATTTTTATATAACTTTTCAACTTTGTTTACAATATTTTATTTATTAAACATGTTCATATCTACTAAGATTTTTGAAATAAAAAGGTAAGTTACCTAGAATGTTTGAATTAAACTTGTTGCTTGAACACTTATAATTTTTCCGTTGGAAATATAAAATATTTAGTTATAATACAAGCAGCTCAGAATCGATAAGAACAAAATATAATTTAAAAAATATAAATAATGATGTACACAAAGTTTCCGTCAACATTACACGAGTGTATCGCAAACAGCATAACGAAGTAGAGAATTACCAATGTTTTTACGGATCTCAACTTCTAGGCTTTCTCATAATTCTTTATTATGAGCTATGACTGGACGGTTTTACTTTTTGGTTCACAGCAGAGTGCTCAGACTTCGAACATTGATGTACGAAACTGCCATAATTATTTCGTTTACATCTTTTGGAAGATTGGGTCTCTGTTTTCGTTCAGTCATATAATTGTTGTCTTACTATTGTTTATATTGTAACAAAAAACAGATTTTCCTTTTGTATTTTATATAAATTTGTAAAGGTTGTAATTTTTTAACATGTTTAAATATGCTGTTCAAAACACCTAATAAGATTGGTTCAACAGTGGCTCCCAAATTACACTTTTTGTGAAACCATTAATTAATTAAAAAAACATAACAAAAACGAAATATAGTTTGAAATTTTTACTAACATAAAGGAGTTTATTCGTTAAATAGATGATAATTAGATAAACAGAATACTAATGTGGTTTGTAAGCCCCCGAGGCTCCTAATTATCTGTAATGTTTGTAACGGACAACTAACAAACATTATATTATGATTTGGGTCGTTGTAGGTAAATATCTATGGTTTACTATTTACTACAATATTGACGCTTTTAATAGATATAATAGGTGACTATAGATAAAACAGACTAAAAAATTATCGATCTATCTATTGGACTCATGATTACTCAATATTGAATATTCTGTCGCTTTCAAAGTGATGCTAAATACTTTAATAAGTGTGAGATAGATTTAGGATCCATTTATTAAATTATTTATAGATTTTATATAACTATAAACTTTTCTTAAGCATCGATGTAGATTTATTTGTTTTATATCATACAAACGTCGTTACTATTATATTCAGCTCCGTGGGTGGTGATGCACAACTTTAGATAAATATTGCTGCTTGCTTTCTTATTTACTTAGTGTTGAACATAATAAGTGAGCGTTAACGAAAGTTTATAAATAAGTAAATACGAAACATTGATTTTGTAAAATGTTAATAATACTTTTTTTATTTAGAACAATAAATCGTGACTAAAATTGTATTGAACATAATAATAATTAACCAATTAATTAAAATAACGAACTTAAATTTATTGACCCAAAGACTGCAATATATTTTAACAATAGTTTAATACTAATAAACTTATGCGTTTCAGGCGTGATTTATGTAACAAATAGATGTGCGACCAGGCCTTAAATGAAGTCACTTGTCACTTGTCGTGTTAAAGTCACTTAAATAGCCGTTTTTACTGTGCACAATCTGATTCATTGAAGGGAGTGGATTCAGGTGTTTGTTCCTTTTATCTTGCACCTGCAAAACACCTGATGTGACGTCATTTTCAGGTGTTTATTTTTAATAATTCACGCCTATTATTAAAATTTACTTAATTTTCTTAATACAGGCAATAAAATGTTAAAAGGGCGGGGACGGGAACATACTTGTTTATACAATGATTAAGTTAAAAGTTTGTAAAAATGGAGATTATGCTGACTAATTATTGCATCAATAATGGTTGCATCAACTTTTTGATTAAGGTGGTCTTTGAAACTCAAACGTCTAAGTATATTACGAGTTGAATTAGTAATGGCTGTGTGCCGCCCCCGTTTGTAATTAAACTTGTTAAGCTAACACATTACACATTACAATTCATCTATACATTTGCCCATTTGTTATTTATGCTGTTAACAATTTGTGAATTTTTGTTTGTAATGGCAACAATCAGTCTTTGGATATCTACTTAGGGCAATATTCAAATTATCATATCATCAAAGATTTTAATTCAGGTCATAATATATTAATTTATATTGGTCTTGCTACTTTTAGATTTGCTTCTTTTTGAAGTTGAAGTTAGCCAAGACGTTTAATACGTATCATTTAAAAGTATCGAATGATGCCGATCTAACCAATATGATCATTAAGAAAGAATACATTATTATAATTGTTTATATTATTTTAAATAAACTCACATATAAATAATTTGTCATGCTTGTTTCAATTTAAGCAAGAAGACCTTAACTTGCGAGGTTAAAATAATGTGCGTAACTATTGGTTTTATTAATATAAAATATATTAGACAGGTGTATGTATAATGTATTATGTGTATATGAGAATGCTGTTTAAGATTTTTTGATCCAGTATAAAGAATTTAACGATTATATTAAGAACATTTATAATTATATAATATAAGTAACAAAATAATTTCCCATTTAACATTTGCGTCGTTAATGAAGGTTTCATGACAATAATCGTCACGAGCAAGCGCTTTAATCGCGTCATTAAATTAAATAACATAATTATAAAGCTACATTATTATTCTCTTCGGTTGAGATTTTAAAGGTAATATAATTAAATAATTTCGTTTTTAGACTGAGAGGAATAATTTATAAAAGGGTAATATGACCTACCGTGTTGTATGAGTTAGTCTTCTTACTCTAGCAATCTGGTACTGAAAGATGTAATTATTTTTACTGCTTCCAAAAAAAAAGGAATTTGGAATAAGATGTGTTTTTTAAATATATAATTATAAATTTATTGTTTTTTATTCGACATCAAAATTAAATTATTTTTTTTAAGAGGACTGTTAACGGTAATTACATAAAAAGGGCATACTTTTTTATATAATATATAATTATTAGAGATTTATGTAATATAAATTGTAATGATCTAAAAGTGAAACGATTTAATAGTTTATTATTTATTGTTTATTTTATACATGAAATCGTATAATTGTACACAAGCACTTTAACATTATCTTTCATTTACACATTTACTCTTAGACTGAATTTTAAAATAATTTATTATAATTTTTATTTACATTGTTCTAAATGTTAGCTTGACAAAGAAAAAAGGTCTTGTATTTCATAATGAATCTTCAAAACTATAAATATAATTACACTGGAACAAAATCAGTGCAAGCTTTATAATAGTTAGTTTTATTTTAAACATTACCGAAAATCCTGATAAAACTGAAGGGGCTTTGATCTTATCCCTCGCTATATCCGAGACCTTTAGAACCTCTCACAGTTTCTACTCAGCTTCTGCTCCGATAAGCTACCTTTTTCTATTTTATTGTAAAAATATATTTGTTCCTTTTTATATAAAAAATTATTTATATCTTACCTCAATATAATAGAATTGAATTAACAATCATTTTTGTTTCTGTAATGACCGCCGTTAACGACTAATTTTATTATAATTAAATGCACTGGGTCAAAGACCCCTTAAAGAAATACTGAAAGTCATAATATTGAATGTTGAGTTTCATCTTTGAACAACGTTAATGTACAAAAGCTTTTGAAAGAACTAATAATAATATAAACTGTTCTGATATCTCTGACCATTTACATTCAGTAGTTATCTGTTTATTAAAAATATTATTTGCGCACTGTTCCATGTCGAGTATTATTAATTATCTGTTTCGCTTTCAATAACAATTGTTTCAGAATATAATCTAAAGACAGCTAAGTAACGTGAATATTAAATTATTTTCATAAACGGAGCATGTCTTATAAAAAATCTCCTTCAACAATTTATCGAAGTGCTTATTAGGAGTGCAACTATGTTAAAGTTATACAAATAATTAAAATTGAATTTAAAAAAGAATTGAAATGTCCAAAATACTCTAAAAATACTTCATGATCATTCAAAATATATCTATAGATATGATTCACTTCCAGAAACTATTAACTATTAACTATTACTATTATTAATATTATTATAATTTTGACTTTGGACCGAGTAGGCATAATAAAAATACTTTTACAATTTTAATAACGAAAACAACTCTCAATATACGGCGCGATGAAACAAAAATCATAATCTATTTATCTTTTTTTATTTTGTTTTTATGATCGCAAATAACAAAAAAAGCTAATTGAAATATTATTTTCACTTTTTAAATTATCTGATATGTTATGGTATTGTTGAAAGGTTGAGTAGATAGTGAAAACATATTTCCAATTTTACATAATACAAAGTGATACACTTGTTTGCACATGTTAACACAATAAAAACTAAATTGGTAATATACGAATAAATGGCAGTGTAGTATATTAGGGGGTTTTATATTAGAAATAGTTTAGTTACTTTAGTTTAATCCATCATTGTCGTTCGCAATTTCAAGTAACTTGTCATATTCAAGAAACCTTCCTGCAACTTACTAAATTGTACCTGGCTGCTAGAACTTTAAATGGTTCATGTGGTGAAAATTGTGTATGTCATTACTATGGTCTTTATAATTTGATTTGTTTGGCATTTTATATATTAACCAACTCGAATAATATAAATGTACTACTAATTTGTTTGATATATTGCTAGTATGTAAAACATTTCACTAATCTTGTTCGCAGCTATTGATGTCGTAACATTGCATGGTTGTTCGTGTAAATTCTGTAGATAATATGATATTATACGCCGTTAAAATAACTCTCATAAGCTGAAAACAACATGTAAATATATATATTTTTATTTTTGTTTGGTAAAAATTATATTGGTATTAGCAACATGCACGGTACAGTTATATTGCACTGTATCCAAATAAAATACTACGGAAAAGTGCGTCACCAAAATATCAAACTCAATTCATTTGATGTACGTATGTATATAATAGATTAGTTTTAGTTTAAATATGTAAATGGGTTCTTAATAAAATCATATATACTTTAAAGATCTATTTTAATTTCATTAAATTTATACCTGTCACTACTTATGTATTTAAGCATATTAGTTTGATAAAGATATTTTAAGTATATTTAATTTTTAAAACTGTTATTTCAATAAGATGAGGCCATTTGTCTAGTTGTTTATCAGAGTGAATGCGTATTGGAGAGGGACGAATAATTTGAACTGCTTTTTATTTACCCCCCATTTCTTACCGTGGCACTTGAGCAAGAAAACAAAATTCTTACATTACAGTATTAAGTCGTGTAAATTGTTTTCTCCTATTATTTTTCAAATAGTGCCCGATTGATTAGACCACTTTTTTATGCACCTTAGATAAAGGCATAATTGAAAAGTATATATATACAAAAACTGTTTGAACGTGTATTGCGTGGACTCTTTCCTTATACTCCTAAAAAGTGATATAGTTTTAAAAGTGGACACAAAACATTATATAAAATTCCTTTTTTCAAACTTTAATTATATATAAATAAGAAATGATTGTAAATACTATTTTTTATTCGTGTCTTTTTAGAAAAATACAAAATTTCATTTTTAGCAAACTATGGAAAGTCAAAACTATGGAAACTACAAAGATTTGTAATAAGTGTATCAAAATAAGGTATAAGAGAATATTCTCTTATTGATAATATTATCAAAATATACTGCAATGAAATGGTGATTTCTTCCATCTCCTTTCCGTCCTAAACTTGTAGTCTGAATAGTTGAGGTTTTCAGTTAAAAATACAGGATTCCGAAATAAAAAAAAATTGTTTTAATTAAGTAAAAGTAAAAGTTTTTATACTCGTTGTACAAAAAAAAATGCAATAGCATCAAATATTTTGATAGATTATTTATATATTTAAATTATTATTATTTATCATGTTAAGTTAAATAATTTTATCTTTTCAAGTAAGAACACATGACAAACTTCCTTTCAACTTCACAAATAGCACCAATAACCAAGTCCTAAATTACCTATGTTTATGCGATTAAACATACCCAAGTTTCCCATAGCAATATTACGAGCAGTGACTTGACGGATTTGTGTTATTGGTTTACAGTAGAGTGATCAGCTCCAAACTGACATAATACTGATACTCCAGATTGACATAATAAATTAGATTTTTCCTCTGTTTCGATTTTCCCTCGTTAATCTTATTTTATTATAGTTGCGATGTAATAAAATTTATTTTTCATCTACTATAGTTATATTTTAGTAACATGACATTATGAAAAGTAAATAAAATGTAGTTGGTATAATTTGTGAATCTGTTTGAAGTCGCTGTCAAAAGCACCACCAGCACAGCTTTTTAATATTTTATATGACAATGTTTTAATAATAAATTTCATTAAAACGTGATTGATTGATTGATAAAAATAACTCTGATAGTAATGTTTTTCAAATTAATTTATTTTCACTAAGAAACAAAATAACAAAGTTACTACGTGTAACTGAAAACATAAGACTTTTAGGTAGATTCCATAGATGAATCTACCTATTGCAATCGATGCGATGACGGGACCCAGACCCCAGAGTAGGGGCGCTACGCCGTTTAAGAACTGGAGATTGAGAATCCGTCGAAAAAAAAAATTATATATGCCTCTTTATATATATGTATATATGATCCATCAGTCCAAATTCATGGTAGGCGAAATCTGACTTCACAGGTCGATAGGATAAATGAGTAAAACAAACGAAACATCTCGATTTTTTGGAAAAAATGAAAGGGGTGGCTGGGAGGGGGGGTGAAAGTGCAATCCTTTGGGACACGCTACAGGTCGCAAATATTGACGGAGGATTTTCAAACTCGGTATACACATTCTTAAGGACAAAATGAAGGTTAAGTTCTTGAACGGGGGAAATCGGTCGGAGGATTGGGGGGCTGGGGGGGTTGAAAGTTAAAAACCGAAAAAAGTCACAGAAGAAGGCAAAATTTTGGCGTCGGAAAAATCTTAGAAAATTAACAAATTAAAAGAGGAAACTTTTTTGTACTGAAAGTTTTTTGATGCGACCCCCGTTTAGGAGATAGGGGTGGGTGGTTGTTCCCCCCTCACCCAATATATGCCGAGTGACCCGTCATAAGACTCGTAATGACTAGTAGAATACTGCTGGCTAATTTTTCTTTGTCGATCCGACCACCGCCCTCCCCCTCCCCCACAACTAAAGTAAATCATTCATTCTAATCATTGTTACCTTCGAATATTGCATATCGAGAATCGCGTGACGGCAATCTACCTAACACGATCGACCCTGTCGAACGAGGTATTTTGTTGCAAGACGTGACTTTACTTTTCCTGATTTACTGTGATATAGTCTATACTCGAGTTAAAAGGATTGAAAAAGTACATGTGAACCAATAACTTGTCAATTTCAAGAGAATTGGTTTAGAATACAATAAAACAATTTCTGCAATAAAACCATTTCATCGAACAGAGTGTATAAAAGCGATTCATGGTGTCCATAAAGAAAAGGTGTAATATTATGGTACACATTTTGTAATCAATATTCTATTAAAACAAAAAAATGCTATAGTAGCATTTACCAGTAGTAGCTATTACAACTAAGATATATTATTATATTGTAAATATGTATACATATTTAGCCTAGATTTGAGTCTGTTCTTAAATATTTTTAATAATTATAAATATCACAATCATTTTTAGGCAAAAGAGGTATGCAGAGGTGGTAGCGTTTGGCGCTCCGTTGTCTCTGGCTACCCCGCCAGGGATATGGCGTGAAGCTAAGTAAGTAAGTATGTACAATCATTTTTAATTAACAAAACATTCGGAAGAACTACAAATAATGTAAGTTACTTTTTATCTACTAAAATGTTATACAGCTTTAGGTTATAATGAAAACCATGATAATTTAGTTAATATTACATATATTTATCTTGACTAGTTTTAAAATCATTTCGGGCCTAGCTCTGCTGGAGGAGAATGAGCTAAGAATGGCAGAACCGCAGTGTAAACCTTGAAAAATACATATTATATAATATATTGGTTTCAAGAATTGAGATATTGATTAATTCAAATTTGTTAATATTCAAAATATTAAGTTTGTCATTATAGACATTTCATGTGACTCGACAATAACATATATTAAATAGATAAAAAAATATATTACTAACTAAAAAGGATTTATTCGTTCTATAAAATATAATTAGGTACAAACCATATATTTAGGAAACCCCCGAGGCTGCTCCTAATTATCTCTAATGATTGTGACGCTAACCAAACAAACGTTGCACAGTCAAAATAGCCATGGTTCACTATTTATACTATTTGGGTAGGTAAATTGATGGCTTTCGGTGAAACAGACAAAATAATTAATACACACACACTCTTATAAAAAAGACAACAATAATCTCGTATTACTACAAAGTATACAATATTTGATAAAACGTACAATCATTGACATATTTTATCGCCTTTAAATTTCTGCCATAAATACTAGTTTTAAGATTTGATATTACTTAATTTGATTTAATAAATAAGGTATAGATTTCATGACTTTTTTTACATGGTTACCCAAGCATCTATGTCGTTATTAATACTGAAGTGACTGAAAACGTTCTTTGGGTACTCTTGCACGTTGCAACAACTAATAGTAGGATGTAGAATGAATATATATATATATATATAATAATATATATATATATATATTCATTCTAGAATATATATATATATATATATATATATATTTCATGAGTTCTGGTGAACAAAAAGTTAAATAATTAATTTTTAATTCTTTTACATAAATTAAACAAAATATATATTGTATTTTGATTAATCTTAAAAACAACAACTCAATAAAAATAATACACTTTGAAGATTACAAAATACTGGAATATAGTTAGTGCAGTATTAATAGCATTTAGTTTCGGACATGTTTGTATTTTATTCGGCAAAGTGCAAGTCAGCTTAGCCTTTGTGCTAATTAGAGAAACTTTCAAAGAGAAGTCCGCATTTTGTTTGCGGATGTCGGATTACAGTCGAGGTGATTAGCCTTGGACATAAAAGTTTATGTAATGGTTTACGTAAATAATAAAGTAGGTACTTTTTTATTGTTTACAAGTAACACAATATACTGTTATTAGTTAGTACGTTACTGCCACTCCTCCATCAGATTAAATTATCAACAATCATCTAAAACTTATATTTATATAAAGAAATACTTACTTTATTCTATTATAATTATAGTATCTTTCATTATAAATAAAGTTTTTATTTATAACGAAATTGTTATTTATATTGTGTAGTTATAAGAAAAGTGTATGAGGCAGTAATCTTAGATTATTTTCAACGCTTTTGTAATAAATAAGGGAAGTTCCACTTGGGAGCCAATTAGTCGGACTTGTTGCTGCCAATTTGGTTAAAATTATTGGAGTTAAACCAAGAAATTGTTTCTAAATATAAATATTCTTCGATTATATTTATTGTCTACAGGAGTCGTGTATCTCAGTGAAGATGTTCCCTCAAACAAAAAAAAGGAAATGCATTGAAAATTCATGTTTGAAAGTTAGAAATAATCAGTACAAAGAAATTAGACAAAACACCACTTGCTAAATACCATCTTACCACCTTAATACCACCCTATTACAATGAGAAATGAGATATAACAGACATGTCACGAAAAGTCAAAATCTAGTGAAATAAATAATGAAATATATAAGTTTATCGTAAGACGTTTATAGAAGCTATTGTATAATACTCAATCAGGTGTAAGTGGTAAAAAAGTCTTATTTTAATGTTTTATATATATTATTGCTAAATAAAAATACTCTGTTAGCCAAATACTAGTCATTAATATTACTATTGAACTATGTGTTACTTATATTTATATTTAATTTACGTCACAAACTCTCTTACAGCAATTTATTAATTCATATTCCTTGTTAGTATACTTTGACTTTGTCTTTTCACTTTGAAATGAATTTCATATTTAGTTCTTAGAAATGCTTTCAAATTATTCACTATTTAATATTAAATTGTGAATATAAATTTCGTACAAAACCTTAGTTACGTAAGCCTGTCATTGTATTGATGTTTATATTTGTTCAATCTAAAGACTATTAATTAAACATATTTAATCAAATTTGATAGACAAGGATCTTAAGAGAAGTCAACGTATATTTAAGAGACTAGTGACGTACAGGAACTACTATAATTAATGAATTAAGTCTTGACTATGTACTAAGTTTTTGGAACATTGTACGTATTCAAGACTTAATTCATAACATAACTTATCCTAGCTTGTAATTATCATATCATAAACTATTCATGTAAATGTTAATTAATGTCTATTATTACATAACAATTTTGATTTTAGATGAATTATTACAAAATTTTATTTGTTATTTCATACGTACACTGGTTAATTTAGAAATATGTTTTATATAGTTCACACATTAGTTACTCATATCGAAAATATTTTTTGAAGCATAATGCTTCACCGTCCTAAAGAATCTAATTAGTATCAAAGTATCAATCGAGCCCCAATGAAATTAAATTATTTTTTATTCATATTTTCGAATACGTCAATTTAATAAATAAAACAGAAAAAATATATATATTCAAATTACTATTAACATATTTTTGTAAAAACAAATGGGATATCAGTATTAAATGAGGTGAAAACAATTTTTATTACTTATAGTCGTATATTATGAATTTCTTTATTCACGACTTGCTCTCGTAAGTATTGATTTTGTGGGTTTTCAAAATAGAAAAGTATTTTTATTGGCCTTAAAAAAAAACAGTCTTAGTTAAAATGGAAATACATAAGTGAATCTAAAAAGTGTTAGAGTTTATTAAACCATCCCTCATCACACTTCGCTATAAAGCGCCGCCTGTCGATTGAATTTCTTTGACCTCACAGTCGAAAAACCGCTATAGACAGAATTTTGAATGAAAATTGGAAATTCCTATTTCACAGGGTTTAGGAAAAAGAAAAAATCTGTAAATCAATGATTTTACTAACAGAATCAAAATACAATCAATATATATAGTCTAAAGTTAAGTTATTTTCTATCTATTTAAGAATATAAACTAAATATTAAAAATATTAAACTATTACAAATTAAAAAAATCTGGTAAACCTAAATTTATTAAAATGATAATTTTACTATCTTATGTTTTTTTTTTATTTGAATACTCAAAAGACACTATTATTGCTAGGAATGTTGGTAAATTCTTTACTCTACCCTACTTCTAATTCCAAACCACGACACTTTTCAACTTTAATCCTCACTAACTTGGATTGCATCTCTAAAGCTCTCCTGAATCCTATTTAATTAAAAGTCTTCATTTAAAAATTTTAAGCTGCATCTAATTTGACTTTATAAAACATAATTTTATAAGTGAAAGTTATAACTTCAACAAAGTAAATTCACAGTTATTTCAGTAACGAGTCAAAGATGAAATATTTATTGTTTACAATCTGTTGTGACATGAAAAATTAAATCAAAGAGTTTATTACATGTTCAAAACCGTAGTTAAAAAAAATAAAAGGTAATTTAATCGATATTTGTCTGTTACGATGTAAACAAAGGACGGCTATTATTGCGATTTTAAAAATGCCGTTGCTTCTATGACAATGTTAAACGAATTGTTCCCGACTTTAAAATGCTTTTGACGGTATTAAAAATACATGTGTCTTAAAAAATAAATTTACGGAGTTTTAAAAGTATTCATAAAACTTTATTTAACATATATTTTCGCCATGTACTGGTTAGTAACAAAATTAAACGAAAATAGCTTTTTGATATTTATATTTTACAACAGTTAATGAAACAAATTTTTTTTTTATTAAAAGCGATAGTAGGACGAAATATCTCATTAGCAGTAGACTTTATTACCTTATAAATTTATCTAATAGGGATATATAAAAAAGCCCTTTGAATTTATGCAATAACTCTCCACTAAAAAATTATAATTAATAATTACTTATAATAAGTACAATGCTATGTTTTGTTTTTATTATAAGTAATATAATATTTTAAGGAAAATGATTTTATATATTATGTAAAATCGATTTCGACATCACAATAGAAAACACATAATGTTGTTTTTTCCCATTTACATATGAGTAATGTTTAATCATTTTTAAGTTAAGAAATAATAATGAAATACTAAACAAAATTTAAAAATACATGTCAGAATGGACCATAAGTGGAAAAGGTTAATTATTTTTCAAAATAAAAATCTGCTCATTGTATAATTTTCATTTTAACGGGTTATGACAAAAATGTCTCTTTTCCTTGAACTTAAAATCCAAGACACTTTCTAGATAAAAATTTCTAGCAATGATATAATTGATCATTGGATTATGAACTTCTTAAAAATCTTGAACGGAACAATTTGCTTTGCTCACTGAATTGCGAAATTAAATTTTAACTTTCAGCTTTTCTTTGTCAAATTCAATAGGGTTAACAACAGGCTAGTTAATAGTCACTATATATTGAAACTAACCAGTGTTATTTTAATTTCGGCAATGTATAAGGTGAGTATGTAAGCGGAAAGTATATAAGCGTAAATATATAAGCGAATCGAATATAAGCGGGAACTATATGTGGGTAAGTATATATTTATTAAATATAATTCCAGTTTATATACTGACCACCTATAAACTGGTACGTGGTATTTTCTTCAGTACAGGAAGGATTCCAGACAACTAGTGGAATAAGCAATCTTTGAGCTCATTAACCTCGGGGCAGGAATGAAAGGATGTCTTAATGAGTTGACTAACGGAAATAGCTATTCCCCTAACAACCTTAAAATATTTCCAATACCTTTTACACTCCCAGGTTACAAAAATTGTAGACAAAAAGTGCACACTAATACTATGTAAATGAGTACAAAGAATTAAAATTACATAAATAATATGATATTTATTAATAGAAAATACCAAGATAAAAGTTCATTTTCTTTATTTTAAAATTCTTTTTCATTTAATATCAATTATATATAGTATATTCTTTTTTAATTGAAGTTATTTATGTGCAACGTAATAGATGGTGGACCTACAGTAGACTCGATTAAAACCTTACCAGAATAAAAAGTAAATAAAAAAATAATGATTTCATCCGAACGAAGCCGGGCTTTCGTCTAGTTATTAAATAACTCCATAACGTAATAAATATATTTTTAACACTTATTCATTGTCTTGGACTTATGTATTGTATACAATAAACTAATCGGATGTCAGTTCTTCCAACAGATAGCCAGTGACATGGACGGGTAAATACACCAAAAGACTGATATAGTCATCGATTACAATTATACAGAAATAAGCAATAGGGTCTGCCAAGTAATAATTAAAATGATTTAGTGTTTTATGTCAACTTATCTAACGAATTGGTTATAACTGTAATGTTAGATTTAAGGTTTATGGTTAAATAAAGAAATAAATAAATTAATTAATTAAATTATTAGTGAGTAAGATTTCAAAATGACAAATACGCAGTGTTTAGTGCTTTAGAAAATTATAGATTAAACGTGTTAAATGGCTATTGTACTCAAACAACAACATCTATAGATTGTAATCACGGATCTTAAGAGAAGTCAACGTATATTTAAGAGACTAGTGACGTACAGGAACTACTATAATTAATGAATTAAGTCTTGACTATGTACTAAGTTTTTGGAACATTGTACGTATTCAAGACTTAATTCATAACATAACTTATCCTAGCTTGTAATTATCATATCATAAACTATTCATGTAAATGTTAATTAATGTCTATTATTACATAACAATTTTGATTTTAGATGAATTATTACAAAATTTTATTTGTTATTTCATACGTACACTGGTTAATTTAGAAATATGTTTTATATAGTTCACACATTAGTTACTCATATCGAAAATATTTTTTGAAGCATAATGCTTCACCGTCCTAAAGAATCTAATTAGTATCAAAGTATCAATCGAGCCCCAATGAAATTAAATTATTTTTTATTCATATTTTCGAATACGTCAATTTAATAAATAAAACAGAAAAAATATATATATTCAAATTACTATTAACATATTTTTGTAAAAACAAATGGGATATCAGTATTAAATGAGGTGAAAACAATTTTTATTACTTATAGTCGTATATTATGAATTTCTTTATTCACGACTTGCTCTCGTAAGTATTGATTTTGTGGGTTTTCAAAATAGAAAAGTATTTTTATTGGCCTTAAAAAAAACAGTCTTAGTTAAAATGGAAATACATAAGTGAATCTAAAAAGTGTTAGAGTTTATTAAACCATCCCTCATCACACTTCGCTATAAAGCGCCGCCTGTCGATTGAATTTCTTTGACCTCACAGTCGAAAAACCGCTATAGACAGAATTTTGAATGAAAATTGGAAATTCCTATTTCACAGGGTTTAGGAAAAAGAAAAAATCTGTAAATCAATGATTTTACTAACAGAATCAAAATACAATCAGAATCAAAATACAATCAATATATATAGTCTAAAGTTAAGTTATTTTCTATCTATTTAAGAATATAAACTACATATTAAAAAACTTAAACTATTACAAATTAAAAAAATCTGGTAAACCTAAATTTATTAAAATGATAATTTTACTATCTTATGTTTTTTTTTTATTTGAATACTCAAAAGACACTATTATTGCTAGGAATGTTGGTAAATTCTTTACTCTACCCTACTTCTAATTCCAAACCACGACACTTTTCAACTTTAATCCTCACTAACTTGGATTGCATCTCTAAAGCTCTCCTGAATCCTATTTAATTAAAAGTCTTCATTTAAAAATTTTAAGCTGCATCTAATTTGACTTTATAAAACATAATTTTATAAGTGAAAGTTATAACTTCAACAAAGTAAATTCACAGTTATTTCAGTAACGAGTCAAAGATGAAATATTTATTGTTTACAATCTGTTGTGACATGAAAAATTAAATCAAAGAGTTTATTACATGTTCAAAACCGTAGTTAAAAAAAATAAAAGGTAATTTAATCGATATTTGTCTGTTACGATGTAAACAAAGGACGGCTATTATTGCGATTTTAAAAATGCCGTTGCTTCTATGACAATGTTAAACGAATTGTTCCCGACTTTAAAATGCTTTTGACGGTATTAAAAATACATGTGTCTTAAAAAATAAATTTACGGAGTTTTAAAAGTATTCATAAAACTTTATTTAACATATATTTTCGCCATGTACTGGTTAGTAACAAAATTAAACGAAAATAGCTTTTTGATATTTATATTTTACAACAGTTAATGAAACAAATTTTTTTTTTTATTAAAAGCGATAGTAGGACGAAATATCTCATTAGCAGTAGACTTTATTACCTTATAAATTTATCTAATAGGGATATATAAAAAAGCCCTTTGAATTTATGCAATAACTCTCCACTAAAAAATTATAATTAATAATTACTTATAATAAGTACAATGCTATGTTTTGTTTTTATTATAAGTAATATAATATTTTAAGGAAAATGATTTTATATATTATGTAAAATCGATTTCGACATCACAATAGAAAACACATAATGTTGTTTTTTCCCATTTACATATGAGTAATGTTTAATCATTTTTAAGTTAAGAAATAATAATGAAATACTAAACAAAATTTAAAAATACATGTCAGAATGGACCATAAGTGGAAAAGGTTAATTATTTTTCAAAATAAAAATCTGCTCATTGTATAATTTTCATTTTAACGGGTTATGACAAAAATGTCTCTTTTCCTTGAACTTAAAATCCAAGACACTTTCTAGATAAAAATTTCTAGCAATGATATAATTGATCATTGGATTATGAACTTCTTAAAAATCTTGAACGGAACAATTTGCTTTGCTCACTGAATTGCGAAATTAAATTTTAACTTTCAGCTTTTCTTTGTCAAATTCAATAGGGTTAACAACAGGCTAGTTAATAGTCACTATATATTGAAACTAACCAGTGTTATTTTAATTTCGGCAATGTATAAGGTGAGTATGTAAGCGGAAAGTATATAAGCGTAAATATATAAGCGAATCGAATATAAGCGGGAACTATATGTGGGTAAGTATATATTTATTAAATATAATTCCAGTTTATATACTGACCACCTATAAACTGGTACGTGGTATTTTCTTCAGTACAGGAAGGATTCCAGACAACTAGTGGAATAAGCAATCTTTGAGCTCATTAACCTCGGGGCAGGAATGAAAGGATGTCTTAATGAGTTGACTAACGGAAATAGCTATTCCCCTAACAACCTTAAAATATTTCCAATACCTTTTACACTCCCAGGTTACAAAAATTGTAGACAAAAAGTGCACACTAATACTATGTAAATGAGTACAAAGAATTAAAATTACATAAATAATATGATATTTATTAATAGAAAATACCAAGATAAAAGTTCATTTTCTTTATTTTAAAATTCTTTTTCATTTAATATCAATTATATATAGTATATTCTTTTTTAATTGAAGTTATTTATGTGCAACGTAATAGATGGTGGACCTACAGTAGACTCGATTAAAACCTTACCAGAATAAAAAGTAAATAAAAAAATAATGATTTCATCCGAACGAAGCCGGGCTTTCGTCTAGTTATTAAATAACTCCATAACGTAATAAATATATTTTTAACACTTATTCATTGTCTTGGACTTATGTATTGTATACAATAAACTAATCGGATGTCAGTTCTTCCAACAGATAGCCAGTGACATGGACGGGTAAATACACCAAAAGACTGATATAGTCATCGATTACAATTATACAGAAATAAGCAATAGGGTCTGCCAAGTAATAATTAAAATGATTTAGTGTTTTATGTCAACTTATCTAACGAATTGGTTATAACTGTAATGTTAGATTTAAGGTTTATGGTTAAATAAAGAAATAAATAAATTAATTAATTAAATTATTAGTGAGTAAGATTTCAAAATGACAAATACGCAGTGTTTAGTGCTTTAGAAAATTATAGATTAAACGTGTTAAATGGCTATTGTACTCAAACAACAACATCTATAGATTGTAATCACGGATCTTAAGAGAAGTCAACGTATATTTAAGAGACTAGTGACGTACAGGAACTACTATAATTAATGAATTAAGTCTTGACTATGTACTAAGTTTTTGGAACATTGTACGTATTCAAGACTTAATTCATAACATAACTTATCCTAGCTTGTAATTATCATATCATAAACTATTCATGTAAATGTTAATTAATGTCTATTATTACATAACAATTTTGATTTTAGATGAATTATTACAAAATTTTATTTGTTATTTCATACGTACACTGGTTAATTTAGAAATATGTTTTATATAGTTCACACATTAGTTACTCATATCGAAAATATTTTTTGAAGCATAATGCTTCACCGTCCTAAAGAATCTAATTAGTATCAAAGTATCAATCGAGCCCCAATGAAATTAAATTATTTTTTATTCATATTTTCGAATACGTCAATTTAATAAATAAAACAGAAAAAATATATATATTCAAATTACTATTAACATATTTTTGTAAAAACAAATGGGATATCAGTATTAAATGAGGTGAAAACAATTTTTATTACTTATAGTCGTATATTATGAATTTCTTTATTCCCGACTTGCTCTCGTAAGTATTGATTTTGTGGGTTTTCAAAATAGAAAAGTATTTTTATTGGCCTTAAAAAAAAACAGTCTTAGTTAAAATGGAAATACATAAGTGAATCTAAAAAGTGTTAGAGTTTATTAAACCATCCCTCATCACACTTCGCTATAAAGCGCCGCCTGTCGATTGAATTTCTTTGACCTCACAGTCGAAAAACCGCTATAGACAGAATTTTGAATGAAAATTGGAAATTCCTATTTCACAGGGTTTAGGAAAAAGAAAAAATCTGTAAATCAATGATTTTACTAACAGAATCAAAATACAATCAGAATCAAAATACAATCAATATATATAGTCTAAAGTTAAGTTATTTTCTATCTATTTAAGAATATAAACTACATATTAAAAAACTTAAACTATTACAAATTAAAAAAATCTGGTAAACCTAAATTTATTAAAATGATAATTTTACTATCTTATGTTTTTTTTTTATTTGAATACTCAAAAGACACTATTATTGCTAGGAATGTTGGTAAATTCTTTACTCTACCCTACTTCTAATTCCAAACCACGACACTTTTCAACTTTAATCCTCACTAACTTGGATTGCATCTCTAAAGCTCTCCTGAATCCTATTTAATTAAAAGTCTTCATTTAAAAATTTTAAGCTGCATCTAATTTGACTTTATAAAACATAATTTTATAAGTGAAAGTTATAACTTCAACAAAGTAAATTCACAGTTATTTCAGTAACGAGTCAAAGATGAAATATTTATTGTTTACAATCTGTTGTGACATGAAAAATTAAATCAAAGAGTTTATTACATGTTCAAAACCGTAGTTAAAAAAAATAAAAGGTAATTTAATCGATATTTGTCTGTTACGATGTAAACAAAGGACGGCTATTATTGCGATTTTAAAAATGCCGTTGCTTCTATGACAATGTTAAACGAATTGTTCCCGACTTTAAAATGCTTTTGACGGTATTAAAAATACATGTGTCTTAAAAAATAAATTTACGGAGTTTTAAAAGTATTCATAAAACTTTATTTAACATATATTTTCGCCATGTACTGGTTAGTAACAAAATTAAACGAAAATAGCTTTTTGATATTTATATTTTACAACAGTTAATGAAACAAATTTTTTTTTTTATTAAAAGCGATAGTAGGACGAAATATCTCATTAGCAGTAGACTTTATTACCTTATAAATTTATCTAATAGGGATATATAAAAAAGCCCTTTGAATTTATGCAATAACTCTCCACTAAAAAATTATAATTAATAATTACTTATAATAAGTACAATGCTATGTTTTGTTTTTATTATAAGTAATATAATATTTTAAGGAAAATGATTTTATATATTATGTAAAATCGATTTCGACATCACAATAGAAAACACATAATGTTGTTTTTTCCCATTTACATATGAGTAATGTTTAATCATTTTTAAGTTAAGAAATAATAATGAAATACTAAACAAAATTTAAAAATACATGTCAGAATGGACCATAAGTGGAAAAGGTTAATTATTTTTCAAAATAAAAATCTGCTCATTGTATAATTTTCATTTTAACGGGTTATGACAAAAATGTCTCTTTTCCTTGAACTTAAAATCCAAGACACTTTCTAGATAAAAATTTCTAGCAATGATATAATTGATCATTGGATTATGAACTTCTTAAAAATCTTGAACGGAACAATTTGCTTTGCTCACTGAATTGCGAAATTAAATTTTAACTTTCAGCTTTTCTTTGTCAAATTCAATAGGGTTAACAACAGGCTAGTTAATAGTCACTATATATTGAAACTAACCAGTGTTATTTTAATTTCGGCAATGTATAAGGTGAGTATGTAAGCGGAAAGTATATAAGCGTAAATATATAAGCGAATCGAATATAAGCGGGAACTATATGTGGGTAAGTATATATTTATTAAATATAATTCCAGTTTATATACTGACCACCTATAAACTGGTACGTGGTATTTTCTTCAGTACAGGAAGGATTCCAGACAACTAGTGGAATAAGCAATCTTTGAGCTCATTAACCTCGGGGCAGGAATGAAAGGATGTCTTAATGAGTTGACTAACGGAAATAGCTATTCCCCTAACAACCTTAAAATATTTCCAATACCTTTTACACTCCCAGGTTACAAAAATTGTAGACAAAAAGTGCACACTAATACTATGTAAATGAGTACAAAGAATTAAAATTACATAAATAATATGATATTTATTAATAGAAAATACCAAGATAAAAGTTCATTTTCTTTATTTTAAAATTCTTTTTCATTTAATATCAATTATATATAGTATATTCTTTTTTAATTGAAGTTATTTATGTGCAACGTAATAGATGGTGGACCTACAGTAGACTCGATTAAAACCTTACCAGAATAAAAAGTAAATAAAAAAATAATGATTTCATCCGAACGAAGCCGGGCTTTCGTCTAGTTATTAAATAACTCCATAACGTAATAAATATATTTTTAACACTTATTCATTGTCTTGGACTTATGTATTGTATACAATAAACTAATCGGATGTCAGTTCTTCCAACAGATAGCCAGTGACATGGACGGGTAAATACACCAAAAGACTGATATAGTCATCGATTACAATTATACAGAAATAAGCAATAGGGTCTGCCAAGTAATAATTAAAATGATTTAGTGTTTTATGTCAACTTATCTAACGAATTGGTTATAACTGTAATGTTAGATTTAAGGTTTATGGTTAAATAAAGAAATAAATAAATTAATTAATTAAATTATTAGTGAGTAAGATTTCAAAATGACAAATACGCAGTGTTTAGTGCTTTAGAAAATTATAGATTAAACGTGTTAAATGGCTATTGTACTCAAACAACAACATCTATAGATTGTAATCACGGATCTTAAGAGAAGTCAACGTATATTTAAGAGACTAGTGACGTACAGGAACTACTATAATTAATGAATTAAGTCTTGACTATGTACTAAGTTTTTGGAACATTGTACGTATTCAAGACTTAATTCATAACATAACTTATCCTAGCTTGTAATTATCATATCATAAACTATTCATGTAAATGTTAATTAATGTCTATTATTACATAACAATTTTGATTTTAGATGAATTATTACAAAATTTTATTTGTTATTTCATACGTACACTGGTTAATTTAGAAATATGTTTTATATAGTTCACACATTAGTTACTCATATCGAAAATATTTTTTGAAGCATAATGCTTCACCGTCCTAAAGAATCTAATTAGTATCAAAGTATCAATCGAGCCCCAATGAAATTAAATTATTTTTTATTCATATTTTCGAATACGTCAATTTAATAAATAAAACAGAAAAAATATATATATTCAAATTACTATTAACATATTTTTGTAAAAACAAATGGGATATCAGTATTAAATGAGGTGAAAACAATTTTTATTACTTATAGTCGTATATTATGAATTTCTTTATTCCCGACTTGCTCTCGTAAGTATTGATTTTGTGGGTTTTCAAAATAGAAAAGTATTTTTATTGGCCTTAAAAAAAAACAGTCTTAGTTAAAATGGAAATACATAAGTGAATCTAAAAAGTGTTAGAGTTTATTAAACCATCCCTCATCACACTTCGCTATAAAGCGCCGCCTGTCGATTGAATTTCTTTGACCTCACAGTCGAAAAACCGCTATAGACAGAATTTTGAATGAAAATTGGAAATTCCTATTTCACAGGGTTTAGGAAAAAGAAAAAATCTGTAAATCAATGATTTTACTAACAGAATCAAAATACAATCAGAATCAAAATACAATCAATATATATAGTCTAAAGTTAAGTTATTTTCTATCTATTTAAGAATATAAACTACATATTAAAAAACTTAAACTATTACAAATTAAAAAAATCTGGTAAACCTAAATTTATTAAAATGATAATTTTACTATCTTATGTTTTTTTTTTATTTGAATACTCAAAAGACACTATTATTGCTAGGAATGTTGGTAAATTCTTTACTCTACCCTACTTCTAATTCCAAACCACGACACTTTTCAACTTTAATCCTCACTAACTTGGATTGCATCTCTAAAGCTCTCCTGAATCCTATTTAATTAAAAGTCTTCATTTAAAAATTTTAAGCTGCATCTAATTTGACTTTATAAAACATAATTTTATAAGTGAAAGTTATAACTTCAACAAAGTAAATTCACAGTTATTTCAGTAACGAGTCAAAGATGAAATATTTATTGTTTACAATCTGTTGTGACATGAAAAATTAAATCAAAGAGTTTATTACATGTTCAAAACCGTAGTTAAAAAAAATAAAAGGTAATTTAATCGATATTTGTCTGTTACGATGTAAACAAAGGACGGCTATTATTGCGATTTTAAAAATGCCGTTGCTTCTATGACAATGTTAAACGAATTGTTCCCGACTTTAAAATGCTTTTGACGGTATTAAAAATACATGTGTCTTAAAAAATAAATTTACGGAGTTTTAAAAGTATTCATAAAACTTTATTTAACATATATTTTCGCCATGTACTGGTTAGTAACAAAATTAAACGAAAATAGCTTTTTGATATTTATATTTTACAACAGTTAATGAAACAAATTTTTTTTTTTATTAAAAGCGATAGTAGGACGAAATATCTCATTAGCAGTAGACTTTATTACCTTATAAATTTATCTAATAGGGATATATAAAAAAGCCCTTTGAATTTATGCAATAACTCTCCACTAAAAAATTATAATTAATAATTACTTATAATAAGTACAATGCTATGTTTTGTTTTTATTATAAGTAATATAATATTTTAAGGAAAATGATTTTATATATTATGTAAAATCGATTTCGACATCACAATAGAAAACACATAATGTTGTTTTTTCCCATTTACATATGAGTAATGTTTAATCATTTTTAAGTTAAGAAATAATAATGAAATACTAAACAAAATTTAAAAATACATGTCAGAATGGACCATAAGTGGAAAAGGTTAATTATTTTTCAAAATAAAAATCTGCTCATTGTATAATTTTCATTTTAACGGGTTATGACAAAAATGTCTCTTTTCCTTGAACTTAAAATCCAAGACACTTTCTAGATAAAAATTTCTAGCAATGATATAATTGATCATTGGATTATGAACTTCTTAAAAATCTTGAACGGAACAATTTGCTTTGCTCACTGAATTGCGAAATTAAATTTTAACTTTCAGCTTTTCTTTGTCAAATTCAATAGGGTTAACAACAGGCTAGTTAATAGTCACTATATATTGAAACTAACCAGTGTTATTTTAATTTCGGCAATGTATAAGGTGAGTATGTAAGCGGAAAGTATATAAGCGTAAATATATAAGCGAATCGAATATAAGCGGGAACTATATGTGGGTAAGTATATATTTATTAAATATAATTCCAGTTTATATACTGACCACCTATAAACTGGTACGTGGTATTTTCTTCAGTACAGGAAGGATTCCAGACAACTAGTGGAATAAGCAATCTTTGAGCTCATTAACCTCGGGGCAGGAATGAAAGGATGTCTTAATGAGTTGACTAACGGAAATAGCTATTCCCCTAACAACCTTAAAATATTTCCAATACCTTTTACACTCCCAGGTTACAAAAATTGTAGACAAAAAGTGCACACTAATACTATGTAAATGAGTACAAAGAATTAAAATTACATAAATAATATGATATTTATTAATAGAAAATACCAAGATAAAAGTTCATTTTCTTTATTTTAAAATTCTTTTTCATTTAATATCAATTATATATAGTATATTCTTTTTTAATTGAAGTTATTTATGTGCAACGTAATAGATGGTGGACCTACAGTAGACTCGATTAAAACCTTACCAGAATAAAAAGTAAATAAAAAAATAATGATTTCATCCGAACGAAGCCGGGCTTTCGTCTAGTTATTAAATAACTCCATAACGTAATAAATATATTTTTAACACTTATTCATTGTCTTGGACTTATGTATTGTATACAATAAACTAATCGGATGTCAGTTCTTCCAACAGATAGCCAGTGACATGGACGGGTAAATACACCAAAAGACTGATATAGTCATCGATTACAATTATACAGAAATAAGCAATAGGGTCTGCCAAGTAATAATTAAAATGATTTAGTGTTTTATGTCAACTTATCTAACGAATTGGTTATAACTGTAATGTTAGATTTAAGGTTTATGGTTAAATAAAGAAATAAATAAATTAATTAATTAAATTATTAGTGAGTAAGATTTCAAAATGACAAATACGCAGTGTTTAGTGCTTTAGAAAATTATAGATTAAACGTGTTAAATGGCTATTGTACTCAAACAACAACATCTATAGATTGTAATCACGGAAATTTTAAATTAAACAGAGAGTACAACCATTATCTAGTTTACTTAGTGGTATTTTTATAATCTTGTAATGATCAATAAATAAGAATGTCATCATAGGAAATAAAAAACAGGGATTATCCATGAGTGATTTGTATCTATATTATTGATAAAGACAACTAAATAATTTTATGGTAATAATTTTGAAAGGATTTTGCATTAACCAGTGGTATTACAGATTCAACTTTATTAGACGTTATTAGTAACGACAATGTTATTATCGCCAATACCTCACATACGGCCTATGATGAATTGGTGGCACGTGTTCTTACTTTTTGAACAATCGTCATTAATGTTACGAAAGTGTATGTATGTACGTACATACTATGTATATGTATTTTTGTTCTCGAATATTTATCAACTCCAATTTTAGCAATGGTATTCTAAATAATTAAAAATAATTTTAACAATATATAAGTCTGTCTGTAAATGTTAAATGTTATTGAATTATAAAATGAAATGTTAAATATTACTGAATTTTAAATTAAAATAAAATATACTTTGTTGTGAGACAAATATATACGAGTGAATCAAATCAGAATACTTTTTCTACCAACCCGTACAATTTACTGCAATAACTATACAATTATTTCACAAAGAAGTAATAGTAATATGAAGTTGAAGATAATAAGATGAGATAAGATGATAGTATAGTTCCATTTAAAAGAGAACAGAGAAATTAGTGTTTACAGAACATACAGACAGATAGACCACAAATCAGAAAACTATTTAATGTACAAATTTGGATAAGGTTTTATTATTTATATATTATTTATCTTACACATATCTTAATAACAGTAATGTTAAAATGCATAATAAAACACAAACTTCTGTGATATGTTAAGCGAATAATTTAACGTACACGTCAGATCATCAAACACTACTTTTTAAGGCTCTGAAGCTGTCTACCACTTGTGTGGAATGAGATTTAAATATCTTAATCTTAAACAATATTCCAGGATTCCTATCAATAAGTTCATTTCATAATTAAAGGATAGTAATTTAAATCGCAAGCAATATTCATCAGACCACAGTTATAAAGATGATACGCATTAGCGGATATTATACGAGTAAAAGGAATATTCTATATCTTAGTATCAACAAAGAAAATGAATGTATATTATTTTCCTGAAACAAAGATATAAAATCCTTTCTTTATTTTACTTTTCTATGTTCGCTATAGAATAGAATAAAGTAGCATTTAATTTCCTTTATCACAGATAGAAACGCTAATAGCAAAAGAAATTTATTAATAACAACAGGAAAATTATCAATGTCAATAAATTTTTTTGTTTCTTACATTTTAACTTTTAAGTCAGTCAAATCAAATTTATTTGAGTATCTTTAAAAATATTTCGTAGTGACTTTATTGTAACACATAATCAAAGTAGAAAACTGAAACTTATAACATTGATTTGTTTTATAGTTATTTTATTTATTTAGTTTGTTTCGTTCATAAGAGAGAGATATGCATGAAAGTCTTAAGTTCGTTCGAGTTCGAAAAATAGCACATAATAATTAAATAAATCCTAAGTGGAGAGAAATTAAAAGTCAATGGTTTTAAATAAATCCACAAAAATAAACTTTGTTTTATTAACCTATTACATAATAATATTTTGCCTCACTTATTTACGCTATTACTTATTTATGAAAACGATAGTTGCAGATAATGTCTTTACGTACAATCACACACACATGATCGAGTTTATAAAATATATGGTTCAATTGTAAAAGTGCTGAAGCAGTAGATTTAAAAAGTATAAATCTGAAATGCAGTAAAACTTTTACGACATCCTTTGCTACTGAATGCCGGGAGAGAGGATCATACTCTTGATAAAAATGTTGAACTAAACGTTATACTTGTAAGGTTTAAATAAAGTTATAGTAGATAAGTAAAGAATAACTTTTACTTATTACATTTAGAATTTTGGAAGGAAGTAATTGTGATCCATTCGGAGAAGTTAATATAATTCCATTTTATAATGTCGTTAATCCTAGTGTAGTTTAATACAAATTATGGTTTTTAGTAACAAAAATGGGATATTTTTCCAAATATCATAAAGATAAGTTTAGTAAGCGTTACATAATCAATGGAGATACCTGTAGTTGTAAATTACAGAAAAATTTTATATTTGCTAAATAGTAAACAAAATTAAAATCTCACAAATTACTGAAATTTATTGAAATTTTAATGAGAAGCGTGATATCTTCGCTCCTAAGCCCTTAAAAGTAAGTGAAGTTTGTAAGAGGCTGCAATAAGATACATCAGTTTAGATATTTATTAATAATCTGAGTAAAGAATGTTTAACCTGATATAATTAATATGAACCCTTTAACATTACTTTTAGCAATAACAACAAACTTTTAGCAAGATGGATATCAGATGTTACTTTGTTACCAAATGAAACTTAAACTTTGTTTAAACTTGTAATAGATATTAATTTATAAATGTTGGTGAGGATTGTATTTGTATTTGGTGATTTAATTTTTCAAGTCTTAGTTTTCTATGAGCTTTCATAATATATGGAAGTAAATTGGGTAAATGTCACAGTCACATAATATAAATAAACAATATTATTACTTTGTATAACAATTTTAAAGTATAGTCATTTATAATACAATTTCCTCTACGTATAAAATATGTAAAAATATCAGTTACTACTAATTATGTAATATTTAATAACAAACACTAAGATTCTAAAAAATCCGTGGCCGCAGGGGGACACGCGTGGGTAGACCTCGTGTGTAACTCGTTTAAAATATAACTCACTACCTAAGAATAATACATGATGCCGTTGTTTACATCAAACATTTTCAAACAAAAAGTGGTTTTAATTTTTTTTCTCAGAAAAAGTACCTTTTTTGGAAATACTTTTGGTACTTAAATTTAGAGTAAAAAATAACCTGTCTATTAAAAATATTTGCGAGGAGGGAATGTTTACCAGAAAAAAATTGCAGTGGTTTTACCTACTTTAATTTTTCAAGCTAAAAGTGGTTTTTATTTTTTTTCTCGGAAACGGTACCTTTTACGGGCAAAACTTGTAATACTTAAATTTAAAGTAAAAAATAACCTTTCTATTAAAAATATTTGTGATGCAAGAATGTTTACCAGAAAAAAGTTATGAATTTTTTTCCAAAAATTTTCGGTTTTTATACCCCCACCCCTAAGTTATTGAAGTTAGGTTTTCGGTTTATCTACATTAGTTATAGGTATTCATCAAAGACATCATATAATATGAAGCGATTGATTTTCTTTGTATAGGGAAAAAGTTATGGTCGAAAAACTGAAAACAGAAAAAGTGAGGCCCTAGCGCCCCCTGTGTCTGGATTTCTCTGGTTAACGAACTTGACCTTCATTTTTGGATGGTTGATTTTTGTACAAAGTTTGAAAGCGATCCGAGCGAAACTGCGGCCGCTATCGTGCTGACAAAAGTCGAATCTGGACGCACGCACGCATATATATATATATATATATATATATATATATATATAAACTTTTTGACCAATGGTCATTTCGGACTCAGGGGGTCATAAGAAGAACTCCTGTGAAGAAATTTTTCCAAAATTCGAAAGTAGGGGACAAATGAATGGGCAGACCGAATTCTTCGAGGTCTACCCAAAATTCGTCTGCGGATTTTTAAAATGCAAATCCCCGATAAGAGGATTTGTGTAATTTCACCCCTGAAGCGGTAAATATGAAGTAAATGTTTATACGAAAGTTTAAGTAAGATACAGAGGCTTAAACATTGAGTAGGTCGTTACAAAAAATACAGGTATAAGTTTTGTTTTATACGGCTGGCAGAATTTGTTGACACATAGCTTTAATTATTATATATAATACAATTTGTATAGTAGAGAACATTATGTATCTTTCTTACGGAAGCTAAGGAGAGCACTTAAGAGACACGTTGCTTCAATTCTTGTGATATAACATAAAACTATTAACCAGTAGTTAAGGGATATTGTTATCCTGTTCAAAGTATATTTTTGGAAATGGAAATTGTAACAAAGAAACACTAAGTCTATGAAAAACTTTATGTATACTTTTTTTCATAAAACGCGTTACTGTTTTTAAAATATTATTTTAAATAATATAAAATTATTAAAAAGTTTGTTTTTCTCGATTGACAATCCTTCAGAGAGAAATACAGAGTAACAAAAAAAGTTTACTTTTATAAATAAAACCTTTATAACAGATATAAGTGACGTATATATTAAAACTTTTTGAACAGCATCTGAATGCAAATATTAAGATGTTTTTTGCAAGAAACCAAAGATATGAAGAGATGTGAGAACATAAAGTATATTAAGTTGTTGAGATACGAGTACGTTTCCAGCCCGAGAAATGAGGATGTTTTATCTACGCATATACTTATTACATATCTTCACACCTTATACATTTAATATAAGTAGGCCACTGAGTGAGATCGAACTTTAAGTAACGCCTACATAAACAATAGCATATGCAATAAGCATATATAAGTAACGACTTAATGCATGTGGCCTCATATATCCAGGTAATGCTTAATAAGTATTTTATTTTATTATTGGCTGTTAAATATATGGCTGGTGGTTTCTTGTGTGGTTTCTTTAGAATCCTTAATGTTTAAGGCTGGCGAATCCAAAGAAATTAATATAAAATAAAGTGTCGTTAATAGTTTTGTATGTCATAGAGCGTGTAAGTGTCGAATGAAAACACCTAAAATGTAGATTGCAAAGGATATCTTTCGAGTATAATATTCTCATAAAAACTTTTAGCGCCTGATTAAAATAATTTAAAATTTTCATTAATTATAAAGATTTTTTTTGGATGAAAACCGTAATATTGAGATCTAGTTTTATAGCTGTGTTTGTAAGGTACGTTAAGTTTCAAACCATATAAATACTTATTGCTATTTTAATGACCATCTCTAAAGGGTCATATCGATTGACCTACTTATAATGTCGTCTGACGTTTTTTGCGACCTGACAACCTTGCATCCTAGACTGCCAAATTGGTGTATTATTATTAGCGTAATATAATATTAGCTTTAAACTAAAGTGGCAGGAAAAAAGAGAATAAAAAGACGTTAGTATTATGAGTCTTCATTTCTCGTAGTCAAGTTATGACTCAAAACTATTATAAACTATAACTTGATAAGATATCAAAGAAAATAAGAACATAATAGTATTATTTTACCCATTCAAATAATTTTGTCCGACAAGTCAAGATCAATAAAATAGTACTCCAATCGAACTCTACAACTGTACAATGTAGCGATTAGAGATGTCAACTGCAGGGTGATTAAATTTCAGGATAAGTGTTCAAATATTTAATATTTTTCTCTCACACATTCCCTCTCATACCCGTATGAAACTATAATCTTTGTTGCTTAACATTTGCTTAAATTACTTTATACAGACCTTGATAAAGTTATTTTAATGTTATTTTGTTCACGAAATTTTTTTCATATCCAGTATACCAGTATTAGTTTAAATCACTAAAATATTTTATTCTAAATCTGAATTTATTTTAAAAATGATAAAATAAAATGACTTTTAATATTACACTACTTTGACAACGAAATGTTTGTAATGTTTGGACATTACAAAATTTTATGTGTTTGTAAAATTTGTAAGATTATGTTAATATGCTGTTAGCAAATGTCCACGAGCGACACAGCTGATATTTTCGCTGATGCGTCCCTTTGTCTGTCTGTCCGCTGCACTGACTGCACACACATGTTAAGAAATTTGGTTCAATGTATTATTATAAGAACAGAGATTTACCAGGTAATAATTTGGATAAGTCTTGGCAACTTTGTGATTAAGCAGGAATGTGATTAAAAAGTAAATATTTAGATATTTATTTATTGTATTCACTTATATACATACACATATATGCATGTTTATAAATAAATATGTGTTTCAAGGATGATGTTTAGAAGGAAAAATTAAGAAAACGTTGTTATAATCAGTCAGTTTTAATTTTTATCTTACTTCAAACAGCTGTGCAGTCTTCAACATTTTCACTTATTGGTTATCAACATAATAACCCCTTTTTTAATATTATTACGTCTAAAATATTTAAAATTGGTAAGGTGTCTATTTGAGTAGGTAGATTCTCCTTTTGAATAATATTCATTGTTTTTAATACTAATAAACTGACTTAATTAAGTTGTCACCTAATATTACATATGACACACAAAACAGAATAAGTATTTTGATGGAATTTTGGAATATGCAATAGGTTCAGAAGAAGTTATATTTAATAACTTTTTCTGAACCTATTGCTTTTGCTTAAAAGTAATGCATACTTGTTAAATACATAAGACATTTAAACATCTCCATATAATCATTTTTTGTTTTTTTGATTTGGTTATCTTTCCTCATTGGTGGTAACATCACTCATCGACATTTTTTGGCTAAAAGAGTATCAAATATTTACTACGCTTAAGCAGTGGAATGAAAAAGAAAGCTAGAAAAGAGCACTAATCCGATCGAGGCTGCCCTGTCAGAACTACAATGTAATGTATCATGTACTGTTACAGGCAGGCTCTATAACTTTTGATTATCACATGATTATTTTGATTATTGGTCTCATTTAACAGTTAAAATAGTCAGAATAGTTTATTTTGGTAATTTGTATTTCATACCTAATATCTTCAGTAAGAAATGACAATTTGTAAATGAATGTGATATATAACAAAAATTCAGATTCAGAAGGTATTTCAGTTTGTTTATTTGACTAATCTATCACTTGTGTCGTCAACGTTTCCATGATATCCTTACTGCTACTTAAGTATATGTCCCGTCTCTGTTGTTATTTCACTTAATTTTAAATGATTGTTTTGAAGTTATTCTTGAGGAATAAAGTTATCACATTTTATTACTGTACTTGTCAAATTCATGGATATGGACCAGATTTCAACCTTCGAATTTATCATTCTATATTTATTGAAATTTAAACTAAGACATTTTTAATCCGTTTTAAATATAACTTCTTCTGAATTATGAAGAAAGAAATACAAATATATTTAGGTCGCCAGGTGCCATTGTTTATAATTTGAGTAACTTTATTATCAACACATTTATATCAATACGATATTTCTAAGACGTGTTCAGTATTGTTTTGATTACTGTTCGTTTTTAATTGATATCATATATTATTGTTTGTATTCGTGATTCTCAGTAAATATATTAACTATATTAAGATTATTTCAGTTTTTAATAAATTTAGACCGAAAAAATTCAACACAACTAGGAATTTAAACTACGATCCGAGTTCTATCGAAAGAAATTGAATACTTTATTAGTAATGGAAATGGATGGGGTTTAGAAAAACTATTTTTAACATTTTAATTGAGCATCAAAAGGATTTTCGAGGTTCATTTCTTATGATGATGAAATATGAAATATAATGTTCTATAAAACTTTTTATTCTCTAAATTAACTTTATATAAAAAAAAATTAAATGTACAAACTCACAAATGCAACCGAAAGTTGGTAGACAATAAAAATTAGAATGATTGCGAGTACGAGTATGAATAGTTTTTATTATTAATGTACATGCATATACTATTAAATACTATTGAATATATTACATTACGTATTTGACGCGCTGCTTATATTATACATTGTAAAGCCACTCACACAAAAATTTATTCAATCAAAAAGTTGGAAGTGAGTATAAGATGTAAGCCTGAGACACTGATTTTGAACGATAAACTGGGGCAGAAAATAGAATTTTTCAATTATCGCTGAATATGATACTACAATTTATAATTATACTATTATACTAGAATAATTTAAATTGATAATCATCTTTTACATAGAAACTGATAAAGTTAATTTTTTGTTATATTAAAATAGAATAAATGTCAAACCAGAAATAATTACCGAATGTGTAAAGTTAAGAGTCGATCATTACATTACAAAACTTTTTTTGATAATGAATTTTATGTTTAAATTAGTAATCGGACTTTTTTTGATAATGAATTTTATTTTTAAATTAGTAATCGGAATTTTTGTCCAAAAAAAGGAAAATTGGCTGCTTTTTTTAGAAAAAGGTATTTGCAAAATGCAATTGTTATAAAACAATACACAACATTTTAAAATATGTTTATCTCAATCTGTCAACCGAATATGTAAGTTTAATTAGTGGTGATTTTCAACATCCGTCATTGAAACAAAACAAAAATATAAATTAATTATTTAATATATAAAAAAATTCCTCCGTCGAATTGGGAATCTCTTTGCAATACATAGTTTGTATACACATTGAATAAAATGAAAATTAAGTATATTAATGTTTTCTTACAAATAGGTGATACAGAACGGTGATAAAGAAATAAAAAAGGGTAATATTTTGAGTTTTAATTTTTAAAGCATGATTCTCATTATTTCGAATAATACGTAATCTGTAGCAGCTGCAATTCGATGATCAAAAGTTTATTACACTAATTTAGCTGCAAAAGCGGTGTTTTAAGCTTTGATTTTCACCACGATCTAACGCATTAGCCGGCAGCGGTTTGATTAAACTCGGCTTAACTTTATTAGGGAGCACGAGTGTCAGAGTGGTATATACCTTATGATATATGGTAACAGAACAATTGTATATACATACAGCATTTGACATGAATATGTTTTTATAAGTGTGATTGCGAAGTATAGATAGTTGTTCCAAATTTAATCTTCTGGTATTAATAGATTTTTAATGTATAAAATTAAATTCTGGTGGCACGTGTTACGTTGTTCAATTTGCAATCCTGATTTTTATTTATATATTGAAATAAAAGTTAATATTTTGATAAATTATACAATTATCGGAGTTAGGATTTTTATATAAATGAATAATAAAATAAACGGTTCATATTTTAAAGATAAAAATAATATTTTATATTAATAAATATTTTTTTGTAAGTTAATAAATTATTAAAATTGCGAGAATTAATGTTTCTATTTAAAAGTCTTGAATATCAAAACAAGTAGGTTAAACATTAAATAAACGCATTTTCATGTTATATAATTTTGATAATTATTATATTATTTATTTTATTTCTTTATTTACCTTCACGCCATATCCCTTGCGGGGTAGCCAGAGACGACGGAGCGCCAAACGCTACGGTCTCTGCATTATATTATATTATATTATATTATATTATAAAAGATTTTTACCTGCCGTGTTAATAATTTACCTCCTCCTTTGAAACGTTTCGTGAAAATATAAGAGGCACCTTAATTTTACGACTAAATTGTGAACGTTTTAATTAAAAGCCTTTTAGAATATTGCTTCAGATTTGTAACGTTTTTGTAATTATATTACTATAATTACTTAACTTTAATTTACATTATTGTCTAAGCGTATTATTATGAAATATTAAGAGAATGAAACACAAGGCTATTCAAATTTATTGTATAATAATAAATAGTTCATTAAAGTATCACTCGGCCACAGACATCAACCTCTTCATACATGCCGTCCGGGGGGTCCTCATGCTTTGGCGTGACCTTCCTCCAGTAACATTGATACTGTGTTTTCGAAGGTCATTCGAGGCCTCCCCCTGTCTCTCTTACCGCTCACTTTTCTTGTATAAATCTTTCTTACCATTCTTTCATCACTCATTTGTTCGACGTGCCCAAACCACCTGAGCACGTTCTTCTTCATTCTCACCGTGACATCTTCGCTAGTACCTGCCATTCTGTGGATCTCTTCATTACGGATTCGATCAGCTAGACTGACTCCGCATATTCTGCGAAGAGATCGCATCTCCACAGCATTCATTTTTCTTAAATTCTTCTTCTGTGTTACCCACGTTTGGCTGCCGTATAACAACGTCGGTAGCAAAACTGCATTGTGTACAGACAAACGTGCAGCTATGCTGACGTTTTGATGTCTCAACAATGCAGTCAAAGCACCGTTGACTCTGTTACCGGCAGCAATACGCCTTTCGCCATTTCGTATCTTCCGTCTATGCTAAACATACTACCCAAATATACCACTTCATTCACTTGTTCTATTATCTTATCATTCACATTGATCTTACATTCTGTTCTTTCTTCATTTCTTTCAAATATCAGAACCTTCGTCTTATCTACATTCAGGTTAAGACCATTAATTTCACACCCATCTTTCAGAGTGGTGACCAATGCCTGCAAATTGGATTCCGATGATGCAATGAGCACTGCATCATCTGCATATTACAAGCAATTGATCTTAAGGTCACCTACTTTCACTCCCATATCACTATCTTTCACGCCTTGGAGACAGCTATCCAAATACAAATTGAACAACCAAGCTGACATAGCGCAATCTTGCTTAACACCCGATTGGATGTCGAACCAGGGCGACATGCCAGCTCCTACTCGCACACAGGCTGAGGGATCTCTGTAAAGAGATTTTACAGCCTGCAGCAAGGGTCCGTTCACATTGTATCGGGGCAGTATCTCCCATAACCTCTTTCTCACAACCCTGTCAAACGCCTTTTCCAAATCCACAAAAGCACAGAAAACCTTTTGGTTTAGGGCCAAAAACTTTTCCGTGATCATGCGGAGGGAAAAGATCTGATCTGATCTATACACCCTCTTCCAGGTCTAAAACCTCCTTGGGCCTCCCACAACAGCCTTTCAGATCTCTCTTGCATTCTTCTCGCTAATATTTTAGCATAAACTTTACCGCCCAAGCTAATCAAACTGATAGCCCTATAGCTTGCACAGTCTATCTGTGAACCTTTGAAGAACCTAAAATCCCGCCCACCGCTACAAAACGTGTGCTTGCTCAGTTAAAATTTCACCGCTCTTCCAAAGCACCGCTTTCATTCTACACGTTGCCGAACAACCCCGGGAACCACTAACTTCTCGCCGGAAAAGCTTCGTGTTTTCCCGGAAGTTGTTTGTCAACCTTTCATCCCTTTCTCTCTCAGAATTTTCACGCTTCATCTTTATAAGTGCTTTCGTTTTGTGCTTTTGCAGCTTGTATTTTATCTGTCATATTAAAGGGGTTGATTTGAATATTTAAAAAAATATTTTGATTATTTTTTAAAGCGCATAAATTCCTATTTATAATTTAAATATAGAAGTTATCGTTTTGATGGCTATATTGCCGGATTAGATCGAGAACTATTTATAACATATAAAATAAATCCAACATTTTGCAATTAAGAAAAGTAATTCTGTCATATGGTCGACATTTAATGAGTCTTATCAGACAAATTGATACTTTACCTATAACCTTGATCTATATACCATAAAAGTAATTTTTTGATTACTCACTAGAACTTATTTTAGATGAACGAGTTATTAATTTGTTAGGTAAATTACTCTTTGCACTAAGAAAAAACTTTACTTTAAAGATACTTTTAAAGGTTCAAGCTTAACAAAAGATAAACATCAAAGTCTTCTAAAAACAAAAGGGTATTAAGAAATTCCGTTACAGATTATTATTAAAAAGCCATGCTATATATATAGAAAATTTTATATTTGTAGTTATTTTAAATATTCTGCTTATATAATATTTATTTTTAACGTTCTACATTTAAGTTATGTCGTATAAGTGTTCGTTTTAAAACAATTTTGTACCGATGCTAATCGAGTACGCGATATATCTTTCATTAAGATCTTATTAGCTTAATTATTAACGCTATAAGTATTTGTTACATTTAGAAACCGACACAATGTTATTAAAGGCTTTGATAACTACCGACGCAGTTGAGTTTGTATAATAAATGTTTTCTATTAGGGTGAGCTGGAAATAAAAGATTTTTTTTCTTACTAAATACCTACTGTAACAAATATCTTAAAGTCATATTTCTTCTATGGTAATTGAGTATACAATGCTGTAAATACTCATTTTAATTATAATTTAATAAAAGAAAATAAAAGTTAATATATACTTTTTTCTGCCTTTTTTTAATACTTTTGTATTACGGATTATTTAATGAAAAAAAGAATGTCCAGACAAAAAAACATTAATAAAAAAATTTTAACCAGAATTTATTATGTCTCATCAATATCTTCTGTTATATTAAAAATATAATTCTTTCGGCAAATAATTGTTACTTGAATATATTTTATTTCAATTTGGAGCATTAAAATCGTTTTCAAAATTGAAGTAACTATTTTAACCTTACCTTCACATTATTAATTTAACCTAGTTTTCTATAACGCTTGATTCATTGATATAATATGCATAATTAGTACTACTATAACAATATGATAATTGAGCTTTTTATATAAGTTTAACAGTTGTTTTTGGAATCGACAACATCGAAAGTTTTATTTTTTATATTGGTTCCATTTTAATTATGATAATGCAAAAAAGAGTGTACCCTAAACACAAAAACTATCATATTTATTTTTCATAACATCAACCATGAGGTCACTCACTTATTAAGATGTCATAACATTGGGATACTTTGATACATCGGCTTCATCACATATAATATATTTGCAATATTCGCTGTCTGTTTTTGATCGATGATACACACATGAAAGCTTTTAATTTAAAATACATAGTGCACATTTATTTAAAAATAGAATAGTTTTTAGTATGGTGATGATATTTCGCAATGTCAAATTTTAGGATAGTGTTATTTTTAGTCGCAAAAGCGTTGCGGCCTTGGAAATAGGAATATATGCCTTTTTTGAAGGTACCCATGTCGTATCGATTTGGAAATACCGCCGAAGGAAGTTCGTGCCACATTCGAGTGGAACGAAGAAAAAAGTCCTTGAAAACCGCATAGTGGAAGATCGCCACGCATCTAGCTGGTATAGATGGTAAAGGAGGCGATGGCGAGCTGTGCGGGGGTGAAATTCGTCGGTAGGCATCAGATCGAATAGTTCCTCCAATATAAGTTATTTATTGAATTTAACATATTTTATTCTATATGGAAGCTATTGTAACTACCTTCCGTTTTGCGACTTACAAAGTAAGATGCTAAATCACCTTTTGTAAATGAACGCTAACTAACTAACAATCAGTTAAACCATTTGCTCATTTGTGAATCTGTACCTTAAAAAGGCTATAAGATTCATTTCTCTATAAATTGAGTGATCGTCGTAATTTTTTACTCAGTGACGTTTTTATTGTACTTTCAAATGAAATGTTTTATCTATATATTCTACCGACTATAAGTAGAGATTTAACTGAAATTTTTAATATTACATATCATGTGTCTGGCTCGAAACTCGATGTTCCGGTTCCATGCATAATCCTCTTTTACCTTTTATTAAATTCCATTTTAAAATAAAACATAACGGATCATCGTTTAAGTACAAAGCCTTTTTAATTAATAGAATAAAAAAGTTAAAATGTAACTTTATAGATTTTTTTATTTTTGCTTGTAGGCAAAAAATAAATTTATTGAAAAATAAATATCTTTTTATACTCCTAAATAAAAAAAATGTTTTTTTTGTATATAGTAATGGTTAAGATAATATTTACTGCATATATCCAATTAATATATTATATTATTCAATTTCGAAAGTTCGTACATGTTTTGTAATACAAAGAAAGTTGTATTATTTTTTAAAACATTATTAAAAAAAGTTAAGGCAATACACAACAAAACAAATTTCCTTTTTTAAGGTTTTGTATTCTTGGCAATATATATTTAAGCTGTCCAGCATGACCTATTTGCTCATTAGTGAAATATTTAAAGAGAACTCAGCAATTTGTTTGCAAATGTCCGCATAATTTTAGACACAGTTAATTCAGGTCAAAGGTTTAATTTCAAAATTTGGTTTTGTTTATTTTCTTCAAACTAATTTATTTAAGTTAAGATGTAAAGGTAGGAATAAATTGACTATACTGATTTCTGAAATAAATTACTATGGGTTTGGTTGAACGATATTCAATTAAAGTTATGTTCATACGTCCTCAAAATATCGAAGGCCAATCTTTAATTACTTCCTAAGCTTTTGTAAGAAACAATAGAAGTTTTACTTGGACTTAATTAGCATGACTTGTTCCTGAGAGTCTGATTAAAAGTATATTAATAATTTATTGCCTTAAAAATTCAAATTATCTTTTTTAAAAATCTAATAACGTACAAGTAAGTACATAACATGACAATAATCATAGAAGTAAGAAGTCTAACAAGTTAAGTTGATGTGACTTCTCCTCCTGTGATAAGTTTAAATATACTATTATTTTCTTAAAATATTCTGATTTCAATTATGTAGCTCTTGAATATTTATTCGTTGTGTGTATTATTTTGGGTTAAAGATTATCAAGAACTTCAAGTGTGTGCTTTAAAATGACTTATAGGTTAATTAATATTATCGTTACAAAAGAAGTCCCTGCAATGTACAATAAAAATGTATTAAATTATATTTTCTCAAGTATATATTTTTGTTAAGAGTGTTTGAATAAAATTTTCGCTACTTTAATGTATTATCAAGTAATATTAAACTAACAAATATACACAACTTCTCTTTAATTTTTTTATTAAAACCAGGGTTATTGTTACAAATTATTATAAAGGTTACACAACTTTCTTTGCCAGAAAATCTGTGTTTTTACCGTCGCATTCAAGCCGCCTATATGCTGTATAAAATGTGAGATGTTTTTATTAATTGAACATTTACTTTTTATAATACTAATAGAATCAACAAATAACTATATATCATCTGATATCATGATAATGTAGAAATGTTATTTACTTATTCTTTAAGTTTACAAATTCATAAAAAAATTACGTATTAATATTCTCTTTGAAAGACAACAATTATTTTCAGTTTTAACGTTCAATAAAGTCATTTAATAGTTAATGGTCATTATATCGGTAGCCATATTATATATTTTTTTATTCTTTATTGTACACCACAAAAGATTAAAAAAAAAAATAAAGTAAAATAACACATAAAAAGTACAACAGGCGGCCTTATCGCCTAATGGCGATTTCTTCCAGGCAACCTTACAAACATTAAGTATTAAAAAATAAAAAACATTGGTACAGGTAGGTGGCGTAAAGTTACAGACTAAACATACATACAAATAATAACACACTAAGAAACATATAATATAAAACAACAATAAAACGTAATAAACTAAACAATGCAATACACTACTTATATTATATACTACATAATTAAAATAAATAAATACGTGATGTTCAGTGAATGTTATACAGAAGTTGTTTTAACTATCTTTACTCAGTAAGTATTCTTTTACCGTTTTTTTAAATAAAATTAATGTTTTCGATTGCCGTATAGACAAAGGAAGACTGTTCCATAGTTTTATGGCAAGCACTGTAAAAGAGTGCTTATAAAATTTAGAATTATGGAATGGCATTTTTAATATTAATAATTGTGACGATCTCAAATCTTCCTGTGGTCCTAGAAATTCAAATCTTTCCTTTAGGTATGAGGGTGTAATTGGATGGAATAATACACAGTACAGCAGAGAAAGCACATGTAAATCCCGGCGTCGACGAATAGTAAGCCACTTGAGCTGTTGACGAAATTGTGAAATGTGGTCATATTTGCGCAAGCCAAATACGAACATTATAGCTATGTTTTGAAGTCGCTCAAGTTTATTTAATTGGTCCTCGGTCAAATTAAGAAAGCTTATATCGGCATAATCTAGAATAGAAAGTAAGAGAGAATGTGCTAACATAATTTTGGTAGGAATAGGCAGAAGATATCTTAGTCGCTGAAGAGAATTCATTGCGATGAATGTTTTCCCACTGAGATCTCTAATGTGAACGGACCAATATAATGTTTGGTCTAAGTACAACCCAAGATTTTTAGCGGAGTCACAGTATGGTATTGCTATATTGTCGTATAAGATCGGAGGGAGATTTAAATTGTCAATTTTAGCAATCATGCCGGGTCTGCCAATAATAATTGCCTGTGACTTAGTTGGATTTATTTTCAAACCATAGAGACAACTCCATTTTAAAATTTTAGTCAGGTCATCATTAATGGCATATATGGAGGAATGCAAATTGTCAGCGCTAGTATGGCGGTAAATTTGAATATCGTCTGCATACATGTGAAAGAGAGAAGATATATATTGAGTTATGGAATTAATGAAAATTGCGAAAAGTAAGGGAGATAAAACGCCGCCTTGAGGCACCCCAGAAAGAAGAAAAGAAATGGATAATACGCACTTCTTAACATCACATTCGGTGATAGAACAAAAGGAAAAAGATAAGAAATCTGGAGTTGGAAGAGATGAAAGATAATGAAGTATGCGATCTTTATCGGCATTTTCCATTATTTTAGAAGAAGAGAAGTGTTTATTGAGAAGTTCAATGTCAATATTGATAGAAGTATTTGTAGTTCTGCCAACTCCAACCGATTCAAGAAATTTCCACGTTTTAAATGTGTTGCCATCTTCGATTGAGTTATGAATATGGCGGCGTTGGGCTACACGAAGTATTAGAGCGATTTCGAGCTCTATGATATTAAGAGCGGTTGATATCGGAGTCTTTTAATTTATATATATATTTTGCTTGATTTTTTTTGCCATTAAAGTCCTCAGTTCATTAGTTAACCACGGTGCAGGAAGATGTTTCATTTTAATTGGTCGTACAGGGGCATGCCTGTCGTATAATTGGATCAACAAATTATTTAATATTTCTACCTTATTATCAATAGATTCGGAATTAAATACAAGATTCCAGTCTAACTGACGAGCATCCTCACACAGTCGATTTTTGTCAATTTCTCCAAAATTACGTTGCAGAAGTGTAGTAGGTTTGTATTTTGGAGGACGTATATTATAAGAGATATAAATCAAATCATGATAGGAAAACGCATCAGCAGAGTACTGACCGTATTTTAAAATAAAATTTGGTGAAGATACCATAATAAGGTCAAGAAGAGATGGTTCACTGCCGGGGAAAAAGTGTGTAGCATTAAGAGGCAGCAACTGTAAGTTACATGCTTCAGATACATTTAATAGTTTTTTGCTGCGGTAATTATCTTTATTCATACATGTATTAAAGTCACCCATACTAATAGAATGATTGTAGTAAGGAACATATTTATCTAAAACGGTCTCTAAAGAATTAAAATAATTAAAAATAGAAGGGGGACAGTAAAATACGCCAAGGAGGATTTTAGATTTACCTAAATATACATTATTACATTATTGAGTGCAAAATATTGTATCGTATCAAGTATCCACTGAGATGGCATTTGAAAAAAAAACATGGAAGAAATTAAAATATTTAACCAATCTCAAAAGTTAGGTATAAATTTGAGAAGGGGGGTATTTTTCGATTAATAACCTTTTAAAAAAATAATTTTATTTAGTATGCGATAGCGCATAAAATAAATCTAAAAATAAAAATGGTAATATTTTAAAATTTGAAAAATGAATCACTTAGAGTAACTATAGATTACTTAGCTATTTGGGGACAATTTATATAATTAAAAAAAACAGTCAAATAGGCTTTTTGTGCAAATATAAAAAATATAACCAATGCTTTAATATTTGGTATAAATTTGATAGCCACATAGTTCATTAAATTGAGCAAATACTAACCGAAGTATTTTTGAAAATTGTAATAATAATAGAATTTTATGTATTCGGTGGAGTTCTGTTCATTCAAGAGAAATGAAACTTCTTAGCATCGTAAGTTTATTGGGCCCCTTTACTATGCGCATACACGCTCACCTTCACTGTTTACACTCCTCTCCCTACCTACAGTGTTGCCCTCCGTACAATGCTATAAAAATTGTTATGCAAATTAACATCTATCATATTTACATCTGTCTGTCCTAATATTATCTATTAATAATTTTTCAACTATTTGGAGATAACCATAGTTAAAATCAACTTTTCTTTGCAAGAGGTACGTTTTGGTATAAATAATGTTTTATATTATACTTTATATCGTATTGTAGTATTTTTGATACAATTTTAATAATAGTTCATATTGATGTACAAAACTTGATTCTATTAATATAATTTCTATTAAATTGAATCATATCTAGTTTTTAACCCTTTCAGACCTGGAGTACACCAATGTACACATAAAATATAAAAAACAGTTCTGTTACTTATTTCGCTACAAGTCCAACTGAGAATGCTTGTGTTCATATCTCCATATTATAAACTACAAAAATTGATACTAGTAACACTATCCCTTAGCAGTGTTTGTGATTTTTTCTACTATGTTTCGACCACTGGCTGACCGAAGTTGGAGCTGTGTAGGTAAGCTCGTCATTTTATTTCTAAAAGTAGGAAATAGCTAAATATACGCATTGGAAAAATATGAATTGATGTGTTATATTCCTAAGGTCATACCTAACATATAATTTAAGTTTGTTATTCTATTATTGTATCAATTATCACAATTTTTATTTTTGTCCACAAAGGTACACATCAGGCGTAAACGATGTTCAAATACATATATACATTCAAATAAACCCAGGTTTGAACCCTGTAGTAGTCTACACAAGAAATAGAAATTTTATTTGGGCTACATTTAGGTACTGGTATATTTAGCTACCCTTGCTTGAAAATGTACTGGGAATCCGGCATCAGCATTCCCTTGTTCTCAGAGTATATGGCCCGGGATCGCTTTTTTGAACTACGTAATAATTTTCACCTTGTTGATAATACAATACTACCAGCTAGTTGCAAAGATGCATTTTACAAAGTTCGACCAATATTTGATGCTGTTAGGAATCGATGTTTAGAGTAACCGCTTGAAAAAGAATTTTGCGTTGATAAGCAGATAGTTCCTTTCACTGGGAAACATGTTGACAAGCAGTATATAAAAGGTAAACCTTGTCCATAGGGGCTCAAGATATTTTTTTTATGTGGTAAACAAAGGCAAGTCTGTGATTTTCTATTTTATCATTTGCACCGGCAAATGGTGGGATGCAAGGGAAGAACCAGGATTAAATGTATAAAATGCAAAAGTTCACCTTTGCTGTACCAAAGATAAAAACTGTTTCTTAGCATTTCATAAATAAACTTATGAAATATGTTTTTTGAATGGTGCGAATGACTGATTTACCTATGTGCCAATTTTTACCTATCCCAAAGAGGAAATCTATTTTTTGTTAATTATTATAAGGATTGTTCTTTAGTTTTCTTAATTTTATAAAAATAATTAATATTTCCTAATAAAAACGTTTATAAATGAAACTTATTTTAATTCCAATGAAACCCCCTTATACACTAGTCTTATCATTACGTAGGACGGATGTGCACATTTGTACACAATAAGAAAAACTAATTTTTCTTAAAAAGCTGACAACCAGGATTTTTTCATATTTTATTCCTTAGTCTTTTTACCCTACTCTAGTCACAGATTTTTTTTTAGATTTGTTGGCCACAAAAAAAAATATTCAGGTCTCAAAGGGTTAATTACGATTTCAGTTTTTTAAAAAGGAACTGATAATTCTATTTCTAACTTTCAAACCAAAATCAGTCTAATAGTAATAACAACATTGCAATATAACTATAATACAACCTATCTTTGCAGAAGGTATTAATTATAATAAAATTATATAGAAATATTCGAGTAATGTAATCTGATGAAATTTGCTTTTGATCGCTTCACTGTCAAATGGTTTTTCTGATATTTATTCTGAGTTTAGTAATTTTAGTTCACATTTCTATTAAACTATAATAATAAGATTACATAAAATAAATAGAATACATAAAGAAATAAATAAATCAGTTTGATTAATGTCCTAAAAAATATATATTTCGATCTTGAGAATGAGTACCAAGAAACACATTTATTACATTACAAATTTTGTCAACCCTCATTGGGAGTGACATAAAATGATTATCTGAAAATACAATATTCGATGAACGCTTTTCACATACGAGAATCAATTGAGGACTACTGTACCCTTGTCTAAGTGATAAGCTTTAAAGGTTAACACTGAGTTGTGGACAAAGTAACATAAATAATGCATAATTATTATTTTGTAAACTATATTATTATGATTGTAATATCGCTTTATTATGTTTTGCAAATTTATATAAAAAAAAGATTGAAAATGCCAAATACGTAGTTGTGAACTTCAAAATTAAATTTTATCCTATAAATTGCATAGAACAAAACAGATATTTTATTATTTTGACGATATATTAGAAAAAATACTAATAAAAAGATTGTAATCTTTTCATAAAACATATGTACCAATGTAAACCGTTTAAAGTGTATTGTTACATGAATAATATATATATTTTTTTTATTTATATCTTTTCCACTTTGAATCATTATCAGTGATCACTTGTGTACGTCAAAATGGAAGTGTCAGGAGGGCCTATTTCGATACCAGATTTATCGTAATAAGCCCTTCTGTAAAAGCACTGTCCAAGTTAATGTTAAAGCTATGAGGGTTTCAAACGCGTCCTAGTCTGAGAAGAACCACACAACAAACTCAGCCGGATATATATTTTTTTGTATTGTGATCACTGTTTCACAAATGTCAATCTTAAAAGCTATTTTGGAACAACTAGAACCGTCGCAATATAATGAAAAAAATAATAATTATTATTATTATAATAATAGCAAAAAAAAATTAATAATAATGATAATAACAATAAAAATAAAAATAGGCCTGCTACACAACCAGTCACCGCAAGCAGCATCCGTTTACGAGCATAACGCAAGAGTCAGCCATCACCCCCCTTCGCACATATTTGAGGGACGAGCGCAACCCGACTCCCGACGCTACCGCAAGTAATGACTTCTAAGGAATCGGTGTGATGCAACAGGTCGATAAAACGAAATTAATCTACAACAAAAAACAAATTGCGGAGATTACTAGTTATTCGCAATATAATACAATTCATTCCCAGGCCATACCGTCGTTGATGTAATCCTGTACACTGTAGTAGGATTTTTTATCAAATTTATTTTTATATATAATTTAAATTTATTTAACGATAAACTTAAGGCTTCATTTGGGAGCTTATTATAAAAACGTATACAATTAACCTTAAAGGATTTACCTATTTTATGGAGCCTAGTGTTGGGCATAGCGAGTTTATTTTTATTTCTCGTATTAATTTTATGAAAATCACATTTTTTTTTGAACTTAGAAATATTTTTATGAACGTAAATTAAATTTTCATAAATATATTGATTATAAACCGTCATTATTTTAAATTCTTTAAATTTGTTTCTTAAGGATTCTCTAGGTCTCATATTATATATTGCTCGAACAGCCCTTTTCTGCAGTATGAATATGGTATCGATGTCGGCTGCATTACCCCATAAGAGTATACCGTAAGACATTACACTATGAAAGTAACTATAGTAAACTAATCGAGCAGTTTCCATATTTGTCAATCGACGTATTTTTTTAACCGCGTATATAGCAGAACTAAGTCTACTTGATAAATCAAATATATGAGGACCCCATTGCAATTTTTCATCTAAGGTAATGCCCAAGAAAGTAGTAGATTTGACCAAGTCCAATTCCTCATTGTTTAACTGTACATTGGTTTTAACATTTTTAACATTTGGTAAAGTAAATTTAACACATTTCGTCTTTTTTTTTATTGAGCAACAAATTATTGGCGTTAAACCATTGTACAACATCTTAGAGAGCATTATTTACATCGTCAATAACAGATTGCCTTCTGCTAACTTTAAAAGTAAGAGAAGTATCTGCTGATGATACTTCTCTTACTTTTAAACAACACTATCCCATGTTTTTCCCTCACTAGGTGAGGTAAGTTATTTATGTAAATGAGGAACAAAAAAGGCCCTAATATAGAGCCCTGTGGCACACCTATTTTTACCAAAGAACCGGGGGAACGTATTCCATTTACGTCTACTTTTTGAATTCTATCATTAAGACATGAACTGATCAAATCTAGGGACTAATTTTTTTATAAGGATTTCGTGTTGAACGCAGTCAAATGCCTTAGATAGATCACAGAAAATGCCAAGAGCATCCTGGAAACCTTCCCAGGCTTCAAATATATTGAGTAATAGCTCAACCCCAGCATCTGTTGTAGAGCGACCGTCAGTGAAACCAAACTGGTTTTTGTGCAAGAGATTGTTTTTACTGAAAAAAACAACAAGTTGATTAAGAATTATTTTTTCAAAAATTTTGCTAAATGTAGGTAAGACTGATATTGGTCTATAATTACTAGGATCTAATGAACTGCCAGATTTAAATAATGGAGTTATTTTACTTTTTTTTATTAGATCAGGAAATATACCACATTCTAAACAATTATTAAATATCAATGCTAAGTCTGGCGCTACAATGTCAATTATGGACTTGAGTACGTCAACAGATATTCCCCAAAGATCACTAGTCTTTTTAACGCTAATTAATTTAAATACTTTGATTACTTCTTGAGCATTCACTTTTTTAAAATTTTAAATGCTAACACGTCGACCTACATTATCTCTAAGTAATCCTATAGCTGCAGCGGGAGAAGAATTTAAAGATAACGTTGTAGTCACTGGAATATTAGTAAAAAAGGTTTCAAAAGCAGTAGCAACCTCGAGGTCAGACGTAACATATTTATTATCTATATTTAATTTAAAGTCGATCCTCTGGGATTTAGCTCTTCCAGTTTCCTCATTAATTATTTTCCAAGTTGTTTTTATTTTATTATTGCTACTTCCTATTTTTTTATTGATATGTTGAGATTTAGCTATTTTACATTGTTTTTTAAAAGATTTGGTAAATAATTTTACCTCATCCCTAAACTACTACTAGTATTATACATCAATTCACTATACATATTGTATAATTTTTCTCTATTTTTGTGTAAATCAGCAGATGCCCACTCACTAAATACTAATTTATCATTAACAACCACTGTTTTTATGGTAAATACAGAGTTAAATAATTTAATGAAAGTATTGATTATACAAATATTCAGTTTTATCTCTCAAGCCTCTAGTAAAATTTATATTTCGATATTTAACCATTAACTCGACTATCTGCCATATTTACAGCAACTGTTTGTTTCACTAAAGGTTAAGTATTAGGTTAGAAAATAATGTTAAGAATATATTAAATTAAACTCATGAACATGAACAATATCCTTATAAATAATTCTATTTGTATACCAAATATATACCAACAAATATTTGATATATACCAACTGATAATAATGGGAGTATCTTGTTCTAGATTAAAATCGTAATTATAGTAATAAGGTCTGTCTACAATCTAAGTACTCCGGTTACAAATTACAGTCTATTGAATTTAGAACATTGTATTATAAATAATTTTATAAGTAATTTTGTTATCTGATATATTTCCAATAAACAATGATGTATAGGTATAATGTTGTATATTGAAGGTTTTAAAGAAAGAAAATTTATAAAAAAATCTGTTTTATTAACTTTTCATAACAATATTTATCTAAACATATCGGGTAAAAATCTTTTTGAAAAAAATATTATTGAATATTCCACTATATAAACTATAGTTTTTATAAAAAAAAAATTGAATTAAAAGATTGAAGAATTTTTTTAATGGTTTATTTAATGTTTTTTGTTTTCTCTCATTTTGAAAAAGTATATAAATAACACTATTATCACGATTACATTTCTGTTTGTGTTTTGGAAAACTGGAGAGTCAAATAAAATATACTTTTTCGATATTTAAAATGCTTGTGTATATTTTTATTTACACATATTTTGGGAAATTTAATATCCTTAAGTATTTTTAGTATTAAGACATATATTATATAATATCTACAAATTTATTTTCCTGACCAGATATACATATATACTTATTATATTTAATAAAATAAATCGACACAATACGTTTCATTGAAGAATAATATTTATACAATGACATATCGTTTACAAACTAACAAATAAATTTAGAAATATAAATAGCTGCATTAGGATTATATGGCTTTAATTGGCAAGGAGATACAATAGTATAGCTGCGGTCACCACAATTATGCATGCAGGAGCTTCATTGCTATCAATTAGTTCAATTAATGTATTCACAGAATTAGCTTTGATTATAAACCCTTCTATTAAAAATTACTGCTTTGAATCTATTAAAGTAAATGAATAGGTTTTCACTTAGTGTGAGTTTCAGCAACCTTATAAGTGTTCGCAAAAGGGTTTGTATATTAATTGTTTATTAATGAACGTTACAAAATATTTAGGAAATAAATATAAGGGTTTTTATAATGTATTGCTCAATTATCGACAATTATTTGCCCCATCAATGTATGTAGTTGTATACAGCATAATTAAAGTATATAAAACTGTATTAATATTGATATACTAGCCACTGTCAGTGGGTACGTCCACTCAGTACTTTATAAGATTTAATAATAGTTTAATAAAGTTACGTAGTTTAGTTAAGTTAGATTTAATAAAAATACGTAGTTTTTTGTGAAAAAAACTTTTTTGAAACTTGCCTCTATTGAGACAAAATATATTATATTAATATTTGAATCAAGACATTTCTGAAGTTTACACTTAACGGTTGTCTTAATAGTCCAAAAGCCATATAATATATATGTACATGTTATACGTAAATTTTTAAAACACTGGAGAATATCAAAATGATTATTTATTATTATGTATTGAACTTGTAATTGTAGACTATAACTATTACGATATATTTTTATGATTGTAATTCTTAAATATTATATGAATTACAGATCTGTTCAACAAAATATGTAATATTGCCTTCACTAATTCAAAATGTACGAAATGTATTAAATTTACTTGGAAATTCCAGATATCCGAGAACAAAATCAAGTTGAGACGTGATCCGCTACACAAATTTCTACTGGTTATAATAATATTAAAGATTGTTCAATTTTCGTTTAGGTTATTAATATGCTATCGTTGTTTTATAAGATATAGTCCCTTTATTTAAGAGAACGAGTGCACTTGTCCAGAGTGATAAAATTTTAATGACTGTAGGTTTAGTAGTAATAAAATATTTTTTTTAACAAAAGCTTGTTAAGAAAAATAGGTGTTGCCCTGTAATTAATTGAATTAAAAGAGATTCAACACAACTACTTAAATCTTAATATTCCACCAATCTATACTTATAATAAATCTGTAGAGAGGTCAATTCTGTACATGAAATATATTTACAAAATAAGTAGCAGGGGGTGATTAGTGTTCGATACTGATGCCAAAAATGCAGTTAAAAAAATTTTTGTCTGTCTGTCTGTCTGTCTGTCTGTTTGTATGTTATTTATAGAAAAAAAAACTACTCGACGGATTTTAACGAAACTTAGTACAATTATTCTTTATACTCCTGGGCAGGTAATAGTATACTTTTCATCACACTACAATGAATAGGAGCAGAGCAGTGAAAGGAAATGTTGAGAAAATGGGAGAAGTTGCTTGATTTTTTAAGCTTCCGTCGCGTGTGCAGCCTTAATGGTTAGAGCTACATAGAAACTATGTATAACGGAAATATTCTACATAAAAATACACGAAAAATATTCCAAGACAGCATATATCTACCTTTTATAGTTAACTCACAATAACACGCATAACTCTCGATAGCTTAGCAGTTCGGAGATTTCTTATTATATTTGTTTACTTTTACGTTTATAAAACCAATAATGCTCACCATCATTCCTAATTAAAAAAAAAATAAACATTAGCACCAATTCAATAAAAAAAGAATCATTGAAATCGGTATAGAAACACCAAACTTATACTTACTTACATGAAATACGCCAACAAGACATCGCGCGTGAATAGTGAATCAAGCTATAAGGATTATTTTTGCGTAACGGTTGCCGCGCTCGACGGGGCTCGCGGCGGCAGAGTATAAAAGGGGCGGGAGGCGAGCGCAAGCGTCATTCAATATTTGGCTGTTGATGCGTTCAGAGTGTTGAACTTTATTGACAGACAATAATTGTTATTTTATAAACCGTGCTTATCAGCGCGACTTTTTGTCTTTAAATAGTTTATTTTAATTTCTTTTGTTGTTATTTTCTAAATTAGTTTTAGTTTTGTTTAAATTCTTAACTATTAATAGTTCCTATTTTATTTCTTTTTAAGTAGATTTAGATTCGATTTTTAGATTAGATAATAGATAGATAGATTAGATTATTGTTAGATTTTTAGTTACTGATAGGTTAGGTTTGGGCATTTTATGTTTAGTTTTTTTTGTATTGAGTAGATAAAAGCGTAGGTAGGTACTTTTATTAATTATAGTATTCATAGGTATTTTTTATTTATTTTTAAGTGAAGTAGGTATAGGTAGATATTGCCTACTATCTACCTATACTGCACACGTGTTTTAGCTTTATTTTCATTTCTTTTTTTTTTGTACCTAAGTTGTAGGTAGGTAGGTACATATTTCTTAGTTTAATTCTATTAGAATATTAGGTATTTAAGTTTAAATAGGCACTTAGATTTATATTTTTTTATTATATAGCAGCTGTACTTAGAACATCTAAGGTTTTTTTTGTATTAGCATAGGTACTTTGATTAATTACAGTAGTTGTAGGTATTTCTTATTATTCATTTTTAAGTGAAGTAGGTAAGTGTAGATAGTATTGCACACGCATTAAGTATAGCTTTATTTTCATTTTTTATTCTTTTGTAATTTGTAGGTACCTACGTACATATTTATAATTCGATTAGAATATTATTTTAGTTTTAATAGGCACTTAGATTTATATTCTATTTATTATATACTTAGCTATAGTTAGGACCTCTGACGTAAGTTTTTTGTTGGGTAACTAAATAGAATTTAAGTTACCGTCGATTAAAAATAAAATAAACGATGCCACCTAAAAAACGACCATCTTTATCTCGAACTTCGAGTCAAGCTAGGAGAATGAGAATGACGCGTTCTCAAGAATCGGAAGAGGAAAGAGCACATCGGTTAAACTCTATGAGAGTTAGTGCCTCAACATCTCGAGCTAATGAAAGCTCTCCAGAAAGAGAGATGCGATTAGCAGCTGAAAGAGCGAGACGAGCTACAACACGGGCTTCTCAAAGCTCTTCTCAACGAGAGCTAAGGCGTTCCATTGACCGGGAACAACATGCGTTATCCCGAGAAGCTGAAACTGCTTTACAACGAGAATTGCGACTCACAGCTGACCGCGAACGGCATACATTATCTCGCGAGTCTGAAACCTTCACTGAGAGGGAATTACGGCTTACAGCTGACCGCGAACGTCATATTTTATCTCGCGAGTCCGAAACCTTCACTGAGAGGGAATTACGGCTTACAGCTGACCACGAACGTCATATTTTATCTCGCGAGTCCGAAACCTTCACTGAGAGGGAATTACGGCTTACAGCTGATCGCGAACGTCATATTTTGTCTCGAGAATCTGAAACTTTTACTCAATATCAAGACCGTTTGACAAATGATAGGGCGCACCATAACATGATTCGATCTCTTGAAGATGAACATGAGCATGAACAACGACTAGAGTCGGGACGCGATTATTACAATTCTTTGAGACAAGAACAATTGATTACTTTATCTAATGAAAGATTAAGAATTGAAAATATTCGGTCGCTTGAAACAGAAGAACAGCGAGAGGCCCGTCTTACTGCAGATAGATTTCGACATGGTCTTAATGACTTAGATATACACGTGGTAGATCAATCTACAAATTCGGTGGCGTGGTCCGATAAATATAAAAGTGGGTTTGCTTATAACCTCACAATTGATTACAGATCATCTTCTGAAATAGGCGATATGAACGTAGTATGTTCCTTTTGTAATGCTTCGAAGTGGAGGAAGGAGTCTGCTGGTTTCTGTTGTTCTGGAGGTAAAATAAATTTGCCTTCGTTCGAAGACCGACCGGAACCTTTAAAATCACTACTTTTAGGGGAACATTTGCAATCCAAACAGTTTTTAGATAATATTCGCACTTATAATAGTGCATTCCAAATGACATCCTTTGGTGCTAAACAAATCTCAGAAGGCCCTTTCATGCCTACTTTTAAGGTACAAGGTCAGGTTTACCAGTTGATAGGGTCCCTTTTGCCTGAAGAACAACCTAAATTTCTTCAAATATATTTTGTATCCGATTACAACGAACAGTCGAATATAAGAAATCAATATTTTCCGAATTTAAATACTGAACTCATTTCACAACTTCAGAACATGTTACATCAGGTTAATTCGTACGTATGCAGTTTTAAATCGGCATTAGAAGCCCTTTCTCAAGATGGTAATAACAATTATAAAATTGTTATAAATGCCGATAAGCGTCCAACTCAGGAACACCCTGGGCGTCATAACGTTCCATCCACGAATGAAGTTGCTGTAGTACTGGTCGACCAGGAATGTGATAGGCGTGATATCGTTATACGTTCCAGAGACAATCGTTTGCAACGTATTTTCGAAACCCACAGGGCTTACGACAGTTTGCAATATCCTATGATATACTGTCGAGGGGAAGATGGTTATAATTTCGCTGTATACCAAACCGATCCGCGCACAGGCGCACCTAATTATAATAAAAAGGTGTCATGCCTTCAATTTTATTGTTACCACCTGCAAGTGAGACGGAATAGATTGGTATACTTTCAACGTTTTCGTGGCTTATTTAATCAGTTTATTGTTGACATGTACGCAAAAATTGAAACCGAAAGATTAGTTTATATACGATCTAATCAAAGGCAGCTGCGCGCTGAAGAATACGTGCACCTTCGCGATGCCATGCAGCAAGATAACGATACTGTGAATATGGGTCGTTTAGTTATTTTACCCTCTTCTTTTACTGGTGGTCCACGCTACATGCATGAACGTACTCAAGACGCTTTTTGTTACGTAAGAAAATATGGACGTCCCGACTTATTTGTTACTGTAACTATCAATCCCAAGTGGGATGAAATCACTCGGGAGCTTCTTGAGGGTCAGGCACCGCATGACCGCCATGATATTATTGCAAGAGTGTTTCATTTAAAATTAAAATCAATGATAGATCTTCTTACCAAAGATAACATTTTTGGAGAAGTATTGTGTTATATGTATAGTGTTGAGTGGCAAAAACGCGGCTTACCTCACGCACATATCTTGCTTTGGTTAAAAGATAAGGTTCGACCTAATGATGTAGACAGATTAATCAGTGCTGAAATTCCAGATCCGACTGCAGATCCCCTGTTATACGACATTGTTAAAACTCATATGATACATGGTCCATGTGGTGCATTTAACGCAAATGCTCCTTGCATGCAAGACGGTCGTTGCACTAAAAGGTATCCAAAAGCATTAGTGGATGAAACTGTAACAGGACATGATGGATACCCATTATATCGTCGCCGTTCAAGAGACAATGGTGGTTTTACTATTGAAAAGCGAATGTCTGGACAACAGGTTACTTTAGATAATAGGTGGGTCGTTCCGTATTCGCCTGTATTGTCCAGAGCATTTCAAGCTCACATAAATGTAGAAATGTGTAATAGTGTAGAGTCAATTAAATATATTTGTAAGTACATTAACAAGGGCAGTGACCAAGCTACGTTTGCGTTAAGAAATGAACATGATGAAGTTACTAGATTTCAGTCAGGCAGATATATCAGCTCTTCAGAAGCTGTGTGGCGGATCTTAAGTTTTAATATTCACGAAAGATATCCACCTGTGACCCATCTGGATGTTCATCTGGAAGGCGGTCAACGTATATATTTTAACGCCGAAAATGTTACAGAACGATTAGAGAACCCTAGACAAACAACTTTATTGGCATTCTTTCGACTTTGCCAAACTGATAATTTCGCAAAGTCTCTTTTGTATGAAGAAGTTCCATCGTATTATACCTACGATAAACAACGAGGTGTCTTTAACCGTAGACGCCGAGGCAGGCCTGTAGATGGCGAGACAGGTATTTTCAAAGAACATGTTCTTGGTAGAGTGTATACTGTTCATCCTAACAACGCAGAGTGTTTTTATTTGAGATTATTATTACATACAGTGCGAGGACCAACATCATTTATAGATTTGAGAAAAGTAGACGATGTTGTTTATCCAACTTATCATGCAGCTTGCCAAGCGCGTCATTTGCTTGAAAATGATCAACATTGGGATGACGCTTTAGCAGAATCCTGTGTTAGTGATAATCCACGACGGTTACGCCATTTATTTGTAACATTACTCACATTTTGTAATTTATCTGATCCTGTCCAATTATGGGAAAAATATAAAGAAAAATTTGCAGAAGACTTTCTTCGGAATTTATCTCACAATAATGAAGGCGCAACTAATGATAATTTTCGAGATCTGGCTATAAATCAGTGCTTATTAGCTCTTCAGGAAGACTTAACAGCAGTAGGCGGTAAATCACTTTGTGAATATGGTTTGCCAACGCCAACCTCAGTCGGAGAGGTTACCAATAGGGAATATTCCGCAGAGATTGGTTACAACCCAATGGAACTGCTGGTAACATTAGAAAACGGTGTCCCAATGATGACTGCAGAACAACGCTTAGTCTATGATCGCGTGTGCGAGAGTGTGCAGAATAATTTAGGAACAATATGGTTTTTAGATGCACCTGGAGGAACTGGGAAAACTTTTTTGACTAAATTAATATTAGCTTATGTTCGAAATCAGCGTAAAATCGCTCTTGCCGTGGCTTCATCAGGTATAGCTGCAACATTGCTACCAGGAGGTAAGACTGCTCACACTATGTTTAAAATACCAATTAATTTAGATCGCACGGAAAGTCCAACCTGTAGTATTTCAAGAAATAGCGACAAAGCTAAGGTATTGCGTGAGTGTAATTTAATCGTATGGGATGAATGTACGATGGCCCATCGAAAAGGAGTAGAAGCAGTAGACAGAACTCTAAGGGACATAAGACAAAATGATCGACCAATGGGCGGTATTACGGTTTTATTTTGTGGTGATTTCCGACAAACCTTACCGGTAATACCACGGGGAACCCGAGCTGATGAGATTAGGGCTTGCCTGAAAAGCTCTTATTTGTGGCGTGATATACAATCGGTGCATTTGACTATAAATATGCGAGTGAGAACTGGAGACAACGAAGATAATCGCGAATTTTCTGATACATTATTGAAGATTGGTGAAGGTACCTATCCACAACTACACCAAGGAAAACTTATTCTGACACCTGAGTTATGTTGTATAGTGCAATCCCAACAACATCCTATATCTTCGGTTTACGGTGACATAACAATTATATTAAATAGGGACAATTCTTGGCTTTGCGAAAGGTCCATTTTGACTCCTCGCAATGACCAGGCATCTGAAATTAATAATAAAATACTGTCTAATATACAGGGAGAAAGCAAAGTTTATAGTTCAATAAATAGAATGGTTGATGAACAAGAAGCCACTAATTACCCGATAGAATTTTTAAATTCTTTAAGTATGCCTGGACTACCTTCTCATATAATTTGTTTAAAAATTGGCATACCGATAATTCTGCTCCGAAATTTAAGACCACCTCAACTTTGCAATGGAACTCGGCTAAAAGTAACCCAGTTGCAACAAAATGTAATCGAGGCTCAAATTTTAACAGGTTGCGGTGCAGGAGAAACTGTCTTTATTCCCAGAATTCCCATAATACCAAATAATTTTCCATTCCAATTTAAAAGAACGCAATTCCCAGTATCGGTGTGCTATGCCATGACTATCAATAAAGCTCAAGGGCAGACTTTTCGTGTTGCTGGAGTAGATCTCGGTGTTAGCTGTTTCTCGCATGGTCAATTATACGTCGCTCTTTCCCGGGTTAGCAATTCTACGAATCTTTACGTTCACGTGCCGGACGGGTCGACTCTTAACATAGTCTACCCAGAAGCTTTGCGCTGAAACATTTTAATTTGATCTAAAAATATTAGCAATATATTATCTTAATAAAAAACAAGGAGTTACACGCTGACCGAGTCGTGGGTATAGCGTGGGTATATTATAATATTCTGCGGTTACTTATATTTTTCAACAGTTTTGTGGATTGGCATATTATATTACTATTGCCCTTCTAAAATACGAAAGTGAATCTGCCTGTTACGTCAAAACTATGAGGGAGGACATCTGCTAATTTTTTTTCGAAAAACGACGGAAACGCGGACGAAGTCGCGGGCAAAAGCTAGTCAACAATAAATTTCATGAGAAAGACCTAAAATGCTTACTAAATATAAAATTCCCAAACAGTATCCTAAATTTAATTATTTTGACGGTTTTTTTTAAATCGTTATTAATTAATCCTTGATCACTTACTTCAGCAACGCCATACCATGGATTCAATGATAATTTGTTAAGAATTTACAATAATTAAGTATTAATATAATTAATAATTTACTGTTGGGACTGAAAATTAACTGCATATTATCGGTATGAGTTGTGTGGTTCATTTCCAAGGAAATACGATGCAGGCAGATCAATAGCACTAATTATATACAATATTTGAATTCCTGACGTCCTAACACAATACGACCTACTCATACTTTCGATAGTCGACTTTAACAGCGTATACATGTTTGCCAACTAAATTTTAATGGGCTTCATGAGTTGCGCCCTTATGTCTGGTGTCTTAAGTAATTTTTCTAATATGTTTAATGTTGTAATTTTAAGTTAAAAATATAGCTATAAGTATCTTAAGGTAACACTCCTAAATCTTGTGAGCCTGTTTCAATGTAAATTGCTTATGCAAAATGTAAATTCACACAACTTTCTGCTTTATGTAAACAATTTTTAATAATTTAATAACTTTTAGCTTAATATATTTCTCTTATTAAATACGTAAAAGAGAAATAAATTGTCAAAAAGATATAGATAGAATATTTCTAGTTGTGCAGTCTATATTAAATACTATGAATAACATTGTAAATGACATAACTAAAATTAATGACTGAAATGGTTTATAAACGTGTAAGCCTTTGTCCCCATAAAGAAAATTACATATTCAATTACATATCCAAGGTTTAAAATGATGAATTCATCACGGCGGGTACCGATACAGCAGCTCCATTGATAAACAGCTAGCGATCGTAAGTTTAAATCCAGTCCATTTTCATGATTATTTTTAATTGTTAAAATAACATAATAATATTCGATGTACTTCGATTTTCTTTCTGTTCCTATTAATAATTTTCTTACAATAACAATCCTATAGTAATTTCAAAACTTAGTTAACAGTTGTCCCACCTGAAACTCTTTTAATTTGCCAGAAATAGATCAAGAGCCTTTTGTTACTAAATTGAAGGATATTACTTCCATTCTTCAATTTAGTAACATTTTTTGTCGGATAAATATGAACAGGTATTTTACACGTTACTCTTAAGCTGTGAAGCTAAAGAAATGAGTTATCTATGTTTGTATTTTTATCATTATCTAATATAACGTCTTAATTTAAAAATATATACATAATCTAGAACTATTATTTAATTTTAAAGTAATATTACTTACATTACTTGATTTAATTTGTTCGCACATACGAAATGCTATTTTTCAGAATACGTCGGAACCAGATTTAACAGTTATCATTATAAAGGAATGTCAGGCAGGTGGCAATGAGGAGAGCATTCTTTACTTTTGAAGCACCTACCGCTAGCGCACCACACTCACAAGGAGTTTCTGGCTATCGCTGGCTATTACACAAAGCTTAATAATTATTGCTCTAATTTATATTTGCTTGGTTATTAGTGATGTTGGGAATTTAATTCAGTCATTAAATATGCTGTAAATGAAGAATATTCAATTGTGATTAAATAATTTTCAACGTCTTAGAACTTTTTCTAGGATTACCCGTATACGTGTAATATTTATAATTCTGATATGGGCCATTCTAATCCTATAAATTTGTTAATTATTACGGAAAAATTACTACATTTAATCAGAGATAAGACGTGGATAATGTAATATAAGGTATGTTACATTTACATGAATTACAGAATACAATATATGTCTTGTAAAACGAGTTATAATCAGAAATTACAATTCGGTTCCCGATTAGTATTATAACGTAAAATAAATTAACCGCTAATATAAAAAATAGTTTTTTTTTTCAATTATAATCGTACTAATAATATATACTCGTATATCTATGAAAATATGAGTTTGATTGCTCATAACGCAGATACGACTTACCTACTAAACCAGTCATCATGAATTTTTTCGCACAAGTCGTCAAAGGCATAAATAAGAACCAGCTGAAAAATTACCTATCCAGAAGGATATAAAAATAACTTTTAGCTGGCCACCCGCCTTATCAAGACTGGCATAGTATAGTCTCCCTGGCAAATACAGTATTAAATAAAATAAGTACCTGAAATAGTAGTTATACGTAAACAAATATTAATAGTAAGCGATCCAGAGCTAATTAATTTAACTTATTATTTAGTATCAGTAGAACTATCAAAATTAGTACTAGCTCTATGTCATATAAATTCCCGTATATATATATACAGGAGTAATATAAGAAACAAGATTTTTTTATATTGGATATAAATAATCTTGGTGTACAAATTAGGCATCGCAGTTTTTATAATACATTTTAAAAATTATATTACTTAAATTCCAATAGTTACAAAATTACTGCAGTAAGAGAAAAAAATTATAACAAAATTAATAAAAACCTATAAACATGTGAAATGGCTGGTTGTCAGAACCATCTGTATGAAAGAATAGACTAGTGTAGAGGTTTTCGGACATGAGAAACCGACAATTAACAATTTAATTAAATTCTATTGTTACATTTATAGTACATTAAAATAAAAATCAACGAATGAAAATATAATTAATAATTAAACCATAAAATATTTCTAGGGTTTTCTTTAGTAGTGTGTGTGTATTCGTGTGCATAAATTGCTATTTTACATAAGTACATAAATATTACGACTTTATTATTATTGATATATGGAAGGATGTATATATAATAAAAACATGTAATACAATACAAGATACGTCTATTGTCTGCCGATAGTGCAAAAATGAAATTCCAAAAATATTGTCTTAATATTAAAAAAAAAGTCTTTTTTCAAATAGGCATAAATTGCACTCTTAAAATGTTTGACTATTTGCACCGTTCAATGAAATGTAGGTTTGTTTTACAATTTTATACTATGAGGTAGATTAAATATAGGTAGGTAATAATTGTACAAAGACGAAACAAGAAAAGTGGTTGGTGATTTGCTGAATAATGGAATCAAAATTTTTAAAATGCACTTTGTTATTGAGGTCACGTTAGGAAAGTCGTAAATGAAAGTTTTTGGCATTTACCTCGAGGATAATATTTTACATTTTATGCTTTTGTAATGGTAATATTAGGTCGTTACATATGAAATGAAGTTTGGTCGTTCTGGCTACTTAAATCACAAATTTCTCCTTTTGGGTTAGAAATTACAAATTCAATTTATGTATTTTTTTAATATTTTATATAAGCGTTTTTTAAATCACCTCACTTAGTAAGATAAAAGTAATTTGAAAATGTGTAAACAAAATGCTGAAAAATCTTTATAAAATTTTAATACTTTCTTTGAATGTAGTCATAATTCTAATCAAACCATAATTTTACTTATTTGACAAAATTTATAGAGGAACATAATATTTTTTTTAATTTATTACACGACACTTTAATTTAATACAGGCACTAACCTCCCACAAATGATGTTTTGTCTACGTATTTAATTTAATATTCAATCTTTCACATATTCATTGGTGATGAGATAAATAAAATAAATAAAAATATGTACTTTAAAATAATTTTATATAAATAGCTGAATAATTATTTATTTAATAAGTAACAAATCATTTTATTTTTGAAATTGATGATTTATAAAAATGTTATTTTATATTGTATATTAAAAAAACAAGTTTCCCGCAGCAATGTAGCTGGCAGTTAGAGAACAATACTTGGAAATGTTATGAAATACAGTTTCAATACTGTCGCCACATGTGGGTCGATATCAAGCCATAAATTCAAGCACACCAGTAAAACTTCAATCCAGTCAGTGTTGGAGATTTAAAGCAATAGGTTTCCTGGTTTATGTAAGTATATTGTAATGTATGTAATTCTAATATGGTATTTCACATTTTTATTCAGCTTAATGTTTTTATAAAATTTTAAGCAGAATCCAGATTTCGCATTCTACTATTAGTCTATATATAATTCAAACCTTCAACCTTGAGGTGAATGTAAAAATGTTAACAATGGTAACAATGTTATTAAAAATGTATCCTTTTTGGTTCTAACTTTTTTATTTCTGCATATAACAATATTGATATTGCACTCTATGTGATCATGAAACATATTTCATTAATATTTATGCGCTAATATAAAAAATATTACTTCACATTTAAAAAAATAATTATTTCTATAGGATTCATCTAATTTAAAATAACGCTTCAGTAATTGATAGAAGGACTAGATATGTTTTGCTGATAACAAAGTTCTTTTAGTAACTTCAAAGGTTAATTCGTAGACGTTCAACCCGTAATGGTTTTAGTGTGTCAGAAACAGGTCAAAAGCCATACGTTACTTTATTGAAGGATGACCTCTTAAGATTTTATAGCATATTATTTTTATCGTATGTTTTGTTGCCTAACAATGTTAGTAATTTAAGGAAAACCGTTTTAACGTTCCAACAAGCACCATTACACTGTTCTCCTCAAATGATAGCATATTTATCTTTAAGAATTTATGATAAATTATGAATAAAAATGATGCTTATTGAATAATAAAATTACTGAATTGACTTCTATCTATAGCTAAAAACTTTACCCTCTCAAGATGAAAATCTTAATCTTAGTAATATTATTATTATTATTAATTACTTACTTCTGATATAAATTCATACATTTTAAGTTATATTCTTATTATAAATTTAGTTTTTCCAACAAAAGTGAACTAAATAAAGACCTTATAACGTTACCAAAATCATATCAAATATTCACGAAGGTATTTAAAATATTGAACACATTAACTAATACCAAATTTTGTACCAGAGCTTTCTTCTTCTTCTTCTTCTTGCTAGCCTATTAGCGCCCACTGTAAGGCATTTTTTTGCAAGATTGTTGGCCTACCTTCCCCAACAATCCGTTTATCCGTTTATGCTCCCTCAGGATTCCGTTTATATTGATGAAAACTTATATTTTGTTATTATATTTATCGAGTTTAAGTGCTTATATATAGTTCTAAGAATATCTTAAGGAAGAAAAGTTATTTAAGATTCAATTTTATTTATTTCTTGATTTTCTCTAAGATAACAATAGAATAAAATTATATTTTTTTAAATCTTATTTTAAAATATATTTTACTGAAACAAAAATCTTTCAGTTTCTTAAATAAAAAATAAATCATACTTAATCAACTTACTATCCATAAAAGAAATATTTTATATTACAGATTGATCGTAAGACCAAACCTGTGAAAGCTTAATCCATTATTTAAATCATAAGGCCAAAACATGCACTTAAAAATAATGAGAATATTCGCTGTATTTTATATTAAGTATAAAAAGTTATAATATATTATGGAGTGTTAAACTCCACTTAAAATAAACCACACAGTAAAAATAGAGCTTAACAAACTTATGAGAGACGGCTAACTTCGTTCTACCTTCAAAATTGTATAAAACCTTATTTTACTAAGTTAATTAAGACGAAACAATCCTCATATCAAGAATATATCCAGACATTTCGCTAAATAAATTATCATGTAAGAAAGTAAGTAACTACAATAATAATAGTAAAATAAAGTACTATTTTAAACAAAAATATAATCCAGGAATTTCATCTCAAAGTAAGACCAAAATTTATAACTCGCAAACCTTAAATTTTCGACAATTCTCGTAAGACACAACAGCTACGAGTAGAATATTGTTTTTTGAAGCCGAAATCAATTAACTTTATTAAAGACAAAAGGATCGTAGAAATTAAAAAAATTAATGTTTGTAGTTTATTAATGTCCAGACGGCACGCCGGTAGCGTTTGTCTGCTATTCATTTACGAAATTGTCCTCGAAATTTTGCTTCGTTTAATTACATATTCATTAAAAATACGGTTTTGTTTTTCTGAACAATAAGTTTGTGTTGTTTCAGTTATTTATTAATATTTGTTAATATAATATAAGTATTAAAAGTGTAAAAAAGTTTTTATTTGATTTTTTATTACCTTCTGATAGCAAAGTGTTTACATTTTTTTTTAAATATCAGATAAAGGCTATAAATATAAAGAAATACATATCATATTTTATATTGTAAAATTCTACATGAAAACTTAAAAGCTTCTTAAAGGGAATTAAAATGTCTCTCCAAGGTAAAATGTGGAGATACATTGTTGCGGTCAGCAGAGTAATTTGTTAAGGGCTTATTCTACCGCAAAGTCTTCAGATATTAGACTTAGGTCAATGGTGAATCGAGTTAGGTAAAGAACTTATTGATCTTCTGGGATTGAGGTTTATAGTATTACATCCGTCTTAAAGCTTAGTGAGAATATAATCAAAAAGTTATGATTCAGTTAAAGTCTGAAAAATAATTGTTTTGTCATATATTGTGTTAGTGATATTTAACTATGGGACACATGCAATTCAAGCAGATTGAATTTGGCGGTTTCTCATAAACAAAACATGCGGGTGTGACTTTATTGCCCGAGCAAATTGAGTTTACTACGGGTGTACAACCTTTGCAACATATACTAAACAGGCCAAAAACACTAGTCGCAAAACTCAAGAGCTAAGGCCTCAAAGACGCCATTTTATCAGGCTTAAATAAAACGAGGGGTGTTAATACTGCTAATATGGACATGAAAGACACTGAGAAAATTTTTCGTGAACGATCACTTAATGTCCGTAAATAAATAATAACTCAAAAAAGCTGAACCTCTTGCTACTGAAAAATCATGCAATTTTGTATGTGTAAATCGTTTTCAGTACTTAAAACTGCTAAAGTTAAAATATTTTTTCAGTTAGGCGTCCATTGCACTTATGAAATGTCAGATTGCATTTGCATGAGTCCATAAAATACCTGCAAGAAACTTTATACTCTTTTAACATATTATTAATTCACTGTGTTATAATATTAATTCAAACACATTCAAGATTACTTTTATCAAATTCATATTCAATTTTAAAATATCTTTATTCGAGTAGACAGTTACACGCACTTTCGCGATTTTCGTCAACTATTACAATAAAAAAGAGTTTCTTTTTTTTGAAAGAAATTTAACAATCCGAAATTATGTACATTATACTATCAACCCTGCAAATGAGTCAACAACATAAACTCCACACATTTCGACTCCTTAAAAACTCTTGAACGAACGAAGATTTATATTTTAATAATACACTTTGGACTTTAGGTTTAAAACTAAGAAAAGGATGGTCTAAAATATCTTGTGGAACTTTATTATATATTGCGTATACTTAAGCCCATGAAGATTTTTTAACATTGTAAAGACTAAATTTTGGCGTTAAGACACTGTTTTAATTTTTCGTATTTATCACGTGTTTGTCATTGTAATCTTTAAAAAACTATTTAAATTTCGGCGTATAAATAATATGTTATTAATAATGTATTGAGAAGCAACTGTAAGAATACCTATTTCTTTAAAATCATACCTCAGAGAATCTCTAGCTTTTAAATTAAACATGGCCTGCACAAGCTCTTTTTTGTAAAATAAATATAGAATTAATTTCGGCAGCACTGCCCAAAATAAAAAACCGTAAGATAAAATACTATGAAAATCACTTTAATAGACCAGTCGAGCCGTATTAACGTCTGTTTATTATCTAACTTTGAGGATGCTTGCGAGTGCTGTGAGATAGGTGTGCCACTGGAGATTTTTGTCTAAAGTCATACCTTAGAAATTGGTTGAGTCAATCAGTTCTAACACTTCATTGTTGAGGAGCAAGCTAAAATTTTTACATTTTTACTTTTTACATAAGGATTTGTAAACTCTAAGCATTTAGTTTTTTTAGCATTTAAAACTAAATTATTAACTTCGAAATCATTAAATCGTATATAATATCACCAAAGAAAACATAACATAACGGACAATAATTAATTGCTTGAGGATTTAAGTAACCTTGACACCGATCACGTAGCTTTCAGACTCCAGTTGGCTCCGGGCTTTGGCTGCCTTCCAAACACATATTGACCGGTTTCAAGTAAAATTATCACACTAATTACACTACCACAGTAAAGTTCGTTTTGTTTCCACGAAATCGGGTTTAATGTTTAAGTAACTAACTTACATGTTTGATAATTACAACAAATAAGTATTATTGTTTAAAAATATTTGGTTTTGTGTATAGATATTACATGTTTATAAATTAAATATATCCTTAGTTATAGGTACTATTTGAAGTTATACGATATTAGCATATTTTATGGTTCAATTTAATATTATAGAACCCCATTGCAAATTATGTTACCAGGGTGCTTCGGAATATATGGCTATCGATTGTATTATTATGTTCACTAATTGAAATTTGGAATGATTTTAACATCTCCTTTAGAGATGCGCCCTTATATTTAATATTCTAGAGATTTAAATAGACAGCGAGATGTTGCTAAAGAACAATTTATTTTACTATCACTGTGTGATTACAGAAATATATTTAGTTTATGAATTTGGACTACATAACCCAGCGAACTTCGTACAATCAATGACACTTCCATACTTTTATAGTTTGAAAGTGATATATTATTATTTTATTTATTTATGTTTAAAAAAATAATACAAAATAAAAGTTGCTAACTCAGTTATATTAATGAATAGTTTTGCAAATGATTATTAACTAAAAGCTTTTTCACTTAAGCTGCTTGTCATGTTTATAATATTTTCTAATAACCTTTTTTAAAAAGCACAAAAGCACAAAAACTTACAAGCAGCCGTGTTTTATATGAAGTTATCTCATAATGAAAAAAAAAATCGATAATTTTCAAACTGATATTTATAGGGTTATAATAGTTTATTAGTTACAATCAAATAGTTTAGATTTAAAATTTAATACTTTTATACATAATTGTACATGAATGTGTTTTAGTTTTAATTAATCCAACAATAAGAGGTCTGAGAATGGATAAAATAAATCTGACGTTGGCCTTACTATCTTCCTCTAAGGCAAAAAGAGGAAGGTATTCTTTGTTTATTTTCTTGTAACAAATAGACTCAATAACTGAACAGATTTTTAAAAATTCATTCGCGCATTGATAGCTCTATTATCAGCTATTACCCTAGGCTATTTTCATCCCGATATTCACATACAAATATTTGTTTGGGGTTAAATTATAATAACACTGTACAGATTTCTTATCAATCTTAGGGTGAGACTTGGTTTTTTGTTTAGTACAGAGAGGGCAGAAGTCGTTGGCAAGACCCAGTCGTTGGCAAAACCTAAGAGGTAGAAACATACCCATATAATTAAAATCGTTTATTGTATATTAATTAGCAGTTACAACTCTTGTTAAGTAAATAGTTCCTTAACTCGATAGTATCTCTCGTGACTTGTAGACGTTCTTAGCGACAACTCCATGGGCAAAGTCAAGTATCAAGTGGTTGCTGTTGGAACTAATTCTTGAGTTTTCTTTTAACTTCATCAAATTGAATTCTTATTGGCTTCTATAATATGGTCTTGAAACTCATATACACTTTTGATATTTTTCAAGAATTACGTAATATACATTTATGTTAGATAGTCAGATAAGAAATAAAAATAAAACGTAACTTGTTTCAGCCATAACTCCACTAACTTTGTTTACGTAATGTAGGTTACTTTATTAGATGTACAAGCATTGTGTACGTGTTCGTATTAGTTCGTGTATCGTACATTATATGTACAAACTCGGTGGTTTATTAAGCACTTATCTCTGTGGAATATCTTTGTCTTGTTATCTGGGATATATGGTTAATATATAAATATTTAAGAAAGTATGTTTATTTTGAATGAGCAATCTAGACAAATTGTGTAATACATAGAGGGTTTACTTTGACTTTAATACTATTTTATTAATTCCATTTCATATAAAATTAAACTTTGTTGATTTATAACATTAAAGTGTAGGAATTTTCAATTCCCAAAGAAGTAAAGTTTAACGTCTTTTAGTTTCATACATATTTGAAAGTAACAAGACTATAACTCCCCAGAAGAGCCGTGGCAAAATTAATATTATCCAAATAGAAGTTCATTATTCACTCTATATGATTGCCGACCAGTAATTTGCACATTTGGAATGCAAACAAATAAAGCTAATTACAGTCATGACCGAGCTTTGGCCAGGCCAGGATGTATCCACTTACCGACAGACACACTCACAAACAGAACGCGGTTCAGAAACGAATATGTTGTTTTGTTTGTTAATAGTTTTAGAATATTTTATTTACTTTAGGTAAATTATACATTTACATTCAAAATCAACATATTTTATTTCAATTATTGCATATATTGCAGTACTTTACAATTGATTAGTATGTTAATAACGTTTATGAGATGTCCCGCCAATATAGGCAATTTATATAATATTTTGGCACTGTTATTAAAAAAATATTCTGAAACTTTCATAAGATATTATATTCTTAGATCATATCGCGAAAAACTTAACACGAAGGAAATGAGAGGCGAGTTAGCAAGTTAGTGAGTTGCTCAACAACTCTTTATTGTTCTTGTTCCTTGGAGATCCCTTATTTGTAATTTGACAGCAAGCTAGTTACGCTTGCTCTATTCTCAATAAATTTTTCGAGTTTCGTAAATATACCAGGTAAATTGTTTATTTACGGGTCCTCCAATTCTCTAGCGTATAGCTGGATAGTAACGGTTTCGGAAGGACGTCCGTCGTACCTTTACAAAGATAAATATAATAAAATAAATCGATTGTGTACTAATATGTCAATGAAATTCGCGTGTATTTCGGTTCAATTTTTGTTATATGAACAAATTATATTCCATATTTTAATTAATTACAGAGTTACTGTTTAATGTAGTAATAAACGCTTGTGTTCACAAGAGCTCACAAACATAACAGTCTTTATCAAGCGCGTCACTATTCCGATTTTAAAGTTTGAAATGTCATCACTATTTCACCATATATTTATTAGTAATAGATAGTTATTATAACAATTTTTGTTATAAAAAATTGAAATAAAGGGGTTTATGGATGTATATTTATATATACATCCATAAACCCCTTTATTTCAATACGTATCTATACATTTATTATAACGTTATAATTCAGCATTTATATTTTTGACTTCACATGGCACGGTCGTTATGGCTCGAAACTATGTAAATAAAACTTTGTATTAAAATTTTTAGCGTGAGATTTTCCCGTAGGTGAAAATAGACGAAAGTTTTTTTAAAAATCTAAAATGCGCTTTTACATCAGGACCTTAACACGAACTTTATGCACAATATTTTTGATTGATTGTGTTGTAGTTTACGATACATTGTTACAATGACAATACTAAAATTATTTTTTAGTATGTATGCATTGTAATTTAAGGATAAATAAAATTCTTTCAGTTTTGATTCTCAAGACGCTTCTACTGAAGATGGATCTCGAATCATACCATTAAGGAAGGTATTTCAGTAGCATTGCAAGTCTGTGATATGTTATTGGACTCGCTTATAACTTAATTAATAAGGTATCCGGACCATTTGTGCTATAGCAGAGTAATATTTGTCGTCGATCGTCGGCTGTTTCAACAAAGTGCTTTATAGATGGATTTATATAAATATAATGATATACTTATGTAAATTGTTTGGGCGCGTCGAACGAATGAGTGATGAAAGAATGGTAAAAAGATTTATACTGGAAAAGTGAGCGTTAAGAGAGAAAGGAGGAGGCCTCTAGTGACCTTCGAAAACACAGTATTTATGATACTGGAGAAAGATCACGTAAAAAGCATGAGGACCTCCCGAAGGGGAAGGATGAAGAAGTGAATGTCTGTGGCCGAGGCGAAAGAGGTATGCAGGGACCGTAGTGTTTGGCGCTCCGTCATCTCTGGCTACCAAGCAGGGGGTATGGCGTGAAGCTAAATATAAATATAATGAATAAATATAAATCAATGATTTTGTTTACACATTTCGTTTTTTATAATTTTTATTAAAAACAATCATATTATAATGCACTGATTCGAATTTCACCATTTTTTAAATGTTTTTTGTCTATATTTCTACAAATCAAGAACTATATGAGCGACCTAAATAAATAATATGTACCAAAAAATTGTGACGGCGCAAATGTTAGGTCATTAAACAGATTGGTAAACCTATGCTGATAAAGTTGTAGGTCCAATTAAGGTAAAAGTTAGTAATAACATATAAATAAATTTATATGAGCTGTAATTATTTTAATTAAATTCAATCCCAAGATTGTCTTTATTGAAATATTCATTGTAGTTATCCCATTTATTGTATTTTAAGTTTGTTTTGCTCTGATATCATTTCCAAATCAAATATCATAGAATCGGATCCGTTTATAACAATAGGCTTTCAGTCCCGACCCTTCAATTGTGTAAACTTTCCATTAAAGCTTAAGAAGAATTATTTTATTGCTAAATCCTACTTTCTTATATTATTAAATGAGGACATATTTCTGATTTAAATAAGATCGAGTTAGTTTGTGGTCTTGTTCCACCAAATTTATTATTTTTTAATATTTAATATGGGAAAATTTAAAGTTACAAGAGCTAATTAAAGGTGTCATTAGTGTAACATGTAAATTTTTTATTAAAAATAAAATGTAAATTATAAAGAAACATAGATTGTTTTTTTATGATATTTTCTCTCTATCTATATAGTTTATTATAAGATAGATTTGAATATATTTTTATATTATACTTTCATAATTTTCGATGTATTTAGAAGAAATTGTAATATTAGATATAATTTATAATTTAACACGTGGTATGCACATCTAAATAAATGTCAAAGTTTAATTATATACATCCGTCATTGCTCATCGTAGGTGGTTCATAGGAAATCTGTTGGCAACTTTATTCCTTTAAGAAAATACCGGAATCAAAGGCAGCAGAGGGAATTCATTTATATTTACTATTCGAAAATTGATGGGATTTGAAGTAAATTCACTCGGGTCCGCGGCTGTGAAACTACTTTAGATCTTAAATTTATCATATATTTTCGTATTGGTTTATTTTATGGGCTTCCTAGAGGATTTAGGAGGTTTTGTAAACTGTGTTTATTATCATTCTATAAAATCTTTTATATCTTTTAAATATTTCCAAATAAGATAAGATTCGCTTTGAAGTATGAAAGTTGCAAATATTAATTATTGTTTTAATATTTGTAACTTTAAAGTTAAAAGTTTAAACTTTTCTACCTTTTAATTCAACGCTGAATCACTGAACGTTGTTCAGATAAGTATATGAAAAAAATTGTGGTTTCAAATTGTTATTATATGAAAATACATTTAAAAAAAAATCTTTTATGCCTTTAAGCTTATTTATAAATAACTGAAAACAAACATAGGCCTTTGAGTAACATGAAAATTAGGTAAAAGTTTTGTTATGCATGTTAATGAGGGTGACATGAGAGGAGTCGTATGCAAGAGCTATAGCATTAACTACATGTGACGTTGAATTAAGCATAAAAACGTGAATAGAAATTCAATAAAATAAAATATATTATCAAATAAAATACTTTTATAAATACATAAAAAACTTATTATTATGTTTCTTTAATTTTTCTTCTTTATTCTTTCTATAATTTGTTTTCTTTGTATATTTTTATAAATTTTACGAATGATAGGCGCAATGGTCGTAACTTTGTTTATTTTATCGGCGGTCGTGGATTAGATGCCCACTTTAGAAAATATTTGTTACATTTGCCTTTTCTAGTATCAGGATTTTGTTAATATATTAATACGTTGTATAGAGATAACTTTATGATAATTAGGGAAAATAATAATATGTTCTCCAAACAATATTCAGTTGCATTTTGACAAATAAATTTTATTGAACCATATTTTATGAAATTTTTACAAAATAAAGGTCATGTTATTCATAAATTAATAAGATACGGTTAGCACAATGTTTAGATTATAATAACGTTGTTTGTTGGGGAAATATAATTGCCAATTAAATTTTGTGCTTAATCTGTTATTAATCCGATTATATACAATTATAAATATCAGGATAATATAAGAGCGTAATTTAAAACTTTTGCCTTGTGTACTTTTGGGATATTAATTTTAAATATTTGCTTTAATAAGTCTTTAATTTTTTAATAAAACATTGTTGGTAACAATTATTTTTGATACTGTCTTCTTCTGAAAATAACATCATCCTATATTCAAGAGCACAAAACCATTATAACATTTAGCAAATATTTTTCCTTTCAACACCGACATTCGCTGAAATACGTTTGCAAAATCTAAGAAAAATGCACTTTTTCGAGGGTAAGATGGATTTGATATTACTGTTCGGAAGACCCTTGGTTTGCACCGTTCCATGCCTTTTTTCCGTAATTCTATTTCACATCACCGTAAAAGAAATATTTGTATGGACCCAAGCGATTCAAACCCCGTATTAGAAATTTCATCATTATTGGATATCGGTATTTTTGGTATATCCCCTTTATTGCTTTAGTAAAGTAAAGAGTATAGTATATATATAGTATAATCCCCTTATAGTAACGTAAAGATTACCCTTTCATCTAAATGATTATGTCCGAGCAAAGGATAGAATTATTAACTTTATAAAACCACTGTTCGAGAACACAATTATAACTTTGGATTTGACACTGGAAATTTATTTTTGTAAAAATTCTGAACAAGAAAGGAAACGCCGTTATATTGTTGTTAAAATGATAAAACTCGGCGCATTTTTTTTTTAAAGGAAACGAAACGGTGGAAGTGTGACAAAAATATTTTTTATCATAAACCAAATTAGAATAAAAAATTGTGAAAAGATAAAAAATAAGAATATATTAATTATCAAACAATTATAAACATATAAAGAAATCTTTAAAACTTAAACAAGTTTGTTAAATGCATACATTTTCAAGTAAAAAGTTCAGAAACGTCTTGAGAATATTCAAAATGTAACCAAATAAAGCGGGCTTTATTTGGTTACAAAGCATTTTGGTGACTTGCAATTACAGATTGCAGTGACGAAGCAATAAACCTATATCGTGATGAAAATCACTTCTCATTGGACGGAAAAACATTTCACGTTATTTTGAAATGTTTTTCCGTCCAATGAGAAGTGAAATTGTGATTTTTAAATTTTATATTTGCTACAAATATTTCCTATATGGGAGTTATAAGTCAATAAATAACCTAATCAAATAATTAAATCAATCTATGAATAGAGGTTTATAAATTAATAAAATAGAAACGTAGTTTTAAAGCTTGAGTTTGCAATATCATTTGATTAATTTATTTTGATGTGGCATTGAAGGATTTTCTATCAAAAGATTACGGTATAGCAACATTTTCCAATAATACTCCCAAGTATTTTCAATTATAGTTCTCATTCTAAAATCATGATTGGAAAATTCAAGTTTCCGATAGTAATTTTTATATGTATTTTAATTGACCTGGTTTGTTTTATCATGTTGTGTACAATAACTTACAAATTAAAAAATATTAGAGAAATTGTTTTAAGAAAGTAAAGCTATCATGAAGTTATATTTGATTTCATTGTTGTTAAGAAGTAATTTAACCCTCTTACGTTACATTGGATCTTTAAAGTTTTTTTGAAATAAAATTTAGATATATACTTTTTTTTTATTGAATTTAACAAAGAATTTAAAATTGTGTCTTTTTTAATCACTTATAAATTGTTTTATACTTATCACTTTTCAGTTTTATTCTCAATTTTCCTTAGTGATACATTTTTACTGACATAAAAATACGATGTCACTTCCAAATCAGTAAAAGTGCAAAATCAAGTAATAACTTTCAAAAGTTCTGGAGCTTTTACAAACACCCAAACCTATATTCTTCATGTCCCTGCAAATACATTCCACTTACAAGGATTTCTTTCAAATGTTTTTTATTATATACTTGAGCCATTAGGGCATTAGCCCTGAGAGCACCTTTTGGGCGGTATTGAATTTTTATTTAGGGCTGACTGCTGAGGTATAATAAAATTAAATGCGTTTATTTTTTATTACAGATTCGCAGATGAAACGTAATATAAAACATTAATTAAGTATCAGGAATATATGTATTTAATCTATATAAGGGACAGATTTTAAATTGGATATATATTATATTTTTTATATTTTATGGACAAATTTAAACTTGATTTATTTATTGTTTGTTTAGTTATTTATAATGTATATAGAATATCAAACACTTTAATCTTTTTTTATTTAATATATACAAAGCATATCTTACATTATTAATTAAAACCATTTCACGAAAACAAAAATGTCGTTCGATTTTCTTAAGACCTTTATACATCTTGTTAATATATTTCCAAGATTTCATACCCTGTTACTGTATAGATATATATATATATATATATATATATATTTTTCGAAATCAGAAGTAGATGTATTTAAAAAACCAATTTTACCACTTAAATAATTTATTTATTTCTTAAAAAGTAATTTTAATAATAATCAACTAAATAGAAGGAACAAAATCTTCATAATTAAACACTCTCACTAAACAACACGACCGGTTTGCACACTACGAACGCTACGAGCTAAGTGGCACGCGGCGGTCTGATTGCTCCTTTTATAGAGAAAGATGCAAGTATTCGTGAGGGTAGTAGCTGACTGCTTATACGGCCTCTCCTGACATAGTGTCGTCCTCGACACGAGCCTCTTCAGCAGCCGCCACTTGATTCAGTGCCATCCTCTTCGACGTCCTCATTCAACAAGGTCATCGAAAGACCGACCTCAGCTTGTGGTACCAGACCGCTGGGACCAACGACGCCAACAGGTTCGGGGTCTGGGTCTTCATTCAAAGGAAGCATCGGAAAACCTGTCCTCGAAGATGGTGTTCTTTCAGGTGACATGTGTTCGTTATTATTCTCATCTATAAATCAGTTACCTTTATTAGGAATTTAGTTTAGTTAGCCTATATGACACATTCAATCTTACAGACATTCAACACATCATCATTCAATCAATTCAAACATCATCTATCACACAATTTACATACACATCCACATCACACATAGAATTCACGTATTCTTTTAATAATAACAGAGACGTCTCTTAAAACAACAAGCTGAGTCTAGACGCTTTCCTTCACAGTAGTAGACTACAACCAAGCCGGATCTCTTGCCCGCCAGCTGTAGTGCTAAAATTAGAACGCCAAGGCAATATACCTGAAGTTCCGTGAACGCCAAGACAGTATGTCTGTAGTTCAACGAACGCCAAGACAATACGTCTGAAGTTCGACGAACGCCAGGGCAAATTGCCCGAAGTTCGACAATAGAACGCCAAGGCCTTACGCCTGAAGTTCGGCAATAGACGCCAAGGCCTTGAGCCTGAAGTCTCAATACTGAACGCCAAGGCCAAGAAGGCCTGTAGTTCTTACATTAAAAACTCGTACATATCCTCAAAGAGGGCTGCACATGACTCGGGACACCATTCGCCACGCCAAGGCACCATGTATTGTGCCGATGCTTGTGTGGCTTTTCCATAGCTGCCGCTGAGTAATTTGAGCTTATAACGTCCGTTCGGTAGAGCTGTCACAACTTGGTAAGGTCCACGTACGTCCGGGTCGAGTTTTCCGGTGGACTTTGAGTACTTAATGACGAAGACCAGGTCGCCAAGTTTGAACTGCGAGGCTGGCGTCTCAATCGGTTAGCATAGTCGTCCTGTCGTTGTTGGTTTGTAGCCATCAACTGTCTAGCTCGGTGTCGATGCATCTCGCGCAGCGCTTCTCTATTAGGATTAGTGCATTTAATAGCTATGTCTCGGATGAGACTCTGAATTACCGGAGTACTTGCGTCTATACCAATCATCAGGCTAAGGGGTGAAGCCTGGGTGGTCTTTTGCTTCGTGATGTTGAGTACCAACAACAAGCGAATACTTGTAACACAGGATATCATTTTTGGTAACATATCGTGTAGAGTCTAATGCTCCATCCCTCAGCTGTGGCAGCAACCCCTATGTCTCATTATCCGCGGACTGAGCTATCTGTGCCCAGTTGCGTGGCCTTGAAACTTGGTTCGCCGCAACCACCGAAGGATTTCGACTAAGGTAGTCCGCGTGTGGCATCATTACCCCTTTCCGCCGGAAGTACCCCGCAAGCCCTGAGAACTGGCGCACCTGTCGTACATTTTCAGGGATCGGTGAATTTACGAGAGCTTCGACCTTATGTGGGCTCGGCCGTACCTGACCCTGACTTACCACTCGTCCAAGATATTCAACCAACCATTTTAACGAACTCGGAGCTTTTCATCATAGGAAAGCTTATAGGGTCGGTAAACCACTGGGGTTGTATTCGATATTTGAATATTCATTTCACGGGTGATTTTAAACAACGATTCATAACTATCTCCCTTAAGAGGCGTGTTTACTTCAAGACAGTACGTCGCGTTAATTTGAATCGGGGAATCAGTAGACCTAGTCAAATATTGATTATCTTTAGTGCGAATATACACGATACCGTCGCGATTTAGTACGTTCGTTCCTACAATAATCGGCGCATTCATAGACGATGAAGGGACTATAAGTAAATCCACCTCAATTGAAATTTGACTAAACTCAAGAGTAACAGTCACGTAAGCTTTGACTAATATTTCTTTGTCGCTTATACCCTTTAAAACACAATGGGTAGACTTTGGTTGGCAGGCAAGGTACCTCAGCACATCCGATGAAATGAGCGACACGTTAAGAGCACCACTATCAATAATAGCGTCCATGGGAATGCCATCAACCACAACAACAACAATATCACTTGCACCTGCGTTTCTAGAATTATTGTCCACGCAAAGGTTAACATTTCTCTCGTTTCGCGGTTGAGAACGATTTTTAGCAAAACAATTTTCTTCCTTGTGGCCTGGCTTTTTACAAAAAGTGCAAGTAATGCTGCTGATGCTGCTAGAGGAAGGTGTTTTATTATCTGTGCTTGGCTTTGAGCGACAATAACGACTGATATGTCCTTTACGACCACACGAGAAACACATCTTTTCGTTACGATTCAGTTGATTAAAATGTTTATTTAATACCGAAGTGTGGGTATCAGTTTTTGCACGACCCGGTTTGGTATAGATTGATAAAAACGAAACTATTGTTTCCGGATTCAAATTGGCATTAGCCGTGGCAGCTCTTATTTGAGGGTCTTGTTTGAGAGTCGATACGGCGGATCACTATTAAAGTTATAAGCTCGTCACTTAAACCATTAATTATTCGTAAACGTAATACAGTACGTCGTGCATATTCCGCAAATGTAACATACTTATCGGATGTGGTATTCATGGTTTCAAAAAGAATGTTGGCGTAATCCAACTTGTGCGGACACAGTGATTTGAATTCGCGTTTGAAATTTTCCACGTGCGGTCTGTCGTAACCCATTCGTTTAGCCAAATTTTTGCGTCACCCTTGAGACAAGAACCAATACGCGATAAGCACTCACAATCGGTCCAACCATTAGTCACTTGAGCACGATCAACCTCTTCACACCATGAGTCTATGTTATGAATAGAAGGATCAAAGTTTGGGACAAAATAATTGTGTGACCTAATCGGTTGCAATAATTTAAGAGCGTCTACCAGGGCCCTAGTTGAGTCGGACGTATCTATCTCTAAATTATTTGCTTGTGGTGTAAATGTGCGGGTATTCGATAAATGATTTGTAGTTCGTGTGTCATGAGTACCCGAACGAGGTTCCAGCGTGCAACATCTGGACACGTTTGATTGTGATGTGTTCAACTCGCCTTCAACGGCATTACACGAGGCACTGGGATCACAACGCGCTATTGTTTTATTCGGCACACTTGTTACGGAACTATTTTCGATCGATGTTAAACGATTCATGATCGAATTCAGTGTATTCTGAATAGACACATCCATGGTATTTTGCATACGCGGGGATCGAGACCTATCATCGTGGCGGTAACGATGGCGTACACGATCACGACGCGACGTATTACGAGACTGGGCACGACTTTTACTTCGTATTCTGCTACGAGAACGACAACGCGACTGACGGCTATGGTTTGACACATTAGAATGGCTACGCGAGCGATATCGCGATCTACTACTCGTACGGCTGCGAGAACGATGTCGCCACCTACGCTTGTTATGGCTAGATCCGCCAGCCATGTCAAAATAAACACGAGAACTAAAAAAAAATGCACAAGACTTTGTTCCTCCTTTTTGTGGGCAAAAAGTTACTTATCCCACTTCTGATTTTGGAAATCAGAAGTAGATGTATTTAAAAAACCAATTTTACCACTTAAATAATTTATTTATTTCTTAAAAAGTAATTTTAATAAAAATCAACTAAATAGAAGGAACAAAATCTTCATAATTAAACACTCTCACTAAACAACACGACCGGTTTGCTCACTACGAACGCTACGAGCTAAGTGGCACGCGGCGGTCTGATTGCTCCTTTTATAGAGAAAGATGCAAGTATTCGTGAGGGTAGTAGCTGACTGCTTATAATATATATATATATATATATATATATATATATATATATTTATGTAAGAGGAAGGCAAACGAGCTTGTGGGTCCCAGATACGTGATCACGGCCGCCCATGAACTCTTACAACATTCGTGAATTCATAAGAGCGCTGCAAGCTGTGGAGATAGGAGTAAACGCCTTTTTTGAAGGTACCCATGTGGTACCGATCTGAAAATTTTGCCGAAGGGAGTTCGTTCCACATTCGAGTGATACGTGGAAAAAAGCTCCTTGAGAACCGCACCGTGAAAAATCCAGTTGGTACGGATAGTATTGGAGGCGATGACGCCCTGTGCGCTGATGAAATTCGGTGGTAGACATAAGATCGAAAAGCTCATCGGAACACTCTCCTATTTAAATGGGGTAGAAGATGCACAGAGAAGTAACGCAATGCTAAAGACTCCAGTCGTTCGAAGAGAACCGAGTTTTCCGAAAAAACTAACCTCTCTCCGTCGTAGGTGTTCAAACGGTAGAAGCTGCTATTGGAGTGATCTGGACCAGAGTTGAGAACAGTACTCATGTGTAGTCGGATCTGTGCCTTATAGAGCATAAGTCTTGGCCTTTCTCTTAGGCTTGCCTTGCTCTTTTAATCACTCTCAATTTTATCGAGGCCAATTTGACCTTGCTCTCCAGATATACCTTTTTGTAATATAATTTATGATTTATTTAGTGAACGATGTAAACTTTTAAATATAGATACTTATAGCCTCAGGTGGCAAGGAAACTGATGATAAAATTAATTGTTATTGTATTAGAAAATTCTTTATTTAAGTTTTATAACTTTATTAAGATAAATTATATACTAAATGGATCATTTTATTAATATTATACAGAGGATTCAAGTAATAATTTATATTTCATTATTTCTCGTCGTGGAATGTGAAGTGAAATTATCTGAATAATCCTGAACTCTGAGTTATTCGTGAAATGTGGTTGAAATGACTTTTGGAATTGGCCATGACAGTGTACAATTTATCATTTATTGTTATTCTGGGTATTTACGGTAGAACAGTATTTAGTTTAAAAACATACAAATTAAAGTCGATAATTATGTATTCTTAGTCAGAAACAAAAATACAAATGTGTAAAAAAGACGAATGAAGTTATTTGTGTAGAAAAATCAGCTATAGTAAACTAAGCATTGTAAGCTAAGTGAAATAGACTCAAAAAAATAAGCAGTTGTTGTAATAATGCAATAATTATTTTAGTAATATTGAAATTTACAGAATTCAAGAATATTTTACTTTATTTTCCTACTATTTATTATTACCACCTTATTAAAATTAAATTTATATAAATTAATCAGTCTTTTAACAATTATTAAGCTTCAAGTTAACATATGTACGTATCACACACTGACAGACACATCAATCCTTTTATTTTTTATTAAAATATAAATAATACATATAAATTAAAAGAAATAATGGAAATTGTTTAAGAAAAACAAATTAATTTATTACAATTATTGTATAATAGGTATTCCCTGCCGTCTGAAAGCAAAATGTAATTTTATGAATAACGAATAACTCTGACGTTCCTTATTTCTTATTAAAAAAATAAAAATAGAAAATTCTTCGACAAAGCTATCTTTTTAAAACTTAACTAACTACTACTACTACTTTTGTTTAATTGTCTCAGTAATAGATAATTTAGAAAATGGGACTTCATTATTTATTTTATTTATTTATTTGTTTGAATATATAATTCACATTATGAATAAAAAAACTTATACCAAAAAAACAGTAAAAAGATATTCATAAAAAACAGCGTCAGCTTTCTAATCCAACTAAAGTCTAATCAAGATTTAGCGCCCAGGGTGAGGAAGAATTTCATTCGCAATATTTTTACAATTTCGTAAAGGGCGTGGTTTGTGGTCGACGTTGAATTATCGTAGTTATATCTTTCTTAAACTTATTGAAAGAATAGGCTGGTAAAGTTAAAACAAATACTTAAGTAAGATTAAAGAAAAATTATGTTTACGGTAATGATAATTTTAATAATTAAGCAATATTATTACAAAACAAAATGACCGTTTTTATGCTGAAACCTCTAAAACAGCTTCCCAATTAGTCAACGGAGTACAAAGTGGACATCATCCGACTTCAGTGATGGTTTGGATGGGTGTTAGCTATGAAAGAGTGAATGACCCAATTATTAATCAACCCAATTTATTAATCTAACGCACTTTAATGCTAATAAATGTTACGTACAATAAAGTAAAGGTTTAAATTTAAACTAAAAATCGTATAAAATAGTAACAACTTTACTAGCCAATACAAAATAGTTTTTGGTCAATCTTTACCATTCAACTGTAACACAATTGAGGAAAAAAAATTTTTTTTTTTAATGATTGATTAGTTAAAAACAATAATATTTTTTTAATTTTATTTTTCTAAAATAAAATATCATATTATCGTAAGGATAAGTTTTATTGTTACTAAGCGGAATACAAATATTAAAGTATGTTCCTACAGATTAATTGTCATCTTGATCATATTGTTATCGAATATTTTCCGTTTCGATGACGAATAGTAAATCATATTTTATGTTATCCTGGTACCTTTATTGTTGATCTCCTTATCGGTTTCTTTGTGTAGTAAAAAGGTAAGATACCTGTAATGTTTTCTTATAGGTTCCCTTACTAAAACTTAATATAAAAATATTATATTATAGTTTATTTTAGCAAAGTTATCAAAATCAAGGATCGATCTTTTCAGATATTTCACGAAAATCTTTTGATATCCTACCAGAAAAGGTACTAAGTGTATGTTTTCAAAGACCCAATGCCGATTGATATACATAACATACATTACATACATTATAAAGTGTAACTACAAAAGTATCAATCATAATAAGTCTATTCCACATCTATTCCACATTTATATCATATTATATCATAATTAGCCTAAAACCTTAATAGCCTTTTGACAAGGATTACTATAAGTAAGATTTTTTGTCTATCTGACGCTTTTTTATATGATACATAATTATTTTTAATTACTTTAGTAAAATTAATACACACTCAGAAAACATAAACATTGTCCTCGGATACTAATGTTATTAAAATAGCGAATGTGGTAACGAACTGAAATAAAAATATAAAAAAGTATATATATATTTAATTTAAACTATAAAGCATAGATATTAGAAACTACAAATATTTATTATTTAAAAAAATTTAGACATGAATACAGAGCCTTATATAGTTATTATGTTGTCATATAATCGCACTCAGTACTAAATCTTGGAATATATATATTAATATCGTTAATTCGTGGCAGTGAAGACCGTACATGCATAACGACGGTAACTGCAGCTATTAATGTGTCTACATCATTGGTCGTAGCAATGTTATAACCTAAATGGGACTAATTACATATTTATTATAAATAAATTAAAAAATTGTCCGTGTCCGTGTCCGTGTCGTTGTCCGTGTTTTATATACATTAGTTAGCATTTTGTTCTGTCTATGACTGTATCAATCAATATCATTACAAGAAAAAAGTAATAAAGTATGTTGTGAAAAACAGAAAAGAATATTAGTTTCGTACTCACTGAATCGAAAGTTAATATCGATGTTACTGATTCTTCTAACATTTATTTACATCCTTCAACATACAATATAAACCCATATGACGACTTTACGCATGTGAATGTTCTTCTTCCTTCTGTGTTTGAATGAGTCTGGTTGAAATTCAATAGAAAAAGCTTTTGAAGTGTATCACAAATAATAAGCTTTTATATGATTGTGGGGAGTTTTTAACAACTTAGAGATAATACAATATTAATTTTTTTTTTGATATAAAATGATTATCAAAATTAATGACATAAATTTATACAATGTGAAATAGTTTTAACAAACTTTGTTAATATGTTTGTTTACTGATATTGGCAGCAAATACATTTCAAGTGTCAGTGCTTTAATGTAAATACGTTAGTTAATTTGCTTTGTTTCTCCAAACATGGGAAACCAGAGCATATTTGTTAACATCTAATTCTGGGTTAAATAAATCAATATTGTAACAACTAATATTTGTTGAGCATCCAAATTAAGCCAATAACATATAACATCCAATTGGCAATTGAAATTAGGACTTGAGGAATAACAAAAAAAATACTCGATATGATTAAATGCGTTACTTAAGATTTTTATATTTTTATTTAAAAAATATTTGTAGGCTTCTTTTTGAAAAACTTTACAGAAAAACGATAAAACTATTTCATATTAATTATAGCTATATTTGAATACAATGCAAAGTCTATAAATTAATTTATTAAATTACGAACTCATTAAGGGAAGCGACTGGAAAGTAGAATCATCTTTTTTAAACATAATTAAAGTTGTTTTTTCTTGGAACTATAATATTTTTGTTTACTATTTTAATGGTATCACTTTCTGCTGCGGTATCATAAGGATAATGAGTCAACTTATAATAAATGTTCAAACAAGTTTTGTTTAATAATATTATATATAATAAATTACTTTATTGAAGATTTATAATAGAAGTGGACTAATTGAATATTTTTGAAATATAATAGAAAGAAACAAGCTACAGAACTTAATATAATGCAAGGATATTTTTCTTGCTCAAGTGACAAGTAACAGATTGGAGGTAGATACAGAGCCCTTAAAACTGTTCGTCCTTCTCGATGAGGCAATTACTTTGATAAACAACAAGGAGAATGGTCTTGTCTCACAACAAGAACAGAAAACAATGTGATAATCTGAAGATAGATTATTTAATAATATATTTAGAAAGTATTATTAAAAACTTTAAGTTAAAATAAGTGGTGTCAGTTAATAACATTATTAAAATTATATAGACGAGCTATATTTATAAAACATAATATGTTTCTTTAAAGAAGCGCCATAAAAAATTATTCATAGAATTTGAAGTGATATAATAAAATGATTATTAGCCGTGATTAAGGTTTTTCTTAAAGGAATATTAAAACTTAATTTTTACTTAATATCCGCTTTTTTGAAATTATTGCGAGCCATAACATAGGCTAAAGAAATTGTTTCATAAATACTATTAACTACCAGGATATAATATAATTATATTTCTGAATTTTAGTCTTGTTTTAAACCGAAAATAATTAACTCGTTAACATTTTTTCATGTAAGATTTATTTCGTGAGATTAAGATTTGTGTTTAGGGATTCTAGTGATTTGATTAAATATTGTTACTGAAGATTTTAATATCAAATAAATTATACCCCTTACATAGTTTTTATTCTGAAACTGTCGTTTTTCCTTGAATTGTCGGCGATTACTGCTAACTATATTTTTTTACTTAATAAGTTAAGCAGTGTTTTAAGTATACAATAGATCTTTTAACGACATATAATGTAATTTTATTTAAAGAAGTCCAGTTTGTTTTAACCAATATTTTTCGAACACGTAAAGAAATTGCCTCTCGTCTTTACAGATTATTTAACCCTTATTACTTACCGGTAATGTAACTTCAAATAGTGTGCGTTAACGATAACTTAACCTATCTCACATGCTAATGCCTCATGTAGAATATACTGTAATTCATTCGCATAGGATTTTTAGTTAACATGATATATTATTAGAAATGTCAGTAATAATATTTTTTCTTATTTTAATAAAAACAATATTCATATATTATATTTTTTAGATACTTAGCTAAATACCGATTTACTAAAAATTATGAAATTTTAAATGAAAGTCCAGCTGATAATATTTAAATTAAATACAGTAAAAGTAAATTCAGTAACTATTAAAATGAATAATTATTTGTCAATCCCTACACCAGTGGTTTCATCTACGCAAAAGCCAATATCAATTATTCAGATTGTTTGATTGTTGAAAACTCTACTGAACTAGAGCATATTTTGTTCAGGGCTTTCACCTGTCAATACCTTTTAAAACAATAAAATTAAAATGTTAAATTCGGTAAAAATTGCAGTTTTTTTTATCAGACTAGGATGTTATAAGTGAAACAAAAGATATTATTAGAATAATTTAAAAACTAACTATCAGTTAAATGCCTAAAACTTAATCCGTTTGAAAACTATTTAAATTAAATATCACAATGTTTTCTTTTATCCCCTTTTTATTTTAAAAGATAAATATTTGATTAACATCAATTTTAGACACCAGGTCTGCAAGTTACGTAGCTCTTGCAGAATGTCACCTCTTTGATAATTTTAATGATGCAGCTTACAATCTTTAAAGTCTCGTTAGAATAAGAAGTGAATTTTTGACTATTTTAAATAATAAGGTTTAATTTTTCTATGATAAATAGTGTGTCTTATGGTTTTATTTACTAGTTAACGGTAGCTTGAAGTAAAAACTTGCTTCATAAGAATACCACGTCGTCCTCACACCGTACGACAGGTACGTGACGTGGTGGTCACAATATCAGTTAAAGTTAAGTAGGCTTTACGTATTTTTCAAAGCGTAATCCAAAATGCAGTTTTATTATTATTTGACTTTACAGTTAAACCAAACCCTTTAAAATATCATCTCATAATCAATTCAATTTCACAACAAATGAAAAATTCTGTACATGGAAGTAAATCTTAATTTAAACCAAATAATTAAAACCTAGACACTTCAGAAGTTATTTGAAATGACTCACAAAATAATTTATCGCGTTATCGCAATTTAATTTTATTCCAAACACCAAAAAACATTGTGTATCATCTCACGTGTCACCTTGTTCTTCATATAATCAGATATCACCAATTCGGTGGTAAAAATAGATTCAGTAAGAAACTGTTAGTCACATTTTATGTTATCCCAGTACTTTTATTGATGAATCTTTGAGGAATTGTTTTTTCTACAATATATATATATATTGTAGAAAATATATATAAATATATATATATATATATATATTTTTTAAATGTTGAAGTATAAGAAAAGGTCAGAAATATTTTATTCATTCCTATATTGTGACAAAGGTTATTTTGGTAATGAATTTCATTTCATCTTTTTATTATATTTTTGTGCCCACATTTAAATTCGACACCAGATATTTCTTAATTTATTTTCTTGAGAACTCTGACCGCATTCATTGTTGAGATTTTTTTGTATAAACTTAAAACTAAATTTTATATCATTTTTATAACCATTCTTGATATTTTGAATGTTAGCGCGGTAATTTGACTTCACTTTAGAAGACATTTTAAAACATAATTACTATACGTCAAAGGATTCTAAGATTATGGACAGATGAAACACATGCTGATAATTAATGTAATATTTGTTACAGCGAACTGTCTGGGCATCGTCACTGACCTATTTATTTTATAAATATACATTTTTAGTAGAATGATTCAATGTTTATAATACATCTTTTCTGGAAAATTCAATTCTGTGACATGTGCATTTTGCATGAACAAAGCGATTGACAACGTTTGAGTCCGGGATGAACGTGTTAGATAACAGGTTCAAAGAACAGCGATTTTGCATTTCGATAGAATTTAAAAATGTTGTTAAATACGGAAAATTTCACATTGGATCATATTTAAAATTATTCAGTAAACAAAATATACTATATTAATAATTAGTATTATTTATCTAGAAATTGTTTAAATATTTATAATAATAAGATTTGCTAAATTAAATTTACCTTAGTAGGTATAGTAAATATTGAAAAAAAAAAACATTTTATCCCAGAAAAGTAATGTAATTTTTACTCATCTTTTGAACATTCATCAAAAAGATACTTTTAATTTTGCCGTTTTGGTGAACCCTAAGAATACAAAATTACAAAACTATTATTACGCACCCTTAACGAAATTGTAACAATACGTGGAATATAAATATTTTCTAGCTTTATTTCAATCTAAATAACATTTACATTAAATTAGTAAACGGGAAATACATTGTGTACTTACAATTGTAGCTATGACAAATATAACATATTTTTATCAATAAATTAATAGGTTTACACTTAAAGTACATTATGATTTAAATTTAAGATGAAAGTTCAATTCATGATGTCTGTTTTTACTTGCCTAAAATTATTGTCTATTTCCATATAAATATTCCTAATTTTATTTGTTTTGTGTAACAGTTTTTTAGAGTTCTATTAAACTTATTTATTGTTTTAAATTCGATTAAGTTATTCAATAATTATTTTGATGTTTTACTTATATCCTCTATATACCTTTATAATTTAAATTGCTTCGATTGTTGTAAAATATCATCATTCAGATGAGATAGTAAAAAATCCTAATTAGGACTGGATTCTCGACGGTAATAGATTAACAGTAATTGTAGACATAGTTTTAAGTTATTTTATTTATTAATATTATTACAATAAGGCAAGCCCATTCATATCTTTATATTATAGAATCCTTTTTTTTATATAATATGTAAAGTTCTTTTATACTTAAGGTATGCCTGTGTTATATGTAATAAATGTTATATTGTTAATAATCTATTTTAGTCTTTACGTTTAGATTTTTTGTTGTTTTACTTATTAAATATTATTTGTTTGTTCGTTTTAAAAATTACTATTATTTATGATATTAAAGTGCATTTCATAAACTGAATATATATAGTTTTTTGTATTTTTAAATAAAATAATAACAAATATACTTTTATTTAGATACATTTTTAAAACCTTAAACAAATATTTTTCATTCAGTTCAGTTGAAACGACAAAATTAAGGGGATTCATAAAAAGTATTGAACACGAATAAGGTAAATGATCTAGAATTAATTATAATATAAACAAAATATTACCTTAATGGGCAAAGAAATTGAATTACAATTAAATGATCTCCCTCGTCTGAAAATTTAAATGACTTTTAATAGTTTCTGTGCTTTACAGTTTGGTTGCTTCATTGAATTACTATTATGTTAACACATGTATAACAAGGTTATTGATAGGTATTGATTTATTCCAATTTAGTGCTTAGTTGACAAATCGAAAGCCCGTTAGACAGTTCCTAACAAGATCTTATTCTAAGCACCAACAATCATACAGTGAATTAACAAAGTTTCTGTGAATAAAAATACTGAAGATTTCTCATAACTCTGTATAATAAGTTATGACTTGACGGATTTGCTTTATTGGTTCACAGAAGAGTGATCAGCTTCAAACATTGATACTCCTTAACGAGATAATTATCTCGACTTCAATCTTCCAGAGCCTGTATTTTCGTTAAGTCTTATTGACGCTATAGACTTTATATTTATATCTATAGTATTTGCGTCTTTATCTGTTTTAGTTATTAACCTATGAGAACCGTGAATTGCAAAATTTTATTGTAAATTAATTTTGAAGCTTATATCAAAAGTATATATTATTAGCTACTATATATGCGAATATTTATAAAGTTAATTAATTATTTAATAACATAAACCGTAAATGTGAGAATTAACAACATGATATATTATTAATTGTAATTATTTAAACGACAAACAAAAAATTACTCCACGTAACCGAAAATATGTTTATTTACTACGTTCGAGGATTTTAAATATGGATTTCGATCACACTGGAGATGAAAAGGTTTAATTTGGTGCGGGAGACCAAGTTCCCACGCAACAATTTGTCAGTTTCAAGAAAATTGGGTTAGAAGATAATAAAACTATTTTCTAATAAAACCCCTATTATCTAACAGAGCATAAAAAAGACCACACACACTGTAGGATAAAAAAAAATAATTGAAATATATCTTTTAAGAACCTCAAACTTCAGTTTTATAATAACGTTGTTGAACAATGTGGTTTTTCACAGAATAATTTTCTGTATTTTTAGAGATAAAATTCTGGTAAAAATAATATTCTTCCCTTCCTAAGAATAGTTCATCAATTTTTTTTATAATTTATATTGTAAGCTTTACAATATAAATTATAAAGAAATAGCGGTGATAAGCTTTACGATAAAATACTTTAGTTTTATTTGTTACCTATATTAATGAGTTAATTTTTTAATAATTTGCAAAATATATTCCGACCTCAATTAAAATAAAGATCAATAATCTTGCCATATTTTAAATTAGTAACTTCCGGCTGCTGAAATATAAAAGTATAGCTGTGATTAACCAAAAAAACATTCCATTAATTAGTTTTGATGCATCTTGACTTAAATTTGCAATCTAGTAGTTTAAGTTTTCGCCAACATCAAAAAGTTTCAAAACAATTACGGTTCTTAATCATTTTAAAATGTCTATTTTGATAATATTATGACAGTATATTTGGTTTAAAATGGACTAATAATTAAAAAATTGTTACATTCGCAAAGTTTTAATACTAACAGTTTATGAATATATCATTATTAATACATATTGTTACAGAAGGCGTAGACCGCATTTTGCGGTTTACGAACTAAAAGCCTGCCAATATTAATTTATTATACTATCTGAACTAGATTATTAACTAAACTGAATTTACTAAATCAAATAATGATAAGATACCGTAAATTATTAGATTATTATGTAAATGAATTTATAAACAAGGTATATAGATTAATATCTAATTTAATTAATTTAATTATTAAACACCATATTTTTTGTTGGTTGTATTACCATATTTATCGCAATACAATTTGTTCTTTATTCTCGATTACCATTTTAAAATAATTAATATCAGACAAGGTATTCCAAAAGCATTTTTATTTATTTATAACCGTTATGTAACCATTTTTTTACAGTACAAAAAGAAAGTTTAAGTTGTAGAAATATTTTTTGTTGTAAAAGTGTTTGCAAATAAAAAACGTAAATTTATTCTTTTTATTATACTTATATTAAAAGTAATTCAAAGCAAAACACTAATCTATCAATAGTTATATTTAATCAGCTGAAAACAAATCCTTACTTCTGCTATAATTTAATGGACGAACATTATCCGTAGCGTCCCATTTCATAATTAATATTATAAAAGTACCTAATTTTCAAAAAGACAAGACAATTTACGAAAGACAAGAAAGATAACCATTAAATATTCCAAGTGCCATCTAAGATAAAAAATGTGGACAGATAACAAAGCGATTGATCTGGTCTTCATAAATTAGGTTAATCCAAAGGATCTTGTAAACGTCGAATTTACAGATTGATTATCCCATTTTTAGTGAAGGAAAAATTGAATGAAATGAAGCATTGTTAATGCTTGTAATTTCTATGTCAGAATGGATCGTTATAAGAAAAGGATCGATTATAAAATTATAAAAAAATATTTAAAAAGAAATATATTTATAGTTTTCTGGTATTCCTCTCAAGATATAAGGCCCAGTAATACTTTTACTACGGGACAGTTCATGAGTCAGAGGACAGAATTATCATTTGTTTATCAGGCGTAATATGCAAAGATTTAAATGTCTTGTAGATACGACAAAATAAAAGAACTAAAAATATAAGAACGAATAAGCCGACGAAAGACGATAAATTTTTTTAAAGAAAATTTTGCGACAACACGGTACTTAGTTTGGGAGAAAGTAAATATTATATTAATCTTAATACTGGAACAACAGTTAATACAGTCTCGAGTATATTTTACTCTGTAATTAAATAACAGCGGTAGTAGTAGTATTCTGTGCAAAATAAAAATATTATCATTGCATAAAAAAAAAAAATTCTCTTTATACATATATTTATAGCATTATTTTTTTATAAACTACAAATACGTAATTATCAACATTTGTTGATATTAAAAACTAAATACGGTAGATATTATATCGTGGAGACGCAGAGCTTATTAATAAGCAATAAATTGTTCTTCTATCATGGGAAATTCAAAGAGTCCTTTCGACCGCATTTCACGAATAACTCAGAGGTCATGATTATTCAGATAATTTCACATTACATTTCATTAATGTAAAAATAAATTATTATGCTAATAATAATAATTTTAAATATTATGTATATTATTTTTTATTATAATTTTCATAATTGTAAATAAAAGCATCCTCGTTTTTTATTTATTAAACTCAGTTTAGAATAATTCATTGAAAAAAGTCATAAAATAAAATAAAATATATTTTATTTGTTTCCTCTCACATTTTCAAACTCAGTAGTAATTTATAATATAATATATTTTATTGTATAACAAACGAATCATCAATTACATTATTGGCTCCACATAATACTCAGATTAAAATAGAATTATCCCATAAATATCATTATTTAATAGAGCCAAAAAAATCCTAGAAACTTATCCGTCGATCAATAATACTTTGAAATTATTTTCCTAACTATACTCAATTTTCTATAAAAATGCACTGAAAAATATACTTTGACAAAGTAAATTTCTCATAGAAGCTAGTGAGAAAGTTCTACCAAAACCAATTTCCTAGCTATTTAAAACTTTTTAAATATGTTAGAGGACATTTTATAAACTTATACGGTTTCTTTTTAGTTTCACATACGAATGCAATTCAAAGGGTTACTTTTAAAGTATATGATTTGAATACCACATTTAAAACTATGAAGCGAGAAGTTGAAGAACTAAGCGATTTTCCACTTTACGCCGTTGTCTTACAACGTTTTCTTACACTGCTTTCTGTTAGACCAATTTCACGTTGTAATCATTGTTGAATATAATTAGTTAAAAATTCAATTGGACTAAAATCTAGAATTAAGTAATTATTCAAATTTCAAAGGATAAAGTAAAAGTTTTCTACAGTTGGTTGCAGTTTGCAGATTCTATTTTTGTTCTCATCTCTGGTCCGGATCACCCCAATATCAGCTTCTACCATTTGACCGCGTACAACGGAGAGCCGCTCGGATTGTCGGGGACCCGGTGCTCTGCGAACGGCTGGACTCTTTGGCATTGCGTAGAGACGTGGCTTCTTTGTGCGTCTTCTACCGCATTTACAACGGGGAGTGTTCCGAAGAACTATTCGATCTGATGCCTGCCGCCGAATTTCATCACCGCACAGCGCGCCATCGACTTCTTTACCATCCCTACCACCTGGATGCGTGGCGATCTTCCACTGTGCGGTTCTCAAGGACTTTTTTTCCACGTTCCACTCGCTTGTGGAACGAACTTCCTTCGGCGGTATTTCCAGATCGGTACGACATGGGTACCTTCAAAAAAGGCGTCTACTTCTACCTACAAGGCCGGCAACACTCTTGTAAATCCTCGGATGTTGCAAGAGTTCATGGGCGGCGGTGATCACAAGTCATCTGTGACCCGCCAGCTCGTTTGCCCTCCTATTCCATAAAAAAAAAAAAAAAAAAATATTAATATAATAAAATATTTATATGAACGATTGAGCAAGTACCTAACGATCCTAACTGCCACTAAGTGATGCGAAAAACTGGATTTTTTTATTTTACATTATACTTCCGAGTGCAGGTAAGCATAGTGTTTATACAATTATTTATAAATTTTCCACTTTGAATCCGTACTATATATTATAATAATGTAATATTAAAATATAATTTTATTATGTAATGTATAAAATTTATATACGTAAAACTTATATATAACATTTCAAAATATCTAATCTGTTTAAAATATAGAAACAAAAATAGTTGTTAAGGTTATTGAATCAAAGACAGCTTTAATAATGTACATTGTTAGGATTTATTTTATTCTTTTCATTCCTATATACTTTTAACCGTTAAAATGAAGATTAAAAGGGTAGATTAAGATAAATCTTAAAGGACTTTGATTATCTTATCTCAGTGTGTCCATTCAAAGCTTCCAAAGCTCTTACAGATTTCTATTTATTGGGGTATAGTCCAGCACAAAAACGAGTGCAGAAAAAGATCATAAAAATAAATTACCCATCAGACTCCGACATAGTAACTGAAATATTTATATTGTCTCCTTACTCCACTAGTAACGATCTGTCGTGCTACTAATTAAAGTATTATTATTTTTAAATTATATTATGATTTGATGTGATAGAATATAACTTATGGTATACTTATTCAATGTTATAAAAGTACCAAGTTACTGCTGGATCACTAATGGCTCAATTTTTTTTACTGTGGGAGGATAGTATAGTTTTCATAACATAAAAAATATGAGTCTTTATTTTGAGTTACTCCCACCAGTTTCATATGTTTAAATAAATTTAAATTATATATAAAAATAAATTTGATAAAAAAATCCTACTATAGTGTACAGGATTACATCAACGACGGTATGGCCTGGGAATGAATTGTATTTTATATTGCGAATAACTAGTAATCTCCGCAATTTGTTTTTTGTTGTAGATTAATTTCGTTTTATCGACCTGTTGCATCACACCGATTCCTTAGAAGTCATTACTTGCGGTAGCGTCGGGAGTCGGGTTGCGCTCGTCCCTCAAATATGTGCGAAGGGGGTGATGGCTGGCTCTTGCGTTATGCTCGTGAACGGGTGCTGCTTGCGGTGACTGGTTGTGTAGCAGGCCTATTTTTATATTTTTTATTATTATTTTTTTTTGCTATTATTATTATTATTATTATTTCATTATATTGCGACGGTTCTAGTTGTTCCAAAATAGCTTTTAAGATTGACATTTGTGAAACAGTGATCACAATATAAAAAAAAATATATATCCGGCTGAGTTTGTTGTGTGGTTCTTCTCAGACTAGGACGCGTTTGGAACCCTCATAGCTTTAACATTAAGTTGGACAGTGCTTTTACAGAAGGGCTTATTACGATAAATCTGGTATCGAAATAGGCCCTCCAGACACTTCCATTTTGACGTACACAAGTGATCACTGATAATGATTCAAAGTGGAAAAGATATAAATAAATAAAAAAATAAATAAATATGTCATTATGAAGCGTCACACAATATTTGCCACAAGGCAGCATGCACTAAACAAAGGATAGTTTTTTTTATTTTGTAGTAAAGTATTAAGGACTTGTTATAAATGTTCACCTAACTCATTTTAACGATAAAATAAAGTTATATTTAATAAGAAAGCAATACTGATTACATGCATTAGCTACCAGCGATACCGATAAAATTTTGATGTAATTTATTAATGAGTATAGGATAGTGTCTAGCCTATAACAAATTATCATTACATATATATCAAACTTATAGATAACATTTTATTTATTAGAAATGTTACATATTGATTTGTTTAATTATATTTCTTTAGTAGAAAACAATAATCTTGATTAAAATATAATTTTTCTCAAGATTATTTATTCTTTGGTAATAAAATATTTAAACTTAAAAGTATTTATTATTAATTTTTATCTATTTATGATTGAAAAGAAGACACAAACAGCCTATTTTTATTCAATTCTATTACTATTTTGTTTGATTTATAAAGATTTAAAGGTTCTCGGGTTAAGCGATATCACGATAAAAATAAATTGGATTGCTTGCGAAAAGCACAATTGACCAATAAATGAGTCTATAAAAGTCTTAAAGATAGCTCTCATGAATTTTTTATTGTCCTTGCAGCACTCTGCATGCAGCACTCTAAATACTTGACCAACACGTCAAGTATTAACATATAAAGGATATTATTTATAAACATGTATTTTGTTTTTTTAATTAAGTTCTCAACCCAAAATTATTAACATTATTATATATTACACACATGTAAATGAAAATCTTATTAGATATGTATGAAAATTGATATCAAAAAGTAATAGATTACAACTTGCATTTTCCAAAATCTATTCGAAGCCAAATTATAACAAAATATGAATTTAAAACGATCTGAATACGGTTTTCCTATATTTGACGGCTATAACAAACTTTAAAATATACTATTCATAAGCTTCAGAACAAGATAAACTTCATAAAAAGTAAATGTCATTAATCACAGGTTATAAAAATAGAAAAGTAAAAAATACTTAATTACCACAATAATAGAATGTAAGAACACTGTAGTATATTCTTTATAATATCATATAAAGAATACATTGGGGTAAATTATCGCGCGGTCTAACACATGTGAATACATATTCTGTGTTCAATTTAGGAGTTATTTAGTGACACATGCACGACGTTACGATTCAAAGGAATGATAACAAATTAGGGGGCGAGCGGAATATTTTTCGTGCCTTTAAAATTATTGGCATTGTTTGGGAACAATCTCGAGTTTCTGAGGAGAAATAGAGATAAAAAAGAATAAAACGAAAAAAGAAGAATAACAGATCAGCTGGATGTAAATATTATTGTCGTTTTTACTATACTATCTCGACTACTATCGAATGTTTTTTTTTTCTTTCACATGTTTAAAGAAGGGCTTATAAATATTTTCTATTTCTATTTTTTATTTTTACTTGAGTAATATTTATTAATATTTTACAATTACTTAAAAACTACTAAGATGTAGTAGAACCATGGATGAACCATTATGTTTTGTGAAATAATAATGCTATCAAACAAATAGTAAGCGTTTAGGTCTATATTTTTCTTATATTACTCGATATATTAATTTTATTGACCGTCCTAACATCGTGAGGGAGAGAATAAATATTACCGCATTAAACCACTTTAGATTAATAAAGGATACTAATTTTATTGAAACAAAACTATTTGTAGCTATTGCAACTGCCGTATAAATTTTCAACACTTTAATTTTAACTGGCGTTTCGAATGACGAATCACGAAAAGACAAAATTTTGTTATCACCATCGTCATGTTGGGAGTTTTATTTCAATGTATACTACTGGTGAAAATCTCAGTATAAAATATTGTTATGTTTGAATGTATATGAATAGTCAATAAAAAAATTACTTTTAAAGATTTATTGACATACCTAAATGTCGATTTGAAAGACTAATGAAATATTACAAATAATATATTCTAATTATGAATTATGTAACAAAACAATTCTGAAGCACCGTTCTCCTAAATTAACCAGCTCAGAGATTAAATTACACTGGGATATCAAATTATGAATATTCAATTGTTTCAGTGGGCATAATATATTAAGTTCACTGACATGTATACATCCATACTAATATTTTAACTATAAAGGGCTGTTCACATAATGTATCAAAATTATAGTAAGCTCGAAAATACTAAGTTCATACTACACAGTTCCATTTAAAAATCAATACGTATAGTAGCTTCGATTTACTCATGTTTGTAATGTAAAAAAGAATAAAGTATATCAGAAATTTAAATCGTAGATTTACTTACTCACGATTTAACTACTTGAGTTATGTCATTTTGCAATTGTTTTTTTATTAACATTATTAATTATAATAAAAAAACGATAAAAATAGGCGAGTCTTAAAATTTATTTCACATTGTGAGCTACTACTCATGTCAGACGAGTCATCAGGTAAGTTACTACTCATTTAATGTCTCGGATTGGTAAAATTTATTACACTTAATTAAAAAGCTTCATGCTTATTTTATTCAGGGTTTGAGAAAATCCTTACGAGTATTAGAGTAATTATTTTAATATAAACAAGCAAAAACAATATGTCTTGAATAGTTGTTTCTCCATATCCTTGTTAGCTGTCAGTTAAACAAGAAACGATTCATGTTGGTAAATAAAACACGATATTTTTATGATTAAATAAAACTTTGATTGAGATTGAAAATAGGAACTCATTTATTCACATATATTCAAGTATTTGCAACTAAAGCCTGCCATCACTTATCTAACGAAATGGCAACTTGAACAAGGCATAATTAAGTAAAAATATTGTACATCCCCTTATTAATTCTAAAACTTAAATTGCAGAAATAACAGATAGAGAAGAAATTATAAGAAAAACTGAAATTAATTATAGAAACAGAATAAAATGTATTTCAATTTTGAAAAAAAAGGAAAAGTATAAGATAAAAAAAGTAATACATAGATTAGAATCATATATTTAAATAGATTTGGAAGCGAAAATAAAATCAAGCAAATTATTTATATTTAATTATTCTTATTACTGAATTATTATTATTTTCTCTTTATTAGTCCCCCTGTGTAAATGTGTTGTCTTTACGTCGGTTTGAATTATAGAGGATCGAGACGCATTGCTCCTATTACGTATTACAATATTTCTAAATGCTATAGGATCAAGCAGCTGGTGTGCTCGTTCCGTATAACGTTAACGACTAATCTTATAAAGTCGCCTAGCCTACGGTATCGAAATTGGCTATATTTGGGTCCATTAGCTTTCGGAATATAGATAACGTAACTTTCACTAACTCCTTTTAAGTAACTAAATATATTTTGAAGGTCAGTTTTAATTTATGTGCACATGCACAGTTCCCATGTTCTATATATAAAGTAACATAATTAAATACAAATAGGTTATATTTTTTTCTTATAACTTTTCCTTTGTGTGATTTATATTTATAATTGTAAATTATTGAAAATATATAATATTAAAGGCAAACGTGATTGTTATAATATAAAAAATGGCGCATTTTAAATAAATTTATGACATTTCATTGATATTGAGATGAATCACGAGGTCTACATTAATAAAATAATAAAAGGTATTTAAAATATTATTTAAACTAAACCAGTGATCTTTCAACAAATTTGAATCAAAATAAATATTTAAATATTAAAGTACAATGATTGCGGCCTGTCGTAAAATTAACTCTCTAATTGCTCTATCCCCAAGCACCGTTTAATGCTGCATAATTTAAGAACAACTGAAATTAGACCGACAACTTTATTTATTCATACATCGGTAATTTTGTCTTTAAGTCCTAAGTAACGTTTCATTTAATTAATTATCTATGTTGAAATATTGTATGACCTAAGGCATCTAAAGGTATAATTAAAAGGTATTAGCTAAATCCCTTATTACCGGCCTAGGGTGATAATATTATAAGTTTTTTATTGTAGACTGCCTTTGATACCGTTAACGTGTGTGTAAAATAACCTTTATATTAAAATGAAACTTGACTTCTGTAATGCCAAAGCTATTTCACAACACATAGCGTTTAAATTAATCAACGTTCCCGGCACCTATACAATTTACAATTAAAGCCTTACAAAGTAAAACATGTCAATAATGTTTACATCAAATTATTTTTTTACAAAACAAAATGTTACCTTTGTTATATTAAAGTAAGTTTTATTAAAATGTGTTATAAACTAGAATCGCAAGCCTCAATTTCTTAGAGAGCTGAGAACGTAGAAACTGAAATGAGGTTTTATTGATACTCGTGTATATCACAGTGATAAAGTGCTCCACTGACTGCTCCAAGTTCAGTAATTGCGCTGTAAGTTAGTCGAATGGCTGAAGTAAGATGTATTGCACACGAGGCGTAGACTCAGCTTAATGTACTAATTGTCACAAAGTGGTTTTACTTTAATGGCAATATCGAACATAATACTAAAATAATACATATGATTTATGAACTTATTTCTTACTTATATTCAGTCTCTAAAATTCTATTATTATAAATGTATAACGGAGCAAATATCATAACTTTTGTTAGTTGACAGAGTGATTACGCAAGCTTAGACGTATATTACACAAAGCTCATCGTATTGTTCCGCTGTCAGCACTTGCTCTGTAAACGTTCTCTCTAGTCACTCCATGTACTCAAGCATTGTTGGAATGTGTTTGGATGCTTGGAATCAAATTTTTACTCCAGGTTTTATTTGGACATACATAAGTATTACAGTAACTACAAAAATAAACTATTTCAAAAACGGGTAAAAATGCTGGTATTTTAAGATATATGTTGAACAAATTATATAGTAAAAATAGAGATGAATGTCCTTTACATTCAGATATCAAAAAACTTGCCTTGACGCAACCAATGTCACTCTAGTCCCGGGAGAAGAAGTGAGCACAATACACAATACAGAGACATGTGACAAAATTTAACTAAAGAGGACCATCCATTTTGAGAACTTTATATAATTAACAAATTTTAGTTGGTAATATCGTTAGAACGGTGTTATACTATGTACACAAAAACAAAAGTTATTAGTAGTACAGGTCTCATTGGTCTGTGCGCTGGAATTGTTCCGTGTCCTCGCAGACGAATCATTCCAGCTGCATCTATTCCATCCAGCACACCACACATACACAGCCAAACGAATGTAACACATTACTGCCAATTCTATTAAACTTCCAATCGCAACCCAGGCTTAAGCGCTCCGGTTTGGCTCCGAACCACTCGTGGACTTAAAAAAACACTATATTATATACCACTAATGTGCACTAAATAGTCATAACTTTCGATCTCTATCAAGAGTAAAAGCTTTGGGCTGGCAATCCGAGCTACAGGTTAATATATTAACTTTTTGGCATCATATATCATAGTTGTATTATCTGTAATCCTCAGTAGGTAAATTTAACAAAGTAATCAACACTTAATAAAGTATTGTGCTAGTTCGCATGCTTATACCAAAGAAAATAATTGAAATATCTAGAGCTTCTGATGCATCATGAGTCGGCCAAAACTAAAATAATAATAAAATTTTCTGAATTAAGTAATTTTACGACGGAGTTAAATAAAACTTAAGCTGGTCTACGTAAACGAAGCATCACAAAGAGTAGGGGTCACCTTGAAAATCACAAATTGTTTTAAATTTTTATTGGCACAGATTTTTTTATCTTAAATTTAACCTCTAAAAGTATATTGTTCTTCTGTTTTTTGTAATTAACAGCATTGTAATGTACCTTAACAATAAAATAGTATGCAATAAAATAATATCATTTAAACGACTCATATTTTAAACGGACTCACTATAAGAAAGTAAATAGAAAATCAATGTTAAAAAAAGAAAGTCAAAGTTAAGACAATCAATGTCATATTTAAGCTTCTTGTGTTTCTTACGATAGTAAAAAATATCTTTCTGCAAAACTAGAGACTATTTATAGCCATTTAGTGAACTAAAGTGAAAAACACTTCTGTTTTACCTCTTCAGATATTCTGCTTTTAATTACTTGAAATTCGACAGTGACTTACAAACAATATCAAATTAAGTTAATTTTATCTATTCTCACTAACCATTATTTATCTAATGTTTGGCATTTCCTAAAAAATAACTGTAATTTCCTTGCAACCTAAAATACATAATATAGATCATCTCACCAATATGCTTCATGTCCCTCCAATTGATATCTTTATTGGTTCGCTGCATTTCCCACCCGTAAGAGGGGTAGATACAGATGTACCAGTATGACCTGTGGTACATGAATGATATAAATCAGTGGTCACTACCTGGGAACGAAGACGTCGTAGGTAACTATTATATAGGATTCTGTGATTCAAACAAAGTTCAAAAAATTCAGTTATTGTAAGATGTATGTAAAATGTTATAATAGCTACCGCTTTTTCTTCTAAAGCACCAGAACTTTGTGTGGTAGCAAGAATACCCATCTCCAAATACTACGAAAACTCCCCTCGCTCACTGGTAGAGGATATTGAGTTCATATGGACTTAATGTGACCGTCGCAGTTACAATTACCTGACGCCATACGAATATCACCTTACCATTGCTACCCTACAAAAGTAAGTACATTTATAAACATTATTTGGAAGTTGGTTAACGGCATTCAACGCCTTTAATAAACATTATTGAAACATAAAAAAAGAGAAACATTTGCGTTAATTTGAAAATATAAAGTGCTGTTATGAGATAAAAATATATGAAATTATGACCATAAATTATCATATAAAAGTTTTAATAGTTGAAATTAATTCTTAATTCAGAACTAAGTTCATATTTAGTAAAAAATAGAGCAGAGTATATAGATATAGTTAAATTAATGTCTCCCTCCAACCGTTGCTTACAAATTACTGTCGAGACTAAATTTGTTTGCAGAATCTGTGTGTTCAATTAAATACGTCATTGAATCTTACAACAGATAAATCATTATTTAATTATAATTTGTAAAATAATACAAGGTGAATATATTTGTGAGAATCTACCTCGTTCTAATTATTGTTCAAACGTTTCAGTTTTATTTACCACATGCGGATACGACATAAATGAATGGCTGTTGTTCTGGAGGATTTATGTTCATGGCAATTTATTATTTTAGTTCTTTATTGAATTTAACAGGATTGCTGTTTTAATTGAAACTTCGTTTTACATAACCAATTTTAAATTTACATTACAAGGACATTCACTGTACATATCAATTTGCAGCAGCGTATAACATTAATGGACATTATAAAAAACAATAATATGTGATCTTTTAGTCAGAAGAAAAGAAAGTACATATTCCAAAAAAGAAAAACCTTCATTAAAAAGTATAAAAAATTATTGCAAATTCTTTTCATTCATTACGGATGAAATTCCTATGTAGTAATAATGTTACTTCTATAGAATTTCATTTTAATAGATGTTTCATTTTGTCAAAACACATAGGGTTAGGAGATTGTTTGAGAAAATTTCTCCTCTGAAATATGTATCTTTTACAAGATAACAAAATTGAATGTAATAAAACTGGATAAGACCAGACAGTTCAGCGTTTCTATAAACACGGTACTTTGTATGCTGAGAGGAATTTGTTATATACAATAAAACATAGCCATTGTATAAAATGTTTATTACAGGTTCTATTTCAAGAATCTCAATTTATATTATTTAGTTTAAAACTTTGACATCCAAAATTCGTAGAAAACTCATTCCGTGCGAAGCCGTAGTAGGCACAGATAGTATTATACGTAAATGTTGATACCAAATTATTTAGTAATTGTCAAAACATTCTAAATTCTAATAGTCCTTTTAACCGCTTGTCACAATTTGTTTAAAGTCCACTAAAATAGATTCTACATTATTAATATATTTGTACCTTTGATGTTTGTTTGAAATGATTTGTTTTTGTTCTTTTTTTAACGATGTTATATTATTTTTAGTGAAAACCGCAACATTTGGTAACAATTGTTGTCGAAACCAAGTCACTCATATAACTCCATCACTCGATCATTAAACATTATCTTAAAAAATACCAGAGGGAGCTACTTTCAAGTCTAAAATAGATTCTTAACCAAATAAAATAAAAGCAATAAAGTGTTTTTTTAATTATCCAACGTATCAATGTAAATAATACCTTATCTACTAACATCCTGTGTGACCTCACTGGGATCCGCCATTTTATTTGAAAATGGCGCCATAAGAGCAGGATACACTTTTGTTAATATCGCGCGTATTTCACTTTTGCTGTTTAATTCTATATTATGAGTTTTTTTTTTAATTTAAGATTTATATAAACAATTTTATATATATATTGTTTAGTTTCATAATTGTCTACTTGCCTGCCTCGCCTTAATTTACTTTAACAATATTATAGTTTTGAAAGACTTTTTAGTTATGTCTGTGTTATATCTTTTAATAAACAAGAACACTTATATGAATTTTAGTGACTCCTATAAAAGCTCCAGTCGCCAGTTCTCCTCGTCCAACATCTTCAGGTCCCCATGAGATTAAAAATAGAAAGACGTCAACATGCTGAGGATTAAGGCCCAAGAAACGAGCCTCCACAGCATCCATAACATCATCAAAATACAAAAGTTGATTACTTAATACTAATTAAGTATTCTCTACCATCTAACGTAAGGTTATACGGAACAGAGAGAGCTACTTTCAGCATTAATTAATTATTCACATATGCAACTCAGCAATGAGCGTTGTCGTCATCCTGACCCAGAAACATTTAATTATGCAAAACCTACTTATTATCTGTTAAAGTAAGAGAACTTTTATGTTTATTTTAATTGGAATTGTAGTATTGTTAAAGAGTTCTAGATGCGTATGGAAAGTGCTTAAAGTTTATTAACGGAACGGATTCAGTTTACACAAATTTAAATAAGATTTTGTCTACACTTTGTATTTGCATAAAGTTCGTCTAAATTTTAATGATGCAAAATTATATATTTTTTCATTTACTAATAATGCTTTTAACCAGGAACATAAAATAAAATAAAGTAAATAAACAGATCTTTTGGCAATTTATAAATATACAAATATATTAACACCCCTATAATTATGCTAGTGTCTAAGCTAAAAATAATGACATACGAAATAACAAATGAAAACAATAGAGAAAGAAAGATTAATAATAATATAACGTACAAAAAATCTTTTTTTTTTTTCAGTTTCAGTTATTCCACGCACATGTTATTCCACGCACATGTTATTCCACGCACATTTCTGTCAAAATCGAGGTTAGTAATATGAAATATTAGTTTACTAACAAAACATACACTTTACTTTATATTCCACATAGATAAAATAAAATAGGAAGACAATTTCGCCAACACATTTTTATTTGTTAGTAATACATAGTTATTTGTATCTCTTGTGTACGATATTTCCTTGCTATCAATAAAATACAAGCACACATTGCACTTATGAATAAGTAATGATAAATAAGTAAGTTTAATTCTTAAACTGATACATTGGGTTATTCGGTGAATAAAGAGGCTTGAAAATCAATTCTTTACTCCGTGTAATGAGTGATAAAAGTATGTTAGTTTGACCTTAGTTGCATTCAAATGTTAGTATATAATAAACTTTCTTTATTTTTAATGTAATAAATGTAATGTATTAAAGCATGTCACCATAAACATGGGGATATACAGGTACCTAAAATTTATCCTAAAGGCTTATACTAAATTCTTTAAACTTATTATTACACTAACTGTTGTCAGTGACTTAGTAACATTAATTGTATCAATAACTTTAAAACGTATACATATAATTATAAAAATTTATAGAAAATAACGTATTAATCGAAAATATTGCTAGGAATTACAAATCAAATTTAGAATATATATTTCATAACATATCTCTCGAAATAACAGTAATCTGATTACCCATTTAAAGAAACCCAAATTCGGAATTAAACCCAAAGCGAAATGAATCGTGTTATTTTCAACTCGACCGACTAATAATTATAGCCCGAAAGTAACAAAGCTGTCTTAATACTTTTGGGCAATCAGTGGAAAAACTTTTTGTGTATTCTGGATGTTTTGGCAAGTTGCCAGCTTTACTGGTCCACAATTTATCACAAGCTTTAGACTTGCGACTGTAATCTCACTTCATCAACGTTGATGGGCCTCAGAGAGCATGTTTGTAGATAGCAAACATAATTTTAGATTTAACATTTGAACTGATTATAAGTAGGCTACCAAGAAAATTGCTACATCTTTCTCTTATTTTAGATACTGGTTAAATATACTCCAATCTTTCACATTAATTTAAAATTACTTCATTATTGTTACAAAAATCAAATCACATATTTTATGGCGTGTGGAAAATATAACCGGATTCAATTGGTCATAGATTTCAAAACTCAATGCTGAATTTTGAATGCTGCGTGATTTAAAGCTGCGAATAGAACTACAATTTCAAACCTGACCGACTTCATTATCAGATATTTGTTCAATGCTTTAGTATTTCTACCAACAAACTTAATGGAACTTTCAATAATTGTATAGAACCTTCTACTTCTAACGTAATCGTATTTTTTTAATTTACAAATTTTTCTTTTCCATGTTAGATTTATATTTTAATTGATATTTATTAAGGCTCTAGATTATCCTTGCCCAAACTAAAGGGTCCACATATTTTGGCCTCCTATAGAAATGGATATTTGATATAATAAAGAAGGAAATCGTTTGCTACTTTTATTTATTTATTTAGCTTCACGCCATATCCCTTGCGGGGTAGCCAGAGAAGACGGAGCGCCAAACGCTACGATCCCTGCATACCTCTTTCGCCTCGGCCACAGACATCAACCTCTTCATACATGCCCTCCGGGGGGTCCTCATGCTTTTTACGTGACCTTCCTCCATTATCATATTTACTGTGTTTTGGAAGGTCACCCCTGTCTCTCTTACCGCTCACTTTTCCTATATAAATCATTTTTACAATTCTTTCATCACGAATGAGTGCATTCGTTCGACGTGCCCAAACCACCTGAGCACGTTCTTCTTCATTCTCACCGTGACATCTTCGCTAGTACCCCCGCATATTCTGCGAAGAGAGCGCATTTCCACAGCATTTATATACTTCATTCATTCTACTATTACTAGGATCCGCCAAACGTGCGCGGCGGGAGTTGAGCTGAGGCCCTCTTCTTTCTTTTTTTCTTGATAACTTTTGAATGGCTAAACATTTTTTCAATCTTTTCGCCATGAAATCCGCGTTCGTCTCAAACATACATGAGAAAATTAGCTTATTATCTCGTCGCATTCTGGAGACAAATAAACACAAAAAAGGTCACCCAAACGATTAAGAGCTTCGCCTACGCTCAGCTCAACTATATTTGCATATACATTTATATTGCATATTTGTACATAAAAGTATAAAAATACGAATCATTTCCACTTTTATGAAATTAATTAGCGAAAAAATAACATAATATTAATCTTAATAATAGCTATATATTATAATTTAAAAATAATGAACTATAATATATAAATCAGTGATAATTTTATAAAATACACTGTTACTACCATCACAATACTTCACACAAGTGACAATTTCTTACATATTATCAAATGATGAGTAATATAAATGCATAACAATCGTAATTAGTTTGTTCATTACAGTAAAGTAAATGATGTAATGAACATAGCATAATATTAGTGGTCGGTGGCTATGAATGGATTTCTCGAGAATATAGTCGATAGCCTTGGCATGCTTTCAAGCTAATATACAGATATCTAATTGGAGCTTCACTCACGTAATTAGTAACTGATACCTGAAAGCGATTCATTGACTGCTAAGTGACTGGTCAATTAATGGAATTTACTAACTAGATATTCTTTTTTCGGACTCGTAAATAGCAATTATAAAATTAAATTTGCTATTGAGGTATATTATAGTGATGTTTAGAGATGTGATGTTTGTAAAACATATCACTCTTAAAATGTGTTGTGATTGGTGAGTCTTATATAATCATGTTAACTCGGAAGCTAATGGGACTACTATTCGAGATTTGAACAGAGGTTCTGTTCAGGATGTCACGGGATATAATTTAATTTTCGTATCACGGGGATATAATTTAATTTTTGTATATGTAATTTTATAGTTAACTTCTTTATTATAATTTAATTAGCACAGCTTACATAGAAGACTATACTTACTTACATAATTGGAAACCCAATCCGGATGATGAGATTCCAGCCACTCGTTAATGATGGTGATACCATGCAGCCACACTGGTTCAATGGCTGGCTGGCTGGCCTCAATATTCAAACCACCTCCTCGGTTCGAAACAAAAGCATATACAGAAATATATATAATAAACAATATTAACTCGCTGCAAGAAGGAATTTCTATAGTATGAAGTCTTCGTCATTGTAGTATTAATATTAGCCAACAAATGAATATTTTTATCACAACCGGAAATTTAGCAAAATCAATTTAAAGTAAGCCAATGCTTTACACTTCCGATTTAGTGTAGAAGTACCAATGTACTTCTACACTAAATCGGTGTCATATTGTTTAGTTTTGACACTATATAACAATTTAATCGGAGTTACAAGAAGTCAGAATATTGAAAGTTGGTGTCACGACTACTAAATGAGACGGGAAACTGTAGATGTATCAGCATCTGTATTTAATTTAATAAGAATAAGAATAATAAAAAATGTTAACGCATATATATTTTAAATTATTGTTTTATGAACTAATTATAAACATAAAAGTATGTTTTCGGGAAAGCCGTAGTTGCGAAATTCTTTATCTATTTGTATTGTCTATTATTTCTATTATTAAAGTTGTATTTTATTTTGCAATAAGCTTTTGAGGTAGGAATAATATGAGCTTTAAATTGTTAGTTAAAAATTTAACGCCAATTATTGCCTGAAAACTACATTTTTATTACAATTTAGATATGTAATATATTTGAGAACAACAATAATATATTAATATAAAATATAAGCACTCTCCAACAACAAACCGCGAATCACACAAAAAATGCGTGAAAATGACCTCACTACTTTCATCTCAGTCAGTGTTTAATAATTTGATCAACAGATCGTCAGAACTACGCATGTTGTAACTAATATGCTTTAACTTATATTAAGAAGTGATATTTTAAGTAATATGCTACATCGAATAATACATATGAGTAAATAATGCTATGTAAAGTGTATCAACATTAAATTCTAAATAGAATAATTATATGATTGATATTTCCATTATCACCATCTATGGATAATAAATTACACTGTAATATTAATCTTTATTTTATGAATCGAATAATAATATTCAGATTTAATTGTATGCATTAAAAGCTACTTTGTTTTACCATCAATTTTCATAATAAACTAATTATCAGAAAATGTTGGATCAACAAAAACATTTTCATAAATTACTGAATTGTATTTGAATACAATTTAAAAAACAATGATTGAAGTAATATTTTTATTTAATATTTTTAAAATCTCATTATAGTATTTGTCTTTAATTACTAGACAGTTACTTTATAATTCAGAATATATTTAGTTCTTTTTGAGTATAAACAGCATAAAAAAAATATTTTTGTAGAATTTTCAACGACTCTTACCTGATATAATTTCAACTTGGACATTTCATGTCTCACGTTAATAATTGTCAATATGGTTTTTATAATATATATTTTAATATCATGCTTTTAATAAAATATTTTATTATATAATACTTTTACTCAAGCCCAAACTAAATCTTGTCCTCGAGTAAAAGTAGAATGTTATCAATAAACGAATCTTATTATTAATATACTTTTTATCAAAGCTCCTCCTTAATACTCGTATCTTTTACGAACAAAATATCTTTTAAAAAACCGTATAATTTTAAATATGTCCTGAGTCATGTAAGTCATAAAATTCATCAATAATTATATAATAAATATCACGTATATTACTAAGAAATTAAAGATATTTTAGTAAAACATTTTAAAATCTAGTATCAGTTTTGACATTTGGTTGTTTAAAATGTGATATGCTAATTAAATTAAAAAAATTCAGTGTTAAGCTTTTCGAAAACACATAAGTATCTCGACAATCAAAAAATGTTTCATAATTGTGCAAAACTGTATGATAATTAAAAACTATTTTCATATTATTTGTAATTCTTAACGAACCAAATATACGTTACTTTATCTTTAAAGTTTAAAAGCTTTGGGTATGTTATAAAGAAAAGTATATATATCTAAACGAAGCGAGGTTATTGCATAATTAGTTTTTAATATCTTCAAAGCTAAATCTTCATCTTAAGTTCAAATATTGACGTAAGACAGTTTTACAACTTTGATGAACTTCATTTACATTTCATATTATTAATATGAGAGATGTTAAAAACTTTATAGACTTTATTCTGTATTCGTCTTCAAAAATTTTATAAATCCTTCATGAGTTTGAGTAAACGCATATATAATAAAGTTCCACAAGATATGTTAAACCTTCTTTTTCTTGGTCTTAAATCTAAAATCAAAAGTTTATTATTAAATAAATCTTATTATAACGTTCAAGAGTTTTTAGTGGATCGAAATATGTGGAACTTAAATTGTTGAATTATTTGCAGAATTTATATTATAATGTACATCACCTAAGACTGTTATATTTCTTTTGAAAAGAGGAACTTTTTAGTTTCAGGCCGGCTCTTCTCAACAGACCAGCATTCCGAGCCGGTGGTAGTTTACTTACAGACTGACTACACCGAGCTTTTTTGGTATTGTAATAATTGACGATTCAAAAGTGCGTGTAAATACCTACTTGAATAAAGATATTTTGAGTTTGAATGAGTTCTTATTGAATATGAAAGAATCTACATCGAGTGTTAGTGAAAATTAAAAAGGATTTTATTTATAATGAACCATGATTTTAAAATAGTAAAGTTCTCATCTTTCATTTGAAAAAGCAGCTTAATGATGCCCAGCTGGGTTTTTAATATTTTCATTTTGTGGATCTCGTATAATTTTCTCAGCGGATATACAATTCTTATAGAATACCTTTCATCAGTACCTATTACCTTTTATATAAGCACTTTTTAATTAATATTAGAAGAAATATTTATTCTCATATTAAGTATATAATCAGAAGTCCCAAGACATTTTAACTTAGATAATGAACGACAGAAATTCTGTTAGAGGCCGATACAAGGTGTCTTTTATATGAAAATTAAGTTTATATATATATATATATATATATATATATATATATATATATATAAACTTAATTTTCATATTAACATAACATAACATTCATATATATATATATATATATATATATATATATATATATAAATTATTTATCTCAACAAAGCTAATGTTTCGAAAAGGTAGTAAAAGAGGCAAACAAACTTTTAAAAATGTATGCAATCCACGCACTTTATATTTTAGTAGTAGAAACATATTGAAATTTCAATAAATGAACATGTTGAATACGTACCAGATACCTCATGTGAGGTCACTTAGGATCGTTTAATAGGAACTTGGAGTCTGTAGAGCGGGGCCATCCTTTCATCCCTTTTTAAGGAAGGCGCCTCTGACGCTTTTGTTTCAGCTAAATCAAATTAAATTCAATTAAGCTTTCATATATTGCCAATTATCGTCAATTATGTTGTGAGGCACAAATTCTTTGATGTTATTATTTAGAACGCACAAATTAATTAACGTTCACAAAATTAGGTCATTAAAAAAAATTTGGTAATAGAAGCAGTTGAAATTTTTATTCCATTGTTAATTTATAAGTAATTGACAAAATTTTATAGAATATACCTTTATTTTAAAGTAACTTCATAAAACACGTCTTCCTGTTTGAGATGTTTAACTAACATAAGTTCCTTTAATACAACTATTTTAGCAACTGACTCATTAAAAACTCTAATTAATTTTTAATTTACTTTAAACACTATAAAGTTTTTAGAGACTTTCTTTTTCTAATAATAAAACACTTAATGCTCTAATCTTTTATACATTGACATGATCCAACAAACAGATTACAGTCATTACGCTAAAGTTCTGCCATAAACAGATATAAAATGTTATTATTAAAGTTCAAGAGAGTAATTTGTGATTTAAAAGCATTACCTCGATAGTGCAGCTGCACTATAGTCCAGTGCTCATTTGTTTACAGTATTATATTTGATACGGCGTCTATAACGTAGGGAACGCTGTATTATTTTATCTTCATAATATATTAGAATAAAGGATAAAATAAAATGATACTAAATTTAATACCTCTTTGAAGAAGGCTTTTAGTTGCCTCTAAACTTTAAGGATCATATTCAAATGAAATGTTACAGAGTGTTTCTTTCTATGAGAAGGTGGTCTCTAGGAAAGTATTAATTTAATTTTTCATTTATAAATTCAAATATTGAATGTAATTGCTTCGTCACCGCAATTTAACATCTATTGTCAATTATAACAATAATGTATATATGAAAAACAAACTATGACCGAGATGTCCAAATTGATTTGACATAATATGTTCGGCATCTGACACCCTTGTTCGAGTCAGCCGCAACGCGTTCGTGATAAATAGCCTTTTTGACCTTAGAGCAAAATATTAATATTGTAGTAAATTTAATGGTATCGTACATAAATGATAATTTTTAAATACCTGAACTTGTGGAGTCTGGTATGAAGTCCTTCTTTTTCTTGGACAACACGCGCTGTTGTTTCGCAAATAGAACTCGGTCATCTGCTTCTAACAGACCGTGGTGTTCGTGAGCTGGCAGCAGCGATCTCTTCGCCACCGAATTTTGAAGGAAATGGTAGTGGTATTCGCATATCTGTGGAAGAATATAAGGAGAAATGAGATATATAGTAAAATCGTATTCAGTTACAGTATACGAGAATTCTAATTATTTTTTTGTGAATATATTATAAAATATTACATAACCTTTTAAGTTTTACAAAGTTTTTTTTCAAACCACGAATATATGGTATTTAAAATATCTTTGGCTCTTACATATAAGAATATCTACTCATGGAGTTAATTTAGTACTGAATTTTAATTTGGTAGGATATTAAGTTTCATGGCAGAGAAGTACGGCTATGACCATTTTAAACTAGCTAACTGAGGTTATCCTTTTGCGAAACAAATGTGATTTAACGCTCGGGAGCGCTCCAAGGAACATTTTACTATGAATTCATGACGCTATATTATTTATATTGTTATACTTGGCACTATTTGATATTATTTTATATAAAGAGCTTCTAAGAAATGTTCTATTATATTTACCTATTACACCCACATACTTATTTTACAAATGACAAATAAATCTATTATTATTATTGTTCAAGCCAAATAAAGCCAAGTTTTTTTAAAATAAATATTAAGTTTGCTAACATCACATCAAATATTTAGAAAATCCGTCCGATATTATTTTTTTTTTGTATTAGCCCAAACTAACTTTTCTGTCCCCTATAGCAGGATGAAAAGTATTAATTATATTGACGTAATAAATCAATACAGTGTCAAATTTATATTAATCCATCTAAAAGCTTTGTTGCATTGTAATTCATTAAAATTTTTTGTTACCTATATTTTTGCAGAAGGAATAAACCTTACAAAATATCATCAACATCAATCCAGATGTTTTCAAAAATAAAGAAATAGATATACAGACAAAGTTATAAGAAAGTTTTAGAGTTCTGTGTCATTTACTAAACATTGAAGACAGTGTTATAAGCTCTTAAAAATATGCAGGTTTTACAAAATTATTTCATAGTATGTTTAGGATAGTAATCATGAAAACAGACGCAAGTGTTTACCCCAGGGCCGTAGCATGTACGGAGCAATTAAAAGTCAATTATTTATAGTATTTAATTGGTTCAAAATTTTTTTTACTATTTTTCCGTTTATTTAAATGCCTTTATGCAAACGTTTATATGAAAAATTGAAACAGCACACAGGTCTCAATTTCTGAAAATCTGGTGGCAGCGAAAGTGATAAGTTATATGGAAGTATCCTCTCTTAAAATAATATAATGCGCTAACTCAAATTGTAAAAGCTTTCTAAAATTTAACCCTAATTTCAAATAACACTTTGTGTACCGTCTCACGTGTCACCTTGATCCTTTTCTATTCGGATATCTCCAATTCGAGGGTAAAAATAGATCCAGTGACAAATTGTTAGTCACGTTTTATGTTACCCTGGTACCTATATTGATGAATCCTTGATTTTATTTTTCTTTTGGCAAATAAATGTTATTTTTTTAAATTAAAAATAATATATGAAATTATTATTTAATATATCTTTTAATCCGATTTATCAATTTAAAGTTATTCGCAACTTTTTTTAGTAAAGACCGAAATAATATTTCATTATAATATTCAATAAAGAACAGTTTCTTTAAAAATAATTATCTTAACTAATAATATAGTAAAAGGGGCCTCTTAAACCTACACCTGGGTCGCAAGTCCCAGGTTTTGTTTGCGCTCCTCTTCTTGCAACGCGATGGGCCCGGCACCCACACGGTAAATCCATGGAATACTGAGAAGCTGCGTCTCTAATAATTCTTTTATGTAAACAAAAAGACATAATGTGGAAAATATTTTATTCGCTTCTAACATATAATATTGTGATAAAACAAATTTTACTGATTGATTTCACTGGGTACAGAATTTTCGTGCTAACGTTTAAATTTAATAGCAGACATTTTCTCGTTGCGACCTCTGATTGACCGCCCTTAAAAATTAATATCATCTGAAATTGTACCCTACCATGAAATTCAATTAAGATTAAATTTGAATTAGGATTCTTCTGTGTTATGGGAAATTTTCAATTCAAACCACCGTTTCAATAACAGTTTTTTCTACGTGTTTCTGTAGGCTTTAAATAAATATCTCTTTATTTTGGTAGCAATTCATTAATTGTAAAAAATAAATATTGGAGAACCAACTTGCAAATTTTGTAGCTTAAAATGCACTCATTTAGAGATTTGTTAAAGAAATGAAAACGATAACGATAGTTAATAATAAAAAAGTTATATCTTATCCAACAGATATAGTAGCAAAATATTAATTTAGTCATAATTTGTTTTACAATTTTCTATAGTAAAACAATTTATGATGAAGTTTCCATACGAGTTATTTTATTCAAAACGGGTCTCTTGGCTGGGAGAGATTGTTTCAAGTGAAGTTTATTTTACATCATCTTTATACACGCTCTTGATATTTTGAATTTCAGTACTTTTAATCTCGTGGGATGTGTTTGGTTTCAGAAAACGTAATTTACTTTGACTATACTTTAGAAGACATTTTAAAACTAAATGAAATACTTGGAGTAATTCTAGAATAATTCGACATTTTAATTTGTTATTTCTTTGAGTACATTATTTTATCGGGGTTTAATCCTATAAATATTATTCTTATTTATAAATATATTTATATTAATAATGTATTATAAGATTAATAATGCTTTTGTTGGTTGTTAAATCAACAAAATCATTTAATAATAGTATTAACTAGTCAAGTACTTAAAGTATATGAATATTAAACTAAATCCTAGAGCTTTTAGTCTTATCACGTGTAGTCGTTAATAACTCACCTATTCGGATTCAATGATCTTTATTACTTGGCAATAATGTACTTTAAATCAAATATGTTTATACTAAATTGAACTGAACTGAAATATTTAAAACATAAATTAATAATAGATATATATTTTATTAGGAAAATTAAAAATAACATTTTCTCTAAATATGTCTTAATTGTTTTGGTTATTAGGGATTATTAAAATTATTTATACATTTAATTATAAAATTTATTTATAGGTTTTACTTATATGTAATAAAATTTTATTAATCGTGTACATTATTTATCCGATATAAGACTATTATTAGATTATTTGTGTCTACGTATATTATTATTAAATTTTGTATATACATATATATATAATAATTGGAACCTTAATAATAACAAATGACTTTATATAAACAATCTAATTAGGTTGTCGAAAACGTAATAGAAATTCAACAAATATGTGTGAGTAGATGTTATGTTTATTAAATAGTTATATAAAGATAGTGTATGTTTGATCAATTAAAGTAATTAAACAGTTTCATATTAATTAACACAAGTACATATCGTCTGGGAGACTTCGTTGCTCTGGCAACTGGATTGTCGTCTCGACCTTTGTTATCGATTAAAATAGATTAAAAGAGTAAAACAACAGGCTAAGTAAAATATTTTATGTATATTATTTTAATTTTGCATTTAATTACGACGATACTTAATTGTCTTACTTTGCCAAAAAATATTGACATAAATTTCATGTCTTTGTCATCGTACGTATTATATTTGTAATCAACTTTATATTAAGTCTATAAATTCACATATTATTATATATTATAAGTTCTCCTAATTAGTTATAATTATTACAACTTAATAGTTAATTCGTTTTCAATCATGTTTATTCAAGCACAATATTGAATTTTCTATTTTATAAATTTTATTTTATATTGTAATTAAAATATTGAACGTCAATCGGAATATATTAATAATTGGCTTCAAATAAAGGTCCTATAAAAATGTTTTTATAAATTGTTGAAACATATTTACTTTATTTACGTACATACGTATTACACTACATGTAATCTATTAGTCAAGTTTTACAACTCAACTTTAGCAAAGCGGAATAAATGTTATATGTTTCGAGATGTATGTATGTATTGATGTTACTTTACTTTGTGTGTTAAGAAAGTAAGATATTAGTCGTTTCTGTAAAAAAAATATTAAATATTATGTAATAATAAAATATTATAAAATTAGTTAATGGAAATGGTGAATGGTTTAAAAACAGTTGATTAATTTATGATAAATTATGAAAAACAGTATAACGTAATTCCTGAAAATTTTTCCTGAAAACAAGAAACTCTTTTAATAAAGGAAAGAGATTTCAGGATTTAAACCAAATAGCTCTACTGCTGCTCCTGCATATATCATATAATTTCGGTTTTTTTTTTCAGAATATTGTAAAATTGTAGAAAGATGGAACATACGTCTGTAGTTAATATAATAATTAATACAGCAATCACCAACCTTTCTATCTAGTCCCCGTTATTAATCTGCTTATTTTATAGGATCATTAAGTTTTCATAATACAATAACAAAATAATTGTTACTATAAAAACCAATTCCGTGGTATTTGAATTTCTCATGAACATACCGATTGACAATTTCTAGTCAGGGATGAATTTATTAGATTGCAGGTTCAAAGAACAGCCATTTTGCATTTCGCCAGACTTTAACATTGTTCATTCGAAGATTTTCACATTAGATCATATTTAATACTATTAAGTAAACGAAAATGTACCTTTTTTTAAGTGTGTGTACATAATTATTTGGATACTGTCATCTTAAATTGGAAAGTGCATTTGAAAATTTATATTAGCACTATTATTAAGTTATGTAAATATACGTTAATATACTATCAGGAATGATTTAAAAAATACCGTATTATTTTACCTCAGTCACATTAAAAAGAGAGGCTTGGTTTTATTATATTAATGGACAAAATTATTTTCTAGTCTTATTTCAATTTCAATAATATTTTGTAACAAGAGTCTGTTGATCACGAAAATAGTCGTATACTGTGAAAAACAATCTCTAGTTCATCAGTCAGGGTCACCAACTACTAGAACAACATGTCGTTGAATGTAATTTTTATAATGGAATGATTATAATTCGATGAAATTTATTTTTAAAAAACGGTCCAGTAATAATATGGAAATTCAAGCTATGAAAATGTATTTTTAAAATTGAACCATCTATCGAAGACTGCTGTAAGTGATATGTTGTGGATGTCGTGGTATTTGGTTACTTTCGTTTTGACAGTCAGAAATATGTGATAGATAGGAATAGTTTTGTAAACATTTTAAAATCGGCGCAAAATGTAGTTTGCGTTTATATTTGTATCTATTGTAACAGACAATTTATAAGTTATTATACTTTTATACTTTTAATTGATTCGATTGATAGTGTTATGTATGAAAATTTGGATTATGTAATTGAAGCTATATATATATATATATATATATATATATATATATATATATATATACATATTAAATGTTACAATGCAATCTCGACGTTAACAAATCAACACGGAATACAGAGCCTTAAATTAGGTTAATATAATGTTTATCAGTACCTTAGACTTAGTCTAGGAATACCTTACCTTAAATGTGGCTCATTGTATATTTGTTATATCATATATATATATATATATATATATATATATATATATTAGGGCGTTTCAAAAAAAAAAAAAAAATTTTTTTTTTCTCGGAACCAGGCTCAAAAGTTTCGTTTAGATGCCAAAATAGGCCTGTGAAAATATGAGCCCTTAATATTAATATTAAGGTAGTCCGCATCGCACTTTTCGATTTCCCATAAGAATAACACAGGAAAAAAATTTTTTTTTCTTTTGATTTTTATAACTAATGAACGATATATTGTATTGCAATACCCATTCATTATTTTTGTAGAGAATTTAACGCTCTACAAAACAGGTTTGAAGTCAATTTTTGATAAATCAACTCAGTCAAAAGTTATTGAAGATCAAAGTTTAAGTTACTCTCAAAAGTTTATATATGTATGTATATATATATATACATATATAAACTTTTGAACCATATATATTATATAAACTTTTGAACCATATATATTTTCTTAATCAGTTCAAAAGTTTATATATATATATATACATACATATATAAACTTTTGAACCATATATATTTTCTTAATCAGCTCGCCGAGCTGAGTAAGGAAATGACAATTTTTTTCAAAAGTTCCGTCATGAGGACCAATGCAATAGTTAGATTTCTATGAAATCTACTAAAAAACAGCTGAATTGAGAGTAACTTAAACTTTGATCTTGAATAACTTTTGACTGAGTTGATTTATCAAAAATTGACTTCAAACCTGTTTTGTAGAGCGTTAAATTCTCTACAAAAATAATGAATGGGTATTGCAATACAATATATCGTTCATTAGTTATAAAAATCAAAAGAAAAAAAAATTTTTTTCCTGTGTTATTCTTATGGGAAATCGAAAAGTGCGATGCGGACTACCTTAATATTAATATTAAGGGCTCATATTTTCACAGGCCTATTTTGGCATCTAAACGAAACTTTTGAGCCTGGTACCGAGAAAAAAAAAATTTTTTTTTTTTTTTTGAAACGCCCTAATATATATGAACATATCATTATAACAATTATCTAATTACTACTGGTACTTGCCTTGTACTTTACTCGGGCATGTTACTCATAAAACTGTTAGGAAAAACTATGACTGTCAGTCGACAACATTGTCTTAAATTTATCGGCCTCTCAAACTGAAGAGTCCCATTTTAATTTGGTTAGTATCTTATTTAAATTCTTTTTATTTTCTCTTGCGCCACCTGCGTCTTTTGCTATTCATATTAATAAATTTAAACAAGTTTCATTTTACTGAAGCCATTATGATTTGAAATTATAACTTTTCTGTAAAAAATAATTGTTTAATAAATTGCATGGTTGTAACGCCACCTTTACGTCTTTACGGTCGTAATAGTGAATGATTTAATTATATTTGACATCACAATCCATTTCCTTCACTCTTTCTTAAAACCATGCACACCACCGCCAACTACGGCGCCCGAGCAGTCAAGTATTGGATATAGCACTGATTGCATCGGCATAGCACGAAGCGTTATAACTCTGGCTAACTAAGTTATCTAACTGGAGCTGCCCTGGATTCTGAGGTTGGTGCACGCATGGCTTACTATTTACTCCTATTACCTTTAGGATTAACATTTTTTCTACACATTCTTTACTGCTCTCCGTGAGCTTATCTAAGGTTAATAAAATTGTGTATTTGGCGCAACCACATGGTATACACTAATTGAAAATTTAATCTTATCTTTTATACTTTAAATAAAGGTTAGAAATATTGTTATTTTTTTTATATTATACAACAAATAGAAATACACTTTTTACTTTTTCTATTCAGTAAAATATTTAATCAATAAAGCACTCTGTCATTGGTATCCGACAACACGAAAGTTAGCCACAGGCTATAATTGTAACATTATTATATAATTTCATTTTGATCTATAATAAACTAATGATATATGATGTATGTTATTATAATTTGAAATGCTCATCCATATGATCTCTAAAGTTAGTGTAATTAATATTAATGTAAAAGAATGTGCATATCTTTTTAATATAATTAAAAAAGTGTATGATGATTAACTTCGGTGTAGAAAAATCAAACTTTCAGGCTTGAAATCTTTATCTCAGGTTGTTGTGGTTTTATAAAGAACTTCAAATAAATTGATCCCTCCGTCGTCAGTCCGAGAGTTTTATGGTTTACAAAGTACTGGATTTTAAATTTAAAGTTTAAGGACAGACTTCCATAAATGTTATATCACGAACTCAATATATTACCCACCAAAAGTTAAACTATAAATTTGAGATTATTTCACTCGTATTTAAGAAAAACATAAATCTTATTTGGCGCATATAAAGTGTTTATGATTGTACTTTAGATCTAGATGCATGTGATTTGAGACTATTTCAGTTATATTCTAAAATATATAAGTGGACACAATTTCATTTAAAATTACTTGTGTTACATCCATAATAATAATAATTAATCATATTAATCAATACATCCCGCTTGTAAAAACTCTAGCAAATGTTGTATAACTTGTATTATTCAAATAACAATATTTTACACTAAATGTAACATTATATATATTTTTCAAAACAAATAAGTTTATTGTACTTAAATCAAAACGGTTTTGTACCCTCGGTTGGAGAAGAAATGGTTTTATTATCTTCTTACCCAATTCTCTTGAAACTGACAAATAAACGAGTGTGAATTGGTCTCCCGCACCAAATTAAATCTTTTTATCTCTAGTGCGGATCGACCATTTCATTAAAGTTATAATTAGGTCTGCAACAAATAAGTATTATAATTCTAGTAAAATCAATAATGTTTAGTATATTTTAAATAATATTAATCACGACAGAGCTCTATGCAAGAATAACGTTTCAGGTTTTAATGAAACCATATTTAAAATTTTCAAACTATTAATTAAATAAATCCCTTTATATGTATAATAAACCAACTACGTGCAGTAATATTTTGTTCGATGTTTAAATAATGGAAGTCAATCATTTATAATGCTTTTAATTATTCACATTTACGATTCAAGTATTTAAAATAACTAATATACTTTATTAAAATTGGAAAATATTTTACCTTTATACATGAGAGCTAAGAGAGTAAGTGAACTAGCTTTTGACATTAGCTTAAAATATAAATTACAATGAAAATTATTACAATTCCCGATTCATATACTTTTATAAATAGTGGCTATTGTTACAAAAAACTTATGAAAAAATAGATAGTGAAAATGTAATGACTACAATGACAATAAGTCTGATTCAAAACAGAGGAAGATTGAAACTGAGATATTTACCTCCATTCGGAGTATCAACGTTTTGAGATCAGTCTACTGTAAACCGATGACGCAAGTCCGTCAAGTCACAATTTATGATATAGAGTTATGAGAAAACTTCGGTGTTTCGATTCACAGAAACTTTGGTAATTCCCTCTATAGTTGTTGGTGCTTAATAGCACCAATAAACTATTGACAGGAACTGTATTATGGCTTTTCAATTTGTCTACTAAACACTAAATTAAAATAAATCAATTCCGTTAATTGTTTTTCTCATATCTACTAAATTTATTGTTATAACCAAGTTATATCAATTTTGCAATAAAGCTACAACAACTGAAGCACAGAAACGATTGTGGTTCATTCAAAATTATAACACAATAACAATTGTGGAAAAGACGATTATAAATATATAATATATAAATATAATATTTAATAGGATGCAACAAGTGAATAAATAATAATTATATATTTAACTCAAATTACTGGTTTTTATTATTTAGTTAAATATATTTGAACGGTATATAATATCCTTAATAAAATATTATATTCTTAAGCATTGACAACTTTCACATTTGACATTTCAGAAACGATAAATACCACTATAATTATATATTTTGAAGGTTAACTAATTAACCTTCAAAATATATAATAATAGTGGTATTTATCGTTTCTGAAATGATTATCTCTAACTCCTGTAATTCTAACGGAAGAGCTCAAGTGTTCAAGCAACAAGTTAAAGATGAGGTCATCATTTCATTGCAAGATATTGTATTAGTTCTAAAACTTAGTTGCTGTTGTGAGAGAAATTTTCCGTCAAGTTTGGAACTGACGTACTAAAATGAAATTCAGTAAATTCAGTAGTAATTATTCAAGAACTTGTTAATAAATTGAAAGTTTCAATTCCCATTTAATATTTTGTTTAGATAATATTAACAATAGAAAGATTTTACCTACCAATAAAATATATATTATGGTTCTGGAGTCCTTTATCCTCTCCAGGTTGCGAAATGTGTTTTTAGCACCTGGACAGAATAAATATGTGAAATAAAAGAATGTCTTTTAATATATTTAATAATATGTACTTTAAAATTAATTAATTAATTGATTTATTAGAAATTAAAATAAATCATAAAATAATTGATGAAATTATATGAAATACTACAATTTTAATAAAATAATGGAAATATAATTATTACAAAAATTATAATTAAAAAGGGTCATATAGATTATTTAATACATATTAGTATTTTTTTTATGTAAGAGGAGGGCACACGAGCTTACGGGTGATGCATGATCACCGCCGCTCAGAGACTCTTGCAACATCCGAGGATTCAGAAGAGCGCTGCTGGCTTTGGAGGTAGGAGTTTGCGCCTTTCTTTATAGGTACCCATGTCGTATCGATCTAGAAATACCGCTGAAGGGAGTTCGTTCCACATTCGGATGGTACGTGAAAGAAAGGTCCTTAAAAACCGCCCAGTGAAAGATCGCTAAGTGTCCAAGTGATACGGACGCTTTCTCACAACCCGGAGAGGACGAAGAAAACACAATAGACTACTTACTTAATTCTTGTTCAAGACTATTCATGAATCTTATAAGTTTTGACGTTTCAACTGAACTAAACTAAAAGGGATACGTCAAATTTTTAAAAAATATAAATTTATTTGGTATTAATAATATTGGACGAAAACAAAGTTTTATAAATTATAATAACATACCGTTTCCAGTATTTTAGTAGGATTTTTTAATTGATTGTCTTGATTTTCTTATGTACATGGTAATTGCTATTTTAACTGAAAGGAAGCAGTTTTTAAATATAGCTAATTAATAAATATAGCGATTTCGATCACCGATCTTTTCTTATAATAATGCACATTAAAACTTAAAATTCTTCTTGCTACATGGCTTTCATTCCTCCACACGATGTGCCTATGCAAAGCATTTGGAACTTCGAGTTAATGTTACAGTTTATTATGTAAATGTAATTACATGCGAGAGAAATCCAGTAAAATTAATTTATTTATTATAAAATGTAATCAATAATATAATGCAAATAATATAAAAAAGATGTACATATAACAGTTGGCTCACGTACACCTTATACGTGCGTTAGCAAAATGTTTTTACGTGATACTTAGTAGAGTAAAAACTAATAGAAAAATGGGATTCTTATTAATCTTGGGCGATAACAAGATATACAACAGAAAAATCCGTTCTTTAGGAAGATAAATAAACAAGTTCAGTTGAATGGACAAAACTTCTCTATTTACTCACAAAGTAATAAAATATTTTTATTTATATATTTTTGTAAAGAATTGTATGTAAAGATGATATTTTATATTGTATTTTTAAAAAACACATTTCCTGCAGCAAAATCGTTTGAATTCAGAGAGTAATCATTGGAGATATTATGATTCCGTTTTAATTCCGTCTTCACATTCTATAATATGTTACAATTTTATGTGCAAAATTATGTACGTGTTTCGTGTCCACGAAATGATAGGATAATAAAAAGGTACCTAATCTAAAATACGCTCTCTGTCTCTAATCCACATATTATTCAAACTTTCAACGTTGAGTTGAGTGATCGGGTAATATTAATAATTTAAATAAATAAAAGCTTTAATTTTTAGATGGACTTTTTTAATTCTCCAACAATATTGAAATTGCATTCTATATTATTATGATGCATATTTCATTAGCTTTTACTTTTATTTTTATAAAAATATTATTGCACATTTAATTTAATTATTATTCTTACAGGATTTGTCCTTTTTGAAATCATCTTCAATAATCCATAAAAAGGTCCAGAGATGTTTTGGTGATAGCAAAGCTCCTTTAGTTGCTTCAAAGGTTGATTTATAGACGATCAACCCGTAACGGTTGAGTGTGTCAGAAACAGATCAAGAGCCATACGTTACTTTGTAGAAGGATGAACTTTTTTGTAGGATATTATTTTTTCGTGTGTTTTATTGTCTAACAACATTACTATTCCAACCTACAAATTCAAATGGTAATACTTAAATGTTTATATTTTTTCTTTGAGGAATTAAGATAAATTCGTAGTATAAAAGTAAAAGACTGTGTATAACTAATAATAAAATGACTATATTCAGGTCTATCCATTGGAAGTCACTTTTTCTATCCTGCCCTTCCTTAGGTGATGTAAAAACACTATTGTATAATAGTGTTCTTGTATTGTAACTTGGCCCTTGAAATATACCGTATTTCATCAACATTAATCTATTAGTTTTGCCAAAACAAACAAACAGTTTTACACACAAAAGTTTAAAAACTTTTGTTTTAGAGTTCTGTGTCATTTACCGAACATTGAATACAGTCCAATATACTGTTTTAAAAAATAGTTATTGTACCAGTTATATCAGGTTAGTAGTTTGTAATAGGATTAGATGATATAAGTACATAAAAACATTCCATATGCCCGCAGTTCATAAACTTGTCTTAATTGAGGCTCGACACGCACGAGATAGTTTTGTTTTTGCTATTCCACTAAACTTTTTACTACATTTAAGGATCACTAAACTTACTTTATTTCAGTTGCTTAGTACTATCGGTATTTATATTTATAATTGATACTTTAAAAGAATAAGAAAGTTTTATACACTTAATTAATTAATTTATCACTGTGAGCAACTTATGTGTATTTGACGTGTCTTTTATACTATTAAAATAACAAAAATATCATCGTATTTTATTTTCTTACATTACAACAGTCTTTTACTTATATATATATCCACTTAAATATATAAATATAATGATAAAATCTAATATCCAATGGTAAAACGTGGCATGAGTTGAAATTTGGAATAATGGCCGGTCCGTCTGTGATAATGATGATGATGGGATATGAGATAATTTGAACCTCTTGTATAATTATCTTTAAAAATACTTTTTTATCAAGATAAAATTTAAAAAATATTGCAAATTTTAAAATAAAGTTATTTGAAATTACTCAGAAAATTATCTGATTCTGTAACTAACTGAAATTCTTTAAATAATTTAAAGCTTTGTTAATTTAAAGCTTTCTTATTTTGCACCCAAAACTAAAGTAACTTTTTGTGTATCACGTGTCACTTTCATCCTCTAGTTGGATCCATTCATCCTCCAATTTGGCGGTAAAAAGATATAGTCCCGTTTTAGGTTAGTATTTTGATACCTTTATAGAGGAATCTTTGAGAACTTTCGTTTACCTTTGTTAAACAAATAAAATATATACGTGTTTTATTTTCTTTATTTGTAAATTAAAAAAAAATCAAATAATTTATTCCATACCTAAACTTAATTAAACTGGAATAATATTTAATTAGTATACAATAATAGACCATGATATTCAATTAAGATGAAATTCAAATTGTATTAGGGTTTTAGCAACAGAAGGGGAAAATTCAAATACCTCATTGTTTTTTTTTAAAGTTACCGTGTTCATAATAGTTTCTACTACGTCTTAGTATTCTGTAATTTACAAAATGGTAGGACATTTTCTTCTAATATCAATATTTAATCGAAAAGAATGAATTTAAAAGAAACAATCTGAAGCTGGCATATAATAAGTATTTCCTAAGAGATTAAAGATATCTATCAATGAAAATTTGTTAAGGAAATGATAATAATAATTTAAATATATATATTTAAATGGTGTCTCATTGCTTGTAGAGTTTGATTCAAGTAAAGTTTATTTTACATCATCTTTATACTCTCTTTGGAATTTTTTATGTTAGTACTCTTTATGTTATAGGATGTACTTGGTTTTGAAGAATGTTATTTACTTTAACTTATACCTAATGATATTAATTACATTTTAGAACTAAATACCTGGAGCAATTCTACAATAATTCTATCGTTTAATTTGGTACTTGTTTGAGTGCATTTCTTTTATCAGTGATTATTTATATACATATTATTTATATAAATAAATAATGCAGCTTATCAATGTGTTATAGACAATCAAAACCTTTTTATAATAATAGATATGAATATTAAACTAAATCCTAAAGCTTTTAGATTTATCTCATAGAGTCGTTAATAATCATCTTCAATTATCTTCAATACTTGATAATAATGTTTTCAATTCTAAACGAACAATATTTACAATAAACTGACGAAGTAATATTTAAGATAAATTAATAATAAATATTTAGGTTATAAAAAAAAAAATAACATTTTATGTAAATATTTTCTTATTAAAATTATTTATTGTTTCACTTTAATTGTTATAAATTTAAGTTGTTTGTGTAGTTGTACAAATATCCGTTATAAGATTTTTACTAGATTTTATCTACATATTAATAATAAAAAATGACTAAAAAAATAAAATAAATTCGAAAACACAGTAGCTACGATACTGGAGGAAGGTCACGTAAAAAGCATGAGGACCCCCCGGAGGGCATGTATGAAGAAGTTGATGTCTGTGGCCGAGGCGAAAGAGGTATGCAGAGACCGTAGCGTTTGGCGCTCCGTCGTCTCTGGCTACCCCGCAAGAGATATGGCGTGAAGGTAAATAAGTAAATAAATAAATAAATACTAAAAAATACAACAAATTAATGGTCCACTTAAAATACGAAAATAATATATTTTCTTTTTTAAACCATAATTGAATAGTGCCAAATATATAAAATAAAAGTATTTACCGGACGTTACTCTAAAACTGCTTGTAAATATGTAATCTTTTGTATCATCAAGCCTATTCACTTTAATATAGCTACTATAAGTATTTATAAATTGTTACAAATGAAATATATCACCTTCAATTGCATAATAATCGATATTTATCGCCAAATATAATAATATTTTTATTTTATTTATCTTAATATAAAACCATATTTTCGTTAAGCTTTATTGTTTTTAAGCGCAATACAAATAACAATTTGTGTAGCGGATCACATGTCACCTTGATCCTCTTCTATTCGTATATCTTCAATTCCGGGTAAAAATATATTCAGTGACGAATTATAAGTCACATTTTATGTTTCACCGGTATCTTCATTGGTTCCTCTTTACCGGTTACTTGGTATAAGAGTAAGATATTTATAGCGTTCTATTATTAGTCGTTCCTGTAAGGAGATATTTCTATCAAATAATAATAATAAATAATAATAATATCACAGAATTAATATCACAGATAAATAAGGTATACGAGGGGAGAAGCAAAAGTAATCTACCAAGATAAACAATAAGAGGTGACTACATTGAAAAACATTAAATAAAATTTCCCGTGACTCTTTCATTCATAGCTACTACATTATTTTGGATCTCCCCTAGTATGAAATAAAATATTACGCAATTCATTTCTTACTGAGGAAAATGAACTCTTTGTATCAAAATAGATCTACTGGTCCTCAAATATATATAATTTAGTATTATTTTTAATAAACGTTAGAAGATTGTTAGACGATTGATAGATGGAACGCATGTCTCTAGTTAATATAGTAGTTGATACGACAATCATCAACTTTTCTATTTAGTCCTCGTCGTTAATCTGCTTATTTTATAGGATCATTAAATTATCATAATACAATGACAAAATATATCGTTACTATTAAATAAATTCCCTTCCATGGCATGTAAATTTGACAGAGAATAGCGATTGACAATGTTCTATCCGGGATGAATGTGTTAGATTGCAGTTTCAAAGAACAGCGATTTTGCATTTCGCTAGAATTTAACATTGTTCATTCGAAGATGTTTTGTTCAGTGAGTGAAAATGTACCTTAATATAAGTTAGTAACAAATAGAATTATGGTTATTATTTGGATACTCCTAAAAAGTATTTTTTAGATTTTCGTCAAAAAAATTAATATTTTTTATCTTAACTTCTTAAAAACATCTCAGTCAACTAAAGAAAATGACGCTTAATTTTGTTGCGGTTATCATGCGACCTATGAGTGTATCTCTTACAGAACTGTAATAATGTCTTAAAAATTATATTTCCATTTTCATAACATTTTGCAATACTGAATTGTATACTGTAGAAAACAATCTTTAGTGCAGTCAGGGTCACTAACTACTAGACCAACATGTTATCGAAAGTATTGTTTTTTTATAATAGTATAATTATAACTCAATGTAATTCAAATATTACAATCTCGACGTTAATAAATCAACACGGAATACAGAGCCTTTTATTATAGAGCCTTATATTGGGTTAATATAAACATAATCAGTACCAAGTCTATTAATATTAATATCCTTAACTGGTGGCATTAAAGCTCCTACATGCATAATGATGACAACCGCCTATTATTGCTTCCACTTAACAATTATTCGTAGCAATACTACTCGTATACTCTAAATGTTGCTTATTAAATTTATATTTTTTTATAATACGTATGTGGTGGTAATAATTGTTTTATTTTCTTTCACTCCTTTCTTTGATTGAAACAGTACTGAGAGACATGTAACTAATAAAAATGTTGGGAAAAATGAAGAGTTAAAACGTAAGATTTGATGTATTTTTTCACCAGAGTACTCTCTCTATGACTGTATTATTTAACAACATCATTTTGATTTTGTCGGCTTTTCAAACTAAAGAGTACCATTTTATTTTGTTTATTATTTTATTTAAATTCCAATTCCAAAGTTATATATTCAATTTTACCATATAAATATACCAAGCAATGGATTTTAAACTTATATTTGAAAAGGTAAACTTTAATAATTGTTATATTCAGAGGAATAATAATAAGAAACTAAAAGTTAAAATAAATATAATTTTTAAATTTAAGCCAACATTTCAAATACTTTTAATTTCTTGTTAGACATATATTATTAACTGTGTTCCTGAGTGCTCATAAATTTTATTCAATATGAGACGAAAAAGTATTATTTACTTCGATGGATATTAAATAAAAAAAAATGGATTTTTCAGTATTGATTTTTGCTGCAGTTTTTTTAAGGTTCAAAGAAATTAAATAGACAGCAGACAACGAAGCGCTTTTAGCGAAGCATGATATGTGGTGATTTAAAACTAAAAGTAAAAAAAATTAAAAAAATAAAAAACAAATTTAAATTAAGAATAGTGTAAATAAGAATAAATGTATTGGAAAATATTGTGGGGTGCATGGTGTCAACAGATCATTTTAAAAACACTCATTAAATTATTCTTTTATTTTATTTGGATTTTATGAAAAAGCTTATTTTTAGTTTTTTTTTCATATTATTGTATTGTCATCTCTCCTTGATAGTATGTTAAATTTCAAATTAATTCGACATCTTGAAGTACATCAAAATCGTTTTTAAATATTCCGATACATACAAACATACGAGCGAAGCGAAGCGAATATTATCCCTAATATTATGTTGTACAATGAGATATTTGCTGGAAAAAATTCTAGAAGATATATATCGTATGTTACTCAGTGGCTTTTCAAGTGTGTGAATGAAAGCAACAATACATTCTTTTATATTTTATAGTTATGTGTTAAATCGACACACATCCATTTGCAATTATGTAAAAAAACTGAAATAACAGCTTAGGTACTATTTAAAAGCATTATATTTTGTTAAAGATATAGTAAATAATGCCTTAAATATTACATCGCTTTTAAACAACCGTTTGGAGAAAATGATTTTACTAAACACATGGTTTTCTTATCTTCTTACCCAATTTTCTTGAAACTGACAAATTTCTGGGTGTGAAATTGACCTTTCTCACCAAATTAAACTCTTTTATCTTCAGTCTGCTTCTGTCATTTTAATAAATTATATAGTTACATATGCAACAAATCAGTATTATAATTCTAAAAAGGTAAATACTTTAACTGATATAAATATTGATAGACTTCTGTGCAAGATTAATGTTTTAGATTTTTATGAAATCATATTTAAAATTCAGACACAATTTATATAAATAAACCTACTTTCAGGTAATTTTACTTAATTAGGTGCAGTCATTTTTGTTTTCTGTTTAAATAATTCAAGTCATTTATGATGTTCATAATTATTCACCTTAACGATTCATTTGTTTAAATAAGTCATATATTTTGTACATATCGACTACAAAATATTGACAAAAGAGTTTATTATACCAGCTTTTGACATAAGTTTAAAATAGATTAATTTATAATAAAATGTACAAAAAATCGCAAACCTTCAAATCATCCAGAAAACAGATAGATTTATAAAAAATGGTAAAAAACAGATCGGCACGGTTGTACTACAAATGTAATGCCTACAATGACTGTGCAAAGGCTGAATGAAAACAAAAGTTTTAAAATATTGAAGCCGAGATAATTATCTCAACTTGGAGTATTAACAACTGGAGCTGATCATTCTTCTGTGAACCGATGACGCAAATAAGATTTATTACATAGAGTTATGAGTAAACTTCGTTTCTTTGATTCACAGAAACTTTAGTAATTGACTATTGGTTATTTTGGTAAAACCATAACCACAACCAGCTTAGGTTAATTTATCTCCAACTCCTGTACCTCTAACTAAAGAACTCAAGTGCTCAAACAACAAGTTTGAGATAAGAGATATTATCATTTCACAGCACTATATTGTATTTGTTTGGGAAACTTGATTGCTGTTGTCAGAGAAACTTTGCGTTAAGTCTCAAATGAATGTTGAAATTAGGTACTGAGAGTTGGTTGTTATTAATCAAGAACTTGATAATACAATGAAACTTGCAATGCACATTAAGGTAATAAAATGTCTATAAAATAGTTAACTCTAGAACACTTACCTTCTTCTTTAATACTTTTATGAATCCTCTTAAAATCGCGTTTTTATGAGTTACTTCATTTTATTGTATGCACCGTGATTGTAATTATAACTAAATGTAACTATCATATAAATATAGCTAGTAAACAAGTATTATCCGTAAATTACTCAAAGTTTGATATAACACTTAACAGTACAGATCTGAATATAAAATAAAATATATGAATACGATTCTATAATCATTCAGTGTTATACCTATTTTATACAATAGATAAATGTAAATATAATAGTTACCTAATGTGCTTACAAATACAAAACTAAACATTCTTTAATTATAACAATTTTTATATTATAAATATCATAAAAGAAATATAGAAAATCCATAATATTCTAGTTATATCTACTTAAGTATGACTTTATACTTATATTTCTGAAGCTTCTCCTTATTTAAGTATATAACGGAGAAATGAAGAAACAATTTAATTCTAGTTATAGTTCTACCTAAACACAAAGCTATGTTCTTTATTAAGTTACAAAGCTATTAAGTGAAGAGTGAATGGAATGACAAGCAGATTTTAAAAATATTTCTTATATATGTGTTATTAAAGTTATTATTTCTTAGAAGTTTCTTTAAGTACATATATTTTTCACTCAATTAACATATTGTAAAAGATACAAAGCTCTTTAAAATGTCGATGAGACAATGAGTCTGACAAACAGAGATGAATAATGGCTTAACCTTAATGAAATAATACTTAGTCTTGCCATAAATCTTGCTATAAATAAAAATATTTTTTTTACTGTAATATGTATTACTAGTACAATGTGCTAGTTTATTACATTAACATAAAATAATTAAAAATATATAAATCTTATTCGAACTGGTCTCCATTGGGTGCAATATAGTGCTTTTAACCTCGAGACTTGTTATCAATAATAGCATGCATCTATGGGAAAATTCTTCACTACCAATCGTATGGATTATTTTGGTCTTTTGGAAAGTACCAGTCTTTGTAACATGGTATTGATAATGGGCTTATCGTGAATGGTATCTTAATACACTTTGGCCGATGTTTTAATACCCTTTTCACAAAAATATGGCTCTGTATCTCTTTTAGAACTAACACACTACCAAACCGTCACTGAAGTCGGGTAATGCCCACATTGTATTCTGTTGACTAATTTGGAACTTTTTAGAGCTTTTTGCATAAATACGGTCATTTTGTTTCCTAAAATATTGCATAATTGTAAAAATTTTCTCATCCGTAAACAATTTTTTTCCGTGACCTCCTTTACTGCTTTAGTAGTTGTTTTGATTTCACTGCTTCATTCTTTTTTAAATTATCAGTTAAGAAATGATCAGTGCATCTGTCATAGGCTGCAAACCATAAGTCATTTTTTAAACACGCGATACTATCTCTATCTAGATGCTATCTTCATCTACCTACATCTACCATACCATCAACATCTGATTTGAATTTTTTTCCTTACACAAAGCAGTAAGTCGTCTTTTTCGTAGGAAAACTCCGTGGATGGTCCGATTTTCTTCTGTCACAAACAGAGAAAACAAGAAGAAGAACATTTGACTAATACCAAGCATATTGAGGATTTGAAAAATTGTAATTGGCTCTATGAAATGCCATCACGGCGATTCGGTTCTCTTCATCTTCATCACGCAACTCCATTTTAATAAACACAAAATATTTTACAATATATTGGAGCGATAATAAAAAAAAAACACGGTAGACTATCGTATAAAATATCAGATTTAAAATTCAAAAGTAATATATTGTTTATTTTTAATTGTAATAGTATTTGTAGCCAGACTATGTATTAAAAAAAAAAAAAGCTAAAAATATGTCTAGTTTCAAATATTTTATTTACAATATATTTAGCAAATACTATTAATAAAGTTAAGCTTAAAAACGTAACTATTATCAGTTATAAATATTATTAAAATTATAGAGTACCTTGCTGCTATTTTACAGTTTATTAACATGACAAAAAGCAAGAGGACCCCCCGGAGGGCATGTATGAAGAGGTTAATGTCTGTGGTTGAGGCGAAAGAGGTATGCAGGGACCGTAGCGTTTGGCGCTCCGTCGTCTCTGGCTATCCCGCAAGGGACATGGCGTGAAGGTAAGTAAGTAAGTAAGTAAGTAAGTAATAACGCTTTATAGGTGTGATGGAATGTGACTATGTGTGTGATTGACTAGCCAATAATAGACTGAACCAATTTTTGTAAGTATGTATTTTATATAAATTCTTTAAAAAATATTGTCTCCTATGTATATATATATATATATATATATATATATTGTTATCTATTTGTTGCCATAAGCATATAAAATTACGTCATCCATCAAACGAAACGATAAAAGCTGGAAAAGTAAACATTATCCCCAGTGTGTTAAAGACGTATCAAAGAGACCGCATTTCATCTTTGTTATATCAGAAACTTAATTTACATTTTTGATATATCTGAGTTTATTTTTACTTCATATGTCATTTAATATAAAAACTCTATTTAACATTAGAACTACTAAAAATAAGAATTGCATCGAGAATCAATTTTATCATTTCAATTACATGGCACTTGTAATTGAAAGTAAATGAATGACCACTTTGCATTAATTCCAAATATAAGTTTCCCTCGGCGGCGACTTATTCACAAGCATTATTATAATAGCGACGTGACTTGACTTCAAATTGTTTGGATTTCCGTGTAAGTAAAATGGTTAACTTTAAGGATAAAAATCTATGAGATTAAAAAAATATTTTAGATCCGATGCAACTATATTATAATGTGATTGTTATTTTATAAGCGAATAACAATACATCTGAACAACAAGCGAGCATAATACTATTCCATTGATAACTAAAGGTTTTAAGTATGCATCATTTTAGGACAAACTTTTAGGGACTTACTTGGCCAAGTGATTGTTAACAAACATAGTGCCACTAGGCAATAACAAAATATTATTTATATATTATATACTCGTACTTATATTCAAAAAGAAAAGGTTTGATAAATTGGATGTTATTTTGATTTCGTATTACAATATTGTTGATAGTACTTGTATATCAATCAGTTATAATTAAATTCGTTTAACCATTAGTGTATGAAGCATACTTTCAATTTTATCTAACAATCCTTTCTATTTAATATTAGGTAAGGTAATTTATAACAAAATTCAAACTCCATCCATCACACGACACTACACTATTAATACAACAATCGTTGTTGTAATTTATTATTACACTATTACTATTTATTAAAACTATAGAAAACAGAAAGCTCTTAGTGGTAATTAGAAGTTTGTGTTGCACCTGTGTTTAGTTAGCTGTTTGTCGAAGGAAGTGATATACATTCTTAAAATTTATATAACTCTTAGGCGTGCATTATAATTTATTACATTTAAACATTATTTTATATCTCCAAACTAACCTATATATACCAGCTCTTCTTAAACTATATATATAATTCCAACTTTCTACCGTCCAAACAATTCGGAATTTATAAATAAATATATAGTAACATTAGACAGAAGTAGTACTGCCCTCACGAGAAGGCACATCATTTTATTATTGTTGCATTTATAGACGAGTGAGAGATCCGGATGTCTAAAACGTCAATAAATATATATATAACCGGCAAACATAAACTGGCTGGTTGTCAGAAATATCTCTATGGAAGAATATACTAGACTATATGTTTGTTGTCATCAGAAACCGACAATCCACAGGAAACATTGACGATGTAACTCGAGTCACGTTTATAGTACATTCTGTTCTATTATATAAGTAACAACGAATTAAAATAATGAATATAAAAGATTAGACTGAAAGCAAGTTTAATAAGTAAAACCACAAAATGGTTATAAAGTCTTTGATAGTGTATTTGTTTATAAGTACAATTTCACTTTTACAAAAATATTCATATTTTAATATTATATCTTTATTATAACTAATGACAGATGTATACAATGTAACGAAATATATACACATGTATTGTATCCTATTTTTCTAAAATAATAACCATAATAAATTTTCTTCATATTTTACTAAAGATTTTCAAGTTTTATTTCAAATAGACATACGTTGCACTTTTAAAACGATAGAGTATTTGCATCGTTCTAAGAAAAAAGACGGAAGAACCGGCAAGAAACTTCATGGATAGGTACTTTTAAATTGCTAGTTTGTTTTCTAGTTTTGTACTATACGTGTACTATACACGGTAGATTCTAAAATTTACAGATGTTTTAACATTTATAGAAAGACATGATAAGAAATTGAAATTAATAAATAATTGACCTTATTATAATCAAAAATAAGATAAAGAAAATAAATATTAATAAAGCAACACATTTTATAAGATGAAGATTTTAATGCTCAATCAGTTTTCTTATCATATTTAATGTACATAAAATTTTTATATATCTATATAACAGTTTATTGTTTTACATCATTTCAGAAATACGGAAACAGGAAAGTTTTAATATCTTGATAAATAATGGAGACTTAGTCAGAATTTGGAAAAGGCTCTTTGTTACCTGAAGTTACAATATGAAAGACGTAAATTAAAGTTTTGACATTAACTTCGAGGCTAATATTTTACATTTTAAGCTCTAGGGGTTTTAATGGTAATATATTCGGTAAACTAAATTGAATATTGTGTATATTAAATGCTGAGATTTTCTTAGCATCAGATATTTATCTGAATTTCAGGATTTCCTGGAACATAAATATTATAAGCAAATTATGATAATGATAATGATAAAAGTACTTTGTTGTACAAATAGTTTATTATTCTTTAATTTTGGGTTGCGATTCCGCGACTTTATAACTGACGAACTATTATATTTATTTTTCACTAGTCTAAGGCTCAAAGCTTAATTAAAAATAAATATTATATCAGGAATATATCAATAGTAGAAATTTGGTAATTGGGATAACTTTTGGGTAGACCTCGAAGAATTCGGTCTGCCCATTCATTTGTACCCGACTTTCGAATTTTGGAAAAATTTCTTCACAGGAGGTCTTCTTATGACCCCCTGAGTCCGAAATGACCACTGGTCAAAATGTTTACATATATATATATATATATATATATATATATATATATATATCTATATATATATATATATCTATATATATATATATATATATATATGTATGCGTGCGTGCGTCCAGATTCGACTTTTGTCAGCACGATAGCGGCCGCAGTTTCACTCCCATCGCTTTCAAACTTTGCACAAAAATCAATCATTCAAAAATGAAGGTCAAGTTCGTTAACCAGAGAAATCCGGCCACAGGGGGCGCTACGGTCTCACTTTTTCTGATTTCAGTTTTTCGACCATAACTTTTTCCCTATACAAAGTAGATTAATCGCGTTCATATTATATGATATATTTGATGAATACCTATACCTAATGTAAATAAACCGAAAACCTAACTTTAATAACTTAGGGGTGGGGGTAAAAAAAACGAAAAATTTTGGAAAAAAAATTCATAACTTTTTTTTGGTAAACCTTCTTACATCACAAGTATTTTTAATAGAAAGGGTATTTTTTACTTTAAATTTAGGTACCAAAAGTTTTTCCGTAAAATGTACCGTTTCTGAGAAAAAAAATAAAAACCTCTTTTAGCTTGAAAATTTAAGGTAGGTAAAACCACGGCAACTTTTTTCTGGTAAGCATTCCCTCCTCGTAAATATTTTTAATAGAAAGATTATTTTTTACTCTAAATTTAAGTACTAAAAGTATTTCCAAAAAAGATACCTTTTCCGAGAAAAAAATAAAAACCGCTTTTTGCTTGAAAATTTTTGATGTAAACAACGGCATCATGTGTTATTCTTAGGTAGTGAGTTATATGTTAAACGAGTCACACACGAGGTCTACCCACGCGTGTCCCCCTGCGGGCACCGATTTTTTTCCATTTTAGCACTTTCGACACATTCGAACAATCGATATTATGATAAAATGAGGCCTATACGAATGTTGTGGTACTTAAGTGCACTAGATAGCGTTGGTATGTAATCCTTAGATACGGGCTATTTGCTTAAGGCAGTAGTCTGCTTTAGGAGCCGAAAAAAAAGCGTTTTTTCAACAATTTTTTCCTTCCGAAATGATTGCGGTAAACGAAATTTTGAGACGATAGTATATTATATTCAAGCTTTAAAAAACAATTTTTATTATTACAAATTATTGAAATTTGCCAAAGTTGTAACGATTTTTCTGGGGGGCCTGGAGTGTGCACTCGTAAATCGGTGCCGGTGATGGAGGTCGTGCGATGCATCTGAAACAGTGGAACCAAATTTTTTTTTAGTTTTTATAAGTTCCTTTTCTATATGAACTAAAAAAATACCGAAGAAATGACGAAATTCCACATTTGTTCGAAGTTTGAATAAAAATTCCCTTTTTTGAAAAAAAAGAATTCACTTTAAGTTGCAAAACAAATAATTTAAATAGTACTTTTGTCCAACTTTTTTAGTTCAAATAGAAGATAATTCAATACTGAAGCTAGATCACTTTGGTTTTTATCGATCGGACATATATTGTTTTTACTATCGCCGGCACCGTTTTCCAAAACTTGTGAAAATGAAAACTCGAGAAAACGGGCTGTAAAGTTTTCGGTCCAAAAAAATCTAAGTTTTTGGATACTTACACTAATTAGATGTTAATCGGCTATCCCCGGGCCATACAATAATCCTTCCTCTTCTTCAAAAAACTCGTTTTGGCGGAGGCTATCCGATCTTCGAGCTGTACGAGCCTCCTTGCTGGAAAGTGATGCGCGCCGGTTCTCCCGCGTTATGCGCTCAGCATCGACGGTGTCAGCAAAATTTTTGCATTGCTGCCCGATAACAATATCGAGGAGCTGCATGGTCGAAAGCACAGCTGAATAGCCTTCGTTGAAAATTCCTGTCGCTATATTTGCTGCTATTTCGACGATTTTATAGCCGGAATTTACGTGTTTCGGATTTAGGCGCCACACAATCGAATTGAACGATTCGGTCAAATTTTGAGTGTCTCCGCCTAAGCACCGCGTCAATAAATCGTCATATCATCGCTGCTTGCTGCCTTCAACTTTTGCTCACTGCGACTCATGTGTAAGTCTCCGTCGTCCGATGATACACTGGTAAAACGATTGCCGTGAAATTTTCGCTTTCGCGGTTCCGCAGCACACTGTCTTTTACATCGATCACCTTTCGGGTAGCTAGACATTTCGATGTGCGCTCGGCAAAATACAAAATGAAACTGAAAGTTGACGCTACAAATAGCAGTGTAGAGGCCGATTCCGAGAGCTATAGTTTACCGTTACATTGTATACCTTTATCCCAACAACTACTCGACACAGACCTTCTAGAACCTCCAAATAATATTTCAAAGGACCGTTCAATCTTTTCAGGTATATACGAGTATAATCAAACAATAGAATACACGAAGGGGCGGAGCGCGCGCGTTCGGGTCTGCCCGAGCATTCGCACCTGCTCGACGCTCGGCCACTAAAACTGATCTAGCTTCGAAAATATGTCGAATTGGCCTCTAAAATTTTGAACACATATTCTTGGATAGTTTTGGAATAGATTTAAGACAAAAACGAAAAATCGATTTTTTGAAGCCTGTAAAGCAGACTACTGCCTTAAGTATTCGAAAAGTATTCAGGCAATTTAGTAAGCTCTGCCTAGGAACGTAGCCTTGGTATTTGATACTACATATGTTATCATTCGTTTTGTAAAACAATTTTTTTTAATACACAAAATGAAAGGGAACCTTGATATATAATACACACATAATATAAATTAGGCACCGTGAATTATACGGATACGTAATAAATTTGAGTATATTAAATTACTAAATGGAGTTATCATTACGTTCAGTCATCAGAATAATCAAAAAGGTCCTACCATTACTATAATCATATTGGAATGGTTGGACTTATTTCATTATTGCTAAATAAAATTTAATCGTATTATATAAGTAATATGTTTTTAGTGAGTTTTCGGTATTTTGGTAACGTTATAAGAGTACCTAGTGTACTTTTATAAAGTGAGTGAATGTCTTCAAATTTTCCTATTTAATTTAAATAAATAATTTTATACTAAAACCTATCGACATGTTAAATTGAAATTGATAGTTCATACAAAATATACATTACAATAGTTATCAATACGTACATACATAAAAAAAGTTGTACAAAAATATCATTGTCATAATAGTTATAAATAAATATAGCCTGAAAATATTTCTTTATATACTGTGTTACAAATGTAAGGTATAAATATATGGGTATTATGCAAAGTAATTATTATTCCCAAACTTAAGTTAGGGGTCGTTAATAAAAGAGATGATGTGTTTTTTTAACCTTCCTCCTGGTGATATGTGTGGAGGTTTCAGATTACACTTCTCTTCTTCTCCAAAATCACGTGCCTTTTTTTTTTATAAAAAGTACCTTTCAATTTTGTAGAATATAATCTTTCCAAATAAATATTCTTAGTTAATTTTAATTTATTAAGGTTGCATTTAGTCTGACTGGCATAAAAATAATAACTGAAGGCTCCACCTATGGTAATAACTTTAAGAGTCGCTTCAAGAATGAATAAGATACCTCTTAGAATAGATTATAGTAATCAAAAACAATACCTAGAAAACAATTTCATTGACCTAAGAATTATATAAATGTTATTCATTATATTTTTTAATTATGCAATTGGATAAATTCTTAATTTTTTCTAAACATATTCAGATAAAAATATATATCATATATTTTAAATATTGATAGATATTATATAGATATCAAAGTATATTTTTCATTGCTTTTTTATTGGAAATTGAGTATAGTTAGAAAAATAATTACGTAGTTAGTTTAAATAAAATACAATAACCATTTTAAATATTCAGGAAGATCGCAAAACTCTAGTTTTTGGATCCTTCTCATCCTTCTTTTCACTTACTTTAAATTACTGATTTGATATAACGGCTTGCGAGTATAGTATCTCAATAGTTTTTCAGAAGCTTTAACCGACTGAGGAGAAACAACAGAATATTAAAATATCCGCAGCAAAACAAAAATATACAAACACCGAAGTATGTAACCCAGGTGTGATATGATCGTTGTAGCCTAACAAATTAAAATTAAGCCTATATTATCGTGGTGAAAGAAAAAACAGTCTTTATACTTGATATAATAAAGTACTCTTCCCTGGCCCTATATACTTTTACGAGACGAGAAACTATAGCAAGACGAGTAACGAAAAGCGACGAGTAGTAAGTTTAATAAATGTTAGGTCATTAAACTTTCCTCGCAACTTGCTTACACCATGGCAGTGAACAACTTTATCCTGCTCAGAATTGAAGTGGCAATTATAGCTTTACTTACTAGATGAGAAACGAGTTTGTAAAATACTTTAAAGTAGGCAGGTATAAAATTGGTATCAAGATATATGAATGATAGTACTTTTAGAAGAATAAGAGTTTCCTCACTTCATAGTTTATTTATAAGTATTACTCAAATTTTGGTTGTGTAATTTTTATATTCTTTTTAAGCAATTTGCAATCTGCTAGTCTATTATAATATTTAGGTTTCGTCAGCTGTGTTCACAGAGTTACTTTTGCAAAATGGCAATTTAAATTTGAATAGATACCAACGGGTCACCATTAACTTACGAACCTTGGAAACACATTATGTACATACTCGTATATGGACTGTTGTTATGATATTTTTAATTGTGCAAAGATTGTATAACTATAACCTGTAATAGTTCTAAAGTGCCTCATATAACATTTAAACCAGAAACGGGTTTTACTCAATTATTTTAATAATAATAATATTTCATAATAAAATTATATATTCTTTACATACGAACATCTTACATACGATTTCAAATATTAAAAATAATATAATAATAATAAGATACATTTAAAAATATAAGATTAGACCCTTTTTAATACCAGTACAATATTTCAAAGAAACGTCCTGTTTTTAATCAATTATTTTCTATTTCATTGAATGTTCTGCATTGTTTGTGTTAATTGGTTAAGTTTCTACAATAGGTGATTTGTTTGGTTTAATACTCGATTAAATAATGATATTTATGGTATAATTGTATTTTAATCTGAGTACACTGTTACGTGGAGATGACGACGTAACTTATGATTCGTTTGCTATAGATAAAAACTATATTACTTACTATTAAGTATGAAAATGTGGAAGGAAACCAATAATAGTATATTGTATTTAAAATAAAAAAGTAGAGTTTTCTGTATTAATATTTTAGGCTGTTTTTTCAATGAATTATTTTAAACAAATTGTATTAATAATGAATATAAGTTTTTAAAATTATGTGAGTCATAATAGTTTTTTTTTATTCATCAAATGTTATATATATTTTTTCAGACAATTTATGTCTGAAAAAATGTGAACTCTTGAGTTATTCGTGAACTTGAAAGGACGTTTGGAATTTCCAATGACAGTAGAACAATTTATTGCTTATTATTATGTTTTGGGTTTCTACGATATAATATCTATGGTATTTAGTTTTTAATATCAATAAATGTTGTTGATACGTACTCGTAGTTTATATAGTAATAATATACGAAAATTTAAATAGAAATTTATGAAGTTATTATTGATGCTGAAATAATATTTTTGTTTTGCAGAGAATACTACTAATGTTATTTAATAACAGACTGAAATAAACTTGAGACTGCATTAACTAGTTATTCTAGCATTTAAATTAACATAATATTTTCCTTCCTACAGGATAAGTACCGTAGATATTATCGCTACATTTTCTACAGAAAAGTTTTTTCCGTCTGTCGTTGGCTTATTCGTTTTTATTATTTTTATTTGTCTTATTTATTGAAAATTGTGTATTTTGCAGAACAATCATAATAAAACAGTATGCATTGATATCAAATTTTATTTATATAATTACAATATACAATATTAACTTTAAAAAAATAATCAAAGCAAATCAAGAGAAGAAAAATCACAGATTTTTATATTTTTGTCTCTTTTAACTTTAAAATTCAATCTTTTAAATTTAGATTACTTTTTATGCCTTTTAACTTAAAAAAAACATATTTTAGTAAGTTTAAGTAAGTAACATTAGTAAAGAAGATATAATAATCTAAATAAAAAAATATTTACTGGTATACATAACTTCAATATTTTTTAAATGAAACAAAGTCTGTTTAAATAAAAGAAAAAAGCTACCTGTTTATATAACTAATTAAAGTTTTTAAAAAGTAATTCTTTGTTACTGAATAGATGTATTAAATATTTAATATATTATAATAGTATTTAAATGAATCGAATGTATAAAGCAAAAAATGGGAAGTAAATTACTCTGTAATTTTTTTTAATAACTTTCTTGCATACACATATATAGAGAGTAGAGAATCAATAAAACAATAGACAACTTTGTCACTAAAGTGATCTCTTCCAGGTAAACCACATTAACGAACATAACGACACTGATAAACGTGGAAGTGCAATACATATATCTATTATATAAAAATGAATCGCAAAATGTGTTGGTAAGCGCACAACTCAACAACGCATGGACCAATCTTAACAATTCTTTTTTTTAAATATTCCTTGAAGCCCAAGGATGGTTCTTACGGCGAGAAAAATTCGAATAATTTCCAGGAAAACCCTAAAAGAGCCCTTTTCTTTTTCCTATACAAATATTTTCTAATTAAATTTAGAGTCAATTTGAACTGTATTGCTATACAATAAAGTTCATATTAAATTACAAGCACTCATTTTTGTCTAAACAATCTAGGTGTGTTGCTAACGTCGAAGAGTCAATTCGCACTTTATTGTCTCTGTACAAAGTTCAAATTCAATCAAATATATGTGTGTGCAGGTTCACGCAAAAGTGATAATATCGTGAACCCGACCAAATTGAAAAGTCAAAAAATTTAAGAGCTATAGATTTGATTGGCCTTGGAATATTCTTTCTTTTGATTTAGTTTTGGAATGCGACATAAATTGTCATCAGTTTTCACGTCATTGAATCTGTCAAACAAACCGCGTTACAAAGCGTTTATAATATTTAATAATTAATTTTGATTGTTTTATATCGTGTTTTGTGCAAAGTGTTTTAATACCTGTGATTAGTAATTATTGCATGTGACATAATTTAGGTGAGTATATTCGATATGCCTCCTATAAGACGAAGTAATTTAGGTAGAAGAACCCGACATGCTACAAACCAAACTAATTACCAATCTTATCATACTGCACAGGAACGTGACGACCGAAAAGAACGTGAAAGAATTCGTATATCACGAACGCGGGAAGCGAGAGCGAGAGATTCAACCAATAATCCCGAAAGTTTGAATCGAGCTGCTTTCAATTATGATTTGTCAATTGATTACAGTAACCACCAATGTGTTACTATTGGATCTATGAACTTGGTTTGCTCTCATTGTAAGGTAAATGAAGCCAATGGATTGTGTTGCGCAAATGGGAAAGTGAAATTGATACCATTGGATCTACCACCAGAGCCATTGTACTCATTGGTTTCAGGAATAGAACCAGATTCCATACACTTTTCATTAAATATCCAACAATATAACAATTGCTTTCAAATGACGTCATTTGGGGAAACAAACGTAGTTCGGGAAAATTTCATGCCAAATTTTAAGGTAGGTATTATAGCAGTTAATCATTATTATTTTAGTGAACAAAATTTCCTGTTCATTAAGTAAAGGTGTGTCATTAACCTTCAGTTCCTTAATCCCCAAGAAATATATTACTTAGTCATAATATTATTTGGTGATTCAGTATTAGCAATACTTTTATTATTTTGAAACACAATATAATTATTTGATGATGGATATTAGTTACAACTAATTATTACATATTGACATACCTGAGCATATCAATTATAAATTGGATATTCAAATTAAGAGACAGATATACTTTTTACGAACAAATATTATTTATATTTGACAAAAATCATTTTTTTTAATTTACAGATACAAGGCCAACTATATCATAGCGCAGGTTCACTGTTACCAGTGTCAGATAGAAATTACAAATTCCTGCAAATTTATTTCATTGGCAATTCACCACAAGAAATTGATATGCGTTGTTCAAATAACAATTCAGTAAAGAGGTCTATTGTAGAACAATCACAAACTTTATTCCATGAGTAAAATCAATTGATTATGTTGTTTAAAACTGCACTGGATCTGATGCCATCTGATAATCACAAAATTGTAATCAGAGCTGATAAAACACCTGTTGGCCAACATGCAAGACGTTTTAATGCACCAACTATTGATGAAGTTGCTATCGTTGTAGTTGGAGAAAACTTGGAATCCCTTGATATTCTTTTACATCGTCGGAATGATCAATTACAACGTATAAAGGAAACACACCGCTCATATGACGCACTGCAATATCCCATTATATTTTGGCAAGGTGAAGATGGTTATGATTTCTCAAACGAGATGATAAATCCCATTACAGGTAATAAAAAATATTAGTTTAGCAAGGAGATATATTATCAGTCACCATATTATTTTTTTTTATTTTCAATGTTATGAAAACAAAAATCTATTTTCAGGTTCTAAAACCAACAAAAAAGTCAATTCAATGAACTATTATTCCTACCGCCTAATGATGACAATCACATACTCAAACGTCGGCGATTATATCACAAGTATGTTGTAGACATGTATGTTAAAATTGAAACGGAGAGATTAACATTCATCAGGTTGAATCAGAGAAAACTCAGATCTGAAGAGTATATTTTCACCTTCGAGATGCGATTAATACTGATGGTAATGCACAGAATCTTAGTCGAATAACTATTCTTCTAGCAACATACATCGTAAGCCCTCGACATATGTATGAATTTGCTCAAAATGCCATGTCATATGTTTGTCATTATGGTATAGCAGATTTGTTCATCACATTTACATGCAATCCACACTGGATAGAAATAGACACAGCCAGAATCTTTATACAAAAGTTGAAATCTTTAATGGATTTCATTGTGAAACATTATGTGTTTGGAGAGAAACGCTGCTGGATGTATTCTGTGGAGTGGTAGAAACGGGGATTGCCACATGCACACATTTTGATTTGGTTAGTTGAAAAGATAAGGCCAAATGAAGTTGTTGCAGTAATATCAGCTGAAATTCCTAATGTAGAAGTAGATCCTGGATTGCATGAGGTAGTTATTAAAAACGTGATACATGGTCCCTGTGGAACTCTTAATCAAAATTCACCGTGTATGGTGGATGGTAAATGTTCAAAGCGATATCCACGGACATAAATATCTGAAACAATCACTGGTAATGAAGGTTATCCTTTGTATCGTCGCCGATCGACAGCAGACAATGTAAGATCAACAAATGTCAAATTAAATCAACAAGATATTGAAATAGATAATTGCTGGATTGTTCCATATTCACCCATTTTATCAAAGACCTTCAAAGCGCACATCAACGTTGAATCTTGCCATTCAGTAAAATCTATTAAATACATTTGCAAATATGTAACCAAAGGGAGTGATATGGCTGTGATTGGTATTAATGCAGAGAATTCCAATTATGAAGTTACCCAATACCAAATGGGTCACTATGTTAGTAGTAATGAAGCAGTTTGGCGAATATTTTCTTTTCCTATACATGAGAGACACCCTACTGTTGTTCATTTAGCTGTGCATTTAGAAAATGGACAAAGAGTATATTTTGCAGCCCAAAACGCAGTAGAAAGAGCTGAACAGCCACCATCTACTACATTAACCAGTTTTATTGAGACATGCCAAAACGATGCTTTTGCTCAAACATTGTTATATTCTGAAATGCCAAAATATTATACTTGGAATCAATCCTCAAGGAGATTTATACGACGAAAACAAGGAAAACCAGTTACAGGATACCCAGATGTATATTCTACCGATGCGATTGGCCGAATTTATTCAGTGCATCCAAGCAATGATGAATGTTTTTATTTACGACTGCTATTAGTCAATGTACGTGGCCCAACGTCGTTCCAACATGTACGAACTGTTAATGGTGATTTGTGTGGATCATACAGAGAAGCTTGCCAACGTTTACGATTGCTAGAAAATGATGCTCATTGGGATCAAACTCTCAATGATGCTGTAATATCATCACAAGCTCATCAAGTACGAACATTATTTTCTATAATCATATCTACATGCTTTCCATCAAACCTAAAGGATTTGTGGATCAAGTACAAAGATAATATGTGTGATGATATTTTGTATCAAATACGGATTAGAAGGGGAAATCCAAATATACAAATAAGCGAAGAAATTTACAATGAAGTATTGATTTCAATTGAGGACATGTGCTTGATGATGTCAAACAAACTATTATTTCAATTAGGCCTGGTCGCGCCCAATCGTCCAATGCATGATGCTTTTAACCAAGAGTTGCACCGAGAAAAACTGTATGATCTCAATACTTTGAAAGAATTAATTCAAACAAATCTTCCACTATTGAATGAACAACAGAAATATGTATTTGATACACTTATGAAAGTAATAAATGATAAAAGAGGAGAGATTTACTTCTTAGATGCACCTGGTGGTACAGGTTTTTTTTTATTTCATTGATATTAGCAACAATTCGCTTACAAAATAAAATTGCACTTGCACTCGCTTCGTGGGGAATCGCATCAACTTTGCTTGAAAGTGGTAGAACAGCTCATTCAGCACTAAAATTGCCATTTCACATGCAAAGCAACGAAACCACAACCTGCAACATTTCGAAGAATTCTGCAATGGCAAAGGTTTTGCAGCAATGTAAATTGATTGTTTGGGATGAATGCACGATGGCACATAAAAAATCTTTTGAGGCTTTAGATAGAACCTTACAAGATCTACGGAGCAATCATAACCCATTTGGTGGTGCAATGATTTTATTAGCAGGAGATTTTCGTCAAATATTGCCAGTGATACTACGATCAACGCCAGCTGATGAACTTAATGCATATTTAAAGTCCTCCAATTTGTGGAAGCATGTGAAGGTATTACATTTAAGCAATAATATGCGTGTCAAGTTGCAAAATGACCAATCTGGAGACATATTCTCTAAACAACTCATTGACATTGGTAATGGCAAATTTCCTATAGACACCTTGACTGGTTGCATTAACTTTCCTCAAAGTTTTTGTCAGTTAACTAGATCAAAAGATGAACTTATTTAAAAGGTGTTTCCAGATGTTGCTTAAAATTACAGAAACCATGATTGGTTGAGCGAAAGGGCTATATTGGCTGCAAAAAAACATAGATGTAAACGAATTAAATTTCAAAATTCAAGAACAAATTACAGGCGAATTGAGGATATATCAGTTGATTCGGCTACTAACCAAGATCATGTCGTCAACTATCCGCCTGAATTTTTAAATTCGCTGGATTTACCAGGATTGCCACCTCACAATCTTCAATTAAACCTTTAATTATCGTTAGTTATAATGTTGAGAAATATCAACCAATCACGTCTTTGCAACGGCACACGGTTAGCGATAAAAAAATTATTGAACAACGTGATAGAAGCAACTATACTGAAAGGAAAGTTAAAGGAGAAGACGTGTTGATACCACGCATCGCAATGATTCCGACTGACAGTTTCCAGTGCGGCTTGCTTTTGCTATGACCATAAATAAGTCCCAGGGGTCAATTGTATGTTGCCTGTTCCCATGTTGGAAAACCATCAGATTTGTTTGTATTCACCAGGTAATCAAACAAAATACATTGTGTATCATAAAGCACTACAATAAAAATTAAACAGATTTTTGTTATTAGTACGATTACTGAAAATACTTATATACGTTTTATTTCATTATTCTTTATTTCATCTTATTAAAATGATAAAGTAACATATTAAAAAAAGGATAATTTTACGATTTATTTATCATATTATTTAAAATATTAAATGATAAAAAAGATCCACCAGAAATCTTAATATGTATAAATCACGTGTCACGTTGTTTGTCCGCGATGGACTCCTAAACTACTTAACCGATTTTAATAAATTTACACACCACGTATAGTTTGACCTAACTTAAAAGATATATAATAATTTTCAACTGAATTCATAGTCGCAATATTAATTTATTTGTTTATTATTTTGCAGATAGCTCCTAACAATTCTAAAAGATGGCGGTATCTGTTGACTGGATTGAGTAATTACGAATAAGGTATCTACCCTACCTACCTCATTCGTAAGTTTAGTGTTACAAGTTATTTACTAAAAACTTTGTAATTTACAAATAGTGTTATAAATCTGGATTAAATTTAAAAAATAATTTTGTTTCTATTTTTGCTTAATATCGACTGTAAGAAAACATTATGATTTTCATGACAGAAGTACTCTGAACGTTACCCCTTAAATAGTTTACTACAATGTAATATATCAAAAACAATAGTCACAGCAACGCGTGACCGGGTCTGCTAGTAACTTATAATAATATACATACATATATATGTATGAATATGTAATCAATAATTAAATGTATTTAAAATTATACAACAAATTAATATTTCTGCTCAGACAATGTTAATAAATAAAACCATAAATATGTTATCTTTGGGCTATTTATTTTTAATTAATTTCTAATTTTACACCCATATTGTTCTTAATATATGCAGTAGATACTAAAACATTTGTGATTAAATTATTTGGACTACAGTTATTTAAAATTCAAGAACATATATATTTTCCCTCGACAAGTAAAGACAATGAAAGCGCAGGTGCAACACAAACTATTAATAATAATGTATTTACCACTGAGTGCTTCCAGTTTCCTCGAGTTCTAATAAGTAGTGACAGTTTAAAGATAAATTACACTACGATTCTTGTATCTACTGTGAGGTGTCGTGCCTTGGATGGAGTTTTAGTTTTATCTCAATGTTATTAAAGCGTTTCATTATTCATTATTGTTAATGTAGGGATTCATAAACCAAATAAATAAAATGCAATAATGTCACTATAAAAATTCTTGAATTTGCATGAAAATAGTCACTTTAGAATTATAAATTGTTTTAGCTGCGAAATCTTGGTATCAAATAATATTGATATGAATTCAAAAACATATTCAGTTATATTAAAAATGTAAATTAAGTTTCTGATATAATTATGATAAAATTGTCCGGATTGTGCATGATGGATGACGTAATTTACTTTTAGCAAACAAAGAGAAATTAATACAAGTTAAATTTTTACAATAACAACTTTAAAATTTTAATAATGAGTATAAATATAAATATTTATTAAAACTTATTTTCCCAGATTGAATTTACTTTCCGTCGTTTAAAAAGAAATTTATAGATTTATAAATTCACAAGAAACGAGATTCGATCAATTATTCTAATAATTGAAATACGTTAAAACGTTTGGGACGTTATTTTTTTTGTCAACTGTAAATTACGAAAAATTTCCTCAAAGACACACCTGAAATTTGGTGTTAGTCGTAGTACTTAGTTCAATGAATTAAATGTATCTCAGATAGTAATATAATATAATATAATATATCTTATCTATTTATCATATTTTTTTATTATTTTTTAATTAAGTTTGGGGAAGGTTAAGCTGATTTATATTTATTTTTCTCAACAAATATCTCTCTCATTTATAATAATAAAATATTTGTTAACCAACCATAATCAAGTTTTCAAGATTCGTTCAGTAGTTCTTTAATTAACAACAAACGTATCAACCGTTTAGGAGCATTGTGTTTAATTATCGAGTTATGTTCCATATCAGTATCAGTTAGTTTTTAAAGAACAAATATTGCATCGCTATTATTTTATTTTATGAGTATATAAATAATATTAATATAACTGCAAAGTATAATGCAATGTTATTATATTATTATTATATGTTATAGTGTATATTACAATATATACAATAATACTAACAATGTTATAGTATGGTCTCAATACACATGTTATAATCTACACAACGTATCAGAGCACCGGTAATTAACCAAGTTTAGATATTAGATATATAGGATGTAACATAAGCTACGAAATTGCAAATTCGATCCATATTAAAGAAACCAATCTTTCTTTTGCAAATATTAAATATGGTTGGAAAATATATTTTTGCAGGTAAAATTTAAATACAGTACTTATTAATAACATTTGAACTTAATATCATATTTAAAAAATATACATTACTTTAACATATAAATATCTAAACTGATTTAATTTTAAACTAAATATTTTCTTAATTTATGATTTGAATTGTTGTTTTAAGGGCATTATTAAATAAAACCAACAATAAATAAAACAAAAGGTACAATATATAAAATAGTTGCAACTTACCCTAAATCTTTAGAATAAATAAGCAACAATTGACACATGACATTTCATTAGCTTCAAAGCTTATTTTCTTAGTAAATTGTAATGGAATGGCTCATTGTTAGTGATGTAATAAAATATACCTCACCATAATTCATAAATTGATAGTGACGCCGTACTAAGAAGATACTCACTATACAGTAAACATTTATACTGGGTACTCATTAGACACTCACTAGACTTAGCTGTTAATTTTGACGTCTTTTTTACAACATTTCTATGAAGAATAGACTTGTCTAACGAGTCTGATTGTAATCATTTTCAGAATTGAAAAGTTGCATCATTGAAACCGTCAAAGAGCTGTCTTTTATAAGACTCATGACGTAGACGAGGTTGTATTTTCTGGAATCGTAAAAGCACTGTATTTTGTTTCGTCAATATGATATCAAAATAAGTATTTTGTACCAGCTCTTATTAATTACATTTGTTGATATGTGATTATTTAAGATCCAGTCTAATCAATTGTTAGAACAGAGTAAAAAAAATAATAACACTAAATATGTATTTCCATGTAACTATTACAGTGTTCCTTCTGCATATCCAGAATTTAAAATTTTCTACAATCAATAACTGCAGACTGCTCAATTGTTATTACACCTGTCCGCTACAAAAATTCAATCAATAGAGAATGCAAATGTACTCCAAAATTTAGGAAATTTGAGGAGTGCATCTGAATTCACTACAGTAAAATAGACAATACAAGTACATATAAAAAGAACTATCTATATGTTTTATTGCAATAATTCAAAAAAATCCACATAATACATAGAATAAAGTTTTTTGTTATATACAGATAAACTTTAATCAGATTTTTCTAGTTCGAAAATTAAAAGGGAGGGGGATTAAATATTCTAATTTTGAATGGATATTTTTTTATTTTTTTAATTTAATTTTGCTTTAATTTGTCATTTCTTTGCCAACGGTATGTCCATTTGCAAAGAAATTAATTAATGAATTTCATATTTAATGGCGATTTGTTATAGGAGAAGGGTAGTGTTTAATGAAAACGAACGAAAGTAAGGGGTTGTTAAAATGCCCTGCAAGAGAATCGGGATAAAAAATATTAACAAAGGATACAAATTTAATTTATAAGACCTGGTAATAGTTTAATTTTATTTCTTCTCCTTTAGAGCGAGGTGCAACATTTAATTGTACAAAAATATGACCGATGTACCGATCTTATTCAAAAAACATCAATAATCCTGGTAAGTATTATTTAAAATCCTAACTTGCATTGGTTGAAATATGTCAATATATCGCATTCGTAATTTTTAAAAACCTTTTATTTTATTTTTTTATTGAAGTTTCAACATCAAGATCTTAAATTTATATTTTAATATTATTATGATGTTGCTCATAATAGATTAATACTTAAAAACTATTAAATTAGGAAAATTAGCAAAAATATGTTATACTAATATTATATGAGTTTGTGTTTATATAATGCTTATTGTTGTAGAAGGCGCAGACCGCATTTTGCGGTTTTGAACCCAGCCTATATTAATTTATTATACTATCTGAACTAGATTATTAACTAAATTGAATATAACCAAATATTACTAAGATACCGTAAATTGTTTCATTATTACGTAAATAAATTTATAAACAAGATATATATATTATATTAAATATTATTGGTTTGCAGAGGTACCATGTTTATTGCAATTTTATTTATACAATTCGGCGTTTTTTCGACGACCATTTAATAATAATTTATAGCATCCACGTTACTTCATTGGCATTTTTATTATATTGAATATAATAAAAGCTGCTACGTAACCATTCGTTTTTGAATATAATAATATTGTTTCTCTCTCTAAACTCTATTGCAAAAGAAACGTAAATTTAACCTTTTTATACTTATATATATATATATTAAAAGAAACTCAAAGCAAAACATAAATCTATAAATACAAAGACATATTTAATCAACAGAAAACAAATCCCTACTTCTGATATAATTGATTAATAATATTATAATAGTACTTTATCTTCAAAAAGAGAAGATAATTTACAAAAGAAAAATAACCATTAAATATACTAAGTGATAAACTAAGTAATAAACTAAGATAAAAAATGTGTACAGATAACAAAAGTGATTGATCTGGTCTTAAAAAATTAGGTTAATTCAAAGAATCTTGTAAACGTCGATTTTACAAATTGATGATCCCATTTTTTTTAAGGAAAAAGGAACAATTCTTATAATTTCTTGATAAATTTCTATTTCTGAATGGATCTTTATAAAATAAGGATGGATTTATTAAATTATTAAAAAAATATATAAAACGAAATTTACATTTGCGGATAGTTTATACGTTCTCTGGTATTCCATTCAAGATGTATTACTAGATTTGAGTAAATGAAACTTTGACAGTAGTAAAAAGCCTTTTAATTAATATTAAGAAATTCTTTAAAAATTATGGACAATAGATAGTTCAATGATCTATTGTTAGATGGTATTTTTAATCTGTTCTAGTTTTTGAAAAATTTGTTGAGTCAAATAGATAACTTTAAGTTTTACCTTTTAAGAATAGAACATTTCGATCCTCATACGAGGAAATAAGCAAAATGTACATAATTTTTTTTATTGCTCGTTTGTGCATTCGCAAATCTCAAAAGAACATCTGAAATGATTCAAATATTGTCATATTACATAAAATTCATACATAAAATTATCAGGTAACAAGCTATAATAAATCAAAACAAAAAGCCTTAATCCATAGCCTTAACCTGAAGCCACAACCAGTAACCTTCTGTCTTCCATTTGATGTTTGCCAGAAAACTGTGTTACATATCAAATTGATGACTCAAATAGAATGATGTTTATGTTGTCTACATCCGATTTATTTTACTATTACATAAACGCTTTTGCTTTAATTGTATTAGAATATAAGCACCTCAAATCCAAAATTTCAAATAATAATATAGTTTAATCCGTGAATTCACAAATTCCAATTTCAAAACTGAAAAAATTATTCAAAAAAATATTAATATTGTTACCACGGCATTTAAAATTAAATAAAACAAATTTATTTAGCGATACATTAATAAACCCTAAAATAACAGTAAGGTCTCTTCGACTATATACGAGTAGTTTTAATAATATTCACGAACGAACTTTGTTCGTTCTGTATTGTTTTCACTTTTCTCGGACGAATGGATGGATGTGTGGATGGATGTCTGTGGACAGGAAAAATTTTGTAAGTCCTGAAAATTTATAGAGTTTTTTTTATATTATCGAAAAATATCTATTGGGTATTGCTGAGTACAATAAACAACATTTTTTTTTTTTTGTAAAATTTTCTTTTTTTAATTAGTTGTATAAAAGTTAATGTAAAATTTTGTACAATTTATTGTGTGTCGTTGTTGCTATGTTATCTTTAATCATTACTTTTAAACATTTATTTTCATAATCATTTTACTTAAAAATAAATTGTTTTTTGATTAACATTTATTATTTCGTCAAAGTTCGTTCGAGAAATACCCTGGGTATTTGTTTAAATTTGTTTTATTATTATATATATTATAAATATACTTGACGCTTGAGAAAAAAAACTCTACGCCCAATTTGTTAGAATGTCAATTGAAAAAAAACTCCTTATATTATGTTATAAATTATTTTAGTGAATATTATGTTATTATATTTGTAAGTTAAGTATCTCATAAATGTACTTCTTTTATTTATTAAATGTAGACTTATTACCAAACTCATTATCCTTATGATACCATCATAAAAATGCATAAAACACAAGGTTCTTTGAAAAAGTAGTAGCTTAAACAACACAATACCAAAAAATATTTTGAAATAATATTTTTCATTCGCTTCCTTTAATCACTTTGTAATTTAATAAAGAAATTTTCGCTTTGTGTTCAGGTGAAGCTATAACTAGCATGAAATTGTTTCTTCCTTTCTCGGTAATATTCTATATAAGAAAAAACTTTACCGATGGTGATTTATTTTAAATATACTTAGGTACGACTGAACTTTGTAATTTATATTTATTTTTGTGATATATAAGTTGTCCATACATATATTTAAATATCTATAAACATTTAATATAATTCCTATCTATTATATAAAAAAGGTATATTCGTGAACAATTATAAAATCATATTTAGATAATTAATTTAGTTAAAATTCAGATATGCATTGTTGAGTGTAATGTTAAAATTTGAGTCCTTTACGGCTAGTATTTCTTCATAGCTATATTCACATACCCGTTACATTTTGTTGAAATAGGTATTTACTGCTTAAATACTAAAATCAAGTAATTTTTAATTTCCTAAATATTTTTATTATCTACCAAATCTTATTATTTTCATAAAATCAAAAACTAACTAGAAATGGCATTTCGACGTTGTTTGCATTTCTTGCTGTTCGCATTACAATGAGATATTTTGGTATATTATTATAATTTAAAAAACCTTTTTTCTTTTAACGTTATATGTTAAATTATTGTATACTTTAAGGTATCTTATTCACCGTATAAGGTATCTTATACTTAACGCTTTTATAATATATTAGATTTGTTGTTATCATTTTTAAATATGATTTGTTATAAATTAATGAAAAAGTAAATAAAAATACATTAATTAAACAATTTAATTATTTAACGTCAACCGAATATATATTTTAATTAAATATAAATGATAAATATACTATTGTTTAGATATATTTTTGCAAACCTTAAATTGTAATTGAAATACCGAAATTAAAAGGTTTTATAGAAATACCGATAGATTTCGAAGAAGATTATTTAGTTTCTTTATTATGTAAATAGAAATATTACATAAAAGGGCAATGCGAGTTTCCTTTAATTATTAAGTTCTTAAATAAATACTACTAACTCTAGGTACTTCATTTTAAAATGCCAGTTGGAAACACGACGCCGAGTTTCTCTGACGACAGCAATCAAGTGTCACAACTAATACAATATAGTTCAAAGTAGTAATGATTCCCCTCATCTCAAACTTGATGCTTGAGTTCTTCCGTCAGAAGTGCTGGAGATATATTAATATATTGCTGTTAAGGTTTTAGTCGTATAATAATAATTACACAGTTTGTAATAGAACATGTATTAAGTTTGTAGTTACTTTTATTTAAAATTTTATTATATTTAACCAATCGAAACCTGGATTGTTCATATTATTATTATTAAGAAGATGTAAGCTAGATAATAATTATTATTTATCAATGCTCGAGAATATAATATTTTGTTGAAGAAATGATATACCTTTTGTAAAATAAAATAAAATGAAAAAACCCGTAACTTTGGTTAAATAAATAAGTATTATTTATATTATTGATTTATATTATACATATATTAAATGTGTGTACATTCACCTTTTCCACAATTGTTATTTTGTTATAAGTTTAAGTGAACGGTAATTGTTTCGAGGTATCTGTTTTTTACAGTTTTTGTTACCTCTTTGCAATATTATTATTATATCATTTTGATAATACAATAATATATTTAATAAATTCGAGGAAAATATTAAAAGAGATTAATTTATTTCAATTTCATGTTTAGTTGGCACATTAAAAACCCGTAATAAAGTTCTTGTCAAGATCTTATTCTATGTACCAACAACCATGGAGTGAATTACCAAAGTTTCTGTGAATCAAAACACCGAAGTTTTCTCATAACTCAGTATAATAAGTTATGACTTGACGGATTTGCGTTATCGGTTCACAGAAGAGTGATCAGACTCCAAACATTGATACTCTTAATTGAGATAATTTTCTCGACTTCAATCTTTCAAAACCTCTGTTTTCATTCATTACTGTCGTTGCAGTCATTATATATTTAGTATTTGCGTCTGTATCTATTTTTTTGGTAATATATCTCGCTTTCTATAAATCTATGAGAATCGTGAATTGTTAAATTTTTTTCAATAATGTTTGAAGCTAATGTCAAATAGCAAATAATGTAATTAGCTCGTATTTAAAGCGCAGTAAATATTATATACGCGAATAATTATAAAATATATGAATTATTTTTAAATAATGTGTGTTTAAACATGAATCGTAAATGTGAATTATTAAAATATGATAAATTATTGGCTTCAAATATTTAAACACCAAACAAAATATTATAGAACGTAATTGCAAGTAGATTTATTTAATATAATTTAGATTTTGAAATATGGATTTATAAAAGTCTGAACCGTTATTCTGGCACTAAAGTCTGTCAGCATTGATATTACTTAATATGAATACAACTACAACAATATACTAAACATTATTGACCTTTCAAGAATTATAATACTGATTTGTTTAAGATGTAATTACACGATTTTAATGAAACCCACTCGAGATAAAAGGGTTTAATTAGGCGTGGGAGACCAATTTCAATCCCGCCAATTTGTCAGTTTTAAGAGAATCGGGTAAAAAGATACTATACCATTTCTTTAATAAAACCTTTCTTATCCAACAGTGTAAAAAATACGTTTCCTCATGCAGGATAAATAAATAGATAAATTTTTACCTGCTCGTTGTTTATTATTGAATGTTTCTAAATAATTGTAAAAGAGTGCTTCCCTTTAATTCATATCGCTTCAAAGCAACAAAAAATATAATTAATTTTTGTTTACATCACAAAATCCCAGATCATGTTTTAATATAACGTATTAGAAGGTAGCTATTAGTCCATTAAAACATAAATAGATAAATAAAATATCCCACTTTGGTTGTTAAGTCCCCGAGGCGGCTCCTAATGATCACTAATGTTAGTGATGTTAATAAACTAACAAACATTAGATATACGATGATTAATGTTGCTAGATGTACGTGTTCCTGGTAGACCATTTATGATACCTGAATATTAACCATTAAGTAGAATAAAATAGGTGGTATTAGGTGAAATGGAATAAAACTAAGTTAATAAATACCCATAAAATGGAATAGTAGTCTAACTAAATCGGGTGCTTTATTGAGCTGAGCGTAAGCGAAGCTCTTAACCGTTTGGGAGACCTTTTTTTGTGTTTAATTGTCTTCAAAATGCGACGAGATAATTAGCTAAAAATTTTCTTAAAAATGTTTGAGTCAAACGGGGATGTTATAGTGAAAACAGATTGAAAGATGTTTAGCCATTCAAAAGTTATCAAAAAAAGAAGAAAGGAGAGGGGCTCAGCTCAGCACCCGCCGCGCACGGTTGGCAGATCCTAGTAATACTTACAAATTATTAAAAAGGTCACCTTTAAATATCTGTCATTTCGTACTTGTAATGCAGAGATTAATAATCATATTGCTAATAAGTCTATTAATATTATTTATATATTCTATAAAAGTTCAAACATTAGTTATATATATATATATATATATATATATATATAGTATTTTTAATATTATTCTATTAAATTATCGCAATAATTGTTGCAATTAATAAGTCACCCAATGGGGTGTTGATTTGTGTATAAAATGTATTAATCAACGCTCAAACTGTATTTTATGTAATTAGCGTTGATAGGGCAAACAGATGATTAAAAATGTTATAAAACAATTAACTTTTTTTTAAATAAATATTCCTTAAGAATATTCTGCTTCATACAAGTTGTTTTCATATATAAAAGATGAAAAATAAAAATAACTGAAAATGTTTAGACAAAAATGTTTTGGGCGTTTAAGCTTTTTTTGTAATTACTTCCGTTATTCCGCAAACATTCACCTCCGATATTGAATAAAATCCTGAACCGCAGCCTGAACCATCAAAGGAAATGGAAAGCCATAACTGGAAAACTATTATTGAAATATATAATTATAATTTTACCTATTGAAATATATAATTATAATATATAACTATAATTTTACACTATTATTTTACCTGGAAATTGCCCGTTGATTCCCTATTGGGGATACCGTGTAAAAATAACGTATTTCGACTCTAATAGGTATCGAAAAAATTATAAATTAATAATAACATAGGAATGATAAGAAAATTAATTATATGAAAATTAAACATATAATAGAAAACTAAGCCTAGTGGTTTATTTTTATCATATTTTTAAGAGTATTTAAGAAAACGGTTAAGTAAATTAGATTCAAGTTAGATTCATTTAATGTAAAATGACCAGAAAAAAATAACCCCCAAAAGACAATTTTTCAATTTTATTATATGTCTTAAGAGTAGAAAAGGTTAAAGTAATACGTTCTAACAACCTATATAATTTGTTTTAAGTGTTTTAAGTTCTTGAGACATAATATAATTATTAATAAAGTTATTTATTACACCAATGTGTAATAAATAACTTTATTAATAATATACCAATGTATAACGTGCCTGTAAAATGAAAGAAGTGAAGACGACGGCGTTTGGTTTCTATTCAATAAATATAAAACATTTCGATCAACAGATTTTAAAATTGCAATAGTAAAATTTTTCTAAAAGTTTTTAATATTGCAGAGCTCCTTCGATGCGTCCTCGGCACGAAAATTGATGTTATGCGGGTACTCTACAAATTCAATACTTTTTCTGCTTTAAAGACTTTTTTTCCAATTTTTTAAGGTTCAATTGTTTTACATCAAATTCTTTTCCTTGGTCATAATCGTCTAACTACGGTGCCTCCTTCTCAAATTAAATTCTTTAAACATTATCCGATTGAGTAATAAAAAAATATAATATAATATTTTTATTATTCCTGTATTTTTAGTCTAATAAATGGCTCTAAGTATAGAGCATTTATTTGTTTTACTCGGTTAAGTGTCGGACCGCTTAGCTTTTATACTAATTAGAGAAACTTTGTAAAGTGCCTTTACTTTTCCATGTTATCTAACCACCATGAATATGAAAGTATATTTCTCGAATTGGAGAAAGTGTATTATATATATATCTCAGCCTTAGTAGATAATTATAAAAATAGGAAATGCACGAAATGGAAATGATATAGGATTCACAATGAAAATTAGGTAAAATAGTCTGGCTTTTGACTTCATTTCCCATGGGAATAAATAACGTACTAACGTCGAATAAAAGTTTTGAAATCATTTATTTTTATTAATATTATATTGCTTACATTATTTAATATTATAAGTTAACAAAATTTAATTACTGTTAAGTATATTTTTGTTCATGTTTATGTATGTTATTGATATTATTTCAACGTCTTATTAAGTTTTTAATCGTCTTATCAGTCGTGGTATTACTGTTGGCAATTAATTTAAACAAATATAGTTTGATATCCAATACTATAATATTAATTCTATCATCCTTAATTGAAACAACATTCTTGTAAATCCAATGGAACAAGATAAAAGTGCCTTTGTACAAATGATTTTAATTTACTTTTTCATATATTTTAAAAATTATTAATTGACAGTTTATTGATTGTGTAAAAGCACTACTTGAATACTACTCCTTCCCATATTGGTTTTGGTTTCGGCCACAATAAGAACAACAGTGCGGCGTACCGGAGAAAATCTTTAAAATTTAAAGACACCTAAGGAAACGACATCGAGTGTCGGAAGTGAATTTGACCAAACTATTAAATATTTTTATTTATCACTCCGTCCTCAATGTTTTAATAGTTTATAAATGTAGATTTTTTTAAAGTGAATTTAAGTATCTTATCTCCACCGTAAGAAGAAATATAAATATAGGTTGTTATGTACATGTATTTAATCGATTAAAATGAAGAAGTGAAAAGAAATGTCTTATCATTTATATCTTACTATAAATTATATTGATGGAACTACAAAATGAATATCACAATATTAAGAAAGAAATAAGTCAGAGTAATATTTTAACACTGCTTCAACATTTTCATTTACTTATTTAGGTCAAGCACAGGGCGGCTATTTCTTAAATTATAAAATTGTTTGTATTTCATAAAACAGCTCAACTTTCTACTTATAAATTTATTTGTTCAAAATATGAGGAAAACAATTTAGGAACAAGAGTAATAAGTTGTGTGCCCATTTTACAATGAATACATAGTGAATAAATCAATAACAGGAAACTAATCAGTAGCTATTTAATAAAATAATTAGTGACAAAGCTCAACGAAACCAAAAAAGGTTTTTTAATTTTCTTAAAAAAAATATATCACAGTTATTTTAATTTAAGTATATAACTTTTGTCGCTTCAAATGTAATCATAATGCTTATATATAAGGTCGCACTACGTATAATTAAGCAGACTGCAATTTATATAAAGAATTAATATCACAGTCAGAGAAGCGTTATTTGTCTACGGTACTGACTGTATTTTAGTTGAAGGAAATTACAATTAAATAAAAAAAACATGCATGGTCAACTCACATCACATCTCAGCTATATATATATAGTTCAGTGGAACGTGTGAAAAAAATACTAATATATGTTATTTAAAAATAAAATAATGTATTTTAAGTTAGTCATAATAAAAAATAAACTTCTCCTGTTAAAATACAGTGAAAAAAATTGTTTTTCATATATCATATTTTTAATTAGAACAAATTTAAGATATAGACATAGTCAAAAAACTTTATTTGATGTGTTTTCGTTAGTGACCCACACAAGCGAACTTATTAAGGGCTGTATATATGTAAAAATAATGATAATACTATCCCGAGTCAAATTATATTTAAAACTGATTACTTACGATACTACCAAGCACACGTACATCAAATTGACATTGAATGTATTATTCGTGTTATTATTAATATTTTAACTTCTACATTTTTTTCAATATAAATGACAAATTTATGCTAAAATTAATGTATCCTTTTCCGTTACACTCATGCAAGTTTATATGTATACTACGAGTTAATTCCAATGATTTGGTTGAAAATGTTATTATTTATGATGTACTTACTAATATAAAAATACATATGATTAGTGTTTGAACATCTAATTTGTTATATGAAATGTTAATTAGAGTTTAATTTGTTACATGTTTTAGAGCAAATTATTTAAAACAGAAAAAGTTATTAACAAATATATTTATACATGTTTGGACAAACAATGCAAGCAAGTACTATTTTTTTAAGTAAAGCTCTGATAGCCTATAATTTAATGTAATTATTGACAATATTATAAATCACAAATTAATATTGAAAAAGTTCAGCACAATCAAATATAAATTCACCTAAATAGAGACACTACACTTATTTTAATATAAAATGTATAACACTCTTATAGCTCAACAAATCACAACCCTCTGCAATCACACAAATACCAGTTATTTGATAAACACTTTAAAAAGCTTTTATATTAATATCGTCTGTATTGAGAGCTTTCGCATTTTACCCAGATTCACTCCAGAACCATCGGGAGCCGAAAATTCACATGCGTGAGATCTTCATAATGTTTAAATTGTATATTTACGTATGAGATTCAGTAAGACATTTTATAAGATAGTATATAGTAGACAGTAATAAGAACTCGATATTTTAAAAGGGGTCACATAAGGACAGATTGTAAATTTATAGTCAATTCAGTTAATTTAAAAAATGATTTGAACAAATATTTGGGTTTATTTTACTCTCGTCCAAGTTATCACACCTAATAATTTATATTTCATTATAATATATATTAATAATTATATTTTATGAATGCAAAATCTTTATATAATTTAGTACATATGACGCAAAAAAAATCAAAGATATTCAAATCATCTCATTACTTTATTTAAATTTCTGAAAAATAGTAATTTGATAACTCAATAAAGGTAGTTATGTAGTAGTTAATAGTATCCTGTTTTTCAGGTAAAATAGTAGTTAATAATAGGGCGGGGGGTATATGATAGAGTACGACTTACATCTTGCAAATGAGGGCACAAGCACATCATTTTACAAACATATTTCAGCCCAATTTTAATATTTTTGTAAGTCAACATAGTATGCTCGTTAAAAGGGAACTTAAAGTGCTTTTACATTATTAACTCCAACCAACTCGTACACATATTCCAAACTCGACAATTTTTAACTAGAGTCTGCAATAACTTGTAGTGTCTAGAGCCTTGGGTTCTGTTTGATGTACGTTTAACTTTTATTTTTCTATTCTAAGTCTAATTTGTGTTTTATATAATATAATTTTAAACTTCATATTAAAACTAGTAAAATGTACTCACTTTTATGTTTCAGTAGTGACTCCAATGTGGAACGTTTTTTGTGCAGTCTTTGTAGCGACATGAAAGTAAAATTAAAGAGCATACATAGGTGTAGTGGATGATGTAGATAACAGATAGAGAAACACTTTTCAATGAAATTACTTTAATTCTTGCGATATGTTTCATATAAATGAATACGATTTGAATCTTGAGTAATTGCTAAATATCAACGTAAAATCCGATTTGATTTGTCTTAAATAAATATTTGAAGCTTATATTTTTCAATATTTTAAATGATTTTTGAAATAAATAAAATGTAATTATTCTAAATATTAATAATATAAAATATTTATTAATAATATTATTTTTAACAACTTGAACCAATAAACATCTTTGTAATTATATATATTTATTTTTAAGGCTTTTGCAACTTTTGTTGAAACGACACATCAGATTTGTGGCTCATAAGTTTGGTGTATGCAAAAGACAATATTACACCATCAACTGATGTTTCTGTAGTTTGTGTTGCCCCAGCATTTTAAGCTTTTAAAAGTTTGTAATGTATATTTGTCAGATTATAAACAAGTTATGACCAAACAAAATAAATAGACAATATTTATATTTTATTTTTATAACAAAGCTTTAATTATCTTTTAAAAAATTAACCAAAATAGTCTCAGTTCATGTGCTTCTAAATGTAAACCATAATTAACTTTTTTTAAAATTACGAGCAAGTTTTAGTGTCTCATAATGATATAAGCGACATAAAAAGATAATAAAAGCAATAATTATAAACTAAAAATAGAACAAAATAGTTATAATATCAAATCATAAATGCTAGTGATATTCAGAATCAACTTGCTTAACATTATTAATGTGAATAGAAAATACTTCAGGTTCCATAAAAAAAATACTTGGAATTTGAATAAGATATTTACCAAAAGATAAGTCGTTTGGAAAGCTAACAAGATCAGGATAACAATATTGACTGATATAATCGCAATACCGAAAATATTTATATTTTTTATTTACAATAGAATCTTTTAATTCTTAATTTTTCCTAACAATTTTATAAGTTACAAAAAAAATTAACTTTTAAACCTGAGGGACTTCACTTACTATTTGAATTAAACGAAATATGATGATGATTACAATCATATGTTCATATTTATTATATAACAGATACATTATAATGAGCCACATTTAGATATAATGTTGCTAGGACTAATTGGCAAGTTGACTTAATAGCAGCGCTTTCCGGCAATATGTATCTGTGAGCTTCAGTGCCACCAATTAAGGATATTCATTTAAGTATTTCTAGATCTATAACTGATTGTGATTATATGAGATCTACATAAGGCTTTACATTCAAGTATTGATTTATTATCGTCGAGAACGTAATCCTCTAAAAGATTTAATCATATTTTACATATATCAGGGGCTTTTATTATCTCATCTAAATATTGATATTTTACAATAACCATATCAATTAAAATTATAAAGGCATATTGAATATTGATTATGATATTTCAAGTATAAATGTATTACTTTGTGAGCATCTTGAATTTGTTTTTGTTGTTTATCTATCTTCTATCTATTATATAAAAATGAATCGCAAAATGTGTTGGTAAGCGCACAACTCAACAACGCATGGGCCAATCTTAACAATTCTTTTTTTTTAAATATTCCTTGAAGCCCAAGGATGGTTCTTACGGCGAGAAAAATTCGAATAATTTCCAAGAAAGCCCTAAAAAAGCCCTTTTCTTTTTCTATACAAATATTTTCTAACTAAATTTAGAGTCAATTTGAACTGTATTGCTATACAATAAAGTTCATATTAAATCACAAGCACTCATTTTTGTCTAAACAATGTAGGTGTGTTGCTAACGTCGAAGAGTCAATTCGCACTTTATTGTCTCTGCAAAAAGTTCAAATTCAATCAAATATATGTGTGTGCAGGTTCACGCAAAAATGATAATATCGTGAACCCGACCAAATTGAAAAGTAAAAAAATTTAAGAGCTATAGATTTGATTGGCCTTGGAATATTCTTTCTTTTGTTTTAGTTTTGGAATGCGACATAAATTGTCATCAGTTTTCACGTCATTGCATCTGTCAAACAAACCGCGTTAAAAAGCGTTTATAATATTTAATAATTAATTTTGATTGCATGTGACATAATTTAGGTAAGTATATTCGATATGCCTCCTATAAGACGAACTAATTTAGGTAGAAGAACCCGAAATGCTACAAACCAAACTAATTACCGATCTTATCATACTGCACAAGAACGTGACGACCGAAAAGAACGTGAAAGAATTCGTATATCACGAACGTGGAAAGCGAGAGCGAGAGATTCAACCAATAATCCCGAAAGTTTGAATCGAGCTGCTTTCATTTATAATTTGTCTATTGACTACAGTAACCACCAATGTGTTACTATTGGATCTATGAACTTGGTTTGCTCTCATTGTAAGGCAAATGAAGCCAATGGATTGTGTTGCGCAAATGGGAAAGTGAAATTGATACCATTGGATCTACCACCAGAGCCATTGTACTCATTGGTTTCAGGAATAGAACCAGATTCCATACACTTTTTGTTAAATATCCAACAATATAACAATTGCTTTCAAATGACGTCATTTGGGGCAACAAACGTAGTTCGGGAAAATTTCATGCCAAATTTTAAGGTAGGTATTATAGCAGTTAATCATTATTATTTTAGTGAACAAAATTTCCTGTTAATTAAGTAAAGGTGTGTCATTAACCTTCAGTTCCTTAATCCCCAAGAAATATATTACTTAGTCATAATATTATTTGGTGATTCAGTATTAGCACCACTTTTATTATTTTGAAACAAAATATAATTATTTGATGATGGATATTAGTTACAACTAATTATTACATATTGACATACCTAAGCATATCAATTATAAATTGGGGATTCAAATTTGGAGACAGATATACTTTTTACGGACAAATATTATTTATATTTGACAAAAATCATTTTTTTTAATTTACAGATACAAGGCCAACTATATCATAGCGCAGGTTCACTGTTACCAGTGTCAGATAGCAATTACAAATTCCTGCAAATTTACTTCATTGGCAATTCACCACAAGAAATTGATATGCGTTGTTCAAATAACAATTCAGTAAAGAGGTCTATTGTAGAACAATTACAAACTTTATTTCATGAGTACAATCAATTGATTATGTTGTTTAAAACTGCACTGGATCTGATGCCATCTGATAATCACAAAATTGTAATCAGAGCTGATAAAACACCTGTTGGCCAACATGCAAGACGTTTTAATGCACCAACTGTTGATGAAATTGCCATCGTTGTAGTTGGAGAAAACTTGGAATCCCTTGATATTGTTTTATATCGTCGGAATGATCAATTACAACGTATAAAGGAAACACACCGCTCATATGACGCATTGCAATATCCCATTATATTTTGGCATGATGAAGATGGTTATGATTTGATAAATCCCATTACAGGTAATAAAAAATATTAGTTTAGCAAGGAGATATATTATCAGTCACTATATTATTATTTTTTTATTTTCAATGTTATGAAAACAAAACTCTATTTTCAGGTTCTAAAATCAACAAAAAAGTCAGTTCAATGAACTATTATTCCTACCGCCTAATGATGACAATCACGTACTCAAACGTCGGCGATTATATCACAAGTATGTTGTAGACATGTATGTTAAAATTGAAACGGAGAGATTAACATTCATCAGGTTGAATCAGACAAAACTCAGATCTGAAAAGTATATTCACCTTCGAGATGCGATTAATACTGATGGTAATGCACAGAATCTTAGTCGAATAACTATTCTTCCAGCAACATACATCGTAAGCCCTCGACATATGCATGAATATGCTCAAAATGCCATGTCATATGTTTGTCATTATGGTACAGCAGATTTTTTCATCACATTTACATGCAATCCACACTGGATAGAAATAGACATAGCCAGAGTCTTTATACAAAAGTTGAAATCTTTAATGGATTTCATTGTGAAACATTATGTGTTTGGAGAGACACGCCGCTGGATGCATTCTGTGGAGTGGCAGAAACGGGGATTGCCACTTGCACATATTTTGATTTGGTTAGTTGACAAGATAAAGTCAAATGAAGTTGTAGCATTAATATCAGCTGAAATCCCTAATGTAGAAGTAGATCCTGGATTGCATGAGGTAGTTATCAAAAACATGCTACATGGTCCCTGTGGAACTCTTAATCAAAATTTACCATGTATGGTGGATGGTAAATGTTCAAAACGATATCCACGGACATTAATATCTGAAACAATCACTGGTATTGACGGTTATCCTGTGTATCGTCACCGATCGACAGCAGAAAATGGAAGATCAACAATTGTCAAATTAAATCAACAAGATATTGAAATAGATAATCGCTGGATTGTTCCACATTCACCCATTTTATCAAAGACCTTCAAAGCGCACATCAACGTTTAATCTTGCCATTCAGTAAAATCTATTAAATACATTTGCAAATATGTAACCAAAGAGAGTGATATGGCTGTGATTGGTATTAAAGCAGAGAATTCCAATGATGAAGTTACCCAATACCAAATGGGTCGCTATGTTAGTAGTAATGAAGCAGTTTGGCGAATATTTTCTTTTCCTATTCATGAGAGACACCTTACTGTTGTTCATTTAGCTGTGCATTTAGAAAATGGACAAAGAGTATATTTTACAGCACAGATCGCAGTACAAAGAGCTGTACAGCCACCATCTATTACATTAACCAGTTTTTTTGACATGCCAAAACGATGCTTTTGCTCAAACATTGTTATATTCCGAAGTGCCAAAATATTATACTTGGAATCAATCCTTAAGGAGATTTATACCACGGAATCAAGGAAAACCAGTTTCAGGATACCCAGATGTATTTTCTACAGATGCGATCGGTCGAATTTATTCAGTACATCAAAGCAATGATGAATGTTTTTATTTACGACTGCTACTAGTCAATGTACGTGGCCCAACATCGTTCCAACATGTACGAACTGTTAATGGTGATTTGTGTGGATCATATAGAGAAGCTTGCCAACCTTTGCGATTGCTAGAAAATGATGCTCATTGGGATCAAACTCTTAATGATGCTGTAATATCATCACAAGCTCATCAAATACAAACATTGTTTTCTATAATCATATCTACATGCTTTCCATCAAACCCAAAGGATTTGTGGATCAAGTACAAAGATAATATGTGTGATGATATTTTGTATCAAATACGGATTAGAAGGGGAAATCCAAATATACAAATAAGCGAAGAAATTTACAATGAAGTATTGATTTCAATTGAGGACATGTGCTTGATGATGTCAAACAAATTATTATTTCAATTAGGCCTGGCCGCGCCCAATCGTCCAATGCATGATGCTTTTAACCAAGAGTTGCACCGAGAAAAACTGTATGATCTCAATACTTTGAAAGAATTAGTTCAAACAAATCTTCCACTATTGAATAAACAACAGAAGTATGTATTTGATACACTTATGAAAGTAATAAATGATAAAAGAGAAGGGATTTACTTCTTAGATGCACCTGGTGGTACAGGAAATTTTTTTTTGATTTCATTGATATTAGCAACAATTCGCTCACAAAATAAAATTGCACTTGCACTCGCTTCGTGGGGAATCGCATCAACTTTGCTTGAATGTGGTAGAACAGTTCATTCAGCACTAAAATTGCCATTACACATGCAAAGCAACGAAACCACAACCTGCAACATTTCGAAGAACTCTGCAATGGCAAAGGTTTTGCCGCAATGTGAATTGATTGTTTGGGATGAATGCACGATGGCACATAAAAAATCTTTTGAGGCTTTAAATAGAACCTTACAAGATCTACGGAGCAATCATAACCCATTTGGTGGTGCAATGATTTTATTAGCAGGAGATTTTCGTCAAACATTGCCAGTGATTCTACGATCAACGCCAGCTGATGAACTTAATGCATATTTAAAGTCCTCCAGTTTGTGGAATCATGTGAAGGTATTACATTTAAGCAAGAATATGCGTGTCAAGTTGCAAAATGACCAATCTGGAGACATATTCTCTAAACAACTCATTGACATTGGTAGTGGCAAATTTCCTATAGACACCTTGACTGGTTGCATTAACTTTCCTCAAAGTTTTTGTCAGTTAACTAGATCAAAAGATGAACTTATTCAAAAGGTGTTTCCAGATGTTGCTCAAAATTACAGAAACCATGATTGGTTGAGCGAAAGGGCCATATGGGCTGTAAAAAACATAGATGTAAATGAATTAAATTTAAAAATTCAAGAACAAATTACAGGCGAATTGAGGATATATCAGTTGATTCGGCTACTAACCAAGATGATGTCGTCAACTATCCGCCTGAATTTTTAAATTCGCTGGATTTACCAGGATTGCCACCTCACTTAAACCTTTAATTATCGTTAGTTATAATGTTGAGAAATATTAACCAATCACGTCTTTGCAACGGCACACGGTTAGCGATAAAAAAATTATTGAACAACGTGATAGAAGCAACTATACTGAAAGGAAAGTATAAAGGAGAAGACGTGTTGATACCACGCATCACAATGATTCCGACTGACAGTTTCCAGTGCGGCTTGCTTTTGCTATGACCATAAATAAGTCCCAGGGGTTAATTGTATGTTGCCTGTTCCCATGTTGGAAAACCATCAGATTTGTTTGTTTTCACCAGGTAATCAAACAAAAAACATTGTGTATCATAAAGCACTACAATAAAAATAAAACAGATTTTTGTTATTAATACGATTACTGAAAATACTTATATACGTTTTATTTCATTATTCTTTATTTCATCTTATTAAAATGTTAAAGTAACATATTAAAAAAAGGATAATTTTACGATTTATTTATCATATTATTTAAAATATTAAATGATAAAAAAGATCCACCAGAAATCTTAATATGTATAAATCACGTGTCACGTTGTTTGTCCGCGATGGACTCCTAAACTACTTAACCGATTTTAATAAATTTACACACCACGTACAGTTTGACCTAACTTAAAAGATATATAATAATTTTCAACTCAATTCATAGTCGCAATATTATTTTATTTGTTTATTATTTTGCAGTTAGCTCCTAACAATTCTAAAAGATGGCGGTATCTGTTGATTGGATTGAATAATTACGAATGATGTATCTACCCTACCTACCTCATTCGTAAGTTTAGTGTTCCAAGTTATTTACTAAGAACTTTGTAATTTACAAATAGTGTTATTAATTTGGAATAAATTTAAAAATAATTTTGTTTCTATTTTTGCTTAATATCGACTGTAAGAAAACATTAGGATTTTCATGACAGAAGTACTCTGAACGTTACCCCTTAAATAGTTTACTACAATGTAATATATCAAAAACAATAGTCACAGCAACGCGTGACCGGGTCTGCTAGTTTATTAATATAATACATGATATTTGCTGAACAATTTTAAATATGATCCAATATGAAATTTTTCGCATGAACAATGTAATATTCTAGCGAAATGCAAAATCGCTATTCTTTGAACCTGAAATCTACTCGTAACACACTCATCACGGGCTCAAACGTTGTCAAACGCTTTGTTCATACAAAATTCATATGCCACGGAATTGATTTTTCTAGTAACGATATATTTTGTTATTGTATTATGGAAATTGAATCGTCTTACAAAAATGTACATTTATAAAATAAATAGATAAGTGATGTTAGAGAGTTTGCTGTATCAAGTATTACTTTAATTACAGACATGTGTTTCATCTACCTACAATCTTAAAATTTTCTGACGTAAAGTAAAGAAAAACGAGGAATTATGTGATAAGTATGTGAGTCGACAGTGAGAGCAATGGTGATTTAAATATCCTATAATTCTCTATATATTTTTACACAATATTGGAGATATCCGAAAAGAAGAGAATCAAGATGATAGGTGGTCCGGTACAAAAATTGTTATATATATTTCGTTTAGTAACAATAAAGTTTATTAAAAATAATGTTTAGTAGTTTACGTACATGAAATAAAAATAGTATTCTTTTTTGACGATAAATCTCAAAACAAAATAACTTTTATTCCGCAGCTGTGCTACAGTTGGGTGGTAAAGCGTGACAAATAAAATACATCTATGTAATATTACTATGTGATGGAAGTTGATATATTTTTTATAATCTTTAACAATTTATAAAATCTTTTTTATATAATTGTTTTTCAGTATGACACATACCATATATTATTTACTAATGTTATAAGAAATAAGAGTAATGTTTTGATAAACCTGTTTACTCAAATTTCTACTCGGAAATAAGATTCTTTTCTTGTATTTTAAGTAGACCATTATCTTATTGTATCTGTTTGTTTATATGCTATGCAAAAGAATGCAGAGTATGGTAGTGGATGGATATATAGATAGAGGACGGCCGAAGAAAAGATGAATGGATTTCGTGAAAGACAATATAAAGAAGAAGGAAGTGTGTACAGAGATGATGAGTAACAGACAGTATGGAAGTAAAAAACATACTGCGACGACCCGAAAATTAGGATAAGGGCAAGAAGATAGTTTATATAAATTCATTTTCATTTTTTATTTATTACTTTATATCTTTTCCACTTTGAATCATTTTATTTATTTATTTTATTTAAAAACTTTATTGTACAACAAATAATATACAAGTGGCGGACTTAATGCTAAAGCATTCTCAACCAGTCAACCGAAATATAAAAAAATCCGTGCCCGCACGGGACACGCGTGGGTAGACCTCGTGTGTAACTCATTTAAAATATAACTGACTACCTAAGAATAATACATGATGCCGTTGTTTACATCAAAAATTTTCAAGCAAAAAGCGGTTTTAATTTTTTTTCTCGGAAAAGGTATCTTTTTTGGAAATACTTTTGGTACTTAAATTTAGAGTAAAAAATAACCTTTCTATTAAAAATATTTGCGAGGAGGGAATGTTTACCAGAAAAAAGTTGCCGTGGTTTTACCTACCTAAAATTTACAAGCTAAAAGTGGTTTTAATTTTTTTTCTCGGAAACGGTACCTTTTACGGAAAAACTTTTGATACCTAAATTTAGAGTAAAAAATAACCTTTCTACTAAAAATACTTGTGATGCAAGAATGTTTACCAGAAAAAAGTTATGATTTTTTTTCCAAAAATTTTCGGTTTTTTTACCCCCACCCCTAAGTTATTGAAGTTAGGTTTTCGGTTTATCGACATTAGTTATAGGTATTTATCAAAGACATCATATAATATGAACGCGATTGATCTCCTTTGTATAGGGACAAAGTTATGGTCGAAAAACTGAAATCAGAAAAAGTGAGGCCCTAGCGCCCCCTGTGACCGGATTTCTCTGGTTAACGAACTTGACCTTGGTTTTTGGATGGTTGATTTTTGTGCAAAGTTTGAAAGCGATCCGAGCGAAATTGCGGCCGCTATCGTGCTGACAAAAGTCGAATCTGGACGCACGCACGCATATATATATATATATATATATATATATATATATATATATATATATATATAAACTTTTTGACCAATGGTCATTTCGGACTCAGGCGGTCATAAGAAGACCTCCTGTGAAGAAATTTTTCCAAAATTCGAAAGTAGGGGACAAATGAATGGGCAGACCGAATTCTTCGAGGTCTACCCAATACAGAATAAATCCGTGCCCGCAGGGGGACACGCGTGGGTAGACCTCGTGTGTAACTCGTTTAAAATATAACTCACTACCTAAGAATAAGACATGATGCCGTTGTTTACATCAAAAATTTTCAAGCAAAAAGCGGTTTTTATTTTTTTCTCGGAAAAGGTATCTTTTTTGGAAATACTTTTGGTACTTAAATTTAGAGTAAAAAATACCCTTTCTATTAAAAATATTTGCGAGGAGGGAATGTTTACCAGAAAAAAGTTGCCGTGGTTTTACCTACCTTAAATTTTCAAGCTAAAAGTTGTTTTTATTTTTTTTCTCGGAAACGGTATCCTCTACGGAAAAACTTTTGGTACCTAAATTTAGAGTAAAAAATAACCTTTCTATTAAAAATACTTGTGATGTAAGAATGTTTACCAGAAAAAAGTTATGAATTTTTTTCCAAAAATTTTCGGTTTTTTTACCCCCACCCCTAAATTATTGAAGTTAGGTTTTCGGTTTATCTACATTAGTTATAGGTATTCATCAAAGACATCATATAATATGAACGCGATTGATCTTCTCTGTAAAGGGAAAAAGTTATGGTCGAAAAACTGAAATCAGAAAAAGTGAAGCCTTAGCGCCCCCTGTATCCGGATCTCTCTGGTTAACGAACTTGACCTTTATTTTTGGATGGTTGATTTTTGTGCAAAGTTTGAAAGCGATCCGAGCGAAACTGCGGCCGCTATCGTGCTGACAAAAGTCGAATCTGGACGCACGCACGCATATATATATATATATATATATATAAACTTTTTGACCAATGGTCATTTCGGACTCAGGGGGTCATAAGAAGACCTGTGAAGAAATTTTTCCAAAATTCGAAAGTCAGGTACAAATGAATGGGTAGACCGAATTCTTCGAGGTCTACCCAAAAACAAACAAAGGGTACAATAGAAAACAAACAAACGTATACACACAACTTATGTAGATAACAATCAATACATATATATATATATATATATACTTGTACTACATATAAATATATTATATGAATACGTATAACTATATTAAATATATAAAAAGATACATACGTATACATACACATATATACATGTATAGGGCTATAGTAAGACGAGGATGTATATATAAAAATAAGGATAATGTTATGACAATATTGGTATAAATATACTACGCAATAATGATTATAAAAAAGTTACAAGAATGGTTATTTCATTTTCTGGTGTAGATATCTACGGATACGCTTTTTAAATACAGGTTTATTCGGGGCACGTCGAAGCACATCAGGGAGGCCGTTCCAGAGTTTAATAGCATGTACTGTGAAAGAGTTAGAAAGAAAGCCAGTATGGTGAGAAGGTACAAATAAGCTAAGAGAATCTGACCGAAGATGTAAATCGTGAGTTGACCTCAGTAGCTGAAATTTGCATTTCAAGTATCGAAGAGAAGCTGGATCAGTCAGGATAGAGAATAGCTGACATTAAGTTCTGGATCGTCTTCTTTCGAGGATGGGTAGCCATTTAAGCTTAGAGCGGTACTGAGAGATGTGGTCAAATTTTAGGAGATTAAATATGAAACGAATTGTCAATGCAAACAGCCTGCTGGCGGTCTCGAAGGTATGAAGAGAACCAATTTAGCTCTTTGGACGAAATATTTAAGTGAGTTAAGAGTGCAATGAATATATCATGATCAACAGTGTTATATATATATATATATATATATATATATATATATATATACATATTGGCCCGCATGTGGCGTTAGAATTGAAGCTGTATCATAATATTTCCTACTATTATTCTCTACTCTATTCAACTCTAACTGTGAACTATATTGCTGCGGGAAACTTGTTTTTATTTTGAATGTATAACTTCCAATATCACCTTTAATATTTATGATTTGTTACTTTGTTAGGACAATAGAGAAGTTTAGACCATTCAACTGAACTTTTTTGTTTATATTCCCTAAAGAACGGCTTTATCTATTATATATCCTATCTAGTCTTATAGTCCAAGTTTAAAAAGTATTACGTTGTTTTACTAGTTTTTAATCTAATAAGTATCATGCAAAACAATTTGGTAATAATTATGATTATGTTCAAGGAAATTGTGAAAATTGCATTGTTATTATTAATTTCTTAACTACTGGAATTTAACTAAAATTATTTTTAATCATAAAAAGCTATGTACGAGTATATCCAATAAAATTGCTGTCAAATTATTCACCTGTGCATTTATTCAGTAGTGTGTTATCTAACACTATATAATTAAAGTAGATGAAGCCTTTGCTGTAAAATAACAGTATAAAACTCAAAGTGTAGTAAATTAATGATTATTATTCTTATTAAAAATATATTTTGTAGTCAGTAATTTTCTTCAATTTCACATATTTCAATATGTTAAATTGAATATTATCGATGATTGAATGTGGCTGTTAGAGTATGTTTAATAAATTTATAGGATTAGGATGGCCAATATCAGAATCCTATCTATACACACGTATGTGGGTAATCTTAGGAAACGTTCTAAAATTATTGAAAATTATTCAATCACCTTTAAAAATTCTTGTAACCAAATAAAATTACGTTCCAAAATCAATAATAATCAAGCAAACATAAATTAGAGCAATAATGGTTAAGGCATGCGTCGGTACCGAATCCTTGTGAGTGTGAGTGAGCTACTTCAAGAGTAAAGGATAGCCGCCTTGCTCCTAACATGACATTCCTCTAGAATGACAAGTGTAAAATCTGTTTCCGACGTATTCCGATACCATTTCGTATATACCAACTATTATAACCTTTTATGTAAATAACATTAATAATAATTTGGATCCTACTTTTAGATTATGTTTATATTATTAAACACAGACTATATGTGGATATAGGTAAAATACAAACAAAGATAATCCTTCCTTTAGCCTCACATATTTTCTGCAATGAAAACGCGTAAAACATACTCAAACAGGGTTTCGGGTTGAGCGTCTATAAATCAACCTCTGAACTTACTATAGGACTATTATCGTCAGCAAAATATCTCTGGAGCTTTCGGAAACTGAAGATTTATTAATAATAAATTATTTAATAAAATTTAGCAATAGAAAAATCATCAAACGGAAGTTCTTTTTTTCTAATTTATATTTATTTTTTGGTTAAGAAAATTTAAAAGTCTATTTGTATTTTACTTAAATAAAATATCTGAATCATGAAAAAGTTTAAAACAAGCGTTTTTGTTCGTAATTGTACGATTGCTTGTACGATTTACCGCCCCGCATAGACGCAATGAAGCGATGGAATTGAAATTGTATATCATGATATTCGCAACTACTCAACATCAACATTGTTTTGCAAACTTCTTAAAAAAAAAATGAATATATGTTTTTTTAACTACTTTTAATCATTATTTCATATGAACAATTGTATAATAACAAATAATAAAACATTTCAAGCAAACGTCGCAAACGCAAAAAAAAGTCGCAACTTTATTTCCTGAAGCCAAATTTTCTTTTACACAACCTATTATGTAACTGACAGTTTCATATAAATATTTAATCAACTATCGGAATAAATGTTATTGAATATCCAAATAATGTTTTATTATTACTTATCCGGCGGAAAAACAATTACAGTTGAGTTACTATTGATATACAGTTTTATTATTACGTAACCCTACTGTACTTACGATAGCTGAAAGATATATTATGAAATTTTCGTTAAAAGTGCATACATTTTTCAGGTTCAAAAGCATTGTATATTGTAACCCAATATTTTTTTTATTAAGTATTTCCTTTAAAAAAAACAGGTGTACTTTTGAACTATAATGTAATTTAAATGTAATTTAAATCTTATATAATATTTAATCTTACAATATAAGAAATGTGCCAGCTAGTCTCAACGGTGGGTCATTTGAGGAACTAATCATATACTTTATCAAATAGCATTACAATTACAATTAAAATTATAAAATAATAAGTTAAATTAAATTCGCCAATAATATATAAGATGCAATTAATTGGTAGGTGCCCAATTACCAAAACAAAACTTATAAGTTTAAAAACGATGAGTGCATCGTCCTTGAGAACGAAAAAGATTAATATAATTATATAGTAATTGAATATATTAATTTAATATTTATATAAATTTAGTCTAGATGCATGCAGTAGTTCCCTGGCAGCATTCATCTTAATTTAATTAACAGAATTGCTTTGAGATGTCGTATGCTATAAAATCAGAATTATTCACAAATAGTTTTGATCGAACTTCTTTGGGGTATTTTCTTCGAATATAAATTATTTCCTTTTATATTCTTGTATTTTATTCTATACCTAAGATTTTTTGTATTATTAGATTGGTTAGGTTTCTCTGGTGAGTGAGAAAATCCGGAAGCCCAAAACTCCTCCCTATCTTTGATGAAGCCGAAGAACCCCTCCCCGATTAAAACCTGAGAAATGATAATCCAATTTTGCTCAACCTGCTTGTCAAAAAAATCTGGGGCGGGCAAAGTATTGCGTTTATCGTTTGCGAGTCAACGCAGCAGTACCCCGCTTCACTCTAAATGTGAACATCCGCCGACTTCATTCTAACCTAATCGTCGCCTACTATTATTTTTAACCGCCGCAGTCGGTATCTAAAAGAAAAGTAAGTAGTAAGTTAGATGAAAGTCACCACTTCTACTATTGCTTATCATATATGCAATTATCATAGGAATATTTTTTGAATGAAAAGAAAATTTCATGAAAATTGGCTGGTTTTTAGCTTACGTACCCAAGGATTTATTAATGATGCTACTGTATTGATACCCGTCGTGATATGAGTTCATTATTTTATACCTTGTAATTGAACTTGTAATTATCTTTATAGGGACTACGGCTTACATATTTATAAACCATTTCTGTCATTAATTTAAGTTATGGCATTTACAACATTATTCATAATATTCATTATAAACTGCATAACTAGAAATAGTAGTATGGAATATCCAAAAACTTCAAAAGATATCACCTCCGTTCCGATAATGGATTTCCCTTAACCATATTTATTATAAGAAATATATTTAATCTGCTGACATAAAGCACAAGCTTGTATGATTTTTTTTTTAATTTTTGCATTAGCCATTTACATTGTAACAGACTTAAAAGCCTCAGTGTTATCTTTTAAACTTAAAATTGCTAGATATAATCAGATTGATTGAATTCAGTCTAAACAATAATAGAATATAATGTTAAGAATGTAATGCATGAAATTGGTCAAAATTGTTGAATTCATTGCTAACTGTAACTATGATAACAATATTAAACTTTCGGTATAAATTTATATTCTAGTTCTGTTGCTATGTGTTACGTTGTTATAATTTCAGTATAAATTAACGCTGTTGCGCAGATTAATACGATGGCTCTTAAAATACATTGTAATTGTAGTTATTATACCACGACTACACCAGACATATGAACCTCATTAAAATTTTATTGGTACATCCTAGCCTGCTAATACTGTTACCATGAATAGGTCTCATTGTAGTAAGACCAAATAATAGTATTGTTTAATTAACGTGATTTTAGGTCGATAAGTATTAATAATTACTAAGTTAAGTAATTTATAATGTACATGTAGGTGTAAGATTCTGAATTTTGATTCTGAATTTACTTTCACTGATATCTATTTATTCACTGATTATCTATTGATTTATTTCATTTAACGTTTCTTCAATATATTTTAAATTTACATTTAATAATTATAATCATAAAAAAATATGGTAATAGTAATGATCAATACACAATAATAAAAAAAAAATCTTCTCGAGTGTTTTAAAAATTCACGTATAACATGTACATAATAACTTATATTATATGTATATATATGTATATGTATGTATGTATATATATATGTCTGTATATACATATATTATATGACTTTTGACAATTAAAACAATCAATAAATATACATTTTTTATTTCTTCACGAAATACTCAAAGTAATTGACCAATTTAATTGAACACATCAAATGGTTTTAAACTGCAAAGGTTACATAATATTAAATCTATTTTTCATTCACACTGCAAGTTATGATCAAGGTTACAACTAGTCGTTCTGTGAACAGTAGACCTCAGTACGATAGGGGATGAGATAGTGGTTTTCACGAGGTGCAGTGGCTACGATATTTCGCCCGTGAACCAAGTATGAGCGCCACCCCAGTAACCTCTGTACACTGGACGAAAACCAAAAAAAAAGTATAAGAATACTTAGAGGAAATTTGGCCGCCATCTAGGATTTTGAAATAACAAAAAAACACCTTAGCTTTCGGCAAAGAACACTTGGACTAAATTTCAGCCCGCTAGCTGCCGCAAAGTCTGTTTTTGTGGTACGGATCACAAAACCGCCATTTTGAAATTTTTCGCCCAAGCAAAAAAACATCTTGAGATAAAAATTTTAATAATTCAAAAAACACACCTACCAATTTTCGTGACGATTGTATTAAAAATACGTCTGCTACGCCAAAACAAAAACATAAATCAACGCCATTTTTAATTATTGCTCCCAGTGAGAAAAATGGCCGAATAAAAAAAAATTAATAACTCAAAGAACATTATCTCCAATCTTTGTGGCGATCGGATGAAAATTGCTCCTGCTACGCTAAAAACAAAACTAAAAAATGCCGCTGTTTTCGATTTTTTCGCCTAATCAATAAAATCATAAAAATTCAAATAATTCAAAGAATACGCCTGCCGATTTTCGTGATGATAGGGTAAAAAATACGGCGGCTACGCTGGAACAAACGTACTGAAGTACATACGGAAAAATAGCAGAATTGGCCTATCAAGTGGAAACGTAGTCCCTCGGACAAACGCTTCGCTACGCTCAGCATTCGTCCTTCGGTCAAATTACATAAATACCAAACACCTTGGCGATTTTCTTATTACAGGTGCATATTTGATATATCAAACTTTATAACATGTTTTCCAATTTTTGTATTATTTTGTATTGAATGTCACGGCAACTCGTAGCCGGATAGCAATATTTTATAAATTTGCATGTTCCCTCTTTTCATTTATTTTTTTCAATATAAAATTTTGTGTTATATATATCGTTTTACAACTCCATGACTTAAAATTTACTAAGTTTTGGAAGTTTTATCTGTTTGTCTGAATAACTCAAATATGGCTTGATCTATGTAATGAAAATGATTGTATGGTAAGGATATGTGCTTGCTAAAATGATAGACCATTATATAGAGTATCGCGCGAATTTACCCGCCGACAGTAGCTACTGTACCAACATACAAGTAATCAGTTTTATATACTGTAATTAAAGAAGGTTGCGTGCTCAATAAAACACTAGAGACTTTAATATGTATAAATGTGACAAATAATTGCCGATAAGTGAGCAATAAATTGTAAAAACAATTATATTTTTTTCCTAAATATTTTGTTACTTTAATTAATTAATAGTAAATTTATAAATCCTTTTGCCATAACTTATAAGGTTGCTGAAATGCACACTAATTGGAAACGTTATTCATTTACTTTATTATAGTCGTAGAACTTATAATGAATACTGATTCTGTGAATACATTAATTGAAGTAATTAATAGCAATGAAGTTCCTGCATGCATAATTGTAGTGACCGCAGCTTCTATTGTCCCTTCTTGCTAATTAATAACCTTATAATCCTTATGTGGCTATTCATATTTCTAAATTTATTTGTTGGTTTGTAAACGATAAAATTCATTTTGTAAATATTATTCCTCAATCAAACCTATCTGTCTATTTATTGTATTAAATTAATATTATTATATTAATTCTTGTTACTTACCAAAGCTATACAGTTGTTACTTATTATTAATACAAGTCATATTATTATATCTAAGGTTGTGATTACAACCTTTGATTATCATGACATCATAAATAAAATTCTACCATATCTTGCCTTGAAAATAAATTAGGAGATATAAGGTCTTAGTACTAAAAATACTTAATACATTATTTACAATATGTGTAATATTATTGTATAAATACATATATATACATCATTAATGTATTGGGAAAGTATACTTTATTTATCCTTCCAGTTGTTTGCCTACACACAAACAGAAATGTAATTGAGATAATAATGTTATTTATGTTTTTAAGAGCAGAGAACCCAAAGATTGAACCATAATAAATAGCTGGCCTTTAAATTGAAATTATATTTTTTTAAACAAAACTATAAGTTATATTTTGAATTATTAAATGAGATTTTTTTTTTCAATAAAATTTTTTTCCCATATGTTAAAATACACAAAAATATTGTTATGAAAATTTTATAATACAGATTTTTTTACAAATATTCCTTAAATCCTTTAATTTACTATAACATACCTATATCATTGTGTAATGGTAAGACATCAAATAAAATAATACTTGGAATATTGATTACGTTCTCCTAAATTCAATAGACTGTAATTTGTAACCTGAATGCTTAGAATGTAAATACTTCTTATTACGTGAATTACGATTTCTATCTCCAAGGAGATACGCTCATTGTTTTCAGTTAATATGTATCAAATTTTGTTATAGAAATAGATTTATATGAGTCATGTTCACGTGTTTTATTTTTTATATTAATAACATTACTTTTTATCTTATTATATAAGCTTATGTGACACAAACAGTCACTATAAATGTGATGGATAATTTGAATTGAATGTGATTGAGTCACCGGTAAATGACATAAAATATTGTTTTAATGAACAATAACCTACCTTAAAAAATAAGTTTCAATTTATAGCCCCTTGTTATAATTTGTATTTCCAATATACTCTTAAAATATTTAAATCCATGTTTTGTTCTGTGCAGTTTAAATTGAAAAATTAAATTAAGCAATTCACAACTACGTACATTTTGATATAAGTTTAAATAGTAAAGGTAAAGTAATATTTTCATCATGTTACAAAACAATATTCATACATTATTTATCTACCTTATCCACAACTCATTGTAAACCTTTTAACGGTTATCACATAGATAAGGGTACAGCAGTCCATAATTAATTCTTGTATATAATATAATATATTGTTATTAATAGTAAGGAATATGTCGTATATTTTAATTTTATTATTTATTCCTTATGTGTTCAATTTATTTTGTATAAACGTATACAATACAAGTGTATACTAGTATTTTTCACTCAGAATAAACATCAGCAAACATCGACCAAAAGCAACTTTCATCAGATCTCTATATTGGAATATGCCACTGAATTATTTTTAATATTTTATTAGTACCTACCTAGATGTTGTGGTTAACACTTTAATACGACGGAAATTAAAAGCAGGGACTCGATAATTCGAGTGGCGACCATGAGACGGCAGACGCGGCGTGGGTAGGCCTCCCCTAAGTGGACAGACGACATAGTCAAAGTCGCAGGAAGTCGTTGGATGCTGAAAACGCGAGACCGGTCTTCATGACGATCTTCGAGGACGGCCTATGCCTTGCAATGACATATAGGCTGAAATGATGATGATGATGATCACGATGACTCGATAACAATCGGTTTAATAGATAACATATTTTACTAAACTTCTATACTTACTATGTATTATTTTAAATAATTGTAGTTTTTATAACGTTGTAGTACTTCGTAAGTTTAATCACATATATTATTTATAAAATGTTTGCTTTAATTGAAATTATTAATAACTATATCATTTTATTGGATATATTATGTTATTATTCTTTTAATTTATATATAATCGTAAAAATTATTATGAAAATAATAAATATATAACAAACAATTACATAAAACAAGCAGAACTCGAATCTGCTACTTCTGGAATATGAATTCAGCTTTTCCTTCATGACAAAGAATTATATTCCAATGACAAAAAGCTTAATTGCTCTATGAAACAATAATTGTGTCGATTGGTTACTTGTCTTGTAATATTTTATAAGATATTTTAAAACAATGATACAGCGTCTAGTCAATGCCAACTCGGTTTAAAAGAATAACAGATCAATGATACAACTGTGGCTCGATCTAGACAGAACCGTCTAGCCAATTTTCTAGAAGGTTAGCCGATAGCACATTGCAAAAATCTATAGAAGAAAGCAACCATTTATCATCTGTCCGGATCCACGTTTGCTCCGTACCTCTATAACGAATTTTGAAATCAACCAATAAACATTTTTTAAGCATTTAACTCTCGTACGGCTACATTTTAAATTTTTTATTCAATGTGAAGAATCAAATTTCTTACACCGGTACTTTCATCTCATCTTCAAGTAAACACGGCTGCTTGAAATAAAAACCATAAAATAGTTTTATTTATATTAAATAAAATCTGTTTGATAAATAATGTGTTTTCTTTTAGTAAACCGAAATGCGTTTACGAAGTAGATAAAATTTATATGTAAGTGTATTTTTAATTATAGGAAAACATTAATCAAAAATCACTAATTGATTGAACTGAAGCTTTCACGTACATTTCAACCGCAGCTATTAATGTGTCCGTTTTCAATTAATAAGAGTAAATATATATTTTTCGTATTTACATTAAATAGTATAATTTTATAATTAAAATGTGTATGCATATTTGAAAACCAAGAACAGACATTTAAGTTTATTTTTAACTCTACTATGTATCTACAGAAAATTTAAAAATAAAGAGTAATATATATAAACATCTAAACATTAAAGTTTTTGAATATAATACAAATTGTTGACGCGTTTTATATAAATTTGTAAATTAAATTCTTAACCTGGTTACAGTTTCGGTTTATTGTATTTTTGGTTTTATGATTTTATGTGTTTCATTTTTGTTAAACGCTTTCATTCAACTGATGTAATGATGGGTGAGGCCATCATGTATACATAATAATCTTTTTGGATATGCCTTCATCACTCTTGATATCGCTTTGATACTCATTCAACATACGACAAGTGTCATATCCTAATTTATCAATGTAAAGTAAGATGTCGTTTTTGGATGAATATTTATCAAAGACGTCACTCCCGGAAAAAGAATAACTTACTAAGTATTTGATAAGTTTTGATTAAATTTTTGTTAAAAAATGACAAGTAACTGAGGAGTCTAAAATGTTTCAGTTATTTGCTGCTTCTATTTGCTTGTACTTTTGCCAGTGCTTTATAGTTTTAGATTTATAAAAACACGAAGAGTTTTATAGGTATAGTAAGTACAGATTTGTGTTGAGGTGTAAAATATTCTAAAATATAATAACCATCATAAAGATCAAAACAGAATATAACGTATTTTTGTATTGAAAATAATTTGCCCGACTTATGTTCAAATATAAGTTGTAGATATTTTAGGAAATAATAAAAAGAAATAAATCAAGTTTTTCCATATAAGTCAGAAGAATCTAATTATTAAAATCATAATTAAATATACTAAATTAACAAAAATACCTAGTAACATAATCTAAGTAACAAACACATACAGTTCTAAAATTATAACAATCTTCAACTAGGCACATAATATTTTATATTTATTCAATCCGGTCTATCTTATAATTTGGAGACTTTTAAGAAAAAGTTTATTTTTATTAATTTTTTTCTGGTAATTTATCTACTTTGCTTTATTTAATAGTGTGGTGACCAATTTTATAAAATTATATATTTCTCATTATTAAGAAAACGTGGAAAAAATGGTAAATTAAATAGCCTAAGATTATTTTAAATAGTTTTTCTCGTTTTTTTTTTTTTAATTTTATACGTCATGGTGTTAGTGTAACAAAAATAACTTCTTTTGTAAAGAAGTCATTAGTCGAAAATCCTGAAATTTACCCCCCACGTTGGCGAAAATATGTAATTTTTTTGCATTCATATTCCTTCATATCTTAGCGGGGACGATATTAACGCTATTTTTCACTAAATGTACTAATATATATAATATTGATACCGAGATAATGGTTATTGCAAGAGTGTTAACTTTAAATCTGGTAATAATACTTGTATCTCAAAGATAACATTTTTTTTTATCAAGGTACTACTACTACTACTTCATTAGTAACTTTATTGGCATTATGATGTTATTAAAAGGTAAAGCAAATATATTGTTATGTGTTGATTATTTTAGTATTTTTTTAAGATAAAAATAGAGGAGTTGTGTATGTGTATTTTAATATTAATTAATAATATGTAAAAATGATGAAAATCTTTATCAAACATTGTGAAGAAAAATAGATGTACAAAAAAACATAGTTTATTACATTTTTACTTTACATTGCACGATTTTTTTTGTTAAGACATTATTTAACTTATAAGTCAAAATAAAGCGAACACTCAAGATTCTTAATAATCCTTAACCCAAAATAATATACACCAGGAATAAATATTCAAGAGCTACATAATTAAAACCTGATTTATTAAGAAGATATAAGTATATTTGAATAGTAATTTATTTATCAAAGGAGGAGAACTCACATCAACTTCTAACACTTTTTGTTTCTGTGATTATTGTCATGTTATTTATTTCCTTTTCGAAACTTTATATTTTTTCGGAAATAAATTGTTAATATAATTTTCCTCAAACTCTCAGAGACAAGTCATGCTAATTAAGTCCAAGTAAAACTCCTACTATTTACTACAAAAGCTTTGGAAATAATCTAAGAATTCCGACTCTTAAGATTCGCCTTCTATATTTTGAGGACGTACGTAGTACGTACTAGCATTATTTAAATCTAATTTCGATCAACCAAACCTATACTAATTTATTTCAGAAATCTGTATAATAAATTAACTTTTCAGCTATCTTTATATTTTTACTTAAATTAGCCTGTATAAAGGTAAAAGGAAAAGAAACCGAATGTTGAAGTTCCGTTGGTTTTATATCAATCATTGACCTGAATTAACTGTGTTTCAAATTTAAGCGGACGTCTGCAAGCAAATTGCTGAGTGCTCTTTGAATATTTCACTAATGAGCATACAGGTTACGTTGATCGGCTTAAACATATACCAAGAATATAAAAACTTATTTTTGCAGGAAGTCTCACGTTATACTGTTATGCCTAAAATTTCTTAATAATGTTATGTAACACAATATAACTTAATTTGTATTATAAAATAATAACACAATATTCAGATTGAATAATATAATAAATTTATTGGATATATTGTAGTAAATATTATCAGAGTCATAATTTGACTTCCTTAAAAATTCAGGAGTAAAAAAGATATCGATTTTACAACAAACAAAAATATAAAAAATCTATAAAGGTACATTTCAACTTTTTAATATCTTTGTAAAAAGGTTTTGTACTTATAGGATGATCTAAAATGTATTATTTTAAAATTAAAGGCTAAAAGGTAAAAGTCTTTATATGGAACCTGAAACGGCTATTTTCATGCCAGATATATGTCACACGAGCTCTGTAATATTTAAAATTTCAGATAAATTTCTACGGATAGACGGTAAAATTTGATGGATAAAAATATTTCATATTTATTTGCTAGCAAATCATAAGCCATTCCGTCGCTGGGTCCAATTTAGATTTATGTCTCACGACGATCACTTAAATTATAGTGAAATGAGCGACGATCTTATACACTTTTTAAGGTACAAATTAAACTGATGTTTAGTTTAACTGTCCAGGATAGCGCCCATTTCTAAAAGGTTATTGAGCTTTATGAAAATAAATAATCTTTTAAAATGGACTGTAGTGACTTTGTTAGTTACAAAGCGGACGATAGTTATAATAGCTACATGGTTGGGTGGACATGGGTGCCTTCAAGAAAGGCATTTAAAGCTAGCCTATGTTTTTAACTCTTACATTCTTTAAACATAATTGATGTTATTAGGTTTTTTAAAATAAGTTATTAGTAGACTGCGTTATACCCCCAAAAGCAGCTATTGAAATTTTTATAAAAAATGCAATATAATATGTATTGCAATGCTACTATACTACTATACTCTCACTGATGCATGCGCGTGACACATTTATAATGGGAAATCCCATAGACAAATTTCATTTTACTATAATTTTTTTTCTAGACTGATTTTTTTTGCTCTGTTTTTTGCAGAACCATCTTTAGTAAAAGATTTAGCCATGTGCCAAATTCTAAAAAAATACCGATCTCGTAAAACAGCAAAATGAATGGCTAAGAGCTTCGCTTGGCCTCAGCTCAATTATTATTAATCTATCTCGAGCGGAGCGTGCCATTTTATAACGTTATATGCAGTGTCGATTATGATTATGTTTACAGTAATATTTAAGAATAAAATTCAATAACATCTAAAATTAACTAAAAAAACAATGTTTTGCAATTTATTTAAGAACCAAAAATCACAGCGCACCTATGAAGGTTAATAACACTTTAAACTTACCTAATTAACTAACTACATATTTAAAGTTAATTTTCCCTGGTTGCTAGTATGTAATAAATACTAAGTGGTTTTACCTCCAACACCAGGATAATAATTTTTAAATGATATTGTTACAATATTTCATTATTTTTTTATTTATCGATGGTTAAAATTTTCAAGTAATCAGAATATCCAAACGAACAGAGACAATTCCTTGAAGCACTATTGAGTTCCTGAATAATTAGTTCCAAGTCGGTACTTAATCTAAACATCTCGAAGTTTCTCTGAGAACAGAAACTAAGTTCTGCTACAAATACAATACACTATAAAATAATGATCTGCCTTGTTGCAAACTTTAGTAGTTCAGTTTTAGAGTTACAAGTAGTTAAAAGTATTGTCCATTAAAATAAAGAAAAGCTGCCTATAAATAGCGAATTTATATTATTAATACTAAAATATAATTACCACTCTTACTGACCTCATTAGAATTAAATAAATATATTCCAAATATTTCTAGTTTAATTTTATTATAACTAATATTAACGAGTTATTTATATTAGTTAGTTATTATATACAAGGGAACTTCCCGGCCCTTCAGGCCAGGAAGGGTCAAAGATCACGTATGAGGTTGGCACCTACCCTATTCTGTAGCCTGATTCAATAGCTTTTTTTTTTATGTATTACACATTATTGTGTGATTTGTGGGTGATAAGTGATGCGCGTGCATACAGAGTCAATTAGCTCATTATTATATAGTATATTATATAGTAAGGATAAGGATTATACCAATATCATAATGAAAGTCTTAGAAAACAATATATGTGTATTTATTGCACCAAATTAATGTGTCTGATTATATATAATAAATTAAAAATATTGAACACACCTCGAAACTCAAAGAGTTTTTTAATATATATAGTTTCGAAAATTACTTCCTATAAACTAAACTTACATACTTACATACTAACATGGTTAAGCGTTAAGAAAAAAGATTTTATAAATGCCTTAATATGTACACAGAGAACACCAGGACATTAAGGTACAACATGCGTAGCAATAATACAACAATATGATACTTCAATTAACATGTAGCCTTTGGTAGTTTAACGTCACAAACATAGAATGGAAGACACAGCTTTTTAAAAGAAAGTTTTTTTTTTATTACTTTTCCTGTAATCTCTTGAGATCAGACAATAAATGAGACTTTTCACTTCTTTCTTTTTAAATCTTTTATTTCCAAAATAAAATTAGAATACTATTTTAAATTAATAGCCAACAAAAAAAAATAAGTTATTATACTTAATTTAAAATAAACTAAGATACACATTTTAATATAAAGTATATTTCCACTCAGCAAAGCCTAAGCCAATTATTATTTCAAATAAAAAGTTTAGTTAGTGTTTAGTTTAGTGGAGTTTAAAAATCACTGCATAAAATATATTACAGCGGAATTATTATATGATTATGATAAATAACATAGTGTATATATATTATATACACTATGAATGAACGCCAAGAAAATAATTGGATTTTCTGAATTTTCTAAAGTAGAAAATAAAAGTTTCTTTTCAAGATCTGTTCCAAAGAATAAATCTGAAGTGGCTATAAAGGATTTAATATAAAGTGCGGTGTCGCTTGTGAGCTAAAGAATGTACTATTTTATTTTATTCATCCGTTTGCCAGCGGATGTAATCTCGTGTTACGAGGGTTTAGGAAAATAACAGTTTTTTTCAATTACTTTAATTTTTCTCTATTCGCTAAGGTTGCGTCAACCAATTCGACATTACTTATAAATTATTTTATATTATATGTATCTGCGTTGTTTTTTGGCCCTAAATATTGCTTATAGGTAACCCTGTGAACTCCTCTATCTTCCTGTAAAAATCATAATAAAATCTGTTAACCTGCTCAAAGATTTTTTAGACCCACAGAACGATCCAAGAAATATTAATAAACAAAATCTAGAAGACTCGCGAGTATTTCGATATGAGTATTTATTGTGGTAGAATGAATAAAGTATCCTTTTGTTCTATTTAAGTTGATACTCAAATTGTATTAGTTAAATACACTTACAGGAAAATAGAAGATAGGTCTATCTACTAATTGCGTCATCAAAAATGGGCTTAAAATTTCTCATTTCGTAATAGTGCTAGGGCATAGTATCGTGGCCTCAAGATAGAATAAGGTTTTGGTTTAGATTTTTTGGACGAACCTGCCTTTACAAACTCCACTGGTGTTTTGGTGGTTGTTATACCCTTCTGCGCTCTTGCTACAGAAAGACTAACCGCTTCATTATTGCATTATTGCAAGTGTAATAATTTCCTTCTTATTACGATAGTCTGTGAGTACATAACATAAACAGAATATTTCTGTACTCCGTAGGAATATTTTCTGTATTCTTAAGTTTTTTAAATTATCTACTATATTTAAAACGGATATTTTATTTTGGTTTAGTTTTAACGCATCCCAACCTCATGTCGTAAGTTTCTTAATCTGTGTAAAATTGTAGCGCGTAATCTGTACGTTTTGTACTTGTGTGTTAAAATTATGATTATGGTATTTATATAGAAAATTAATATCTTATTTGTATAAAGTGAGGAAAAGTACTTTGTTATAAATTTTAATTTTCTATCTTATCTTATTTTCAAGAATGTACAAATAACAGTATGAAGTAGAGTGAAAAATTGCAGTTATAGCCTACCCCAGGCATAAAGTAGTCACGCTGCGTTATTCAGTCACGCGACACTTAACAGCCAACTTTCAACTGACATAATCTCTCGCTAAGTTCCTGCGGTTATATTTTTGTAAAAAAGTGGTGAAATTTTTATATTTATTTTAATAAATAAATTATTAATAAGAACAATAAATTTTTCACTGTATACATTCGATTAAGAATATCCACTACGGAAGAATTTTCTTTCTTACCTTTTCGTAATGTAATGTCTCGTAAGTCAATAATATATAATTGAAAAGATGACACACCTATTGTTTTCTAAAATTTTAAAATACTCCTCTCACATGTTAACTACTTTACGGATGTAGCGGTGGACGTAAATCTCGTCTCGTGAGCACAATTGCTGAAAAGCATACAAGCATATAGGTACATCAAAGAACTAGAAGTGTTGTGGTCAATTATCTTAAACAACTTTTGTGTGCCACGTCTTTTGTGAAATCTTATTGATTCTCTGATACTCATTACGACTATAATGTATATAAAAAAATATACTTATTTATATCCAAGAACATGCCTAATGGTTCTTCTTCTTGAATTTAGCTTTTACAAATATAGTCTGACGTTATATACGAGTAAGTGAATGAATGCATAATTAAAGCATAATTTAAAAAAACTTTTTTTTACAACAAATATAAATATTTTTTTAAAAAATGTGAACAATAATCTCAGTAGCACAAGATCTATGATTATAGCCACGGAATAGAAAACTATATCACAATACTTAAAATACATACTGTAGTCAAACAATACATATTAACAATACTAGGAACTCAATAGATATCCCAGTATATTAAGTTCTTATTCTATCAAAAAGAAATCTTGACAAAATAAGATTTTTACGGCAATTTTTGTGTAGTACTCTTAATTATCCTGTTTTAAATAAGATAAAAAACTTTACATAATTCAGGATAGGCTGAGGGTAATAAATCGCGGATAGATTTGAAAAAGTTTTTGGATTGATTTTAACAAATTAAATTAATGGAAGTAGTTTTATTGTTTTGTTAACTGTTGAGTTTCGAGTTTGATGATCTTATTTTTGAAGATGGTGACGTTATTCATACTTTTAATTCTTAGACAAAGTTGATCTACATTTACAGTAGTCTTATTTTTAATTAACATTTTCTGTCTCAGAAAATTTCACTTCTTGGAAAAATATATATTTATAGCATTTACTGAAAAATACAAAATTAAAACAGAATACAAAATCTAAAGTAGAAATAGCTTGAAATGAAAGTTTATTTTAGTTTCAATGAACATTTTAAAAAGTTACCAAAGAAAAGAAAAATTAATTATACTCATTATAGCTTTACCTCAAGTCAAAGAGTTGCCTCTAAATTTCTCTATTATGTTAAAAAGCAATTAAGAGAAGCGTCTGAAAAGAGACGTTAGATACCTATTTAAATAGGTATTTGTTTTAAAAAAGTAGCTATTTTGTGAGAAATTACTTTTATGGCACTATCACTTCAAGAGTATATTACTTTATAAATGTATGGTATGTTATATTGTTATATATTATTAATTTATATGCTCGTAAGTACGCTAAATATACAGAAGACTAATGAGTATAATCGGCCACTATTTGTAGATTAAGAGAAAGCCATCGATTCGATGTAGATCTGGGCTGTACTGCAGTCTTGCAATTTATATTTTTGGAAATAGTTTTAAGAACTTTGTAAAGTACAAAAATATTACCAAATAAACATGAATATGAATATGGATATCTAACGTTTCCGGTGCTACGTTCGAAGTTGTAGAGGATTACATATGATTAAATTACAGCATGGGGCCAACCGTCTGGTTAGGTAGGTAGATCTAATTTCGAGAAAGATATCACTTGCCGAGTGCAAATCGGATGGGGAAGACCAGTGTTCGGGAAGCTCCGAAACATTTTCATGTCGAAAATAACGTAATCTGAAGATGAAGGTCTTTGACCAATGTTTGTTGCCGGTGATGATTTACAGCTTTGAGACGTGGTTCGTTACGACGGCCCTTAAAAGAAGGCTGAAGGTGTCCAACAGAGCAATGGAAAGGGCTATGCTCGGAGATTCGCTGCGAGATCAAAGTTTTTGTAATATTATTAAATTAAACTGCACTTATAATTTTGGTATTTAAACTTTTGTGAACTAGAAGTATTAATGCAGCCAGGGCACCGTTGACTCTGTTACCGTCAGCAGTACGCCTTTCCACATCCATTTCGTATCTTCCGTCTCTGCTAAACATACTTCCCAAATATACCACTTCATTCACTTGTTCACTTGATCTTACATTCTGTTCTTTCTTCGTCTTATCTGCATTCAGGTTTAGATCATTATTTTCACACCCATCTTTCAGAGTGGTGACCAATGCCTGCAGATCGCATTCTGATGATGCAATGAGCACTGCATCATCTGCGTATAGCAAGCAACTGACTTTAAGGTCACCTACTTCCACTCCCATGTCACTGTCTTTCACGCCTTGGAGCCAACTATCCAAATACAAATTGAACAACCAAGCTGACATAGCGCAACCTTGCTTAACACCCGATTGGATATCAAACCAGGGCGACATGTCAAATCTTTATAAGTTAAAGAAAATTTTAAATTATGTCAATGAAGTGTTAAAAGTGTCATGAGAACATAAGATATCCTGAGTGTCATTTTTTACATGTTTTCATTCGACACTTACACGTTCTGCGATGTATATAACTATTAAGTACACTTTAAATTAATTCTTTTTTTTTATCTTGCCACATTATCAGCTTCAGAAAATTTATAGCCACTTAAACATTAAGTGTTACTTTGATATATGAGGTCACATGCATTAATAGCCTGCAAACTAAAACCACATAAAGTGTTTACTTACATATAATAAGCCATTGCTTTCATAAGAGTTATTTTAAGTCTCACTCAGTGGCCTACTTACGTTAAATGTATATTCGTGACGTGTAAAAATATGTTATAAGAATATGCGTAGATAAAGCGTCCACATTTCTCGTGCGGAAGACGTGTCACAAGCACAAGCACTATTTTATGTTCTCACATCTCACCATGTCTTGCAAATTCATCATTGCTTTTGCATTTAGATGCTGTTTAAAAAAGTGTTAATATATTCATTAGTTGTATCTGCTATACAAGTTTTATAAAAGTAATATTTTATGTAAAATGTTTCTTTTAATGATTCTTAACCTGAGAAAGTCAAACTTTTGAATAATTTTTATAATTCAAAATAATAATAATAATAATAATAATAAAAAGTAACATGATACAAAATATTTAAAAATGTAATGTAATGGATATTAAACTGATTATTTTTTTAACTTAATTTCAAAAGTTGAACCATATACGTGAGTATATCATAAACCATCTCGAGTACAAATTCAACACTAAAAGCGTTTCTGAAATCTCACTTGCAATAAATGAACACTCATTATTCCATTATTGATAGTATATAATTTTTTACGATTTACGAAAATAACGTAAGAAAATTTTTTAATTAACCTAGGTAACAAAGTAATACTAGTATTACTGTGTTACAATATTCAAAAAGCAATTAATATACTTAGAATAGGCCAATGATATCTCCTAATTAATGGTCCGTTATAAAAATATCATGAGAATTGCAGCAACGCGTCGGTCAAGCCTTAATTTAACTTTCAGTTGGATGAACTTTCTGGATATATTATATCTTTTATAGATTTATAATAAACTAGCAGTAGGGCTCACTTCGCTCGCCTACGTCTAGTCCGCAGAGCATGCAATTTTTTAATTTGGTGACCTTATTGACCTTACAGCGTCGCCAAAATATAACTTTGGCATCGTTAGACTATAAGCTTTCATTTGATACCCTGTTTATAAAAATCGGATAAGCGGTTTAGGAGGAGTAGTGCAAGAAAGATAAAAAGTAATCGATTTTATATAGTAAGATGAAGCCAACAAGGTAAGTGTCAGCAAATGTTGCCAGTAGTATAAAAACAAAATTTATACCTTCTTTTTTGTAATTAACTAATCTCTCTCTGTATCTTTCTTAGGTAATAGAAAAACTCGTATATAAATGCATTTACTCCCGTTTTAGCACCTCAGGGACAAATTACACAAATTCTCTTCTTAACTGATATTTACATTCTTAAAACCCTCGGAAAAATTTTTAGTCTCGTAGTCCTTGTGATTAAATAATTCATGATTAGCAGAGATTATACATCTAGATATAATGACGTAATATTTGATTATAAACTTATATAGTTATACAGTACTATCTAGATGAATTCTAGCTTGTACTTCTATTTATTGTTATAGTATATAATGAATTGTGACTTGAAAGGTGATTTGACACTGTATACAAGTCAAATCGTATGATTAAAAAATGAAAGACATTTTATTTTATAGCATTAAATATCTCAGATAAATTCTGATAAAAGTAACATAGGGCTAAAATAAATATTTCTTGTTTAAATATTATTTACTCAGATAAATGTAAAATATTTAAAATCGGTGTCTTTTATCGCATCATCTTATTAACTTCACTTACCTTTAAAGTCTTAATTAAGGTATCAGGCTTGTTTAGTATAATATACTTTACAATTGTAATAATTAATTACATAACGCTGCCTAAAGTTATCATTCCATCATTTGGAAAAAAAATCTTATTATAATTAATCATTTATATTAAATTATTCAATTTGTTGAATAAAATAAAATAATCCTTTAAAAAAATAAGTTATAAATATAATAAGTAAAAGTATGTAAGAATAGGTCAAACATACTGGTACTTTTGTCACTAGTGTAAGTGTAATTCATTTATCTTACAAATATCCCCATATACCTACCATAGATATCAAAGTTATAATATGTGAGGAGAAAAGTTTTTTATATTTTTAATTATTTAATACTATACTTATATAAAATAGCCCAACCACAGTTTCGTTTTGGAAATACATCAGGGAATAACTTTATTCAAACCTTACGAGTATAAAGTTTAATTCAGCATTTTGACCAAGCGTATGATCCTCTCGCGCGGCGTTTAGTAGCAAATGGTGTCGTAAAAGTTTTATTACATTTAGGATTTGTACTTCTAAAATTTACAATTGAATTGTATTTTTATAAAAGTGTATGTACATGTGATTATTTCTTTATAAAAATAAATTTATTAATGAGAGTTTATGATGGATATTATTTATGAAACTATTTACAGAGAATAACTCACATATAATATTGAATTTTACAGCAATTAGATATTGGTTTTTTCATTGAGATGTTTCTTAAAATAACATGTACCAAAATGAAGAAATATGATACTCGTATATTACTTAATATTTAAGTGTCATTATGATAAGCTATATGTAAAATATTGCTAATAATGTATTAAATTTGAAAACTTTTTACTTGGCAATAACAAACGGAGCTAGTTTTATAAAGTCATTTACTATTTTTGTGGGAATCTATAATACATGCGTTAGAAATACTGAACTCAATTTGGTTCAAGTATCAAATGGTACCTATTTGAATGCTTTAATAAAATAAATAATTGAAATATTTTTGAACACAAAAACCCTAAACCATAAACCTAACAAAAATCAATTTTCATTTAAGAAAATGGATTTTTGTTTAGTTTATACGCTCCTCCGTCAGAACTCGTAAATAATATATAATCAGAATACTTATCTGTAATCTTTAATAAACAACATTGGTGCTCTCTAATCTAAAAATATTGTTTCTGCAACAATACAATATCAATATTTATTCTCCACAGATGTTAAAAAAAATTATTATGCAGCTCAACCAATACCTTTGTTTTTTATAATTAAATATATTTTAGAACATTTTTATTTTATCTGGGTTTCCAAGTTATAAAATCTAATTCCTTTCTTTTACAAAAAGTAATGTCTTATATGATATTCATATCGGTTTTAAATATTTAGGACAAAAGAAAACATAATAATGTATAAAATATTTTACTCACTAAAAACGTATGTCTTACGTTTATATCTAAGTATATTATTTTACATAATAGTTTCAATTATATGGTATTTACATTACGCTGTACCTAAAAAAGAGTAGTTTATGGCCACTTTTACTTCGAATAAGCTTTATATATTTTTAATGGTATTTTATTAATGTTAAACTAACATACTATAATTGCAATAAATGTTACGTAAAATAAAAATAAAAACTTTTCGTTGTAACAATATTTATGGCATGACTAAGTATATTAAATTATTGTAACAATTTATCTGTAACAATATAAAAATCACCGGGATTATTTTTCGAAAACGTATATTCTATTCTTTAAATCTTTCACTCTATCGCAAAGTGATTGTGAACGGTGTAATAGGCTCTTTAATTTTACTTTTCATATCAGTGCAGAGTTTAAGCAAAAATATTTCACTTTAAACTCAGTAATGAAAAATAACTTTTAAAAGTACTTTGCTGAAGTTGTAAATTGCGCTTATAAAATTATGTTTTGTGAAATCAAATTAGATGAAGATTTTAAAATTAGATCAAATTAAATAGGACTCAGGAGAGACTTAGAGATGCACTCCAAGTTACAGTCAATGTTGAGAAGTGTCGCGGACTCAAAACATTCCGAGCAGATTTATAACGATTTCATGAATTATTTAAAGTTTTTAAGTTTAAACTTAGACTTTGATATGAAATAGAATTTAAGTATTTTATGTGCTAAACAATGGATTTTAAATTGACAGCTTCATAAAAAGGACATGTGTTGAAAACTCTTTCACTCATTCTTCTAGTATACGTCAATATACAATTTAAAACCGTTCGACAACCCCACGCACGCGAAAGGTCACCTTCAGGCTGTGTTTGATTGAAGTCTGTGCAAATTCAATATGAAAGTGCTTTTCAAATTATAGGTTTTCATGTGAGTATAGAGTTGTTATGTTGTGTCAGCGTTTTAGTAAGAGGTGTTATAAATTTTTTATGTTAAAAAAATATATGCTATTGATTTAGGTATCTTTTTATATGTAAGAGTAATAAAACTATATATCTTAAATAATGTGATTTTATATAATGTTCGATAATATTAACAAACTTTGTGAATATTAATATTTGATGAATGATATTAGCAGCAACTATATAATAAGTCATATTAAATAACTATATAATAAATAATATAAATTTTAAAGACAGGGTAACAGTGCTTTAATTGGAATGTGAGTTAATTTGCGTTTTTTTGTCGATACATGGGTAACCAGAATATATTGGTTAATATCGCACTATATGTTAAATAAATCAACAATTATAAGAAATAATACTTGTTGAGTCTCCAAATTAAAACGAACATAATAAATACATTTCATTTATAGAATACTTAACTTTTTAATAGTTTTAAGTTTACTAAGCTTTAATTTGTTTTAAATATTAGTTTAATATTCTTAAATCGATAAAAAATAATTTAACTTTAGCTTTAGAATTTAGAGATTATATACATATATTTAGATTTTTTCATTAAAATCCTTCCATTGATTGATCCCTAAAGATTTCTGTTATTGCAAAACCCTGTGGAATAGGAATTTTCAATTTTCATAATTCGTCTATTGTGGTTTTTCGACTGTGAGGTCAAAGAACTTAAATATACAGACGGATGTGAAGATTTTTGTAGAGAAGCGTGATGAGTGATTGTTTTAAAACCCTTATATTTTTTGAGATTTACCTTTCTATTTCTATTCTATATAAGATCATTTTTAAGGGCAATAAAAATACACAACTATTTTAAAAACCTAAAAATATAATAAATACAAGAAATAAGTGAAGAAATTCATTTTATGAAACCAGATTACTAATAATTAGACTATATTATTTTTTGTTTTGTTGATTATATTAAAGTATTCAAAATTAATAAAAATATCACAAGCTTTTTTAAATTTGATTTTAATAGGGTTTGATTGATATTAAATGGCTTTTTAGGACGGTGGAGCGTGAATTACCAATATAGCCGATATAATGTAACCAACTTCATTAACATTTTGTTACAGAAAACATTGTTGTTTTAATTAGACCCAGTTTCTTGATTTCTTTGCTTAAGAAAATAAAATTATCTGTTTTTATTGAGCTTCAGTACTAAAGTTAATATAAGTTTTAGATGATTATTAATAATTTGACCTAATGGAGGGCAGGCACGGCCGCGAGAATGAGCCAGTTTTTATTAAAAACAAACATTTTCTATCAACGTTACTAACGTAACGTAGTAAAGGCAGAAAGTATATTGTGTTTATGTCCATGTCTTCAACTGTAATCCGACATCCGCAAACAAAATGTGGACTTCTCTTTGAAAGTTTTGTTAATAAGTATAAAGGCTAAGCTGACCTGCACTTTACCGAGTAAAATACAAACATGACAAACTAAATGTCATTTGTTAGAGTAAAAATACGGCACTAATTAAAGGACAGTATTTTGTAATCTTTAGTGCTATATTAATTTTATTCCATTGTTAGTTTTAATGAGATTATTTAAAAAATAATACAATTTTATTTAATTTGTTTATTGTAATCTTTAAATCTTATCTCGTCTGAATGATATGTAGGAGATGCGAACATGATTATGATTTGACAACCATTTTTATTTTGTACGATGACGCATGAATACTTAATAAATTAAATACAACTTGACTGGTTATGAACAAGTCTTTATAAAATTTTAATAATATTATTGTAAACACATCAACAAAAACTAATATTCAGTAATATAACATTGTTTTGTTTTGTAAATATGTAACACTAGCTGATTCCCGCCCCCTTCGCTGAGCACACTAATAATTTGGATGTGAACTTAGACTACTTGTATTGACTAAACGTTTAATTTCTATTTTATATTTAGTGTACATTTTTTAAATTTTAAATAGACACATATACTGCTAGTCATTGAATACACATATATCCACATTACCTATGAGGTACTGTGTATTGGGATGTGTTCCCGTTATTTAATGTGGCAAGATCCCCAGCAGGCATACACCACGAAAAATTTGCCAGCATGTAATTAAGGACAAATTTAGATTTTTTTTTTACATTACATTTATTTATTTTCCAAAGATATCAAATTCAATTCCGTAATCAATTACATTTTTACATCTTTGATTTTTATTTATGACAATTTTTAATTTTCAAATTTTCAACTTTTTGCACCCCCTCTAACCTCATCTATACTCTGGTTGCCGTGGTAACCGTTGTCATAGTATGCATTTTCAAGGTAACCGTTGTCATGGTAGCTGTGGCCATGGTACACATTGGTATGGTTACCGTTGCTATGTCACCGTTGCTATAGTAACTCTTCCATATTATAACTATAGTAACTTCCATCTATATACACACTCATCATGAAACCTCTATAGCTATAAGGTCGATGGACTTGAAATTCATTGAAATCCGTTGTGATAGGAATTCCGTAAAATCCGTTCTTAGTGGACGTCTACGTTCCAAAAAAAGTAACTATTAAAATTTCAAGTTAATCGGACAGATCGTTTCGGAGATTTCGTTATGATTCAGTGAGTAGGGAATAGCTTATATATATAGATATTAAATTGAATTCTACATGAATGAATGAATGTGTATAAAATTAACTCGTAAAAATCATAAATGGCCTTTCCTTAGTGACTTTTAAAAGTCGTAACCAGTACAAACTTAATACAAGAGTCATAAAAATAGAACATCCAAAAATCCAATTTTTTTTTCACGCAAAATCTTCAACCTTTTTACGTCTCTCTATGGACTAAGTTTTAAGACATGCTAAACAGTGTTAAAATATATTATATTAAATATTATATTATAGTCTTAAAATCTTTAACAAAATTTGTATTTCAAATATTGTTTATAGATTTCCAAAGTTAATTTAAATATAATTTCAACGTTTTAAAGTTGTTTAATGAAGTGAAGAAACAATTTTACGAAGCGGTGTCATTAATATTGTAATAAAAATATTGTAAAACACAATTAAACATAATTTAAAAAATGTTTATAGATTCCAATGAAGTTCACATTCCTTTCTCTACCTGTCTTTCTTTCTCTTTTGTAATAATTTTAATAACTGACGTGATAAGGTGCAAGTATTATTGATAAAAATAATAATAAAGTTATTAAACACGCAATAGATAGATTAAAGGTTGAAAAATTAGATGTAATTTATTTACAACAAAGATTGTTGAATAGCTTTACTCTCTTTTGGATAATAAATATTCTCATAATACTTCTCAAACCAAGTCAAATTGTTGCAAGTCTGAATTAAATTTTACCCATTACAAAATATTTTTTTATTACATAATAGCTTTTATATAAGAGTCATATAATATATAAATATGTATCTATGGTATAAATATTTATATATGATTTTATATTGTTAAATAAAATATGACGGTTTCTTATTTTTTTGGTAAACAACTAAACATTTTAGTGGATTCACGTACCAGTGATTCCATATTTGTATACAACGTACAGAAATTAATTAAGTTACGTGACCAATCTGTGTAACACTGGCAATTTTTGTACAAACAGAGACTACAGTAATGGTTTTTACACTTTATATTTTATTTAATATCTACACTACTATATAAATCTAATGTGCTTGTCTGTACATGCTATTTATAAATCTTGTAATAAACTATCCAATGATCAGAAATCAACTTTTTATTTAATTTTTATCTGTCTTTCGTATTTTGTATATTTTTTTTAACTTAAGATCCGTTTGATAGATCTTTATAAAACTTTGAATATACTAAGAAAAAATGATGTCGCAAACATTAGTTCAGAAGTGAACAAATAAAAGCAATCATTATTATTATGTTTATTAATAAAATACTCTTAACTAACTTAAAAATAAATCTTTTTCAAAAGAATTATTTAAGAACAAAAATAATTCTATTCTTCGATAATAAACTTCTCGTGTAAGAAACCCAACTCATACAACACGGTAGGTCGTATTACTCTGTTATGATCCTTTTCCCCTTTCAGTCGAAAGCGATATTATATAATTGGATTACGTTTAAAATCTTTATCTGAAAATGATAATAACGTTATTTAATTTAATGATTCAATTAAAACGCTTGACAGTGACAATAATTATTTTCATGAAACCTTCATTAACAACGAGAACGGTAAACTTGACATTTGTATTAGTTTGTTACTTTTTATATATTCTAAAAATATTAGTTCACAGTTGTTATATTCTTTTAAGTGAATCAAAAATCTTATGTATGTATAAAGTATTTATACACTTACAAACCAATATTTATGCCTATTATTATTTTATACTACTTGAAAAAGCTTGACATTTAAGGTGCTTATAAGCAATTCAGAATATTTCTTGCATTCTCAAGACTCATTTTGGTGACATCGGCATCATTCGATGTATGATACTCATATACGTATGATGTTATACCAAAATTTATACATTAAAAAGTAACACAATACATAACTTAAAATTTTATACTCTGATCCTTGATCAAAAAATATTTTGAATGTGGCACTAAGACGTCATTGTTGTTATTATAGACAAAAAGACGAAGATCTACAAATTCGTAAGAGTATAAATATGAAATGAGTATGTAAGGACTGTAATTACTTAATTAACTTAACAAATTTAATTAGGGACGGGTGAACACACAGCCATTACTAATTCAATTCGTACGTTACTTACAAGTTTGAGTTTCAAAGTACTATTTGATGCAACAGAAAAAAAACTAGATTACTTTTTAAGATAGATAAGGTTTTGTGAATATTTTATGATAAAATAGATGAAAAAAATCTGTATTTTCGAAAATATTTTTATTTGTTTATATTAATTTAATTATGATTTAATAAATACTGAAATGGCGTTGTATAATAAATAAATTTCATTTAAAAGTAGTTGTAGTTTATACAAGAGTAATAAGAAACGAGAAGACAAATTTCATTTCTTGGTGTGATAATATCATTTAGTCCTTATTATGTAATATTTAATATATTTATTTGTAATATAGGTTGCTTCAGAAGTATTATTTTAAATTTTTAAAGCTAGAATCTTTGAAGCGGTTTTTCGTGTAAGATCATTAAGGAACTAGGGCATGATTATTCGAGCAATTTTTAGGTTCAATGCTATACTGATATGGATTGTGGTATATTCCCACTTTTAACTAAATAGTCAATATAAAAAAAATCATGTTAATAAATAAGTAAAAGAAGCTTTTCGATTCCTTTCTATAGTGGTCGATCCTTAAGAATAGGGAAAATGTCTAATTACATATGTAACTAGACATTTGTTGTATTTACAACTCGTGACTATTTTAAATTTAAAAATGACTGAGATATTTATGTTCAGAAGCAGTTTCTTATTGTCTTAAAAAATATGCCGATAACACTCCTTGTCTGTTGATCTGAACTAATATACGTAACCTCATATGAATGTCTTTCCCCTCAGCGCAGGTGAACTGGGGAGAACTAGTATAATATAAGATTTCATACACCAAAAGCTAGGTTATAATTTTTTTAACTATTACCAAATATATCCTATATATTTTACAACTTTCCTGGAATATTCCTCAGTATTAAATAAGAAAACAAACTTATTTTAAAGGATATCGGACAATTAAATAAAAATTAAAAAAAAGATTACACTGTATGATTTTAATTCATCGGCACTTGAACAAATAGTTTTAAAAACACATTAAATGTGATTAAAAATAAATTATTAAAACACTAAAACACTTAAATGTTTATACTTTTTCAAGGTGACCCTACAACACAAGTAGGTGCGTAAATATAGCGCGTCCATTTCTCAGTCGGAAGACTTGTCAAGAGCACTTTATGTCTCATGTTTTACATAATATCATACATTTGAATACTATCATGAGGCATTACCGTCCTACTTGCTCGTATTAAAAATAAAACCAGATTCGTTTTGAGATATAAGAGCTTTGTTTATGTAGCATTATTTGATAATTTTGAATGCTGAGTTAAAACTATTTAAACTAACCTGACGTGTAAGTTATATTTTAATTGAAAGTAGGTTAACATTTTAATAAGAAACTATTATTATAAGTATTATTAATAATAAAAAATAAAATAAAAAAGAGACTAATCTTACCGTCTGACTTTACCTGTAAAGCGATTATGTCCTGCTTAATCCATTAAACTGTCATAACATCGCAATGAATACTATTTTGCTATTTTTAACAATTTTTCAAAAAATGATGGTAAGTAACATTTTTGTAATAGTAGCATAACATTAGTGATAACAAAAAACCACTTTTTCTTATGTGTTTTTTAGGGAAGTTACAATAATTTGTTGTTAATAATTCATGTTAGCATCGCATTCAAAAATATTATAAAATTCTTCTACAATACAGTTACTGTACATTTATATCTCCTTGTTTCCTCGGACCGCGTTCCCCAACTTTCTTTATATTGCACATTATCCTGAGCAGTGTTTTTAGCAACATATGCTCATTTACAGTATTTAACATACAACAACAAAATATAAGTCTGTTATTACTGACTTACAAACAATTTTCGTTCTCATAATAAGTTGCATTTAAATTACTTAGTCTATCAAAATCAATTTCGTATTTATAACAAAGAGATTCAAAGATGATAATCATTTTTGAAATATATTTTAATAGTTCAAAAAAAAGGTATACCTCATCGTATTTTTATTATACTTAACAGTGCTATCTTCTAGAATTAATATTATATTTCCGGCTCCCTGACACTTTGTTTGTCAATGGTGCCAAGGCTTTTTAGACTTGAAAACAATACAAAATATAGCAAATTTGCAAGTAGTAAGTACTTCAGATCAAACTTTATTAAACTTTGTCTGTAACGACAAAGCTTATACCTCCACTTCGCACGGACACGGCACACGGCTTTTGATAGATCGGTGGAACGTGTTATTACATGAACGAAGCTCTCGAGGGAGGAGGTTTTTCGAAGGTCTCATGCTCTTTGTCACATGTCAATGTGTGTATCACTTTTTAAGTAGTAATGTTTGATAATTATAAGATTTGAGACTGTTTTCAAACTTTTGTATTACACTTACGGTTTCGTTTTATTTATTTGATTTAGGTTTTTATATTGCATAATAAACCAGAGCAAATATTAATTCAATATTGATATATATATACCATATTGTGGTTATTATGTGCTTTTATTAAGACCTCCACATTAAGAGGCCTTAATAAAAGCCTACAAGCATTGATTAAGACAAATAAAATTTTTGGATGAGAGCAAGTTTTAGAGAGTGTTCTGTGTAGATATACTTACTAATCCTCACCTTTTAGTTCAGCAGTATATATGCAAAAATAAGAGTAGAGGAGAAACGTAAGTCTTGGCAACCTTGCAAAAATAAGTCTAGAATATAAAATATTGTGCAAAATTTGTTATTCTCTCACCGGCTAAATCGTATATATTTATATTTGATAAAGTTACAAAAATATGTTTTCAGTTCAGAAGTTTCAGCTCAAAAACTTTTGATTTTAACTATCACGTACACGTACTACAAAACTACGTTAAAATAATTAATTTAAAAAGAAAAATGATTTAGATACATTTATTCCTTAAAAGTGTTTTTATATGCAACAGAGATTATATATAACAATTATATTACAAAAAAATCACGTTTTACTGCCATCTATTAATTACAAGTGTTTTGTAAAAGATACTTGATATAAATTCAATAAATTTCCTGTATTAAAAAAACTGTAAGCAATTAATTTACAAATCGAGACAAAATTACAATGTTAAACGAGGAAAAAATAATAATGATAGTCATTTAAGACTACATATATTTTAATATGTGGTTTTATAACATCGATAAATTAACACTTTCAGAATTACATAATTGAAAATCATTTAAATAAATTGAGAGTTGAAAATTGTATTATTAATGTAATTACTTTATAAATAGTTTGCAAACCTGATGCTGTTGAAATAAAAATATAATAACATAATATTATTTATTAAATGAATTGTAAAATTGCCAAATTCAATAGTATGAAAATATATTAAATATTAGAGAAGTCAATTTACTGTGTAAAGTAGAATATTTTGTTTTATTCAACAATCTTTACGTAGACCGCGTTTTGTTTTCGTGGTTTACAGTTACAGTAATGTCCTTCTTTCAGTCTCCGTTGTTCTTTTATTGTAGGAAATAAAAATAAATTAAATGTTAATTTCTACTCATGGATTTAGATATAATGTATACAATACTTATCTAGACTTTATAGGAGTTTCAAAAGTTAAAACCAGATTTATAAATCACTTCAAATCAATCTCCCTCACAAAAATACAAACAGTCAAGATGAATTACCTTATAAACATTCTTTACTCTTTACAGCTATATTACGTAAGGATGAACGTTTTAATAAACTGCTGTTATTAATATTATAAATGTGTTATTCATATTTTTAATAAAAAACAGCTTTAAATTATACAATATTAATAATAAAGATACGTTTTTATCAAGTACGCTTCGGCGTTGTGATTTACCTGTGACTACTTCTAGGAAGTTTTTAAGATAATAAATACATATGTATACGAAATAATATATATGTATGATATAAATGTAATGTTTTATATTGATAGCGTTTAAAATAATATTGTTAATGTTTTTTAACAATATACAAATCAAGTTATCTTCATATTGTTTATGAGCTTATTATATTAATGACCAATGGAATAACAGTAATTAATTATCAAAAAAAACGATACAATTTAATACAATATGCTAAATAAATTCGTATAAAATATGTATTATTAATCTTTTATAAAAATAAGAAATTAGATAATAATATTTTGTCTGACTTATTCCAATTTATAAATGTGATTGCTTCACATGGTTGACTTCACACACACATATTATATAGAGATATTAAGCTCTATAAAATATGTCGTTCAATTGTAAAAGCACTGAAGCAGTAGATTGGAAACATATAAATCTGAAATGCAGTTCGGAAACTGAAAAACTTGCCGGTATAATACAAATGTTTATACATAAATAACTCAAAATAAAGTCCAACAAACATGGTATTGGTACGACAAATGACGAAAGTGTGAAAGATTTGAAATTAAACGTCACCACTTTTATGATTTAGGGTCGAATATAAACCCTCAGATATGATTAAGAGAAAATAGAATTAATATACACTGACTTAGTAGTTAAAATTAGCTGATCACTGCAAAATCGACCCCAGATCATAATATTTAACTAGATTTGTTATAAGATTGTGCATAGTTCATGTTTAGAATTTTTACATCTAATTTAGTACACGCTTTAGTACTACTATACATTGTAACTGCAGGAATCTCTTTTTTTTAAGTATTACTTAATGTATCTATTACCTAAAAATAAAGATGAAATTTTAACGTCTTTATAGTATAACAGTAAGAAATTAACAGTCTTAAATTTGAATACTGAAATAACTTGTATAAGCCATGACACTCAAAGTCCAATAATATCTTTGGCAAATATCCCATAATATAATAATGTATTGTACCACATATTAGAAGAAATATATTAGTATGACTACAATTAAATGTATGTTGTTGTGTTATATACGTTGCCCTTAAAAACTGTTTGATATATTTTTTTTACTGATTTAATTTCCTAAACGTATTAGAATTTAAAAAGAATTCTAACAAAAGTATGTTCTGAATTTTTTATATGGAATCTGCTTGTAAAATTCAATACGGTAATAAAACTCTCATTCTCAATATTTTTATATAAAACAGGCATAAAGAGAACGGACACCTCAACAAAGGTACCAGGATAATATAAAATGTTACAAACCGTTTGTCACTGGATCTATTTTTATCCCGAAACTGAAGTTATCCGAACAGAAAGAGGATCAAGGTGACGTGATGCTATAAACAATTTGTTATTTTTATTTCAGTTACTAAAAACAAAACCAACATATTTACAATGAATATATGTATTGTAAATTACAATTATACACTTAAGAGTTAGAACTCTTTAATATAAATAAATATTTAATAAATATAATCTGCATCACATCTCGTTACCCCTCTCATAGGAGCTCAATAAAAATTTGCCAAAATTAATGAGTCCTCACTGATTTTGGCAAACTTTCATTTACTTTTAAAGAAAACTAGCATAAGGGTGAAAGAATATTTACTAATCCTTATATTGTTGAGTATGGCTTACGCGTTGTAAAAAACGATACTTTCATATATTTATCTGAGTAGTATGACTGCGCTTTTTAAACGTGAATTAAATTTGCGTTTTCAATTTTTAGCAATTTTGTGTATGAAATAGAATTTAGATAAAACATAGTGCGTAATATCTGAAAAACGGAAGAACAGTATGAGCTTGCTTCTTTACTTTTCTTAAATCAGAACAACACGTATTTATGAATTATTAATAATAAGCAGTAGTATTTTTATAAACAAAGCATCAGGTATTCATTTATTGATAAATAAAATATCATTAGAAAAAAAAAATGAGAGAATATTTTTTATTTTTTATGACAATATCTATAAAAAATTCTTTATATAGCTCATTATCATTTTATCCAAACTGCACACATTATTAATTGTAACAATATGTAGCCTCATTTACAAAAAACAAGGAACTCTTAAATTACGTTTGTTAAATATGTTATAACAGGTAGATAAAGTGTCCTCGTTTATCACCCGCGATAAATGTCACGAGCACTCAATACTCTTAATGTTCTCACAGCTTATCATATATTTGCATTCTTCAATAAGAATATATTGTATCTTAAGATAATTAATGGTTTAAGGAAGTGAGAGCTGCTGACGTCATGGAAGGAATGCAAAAGTTTATCTATTTATTATACTAATTATTTAAATCTAAAATGCAAATAAACGAATATAATAATAATAAATTTTAATTCAGTGTACTAACTGTATTCGACTGTTAACATGTTGTGTAATCATATAGTTATAAAAAAACAACGAGTAAAAAGTAAAGCAAGATTCAGTACAACGGTCTGTGAAACACATACAGAATTGTACCATGTATACAATTATGTATAGTTATGAAATTTAAAATGTAATTTGTATCGATATTTTTTATAAATGTTAATATTAAAATAAATGTTGAATATCCACCGCTTAAAATTGATAATGGTAATGACGCATTGTGTGAGACACAAAGGTGGAGCCAAAATTCATTTATGGAAGTGTATATTATCGCTCTCCATTCAGCATCCGAATAATATGATTCAAAGATTACAGATAACAGAGCTACCTTCACCAAAAACCAGATACTTTAATTTAATCGCATCAAAACAAAGATTTAATCGACGAAAAAAACATGTTCAGCTATGTTAAGCTTATATAATATAGAATTGATATAGAAGCTTAACTGGCACAACGAAGGGATGATTTTCCTTTAAAATATTTTTTTATTAATTTGAATAAATTGCAAGACTTTTTTCTTATTCATGAAATATACTTTGTACGATAAAAATGCGGGATGTGTTAAAATCGCGAGATAACTTATTTAACAATATTTTATTCCTTAACAAAATTATTTATATGTATAATTTAAAGATAAATGGATGTAAATGTACATTGGCATTAGACTTTTTTTATGCAGCCACCACAATATTTATAAACTAACCGAACTTCCTAAAAAAGCGTTGAATTATTTAATTTATTTGTATAGGAAATCTTACTGTTTTTATAGTATTTCAAATATTAAATGTATACAAATAATATAGCTACTTGCCAGTTTTCAAAGATAGAAAATATCTAAAAGTGTGCTCCCTTTAGGTTATAAGATTATTACATTTGAAGACACAACGATTGAATACTCAATTTGAAAACTGAATTACATTAAGTGAAATGGACGTGAAGGTTTATTTTAAATGTAAGCTTACGTATTACAGTAATATTTATACAAAAGCGGTCTTAAATAACCTTAACGCATATTGCACTGAATATTCTTACAGTTCCAATTAAATAACTGTTGAGACACCTGAAAGATTTATTGGGGTTTCAAATTTAATAAACCATGTCACGGTTTTAATTATTATTATTTTTTTTCTTTTAGTATTAAAATAAGTTGTACCAATAAGACATTTAGTTATAGAAATCCATAACGATGTTTAAAGTTAGATGTAATTGGGAATACATTAGTGTGGTATACACTTGAGCTAATAAATCTATAAAAATGAAAACGTCGTTTCGGCAAATAGGTGAATGAGAGTTTCGGCATAAAGATCATATGCCCCTTTCATGTTTCCTACGCTCTTTCAAGTTCTTGAGAACTATTACATTTTTCAAAGGTGGTAGCGTTTCTGTTTCAGTATTATTTGAAATCTCCATGAGCATGGGAACGAATTTAAAACTTTTTCACAAATATTTGATTACTGAGTATCAAACATAATGTGTCCTATTTTATGGCATATATAATATCATGTAACAAAAGACAACGCTTCGTTATGTTGGATACTTGTGAGTTATCGTTTTTCACAAAATACTGAAGGTTATTCAAGTATTTTTCAAAACATTATTTATTTTTAAATTAAATTCAGAAACTTCAACATTTCTATATTTACATCATTTTCTTATAAACAAGGGAATAAATAAGTTAAATAGCTGCAAATGTATGATTTTTTAAACAAATTTTTAAATTTAAAAGAATAAACAAAAATATTCTGACAATAAAAACAGTTTAATTGTTTAGAACGTGTTGATAAAATAAACTTATGCTTTTTTATTTATTTATTTACCTTCACGCCATATACCTTGTGGGGTAGCCAGAGACGACGACGCGCCAAACGCTACGGTCCCTGCATACCTCTTTCGCCCCGGCCACAGACATCAACCTCTTCATACATGCCCTCCGGGGGGTCCTCATGCTTTTTACGTGACCTTCCTCCAGTATCGTAGCTACTGTGTTTTCAAAGGTCACTCGAGGCCTCCCCCTGTCTCTCTTACCGCTAACTTTTCCCATATAAATCTTTTTTACCATTCTTTCATCACTCATTCGTTCAACGTGCCCAAACCACCTGAGCACGTTCTTCTTCATTCTTACCGTGACATCTTCGCTAGTACCTGCCATTCTGTGGATCTCTTCATTGCGGATTCGATCATCTAGACTGACTCCGCATATTCTGCGAAGAGATCGCATCTCCACAGCATTCATCTTTCTTACATTCTTCTTCTGTGTTACCCACGTTTGGCTGCCGTATAACAGCGTCGGTAGCAAAACTGCATTGTGTACAGCCAAACGTGCAGCTATACTATCAGTATAGCTGCTTTTTTAACATTAAAAAAATATTGGAGAAAATTAAGGTGTTACTTCTTGAATTACTTATTATAACACTAAATTATATAACTAAATAAGATAATGTATGTTATATAAGTAATACAAAATAATAATGTTTTTAAAGGGTTCTATCGGCAATGTTAATTATTTTAATTCCGACATTAAGACGTTTTGTGAAAATATAGAAGGCACCTTAATTGGAGCTTTACATTTTAAACGTGTTAATTGGAAGCATTAAATCTTTTAGAAATCAGAAAGAAGCAATAGTATATACGAGTACATTATTACTTTATATTTACTTACACTTTTCATTGTTAATATGATTTCTATATGATATCTGTAAATGTATATGGCATATGTATATGTGCACACAAACTACTTCGAGCGTTATTCCTCTTGATTTGCAGGCATTTTATTTTATAATAAAAAAACGTCTAATAGAAGTACAGGTAATTAAATTGACGTAAAGCAAATTTAAATGAATTCATCTTATTTTACTCTTATATTTTAATGTCACTGTTAAAGTACATTAAACATATAAAACATAACTAAGATTTGCGAGATTTTCTTAAATTTTATGGTTGTAATCGAATACTTGTATTTGATGTGGAATAATAAATTTCTTGTACATATTGATGGAATAGCAATAAACTTTCCGGTGGTTCGTTTTCGCCAACGTTATTGATTAAGACTTCGATGTTCATGGTTGAAACTTAAAGTAACCAATACTAACGAATTAAATCCGTAAAATCATTTCACGTATCAAAATAATATTAAATTGTTTATTAAAAAGTTGAATATTTTTATTCTGAGAATTCAAATGTAAAATAAATATGGAATATATTTGGTATTGCAGTCAGCTACTGATTACTGGAATCTTTGATGTCTAGGATACATGAGCATGAACTGTCTCATTGATAACTAATTCAGGAATACTATTGCTAAATAAACCAAAACTTATTTTATCCAATGAAACTGATTTTAGATCTCTTTATATTAAACTGTTTGTTAATCAAAAGTAAAAGGAAATACTTTATGGATTATGCTTAGAAATAAGTAAATATTATAAAACTGATGCATTTTATTTTTAATTCAATAAATTTTTCAGAAGTTTCAGAATATTGTCAAATATCAAATAGTTAAATTTATTTTCAAACTAATTCCAATTAAAGTTGATAGAAGAACGTTTTTGCATTTATCTACAGGATCATTGTTGCCCTCAAAGTCAATTATGCTAATAGTGTCGTTACCTCTGTTTTAATTACAGCTTCCTGAATCAAGAGAATAAAATAAAAGGTTTACTTTGAAACCTCAAGAAAAGGATGTAATAAAATTCTTTAAAAAAATTTATTATCTTAAATTCAACATCTCAAAGAAAATTATACAGTTTTTAAACTATTTTTTTTTACTCAAAGGAAACAAGTTAGAAGTAATTATTCTTTTGTACAGAACAGAAACAATTGTTATTTTTTGTCCTAAAATTCGAACGAATTAACAAATTGCAACACTAGATTATACATTTGTACTTGAATGACATAATTAAGGATTTTTTTCTGACAGAGAAAAAGTTTCCTTTTTAAAATGAACTTATTTTGTACAAAGCTGCTATATCTTGATTTTCCTTAGTGGCAACTTACCGGCATCTATTACGCAAACAGTCTTAATCCGCTTTGAAATTAAGCTGGTCTGGAGTTAATGGTAAGGATAATTCTATGAAAATAAAAGAGATTATACACATTAAGTATCCAAATATACATAAATATATTCTACATATTACAAGTATGATGATAAATAATAAATAGTATTAGTTAGTAATTAGTAACTTTCTATAAATCTGAATATTGATTAAAATATTAGTTTTGTACTCCAAATAAACTTTTTAGATCGACGGGTTGTAACCAAATTCATTTGATTATGTTCCATCATCATTATCACCCGTTCTCACTACTTAATATGTGGACGAATAACATCGAGATCTTATAGTCTACATTATGACGAAGTACTCATATATATTATATATTTAGTGTGAAATCAATTGTTTCTCTTATTCTTGCTAAACAATTAGTCTGATTTGACAAAAATCTATATTCCTATAAGCCTATCACATGAAAATAAGATAAAAATATGGTTAAAAATAAACTTTATGTCGCTTTGTTTAGGACAAAAAGCTTATATGGCTTTGTACAAAATTTTGAAGTTTCAATAATGTCATCATCTTTCACCGGTTTATATTTAAATTAATGTATATATAATTAAAGTAATATATTACCCAGTACTCAAATATATGTATTGCGATCATAATATTAGTAAAAGTAAGGCTTTGAACATACACAGGAAGTCCTTGAGTGAATTTCCGGTTAATAATGATCTACTTATATAAAAAACAGTGTGACTACCTTATGTCTGGTGTTAGCTATATCTTTAATTTTTTTTCACGACTAATCGATGACATTTTTTATATTAAGATAATAATACTCATATCTAAATCACTTTCTTCACATAAATTGAAACAATACGCATAAATTAAGGCATAATTATAGTTTTACTACTTGTTAATAACATTTCTACAAGTATTATCATTTTTGAATATTCCCTGTAAATATCATAACTTTTCAAGAAAAGAGAATAAAATTTGCTCACAAAGAAGGCTGCAGTATAATATCGGCCAAAGTAATTTAACCTGAAAACTGTTGACATGCTTTGAAAGAAGAGCAATATTAAAGGACAATTTTAAAAGTAATAAGTATAAAAGTAAACAAAATATAAAAAAATATCATGTTATATGTATGTGTATGTTTTATATATTTATTCAATAGTATATAAGTTATGAAATGAACAAGTTACTATTTAAATAATTCGTTGTAATAGGCACTTAATAATTTTATTACATCTAAATGACAGAAATTAAATAATTCAAACAGTAGAAAGTTATAAATAATAATATTAATATACAAAACTTGTAAAATAATACAAAATAGGGATTCAGAGACCGATTCCTTACTTCCAGATAACTCATAGTACGAAATTGTGAACTGCATTCAAGATTGAAGAAGCTAATTAATGGAAAGTTTCTCTTCAAATCACGAAATTTGAATAAGAATTTCATTTCAACTTTTTTAGCGAATGTTTGAAGATACTTACTATAAAAGTAGTCAGTAGATTAAGACAAAACATTTGTAAAATTATAGCTGTTAGTTATATTTATATTAATGAACTAAAACACAGACTAAAGTGCATTTATAATTTGAACACAAAAATTGTCCCTACGGATTGTTTAATTGAAATTGAATATAACAGAAGTGCCGTATTTAAATTCTGTTAAGATTTGGTCCTCTTAGGCAGTAGTCTGCCAAAGTTGGGACTGAATGGCATGTGCTTTTAGGTTTAATAAAAGAAACACAACACTAAACTAGAGTGTGTTGTAATTTGCGACTTCGAAATATATTGATTACCACTTTTTTCATGTATATTATGTGTTTATAGGATTTTCTTGATAAAAAACTACAAAGGCGATATTCGAAAAATGTTAAATAAAATACAAAATATAAATAAGTAAATTAATTAATATATTACAATTTATTTTCGACACAAGCGTAATAAAAACATGAAATATTTCTCAAACATGAAAACCATAAATCATATCGACTATCCTTTGAGTGGTCGGAAACCTCTTTTATTATACTAGCTATGAATTTACGAGCTTTTCGTAGAACTGGCTTCGATCAATAGCGTCTTGTAGTATTACTGGAATTTATTTATATAAATATAAATATACATGTCTATGGTTGTCCATAAAGCATATATTGGCTCATATTAATATTAATTTGTGTAACTTACCTATGATTTCGGGGTCAGTATTTTTAATTAGTGAAAATGCTGATTATTATTATTATTTTTATAAATATATTATAGTTTAATATGAAAAGCAAATTATCTTTTAAATTTGAAATATCTGTCTTAGATAAAATCCAATCTATTTTTATTTTCTAATCCAACAAATTATGTTTTATAATAAACGTCAAATTAAACATTTGTTTTTAATAAAGTTTATTTATTTCTATTCTATGAGTTTTTGAAGAGTAATAATAATATTGGAAAAAAATATTATAAAAATAATAGTCTATTCAACTTTAGAGGTCCTCAGTCACGATTGATTTTGGTAATTTTTTTTTTAACTTATTAAACTTAAACATGTATTGATGCTTATTTTAAAGATAAGTTCAATTGGTTCATCCCACTTCATTGTTGTGTCATTCATCTTCTCTGGTCAATCAGTCAGTCAGTCAGTCAGTCAGTCAGTCCCTGGTCCCAGTGTTGTTTGATTTCATTGTAGGAAAACGCATTATAGGAATGTTCTCGTATAATGCGCTCCTATAAGAACCATTCGTTAAAGGAAAATCACTTACCTGTGACTCAAAATGTATTTATTTTAACAAAACACATAAAATAGCAGAGTGTATAGTACTTTGTGTTGCCCTGAAAAAAAAACACAGACCAAAATTTTATCCAATTCGGCCTAGCAGAACCCGACACGTTGTATCTTTATAATATATAACAACGTTAATGGTGTAAACAATTTTGTGGTTATAAAATATTATATAATTATTAGTTAAAATGTTGTGTAATCGGAATAACCAAACCCGAGAAGCATTACCAAATTTCGGAACAAATCGTTCAAAGTGTTGGTACTTAATCTAAACATTTCAGTTTGGAACTTGATCCGTAGTTGTTACGCTTCTAAGCTTCTTTAATCTCTAAGGTTCTTTACTAATACAAAATTCTATAGTACTAAAATCTGTCGTTTCATAAACTTGTTACTAGAGAACTAAAATTAAAAATATAGCAGTTAGAATTAAAGAATGCTAGCTCTCGATATTTTTTTTAAAACTGCTGTCATAAATATCATCTTCATCATCATCATTTATATTACTGTTTATTACAAAAATAACAGTCCCAAGATAAAATCATCAGACCAAAGGACGTTAGAGACAAAATATGTATTCGTGGGCATGTTACTGTTTTTTTTATTGCATCAATAAAGTTTTCTTATAACTTTAACTGATTTGATTGGTTTTTGTTATTGTTTTACAGTATTGTAGTATCAGTTATAATACAAAAATAATAATTAAATTATAAATTACATTTTCATTTCACGCAACCTCTAAAACTTAAAAAATAATAATTGACCAAACATTAAACTTCAACAACATTATCTCTCAATGACAACAGGCTTTTGAAGATCGACAGCGAGATAAGTGTGTCAATTCAATGTATCAATATTGGAGCCTGTGTACAGTACCGTGTACCAATAACGTGAATCCCTCAAGTCACAACTCATAATAAGGAATTATGGGTGTTTGAGCAATCTGCTTTCAATATGATATGTGCAGTTGGAGGTTTCTAGTTGGTACAAATTTACTTAATATTAAATTTAATTATAACAAACATTAAACTGTTATTTGAACTATTAAATAAACAGTCTCGAATTAATCATTTTTGAAATATTATCTAGTTATATGTACCTGTCATTGTGTTCGTGCGTAATGTTATTGAAATTTGTTATGGTGATAGATTATGAACTAGTGCACCATTTAAGATTCTTTTTTATTTTGAACTAAATTTGAATTATTCTTCAAAAAATTAAAACTGGAACACTGGGAATACTGGAATACGGATTTCTGGATTTTTACTAGAGGTGACGGAGAAGAAATAATAGTAGAATGATATATGATTATTATAATAGATATTTACCCTCAAGTAAATAATTTTAATAATAGTGTTTTAGTTCTTCTGCCAATTGAACATTGTCACTTTCTTAAGATTCTTTGTTTGTGAATTGCTATAAAATAATGGAAATACTAAAGTATAGTAGAGTTATGTCTTGAGTCTTTAGATGTAAATAATAAGTGACAGTGAATTATATATCCTGGGACTAAGGTGATAGAATGTATTACTAACGTGGTGTTAGTTTTGATGTTCTGTTGTCTTCATTAATAAGATATATTAATTTATAGTATTCCATAATGGATATAAGTGTATGTTTAAAGTTTTATTAAAAATAAAATATTTAATTTCTTTTGATTTCATTATTGAAAAGAGGTAAGATTATTGCTTTTAATTTATGAATACCTTTTGTAAAAAAAAAATCTTTAGAATCTGTTCATCACTTACATTATTGCAAATCCTTACATATACTTGATATACAGTATCATACATCCATCATACCATCATCATCATCATCATCATCATCAGTACCATACATCCTCCTTGATATACAGTAAAATCTAGAAAATCATTTATTGTATACACAATATTATGCCAATACTAATAGTAATTATAAAATTAAATTATTCAAAACATAATTATGCGAGTATTTCATTACAACTTCAATTAATTCCGAACCTGTCTTACAAAAATACGTTCATATAATAAAATCAAATCATCTTAATTTTGACGATAAAGGAATGAGCGTGTATTTCTCAACCTTCAACATAGTTTACCAAACATTTTTTTTATAATTTTGTGTTTCAAGTGTAGGTATGTAATGTGTCTCTCAACACAAAATTTGTTTTGGCCTTGAAATTGATAATCCTATTTTTACACTTTACAAAAACATATTTTTTTTCTTCTAAGAGTATCTCAGAATAAAAAACTTAAAAAAAAATCATCATATAGTTCATTTGAATTAAAAATATCATTTAATTAATGTCATTGCTAGCAGGTTATTTATTTGTTTTTTTTTTATTAAAATTAACAACAAAAATAAAATATAAAAATTGATTATTTTTAATTATGACTTATACTTATTTTGCATCTCACAAGCATGGACATAAGAATATATTATATTTAATTGGGCTAAAGGTATATGTAATAAAAACTTCAAAATTACGTAATCAAAAATTTCAAAAGCTGTGTCCTGGCTCGAGAGGATGGCAGTTTACTATTTGTTTGAACGAAGTTATTTTAATAAATTTTGAGAAAGATATATAGAACATTTAAATGACAAATCTTAGAAGTCATTAGTCGCTAATAAACAATATAACAGATATTGGTCACGTTTAGACGTGATTGAGAAGAAAATATAATATATTCGGGCAACTTATTGAAAAACACTGCGAATGGCACTTCTAATCGCTCTATTGTACACTTATACAGTTCCACTAAAGTGGAAATCTATAGATAAATATCAAATTACATAAAGCTAATTTATCTAAGCCAAAATGTTATTCACAGACAATATATAAGGAATTACTTGAATGAAGCTTTAATAGTTTTAGGAAAGCTTTGACTATATTTTGAGAATTCAGCTCTTATAAAAAGATAATATGTGTAGAAAATTTGTTTTCTGTGTACAACTCTCTCATTTTACTCCTTTTTTAGGTAGATTCCATAGATGAATCTACCTATTGCAATCGATACGATGACGGGACCCAGACCCCGGAGTAGGGGCGCTACGCCGTTAATGAACTGGATATTGAGAATCCGTCGAAAAAAAATATTTATATCCCACAATATGATAATTAAGTATTATTGTTGAATCGCTGTATGATTACTGTGTGAAAATTGTTTGAACTTTCTTTGTATATCTGATCTTTATTTATTTATAATTAATGTACTTAATACCAGGTATTTATTATAGATGAACTTCATTAATTAACATAACTGGATTAATTGGCGTATTAAATGGATTAATAAAACATATTAGTTAATATCTAATGAATGTATAACGGATGTAAATGCATGTTTAAAGTTTTATTTTAAATTAAATATTTCAATTCTCTTTATTCCATTATTAAAACGAGATTATATTATCATTTTTAATGTGTTTGTAAATATTTATCATTGTTGTTATAGAAACAATTTTGTTAAGAAAATTTTCATCACTAATATCAATACATGCTCACTGCTAAGTAATAATACTTAGATAATTATTTATTATCTATAATATACAGTAATAGTATTTATTAATTTATAAAAATAATGAATCAAAATTATTTGATTATTATTATATTGTGTCTTACACCTAAAAATATCTATACATAATTAGTTTTCTCAATGTACTTTTTATGATTCCTGTTTTAGATACAAACATAAACGTAAAAATAATAAATACATTGCAATATGTCACTAGTTTGATTTACCACTTTCTTATGTTTTTAGATTATAAAAACCGTATGTAAATAATCATAAGTATGTTAAGGTTTCATATATTATAGATAACATGCCATGACCCAAGCAGATGAATACTTAAATAATAGTGCCGACTATAATAACTGCACTTTAAATTTTATTTTACACAAAATATCTATAAGGTTTAAAATTTTTGTTAAGGTAATGGTTATATATAAGAAAAATATACTAATAGTTAAAGAGATAAAACATCGAATATTGAGTGGGTGAATGCAGAGCTTTCCTTCCAAATTTTACCTTCAGAAAGATTATAGCCACTTGATATTGTCATATGAATTCACCTACATTTATTATGATATATTTTACTATTTTTCATATGAGATGACATACGTTGAGCCATTATTTTTACTTCTCACTCATATGTAGGAAAAGTTGTTTCGAATACAATATCATTCAATGGATCGCTTTTAAAAATGTACAAGATGTGAAAATATGTTATAAGCAGGTGCGTAGATAAGGCGTCTTCATTTCTCTCAGGCGGTAGACGTGTTACGAGCACTTAATATGTCTTATGTTCTCACATTTCATTATATAATTGATTTTTATACCTACGATTCGATGGTGGGTAAAAAGGGATATGCAAAAATTATTTAGTTGTATTTTTATTAACTTGTATTTAAAAGGAAGTTCTATTTTCCTCTCTGAGTGAGTTACTAATGTTATGTTAATTTCATAGGTGAGTTAAGAAATCCGAAAATTGAATTAATATATCAAAAAGAAATTGATTATCACTAACGACAAGAATTTGTTAGTTAATTGTAACTTGATATTATATTTACTTTGCTCTACAAATCTTCTTATCACATCGTATACGTATTATAGATAAAGAAACCAAAGATATTTAGAGTACTTTTGTGTATTATTAGTCATTTCGATAACGTAAAAATATTCCAGGTACAATTTTATATTTTAAATACACCAGAGGATAAATTTATTTGAACTTTATAAAGTTTAGTTTGGCTTTGTAGCAAGCGTATGATCCTCTCGCGTCGCATTTAGTAGTAAATGATGTATTACATAACCAATATCTGGGTCTGGGTCTGTGGCAACACTGAGGTTAACAGCTGATTTGAATTATTCCGAAATTTTTTTTCATAATATTATTTAATTTTGTCTATCTTGAGCCTAATTCCAATAAAATCGTTTGTTTAATGAGTGTTTAAAGTGATTTCATAATAAGTAAAGTGTTTAAATTGTTTATAATAGTTCAAAATCGTCAAGAAAAAAGTGACAGTTGATAGGATACTTTGAATTTTCAAGTCTATTTTTATAATAATTAGTGTTTTATAAATCGTATTACTGTAAACTGTTACTGCCTAAACTAATTTACAATAATTTTAAGTGATATTTGTGACTGCAACTGCCTGTTGACTCGTTCAATCGCAGTTATTTTAGGTATTAATTAAGTCTCTTTGTTTGGTTTGTCACACCGGTCCCTTATTTTACTGTAATATGATGACTCGTAGAGGACTTTCTCGCCAGGAGGAAAACAAACTCCAACTGGCATTACAAGAACTAAAGTTGAGCAAAGATTTGTGTGCCCAACTGAACAATGAACGGGATGCTAATGAGAAGGAACTATTAGAGGTTTTAAAAAGTACTGATAAATTAAAATCGCAGCTATCTATGTTGCATGTTAAATGTAATAGTATAGAGGAGGAGCGTGATAGGTTACAGCTATTGGTGGATAGGTTTGATGAGTGCAGCATTGAGTATGAGCAGGCCCTTCGGCGTACCACTGCCCTGGAGCTAGAGCTGAGGGATGCCCACCTACAAATTTCTGAGCTGGAAGAGGCCGCTCACAACGCAACCTCACCCTCACTTCACACTCATAGCCTGTTTGAAGAGTTAGTTGACAACGCTCCTCATTTGGTTACTGCTGCAACTCAAAGCCCTTGTGTCACAATAGATTTAACTAATGACACGCTACCTACACAGAGGTTGATCAGTTGTAGCAATAACAAACTAAAAATATACATAAAAATTAATAAATACATTAAGAAAATCCAAAAGTTGACCAAAAAAAATAAATACTTTACAAAGTCTATCAATAAAAAGAATGTTCTATTAAAAGAAATACATTTATGTAATATAGAATTAGATAATAGAAATAGGAGATATGAAACTGACACACAATTATTAGAAACACATATAGCCCGCCTGCAAACTTCTTTAAGGACTATTACAAATAAATATGAGACCACACAAAATATGCTTAGCGAGCATAAGCTCAAAATAGATAAATTGACACAAACATCACAGTGCAATATAGAATGTGCTGATTCACAAATAAATAATTGTTTGTATAAATGTAATAAAAAAAGAGTCTCAGTCCTATAATAAAATCATCTCCTACTGCACCAGAAAAATTGTGTGACAGGCTTGATATCCCTGTTTCAAATAGTAATAGTTCCTTCAAATCAAATATGGTGTATGACACTTATATGTATAGTGATAATATTGGAAAGGGAATGGGCTCGGTAATGCATTCTTGTTTTAATGGACAAGGGGTGTTTAACAGCTGTTTACCTGAATCTAACTTGATAAATATTACTTCTCAAATTAATAAATCCAATAAACTTTTTAATAATTTAACAAATTTAATAATTTTTGTAGGAAACAGGGGTAATTGAAACCAATTAGAATTTAAATAATGTTTTGAAATTTTAAGTAAACTAAATGTAAATAAAATAGTGTAGTTTACATTACCCTATAATAAAAACTTGCCACAGACTGAAAATGAAATTAGATATAAGTTAAATTTATTATTATATAACTTATGTTTATATAATAAATAGTTTCATATTATTGACACTAACAATACTGTTAGTAAATATTGTAAACCAATTCATGATAGATATTATCTATCTTCATCTATTAAAAGACAGGTAGCTCTATCGCTATCATATTTTTTTACAATGACAGCCAATAATTTGGCTAAACAAACTGCTTTTATTGAGCAATATGTAGATGTAAGTAAGACAAGTTTGGATGTTATCCCAAACAACATTAGTTTAAACTAGATTCTAAGACAGAAGAGATATTCTCTAGCCGAACAAATGAAATGTGCAATCACAATAATTATTATAGAAAAGAAAATATGGTCAATGTGAATAATAAAAATAACAATTTAAATTATATCAACCTGGTGCATCAGAATATCCAGTGTATGAGAAATAAAGAATTAGAAATAGAGTTATTTTTGAATAATTTTAATATTAATATTTTTTGTGTAACTGAACACTGGCTTAAAAATGATGAAATAATGTTAAATTTTAATAACCACCAGGTTGGTAGTTCGTTCAGCAGAGTTAATTCCATACATGGTGGCTCTTTAATTCTTTTAAATAAACAAACAAAATTCAAAGAACGTAAGGACATAGTGAGCCATTCTGTTGAGCGAACAGCTGAACTAGCATCAGTTGAATTAGAGGAATTAATAATTGTAAATGTATATAGGCCACCGTCATCTAGCTTTGAACAATTTGAAAAGATTATGGATGAGGTATTGTTTAAACTATCACATTCTAGTAAAAAGCTAATCATTTGTGGAGACTTCAATATTAATATTCTTGAAAAAATTTCAACAAGCATAAAATTTTTAAATTTATTCAAATCTTATAATTATTACACATGTTTATGGAGCCTACTAGAATCACAACTACTAGTGCCACTTGTATTGATAATATTTTTACAAGTGTTATTCCAAATTTTAAATGTTTATTCAATACATAAGATTCTGACCACTATGGCCAATTTATTAAATTCAGTTGTAACAAGATAGAAAAATCAAAACAGAAAGTAAGTTTTATACCAGTGACTGTAGAACATATTTGTCAAATTAAAAATGATTTAATACACTATTTGCCCTCGTTGAAAAAATCAAATCCCAATGTTATGTATATTGAGTTTTTCGATACTTTCATTAAATTATTTAACTTTGTATTTACCACAAAAACAGTGGTTGTTAATGATAAATTAGTATTTAGTGAGTGGGCATCTGCTGAGTTACACAAAAATAGAGAAAAATTATACAATATGTATAGTGAATTGATGTATAATACTAGTTATGAGTTTAGGGATGAGTTAAAATTATTTTCCAAATCTTTTAAAAAACAATGTAAAATAGCAAAATCTCAACATATCAATAAAAAAATAGGAAATAGCAATAACAAAATAAAAACAACTTGGAAAATAATTAATGAGGAAACTGGAAGAGCTAAATCCCCTCGAGGTTGCTACTGCTTTTGAAACCGTTTTTACTAATATTCCAGTGACTACAACGTTATCTTTAAATTCTTCTCCCGCTGCAGCTATAGGATTACTTAGAGATAATGTAGATCGATGTGTTAGCATTTTTAATTTTAAAAAAGTGAATGCTCAAGAAGTAATCAAAGTATTTAAATTAATTAGCGTTAAAAAGACTAGTGATCTTTGGGGAATATCTGTTGACGTACTCAAGTCCATAATTGACATTGTAGCGCCAGACTTAGCATTGATATTTAATAATTGTTTAGAATGTGGTATATTTCCTGATCTAATGAAACAAAGTAAAATAACTCCATTATTTAAATCTGGCAGTTCATTAGATCCTAGTAATTATAGACCAATTTCAGTCTTACCCATAATTACAAGATTTTTGAAAAAATAATTCTTAATCAACTTATATCGATTTTTTCAGTAAAAACAATCTCTTGCACAAAAACCAGTTTGGTTTCACTGCCGGTCGCTCTACAACAGATGCTGCTGTTGAGCTATTACTCAATATATTAGAAGCCTGGGAAGGATCACAGGATGCACTTGGTATTTTCTGTGATCTATCTAAGGCGTTTGACTGCGTTCAACACGAAATCCTTATAAAAAAGTTAGAACATTATGGAGTTAAGAATAAGTCCCTAGATTTGATCAGTTCATATCTTAATGATAGAATTCAAAAAGTAGACGTAAATGGAATACGTTCCCCCGGTTCTTTGGTAAAAATAGGTGTGCCACAAGGCTCTATTTTAGGGCCTTTCTTGTTCCTCATTTACATAAATGACTTACCTCACCTAGTGAGGGATAAACATGGGATAATGTTGTTTGCTGATGATACTTCTCTTACTTTTAAAGTTAGCAGAAGGCAATCTGTTATTGACGATGTAAATAATGCTCTCTCAGATGTTGTACAATGGTTTAACGCCAATAATTTGTTGCTCAATAAAAAAAAGACGAAATGTGTTAACTTTACTTTACCAAATGTGAAAAATGTTAAAACCAATGTACAATTAAACAATGAGGAATTGGACTTGGTCAAATCTACTACTTTCTTGGGCATTACCTTAGATGAAAAACTGCAATGGGGTCCTCATATATTTGATTTATCAAGTAGACTTAGTTCTGCTATATACGCGGTTAAAAAAAATACGTCGATTGACAAATATGGAAACTGCTCGATTAGTTTACTTTAGTTACTTTCATAGTATAATGTCTTACGGTATACTCTTATGGGGTAATGCAGCCGACATCGATACCATATTCACACTGCAGAAGAGGGCTGTTCGAGCAATATATAATATGAGACCTAGAGAATCCTTAAGAAACAAATTTAAAGAATTTAAAATAATGACTGTTTATAATCAATATATTTATGAAAATTTAATTTATGTTCATAAAAATATTTCTAAGTTCAAAAAAAATTGTGATTTTCATAAAATTAATACGAAAAATAAAAATAAACTCGCTATGCCCAACACTAGGCTCCATAAAATAGGTAAATCCTTTAAGGTTAATTGTATACGTTTTTATAATAAGCTCACAAATGAAGCCTTAAGTTTATCGTTAAATAAATTTAAATTATATATAAAAATAAATTTGATAAAAAAATCCTACTATAGTGTACAGGATTACATCAACGACGGTATGGCCTGGGAATGAATTGTATTATATTGCGAATCACTAGTAATCTCCGCAATTTGTTGCATCACACCGATTCCTTAGAAGTCATTACTTGCGGTAGCGTCGGGAGTCGGGTTGCGCTCGTCCCTCAAATATGTGCGAAGGGGGTGATGGCTGGCTCTTGCGTTATGCTCGTGAACGGGTGCTGCTTGCGGTGACTGGTTGTGTAGCAGGCCTATTTTTATTTTTTATTATTATTATCATTATTTTTGGGTAGACCTCGAAGAATTCGGTCTGCCCATTCATTTGTCCCCTACTTTCGAATTTTGGAAAAATTTCTTCACAGGAGGTCTTCTTATGACCGCCTGAGTCCGAAATGACCATTGGTCAAAAAGTTTATATATATATATATATATATATATATATATATATATGCGTGCGTGCGTCCAGATTCGACTTTTGTCAGCACGATAGCGGCCGCAGTTTCGCTCGGATCGCTTTCAAACTTTGCACAAAAATCAACCATCCAAAAATGAAGGTCAAGTTCGTTAACCAGAGAAATCCGGTCACAGTGGGCGCTAGGGCCTCACTTTTTCTGATTTCAGTTTTTCGACCATAACTTTGTCCCTATACAAAGGAGATCAATCGCGTTCATATTATATGATGTCTTTGATAAATACCTATAACTAATGTACATAAACCGAAAACCTAACTTCAATAACTTAGGGGTGGGGGTAAAAAAACCGAAAATTTTTTGAAAAAAAATCATAACTTTTTTCTGGTAAACATTCTTGCATCACAAATATTTTTAATAGAAAGGTTATTTTTTACTCTAAATTTAGGTACCAAAAGTTTTTCCGTAGAAGATACCGTTTCCGAGAAAAAAAATAAAAACCACTTTTAGCTTGTAAATTTTAGGTAGGTAAAACCACGGCAACTTTTTTCTGGTAAACATTCCCTCCTCGCAAATATTTTTAATAGAAAGTTTATTTTTTACTCTAAATTTAAGTACCAAAAGTATTTCCAAAAAAGATACCTTTTCCGAGAAAAAAAATTAAAACCGCTTTTTGCTTGAAAATTTTTGATGTAAACAACGGCATCATGTATTATTCTTAGGTAGTGAGTTATATTTTAAATGAGTTACACACGAGGTCTACCCACGCGTGTCCCCCTGCGGGCACGGATTTTTTATTTTTTTGCTATTATTATTATTATTATTATTATTATTATTATTTCATTATATTGCGACGGTTCTAGTTGTTCCAAAATAGCTTTTAAGATTGACATTTGTGAAACAGTGATCACAATATAAAAAAAATATATATATCCGGCTGAGTTTGTTGTGTGGTTCTTCTCAGACTAGGACGCGTTTGGAACCCTCATAGCTTTAACATTAAGTTGGACAGTGCTTTTACAGAAGGGCTTATTACGATAAATCTGGTATCGAAATAGGCCCTCCTCATAGACACTTCCATTTTGACGTACACAAGTGATCACTGATAATGATTCAAAGTGGAAAAGATATAAATAAATAAATAAATAAATATATTGCTTTATTATTAAATTTAACCAATATATAGCTTTAGCAAGATTACAATATATTATAAATACTTCGATCGAGGTATGTAATGCTTTAATAACTGTTTATTATCAATATGTGTTTGTACTTTTACTATCTAATATTTAAAAATTGTGGAGTGATCGTGTTTCATAAATATCACACGAAATATATACCCTTTAGTGCATAACAAAGATTTACCTGAAGTTTTATGAGTAAATATTATACAAGTCACCTTATAAAATTGGAGTTTGATCTTAATCGACAAGTTCCATAAAATATTTTATTTTAAATTTGATTTATTCTTTAAATTTAAAACAAATGTTTCTAAATTTCAAGAATAGTGGCATTGATATAAATTAAAATTCATATTTCTAAAAATTCTTTCGCATCAGCTTACTTTTCTAAAGTACACAACTGTATACAAAATTGTTGTTAATAGCTTCGGTACTTTTTAGTTGATTTATTAGCAATTCAAGACTGGCGATTTTATAAGTTTAGATTTTTGAAACCGATTTCAGTAATTTAACAAATGATTCATAAAATACTTAAATTTTTCATGAAGTAAAAATCTCGCAAGCCTAAACTTGATTTTCTTGTTTATGCTTTCGTTTTACGTTCTTCTTATCTCTACGTCTTTTTCCGTATATTGGTGTTTTGTTAATATAGTCTTTTCTTTTAAACAAGACAATGAACTTGGTAATCAATTACCATGATATTACATTACTAAAAATGTTTGTTACTACGTTATAAGTAAGTTTTTGCTGTTATTCTGTTATTGATTAAAGAAACTAAATGGAATAAATTCTCATTATTATACGGACAAAGTAAACTTAAATATTAACGTTTATAAAATAATAACTCAAAATGTTTATTTTATTGTGTTGATTAGTTAATTAATATTCCCATTCCGATAAAAAATATTCCGCTTAAATAAAACGCTCATTTTTGTTTCTGAAACTGTAACTGTAGCCTGACGGCAATTGTTTGTGACATTAATTAATCTATTATTTATGAGCCATTTGAGTAATTTCCTCTTTATTCTGAGATCGTACATTTTTAGGCAATCAAATAATTGCTGCAATTATTAATAAATTATCTATAATATAAAATATTATGAGATTACTTATGTGAATTATTACAAGCTAAATATTTAATGAGCTCTACGTCTCTCACTCAAATTTCACTCCAGCGGTAGACGTGTCACAAGCACTTATTACGTCTCATGTTCCCACACATCATAATACAGTATTATGTTAATTACTTTAATACTTTATACCATTAATTATTTTATATAACATGGCTGGATGTACTTTAATTATAATTAATATATTATTTGTTTTTTTAATAAAAATGCAATTCTCTCTGCAAAGTATTATGTATTAAATGATCACTCAGATCACAAAGAAAAGAAAATGGTACTCAAATAAATGTATCAATAATACGTATAAGAATATTGATAGTAACATAATTATCAATAAATTGAAAAATTACCAAAATTATTCAATTTAAAGCAAAAACCAGAATATTTACATACACATACGTTTTTGTTCCATTCGTACATTAACTTTTTTTACTTCTATAGAGATAACATTAATGAAAAATATTTCAAAAACCTTACTTTAATTCAATGATTTCTTTATATGGTATTCTAAAAAGGATTTAATTTAACGGTGTTATAAAAAATATTATGAATTTAAAATTAACATTTTGCTCGATATAGACGAGAATTGATCAATTTTGTCATTCGGTTTCAATTTGTAAACTTGTCGCTTAAAAATATTTCAATTTAGAAAATTAACTTATTCACAAACAATATCGAATCTATCTTATGTGTTATAAAAAGCGATGTCCATTAATATAATTAAGCTGAGCGTAAGCGAAGCTTTTAACCGTTTGGGAGACCTTTTTTGTCTTTAGTTGTCTCCAGAATGCGACGAGATAATTGGATAAAAATTTTCTCATGTATGTTTGAGTCAAACGCGGATATTACAGCTGAAAACAGGCTGAAAAAATGTTTAACCATTCAAAAGTTATCAAGAAAAGAAGAAAGGAGAGGGGCTCAGCTCAACACCCGCCGCGCACGTTTGGCGGATCCTAGTTTTAAAAGGGTTTAAGGTTTTTTACTAGTGGTCTGGAGTCGCTTCCTGAATCGTAGAAATACCCTTACTTTTTTCAACTTTTTAATAAAATGTGTCGAAATAGCTAGAAAGCAAAAGAAAAAATAAAAAAGAGAAAATAACATTTTCTTACAAAAAAATTACTGTAGATTAAAAACTTACTTAGTAATCTTAGGATACTTTAAAGTTCTAAAGCTTCAAGACATGATAGTTGGTAAGATTAAATTCCCTTGAGCTTTATTAACGTTGAAGTTGACGGTTTGAAGGAACGCTTAGTCATTTAAAATTCATTTACTTAAAAAATTATTATTCATCGGTATTCATTCGGTTTTCAATCTCTGTGTTTTAAAAAAATATATATAATGTAATTAATTAAATTAAACTTAACTTAACTAACTTAACCATTACTTTACAGCTAATAAAACTAAAAAGTAGACAATTTTAAAATTTAATATTAATATTATTTTAAAAGCGTATGGTGTTTTGTAAAAAATTTTAAACTACTTCTGCATTTCGAAATAAAATTAGTACATAGTCATAACAATTAATATTACGACATCAAAGCGTGGTAAAAAACTATCGACTTTCAGGCACGAAAAAGGTTTCAGGAATATTATCAGTGGCAGGCACTTTAATTTGATAATTGCATTAAATAACATAATTAGCAGAGATTATTTACATTTTCCCCGACTGTGATTTCAAGTATCTTAATTAAATAACTAAATTGGGAATATTTATCTCGTATAATACTTTTTTTATGACACTAGTAGATAATTTGTGAGCTGCACGACCAAAGTTACTAATAATTAAAAAATTTTCAGTCATTCAACATTTAACTGTTTTTTATAATAAAAAATAATTAGATTTTATAATTAATTTTCTCTATTACTTACAATTTAACTAACCGGTAATATAATCAGAAAAATAGTAATTTTATGTAATTCATTTTTATAAGAGATATTATGACGGAAGAATTTAATTATTTGTTCTCAATATTAGTTTAAAATTATATATCATATGTTCAGGAAAATAAATAACTTTATATAATTTATATTAATCTAAAGTCTGTAATAGAATGGAATAAGAATGGAGTGGAATAGAATGGAATAAGAATAATAATGGATGAAGAATGGAACAGTCTTGTGGATAATGTGCCTATATAACATAATTCAATTGAAAACATATGATCTTGTATATATAGAATTTTATTGTCCATAAAAACTATTTGTATTTTTTTGTGATTTGATAAACCTTAATTAATCTTACACTTCAACAAGATAGTAGTAGCAAGAACAGTTATTATATTTTAACAAGTTAAAAAATACTATCGCAAATTGTAATGAAGCTGTTTGTCCCTGGATTTATAGGTTTCATAATTTTTACTCCCCCACCTCTACGAACGATCCTCTCTATGATCTACGATTTTTATCAGCGGTTTTATTTCTAGAAAATTTTATTGCTTAGTAGATAATGTAAATAGAAGAAGTGAAGCGAATAAAATAGAAAATGATAAATTCAAGGACAGTAAAAAATTTTAAAACTCTCAGACAGAATGACTATCTTTGATTTAGATTCGAAAAAAAATATATTTAACATTGTTTTAGTTGCTTTATTAGGTAAATTTCATCTTATCTGCGTATGTATACACTACGTACTTACATCTACTGATACATAACATTTACGTACATGGATCTGTAAACTCGGTATCATTTCGTTGATATGTTGTTTTTATAACAAGGAAACGTTTCGTTACAAGTTATTACAAACTAACTCGTATCTGTAATTAAAAATAATGCTTCCAGATTCTTAATTATTTTGATGTGCATTTCGAAAAGATTGCTTTTGAAATATTAAAAGGTAACTTTCCTGCAACTTTAATAAAGTGTAGAGACAAAAGGCATGATATTTACTTTTATACTAAAATAGTTTAAAAAAATATCAGAACATTACTAATGTACTAAATTTGTAAACGTTCATTAGAAATTATTACCACCACCAGTATTTTATGATACTAAATATTATATAATATGTGAGTACATGTTATTGTTTTACAAATTCAGTGTATGCGGTATTTAAAATAGTTATATCATTCTTATTAAAAAATTTATTAAAATTTATTTTTAAATTTACAAGTACATAATAGAAGAATTTTATACAACACAGGGTCCAGACGACGAACAGAAAAGCAATCTGTGAGGCGATTAGCTTTCAACGTCAGAGCGGAAGAACGAAGGGTTCACGGAGTTGATTTACGGAAATTAGAACTTCTGTTACCGACTTAATATGTTCTTTATAGGATTATAATTACTTGCGCCAAAAATGTTCATTTCAAAACGAAATTATTATGAAAATTTTGAAGTAATAACTCTCATAATTTGTAATTAAGCTTTATGCATATTGTTTCCTGTGCTGAAGCAGTGACAACAATGATAATAGGTTTTGTTAATTAATTAAATATTATGTTAGAGAATCGCAAATGAGTAAAAGGTACATTAGTTTTCTTTCAATAACTTCATGGGGTACCCATATGTTTAATGGTTTATATATGGGTCAAAACTGTTTTATGGTCAATTTACATATTTTCAGCTATATTGTAATCACATATTGATCTTGCTGCACTTTTCAAAAAGGTCATCTTTTTCTTAAAGACAAGGCCTTTAAGAACATAAACATCACAATTTTTGTTTTGCGGTCGTAGTTTTCCCTTTCTTATAGTAGAATTTTAAAACGTACCTGATTTCTTCGTTGGATTTACCTATTTTGGCAATTGAAAGACAAATGAAAAATTGCGGAAAACTGTTTTTAACTTTTTTATTTTATAAACTATCTCCTTTTAATGGCATCAAGACCGGTTAGTTACCACCAACAATAGAAATGAAAAGATTTTTTTCAGCAGACAAAATAAAAAAACTTTTCCCCCGACCTATTATGTCATTTAAATGATCAGAATAAATGTATTTTAAATTGCTAGTCCCTTATGACGGCTTTTAAACTTTTCTCAAACAAAGATTAATTTAATTCTGTTTTTCAAGTTTAACATTGCTTACTATTACATGAGTAATTTAAATGTGGAATCACATGACAAAAATTATACCCCGTTTATGAGGCCAGTGACAAATGAACTGCACGTGACTTTACTCGTTCAATATTCGTTATTAATATTCAATACAGACCAGAATTATTATACCGATAACCTATTTCTTAGCAATAAACATTTAGGGTTTGAACTTATAAACACCTTAATTTAGGAGTTATTCATATTGCTGTTACTTACAAACAAATATAAGTTTAGCTATTAAGTAAGATAAAATGGTAAAATATATGATAATAGATAATTTAAGACAAATAGTTAACTACGGAACTATTTCTCAATAATAATAAATTCCTTCTCTGGATAAAATACACATTATAATACAGATATAACAATTCGGATTTATAGTAATTAATCTAAATAAAACCATATTAAATACATATACTTCAAAGTAGAACTACTCACAAACCGACATTAAATGGAGATGCCTAATCTTAACAAATTATTTGTGGAATACATTATATAATATTGCACTGTTAGGTTCTGGGAAATTACGTTTACAATTCAGTAATAAAATATATATATTGTTTCACGATATGTAACATATAGTTGTAGTTCTTTGTTTTTACTATAAACATTATTGATTAATAAAGGTTTTAGTAGTAAATTATTCCCACCTTTGCTTTTGTCAATTGATCGCCCAATTTAGGTCGTGCGAGAAGTTTAAACGATGGCTTCAATTTCACAGCAGGTAATTGGAGCCGTAGGATGCAGTAATCAAGCTTCATGTAATTGTTAATTGTCTCTCTATAAGCATATAGCTAGATAACTAGAGACAAATTATTGCCTGGCTTTATTGCTTTATACATCTATCACTTAATCAAGGCTATATATAACTGGCATTAAACTAAGAAAATAAAATAATTCGAAAATCTTAATAGTATCTTATTTCCAACCATTCCTGCATTTATACCTGCATATTACTCGAAGCATTCATTATATTTTTCATAGTAATCCATACAAGATGTAAAATAGAATTTTCGTAGTAATTGTGCAGCGACGTTTAAGACATTAAACCTTTAATGAAATTTAGTGCTATTTCCAAATTCTTGCTAAGCCGCCATTATTTATTGGACGTTCGGTAATTCCACTTTTTATGCCCTTTTCTATATGAAATTAAACAATTTATCAATACAACGTTTTTCTTTTTCATATACTTTTATCTGTATTAGATTTTAGTTTGTTGTCGTCGGAGTGAAAAGTTGACAACATAATTGTTTTTAACTCCTAGATATAATGATATAATAAACTATCTTCATATGTCTTCAGGCACGTCTATCTTATTGGTGCAAGTAAATAATCACGTACGCATTTACAATTCTTTTTTGGTATTTCTACATTAGTGTTAGGCTGTAAATTTATGATTTCTTTTTATTAATTTTGGTAAATATAAACACCAACCTCCCTAAAAATATATCCTTATTTTTTCTAATTATCTACTGTAGTGATATAAAGTACAATAATTATATAAAATTTATTTATTTATTTATAATTATATAAAATATTACTTCAATTATTGCTTTTAGGTTTCTTATAGGAGAAAAGTAGATTACAAGAATATATTAAAACGATTTGTTATTTCATATTGTTTCTTATGTTTTATTTGTAAATATTTTAGCTATTTTTGAATTTTTAACGCCACGCCACTAAGTAAAAATAAATAATTTTTGTACCAGAATATGTTGTTTTCTGAAACAGAATCATTTTATAAAGACATTATTCTTTACCTAGATTTGTTAATACTTGTGTTAGGAACATGTAATGTTAAAGAACTGTCTCTTTATTGTTTTAGTATTATTTTATGACATTTACTTGTAGAAATAAATATTAAGTAAAGGTAAACTACATTTTGTAAATATTTTAATTAAAGACCAAACCATACATACAGCTTTCAAGTGCGTAATTCTCGTGAAGAAAATACGGTTCAACAATGAGCCTAACTATTAATATATATATATAACTATAGTTAGCCTTAACTGTATTCAAACATTATTATAATGGGTTTAATACTTCTAAGCCTATATTAAAATAATATTTTGTTTATGGGATTCTTTAAAATATTTCTTTCAGATTTAAATCAAAAAGCCTTTTAAAAAGAATACAAAATAAATTATTTATACAATATTACCTATCTTTATTAATACGACACAATAAAAATTTAATATTAAAAATAAATATGACAACAAATAATTTAAAACACTTTATTACAACCAATTTTTGTTTCAGTAAAGTATACAGATTTCTTAATCTTGATGGATTAGTTCTAAAGTACACAAAACTGGCAAGAAAATCAAAGGATAGCTTTGAAACCCTTCGCTACTTTTACCATTTTCACATAAAATACTAATCTAAGACATAAAAAAAACAGTAATTGTAGTTATTATTACATAATAAAACTCGCATAATAATGTCATATTAAAATATTTTTAATATACGTATATATCTGTGTACTATTTTAAACAAAATATATAGAAACAAATAAAGATTATAGGGAAATTGATATTGCCTGAAATAGTTCTTGATTTAGCTTCTCTTAAATATAGACCATGCCTTGGAAGTATGATTACAGTGTAGCCACATCATAAAATATTAATTTATTAAAAATAGCTATCCACGTTTTCTTTGGTGTAATAATTAAATGTTACATTTTGGAAATGTTTCCATAATTCTGCAATATTTATATAACTATGTTATTATTAATAATATCGAATATCAAAATAAAGTACGTCTTCAGCGGAGCGTTGGATGTCAACGGAAGCATATGACAGGCTTAATAAGGTTAATAGTTATTGCAATGTTATCCTGTTATAATATAATTCTTGATATTTCCGATATGTCGGAGAATGGGACGAAGAAACTCAGATACAAATATTGAAGTCACCATCAAAGATTGTTTTTATTACTAAAGGTACCTAAGTAACTTAAATTTAGCATTTAAATATAAAACTAATATAATTGTTATAAATAAATGAAAAATATATAAAATACATTGCTTTAAGGTATTTTGCAGTATTTCAATGTTCCTCCTCAAGTTTCAAAATCTTTCTTTTTCCATTTATTTTTTTTTTGGTTTCTGATCAGATATTTTAAGTATTTAATGAGTAATTTATCAGGTAGTACTCATCGTGGTTGCAGGAGAACACTCTATTTCCGCAATGTCAACCCTACCGAGCCTGCGGAAGAGAATGATGGACTTAAAAGTTGCTTTCGATATCTTCTGTTAGTATAAATCTTAACGTTTACATAAAATAAAGTCTACGTTAAATTATATATATAAAATACTATAATATAATTTTTACAACATATGTAAATTTCGGTATTAAAATAAATGGGTGGTTAGATATATAAATATATATTTGAACTATACATAAATTAGAATGAAATATAAATTTTTATCAAATTTAACCTTTGCATTGAGAGCATAGATCTTTAATATGAAAAACTGCTGTACCATAAATTGTTAGATTAAGAATTATAAATGTAACGCAATTTTTTGCTCTCAAAGGAATAAATACTTGCTAGAACTGCTGAACTCAACTCAATAAGGTGCACTTAAATATCCAACTAAATCTTAATTAAAAATTAATTATTTACATTTAAATAAAGAAATAGTATGATATTAATTAAGAGAAATCAACACAACATTTTTACTCATAGCTCTTATTTTTTATTTACGGATTACTTATTAGTTAATTAAAGCTTTAGTTAGTTATATTTGCTTGGCTGTAGAAACTTATCACATTGTATTATAGATAAAGAAACATGATATACTTAGTTTGTTTAATGTTAGACGTTATAATAACGTAAAAACATTCTAGGTACAGTTTTATATTCTAAATACACCAGAGGATTACTTTATTTGAATTTTATAAACTTTAGTTCAGCTTTTGTATCAAGTGTATGATCCTCTAGAGACACTTTCAGTAGCAAAATATGTGTTTAGCTGCATTTACGTTTTATACTTTACCAATCTATTGCTTTAACGCGTTTACAATATTTTATAGATACTTATTTTGTCGTATGTAGTCAATCCTTTAATAACTATATTACTATAATATTTTTTACATAAATTTCTTTTATTTGAAAATATATGACGTGATTTTATTTCCTATATGTCATACGTAGTATAAGTATGTCTTTTAGTGTATAACAAACTGGTTTTCTGAAGCTTCCGGAGTATTTATTCAGAAATTATATTTTTTGTCAATTTGTGAATTATTATTAAAAAAAAACATTTCGCTTAAAAACTGCTAAAAAACATTTCTGTTTCAGAAATTGTTTATTTTTTATTCTGAAAACATACACTTAATATTTCTGCCGCATTGTTTGTTAAATTATATAAAATATACAGCATTAAGAGAATACTTGTTAGAATAATTACAAGCTTATAACATGAATATATTAAATGACCTGTTTTTTCTCATTTCAGTGAAGCGGTAGACGTGTCACGAGCACTTATTGTGTCTCATGTTCCCACATATCATTGCATTATTGTAGTGTCGTGAATTATCATAATACTTTGTAACATTTATTACCTTTCACAACATAGCTGGATGTGCTTTAATATTAATTAATATGTTATTTGTTTTATTAATAATAATAACAATATCCAACTCTCTCTGCAAAGTGATGAATAAATGAAATCACAACAAAATAAAGGTACTTAAGTAAATAATAATATTCTAATATAAACAATTTGAGATATTAGCATATTTATAATTGATGATACAATACTAACATTTCTGTTATGCTGATAGTAACATAATTATGAATTTATTGTAAATTTATCAAATTGTTTCATTTATAACGAGAAACGAAAATAATTAAATGCAAGGTTATTTATTGTACAACCAGTATATTTATTTGTTATTTCTACAATAATTGGGTAAATAACTTTAAACTTGACAATAAAAGCAATCACATTATTGAATAACAGTTAAAAAAAAAAACTTTAATTCAATAAATTTCAATTATTTAATTCAAAATATTTTAATTAATCGATGTCATAAAGAAAATATTCTCTTAATGATTTTTGTCATTTTGTTTCAAATTGTAAAATTCGTCGGTTACAAAAATTTCAATTAAAAAAATTTAGAATTCATAAACAATATCTTTTGCAAAACATCCCAAAGTAACTACGTGTTTTTATAACACGTAGGAGACGTCCAGTAACATAATTTTTAAAGTCAGAACCGGCGCCTCGTCTTGTGAACCCCGTCGCTTGCTGATGACACTCAAAGATTGCATTCACTTCTCGTCGTCTGGACTCGCTTCCAGTATCGTAGAAATAAGTTTCTTTTACCTTGAAAATTACTTTATAATTGTGAAATATAGGTACAATATTATTCTTCATCATTTCTTATATTCCAGTTTCACACGAATTTTCTAACACGTTTTGAGCTGGCTGGTGAAAAATGCATTAGCATTAAGTCCGCCCTTGGAGCATTTTTTATGCAACAAAGAATTAAATAAATACATCAATAAATGTAGTAGTTTTTATAACTGTATTATGTTTTGATTTTTATTGTTTATTCTCCGAGTTGTGAAGTAATTCTCGGTGGCTTTGAGTGGATCTATGTTACACTATATGTACTGTCGTTTTTTTTTTACCAGTACTCTTTTTTATTTATTTTACCAAGATCGATTTTGGAATTTATATATATTTAACAAATGAATATTGCAATGTTGTAGTACACACAAACACATGATAAGAATATCCAAAAATATCAATCAATATCTTTCTTATACTTAGCGGTTACGGATACATAAAATAGTATTTCTTTTTAAATAAGTCTGTATATCATAGGTTAAAAAAATAAAGAAACAGAATATTAAAAAAAATAATTACTGGGCAGGTGTTGATATAAGGCAGGTTTTTAGTATAATCCTATATTATAGAGACGCGTTACCAATTATTTGTTGAGTAATTCAAATACCACGTTTCATAAAATATATATTTAGGCATGTGATGTTGATGTCGATTGTTCAACAAGTAAGAACACGTACTACCAATTCATCAAAGGCCGCGTGTGACTGATCGAGATATGGGCATCGCGTTACCAATAAAGTTTAATAAAGTTTGTTCTGTAATACTATAAACTAAAAATATAAGAGACAAAGACTGTTTGATTTTATAGATTGAAATGTTTTTGATGAAGAAAGTTTCAAATTAAAAAATATTAAATAATAATATTTAAATATATATATGTCTATTTGTCTCTCTGTCAATCCGTCTCCTAGTCAGATTTTTACATATCTATGTGAAAGAAACCCCCAAATAAATTAATTCTTTAAAAAAACTCAACTTTTTTTTTCTTGATACTTTTTTTTTCTCGATACCTTCACCATTGATTTTATTTCATACTATTTTTCGATATTTTATATGTTTCAGTCCTGTTATGTTTCTCTGTCTGGATTATTTGGGTAATGGTATTGATATTAATACCTTCCTACTTATTCAATCTTTGAAAAGTATGTTTAAACATTTCACCAGAAAAACTCTTCTATTACCACACTACTACGCAGGTATTGCATACCATATTAGTTTACTATATTTTTTCTCTTATCTTATATAATTTTAAACTAAATACTGACTTTTTAACACACAAAGTTTTTAAGAAAAATCGTTACTTCTTCAAGACATCTCAGTAATATCTACGATCTTTCGTTCCGGCTCCGTGACTGATGAGCTCAAAGAATGGTTTTCCACTAGTTGTCTGGATTCACTTCCTGTAACAAAGAAAGGCAGACGCGAGAAAATAGACATTTTACCACGAAAATTTCTTTTAAAGTGGTATATATATTTTAGACAATATACACCGCAAGTGACATTTGTTTAAAAGAAAATAAAGCTAATTCTGTATTCTCCTTAAAATGGATAATTGTGATGTTTTTATTGAATTGGATTGTAAAATGTTTTTTAAACGCTCACAGTTTTTTAGCTCATCGATAGGAATAGTAATTTGTTAATTTGTAACAAATTTGAAATAATTCAGTATTACGCCGTTTGCCTTATGACAATAAAATTGACTTTTAATGTGAAAGAAGTCACGACCTATAACATTTAACACATTTAAAATAAGCAGACAAATACAAGCAGTAGGAAATTATTAAGAAGGAACATTTTGTTAAATTCACTTTAGCTGAAATAACACTCGTTATTTTCGTAACTAAAAATCTACTATTTCGTTTTAAGACATATAATAGTAAAAGCAATACCCACAACACATTATAGAATCGAAGTTCAAAGGGGAAACAATATTAAATATGATTTTTGTACTAAATAAACATGTCAACAAATCCTAAAACAAATCCTAAAACTCTTTGAACTAAAGTAAACAAGTTCATATTAAAAGATTACGGAACATTTATACAGTAAATAGGAAATGTTGAAAATTCGGAGCTTTCAAGCTTGGGCGGATAAGATCGGTCTCTTGAGTTTATTTCGATATTAACATTTTATTTATTGGTACAAATAATATATTATCATCTATAATAATATTAATATATTATTATAGATGATAATATATTATTTGTACCAATAAATAAAATGTTTAATATATTATCATCTGTTATAATAATATTATCATCTAAAATTATTATTCTAATAAATCGTTATTTTATTAATTATTCTAATAAAATATAACTTGCATGTTTGATAAGTTGACGAAAAAATATATATTTTTTAATAATATATTATGATGACAATGTCTCACGGTAGAATTCAAACGCTTGATAAAAAGACGCGCTTTATTAACATACCAACTTATTTCATATTGTGGCGTTTATCAAAGTACGTAGTAAATATTTATTATATTTTAATGTTAATATTTTAATGTTATTTTGTATGAATATGATGATATATGGCAAAAGCATAATTACTATAAATTTATTTTTAATTTAGTAAAAGAATTTTCAATTGTAAAACATAAATTGTCGATTATCTTTATACAGGGTGGGCCATGAATTAGTTAACATTTGAAAAAATCGTATAAAAAAACCATTTAACATATTTTAGAAATAGTTTATTTACGAAAAAGCTAATTAGTTGTAAAATTAGTCGCAATGGATCGTTTCACGGGGCCACAACGCGCTTACTGTGTGAAACAGTTTTATTTAAACAACTTTTCGCTCATTACTGTGAGACGCTTATTTCGCGTTGAATATGGTTTACACGACTTAAGTCAGTGTCCAAGTGCTCCTTTAATAAAGAAATGGGTGAAGAAGTTCGAAGAGACGGGATCTACACTAAATGTGAAACAAACCGGCGGCCCGCGGACTTCTCGAAGCGAAGAGAACGTGCAGCAAGTTTCCGCTTCTGTTCGACGTGATCCAGATTTATCGACGCGCAAACGTTCGGCTGAATTAGGATTATCCCGCACATCATTACGCCGTATTTTGAAATTAGATTTGAAATTACATCCATATAAGATCCAGATAGTGCATTTCCACCTAAGTGGACATGTAAACAAACAGAATTGCAGGTATTGGAGCAGCGAAAATCCCAAAGCTAAACATGAAATGCCACTTCACTCTCCTAAGGTAACTGTATGGGCCGCAATTTCAGCAAAAGGAATCATCGGACCTTACTTTTTTGAAGATTCTCGAGGCCGTTCAGTTACTGTTAATTCTGCCGAGTATGTGAAAATGTTACGGGAGTTTTTAGTACCGATGCTACTGGAATTTGCTGGCTATAATCGTAACACATGGTTTCAACAAGATGGAGCCACGTGTCACACATCGAACGAGTCCTTGCCGGTGGTCAAAGAAATGTTTCCGGAAAAGCTGATTTCCAGACGAGGTGACATCCCATGGCCGCCCAGAAGTCCAGATCTATCCCCAGCAGACTTCTTTTTATGGGGTTATTTAAAGAGTTGTGTCTACATTGATAAACCGAATACATAAAAATGAAATGAATGTATAAAAATGAAAATAATAAAATAATATTAGGACGACTTATCCAAGCAGAAGTTATTGCTACCTTTTTGAAATAACATTTGCTGCGGGTAATTTACTATAACATTCATGACTCAGTTACTAATATAAGGCGCATTTCACAAACGTTACTACTAAAATTATTGCTTTTAAGTTGCTTTTATTATAGTTTATAAATATAGTTTATAAACTACAAGAATTTATTAAAACTTTTGTAATTTCATATTTTTTCTTATGTTTTATTTATAATGTATAATAATAGACGCCACAAGGCAATATCTCTCAATATAGAAAATAAATAATACATCTATTATATAAAAATGAATCGCAAAATGTGTTGGTAAGCGCACAACTCAACAACGCATGGACCAATCTTAACAATTCTTTTTTTTAAATATTCCTTGAAGCCCAAGGATGGTTCTTACGGCGAGAAAAATTCGAATAATTTCCAGGAAAACCCTTAAAGAGCCCTTTTCTTTTTCCTATACAAATATTTTCTAACTAAATTTAGAGTCAATTTGAACTGTATTGCTATACAATAAAGTTCATATTAAATTACAAGCACTCATTTTTGTCTAAACAATGTATGTGTATTGCTAACGTCGAAGAGTCAATTCGCACTTTATTGTCTCTGCACAAAGTTCAAATTCAATCAAATATATGTGTGTGCAGGTTCACGCAAAAGTGATAATATCGTGAACCCGACCAAATTGAAAAGTCAAAAAATTTAAGAGCTATAGATTTCATTGGCCGTGGAATATTCTTTCTTTTGTTTTAGTTTTGGAATGCGACATAAATTGTCATCAGTTTTCAGCATTTTTCATCAGTTTTCATTGCATCTGTCAAACAAACCGCGTTAAAAAGCGTTTATAATATTTAATAATTAATTTTGATTGTTTTATATCGTGTTTTGTGCAAAGTGTTTAAATGCCTGTGATTAATAATTATTGCAAGTGACATAATTTAGGTGAGTATATTCGATATGCCTTCCTAAAGACAAAGTAATTTAGGTAGAAGAACCCGAAATGCTACAAACCAAACTAATTACCGATCTTATCACACTGCACAAGAACGTGACGACCGAAAAGAACGTGAAAGAATTCGTATATCACGAACGCGGGAAGCGAGAGCGAGAGATTCAACCAATAATCTCGAAAGTTTGAATCGAGCTGCTTTCAATTATGATTTGTCAATTGACTACAGTAACCACCAATGTGTTACTATTGGATCTATGAACTTGGTTTGCTCTCATTGTAAGGCAAATGAAGCCAATGGATTGTGTTGCGCAAATGGGAAAGTGAAATTTATACCATTGGATCTACCACCAGAGCCATTGTACTCATTGGTTTCAGGAATAGAACCAGATTCCATACACTTTTTGTTAAATATCCAACAATATAACAATTGCTTTCAAATGACGTCATTTGGGGCAACAAACGTAGTTCGGGAAAATTTCATGCCAAATTTTAAGGTAGGTATTATAGCAGTTAATCATTATTATTTTAGTGAACAAAATTTCCTGTTAATTAAGTAAAGGTGTGTCATTAACCTTCAGTTCCTTAATCCCCAAGAAATATATTACTTAGTCATAATATTATTTGGTGATTCAGTATTAGCAATACTTTTATTATTTTGAAACACAATATAATTATTTGATGATGGATATTAGTTACAACTAATTATTACATATTGACATACCTAAGCATATCAATTATAAAATGGGGATTCAAATTAGGAGACAGATATACTTTTTACGAACAAATATTATTTATATTTGACAAAAACATTTTTTTTAATTTACAGATACAAGGCCAACTATATCATAGCGCAGGTTCACTGTTACCAGTGTCAGATAGCAATTACAAATTCCTGTAAATTTATTTCATTGGCAATTCACCACAAGAAATTGATATGCGTTGTTCAAATAACAATTCAGTAAAGAGGTCTATTGTAGAACAATTACAAACTTTATTTCATGAGTACAATCAATTGATTATGTTGTTTAAAACTGCACTGGATCTGATGCCATCTGATAATCACAAAATTGTAATCAGAGCTGATAAAACACCTGTTGGCCAACATGCAAGACGTTTTAATGCACCAACTATTGATGAAGTTGCCATCGTTGTAGTTGGAGAAAACTTGGAATCCCTTGATATTGTTTTACATCGTCGGAATGATCAATTACAACGTATAAAGAAAACATACCGCTCATATGATGCATTGCAATATCCCATTATATTTTGGCAAGGTGAAGATTTCTCAAACAAGATGATAAATCCTATTACAGGTAATAAAAAATATTAATTTAGCTATGGAGATATATTATCAGACACCATATTATTATTTTTCTTATTTTCAATGTTATGAAAACAAAAATCTATTTTCAAGTTCTAAAACCAACAAAAAAGTCAGTTCAATGAACTATTATTCCTACCGCCTAATGATGACAATCACATACTCAAATGTCGGCGATTATATCACAAGTATGTTGTAGACATGTATGCTAAAATTTAAACGGAGAGATTAACATTCATCAGGTTGAATCAGACAAAACTCAGATCTGAAGAGTATATTCACCTTCGAGATGCGATTAATACTGATAGTAATGCACAGAATCTTAGTCGAATAACTATTCTTCCAGCAACATACATCGTAAGCCCTCGACATATGCATGAATATGCTCAAAATGCCATGTCATATGTTTATCATTATGGTACAGCAGATTTGTTCATCACATTTACATGCAATCCACACTGGATAGAAATAGACACAGCCAGAGTCTTTATACAAAAGTTGAAATCTTTAATGGATTTCATTGTGAAACATTATGTGTTTGGAGAGTCACGCCGCTGGATGCATTCTGTGGAGTGGCAGAAACGGGGATTGCCACATGCACATATTTTGATTTGGTTAGTTGACAAGATAAAGTCAAATGAAGTTGATGCAGTAATATCAGCTGAAATCCCTAATGTAGAAGTAGATCCTGGATTGCATGAGGTAGTTATCAAAAACATGGTACATGGTCCCTGTGGAACTCTTAATCAAAATTTACCATGTATGGTGGATGGCAAATGTTCAAAACGATATCCACGGACATTAATATCTGAAAAAATCACTGCTATTGACGGTTATCCTTTGTATCGTCGCCGATCGACAGCAGAAAATGGAAGATCAACAATTGTCAAATTAAATCAACAAGATATTGAAATAGTTATCGCTGGATTGTTCCATATTCACCCATTTTATCAAAGACCTTCAAAGTGCACATCAACGTTGAATCTTGCACTTCAGTAAAATCTATTAAATACATTTGCAAATATGTAACCAAAGGGAGTGATATGGCTGTGATTGGTATTAATGCAGAGAATTCCAATGATGAAGTTGCCCAATACCAAATGGGTCGCTATGTTAGTAGTAATGAAGCAGTTTGGCGAATATTTTCTTTTCCTATTCATGAGAGACACCCTACTGTTGTTCATTTAGCTGTGCATTTAGAAAATGGACAAAGAGTATATTTTACAGCACAGAACGCAGTACAAAGAGCTGTACAGCCACCATCTATTACATTAACCAGTTTTTTTTGACATGCCAAAACGATGCTTTTGCTCAAACATTGTTATATTCTGAAATGCCAAAATATTATACTTGGAATCAATCCTTAAGGAGATTTATACCACGGAATCAAGGAAAACCAGTTTCAGGATACCCAGATGTATATTCTACCGATGCGATTGGTCGAATTTATTCAGTACATCAAAGCAATGATGAAAGTTTTTATTCACGACTGCTATTAGACAATGTACGTGGCCCAACATCATTCCAACATGTACGAACTGTTGATGGTGATTTGTGTGGATCATACAAAAAAGCTTGCCAACGTTTGCGATTGCTAGAAAAATGCCCATTGAGATCAAACTCTCAATGATGCTGTAATATCATCACAAGCTCATCAAATACGAACATTGTTTTCTATAATCATATCTACATGCTTCCCATCAAACCCAAAGGATTTGTGGATCAAGTACAAAGATAATATGTGTGATGATATTTTGTATCAAATACGGATTAGAAGGGGAAATCCAAATATACAAATAAGCGAAGAAATTTACAATGAAGTATTGATTTCAATTGAGGACATGTGCTTGATGATGTCAAACAAACTATTATTTCAAATAGGCCTGGCCGCGACCAATCGTCCAATGCATGATGCTTTTAACCAAGAGTTGCACCGAGAAAAACTGTATGATCTCAATACTTTGAAAGAATTAATTCAAACAAATCTTCCACTATTGAATGAACAACAGAAGTATGTATTTGATACACTTATGAAAGTAATAAATGATAAAAGAGGAGGAATTTACTTCTTAGATGCACCTGGTGGTACAGGAATTTTTTTTTTCATTGATATTAGCAACAATTCGCTCACAAAATAAAATTGCACTTGCACTCGCTTCGTGGGGAATCGCATCAACTTTGCTTGAAAGTGGTAGAACAGCTCATTCAGCACTAAATTTGACATTACACATGCAAAGCAACGAAACCACAACCTGCAACATTTCGAAGAACTCTGCAATGGCAAAGGTTTTGCAGCAATGTGAACTGATTGTTTGGGATGAATGCACGATGGCACATAAAAAATCTTTTGAGGCTTTAGATAGAACCTTACAAGACCTACGGAGCAATCATAACCCATTTGGTGGTGCAATGATTTTATTAGCAGGAGATTTTCGTCAAATATTGCCAGTGATTCTACGATCAACGCCAGCTGATGAACTTAATGCATGTTTAAAGTCCTCCAATTTGTGGAAACATGTGAAGGTATTGCATATTACACTTCAGCAAGAATATACGTGTCAAGTTGCGAAATGACCAATCTGGAGACATATTCTCTAAACAACTCACTGACATTGGTAATGGCAAATTTTCCTATAGATACCTTGACTGGTTGCATTAAGTTTCCTCAACGTTATTGTCAGTTAACTAGATTAAAAGATTAACTTATTCAAAAGGCGTTTCCCGATGTTGCTCAAAATTACAGAAACCATGATTGGTTGAGCGAAAGGGCTATAATGGCTGCAAAAAACATAGATGTAAATGAATTAAATTTCAAAATTTAAGAACAAATTACAGGCGAATTGAGGATATATAAATCAGTTGATTTGGCTAATAACCAAGATGATGTCGTCAACTATCCGCCTGAATTTTTAAATTCGCTGGATTTACCAGGATTGCCACCTCACAATCTTCAATTAAACCTTTAATTATCGTTAGTTATAATGTTGAGAAATATCAACCAATCACGTCTTTGCATCGGCACACGGTTAGCGATAAAAAAATTATTGAACAACGTGATAGAAGCAACTATACTGAAAGGAAAGTATAAAGGAGAAGACCTGTTGATACCACGCATCGCAATGATTCCGACTGACAGTTTCCAGTGCGGCTTGCTTTTGCTATGACCATAAATAAGTCCCAGGGGTCAATTGTATGTTGCCTGTTCCCATGTTGGAAAACCATCAGATTTGTTTGTATTCACCAGGTAATCAAACAAAAAACATTGTGTATCATAAAGCACTACAATAAAAATAAAACACATTTTTGTTATTAATACGATTACTGAAAATACTTATATACGTTTTATTTCATTATTCTTTATTTCATCTTATTAAAATGTTAAAGTAACATATTAAAAAAAGGATAATTTTACGATTTATTTATCATATTATTTAAAATATTAAATGATAAAAAAGGTCCACCAGAAATCTTAATATGTATAAATCACGTGTCACGTTGTTTGTCCGCGATGGACTCCTAAACTACTTAACCGATTTTAAATAATTTACACACCACGTACAGTTTGACCTAACTTAAAAGATATATAATAATTTTCAACTCAATTCGTAGTCGCAATATTATTTTATTTGTTTATTATTTTGCAGTTAGCTCCTAACAATTTTAAAAGATGGCGGTATCTGTTGACTGGATTGAATAATTACGAATGATGTATCTACCCTACCTACCTCATTCGTAAGTTTAGTGTTCCAAGTTATTTACTAAAAACTTTGTAATTTACAAATAGTGTTATAAATTTAGATTAAATTTAAAAAATAATTTTGTTTCTATTTTTGCTTAATATCGACTGTAAGAAAACATTATGATTTTCATGACAGAAGTACTCTGAACGTTACCCCTTAAATAGTTTACTACAATGTAATATATCAATATATATTATATAGTATGTAATATATCAAACAATAGTCACAGCAACGCGTGACCGGGTCTGCTAGTATATTAATAGAGACAGATATTATATTATCGCCAGTAAAATTTCAGGTGGCGAAATATTCAAACATAAAAATATGTATATATTGAAAACTAGGCATGTTAAATTCATTAACATGTGAGTATGATTGTTAAGTATTTATGTTTTAATTTGGCTTTGCACCTTAAGTTATATTCTAATACGAGAATGTACTTACATATTCTACTACAGTAATAGATTATGGTTCCGCGCTTGTTCTTATCATTACTATTATAATAATTAGAAACAAAGAAATTAAAGAATATTATTTATGTTACCAGGTTGTGAATATTGTAGAGTTAGCTAGGTAGAATATTGAATTGAAATACACTCATGGATAGTTTCAAGATTTCTACAATATGCTCAGATTCCGATACCATTTCTTATATCGTTTTACTGTTGCATCCGGTGTCGCAGTGCGGTTGTATCTGTATCAATAACTTGCTTTGCTTAGATTTATTCAGAATTGAATATCATTTACGTTCATCTATCGATACTCTTATATCTTTATATCTGTGTTATTCTACAAATTTACTTTGAGACAATTATTAATGACTCTAGTACCAGGATATTTGGTCTCTTACAAAAGGATTAGTGATCACTTTTTGGAACCAGATGATGATTTTGTTTATGAACAAGCTTTTTGTCCTACATGACCCTATTTATATTATTATATACGCAATTGCACTTACTTTATTTAGTCGAAATCCTACTTTCTAACAATAATTTTTTTTTTAACACGTTGTGATAAATGTGTTGACTTCCATAAGATTTATAAAATTAATGTCACAAAATTGCTGTATTTACTTGTTAAGTATGTGATGTAAAGTCACTTTACCTTACATATATATATATATATATATATATATATATATATATTTTTTTTATTTAGCTTCACGCCATATCACTTGTGGGGTAGCCAGAGACGACGGAGCGCCAAACGCTACGGTCCCTGTATACCTTTTTCGCCTCGGCCACAGACATCAACCTCTTCATACATGCCCTCCGGGGGGTCCTCATGCTTTTTACGTTACCTTCCTCCAGTATCATAGATACTGTTTTTTCGAAGGTCACTCGAGGCCTCCCCCTGTCTCTCTTACCGCTCACTTTTTCCTATATAAATCTTTTTACCATTCTTTCATCACTCTTTCGTTCGACGTGCCCAAACCACCTGAGCACTTTTTCATTCTTACCGTGATATCTTCTTTCTACCATATATATATATATATATTCTTTCTCGTATGTTTTGTTGAAGTGCAAAACTTTTTGAGTTGATGATTCTTCCCTTTTGAACGCGTACAATAATTTTAAACAGTAACAGTACTGCGTTACTTGCGTTTATCTAAGAAATTTAATTTATGTATGAAACTATATAAATATATTTATTAATGTGACTACCGAGATCTGTTTTGAGAGATGGATGGAGATATTATCTTCGTTGAAGCACAGTATTAAAATGTTGAAAGGAGAACGACAATACTAACTTTTGGAGTGAATGAGTTTTGGATCCACCTTTGTTCCTCATACAATGAATAATTCAGTACTAAAATTTTTTTTCACCCACACACTAAACAGTATTTTGTATAAAATATTATTAATTTATTTTTATATTATTTGCAGAAATATAAAGATGTATTGTATTTGCAACAGAACTGTTCCCATTATCCAATAAATGTGATTTAAGAGACCTAACACAAATTAATACGAACAATGAGAAAGTGAAATATATTTTAAATAGGTCTTAATATAAATGTAATAATTATAATTACAATATAAGTATTTCAGGCTTTACTGTATCACTTCACTTATTATAGTTAACATCTGCTGGATATAAACTTAAGGCCAATAAATTGACATATAGGCTTTATAATTTCTAACCAATATAACTAATTAATCTCAAATTAACAGTCTAATTCATTCATTCATTCATTTATTTTCAGTTCTTTTTTAAATGAAATCTTATTATTTTATTTTCCTAAATACTGTATTGTACTTGAAGTTGGTATTGAAAAGTATGATTATTAATAAATATTTTATAATTCATTAATCGTATAAAGTAATAACAACTCACTGTAAAAATGTCTCCCTTTTCAATGATGAAAATAGGGGTGCATTATTAAAACATCAAGCTGCAAAACTGTTACTTTTATCAGGGGTTTCATAGACGGTAGGTTGAAAATCTAAAATGCGAAACAAAAACACCATCTTCAGCTACTTTTGTTATAAATATAGCAAATGTGGTGACGGATTTAAATAACATTTTTTTTTACAAATACAAATAATAATTTATATATAAGAGAAGCTGACCATATTTCTTATATTAAAAATACTATAATCTCCACTTTAATAAACCAAAAATAAATACAAAACCTTATTAAGATATTGTGTTATCATATAATCACAACCAGTATTAAGTCTAGGATATATTAAACTCCTTAATTCACGCCAATGGTCGCCGCACTTGCATAGCGACGGTAACCGCAGCTATTGTTGCGTCTATTTGTGAATTAGTCGTAGCAATATTATATACCAAATGTGGCTAATTACATATCTGTTTATATAAATTAAAACATCTACAATTAAAATAGGACTATATATGGTAAAACCATCTTCTATCTATGACTAAATCACGCAACATGATTACACGAAGATCTTTTTGGGTAGAGAGCACTATTTTAATTTGGTTAATTAGTATGTCAATTCAAAGAATTTTTTTGACCCATGGAGTCTTATTTATTCACATTCAATAATAGCTTTCAGTTGTTTTCTACATCAAGCTAATTTTATTTGCTTATATACTATCTATTCACTTATCTTTTATTCAGTACAACACATAACCAGTAGAGCACTCATCAGTTGTTATCTGATAGCACGTAGCTTAGCCGCAGACTCATTAGATAACGGGTGTTATTGGTATTAACTCCTCAGATGATTGTGATTAATTAGTCCTAATATGATTAATTATCTTTTCGGATATTTAGAGTATGAAATATTTATATTTTGATTTAATTAATTTTTGTTGAAAAAGTATTTACATTTTTACAATGTTTTGAGGATATTATAAAAAAAACTCCAAATTACTATTTTGGAAATAAAGTGATAAAGTATGCCTTCCCACACAAGTATTTAACAATTTAATCAGGTTTTGAGAATTAATGCCTTAAGTTGCGGGTTTTTAGAGGACAGGAAATAGATTCGCCCGTGCCACGCCAGTCATAGACATTTGGTTTGAATACACACAGCACAAACTTTTACATTTATATTATCAAAGGTAAACTTACATTAAAGTAATATACTGAAGTACAAACATTGAAAACTAAAAGTAATATCAGTTCTATCAATGGTGTTATAGAAGAAATAAAAATTATTAGCACTTAGACTAATAAAACTTATTATTATATGAAGACTGTTAATAAAATATTAATATATAACATTTTCTGATAATAATACTTTCGTATTTTGTGAAATATTTATTATTTAATTAATGCAAATTTACGTCGAAACCTACTTTTAAAAGAAAAATACACACTGGCTTCTTATTATCTTAAAATAGTGATTTACGGAAAGAAATTGTTACAAATTTTGAATGAACAAATAAATAAAATATTAACATTAAAAACAAAAAAAATATTATTGATATTATGAAAAACAGAAAAGAATATTAGTTTTGTACTCACTGAAATTAATGCTAATACCGATGCTTCGGTGATTCTTCTAGTATATATATATTATCCTTCAATATACAATACAAACCCATATGACGACCTCACGCAAGTGAATGTTCGGCTTCCGGCTGTGTTCGAATGAGTCTGGTTGAAATTCTATAGAAAAGTTTTTTGATGTGCTTTACAAATAATATTATGCTTTTATATGATTGTAAAGGTTTGTTCGCAATTTAGATAATATGCCTTAAATATTTATTTATATAAAATAATTAACAAAAGTATCCATATCAAATGACATTTGATTTAATAATTTCGTAAATAATATGTTTACTGATATTGACGGCAAATACATTTTAAGTGTCAGCGCTTTACTGTAAATGTGTTAGTAAATATGCATTGTTTATTTAAACGGTTAACCAAAACATATTGTTAATATTTCACTCTCTGTTAAATAAATCAATAATATAACAATTATTGCTGAGCGTCCAAACTAAAACAAATTATATGATTTGTCAATTGAGATTAGGGCTAATAAAGTTATAATAATTAACGGAGACAATACCTCCTTGAGAGACAACGAAACAAATACTCGACATCATTAGATGCGTTACTAAAATCAATGCGCCCGAGTTTGTACAACGTTAACCAAATATAAGTTATTAAAAGATATTCACTTTACCTTGAACACTTTTAATAATGATGTTTACAATATTATAAAGATACTTAGGAGTCATTTCTTCACTTTGAAAATATGTACATTCTTTTACCAATGTGCTTCGTTATCAATTAGAAAATTCCGACAATGCCTATAATGTAATGAAAATGATAGTAAAAACATAGTTAATATATAATTTTGGTCGTTTTCACACTAAACAACCGAGTTGTATTTAATCACAAATTAAAAAAAATCACAAAAACGAAGTTGTTAAAAATTTATAGATTTAAAACGAAAAGAGTAAATATTATTATTTAAAGCTGTTATCTAAAATCTTACAAAATATTTGTTTCTTTTCAAATGTATTTACATCGCCGGAAATATAATTATAAAGTGTTTGAAGTAATATACTTTTTTTTGAATCCCTAATCTATATTACACCTATTGAAAGTATTTAGAATCACTTTGAAAGCAATATATTATTCAATATTGTGTAGTTGTGTGCCCAATATTTTGTATTAACACACAAGATTCTACCAAGATTCTGTTATTGTCTTTTTTACGTGAGTATCGATAATTCTTTGTCTATTTTATTTAAATCACCTAATCCATCCAAAGCATTAATATTCTAGTATAACAAATAGTAAACCAGGGATATTTAACTACAACGACCTAAATCATAGTGTGTTTGTTAGTGGGCTGTCACAAACATTAGAGATAATTAGGAGCCTCGGGGGACAAACCAAATTAGTATATTCTGTTTATCTAATTATCATCTATTTAACGAACAAACTCCTTTATGTTAGTTAAAAATTTCAAGTTTATTTAACCTTTCATTTTTGTTTTTTTAAATTAATGTGTATTATCGTTTAGTTATATATATATATATATTTATTATTTTCTGATGCTCATAAAGTTAAGGTTTCATATATAATATATAATATTTCTAATAATCCTTAATAAATATGACCTATTTCTCAGTCTAACTTAAAGGTATCGCTGTTAAATTATATTTTGAAAACACAGAACATAAAAAAGTAATACATATTTTCTTCAAAATAAGTTTATTATACACAAAACGTTTTTATACACTCCATTGGAGAAAACGGGTTTTATACAAGAAATAGTTTTATTGTTTTCTAAGCCAATTCTCTTGAGACTGACAAGTTGTTGTGTGTGGATTTGTTCATCCGTACTTAATCAAACCTTTTAACTCCAGTGTGAAAAATACATACTCACGATTTTAATCAACAAAGTTTCATAATTATGGATGGATGGTCCGTTATGTTTATTTTTCTTTTTTCATGGCAATGAGACAGACGGCAAAAAAATTATGTTCAAATTTTGAAAAATGTATACTTGTCTAAACATTAAAATAATAATTTAATGTAATGAATATGTATACTGATATTGTTGGTAAACGTAATTTACTCGTAGTATTCCTAATTGTTTAATATAATATACTATACAATATTATATTTAAAGCTGGTTTTACGTACGTACGGTTGAAGCCGCTGTCAAATCAAACTTATTTAGTGTTTTGAACAACATCTTTAAACATATAAAAATTACCAACTACACACATTTTTATAAAATACAACATGAGAACCTACAATTTGGTACAATACAAATAATAAAAAAATCAAATTAGAAATTAGTATGATGACAATAATAGGACTGAATGAAAACAGAAACCCAATCATTCAAATTGATTGAAGCCGAAATAATTGTGTCAGTTTCATATATCAACGTTTGGAGCCAGAGCACTCTGCTGTGAGCCGATAACGCAAATTCGTCAAGTCATATTAAAGAATTACGAGACAGCTTCGAAGTTGAGATCCGTAAAAACTTTGATAATTCTCTACTTCGTTATTGATACTGTTTGCGATGTACCCTTATAATGATGACGGGAACTTAGTGAATTTTCATTATGAATGTTTTTTTTCTTATAATTATATTTTAATCTTGATCAGTTCCGAGCTGCTTATAATATAACAAAATATTTGAACAACTACTTCTGTATTTCCAACAGAAGAAAATAAGCGTTCAGCACAAGATTCAGTGGAGAGACTCTAGATTACTTTTTTTGCAAATATTATTAGGAATCTTAGTAGTTTTGGAAATGTAAAAAATATTTGTGTTAATGTGTAATGGATAAAATATTGTAAACAAAAATAAAAATATATACAATGTCAAAAAAAACAAAACCAAATAATTAAATATCACCGGCACTATAAAAAGGGTTAATACACAGAATCTAATATGAAATAAAATAATATTACAATAAAAATATATATTACACGGATACTTTGTATATACTTCTTAAGAATTTTCAAAGGTAAAGGCATTCTCTAACTTGTACATACAAATATACTTATGAATATAGCAACGTAACTCATCATAATGCGTCACAATAAATTGGAACAACGCCAGAGGCCCACTTTACGTCTGTTCTTAGTTTTAGGAAAATCTTAGGATTTTGTATATAAATATTATATAATAACTACAGAAAATTCTTGCGTTTATCTGTAACTGTTATTATAATTATATACATATATAGAAATGGATATGACTAATTAAAAGTGGTTGGCTGTCAATTACTCAGATATAACATAATATTCGACATATGTCTCAGAGTTTTAGTAAATAAGTACTATTATTAGAAATTATATTTTCGTTAGATACATACTTCAATCTGCATATTGATAATTTGATGTACGGTAAGTATCAAAATTTGGTCTAAGTTTAAGAAAGTTTTTTATGTTACTTACCAATTAGTCACAATATGAACAAAAAATATTCTTCTTTCTCTAGCAGTTTTACAACGCGATTTTATTTATTATATACAAAACCCATAGAAAGTAATTTCAGAAGTACCTTAGAATATTTCATATAAAAATATTTGTCTCGAGTGATAGATAGTACACCTTCAATTTTTATTTAATAAATACATATACATACTTATAATAATAGAAGTGTAATTTTGTAAAATATAATAAAATAATAAAAAATAAATTGAATAATATTTAAAATATAATAAGAAGAAACAATGTACAAGACTTAATAAAATGCAGGGATATTTTTTTCGCTTAAGTGACAAGTAACAAATAGGGGGTAGATAAAGAGCCCTTAAAACTGTTCGTCATTCTCGTTTAGGCAATTACTTTGACAAACAACCTGAAGAATGGCTCTGTCTCATAGAAAAAACACTCTGAAAAATGTAATTAACTTAACATATACAAGATATATTATTTAACAACATATTTAGCAATTACTATTGACAAGTTTGGTTTTAAGTATGAGTTATAAACATTGTTAATAATATATAGACGAGGTAAATATTTAAGGTGTATTGAGTTTCATTAAATTGATACCACACAAAATTGTTTTATAGGATTTGAAGTGATATAATAACATATAATTATTATTGACCGTAATTAAGATTTTTTTTGAGGAAATTTAACAAATTTTGAATTTTTGTCAATAAAAAAAAAGAAATTACATTTGTTTAAACAATATTATTGTTACTTACCGGCAATGTACTAAATTGAAGTCCTAAATCCATACCATTTTGAGTATTTTTATTTATGAAACTCCAACCAAATCAAATTATAAAACCACACTGACGAGAACCACAATTATCACCGCACACTTTAGAAGCAAGGCAGAACTTACTTAATTGCTAAAATAATGACAAGTAACTTCAAAAAGACAACTTACACTATTTTATATATTTAATGCCGCTTGTACATTATACTGTAATTCATTCGCATAGGACTAATTAAGTTTTCGTTGTTTCAATAGCAAAAATAACACTTCGCTGTGTGTAAAACGGGAAATATATCCCTATCTGCCCAACTTTTTAATCAAACCACGGCATATCAAACGGTGAATATAAAAAACAATCAATTCAAACATGTCTTTAACATTGGCGAATATAAAACCAGTTCATCAAAATAAAATAAATATCAAATAAAGTTTGATCTTTTTCCTCACTTGTATACGGATCGAGATTTACTTTCATTTTCAATATTGTTAGGTACGGTGGTTAAGTAATTGTCTTAATAACACAGCTCACAGTCTGAGTACCTCGACCATGGCAGTAACATCATCTCACAAAAGAAAACTACTAATTATTGTTCTTTAGTATGTTTTAATTAACTAGACGAACTTACAGAAACCCGGAAACTCTAATAAAATTTCTGGACAATTTTAATATTTTAAGAGTATATATATTTTTTATTCTTAGCTAGTTATTATACTAACGTTGATAAAGGATGTGGTTTTCCATATCACCATTTTTTGTTTCTGAAAATTCCATCTGATCAAAGTGGTACATATGTACGTACTAGCTGGTTCACACTGCGGTAAAATGACTACTTCTAGGATGGTAAGAAATGTAGTGCAATATTATGTAAAATTATTCATAATTAGTTTAAAAGATATACTCTAGCTTAACTAATCCAAGCTAATAACAAATCTGTGGATACATACATTTAATTTCCAGAAAAACAAATCACTACTTTTCCTATAATCTTATCTCCGGATATTCAGCTAATGGCTTGCAGAAAAACTACTAAAAATAATAAGCTTTATTTTACATAATGTTAAACTGAAAAATACAATAAATTTAATACAATAATAATACAATAAAATACATATATAACTAGTTGGAGTTGGCATTTTGGTAATAGAGATCGAGCTTTTGAATAATAGCTTCTTGGCCTTTGCTTGTAATTCACAACTAATATCACAATCATTCTAAATGTTAAATTTTTATGCTGCAATACATCGCTAAGAGTATAAAGGGGCAGTTTTAAAGGGCTATGATATGAGTGTAATTTTTTTCGATTCTTATTGGACTGGTGTAAATTTCCTTAATATTATCGATATGTGTGTGAACGTTGAGCTAGAGTGTGTGTTGAGTGAACGAGATATCTGAAAACACACGCAAAGAAACAATCAAGGCGTAAACTTGCAAAATATATACTAGGATCCGCCCATATTGCGTGGCGGTAATTGAGCTGAGCACAGGAAAAACCATTAGAAAAGAATGAAAGGAAGTAATTATTTGCTAACAATAATAAACAATTCATTGAAAAAGTTTGTCGCCATGAAAGTGAGACTACGAGCGACACAATGACGAGTCTCTTGATTTTTTCTTTATAACTTTTGATTTAATCAAACTATTTTCATTGTGTTTTTTTCTGTAGATGCTTATTTATTAGTGCTACATTCGTACCAAATGTGACAAAAAACGCTCTAGTAGTTTTCATGTGATGAAGCGACGATGAGCTCATTTTGAGGAAGCATCGGTCGATCGGCAAGCGCGCGCGAGAACAGTTAAGCTTAAGTCAATTAATCAAGTCAGTTTCGACCATAACTTTTGAACAAATCAAGAGTTTATTAATCAGTTTTTTCTGTAGAAGCCCGTCAACAAGAGCTACAGCAATGCCAATTTTGATGAATATCGACTAAGTCGTTTTTATGTGATGTGGCGACATAAAAATGATTCCCAAACGGTTAAGAGCTTCGTTTACGCTCAGCTAAGCTTTACAACACAAATAAATAATTCTTGATTTCTCAAACATCAATTTGTTTCACAAATTGGCTACAATAAATCTTAAATAAAACATAACAATACAAATGGTAAATAAAATCTTTATCTGCTTATTTATTAAAAATGAAAAGATTTTAAAAGAAATATATAAAATAAAATTCATGAACGAACTTTGTTCGTTCTGTATTGTTTTAATTTTTGTCGGATGGATGTATAGACGGATATATGTGGACAGGACAAATTTTCATTACTGTCGAGAGATGGCGCTGTTAACAATTTACTGATTTAGTTTTTTTCATATTTAATTATATTACTATTTTGTATTATTATTAATCGCACTTTTTTGTATTTTTTTTGTAATTGTAAATATACATGTACTTAACATTTTGTTTTCTTCAATAAATAATAATTTATTTACTTTTTAAAAAAATCATTACTGTCGAGAGATGGCGCTGTTCATAATTTACTGATTTAGTTTATTTTCATATTTAATTATATTACTATTTTGTATTATTATTAATCACATTTTGTTTGTAATTTTTTAATATTTATAAATAAACATGTATTTAACATTTTCTTTTCTTCAATAAATAATAATCATTTTACTTAAAAATCAATTGTTTTTTATTAGCATTTACATTTTCGTCAAAGTTCGTTCGGGACATACCCTGGGTATTTGCATCTTCACTGGTTTTAATATAATATAACATTTCAGTGCCGTAGGAATAAATTAAATGATGAAATAATAATAAAACATGCTAATAAGAGTAGAGAATATAAAAGGCCATAGACGACAAAAGTCGTCTAATCTCTTTGAGGGTTTTTGATGACGCAACTTTTCAGTCTTCGAAACTATCACGATCGGTCTCGTTATACGAGGAAGCTTCGTCTTCAGAGACATTGTATACAAAAAGATGTCAAAATGAAAGGTTTAGTATCATGAGGAGCCTAATGAGTACTACAGTGTACATTCATACTGTGTAGTGCGTACCTTCACGATATATTATTATATTATGATATTTCTTGTTTGTTTACAATTTATCAAGAATATATTTTTAGTTAGCGAAAAGTTGTCTGAACATTTTGCTTTATTTATTTAAAAATATATAAATTAATAAATCGTCATAAAAATATATGTCTCATGGCAAAAGAGTTGCATTTTAAAATTATTTTATATTTTTTGTTTTGTTTTTGCCTTAATTTTGTTTATATAATAATAAAATAATATATAATGTTTATACGGATATAATATATTTATTATAACAATTCATAGTTCATTCATATAAGAATATAAATTTAGTAAAATTTTATATTTTTATTAAAAGAAAATTTTTATTTAGAAAAAATATAAATATAAGTTTGAGAAGGTAATGAATTTAAATTTTTATTATTTAGTTTCATTATAAGCATCTCGTTTCTTGTAAACATATAAATGTATAAAATTATATAACAGGAAATTATTAAACAACGAGGAATAACGTACATTAGGGTATAATTAATTTTTGACCTTTAAATTTTGTGTTATTATATAATACATTATAATAATTTTAAGTTTATTGTTACCAAATTTTAACTTATTTGAATTTCTCTGAAATGGGAAAATCATGAAATTCAATTAAAATTCTACCAAAGAAACGCGGAGAAAATAAACAATAGCTTCATTGTACTGTGTGATAGAGACGATGTATCAAAGACGTATACCATCATTCAATGCTTTATCGGAAACCTATTAAAATATTTAATATACTGCAATAAAACTTAAAAATCTATTTTTTTTATGCAATCTCAATATTAACTTAACTTAACAATATTAACTAATATAGATATTGTTTTAGGTACAAGAAAGATAGGTATTAATAAATAACTGGTTATTACAAAACTAGAACAGTTTATAAGAACTGTGTAGTGTATCATAAAATAAAAAAAACACTTTATTGCAAAATAAAAATCAAAGAAAATCTATTCTACATATCTATATTATTTTTATCTTTACTCCTATCGTAACATAAGCTAAACTATAATTAACAAAGTAAATTTATTATTTGTTACTATAAATATGTTACCTAAGATTTATAAAAAATATCATGTCATATCATAGATTACCCGTAATTATTGACTTTTATTAATCTCTTCCGCTAATTACCTGCTGTTCTTATATCTTTGCTAGTAAGGAAGGAAATTAAGGATATCATAAATGAGATTTTCTTATGAATTGCTTTCTTTGGTCAAAGGCATTGGAATTTTTTAACCTTAAAACCTATTGTTTATTTTATTTAATATATTTAATCAATAAATATCGTACGATAATGATAAATACTCACACACATGTTTACCTCTTATTACGTTAAATTTTTTAATATTAATTTTATAATAAAAATTAAAACCCCATCTATCAAACTATACCACGCTATGGATACAATAGTCGTATTTGTAATATATCATTAAACTGTCACTACTTGTTACAAACTGGAAAGTCTTAGCGATAAATATATTAGAGTTTGTGTTGCACCTGTGTTTGTTCAGACACTTGTTAAAGGAAACTGCTCAAGTCCAATTACATTCAATGATACACGTTCTTTAATTTTAATAAATAACTATAGTGAAAACATTTGTGATTATATTATATTTTAATATCTACTTAATATGTTAAAATAAATAACGATTTAAAATATTAATTTTCACAATTCAATCCCGAATGGGAGCCAGTTGAATTCATAATAATAATTTTGGATCACGAGCGTTCCAATACAATAATTGTATAATGAAAATTAATAATAATTTGTAGCAACTATGCTGTATTATCTTCTCAAAGTATATATAAATATACATTAAAATCTATAAAACCGGAAACATGTAGACTGGCTGGTTGTCAGAACCGTCTGTATGGAAGAATAGACTAGAGTAGATGTTTGTGGTCAACAAGAACAGACAATGAACGGGAAGTATTAACAATGTGACTCGAGTCACGGAAATTATAATGTCACATTTATATAACATTACGTTCTATAAAATAACTTACAATGAATTAACATAATTAATGAAATAAACAAAACAACAAAATGTTTACAGTATTGTGTGTGTGTGTGTGTGTGTGTGTGTGTGTGAACGGTTGTGTGTATATTTGTGTTTCGATGGTAATTATTTTAAAAATATCCATGTTGTATATTATCTCTTTATAAAAACAAAAGTAATACATATACTCTTATGTACTTATGAAATAGACTCGTTTAGCTGACAGCTGATATCTCTGATACAAAACATTTGTCATAATTTATTTATCATTAAGTTGTTATTCTAAGGCTATTAATATAAATCCACAGGTACGTCGTTTTATGAAAAAGTGTTGTAAATTAAATTTATATTTATTATATAAATTCTTTCAATTCATAGTATTATTATTTGTTAAATGTCGTTGTTCTCACATTTACAATCCTTTATAACATGTTATGTGTTTTAAAACTATCACTCTAGGGTTTGTTTTAAAACGTGTCTACAATTTTTACTTCAATTTTAATTTTTTTTACAAAAGATTTTATTATAGTTAGAAGTATAGTTAAGCCAATAATATTATGATAAAATAGAAATTTAATATTACATCAACTTGCTGATCACCGAAGCGGTGGATATTATTTTGCAGTGGTTGCAAGTTCAAATCTTGCTCATGTTTATATTTAGTATAAATGGAAATAAGAATCACATTTAAAATAATATTCTAAGGTTTATAATTTCAAATCATGTAGAGTTATAACTGGTTGTCAGCTAATCATGATAGTTTTGTAATCTGCAATTAACTTTTTTGATTACAAAGATATTCTATTATTATTATTATTCTATTATTTATATTATGCTGTAAGTTATTTTTCATATTCAATATACATTTTCCGAAGTTTAAATTTATTTTTAATTTTGCCCCTAGGACACTTAAAAAGATGAAATGTTATAAGCTCATGTAGCAAAAAACGCTCCACTTTGTTTATTGGTTTTAAGTGGGTAAGCATCACGATATAAAAAATATCGGAAAACAAAGTTTATATAAAAAGTATAAGTATAACTTTGTTGTATATAAAAAGAACATAAAAAAAATCCGTGCCCGCAGGGGGACACGCGTGGGTAGACCTCGTGTGTAACTCATTTAAAATATAACTCACTACCTAAGAATAATACATGATGCCGTTGTTTACATCAAAAATTTTCAAGCAAAAAGCGGTTTTAATTTTTTTTCTCGGAAAAGGTATCTTTTTTGGAAATACTTTTGGTACTTAAATTTAGAGTAAAAAATAAACTTTCTATTAAAAATATTTGCGAGGAGGGAATGTTTACCAGAAAAAAGTTGCCGTGGTTTTACCTACCTAAAATTTACAAGCTAAAAGTGGTTTTTATTTTTTTTCTCGGAAACGGTATCTTCTACGGAAAAACTTTTGGTACCTAAATTTAGAGTAAAAAATAACCTTTCTATTAAAAATATTTGTGATGCAAGAATGTTTACCAGAAAAAAGTTATGATTTTTTTTCAAAAAATTTTCGGTTTTTTTACCCCCACCCCTAAGTTATTGAAGTTAGGTTTTCGGTTTATGTACATTAGTTATAGGTATTTATCAAAGACATCATATAATATGAACGCGATTGATCTCCTTTGTATAGGGACAAAGTTATGGTCGAAAAACTGAAATCAGAAAAAGTGAGGCCCTAGCGCCCACTGTGACCGGATTTCTCTGGTTAACGAACTTGACCTTCATTTTTGGATGGTTGATTTTTGTGCAAAGTTTGAAAGCGATCCGAGCGAAACTGCGGCCGCTATCGTGCTGACAAAAGTCGAATCTGGACGCACGCACGCATATATATATATATATATATATATATATAAACTTTTTGACCAATGGTCATTTCGGACTCAGGCGGTCATAAGAAGACCTCCTGTGAAGAAATTTTTCCAAAATTCGAAAGTAGGGGACAAATGAATGGGCAGACCGAATTCTTCGAGGTCTACCCAATATGCCGTAGTACATCTGAATATATTACGTGTACTTTGAAAATAGAATCAACAAGACAAATAATGACAATTAATTTTTTAAAATTATTTTTTATTCTTATGTTAAAAATTCACACTCAACCGTTTGTTAATAGGTCATAGATCAGTGAAACATTTACTGAGAGAGATATACAATTTAGGACACTTTTAGTGATCCTCAAAAATTGTAGTGCACTATAGAAGTTAATATAAATTAAATACATTAGAACCATTAGTTTTATTGACGGAACCTGATAGACAGAAGGTGTCCTATTTTATTTTTATTTTTCTAATAAAATCATAATTCATAAAATAGATTTAAATAAAAAAATCAAGCTAATAAAATGTAGACAGATAAGGAAAGTGATTGACCTGGTTTTAACATTTTAGGTTAATCGAAAAAACCTTGTAAACGTCGTATTTATGAATTGTTATTTAAGTTATTTTTAAATAAAGGAAAGTACTCGTAATCAATATAATAATGTGATTAAGAAAATGGAAATGACTGAGTTGTAACGATGACAGGTCATAATATATTATATATATTAATAACTTTATTCTTGTTAATTTTAGAATATAACAAATTTTTATTCACATATATTATTAGGAATGGTAGCGATAATCATTTATCTTATTTTAATAACAATGTTATATTCATATAGTTTCTTAGATGCAAGTCTAAACTCCAATTTACTTCTAAATATAAAGTAAAGTCTAGATAGTTTAAATAAAATCCAGTAACTATTTAAATGAATAATTATTATTTGTCTATCGCCGCAGTAGCGACTTCGTCTATGCAAAAGCCAATATTAATTTCTCTGATTGTTGGAATTGTTGAAACTTCTATTGAAATAGAGTATACTTTGTTCAGGGCTTTGATCTGTCAATACCTTTTAGTGTAATAAATTTACTAGATAGAATATTAAATTCGGTAAAAATTGGAATTCTTTTTATTGAATTTAGGAAATTTACAATGAACAAAAAAAGTAAAACAATTAATATAATATTGTATAAAACTAACTATCAGTAAAATGCATTAAATTTTAGAATTAAAAAAATCCTTTACATTGCATATCTTAAACTTTTTTTAATCGCGCTTTAAATTTTAAACGAGAAATATTTAATTAACGTCTGTTTTAGACACCGTCTAATTTATAAGGACCAAAGAAAATGCTTCTTGAAAGGTAATAATCTGAGAATCGTATCACGTCCTTAACCTGGTAATTATAATTGAAGTTATATGGATGGACAATTTGCATTTATTTTAAATATGTTGCTTTTTTGAAGCCCTTATTCAAACAGAATTGTGACCCGATTCTTAATTGATAGGTTATTATTAAGAGACAGATAAAGAGCCACTAATAACCCTTATAGTTTTCACTGTTAGATATTATTTACATATAAACAAATAATAATTTATATAGATGAAAATTAAATTAAGATTTAAAATATTTATTAAATGATACTATGAGAGACCTCGTAGAGACTAATTTATCCAAGTTGTCGTTAAATATATTATAACAGTGAAAGAGCCAACAATAGTTATATAATTATTTATAAAAACCTATAGAAAAAACTTACTCATACGTGATTTATTGTTACTTCATTTCATATTAAAAAATATAATAGTTTATTTATTTTATTTTATGTCATAATATATCAAATATTATTTTCTCCTGTACATTTGTGAAATAAATTTATATGTAGTTATTTTACAGAATATGCAATAATTTATTACGTATTTTTAATATTAGGTTTGAAATTAATTTATAGAATTAAAACACCATCCATCACAAGAGACCTCGCTGTTGATGCAATAATCGTAGTTGTATTTTATCATGAAACTGTCACTTTTTATTACAACTAGAGGAAACTGGAGTTTCTGCAGTGAATGAATACATTAGAAGTTTGTGATGCACCTGCGTTTGTTTATTCATTTGTTGAAGGAAATGGTTATTTGAATTCTAAACACATTAAATGATACATTTCCTCGTATTCAGTAACTGTAGTGGTGACATTTATACTATATTATTTATATTACATGTTACATTATATTTCAGGACTTACTTAATACATTAAGAATAAATGATGTTGTAGAGTTATAATTTTATATTATTTATTGGTTTTAAATATTTAGAAAGTGTTTTAGTTCCCTCCGAAATAGTTTTTTATTTCTGTCAATTTTATTTTGCAGGAAAAATGACAACTGTAATTACAATTTATTGATTTAATAAGAAAACGTAGTCGCTGTCAACTTTCTATCAAAAGCGGAAAAATATCCATTTTCGCACGTTTGATACATTGGAGCAATCATAAACATAACGACAATGAAATGAGACTTATTAGAATATTGTCTTATTTTAATTGATTAGGTGGCATAGTGTATAAAAAAGATTTATTTCTCGGGGTTTTCTTAAATATCCGAATTCAAGGTAGGTACGAGTACGTTCCCTTGGTATTAAGTATTCCGTGTATTAGGTTAGTATTTGTTTTTAAAAATAATAAAATGACTTGCCTAACTTTTGTCAGCAAATATTAAATACTTTTTTAATAGAACTCGGGGAATTAAGATTTTATTTGCTATCGTATCCGGAATCGTAAGACCTTTTAAACTTTTCACTTATTCAATACATATAAAGACTACAACGATCTTATTTTCGACTATGTCCTAATAATAATAATATAATATTATGATACTTTATTATGTTGCAATTATTTCACAAGTGTAAAGAATAATTTGATAGGTAATTATTGAATTATTAATAAATTGACAGAAACTTATTTTCCCTGTTTTAAATTGTAAATAGAAGAATAACAGAATGATGATATTCACTAAAATTATGTCAGAGATGTCTCCAATAAACATTCTATTAATTAACTAATATCAATCATTTTAAACAATTTCTAGACTGTTTCAATACGTATATTTTTATTAAGTTATCAAGGAAAGTAAATTTGTTTTTAAAGATATAATTTTAGAATATTATTTAGTAACAAAATCTTATGGAATCTTAGAGTGTTAGTAAAATAATCTTAATTTAATGATCAAATTAAGGGAACGAGCCATCGTAATTGGGTTATATTAAAGAAACAATAATAATTCTTAAGAAAATATAGTTTATAAAAAGTATATAAATAAAATACAAGTCTTCATAAACACAAACCTGGTGTTGGGGACAATTCAATTTTTTTTTCAAAGTTTAATATATAATAAATACTACCTAATTAAAAAATATATATGATTGATACATTTAAAATACCAAGAAATTAAAAATGTTAATCTGATTTAAATATTGCAAGGCCCAGTTGTATTTTTAAGTTCGTATAATTTTAAATATTGCAGCATACTCATCAATAAAGTCCATCCAAATTTAATCGACTTCGCTGCTAGCTAATGTGGTTGTTGCTATTGTTTTGACAATATGTACATGTTGGCTTAATATTAAAATTCTATCTACCACTGATGTGTAAATTTTAAATATAAATAGTAAACAATTTATATAACATATAGCTCATACATTCAATATCTTAAAACCAATTTATTAACACACCGCTTGGCTACATTCCCTTTTTTGCATCTTAACTTATATCTTTTGATAACTGTACATGTTTAAACTAATGTACTCGTATTTATATATAAGTGTAATTCTATTTGGAATACCAAAGTCGTAAGCAAATATTTTAGAAATCTTTAATTCTTAAACACTGTTGGATTATCAAATCTATTATATAAAAATGAATCGCAAAATGTGTTGGTAAGCGCACAACTCAACAACGCATGGACCAATCTTAACAATTCTTTTTTTTAAATATTCCTTGAAGCCCAAGGATGGTTCTTACGGCGAGAAAAATTCGAATAATTTCCAGGAAAACCCTTAAAGAGCCCTTTTCTTTTTCCTATACAAATATTTTCTAACTAAATTTAGAGTCAATTTGAACTGTATTGCTATACAATAAAGTTCATATTAAATTACAAGCACTCATTTTTGTCTAAACAATGTATGTGTATTGCTAACGTCGAAGAGTCAATTCGCACTTTATTGTCTCTGCACAAAGTTCAAATTCAATCAAATATATGTGTGTGCAGGTTCACGCAAAAGTGATAATATCGTGAACCCGACCAAATTGAAAAGTCAAAAAATTTAAGAGCTATAGATTTCATTGGCCGTGGAATATTCTTTCTTTTGTTTTAGTTTTGGAATGCGACATAAATTGTCATCAGTTTTCAGCATTTTTCATCAGTTTTCATTGCATCTGTCAAACAAACCGCGTTAAAAAGCGTTTATAATATTTAATAATTAATTTTGATTGTTTTATATCGTGTTTTGTGCAAAGTGTTTAAATGCCTGTGATTAATAATTATTGCAAGTGACATAATTTAGGTGAGTATATTCGATATGCCTTCCTAAAGACAAAGTAATTTAGGTAGAAGAACCCGAAATGCTACAAACCAAACTAATTACCGATCTTATCACACTGCACAAGAACGTGACGACCGAAAAGAACGTGAAAGAATTCGTATATCACGAACGCGGGAAGCGAGAGCGAGAGATTCAACCAATAATCTCGAAAGTTTGAATCGAGCTGCTTTCAATTATGATTTGTCAATTGACTACAGTAACCACCAATGTGTTACTATTGGATCTATGAACTTGGTTTGCTCTCATTGTAAGGCAAATGAAGCCAACGGATTGTGTTGCGCAAATGGGAAAGTGAAATTTATACCATTGGATCTACCACCAGAGCCATTGTACTCATTGGTTTCAGGAATAGAACCAGATTCCATACACTTTTTGTTAAATATCCAACAATATAACAATTGCTTTCAAATGACGTCATTTGGGGCAACAAACGTAGTTCGGGAAAATTTCATGCCAAATTTTAAGGTAGGTATTATAGCAGTTAATCATTATTATTTTAGTGAACAAAATTTCCTGTTAATTAAGTAAAGGTGTGTCATTAACCTTCAGTTCCTTAATCCCCAAGAAATATATTACTTAGTCATAATATTATTTGGTGATTCAGTATTAGCAATACTTTTATTATTTTGAAACACAATATAATTATTTGATGATGGATATTAGTTACAACTAATTATTACATATTGACATACCTAAGCATATCAATTATAAAATGGGGATTCAAATTAGGAGACAGATATACTTTTTACGAACAAATATTATTTATATTTGACAAAAACATTTTTTTTAATTTACAGATACAAGGCCAACTATATCATAGCGCAGGTTCACTGTTACCAGTGTCAGATAGCAATTACAAATTCCTGTAAATTTATTTCATTGGCAATTCACCACAAGAAATTGATATGCGTTGTTCAAATAACAATTCAGTAAAGAGGTCTATTGTAGAACAATTACAAACTTTATTTCATGAGTACAATCAATTGATTATGTTGTTTAAAACTGCACTGGATCTGATGCCATCTGATAATCACAAAATTGTAATCAGAGCTGATAAAACACCTGTTGGCCAACATGCAAGACGTTTTAATGCACCAACTATTGATGAAGTTGCCATCGTTGTAGTTGGAGAAAACTTGGAATCCCTTGATATTGTTTTACATCGTCGGAATGATCAATTACAACGTATAAAGAAAACATACCGCTCATATGATGCATTGCAATATCCCATTATATTTTGGCAAGGTGAAGATTTCTCAAACAAGATGATAAATCCTATTACAGGTAATAAAAAATATTAATTTAGCTATGGAGATATATTATCAGACACCATATTATTATTTTTCTTATTTTCAATGTTATGAAAACAAAAATCTATTTTCAAGTTCTAAAACCAACAAAAAAGTCAGTTCAATGAACTATTATTCCTACCGCCTAATGATGACAATCACATACTCAAATGTCGGCGATTATATCACAAGTATGTTGTAGACATGTATGCTAAAATTTAAACGGAGAGATTAACATTCATCAGGTTGAATCAGACAAAACTCAGATCTGAAGAGTATATTCACCTTCGAGATGCGATTAATACTGATAGTAATGCACAGAATCTTAGTCGAATAACTATTCTTCCAGCAACATACATCGTAAGCCCTCGACATATGCATGAATATGCTCAAAATGCCATGTCATATGTTTATCATTATGGTACAGCAGATTTGTTCATCACATTTACATGCAATCCACACTGGATAGAAATAGACACAGCCAGAGTCTTTATACAAAAGTTGAAATCTTTAATGGATTTCATTGTGAAACATTATGTGTTTGGAGAGTCACGCCGCTGGATGCATTCTGTGGAGTGGCAGAAACGGGGATTGCCACATGCACATATTTTGATTTGGTTAGTTGACAAGATAAAGTCAAATGAAGTTGATGCAGTAATATCAGCTGAAATCCCTAATGTAGAAGTAGATCCTGGATTGCATGAGGTAGTTATCAAAAACATGGTACATGGTCCCTGTGGAACTCTTAATCAAAATTTACCATGTATGGTGGATGGCAAATGTTCAAAACGATATCCACGGACATTAATATCTGAAAAAATCACTGCTATTGACGGTTATCCTTTGTATCGTCGCCGATCGACAGCAGAAAATGGAAGATCAACAATTGTCAAATTAAATCAACAAGATATTGAAATAGTTATCGCTGGATTGTTCCATATTCACCCATTTTATCAAAGACCTTCAAAGTGCACATCAACGTTGAATCTTGCACTTCAGTAAAATCTATTAAATACATTTGCAAATATGTAACCAAAGGGAGTGATATGGCTGTGATTGGTATTAATGCAGAGAATTCCAATGATGAAGTTGCCCAATACCAAATGGGTCGCTATGTTAGTAGTAATGAAGCAGTTTGGCGAATATTTTCTTTTCCTATTCATGAGAGACACCCTACTGTTGTTCATTTAGCTGTGCATTTAGAAAATGGACAAAGAGTATATTTTACAGCACAGAACGCAGTACAAAGAGCTGTACAGCCACCATCTATTACATTAACCAGTTTTTTTTGACATGCCAAAACGATGCTTTTGCTCAAACATTGTTATATTCTGAAATGCCAAAATATTATACTTGGAATCAATCCTTAAGGAGATTTATACCACGGAATCAAGGAAAACCAGTTTCAGGATACCCAGATGTATATTCTACCGATGCGATTGGTCGAATTTATTCAGTACATCAAAGCAATGATGAAAGTTTTTATTCACGACTGCTATTAGACAATGTACGTGGCCCAACATCATTCCAACATGTACGAACTGTTGATGGTGATTTGTGTGGATCATACAAAAAAGCTTGCCAACGTTTGCGATTGCTAGAAAAATGCCCATTGAGATCAAACTCTCAATGATGCTGTAATATCATCACAAGCTCATCAAATACGAACATTGTTTTCTATAATCATATCTACATGCTTCCCATCAAACCCAAAGGATTTGTGGATCAAGTACAAAGATAATATGTGTGATGATATTTTGTATCAAATACGGATTAGAAGGGGAAATCCAAATATACAAATAAGCGAAGAAATTTACAATGAAGTATTGATTTCAATTGAGGACATGTGCTTGATGATGTCAAACAAACTATTATTTCAAATAGGCCTGGCCGCGACCAATCGTCCAATGCATGATGCTTTTAACCAAGAGTTGCACCGAGAAAAACTGTATGATCTCAATACTTTGAAAGAATTAATTCAAACAAATCTTCCACTATTGAATGAACAACAGAAGTATGTATTTGATACACTTATGAAAGTAATAAATGATAAAAGAGGAGGAATTTACTTCTTAGATGCACCTGGTGGTACAGGAATTTTTTTTTTCATTGATATTAGCAACAATTCGCTCACAAAATAAAATTGCACTTGCACTCGCTTCGTGGGGAATCGCATCAACTTTGCTTGAAAGTGGTAGAACAGCTCATTCAGCACTAAATTTGACATTACACATGCAAAGCAACGAAACCACAACCTGCAACATTTCGAAGAACTCTGCAATGGCAAAGGTTTTGCAGCAATGTGAACTGATTGTTTGGGATGAATGCACGATGGCACATAAAAAATCTTTTGAGGCTTTAGATAGAACCTTACAAGACCTACGGAGCAATCATAACCCATTTGGTGGTGCAATGATTTTATTAGCAGGAGATTTTCGTCAAATATTGCCAGTGATTCTACGATCAACGCCAGCTGATGAACTTAATGCATGTTTAAAGTCCTCCAATTTGTGGAAACATGTGAAGGTATTGCATATTACACTTCAGCAAGAATATACGTGTCAAGTTGCGAAATGACCAATCTGGAGACATATTCTCTAAACAACTCACTGACATTGGTAATGGCAAATTTTCCTATAGATACCTTGACTGGTTGCATTAAGTTTCCTCAACGTTATTGTCAGTTAACTAGATTAAAAGATTAACTTATTCAAAAGGCGTTTCCCGATGTTGCTCAAAATTACAGAAACCATGATTGGTTGAGCGAAAGGGCTATAATGGCTGCAAAAAACATAGATGTAAATGAATTAAATTTCAAAATTTAAGAACAAATTACAGGCGAATTGAGGATATATAAATCAGTTGATTTGGCTAATAACCAAGATGATGTCGTCAACTATCCGCCTGAATTTTTAAATTCGCTGGATTTACCAGGATTGCCACCTCACAATCTTCAATTAAACCTTTAATTATCGTTAGTTATAATGTTGAGAAATATCAACCAATCACGTCTTTGCATCGGCACACGGTTAGCGATAAAAAAATTATTGAACAACGTGATAGAAGCAACTATACTGAAAGGAAAGTATAAAGGAGAAGACCTGTTGATACCACGCATCGCAATGATTCCGACTGACAGTTTCCAGTGCGGCTTGCTTTTGCTATGACCATAAATAAGTCCCAGGGGTCAATTGTATGTTGCCTGTTCCCATGTTGGAAAACCATCAGATTTGTTTGTATTCACCAGGTAATCAAACAAAAAACATTGTGTATCATAAAGCACTACAATAAAAATAAAACACATTTTTGTTATTAATACGATTACTGAAAATACTTATATACGTTTTATTTCATTATTCTTTATTTCATCTTATTAAAATGTTAAAGTAACATATTAAAAAAAGGATAATTTTACGATTTATTTATCATATTATTTAAAATATTAAATGATAAAAAAGGTCCACCAGAAATCTTAATATGTATAAATCACGTGTCACGTTGTTTGTCCGCGATGGACTCCTAAACTACTTAACCGATTTTAAATAATTTACACACCACGTACAGTTTGACCTAACTTAAAAGATATATAATAATTTTCAACTCAATTCATAGTCGCAATATTATTTTATTTGTTTATTATTTTGCAGTTAGCTCCTAACAATTTTAAAAGATGGCGGTATCTGTTGACTGGATTGAATAATTACGAATGATGTATCTACCCTACCTACCTCATTCGTAAGTTTAGTGTTCCAAGTTATTTACTAAAAACTTTGTAATTTACAAATAGTGTTATAAATTTAGATTAAATTTAAAAAATAATTTTGTTTCTATTTTTGCTTAATATCGACTGTAAGAAAACATTATGATTTTCATGACAGAAGTACTCTGAACGTTACCCCTTAAATAGTTTACTACAATGTAATATATCAATATATATTATATAGTATGTAATATATCAAACAATAGTCACAGCAACGCGTGACCGGGTCTGCTAGTCGGTAATAAAAATTACGTAATATCATTTAGACATCCATACACACACACACACACATACATATGATATCGAATTAAACCTCCTCTGAGATGACGAATGTAAAGAGGGCATGGAATGAATTGACATATTGCGCCGACCTCTACCCGAATTATTGTGGTAAGGGCAGGTGGATGATAATCGTGCTATAATAAGTCGGTCCTTTTTGACCAACGACCATAGTATAGCGGATAACCCTCTCTGGATATTGTACTCTGTAGTATAAAGTTAAAAATTATATATATTCTCAACAATGGCATAATAACAATAAATAGAGATAATTAAGTATTTTAATTTGTTTTGCCAAAAATGCAATTCCAAAAGTAATTAATCACTTTGAAAAACTATTTAGGTGCATCTTAAACTAATTAATTTACCCGTTTAAGTCACCAATGGGGTGGTAATGTATTAAATAAAAAGATATTATATATTATACATTAAAATTTTAATATTGTATATATTTTTTAATAGTACACCCTATAAATGGGGCAAACTGAAGGCAAATTATGTAATTTTACAGAAGAAATTAGTAAAATAAGCTTCTCCTTACAAGTTTGCAGAAAATAATGCCAGCCGAACTAAACCAAATATAATGTTTAATTTTTATGTAAGAGGGCAAACGAGCGTGCGGGTGACCGATGACAGGTTTTCATCGTCGCCCACGAACTCTTGCAATATCCGGGAATTCGCAAGAGCGTTGCCGGTGTTGAAGGTGGGAGTAAACGCGTTTCTTAAAGGCACCCATGCTGTATCAATCTAGAAACATCACAGAAGAAAAGACTTCCTTCCTTCAGCGAGTAGTCCATTTTGTTTAAAATAAACACTCAACAAAAACTGGCCCTATTATAAATTTATAAATTAGAATATGGTACTAGGCTTATGATGAATGAGGATCAAAGCGGTATCAAGATTGATGAAAGAATATTTATAAAGATTACTATGTATACATGATGCCGTCACCCATCATTACATCGGCTGAATGAAAACGCTTAGCAAAAATTTAATATATGTTTATCCCGTCTATAGTGCGTCCCGTAAATTTAAATCCCATCAACAGTTTTTGTCAAGAGATCGAAGGAAATAAAAATATAATATATTTAGTTATTCAACAAAAATATTAAAATTTAATTCTCCTTCTTTTGAACTGACTGACTTTGACTTTGACTTTTTTGACTTGGTAAACGTCTCGGTACAGCGTCAGAAATATTTATGTGATCTTTAATAGATAAAATAAGAAATATAAATTACAAATTTAGTCTTGGTTGGTATTAAGGACTATTTGTTAATAGTTAGCATATCAATCACACCTATCCTGACTCTCTCTGATAGCTAAATAATATCTACTAAAATTATATTATAAGTATATTTGGTTGATGTATCAAATATACGATTATATTAGATTACATTTGGACTATATGGTTGCGTCACTAATTTGCAAATAGACGCAAGACGGTCGTCACAATTATACATGCAAGAGCTTCATGGTCGTCAGTTAGTTGTATTTATGTACTTATAGAATTAGCATTGATATCTTAATGTTAAATATAGCAGCTTTAAATTTAATAAAGTATTAGATATTGATTCATTTTGGGTTTTAGCGAAAAGTACGAATCTTATAAGTGTGGGCAAAATAATCTAAGTATTAGTATTTATTAGTAACAAGTTACCGTTAAAAAATATTTAGTAAAAAAGAGTTTTGACAATCTATTTCTTCAATGTCGTCTTTTATTTGCAATTTATCCAGTAGCATTAAAATACTAAATGTCAGCATGGTCGAGAAGGGGTAGGAGTGATATATTTCTTAGAAATAGGCTTTACAACGTTAATGTTAAAAATGTCTATGAAACTGTCAGTGTTCTTTGTGCCGTCATAATTGCATACACAAATACGTTGATCTCTTTAGGGAACGCATATACACTTTAAGGCCATTTTGTTTAAATACACTATTTTTATAACATTGATTTAAAATGTGTGTGTTAGTAGTTTTTTACATGAAAGTAATGTAGCAAGGTAGTTAAAAATATATATGTCGATAAAACTTTAATCTTAGTAATTGTGAATATTACGATATACAGTTGCAATTCTATCGCTACATTAGGTCAATGCTGGACGGTAAATTCCCCAAGCACGCTAGTAAAAATGTCAGCTCAGTGTTGGTGCTTTCAAATCCATAGCTGTATTTTATGTAAGTACTTTAGTACAAAAATTATATTATAGATCCATTTCTATATTTAGATCGCTTGTATTATTTTTTCATCAATGTTTTTTTAATTAAAATTATTTAATAATATTTTGTTGGTTAATTAATGAATGTTTCAACAATACATTCAACTGTATACACCAAAAAATTAATTAAGAACTAGAAATAGGAAAATCTTCTGTTAATGAAATTTTTACAATTTAATAATTAATCTTCAGTTCTTGAAACGTTCAGAGATATTTCGCTGACAATAATAAGCTCTTAGTTACTTCAGAGGTTGATTTATATCAACAACCTGTAATGATTTTAGTATATTAGAAACAGATCAAGAGCCATATGTTACTATACAAAAGAATGAACGTTTTTATCGGATAAGTCTCTATCAGATGTCTTTCCTGGTTTCCTCACAGAAAATAAGAGAAGCTAAAGACAAGGATTATCTGTTTGTATTTTTACCTACATCTGATATGGGAAATTATTGTTTCGAAGTCTTATTTAAATTGTTATTTAAATTATTTCCTGTTCTTGGTTTTATTTATTAACTATTTTTATTTATAAGCTTATACATAATTTAAAGTTGATTTATTTACACGTATTAACTATACTAAAAAAAATATTTATTTATAATTAGTAAGTCATATAAATTAATGTTTAACATTTCACTATTATAATAATACTTTTGATTCAATCATTAAAACGAGCTTATAATTAATTTTAATAATTTAAATGAATAAAGTTTATTTGAATAAAAATAATTTTGTTTTGTATATTCTGCAACGAATAATATATTTTGTCGGCGATAAGATGGAGATAAATTAGGAAACGAGACGAAGAGAAATGAATCCAGATGACGTACTTTATTAAACAATACGATTGGTTAAGGAATAGTTTTATTTTTTTATGTTTTCCGCTAAATATTTTACAACCATTTTCCTTTAATAATTTTCATATTTATAGATTCGTTTACTGTACATGGAATTACAAAGAAATATATATACAATGTCTGTTTATTAACAAAAGTTTGCAGAGTATTTTCAAAAATTATGTAAGCAATTTATCTATGTATCCAAACTAGTACATAATTTAAAGTTGATTTATTTACACGTATTAACTATATTAAAAAATATTAACTAATAATCAGTAGGTTTATAATTCATATAAATTCATGTTTAACATTTCACTATTATAATAATACTTTTGATTCCATCATTAAAATGAGCTTATAATTAATTTTAATATTATAATTTAAATGAATAAAGTTTATTTGAATAAAAATAATTTTGTTTTGTATATTGAAATAATTCAATTAGCTTAATTTATTTTTGTTTATTTTAAAACTTTTGTTATATATAAGATCATACCTAACCCTTCTTAAAATATTAATTATAATTATTTAATGAATAACTTTATTCCTAATTTGAATTAAAACTTATTTTATAATTGAGGTAATTTTGTTCTACTAGACACATCTAGTAAAAAATTGTTCTATTCATTAAATAATTTTAATTCATTAATTAATTCAAATATTATTTTCGCACTAATACAAATACTCATAAAAACAGAGGACCTTGATACTGAAGTCAAGTAAAAAAAAATTTGCCTAGTAGTACTGACATTGGGTAATCAGTTCAATTGTATTTAATTAGATATGCAGTAATTTTTGAGTAAAAATTATAGAAAATTCTAAAATAATTTTGTAAAGCCTTGTAATATGCGGAGTTTCATTGAATGTCAGCGATACGATTCGGAAGCAATATTAGTCATACTTTTTATCTAATTATTATCAATAATGTCTAGAAATAAAAAAAAAATAAGCGATATTATTTTTTTATAAGATATTTGATAAAATATTGATATTGAAAGAAAGAAGTCATAATACCACTTCTTGTTAATGTTCCGACTTAAATAATTTTTTTTAACACAATAACAAAGATATTATATTGCACAAATTACTTTACGAAAAATACTATTTACTCAAATAATTGCTTCATCCTAAATTATATAAATACAAAATTGAATTGAATATACTGTAAACAGTTATTTTTTGCTGTAAAAATCAATTTGTATCTTATTCCGCTTCATAGATATATCTTAAATAAACACATTATGTGTCTGTTTTGTGTGCTCCGAATTAACACATTGTGATTATGTTAGATTACAAACAGGGTAAGAGAAAGCAAAACCTTCATCTTTATTTAAGATTATTATAAATAGTTATATTTATGTTGTTTTAAACGCTAGGCTATTTAATACTTTAGCGTCAAATATTAATAAGGATATCATTTCATTGTATTACATGTTACAAAAATATCAAATTTGTAGAGCGGACAGAATAATACAATGTTTCTATATAATTCAGTTTAATTACCTGGTATCCAATCTGTGAGTATTAAAATAAAAGAAAAAGATTTCACATATATTTTTTTCTTAACAAATCTAATATTTTTTGAGTTTTTAACTTATGGTGTTTTACAATTTGTTAGGTTTAGACAATATATTTATGAATGTTTAATTGAGATTAATATAGTATAGAATGATTAAATAAACATAGTCTTGTCATAATTCCAACAATATTATATTATGTTAATCATTTTAAAATCATTATAAATTTCGAGTGTCGTAATCAAAAATTATACAACCTTGAAATTCAGCTCCGAGTCCAAACCATGAACTTTACAAAATTGTTATAAAATTACAGATTAAATTCTTTCTCACCCTGAGCGATAAATCTCGATTAGATTTGAATTGGATTAGAAAGCTGATGCTCTTATGTTTATAAACATACAAGTATTTTAGTTTATAGTCGTAGTAGTTGTAGTAGTATCATAAGTTAATATAATTTGTTATGCATAATATATATATCATCTTTTTATTGCTCTTTAGTCGTAGAGCAAAGTGTTTGACCTAAATAATTAACTTTACCCAGATAACTCCTCTACGAATGTAACAAACATTGAATACAAATAAGGGTTAGTGTTGTCAGTTTCAAAACCGTGGTTTTTGGTAAGCAAAAAAATTACTTTTGATTTTTTTTTATATAAGTAAATATTTTATATTGTAGCTCTTGTGTTAGTTTTTATTTCTGTAACATTTTTTTTTATTATAATATAATTAAATTACATAAAATATAAAAAAAAATATTATACTATACAAACAATATTTTATGTTGGTTTTAATGAGAATTATAATATTGTTTGTTATCCAACAACTATAACTATAGAATAAACTGAAGTTTAAAATAAAATGCCAGCAAAAATATGAGTTTTTTTTTTTTCACTTAAAGTCCTAACGAATATAATATATGGAATTGTGTTCGTTAATTTATGACGCTTTCACGACGTTTTTATTAACTATTCATCATAAAATTTTGCACACATGCGGTCAAAGTTATAATAATAAAATCACGAAATTAATAGTGTTCCAGAATTAAAAACACAACTTTTAGTCGGCCTTACAAAAAAGTGTAACGCTACAAAAATGATAAAAATATTGTGAAGTATTCTAAAATTAACAAGGTTGTTTTTGCGCACTCTTTAATTATATATTTGTAATAGGCTAACAATAATAACAATAAATTTTATCATTTGTTTCTTTTTTTTCGTATTAAATTTAATAATTTGTATCATTTGAGCGAATCATAATTTATATTATCATCTCTACACAATAGTACTCTCAAATTAAAACAGAATTATCATATACATTGTCAGTATTATCAGTATTTAATCGAATCAACTGAAACCGAACCAAATAATGAGAAACTGATCCAATAAACTATACACATATTCATTGAACAATTTTAAATAAAATTTAGTTAAATATGAGTAGAATAGAATTAAAATATTTGTTCATAATTTCGATTGAATGGATGAGAACTATTTTTAAAAAATGATTAAACTTGTTTTTTTATATACATATATCAATTAATGTATTACTTACTATATTCTAGTCAAATTATTAAGTAATAATAATAATAATAACAGTGACCTGACATAAAATGTGAAACAGCACATTTGTAATTTTTGTCGCTGTAAGAGAATGGTATTGTATTCATAACATAAAGAGGATATACGAGTCTCTTTATTTCGAGTTATGACCGCCAGTTACATGCGTCATTGTAACGTGATGTTCGCTACAAGGCTGTATTCATAAAACAAAAGGTTTTTTTTTTGGTCAAACAGATAATAGACTTGTGAAAAATATATAAACTTAACTATTTTTATCTTTATTATAAAATACACCCAAATAGCTTTTTATTTATTTGTTTACTAGCAGACCCGGTCACGCGTTGCTGTGACTATTGTTTGATATATTACATACTATATATATATTGATATATTACATTGTAGTAAACTATTTAAGGGGTAACGTTCAGAGTACTTCTGTCATGAAAATCATAATGTTTTCTTACAGTCGATATTAAGCAAAAATAGAAACAAAATTATTTTTTAAATTTAATCTAAATTTATAACACTATTTGTAAATTACAAAGTTTTTAGTAAATAACTTGGAACACTAAACTTACGAATGAGGTAGGTAGGGTAGATACATCATTCGTAATTATTCAATCCAGTCAACAGATACCGCCATCTTTTAAAATTGTTAGGAGCTAACTGCAAAATAATAAACAAATAAAATAATATTGCGACTATGAATTGAGTTGAAAATTATTATATATCTTTTAAGTTAGGTCAAACTGTACGTGGTGTGTAAATTATTTAAAATCGGTTAAGTAGTTTAGGAGTTCATCGCGGACAAACAACGTGACACGTGATTTATACATATTAAGATTTCTGGTGGACCTTTTTTATCATTTAATATTTTAAATAATATGATAAATAAATCGTAAAATTATCCTTTTTTTAATATGTTACTTTAACATTTTAATAAGATGAAATAAAGAATAATGAAATAAAACGTATATAAGTATTTTCAGTAATCGTATTAATAACAAATACCTCGTTCGACAGGGTCGATCGTGTTAGGTAGATTCCCGTCGGTCGGCTCGACAAAGAAAAACTAGCCAGCAGTATTCTACTGGTCATTACGAGTCTTATGACGGGTCACTCTGCATATATTGGGTGAGCGGAGAAGCACCCACCACTCCTATCTCCTAAACGGGGGGTCGCATCAAAAAACTTTTCAGACAAAAAAGTTTCCTCTTTTAATTTGTTAATTTTTTAAGATTTTTCCGACAGCAAAATTTTGCCTTCTTCTGTGACTTTTTTCCATTTTTAACTTTCAACCCCCCCAGCTCCTTAACCCCTGGACCGATTTCCCCCGTTCAAGAACTTAACCTTCATTTTGTCCTTAAGAATTTGTATGCCGAGTTTGAAAATCCTCCGTCAATATTTGCGACCTGTAGCGTGTCCCAAAGGTTTGCACTTTGACCCCCCTCCCAGTCCCCCCCTTTCACTTTTTCCAAAAAAACGAGATGGTACGTTTGTCCTACTAATTTATCCTATCGACCTGTGAAGTCAGATTTTGCCTACGATGTATTTGGACTGATGGATCATATATACATATATATATAGAGGGATATATAAAATTTTTTTTTTCGACGGATTCTCAATCTCCAGTTCATAAACGGCGTAGCGCCCCTACTCTGGGGTCTGGGTCCCGCCATCGCATCGATTGCAATAGGTAGATTCATCTATGGAATCTACCTAAAATGTGTTTTATTTTTATTGTAGTGCTTTATGATACACAATGTTTTTTGTTTGATTACCTGGTGAATACAAACAAATCTGATGGTTTTCCAACATGGGAACAGGCAACATACAATTGACCCCTGGGACTTATTTATGGTCATAGCAAAAGCAAGCCGCACTGGAAACTGTCAGTCGGAATCATTGCGATGCGTGGTATCAACAGGTCTTCTCCTTTATACTTTCCTTTCAGTATAGTTGCTTCTATCACGTTGTTCAATAATTTTTTTATCGCTAACCGTGTGCCGATGCAAAGACGTGATTGGTTGATATTTCTCAACATTATAACTAACGATAATTAAAGGTTTAATTGAAGATTGTGAGGTGGCAATCCTGGTAAATCCAGCGAATTTAAAAATTCAGGCGGATAGTTGACGACATCATCTTGGTTATTAGCCAAATCAACTGATTTATATATCCTCAATTCGCCTGTAATTTGTTCTTAAATTTTGAAATTTAATTCATTTACATCTATGTTTTTTGCAGCCATTATAGCCCTTTCGCTCAACCAATCATGGTTTCTGTAATTTTGAGCAACATCGGGAAACGCCTTTTGAATAAGTTAATCTTTTAATCTAGTTAACTGACAATAACGTTGAGGAAACTTAATGCAACCAGTCAAGGTATCTATAGGAAAATTTGCCATTACCAATGTCAGTGAGTTGTTTAGAGAATATGTCTCCAGATTGGTCATTTCGCAACTTGACACGTATATTCTTGCTGAAGTGTAATATGCAATACCTTCACATGTTTCCACAAATTGGAGGACTTTAAACATGCATTAAGTTCATCAGCTGGCGTTGATCGTAGAATCACTGGCAATATTTGACGAAAATCTCCTGCTAATAAAATCATTGCACCACCAAATGGGTTATGATTGCTCCGTAGGTCTTGTAAGGTTCTATCTAAAGCCTCAAAAGATTTTTTATGTGCCATCGTGCATTCATCCCAAACAATCAGTTCACATTGCTGCAAAACCTTTGCCATTGCAGAGTTCTTCGAAATGTTGCAGGTTGTGGTTTCGTTGCTTTGCATGTGTAATGTCAAATTTAGTGCTGAATGAGCTGTTCTACCACTTTCAAGCAAAGTTGATGCGATTCCCCACGAAGCGAGTGCAAGTGCAATTTTATTTTGTGAGCGAATTGTTGCTAATATCAATGAAAAAAAAAATTCCTGTACCACCAGGTGCATCTAAGAAGTAAATTCCTCCTCTTTTATCATTTATTACTTTCATAAGTGTATCAAATACATACTTCTGTTGTTCATTCAATAGTGGAAGATTTGTTTGAATTAATTCTTTCAAAGTATTGAGATCATACAGTTTTTCTCGGTGCAACTCTTGGTTAAAAGCATCATGCATTGGACGATTGGTCGCGGCCAGGCCTATTTGAAATAATAGTTTGTTTGACATCATCAAGCACATGTCCTCAATTGAAATCAATACTTCATTGTAAATTTCTTCGCTTATTTGTATATTTGGATTTCCCCTTCTAATCCGTATTTGATACAAAATATCATCACACATATTATCTTTGTACTTGATCCACAAATCCTTTGGGTTTGATGGGAAGCATGTAGATATGATTATAGAAAACAATGTTCGTATTTGATGAGCTTGTGATGATATTACAGCATCATTGAGAGTTTGATCTCAATGGGCATTTTTCTAGCAATCGCAAACGTTGGCAAGCTTTTTTGTATGATCCACACAAATCACCATCAACAGTTCGTACATGTTGGAATGATGTTGGGCCACGTACATTGTCTAATAGCAGTCGTGAATAAAAACTTTCATCATTGCTTTGATGTACTGAATAAATTCGACCAATCGCATCGGTAGAATATACATCTGGGTATCCTGAAACTGGTTTTCCTTGATTCCGTGGTATAAATCTCCTTAAGGATTGATTCCAAGTATAATATTTTGGCATTTCAGAATATAACAATGTTTGAGCAAAAGCATCGTTTTGGCATGTCAAAAAAAACTGGTTAATGTAATAGATGGTGGCTGTACAGCTCTTTGTACTGCGTTCTGTGCTGTAAAATATACTCTTTGTCCATTTTCTAAATGCACAGCTAAATGAACAACAGTAGGGTGTCTCTCATGAATAGGAAAAGAAAATATTCGCCAAACTGCTTCATTACTACTAACATAGCGACCCATTTGGTATTGGGCAACTTCATCATTGGAATTCTCTGCATTAATACCAATCACAGCCATATCACTCCCTTTGGTTACATATTTGCAAATGTATTTAATAGATTTTACTGAAGCGCAAGATTCAACGTTGATGTGCACTTTGAAGGTCTTTGATAAAATGGGTGAATATGGAACAATCCAGCGATAACTATTTCAATATCTTGTTGATTTAATTTGACAATTGTTGATCTTCCATTTTCTGCTGTCGATCGGCGACGATACAAAGGATAACCGTCAATAGCAGTGATTTTTTCAGATATTAATGTCCGTGGATATCGTTTTGAACATTTGCCATCCACCATACATGGTAAATTTTGATTAAGAGTTCCACAGGGACCATGTACCATGTTTTTGATAACTACCTCATGCAATCCAGGATCTACTTCTACATTAGGGATTTCAGCTGATATTACTGCATCAACTTCATTTGACTTTATCTTGTCAACTAACCAAATCAAAATATGTGCATGTGGCAATCCCCGTTTCTGCCACTCCACAGAATGCATCCAGCGGCGTGACTCTCCAAACACATAATGTTTCACAATGAAATCCATTAAAGATTTCAACTTTTGTATAAAGACTCTGGCTGTGTCTATTTCTATCCAGTGTGGATTGCATGTAAATGTGATGAACAAATCTGCTGTACCATAATGATAAACATATGACATGGCATTTTGAGCATATTCATGCATATGTCGAGGGCTTACGATACTCTTCAGATCTGAGTTTTGTCTGATTCAACCTGATGAATGTTAATCTCTCCGTTTAAATTTTAGCATACATGTCTACAACATACTTGTGATATAATCGCCGACATTTGAGTATGTGATTGTCATCATTAGGCGGTAGGAATAATAGTTCATTGAACTGACTTTTTTGTTGGTTTTAGAACTTGAAAATAGATTTTTGTTTTCATAACATTGAAAATAAGAAAAATAATAATATGGTGTCTGATAATATATCTCCATAGCTAAATTAATATTTTTTATTACCTGTAATAGGATTTATCATCTTGTTTGAGAAATCTTCACCTTGCCAAAATATAATGGGATATTGCAATGCATCATATGAGCGGTATGTTTTCTTTATACGTTGTAATTGATCATTCCGACGATGTAAAACAATATCAAGGGATTCCAAGTTTTCTCCAACTACAACGATGGCAACTTCATCAATAGTTGGTGCATTAAAACGTCTTGCATGTTGGCCAACAGGTGTTTTATCAGCTCTGATTACAATTTTGTGATTATCAGATGGCATCAGATCCAGTGCAGTTTTAAACAACATAATCAATTGATTGTACTCATGAAATAAAGTTTGTAATTGTTCTACAATAGACCTCTTTACTGAATTGTTATTTGAACAACGCATATCAATTTCTTGTGGTGAATTGCCAATGAAATAAATTTACAGGAATTTGTAATTGCTATCTGACACTGGTAACAGTGAACCTGCGCTATGATATAGTTGGCCTTGTATCTGTAAATTAAAAAAAATGTTTTTGTCAAATATAAATAATATTTGTTCGTAAAAAGTATATCTGTCTCCTAATTTGAATCCCCATTTTATAATTGATATGCTTAGGTATGTCAATATGTAATAATTAGTTGTAACTAATATCCATCATCAAATAATTATATTGTGTTTCAAAATAATAAAAGTATTGCTAATACTGAATCACCAAATAATATTATGACTAAGTAATATATTTCTTGGGGATTAAGGAACTGAAGGTTAATGACACACCTTTACTTAATTAACAGGAAATTTTGTTCACTAAAATAATAATGATTAACTGCTATAATACCTACCTTAAAATTTGGCATGAAATTTTCCCGAACTACGTTTGTTGCCCCAAATGACGTCATTTGAAAGCAATTGTTATATTGTTGGATATTTAACAAAAAGTGTATGGAATCTGGTTCTATTCCTGAAACCAATGAGTACAATGGCTCTGGTGGTAGATCCAATGGTATAAATTTCACTTTCCCATTTGCGCAACACAATCCATTGGCTTCATTTGCCTTACAATGAGAGCAAACCAAGTTCATAGATCCAATAGTAACACATTGGTGGTTACTGTAGTCAATTGACAAATCATAATTGAAAGCAGCTCGATTCAAACTTTCGAGATTATTGGTTGAATCTCTCGCTCTCGCTTCCCGCGTTCGTGATATACGAATTCTTTCACGTTCTTTTCGGTCGTCACGTTCTTGTGCAGTGTGATAAGATCGGTAATTAGTTTGGTTTGTAGCATTTCGGGTTCTTCTACCTAAATTACTTTGTCTTTAGGAAGGCATATCGAATATACTCACCTAAATTATGTCACTTGCAATAATTATTAATCACAGGCATTTAAACACTTTGCACAAAACACGATATAAAACAATCAAAATTAATTATTAAATATTATAAACGCTTTTTAACGCGGTTTGTTTGACAGATGCAATGACGTGAAAACTGATGACAATTTATGTCGCATTCCAAAACTAAAACAAAAGAAAGAATATTCCACGGCCAATGAAATCTATAGCTCTTAAATTTTTTGACTTTTCAATTTGGTCGGGTTCACGATATTATCACTTTTGCGTGAACCTGCACACACATATATTTGATTGAATTTGAACTTTGTGCAGAGACAATAAAGTGCGAATTGACTCTTCGACGTTAGCAATACACATACATTGTTTAGACAAAAATGAGTGCTTGTAATTTAATATGAACTTTATTGTATAGCAATACAGTTCAAATTGACTCTAAATTTAGTTAGAAAATATTTGTATAACCATCCTTGGGCTTCAAGGAATATTAAAAAAAAAGAATTGTTAAGATTGGTCCATGCGTTGTTGAGTTGTGCGCTTACCAACACATTTTGCGATTCATTTTTATATAATAGATTGAATCACTGTTAAGTTAAATACGACAACAATTGTCGTCTCTCAGAGAGAATATTAAGGATTTTTTAATTAAGTCTGATACTTGACAAGTTACTTGAAGATATCTTGGCATTATTATGTTGCCGAAAAAAGAGGCAAATAAATAGCTATTCGTAGAGCATTTTACTAATCTCTTTATAAGATATATGCAAGTCACTTTTATATTTATGAATGTATTACGAGCCTTATATAAGCAGCTAACCATCCAGACGTTGAAAAAATTGCGATAATATCAATATATTAATAACTAAATAAAAGTGATTTGTTCCAATAATCTGGTTTTTTAAAACATAAAGAAGACAGTTTGTGTACACTTGGTATTAATATTACTTGATAACAATGTTAAAGTTGTGAATATGTAAATAAAACATTCTGACGAAAAGTGTGTTCGAGAAATAAAATGCATTTTTATTTTAAATCACATAAGGTTATTTATGTAAAAATAACAAATATTTACTTATATGTCACTTTAACGTAAACATCGAGAAATTGAAGGAAAAACACGGAATAAATATTCAAAAGTTACATAATATGAATATTGGTACAGTAGTATTTTATTTTTATGTGTATAATAGTTTATGTATGTAGTAGTATTTTATTTAAAAGTTATTTATTCATTCAAATGATGCACCATATCAACATTACTTCCTACAGTACATACGAGACATTTTTTTTTTTTTTTTTATATATCTGCCTACCAAAATGACTCCACCCTGCCTGATGTTAAGCAGTCAGTGAGGTCCAAAAATGGATGCCACCAATCTCATCAAACAAAACAGAATGACGAATGGTGGCCTCCACTATGGCGGCCTTATGAGATGCTTTTTCACGCCCCGCTTAAAAGACCCAGGATCGTAGTGGGAAGGAAACACGTGCCGTGGTAATGAATTCCACATTTTGATGGACCGACATAAATAAGATCTGCTGAACCTTTTGGTTCGTGAAAATACCGAATCCACCGTGAAGGGATGGCACTTCTGTTCCGCACGTGTTGTTCTGGATCGGAAAGGAGAGGATGGGATAAGTTGGAAAAGTTCGTCGGAGCACTCGCCGTGGTGTAAGCGATAAAAGACTGCCATAGTAGCAACGTCTCTACGTAATTGGAGAGGCTCCAGGATCTTTACGGCCTCTGGGCTTCCAATAATGCGAACTGCTCGCCGCTGCAACCGGTCGAGAGATTCGCCATGCCGATCCATAGCCTCACCCCAGAGATGCGTGATATACGTAAGAAGATCACCCGTGGATCGATTTGGTCTAAAGCCGTATTGACGATCATTGATTAGAGAGTGATCTTCTAGGTATTGGATCAGTTGTTTATTGATGATTCGCTCGAGCACCTTAGAGAGAATTGAGGTGATGGCTATTGGATGTTAATTTGCTGGATCAGACCGATCCCCTTTTTTAGGGATCGATTGGATATTCGCCTGTCTCCAAACCTCCGGCACTGTTCCTGTGGAGTAGGATTGGCGGTAGAGGCGCGTTAGTGCCGGGGACAACTCCGCTGCACATTTTTTGAGTACCACCGCGGGAATACCATCCGGTCCGCTGGCTTTCCGCACATCGAGTGATCGTAGTTCTGCTCGGACATCACATTGCCTGATACGAATATCCGGCATGGTGACGTCACAGGTTGAGATATTGGGTGGCTGTCTACCATGGTCATCAATGAGGGAATTAGACGCAAAGAGATTTACCAGCAAATTTGCCTTCTCTTGCGGTTCATGAGCAAGCAATCCATCCGAATATTTCAGCGGGGGCAACGAAGGCTGGCAGAAGTTAGATTGCATGGCTTTGGAAAGTCGCCAGTAGCTACGGCTGCCCGTAGGGTGCGATAAAAATTCTTGTCCAAAGCGTGCAATACGCTGGGCATCCGCTCTGATGTAAGCCCTCTTGCATTCCTTAGTGACTTTGTTGAACGCTGCTTTTAGGCGATCAATATCTGGATCGTGGATAGCCCGTGCCTTGATCCAAGCGCGGTACGCTAACTGTTTTTTTACAATCAGATTAACACATTCACGATTGAACCAGGGACGAGCTTTGCTCGGTTTGGTGACCTCAGTGTACGGAATATAATACTTCATACCTAAACTGATTTCACCAACCACGGCAGAAACACTTTCCGACAGATCCCTGTTTTCAAAGCAGCGTGAGGCCCATGGGATGGATGCGAAATAGTCTCTCATACCATCCCAGTCTGCTGACGAATAGTGCCAGAGTCGTCGCTTCACCTCTACGGGTCGTGGAGGGGCCAGACAGGGCACTGAAGCACATACCAAACAGTGATCGGAGGTACCCAGCGCGCACCGATACACTATACTGGGCTGGCTGATTCGTCAGCAGTAGGTCCAGCAAAGAGGACGCTTGACCTGAAACGTCGGGTATCCTGGTGGGCTGGAGTACCAATTGGGTCCGGTCGTGCGTGAGAGCGAATGCATGGGCAGTTCGTCCCGCATGGTCCGATCTGGGAGATCCCAGCCAGGTCTCATGGTGGGCATTGAAGTCTCCTAGACATACCAATTCAGCGTTCGGAAACCGCTCCTGCGCTTGATCTGCAGCCTGATTCAGGTGATCGAAGAGTCGAGTTGTCTCAAAGTCTCCGGTGTGGGATCGGTAGAGGCACGCGTAAATCGAACTACGAGAGCCATGATTTACGTGTACCCAAAGGAGAGATAGGGAAGGGTCCTCTAGGTAGCCCAGACGACGGCAAAAAATATCCGTCCTGACGAAAACGCATACTCCGGCTTTTGCTAGGAACCTTTCTTCGAGCATATAGCCGGAGTAGTTAAGGTATGCAGTGTCGTCAGGACGGCGTATTTGTGTCTCCGTTAAGAAAAGCATGGCCGGGCGTGCCGTCTCAAGATGTTGGTGAACGACATTGAGGTTTGAATGGAGTCCACGGATGTTAGCGAACTCCACCTCAAATAGAGAGTTGGTGGGGGAGGGAAGGGCCGCCGTTGAACTAAATACTTTTCTTTGTACTGCCATAAGGTTGAAGAGAAGGGAGGTGGAAAAAAAAGATGGCAGCGATTGTAGCAGTATGGAACAAGGTGCAGAGCTTTGTGTTGTCATTGAACTGTGCGGTAGCCGATCCACCGGACGGAAGGGCCTCTGTACCCTCTCGGAAATGGTCGCCGGGTCCCACCGTCCGGTCACCAATCGGCACGATGAACCACTCCGGGATTATGCGCGGCCTGGTGGAGCAGCCTCCTTAAGTGGTTAGTCCAAGTTGGGCCCCTGTACTATGCCGCGGGCGGCCAGCGGCACCTCCGTTTCTACAGGTCTCCCTGTCCGGCGGGTCGACTCACACCACTCACACAATGATTCCACGATAACTCTACTGGTCCCACATATACTGCAGCCGATGCCATCCTTGCATCTATTGGGCTTCCGGAACTCATCACTCACCGGACGAAACGCAGCAGTATCAATACTGCTACTTCACGCCGATTTAACTTAACTCCGTAGAGAAAATACTCTATGAGTTTCATCATGATAACATGATGATTAAGGACATAATTGCAGTTTTATCATAATTTTGATACAATTAACATTTTAATAACTTAAATTAATGTTATGAGATAAATATTCAAGTACCTGCAGCATCAGTGTAAAGTTATCTAAAGTTACCTAAAAATATTTTGCTATATATTTACTAGTTGTGCATTATATTAATTTATAGTGGCAGAGCCAAGTGGCTACGTCTACAATCGAGGCCCCGCATTGCGGAGGACTAGTTGAGGAGTCATTTTCCTTATCCTGATTTATATGCTACACAGAAAATAATATATTTGGAAAAAAGTTCTGCTCATGTTCGAGATTTTTTATTTTATTTTAACGCAAAATCACAATATTTTATAAAAAGAGAAAGTGTAAGAAGATAATATTTTTCATATCGCTGTGCATTCATTTTATACTCGCTTTATTTTCCTCCAACTTTTACTTAAAGATAACTTCGTACATATTGCTTGCAATATTTTAGAAGTTCATTTCTCAAATAACTTCTGAAATTCTTTTCCTCTATATAACAAATCCAACTTCTAGAATCTTCGTCGTCGTTTGATAAACTACTCGGTTTCATTTGAAAAAAAAATAATATGGCTAACATATTTACAATGTATTTCAGATACATCAGAAACAGATGGCATTTGCGTCTTATATATTTAAGAAAGAGGGCAAGTTAACAAACAACAATAATACAAAGATCCTCATATACATATATGTATACAAATGTACATACACTCTACTTTTTATGTTTTCACGATCTTCAGTTCTTCCGACTTTAATCTTGATTCTACATGAAAAATATAAAGATTTCAAATAATATTATATTAAGTTATGGTTAACAAAACTTAATTTATGAAATATTCATGAATTCATGATTGAATCATAATAACAATTAATTCTTCAGTTGTAAACCATTAAACAATTGCTTAAGATGATGTTAGTTATATCTTTAAATCATATTATTCGGGCACTGAATGGAGAGATACTCACTTCCGTACAAGAATCTTGACTACACTTTTGTTCCTCTTACGATTGATTCGCAGAATGTATTTTCAAATTATAAACGATTATATATTTTTAATGTTGAATTCAATTCTGAAATTAATATCATATATGAATCGTTTTATACTGTATTTAATTCAAAATCTTAGACTACCAAATAAAATATTGTCGTATTATGTTTGTTACGAAAAGTACTTAAAAGTACTTAAAATACTTAAAGTACAGAATTTTAATGTTTTTTAATTTTGAGGTTGAACGAGATTTCGCTGTTTATCTTTCTGTTGATCTTTTCGTGGATACAGTTGTTGCAAAACATTCGAAGTGTTAAAATTAAATTTCTTAAATTTTAACATTCTGAAATATTTATACGTTTTGTTAGATAAATCCATTGAGATTTATTTCAATATATACTTCTCGTGAAAATGTTAAAAATAATATATACAAATATTATATAAATAGATCTATAGTACTTATTAAAATTAAATAATTATATAATAACTTTTGCAAATAAAATTGTCACCAACATCAACTAAACCTGAACATAATGAAATGAAAAATAATTTAAAATTTATCAAACCGACAGTTGAAATAATTTGAAATTTGTTAAATATTTGAGACTAAAATCTGTGCTTACAATTTATATATATTATGCTGGTATACTCGTATATTACATTACGTTATTTTAGGAACAATTTAATTTTCAACAAAAAGTGAGATGACTGATATTAAAATAATTTTAACCATATATTACTTTCTATATCATGAAATATGATGATGTTATTAATTCATTAATTAGATTTAAAAAGAAAGCGTCTTAAACAACACTCAGTCAATTTATATAACACAAAATCTACATGAGGTATACATGATTGTGTAGATTACAAAGGATCTGTATTCTTTCTTTCTTTTGCCTTTTTTAACTAGTATGTGAAAGTAAAGCTAACCAAAGAAATAAAGTATGAAAGTGTAAGTCTCTTATGTCTCGTTGGTGTAGCTAATATTATTATATTTGGGCTTTATTTTTAATAAACGAATAGATGCTTGTTAGCTAACTAATCTAATCACAGTTACTGAATTGCTTTAATTAAATTTAGCAATGAATATTTCATTGAATATGAAGTTAAAAAATGTATAAATACTTTGATAACCTGAACATTAAAGAATCATAAAAGCGTCATTAAACTCTTAACCATAAAACTCATAACTCCTTAGTAAAGAGATTACGGTAGATTAAAGTGTACTTAGTGAACAAGACCCTCTACAGCTTTGAAGATTAGGGACATGTCGGATAAGATCAAAGATATTACAGTTTTGTAACATGTAGATTGACAAATATAATAACTTTAATAAATCTTTTACTTTGGTGATTAATAAATCTTTTATTTTTACGCTAATTTAATCCATTTTATCATGAACGTGATTTGGTAAGCGAATATATTTCTATTGAAGTATAATTTCCACCATAACTATTGAAACGATTGTTAAAATGAATACACGTATTAAAAGTAATTATTACATTAATTCAACCTGTAGTCTTAGATCCTTCAATTATTGTTAAGGGTCTTGTATTACGCTGATACATTTCGTAGTATGTTATTATAATGAAAAAGAAAATGAAATATTTTTTACTCACAAGGCAAATAAAAATATAAATAAATATTATACATTTTTTATGAGGTGCAGGTATATTTTTATTACTTATAAATTGTGGTCCAAGTAATAAAATGGAAAAAAATATTTTGTTATAAAATTACGTCCGAGAATCGATAATACTGATAAAACTTTTAAAATTCTAAATGCAATATTTTTAGTTTACAAATACCATTACAACTTTTATTTAATATCATTCCATCTATATATTATAGAATATTTTTATTCGTGGTTTGATTATTGTTGTTACCAAAAATAAATGTAAAACTGTATGATAAAAACAATTATATATTTAGTTCGTTACAAGAAATCCGGACTACGAGCAAAAAAGTAATCATCCATCAGTTTCCGACGCGGAGCGGTGGTGTTGACATAACGAATTAACCCAACAAAATAATGACTTCTCGTTTAATCATATTTTACTTTCTGGCTGAACCTATGGAAACGAAATGATTATAAATATCCATTTCATGTACCTGTCTTTGTTTTAAATAATTCCTTTTAAGTCCTAACCCTTAGTTTTCTTTATCTCTTTAGATTTTAAATTAATAAACTATTTCAACGCTTTTATTTTTTTTAATAGTTTAGAGAGTTAAAAGAGTTCGGTCTATGTCCATGCTTGAGTTAGGAAATTCTTATCGTGAAAATTAAGGTAATCAGGTATTAAAATTTTTACGAGTTTTAGATTTCAGTCTTTTGTTTAATAATAAACATAACGTCGTGATTTGTTTATGTATCAAGGATGAACTTCATACTTTTCTTTTATACTTAAGAGTCCTAATGTATATTATTGTATAAGTCTCAGAAGGTTTATTTTGAAAGCTTGTCAATTATGCTAAAAATCTAAAAGAAAATGTTGGTAATAATAATTATGATATTATATTTCAATGTTTCAGTCTTCAGACACAATTAACTAACTATTATTTCTATCCTACAAGCTATAGTCGCATATTATAGAGTATCTTTATATGGAAAGTAAAAATAAAAAGGACCTTTTGGCCTTCTACCGTCATTTGTTATATTTCTTTTAATGTTACGCTCCATAATGGCATGGAAAAAGAATGATCTTTTAACCTCTAAATATTTTAAAAATCTTTAGTATATCATCGATAAGTGTTTCAAACTCTATTTTTTTATTAAGAACTGAACTTCTAATACTATCTGAACTAATTATTCACATTTTTTATAAAATGTATGTTTTTAATATTTTATTTTAAGTTAATACTAATAATAGTGAATTAAAAATCACATTGTCAAAACAAATTTGAAAATACATTCGATAATAAATAGAAAAAAGATTATAATTATAAAATATTCCATTCAATCAAGGTTTTGAAATGTATTAAGAAATCATATAACTTTAAAAATATATTATACGAAAAAGGTCGTATCCAGATTCAAAATATAGTACCTTAATGAATAAATGAATAAATAAATGAATGAACCCAGTGACTAATGCTTGGTACCTGATGGTATTCGCTTAAAACTGAGTTCCGTAAGGATTGCATCTGCTTTCACAGCACTAGATTTGGGTCACGATCCGATCTGAGTGTTGCATAATTAATAACGCCAGTTACCAGAGCTTAAACTCTTCACCGTGTTTATGAACGCTCCATAACAACTGGCCGTCTATATTCAGATTAATTGATATTGAAATAACAAATTACTGTACGAAAGGTGTATAACTTTATGTAATTATTATTTTATTAACAATAGGAATTGAAAAAAAAAAAGGTTTCGCAATTAGAAATATATTTAGTACATAATAATCTCTTAGCAGTATTAGGAATAATCATAAATCCACATCAAGAGACTTGAAGCGTCGTTGACAACAAAAATAGATTTACGTGCAATATTTACAAAGAATGGGTTTTCATACTTAATATCTTAATATTTACAAGTATAATAATACTAATAGAAAGTAATAAAGTAATAAAACCACTATATAGTTATTAAGAAGGTGGGAAAAGAATAAAAATATCTATGCAAATGTGAAATCACTATTAATAGCGACTCTGCACTTACATATTTACGAAGTTTACCACAACTAAAGATTTTATGATTACCATTTAAGGCACATATATTATAATAGTTATTTAGGTCTAAATTTGAAATATTATGAATTTTATATTTTATTTCTTATTTAACATTATTGAGAAATAATCTTTCAAAAACGATAAATTACGTAATTCTTTATCGCTTACTACAGGCCTAAGATTTTTGTACCTACGCAATATTACGAACCCTATTTGTCACGCTTCAGCGTGTCCTTAACAGAAAAGGTAGCCCATGTCCTTCCCGGGATGCAATATTTCACTTTGCCATTTTATCGAGTTTTTTTAAAGTTAATTGGAAAAAGGTAACGTACACACATAGAAACATAATTACTTTGACAGTTATTATATTGATATGACTGACAGAGTAAACATAAAGTTTCTAAAGTTATAATATAAGGTGACGTTATAGCACAAAAGAAGAACGTAGATAGGAGCGCTACAAAAGACTGTAACACATAAAGTAACATGAGAGTGTAGTATTGGATTGCATTATTATAACATTCCTATACATATTCATATACATTAAAAACGCTATTTTAAGACTCTTTTTCAAAGGTATTAAAGTGTCATAACATATTATAATAACAATATGTTAAAAACATTTAAAGCATTAGTTAATAATTATAACAAGCAAATCGTTAAAATTTCTTATAAACACTTTAAACTCAAAGTCGACAATTGAATGTATGTTTAATGTTTATTTATTCACATTAAGATAATCCTGGCTTTAGGAGCCGCGTGTTTATGAAGAAAACAATTGCGCACAAACACAGAATAATACCAAAATAGATGAGAGAACTTTATATACACACATAAAATATACGCTTTTAGATATTCAGGAATAATACAATTCTATTATACAATTTGTTCAATAATAAAATAAAAAAATAAAGATTAAATTTTGCTATAAAATATAATAAAATTAAGCGCCATGTTTCCAATAAATTCTTAAATATATTAAATACATATTCATGGTAGTTAAATTAAGTTATAAATTAGATTCCATCTGAGAATTTGAACAAAAAAAAAATAAACGCCTTAAAGTTTTTTTTACCATAAACCTAAAAATAGCCGCAAACTCATTACCACCTAAAAGGTGCTCTCAGTACAATAAAGAAAGTATAGAACAAAAAATAATTCAGAAAAAATCCTCGTAAGTGGATTGTATTTGCAAGAAGATAAGTAAGATAGGTTGGATATTTGTAAAAGCTCCAGGAAGTAAAATCATCTTTTCATGTCAATAAAATATATATTACTGAGGAAGTTGAGAATAAAAGACTTTAAAAAGGATTCAGTTTTTTTTGTTGTTTGAAATCAAATATATTGGTCGTAATTTTATTTCAACACAAACTGTAAAGTTATTCTGTAGCGAACAGCAATAAAATAAAAAATAACCTCATGGTGAGTGTCAGGAAACAGTTTCTGCAATATTTTTTTTTGTTATTGTACACAAAATAATTAAATAAACTCAATTTATATCTTATGAAGGCAAAGATCATGTCAGTTTAAAATACCTTTAAAAATGCTACCGGCAACTTGAAGTTTCCAATCACGATTTTCGGAGACAGTCTATGATTGAAAATTCTTGAGAGTATTATTGGAAAAGTTGCCTATGCCACGATCTTTTGACAGTGAATCTTTCAATGCCACATCAAAAGACTTTAATCTAAAGATATCAATAACTCTTGTTTCTATTTTATTACTTTATAAAATGATTTTCATTTATATATTGATTTATTTAATATTTTGTTCTATTCTTGGATTTAGATCTCCTCTATAATATATATTATTCCAAATATGAAATTGAATAATCACAATTCGTTATGATAAAATGTTTTCCGTCCAATCAGAAGTGACTTTCAACACGATGTAGGTTTTTGCTACTTTACTGAAATCTGTAATTGAATCTAATTCCAAATCGCCCCCGGATCAATTTGTTTTTATATAAAGCATTTTGAATAATCTCAAGAAGTCCATTGTACTTTTTACTTTATGTATTTGAATATGTTTAAGTTTTAAACATTTAGTCGTATCTTTAAAATTGTTTAAAAATAAATATATTCTTATGTTTTATCGTTTTTCAACTTCCTATTATTATTTGATATATTTTAAAAGGTATTCTTTTCACACTATTACCATTTCATTTCTTTGGAAAGAATTGGGCCGAGATTTATCATTTGAACACTAATATAACGGCGCTTTCCGTCTTGATAAGAAGTTTTACGAAAAATAAATTTCTAGTGTTAAATCGGGAGTTATAATTGTTGTGGTTTTATGAAGTTACTAAATCTATCCTTGCACGGACATAATCATTTCATTTTATTATTAGATGAAAGATTAATCCTTACTTTTCTAACTAGATGAATAAAGGGAATTTTCCTCTTAATCTAAAATACCGATATCCAATAATTTTGAATTTGTTGATACAGGGTTTTGAATTGACTGGGTTCATACAAATATTTATTTTACAGTGGGACGAAACAATATAACGGCTATAAAAAATGGAAAGGTGTAAACGGAGGGTACTCCAACTAGTAATGAAAAACCTATCTCACCCTCTCGAAAATTGCATTTCTCTTAGATTTTACAAACATATTTCAATGGATGTCGGCGTTGAAAGGTAAAATATTTGCCCAATGTTTTAATGATTTTGTGCTCTTGAATATAGGGCAATGCTATTTTCAGTGTCATAAATTACTAATTTTATAACTTATAAAATTTTGTTAAAACAAAAATATATAAAAATGCTATCTATATCTACAAAGATAGATTGATTCAAAAATTTGAATAGTATAGGATGTCGATAAAATAAACAAATATATTATAAATTTAACATCAAAAGTAGTTTTATACCGCGGTTCCGAGTGGATTTACTTCAATTTCCATCACTTTCCGAATAGTAAATAGTAAATAGAAATGAATTTCCTCTGCCTGCTCTGCTTTTGATTCTATATGTATAGTAACCTTTATTACTTTTGTTGGCGGCTTCGTCCATAGTTTCATATTGGCCAGTAAACTCTTAACTAGAACCGCCACTTTTTTAGCGTATTTATCTTTTTTTACTAATCTCTTTAATAGTCTAACATATACACCATCACACTTTCTTATAATTTCAATCAAGGTTGGTCAAATAGATCTTGAGTTATAGAGAGACACAGATATACAAAGAGAGAGTCAGATAGGCTAAATTTTAAAAAATAGGGGAATTCTAATCAGTGTATTATAATATGATTGCTTATTTATAAATAATCCAACGTACAGTCAGAATCAATTGATTTATATAGTAGTCAAGATATATGTATATCATTACACATGAAGCACTCTGTTGAAACAGACGACAAACACAAATATTACTCATCTATAACACAAAGGGACCGGATCCCTTAAACTCATTGACGACGAGAAGCAAGTCGAGTAAATTATCAGAGATATGCAATGCTACTACTCCTTAATGGGAGTTGTTGAACAGGATTCAAGATCAATCTTCAGTATTAGCGTCTTGGAGATTAACTTTACATTGAAATGTTTTTGCGAAATTTCTAGTAATTATTTTACTTTCCTGTTCTCAGAAGTGATAAACAAATGATATTAGGTCTACAACTTGCTCCCGCCGTTTTCCAAAAGATGGCGCTAGTAGCCAGTAATAGTTCAAATAAATAAATCACAGTTGTTTTCCATCAGTTTTGACATCTATAAATATAACCTTACATCGATATTAGTTAATTTTTGTTTGCGTCATATAGTTACACTTAATTAAATATGTCAACTTATAAACCGAATTCACGTCATTTGCGAGAGATTTTACTTTTTCATTTCAACATGAAAAAATCGGCAGCTGAGGCTCATCGGGTTATTTCGAGTACTTATGGTGATGATACTATTAATGAAAGAACGTGTCGCCAGTGGTTCTAGCGCTTTAAAAGCGGTGATTTTGTTGTTGAAGATCGGCATAGCGGTGGCAGAGAAAAAACTTTTAAAGATGATGAACTGGAGGCTTTACTTAATAAAGACTCGTGCCAAACTCAAGAACAGCTAACAAAATCATTGGGAGTAACTCAGCAAGCAGTATCAAAATGCCTGGAACAGCTGGGGATGATCCAAAAACAAGGATACTGGGTACCGTATCAGTTGAAACCAAGAGATGTTGAGCGACGTTTATTTGCTTGTGAACAGCTGCTTGAAAGACAAAAACGAAAAGGATTTCTTCATCGTATTGTTACTGGGGACGAAAAATGGGTGCACAACGACAACCCTAAGCGACGCACATCATGGGGATTGCCCGGCCACACTCCTACGGCGACACCTCGACAGAATATTCACGGATCCAAGGTCATGTTGTGTATTTGGTGGGATCAGCTTGGCGTAATTTATTATGAGCTGCTAAAACCTTCTGAAAAATTAATGGTGCACTTTATTGAACGCAATTAATGCGTTTGAGTCGGGCATTAAAAACAAAACGGCCGCAATAAGATAGACATGAAAAAGTAATTTTGCAACACGACAATGCTCGACCTCACGTGGCGAAAGTAGTCAAGACGTACCTCGAAACACTGAAATGGGAAATTCTACCTCACCCGCCATACTCTCCAGATGTTGCTCCATCTGATTCCCATTATTTAGGTCGATGGCACACGGCCTGGCGGGCCAGTGCTTCGATTCTTTTGAAAAAGTGAAAGAATGGATCGATTCTTGGATCTTATCAAAGGATGAAGGATTTTTCCGACGCGGGATTCGTTTGTTGCCTGAAAGATGGGCCAAAGTAGTGGAAAGAGACGGACAATACTTTGAAACATAAATAAGATACCATTTTTTTTAATATAATTTTTAAAATAAAAAAAAAAACGGCGGGAGCAAAGTTGTAGACCTAATATATAAAAAATAAAACATGTTTAAAGCACACAACTTTCCTTTATAATGCAATCATCATCATCATCATCATTATCAGCTGTCATGCGTCCACTGCTGGACGTAAGCCTTCCCCATTAACTTCCACCACGATCGGTCCAAAGCGGCCCGCATCCATTGGTTCCCAGCTGCTCTTTTTATGTCGTCTATCCACCTAGTTGGCGGTCGTCCTCTACTTCGCTTGCCAGTAAGTGGCCTCCACTCAAGGACCCTTTTTCCCCATCGGCCGTCACTTGAGCGGGCTATATGCCCAGCCCATTGCCACTTCAGCTTACAAATCCGTTGGGCTATGTCGCTTACTTTTGTTCGTCTGCGAATCTCCTCGTTTCTGACTCTATCTCGCAGCGAAATTCCCAGCATCCTCTCCATCGCACGCTGAGTGACTTTAAGCCTCTCTAAGAGTCCCTTTGTTAGAGGCCACGTCTCGGTTCCATAGGTCATCGCTGGTAACACACACTGGTCGAAGACTTTCGACTTAAGGCACTGCGGTATTCCGGACGAAAATACGGTCCTTAAGTTCCCGAACGCTGCCCATCCTAGTTGGATTCGTCGATTGACCTCTCCCTCGAAGTTGGACCTGCCCAATCGGACTTTTTTCCCAGGTAGACATATTCGTCGACAACTTCGAGAATGGAGCTCCCAACGGATACCGGGATAGGCGCGACATGGACATTCAACATAATTTTTGTCTTGTCCATATTCATTTTAAGACCCACCTGTTGAGAGACTCCATTAAGATCGCCGAGCATAATGCTGAGGTCTTCCAGGGATTCTGCCATTACTACTATATCGTCGGCAAATCGAAGGTGAGTTAGGTACTCGCCGTTTATATTGATGCCGAGTCCATGCCATTCCAGGAGCTTGAAAGCGTCTTCCAGTGCAGTGGTAAATAGTCTCGGAGAGATAACGTCTCCCTGTCTCACGCCTCGCTGTAAAGGAATAGCGTTTGTGCAATGCTCCTGGACTCGAACCGACATGGTGGCGTTTGTGTACAAATACTTCAACACTTCGATGTACCGATAGTCAATATGGCACCTCTGAAGAGACGACAGTACCGCCCACGTTTCGATCGAATCAAAGGCTTTCTCATAGTCCACAAACGCTAAGCATAATGGCCGATTATACTCCTCGGTCTTCTGTATAATCTGCCGCAGCGTATGAATGTGGTCTATGGTACTAAAACCTTTTCGGAAACCGGCTTGTTCGGGAGGCTGGAAGTCATCAAACTAGCTCGTGAGACGAGTCGTGATAACCCTTGAAAACAGCTTATAAACATGGTTCAAAAGCGAGATGGGCTGTAATTCTTCAGCAAAGTAGTATCGCCTTTTTTGAAGAATAGGGCCACCACACTTCTGTTCCATGCTTCTGGCGTTACACCCTCAAGCAGGACGGCATTAAAGAGCTTCTGAAGGACCCTAAGTACTGGCAATCCGCCCGCTTTCAGAAGCTCTGATGTGATACCGTCTTCACCTGGTGCCTTGTTGTTTTTAAGCTGTTTTAGGGCCACACTGATCTCGTGCAAGCTGATGTCCGGGATTTCATCGGAATAGTGCCGGGTAAACTCCGCTCTTGGGTCTTCTGCTAAGCTATCAACAGGTTTAGCGACCGAGGTATATAAGTGTCCATAGAACCTCTCGACCTCCCTCAAAATATCAGCCCTACACGACACTGTGCTTCCATCCCCCAATTTCAACTTCGATAACCGGCTTTGCCCAATTGACGAATCTCGCGCAAACACTTTGGAGCCTTGGTTCCGCTCTATCGTATCTTTAATACGGTTAGTATTGAAAATACGGATGTCGTGTCGCAGATATTTCCGTATGCGTCTGTTAAGCTGCCTATAAGTCTCGGTATCATGGAGGGACTGAAGTGCCAACGAGCGTCGTTCCGCCATAAGTTTGAGAGTTTCGTTGGCTAGCTTTTGGGGTCTATTCTTACGGCCGGGTCTGCAGAATTTTCCTCCGACCGTATGGACAGTTTTTAAATAATAATTATAATGCAATAAAAAGCACAATTTAAAAAAAGTTAGCCACTTAAGTCTTAAAGAAATACAAAATACTAAATAAATGCCTCAGATATCTTTAATATTAAATAATGTAATATTTTTATTTTTCTTCGAGTAATAAAATTAATCAATGGATGAGATAAAATGATATTTATAATTGCATTTAAAAAAGTCATACATACTAAAATTAAAATAAGTCCCTTGGAGTATTAATACGACAACAAAGACTTTAAAACTGCAAGACGTCACTGACTACATATAACATACTTTTAATTATCAAAAATTTTTAATTAAATTATAAAAGTTACTGTCGCTTACAAACAGAAACGCAATTTTATTATTCTCATTGTAACAAGGTATCGTAAACTACAACTTAATAAAAAAATCAACCATAAATTATTGTGTATAAATTTCCAGTTAGGGATTTGATGTAAAGCACATTTTATCTTTTTTTTTTAAACTTTTGGCATTTTTTACCTAGACGAAAGTATTCACGTTAAAATTTTTACAAGGTTGTATTGTTGTATCAAAAAGTTTTTTGCCTTAACGACCGTGCGATGTGAAGTCGAAAATAAAAAGAGCATTGTATTTACTATACGGAGTGAAAAATGCTGATTCATAACGTTATAATGATGTATAGAATTATATAATACCCATTGAAATAAAAATTGTATGAATGCATATTTATTGTTGTAATTATTATCGATTGTTAATAAATATATGGTAGTGATGAGATTTAAAACTCTAAAGTCGGTATCGTGATGAGCTTGCCAACGACTCTTCTATACTATACAACTATATATGTACATATACCCCAAAAATCTAACATTGAATACTAGTTTTTAAAATACGGTCTCATTGGTTCAATAAATAATCTTGTTATGTTTTAGTTGTTTATATTTTTAGCCTTCCTCTTACATAACTTATACGAGTACATTTAATTTCAGTCTTAATGGATTCACTACATAAAATCTGGAAACGCTTCCTAAAGCTTTTAGTATATTTGCATGCAATCGTAAAATAAAATATATTCCATTACAGTTTTACTTATTGCTTTGTTATAAAGTATAATAAAGCCGCTTGTTATGTACATAACCAATATATAAATAAACTTTTTTCTTTTGCTAATATTCAACTAGGGGAATGATCTTGTCAAGCGTTATTTTTTTAAACAGATGACTATTTTAGAAACTGAAAATAATATGATTATACTGAAGATAATACGTTAAACGGAGTGTAAACTTACGAACTTCTCAAGTAACTTGATAACTTTGACGTCATACATACATATGAAATAACAAAAGAGAACCGTGTAGAATAGTTGTACACAATAGTTTACTAACAGTTTCTTAGTTCACATGGAGTTCATTATATGAATGTTTATAAAGAACTGGTATTAATAATAAAACGAATTAGTTTTATCGTTTATCATTATTGCTTTTTAGTTTATTAGTTAATTACATTAAATAACTTGCACGTAATTAAAAAATATAATATAATTTTGACATATAACTAAAACTAAATTGCAATAAGCGTGAATTTCATAGACGTATTAGTACAGACTCAATTTATTTTATTATATCTATCTCTTTAAAGCCATCCAAAGACATCCTTCCAAAGCCAATACTCCGCTGTAAACTATAGGAATACACGACCCGTAAACAAACAATTTGTCTGATATATTTATTAGCGAAACTTGAAAAAGTTTTTAAGGGCAGAGTAAGCGTAACTACAGTAGAATTACAAATAATGGATCTCCAAGGAACAAGAACTTACTAACTCACTGACTTCACCTCTCCTACGTGTTAGGTTTTTTGCAATATGATCTAGAGTCTAAGAATATAATATCTTATAGAAATTTTGAAAAATATTTTTTTAGTAACGGTGACAAAATGTTATTTAAAATATATAATTTACTAACATACAAATCAATTTACTTACTTACAATACTTGAAATTTTGAACTCTAATTAACAATGTATCCCACATAACAAGACCAAGATATTCTATAAAGATCGGTATTTAATAAACCTAAGAGATTGTACATGTACGATACATGATCTTATACGAACACGTACATAATTCTTGTTCATCTAATAAAGTAACCCAGATTACATAAACAAAGTTAGTGAAGTTATGGCTGAAATAAATTTCCTTTCATATTTATTCCTTATCTAACATAATTCTTAGTAGCGTTTTAAAAAATATAAGTATAATTTTATTTTATAAAAAGATACTTATAAATTAATTTAATAATATTATAATTCATTTAATAGGTCCGGGGAAAAATGTAAAAGTCAATAAGAATTCGGTTTTATGTAATTAAGAGATCTATACATCGGTGTGTTATAAAGTTAAGGAATTACCTACTTAACGAGAGTTTTAAGAGCTAATAGTAATTGTTAGGAACATTTTAAAAGGTTGTAATTATATGGGCATGTTTCTTTCCTTTGGGTTTTGTTAACTAGCTCTTGCCTACGACTTCTTCGTTTCTTCATTTCTTCTCGATCAATAAACCATGTTTCATCCTAAAGTTAATACAAAATCATATACATTTTTATAATTTACATTTTTGTGTTCCAGTGCATCCCACGGGAATATTGGGATGAAACTAGGCTATGTTATTTGCTGATAATAAAGTTTTCGATGGGCGAATATATTGAATCTATTTGTTAAAGAAAAAGAAAGAATAGTTGCAGAAAGAAAGAAAGTACAGGCAAGGCCAATATTAGATACGTTTGACCCATACTCAAAACTCTCATTGTTGATTTAATTACCGTATCATTCATTATCAACCATTAAATAGGAGAGCAAAAAATTTTTTTTTACAAAAATCGCTTCTGTGAGCAATTATGTATGAACATTTTAAATTTGAAAACTTAATTGTTTGATGATAACTTTACTTATAAAAGAAATCAGAAAAACTAAACACTTCATTAAAAAAAACTATAATAAGTACAAATCAAAGGCAAAGAGCCGTAAAAATATCAAACAATGATAAATAAATATAGATTTATAAACACTTAGTATTGTTATAAAACTGTAAACTTAAGTTTGAAAAATATAGATATTATATTTTTTTTATTATGAGGTAACTTTGTCTAAACTATTGCTACTAGTAACATTGCACGTGGCTTGAGATCGCTGCTTATTTTATCCTGAAGCTGTTTGTAGTGCATCATAGTACGAGTATGTTACTTGTATGATGCATAATATATGATAATGTTAATTTAAAATACATATTTTTTGTTCTTGAATATTAATAATAATTATGATAATTATGAGGATAATTGTAAAACAAAAAATCTTAATAGGTAAGATTGTAAAAGAACTGCTCCAGACGCCTTCAGTTTCATATGTTATCTTTAATAACCTTATTTTTCATAATTATTTGTGAAAACAATGATCAATCCTTAAGTTAAAATTATATAAATTTTAAGCAAATTTAAAATGAAAAATTCATCGCCGAAACGGTTTCCAAACAGGTCGTAGGTTCGAGTCCTACGTAGATAAATTATTCATTAATATTTATTAAAATGTTTTCTATTGACTTAGTATTAAAATTCTAAACTGAGACAATGAAATATAAACAAATTGTGATAACGAAAATTGTATGTCTGTGAAACTAAAACTGGAACAAATAACTGAAGTCTACACGATCGGTATATATATAAATGGTTATTGCATCGAATAACGACTTAAAAGTTTTCCGTATAGGAAGCCAAATAGATATTTACTTTAAGTCGAAGTAAATTGAGAATCGACAAAGATTCTAAATGCAACAAGAGATGTATATTCCTTATAATGTAACCAATATACTCTATAAATATATTCTTTCAGTGGAATATATTTAAATCCTTAAATGTACAAGATAATAAAAGAAACCATTAATTTATTTTAGTTCTATATAATGATAGAAAGCTTTGATATCAAAGGCTTAATAAACACATTAATTATTAGTTGCTTTGAGTTCTGTAAACCTCGAAAAATATACACTTTTTTATACGTTCCAGCTCTTCACATGTCGTCCTCTTGAAGTTTCTCAGACGAAAACGTAATTTAGGCAAGAAAGATGTGACTGTTAGAAAAATGTTTTATGACATTTATAAATATATTTCCGAATAGCTAAAAATGCATTTTATTACGTTTTCAAGGTTAAATATACATTAACATGCGACCAATTTTAACTGGTAAATAGTTGATGTTATAAGGAAGAACAAAGGCTATTTTTATTGACAAAAAAACATATTCTGCGCGAACGAAGTCGTGGCCATATCTGTTATAATAGTCTATACAATAAATTAAATTCTATTAAGAATAACTTTTATTATATTAATTTTTACTAAAGTTTTTTAATATTGATTCAAATTGCAAGTTTTTCCCAAAGATGAAATGCGGTTAAGGAAAATAATCAAATTCTCTAAGGATGGGATCGATATTATTTGAGTATTTATCGATAGCAAAAGAATAGACTATAAAGTAGTTTATCAATATACCGTAATGGAATAATTATATTGTTCAACATAACATAACATTATTAATTTGTTTCTAACATTATTTATAAATTCGATTAAGATCTTCAATTAGTATACCATTTATGGCGTTCATTTTGTCTGCCATTGGTTGTTAGAAAACCAATTTTTATCAATTGTTTCGTACCCTTGAACGGCTTTTAACGATTGAGATTCAATGTCCAGGCTAGAGGTTTTTGGGTCAAGGAATCAATTGAATAATTCCAAAATTAATTTTACAATATAACAATTTGATGTATGATTTAGTCGTAAAGAGATATTTATTTACTTATCTCGGAGAGTTAAAGACCCTTAAAGGGTATATATAGTATAAATATATCAGATGTTACTCAACAATCACTTCATGGTTTTAGTTCTATTTTTGCTACTCATAAACAGAAGGTGCAACTTTAAATGTCGTTGTTATGTTTTAAAGTAAGGCCATTTTTACGTCAATTTAATATCACCACTTGGTAAAATAACGTGACGTCAACAGATAGTAGAACATCAGGATTCTGAAGCTAGAAGATTTATATACACGATAAAATATGCCGGCTCGCCGATCAGACATTATTGGTTGAAATGAATAGAAAATCGCTGTACATTCATAAATACTGGAAGTGCCTTTATCAAATATGTTGAAATAAATGAAAATTATAAATACAGCGAATTGTATTAATAATAGTGGCGGTTTATTCGCAAACTTTTAAAATATACGAATCATAAGAGCAAATCAGAAATAAATAAATCAAAATACATCAAAGCAAGCTTGTAAAGTTTTCGAGACATACTTACTGCTTTTGACACGTCACGTTCATAAAGTTTGAAGTTTGTGACGTAAGGTATTATTAGGCACAGAATGTTACCCTAACGTCTATTACAAACATTTGATTTGCACAAAGTGAAACTTATTTAAGAGCTGGAATAGACTTATGAAACATGAGATGTTGCTTTGGAAAATTGAGTTTATATTTAAAGTATAACTTGACCAATAAAGATATTTTGAGGTGCTCAAGATCATAGGAGTTATCACCAGATATGGGAGCAAACCAAATCAATTTGCTTTGATTTGGATATTTGTACTTGAAATATTTGTTGAAGTTTAGGAAGGGTTTAAACTGTGAGAAATATTATTAATAAGTTGCAGAAAATACATAAAAATCACAATTTAATTTTACAAATAGAAAATATTCCTAGATATGAAACACGGTGGTTTTTGTCTTTTTAGAATCAAAAATTGTCACTTGTTTGTCAAATATTTATAATTGCGTTCATAAATTGGTCTATTCAATAGTATAAGGACTGATTTTTTTGGTATGATTTAGTTTAGAAAAGTTAGGTTAAGCAAATGAAAAAAGTGTAAAAGTATAGAAGTTTTATTGGTTGTACGAAATTAAAAAACTTCAATTCATAAACTAACTGTATATCTGTAATCACACAGTGATAGTAAAATAAATTAATCCTCAGCAACATTTCGTAGTATATTATAAATAAAGTAAATTTTCAACTCTTTGACACAAGTAAGGTAAATATATGGACGCATCTCCAAAGGAAATGTCATAATAATTCCAAATTGCAATTACTGAACATAACATATAATCGATAGGCATATATTCTAAAGCACTCTGATAACTATTTTCAAAGGATGGCGTTCTATAATATTATATTGGACCATAAAATAAACTTATATCGTATAAATTCAAATAGTGTAAGTAAGAATAAATTTGAATTACAAACATTTTTTAATATATTTTTTTAAGAGGATGGCAAACGAGCTGCCAGGTCACAAATGGACGTGATCACCGCCGCCCATAAACTCCTGCAATATCCGAGGATTTACAAGAGTGTTACCGGCCTTGAAGGTAGGAGTAAACGCCTTTTTTGAAGATACCCATGTCGTACCGATCTGGAAATACCGCCGAAGGGAGTTCGTTCCACAAGCGTGTGGAACGTGGAAAAAAGGTCCTTGAGAACCTCATAGTGGAGGATCGCCACGCATCCAGGTGGTAGGGATAGTAAAGGAGTCGATAGTGCGCCGTGCGGTGATGAAATTCGGCGGTAGGCATCAGACCGAATAGCTCATCGAAACACTCCCCGTGGTAAATGCGGTAGAAGACGCACAGAGAAGCAACATCTCTACGCAATGCTAAAGAGTCCAGCCGTTCCTAGAGGACTGGGTTCCCGATAATCCGACCGGCTCTCCGTTGTATGCAGTCAAATGGTACAAGCTGATATTGAGATGATCCGGACCAGAGATGAGAACAGTACCCCATGTGTGACCGGATTTGCGCTTTGTAGAGCGAAAGTCTCTGGCCAAGATTGAAATACTGCCTCGCTCTATTGGTCACTCCCAATTTCATCGAGGCCAACTTGGCCTCGCTCTCCAGATGACCACGAAACTGACTATCGCTCGAAATGTCGAGACCCAGTACTCTGATACTTAGTGAGGCAATGAGGGGAGTGCTCTCGAAAAGCAGTGATACGACAAATGGGCTGAATGAAACGTGGTTCACTTCACCCTATTCAGAGACCATCCCCAAGAAAGTCTCTACAGAAGACACAAGTTTCTTTAGGCACTTGTCGACGTTTTCCCGAGAGAGACTTGCATGGCCGGAATATACCGCATCCCCAGTGATGTCATCCGCATAACAATGTATGTTGGAAATATCCAACATATCATTGATATGCAGGAGGAACAGAGTTGTCGATAGCACGCAGCCTTAGGGTACACCGGTGTTCACGGGATTGAGGTCCGAGCAAAAACCGTCGAGAACGACCAGTATTCTCCCCCCAGTGAAGAAGCTGGTGATCCACTTGCATAAACTCTCAGGAAGCCCATAGGAAGGTAGCTTCGAAAGAAGCCCCTTGTGCCATACACGATCGAAGGCTTTCGCCATATCCAGACTTACTGCCAGAGCCTCTCCTTTGCTTTCAATAACAGCTTCCCAACGGTGCGTAAGATATGACAGAAGATCACCAGGCGATCGACCTTGGCGAAAGCCATATTGTCGGTCATTGACCAATGGGTGATCCTCGAGGTAGGTTAGGAGCTGTTTATTGATAATGCTCTCCTTTACTTTGGAGAGAAGAGAGGTAATAGCGATAGGTCTGTAGTTAGCTGCGTCCGAGCTATGACCTTTTTAAGGGATTGGATAGATAAGGGCACGCTTCCATGAGACCGGGACTACGTCTTTAAAGTAGGAGTACCGAAATAGACGCGTTATTACTGGTGTCAACTCAGGGGCACATGTCCGTAGCACAATTGGAAAGATACCATCTGGCCTACTCGACTTATGAAATGGCTTTTCGGATGAGTTTTTGCCGAAAAATTATTTCCAACATTAAGCTTGTATACTGCGGGATGATAGGCGTTGTGTTCTTCTGGTCGTCCAAAGTCGGGTTTGAGGCAAAAATAGTGCCCAAGAGATCGGTTTTTTCTTTTGCCGTGTGAGCCAAAGAGTCGTTCCCAGTGTGCTATGGCGGTAAGAATGGCTGACAAAAGTTTCCCAGGCTGGCTTAGGAAAACACCCAGAACTTCCGCGTGCTGATCCCCAATTTTGACGACATGCTTGAACTTTGCTCTAGCAATTTTCCGATTGAAGATTCTGGAGGCACGATTATATTTTCTCTTCAGAACTCTAGAGTTCGGATCCTTAGTGACTAACGCATTAGCCCAAGCTTGATAAGCCTGCCGTTTGCCGGCTACTGCAGCCCTGATCAAACCAAGGCCGCGATCTGCCACCAAGTGGTATCACAGAGCTTGGTACAAATACTTCCATACCCTGTAGAATCGCATCAGCTACAGCCGCAGCGCAGTCACCAGGATTATTGGAAGGGAAAAAAATCAGCCCCCATGGGTAGGATGCAAAAAGGGACCGCATTCCATACCAATCCGCTGACTTGTAGTGCCAAACGCGTCAAGTCGAAGGTCTTGTGCGAGCTGGACGTTCAATGGGCACTACACTCCGTACCAAGCAATGATCAGAGGACCCTAAGGGAGCCTTGACAGGAAACATGGAATATCTTTTCGTAAAAACCAAATAAGACGATTCATTTCAAACAGTATTATACAATAAAACCTCGAAGCTGTGTGTTATTTGTAGTTAACAAATATGTAAATTAGTTACTTCATCTCTAAACACGATTTCGAGGAAACAAACGAACTTTCAAGTTAATGGCAGTGACTAATTAGTGTGATAACTTTACTTGTGTACGATACTGGTCGATATGTATTTGGAAGGCAGCCAGAGACACCAGAGCCAACTGGAGTCTGATAGCTACGAGATCGGTGTCAAGGTCTTAGGTTACTTAAATCCTCAAGCAATTAATTATTGTTTCTTTTGTTATGATATCTTTGATAATATTATATATTATAAGAGTAATGTTGGATATGTTTGACTCAATATTATAATAATGTAAATTAATAATATAAGAGTATGAAGTTTCTTGCTGGTATTTTTTGCTTTTATATGGATCCGTGCAAATACAATCTGACATTCCATAATTCCATGTACGCCTGAAAAAAGATTTAACTTTTGCCAGGAAGCACTTTATATATAAAGTATGAAATTTATGATAATTATTTTATATACAAAATGGTCTTCTATAATTTTATTTATTAAAGAAATAAAGCCTACAACAAAAATAATTTACTACTTTAATACGATACACTTAAATTATATCATATTAATTTATTGAGAAGGCCCGTTGAATTTTTTATCTAAAATATAACCTATAAAGTGTCAAAACTTGTCTGATAGAGCTGGAAGCCGGCCAGAGGCGGAACGCCCAGGATCTATTATTAGAACTATGAAATCAATTTAGAACTACTTACTAAGAAATTGATTAGAAATACATAAATCATATTTGAAGTTAATTGATATTTATAGATAATCCAATATATTATAATATATATGTAATACATATGTTTTAAATATTGCATGGTAGTATAACTTGATTTATGTACTTTACTATTTTGTACTTGTACTTAAGTTATCGCATAATTCAGTTGCTTGTGTTTTTGAAATGTTTCACTATTAATGCAACTAGGCAGTGGCGTTCAAATATTGATTCTTCGAACAAATAAAGATACCACGACCAGACCAGACGTTCTCGAAATCTTAATATTACGTATTATGAATTACCTATTTAGTACTAATATTGTAGTAATTAATACAATCTTTATGAGATATATGGTTAACTAAAATTGTTTAAAAATAATAATAACTCCTTAATGATTAAATTGTATAATAATTTGTGTTCGGAAATCACTCTGTTAATCCATAATAATGATAATGATGTGCAAGTATAATTTATCAAAGCCTTATCAAAATGGAATTATGATACATTATGTAGACGTCTCTTGACATTAGTAATTCGCGTTAGCGGTTAAATAGCAGATAGTTAGCTATGATTATGAAATGAAAAATAACTCCCAAACACATTATAATTTAAATGTAGCCGTACTTGTATTGAAATAACAACCGTTTTCATAAGAGCAATGCGTATTTAAAAGCAAAGTAAAAATTTGTATTAACTAATAAGATAATATTTTAAAAATATATTTCTTTATTTCACTAAGATTAATGTTAATGTAATTAATAAAATATTATTGTGTATATCGTTTGATCCTTTATTCCTGGTAATTTAATGCGGTCCTTAAAACTTTCTGTTCTCATAATATATTCTAGTCCCGGCTAATGATATGGTTTATTATTTTTGAATTCGTTAATGAATGTCGACTTGAGATGTCGGCTTCTTGAAACTCTTTGGACATTGATAGATTAAACTGGTCAAAATACTCTGGCACTGACACGTGCCTAGTTACTATTTCACTGGCACTGACAGGTGATGAGTATGCATAATTCATTTTACAAATAAGACGTGACATGGTTTATGGTCCTGTGTTAGAAACTTATTGTGAGATGATCGTGTGTTGAATGCCTGAGTTGAGTTTGGAATTGAGTTTTACAAATTGAATAATATTTATTAAGTTAAAAACAAGTTTTTACATAAAATTTTAATATATATTTCATCAAATTCTCGAATGACAAGTATTATTTATTTTAGAAATAAACATTTTGTTATAGTAGTCTGTTAATATTTACTCCAGATAATACTAACTAGAAGTCATATAGTAGTCTATAACTTGAAAGGTATATTAGCAATAAGCTAATGTTTTGGACATGTTTTTTTATAACGTTTGTTTTAAAAAAAAATTTTTAAGTAATGCTTTTTCATTTCCCTTAATGAAGTTTTAAGAAAAATAAAAGCTAAAGGGAAAATAATTAACTGAATGATAATCAAAAACGATGTTTTTTAAAATTTTAATTAAACTAACAAACCTTAATCTTTGTATAAATAAAGAAAATTTATAAACCTAATATTCTTGTAACGTGCTATTTTCAGGGCCGAATTTAGAGGAAGGCAGGCGGGGCCTCCAAAAGACACACCAAAAAATATTTAAAAATATCCAAATACATTAGCAACTTACACTTTTTAAAATATTTTTATATCCTCCTAAACATAATTATTTGGAAAATAATTAGAAATTAGTGGTCTTCACTGCTTTGATGGCTTGGGGCCTCCACACTTACAAATACAATTCTGTGTGTATGTGTTTATAATATTTGAAGTTAGTTTATGAATAAACCCCTACCTTTAGTTCCAGTTAAGGTTAATGAAGCCAAGCTGTATATAATGAATATTTGAAAAGTATTTATATAAATCAAGTTTTAGCTAATAATTTTAATAATTAAATGCTTTTAAATTGTATAAACAAAATCAATAGGAATCGAAACAGCTATAGAAAACAACAAAAAATATTTCAATTCTACATTTAATACAAGTAGTATTGAACGTAACAAGCTGATAAATTTATAGATAGTGCGATATATTGAAATACTATAAAAAAAAATCTTAATAACAATTAAGAGTACATTTATTTACCAAAATAGTATTTACATATATTGTTTAATTCACATTGAACGTTAGTAATTATATAAAAAGATTCACTTTTGCTTAAACGCACAGAGTTTTAAGCGAGTTAGACGCCCTATATCATCAAAGAACTTTGACATATATATATATGCGAGTATTTATTACGTTAAGATACTCAAGTTAAATCCAAAATCATCCTAACTAAGGCACCTACATAAAACCTTTCTTATTCCTTTGAAATACCGTTAAGAATAGCTCTGAAAGTTTCCTAATTCCGTATTCGTGCTCTATCCACATTATTAAATAATCTCGAAGGTTACATTAATTACATTCGAGATCAAAATATTAGTTTTATAAAAAAAGTATAAATTGATATTACCTTAACAAATAAAAAATATAAAAACGTTTCTAAATGTATTATTATTAAGTTAAGCCTTACAGTTTAATACATTATAAACAGATACAAACCGTTTTATCGACGTTACCCACACGCTTAATGGTGGTTATATTACTGTATCATAGTAAAGAAATAAAACGGAGCATAGTTATTGGCTATAAAAATTGTTTTTTTTTTCTTTTTTTTTTGCTGTACTATGTACACGCCACCAGATATACCTCTTACGATCCTGATCTTATAATAGGCGGTAAGTGCGTTACTACAATTAATGAAGCAGGTGTGTTCAAATTCTTAAGTAAACAAATCGACTACTAAGGGCGCACTCCATCGTTGGATATAATAGTCGATAGCTTTTCTTTTTGAATAATCTTAAAAAGGTAGACAATCAACCAATAAGTATCATTAAAAAGGCTTAGATATATGATAATTACTTAACATCACGTCTTAATTGGCCTTTCCTCGTTTACGATATTAATTACGATTACTTTAACGATATTAAAGACCCTTTTAGTTAAAGTTAGATGCAAGCGTCATAAGGATATTGAAGTCATGGCTCGGGTTAGCGCATCTTGCGGACTCTTTTATCTTATTTAGAGATCAACATACGAGTAAATTTAGGTAAAAATATTATAAAAATAATAAAAATATCACCTCAAAATCGGATGATGGTACTGTAACATCTCTCCCAAAAGATAAAATTGCTACAGAGCTGGAGTCAAGACTTCAATTCCACAAACAATTTATGATAGGTACTCAAACATATAAACCTGAGATCGGATCAAGTAGGAAAGAACAAGACATAGAAATAATGAAAACCTTTATTCGGCAAGATGAAAATGATAATTACGGGTTGCAAGCGATGAGCCTAGAATTGCAAAATGAATGGGTGACCATAAGAGATTTTTGTATTTCACTAGCTTTAAGATGGCGCACCCTGCTTCATGATTGCTTTATTTCCCCCCATTATTAAAATTTTATCTTAATGTATTTCAAATGACTCTCCCAGATCAAAGTAAGATGGGACAAAGTCTCCGAAAAATTTTGCATCATCTGTGGCGAGGCAGTAGAAACCGCGAAACACTTGCTAGTAGGGTGTAGGGTACTTCTTATATTTAATATATTAATATTTTTTTTTTATAGCTTACTCACGAACTGACTATACTGACCTTTTTAGGGCCCATTTGATAAAGATATTTAGAATTAAAACTTTGAATTTGAATTGACAAACACATTAATTATGGAAAAAAAGGATAATGCTGTTTTAAAATGTTCTACAAAGGTAAAACAGTTACTTTTAAATTATACCTCATACTTAATTAAAAACAAACGCACCATTTGAAAAGTGATGACGCGCAGCTTTTTGACTTATAAAAACTAAAATAATCGCATGGTAATCCTAAAAAGTAGAGTAGATAAATAGTAATGTTTCAAAAATATTATTGCTATTATTCGCATATAATGGAAAATGAACTTAAAGAAATAATTTATCACATTTTGACATACAATAGTATGTATGGCTGTATAGAAAAACGTGTAAAAGAAAAATTAAAGGAATACTCGAGTTAAGAAGTCAAGAATGCTTATAATTTCAGACCTGTAATTGTTTCCTTGTCGTAATTAATTTGCAACTCTTCTTTTGACTAGTCAGTAAGTAGTCCTCTTGGGTGGAAAGGGCAAAGCACATACAAATTACGGTCAGGTCACACCTCCTCCAGCGGTAACTGCAGGTTGGGAGCTACAGTAGGCTCTTAACATCTTTTCATGTTTCACGTCTTCGTTTCAGAAAACATTACACTCTAACAGTCGACTGTTGCTCGACTCCTGGGGCGGGAACGTGTTTCGCTTTGTATTTTTAATTGACACTAAGATTTTTTTCATTTCCATATTTCTATCACGTAGCTTCATTGAGTCTTAACTGCAATCTTTTAGTTTTAATGAATATTGCTAGAATATAGACATTTAATATAAACACCAATTCTATTTTACATAAAAAATCATAAAAACATCTGATTTTAATATGCAACTAACTAACATTTACTGAAACACATTTTATGTCCAAGATTTGTCATATTGACAAAGTTAATTGGTTATCTTAACTGCTTGGGACTTTGTTTTGTCAGACATTTAACGTCAAATGGAAGATCCTTGAAGGTTTTCTTTTCAATTGTAAATTTAATCTTAAACCACTTATTCTAACATGTAAAATACTGCAGTAGTTTTTTCTTAAGATTTTTATAAATAAAATAAATAAATTCTTAAAAAACTTATCACCCATAAACAATGCATTACAAAAAAAAAATAATTAGAAAATAAATTAGATTATTCTAAGAATAGAGCTCGTCCTTGCTTTTAGAGGATAGAAAAAGGTAAAAGTACCCTAAGATATAAAATATCTTAAAGGGTTTCTTTGAATTTATGTATCTCTAGAGAAAAACCGTGGTATACATACGAGTAAGAGCGATAGGTATGTATATAGTGAATAGTTAAAGAAGGAGAGGCTTAATATAAAGCAATACTGTGGCGTTTCTAATTAGTATTAGGATATTTTAAATAACTTTTTTTATAAATATAATCTCCAAAAAAAAGAAATACATTATTTTTTTGACAATTTGTTTATATTATATTATAACTAATCTTTTCCGAGAAATGCATATATTTCTAAAGACAAGAAAGTTCTTAATAATGTTTTACAAAGCTGTAGAGGGTCGTCGATAAATGAGAGAGAACTGAGATAAATTATCAAATACGTTCAGAATGTAATACTGGTATTGTATTATCTTATTTAATTACCTTCCAGTATAAACCAACGCTTATAATACTAGAATTAAATAAATTTTTATAAATATTGCTTATCTTGTACAAATAAAACCATACAAACAATAGAAACTATTTAAATCTATGGTTGACTGCTCGTTCGTTCAATAGATGTGGCGTGTCTAGCATTTCATTGTTAGGTTTTAATTCAATATCAAATTATATTGTGCTCTATTTATTCAATATGCTATTTTCTATTTGGGTTGGTTTTAAAATATTCAATTTTCGATCATTTTATGACTTAAAAGGTATATTTATAACAAGGCAAATAATTTATATAAAAACAATACAAAGTGGTGCCACACATTACGCTAATATAGCGTCATGAATTAATAATTAAATGTTCTCCCGCGCGTAAATCACATTTGTTTCGCAAAAGGATGAAGTCAGTTAACTAATTAAAAGTGATCATAGCCATACTTCTCTGTCATAAAACTTTTTTTTACCAAAATATATATTCGTATATGTAACCGCAAAAGATATTTTATATAACATATTCCTGGTTTTAAAAAAACTTTGTAAAACCTAATAGATTGTAAATTATTGTATATTATTTATTGAAATTTATTAAAAATTATAATATTAATACTTGATTAAATTTTAATATATTTATGTAATATTTTATGATATATTCACGACTAATTACTTAAAATACAAATACTTAAACTCGTGTACATTAATTAAATTTGTATCTCACGCTGAATAAGATTTTTCTATTTATCTTATTTCTCCTTATCTTCTTCCACAGATATTCGACAACCACTACCAGTTCCTCACAATTCAGTGGCGAAGAGATCGCAGTCGCCAGCTCACGAACACCACGGGCTGTTAGAAGCAGATGACCGAGGTCGATGGGCGAAACAACAGCGCGTGTTGTCAAGGAATAACAGTGACTTCATACCAGACTCCAACAGTACAGGTATTTAAAATTATCATTTATAAACCATATTATTCAATTTACTACAATATTAATATTGTGCTCTAAAGTCAAAAAGGCTATTTACTACGAACGCGTTGCGGCTGACTTGAACCAGCGTGTCAGATGACAAACATATTATGTCAAATGTCAAATCAATTTGGATATTTTTATCATGGTTTGTTTTTCATATATACTTTATTGTTATAACTGATAATAAATGTTAAATTGCGGTCACGAATTAATAGCATTCAATATTTGAATGAAAAATATAAATTATTACTTTCCTAGAAACCACCTTTACATAGAAAGAGTCCGTAACATTTCATTTGAACATGATCCTTAACGTTAAGAGGCAATTAAAAACCGTCTTCAAAGGGGTATTAAATTTAGTATCATTTTATGCAATCCTTTATTCTAATATATTATCAAGATAAAATAATACAGCGCTCCCTATGTTATAGACGCCGTTGCAAATATAATACTGTAACCAAATGAGCAATGGACTATAGTGCAGCTGCACTATCGAGGCAAAGTAATGCTTTTAAATCACCCAATACTCTCTTTAACCTAAATAATAATATTTTATATCCTTTTATGGCAAAACTTTAGCGAAATGACTGAGGAATAATTTATTTGTTGAATCATGTAAATGTATAAAAGATTAGAGTATTAAGTTTTTATTATTAGATAATAAAAAAATAACATACCGTATAGTGTTTCGAGTAAAACAAAACATAATTAGAGTTTTCAATGAATTAGTTGCTTAAATAGTTTTATTAAAGGTACTAATATTAGTTGAACATCTCAACAAGGAGACGTATGTCACTAAGTTACTTTAGAATAAGAAATATTATCTTAAATCGTGTCAATTACTTCTAAATTAACTATTTAATAAAAAATTTCAACTGCCTCTATTACCAAATTTCGTTTATTGCACATAATTTGGTGAACGTTAGTTTGTGCGTGCTAAATAATGACATCAAAGAATTTCTGTCACACAACATAATTGGCGATAATTGTCAATATATGAAAGCGTAATTGAAATTAATTTGATTTAGCTGAAACAAAAGCGTCGGAGGCGCCCTCGTTGAAAAGGGAAGCCGCTTCAAAGCGGGTGATGCACTCCAGGGTGAAAGGATGGTCCAGTTCCACCGACTCTAAGTTCCTATTAAACGATGCTAAGTGGTCTCACATGGTGTATCTGGTATGTATTCAACATGTTCATTTATTGAAATTTCAATATATTTCTACTACCAAAATATGAAGGCCCCATGCAGGGTTACATAAATTTTTTAAAGTTTGTTTGCCTCTTTTACTATCTTTTTTCCACATAAGCTTTGGTGAGAAAAATAATTCACTATATATATATAAACTAAATTTTCATATAAAAGGCATATTGTGTCGGCCTTTAACAGAATTTCTGTCGTTCATTATCTAAAATGAATAGTCTTGATACTTCTTAATTAATATTATTATATTTAATATTAGTATAAATATTTCTTCTAATATTAATTTAAAAAGTGCTTGATATAAAACGTAATAACGATGAAAAGTATTTGATATGAATTGTAAATCCGTTCAGAATCTATACAAGTTCCACAAAATGAAAATATTACATACCCAGCTGGGAATCATTGATCTGCTTGTTTAAATGAAAGATGAGAGCTTTACTATTTAAAAATCGTGGTTCTTTATAAATAAAATCCTTCTTATTTTTCACTAACATTCGAGATAGATTCTTTCATATTTGATAAAAGCTCATTAAGTTTTTAACATCTCTCATATTAATAATATAAAATGTAAATGAAGTTCGTCAAAGTTGAAAAGCTGTCTTACGTCAATTTTTGAACGTAAGAGGGAGACTTAGCTTTAAAGATATTAAAATCTAATTATGCAATAACCTCGCTTCGTTTAGATGTAGAAACTTTTCTTTACAACATACCCAAAGCTTTTAAACATTAAAGATAAAGTTACGTATGTTTGGTTCGTTAAGAATTACAAATAAGTATATGGAAATAGTTTTTAATTATCATACAGTTTTGAACAATTATGAAACAATTATGAAACAAATGTCAAAACCGACGCTAGATTTTAAAATGTTATACTACAATATCTTTCATTTCTTACTAATATATGTGATATTTATCATATAATTATCGATGAATTTTAACGACATTTGAATCACATGACTCAGTGAGGATATATTCAAATTATATATGTAAAAGATACGAATATCAAGGAGGAGCTTTGAAAAAAAAAATACTAATAATAAGATTCATTTATTGTCAAAATTCTACTTTTGATCTATTTTATTCTTGAGTAAAAATATGATGTAATAAAATATTTCATTAAACAACATGATATTGAAATATATATTTTTTATAAAAAATATATTTACAATTATTATTACGAAATGTCAAAGTTGAATTTATATCAGGTAAGTAAGTAAGAATTTATATCAGGTCAGTGTTCACTCCTAATTGTAATCAAAAAGAACGAACTATATACTGAGTGATAAAAGTAGCAGTCTTGTCATTAATAAACACAAATAGTGTAATAAGATTTTAAAAAATATTACTTCTATCGTTGTATTTTAAATTGTATTCAAATACAGTTCAGTAATTTATGAAAATGTTTTTGTTGATCCAACATTTTCTGATAATTAGTTTATTATGAAAATTTATGATAATACAATGTGGCTTTTGATGCTTACAATTAGATTTGAATATTATTATTCGATTCATAAAATAAACGGTAATATTACAATGTAATTTATAATCGATCGGTGTTGATAACAGAAATATCAATCATAGAATTATTCTATTTAGAATTTATTTTTAATGCACTTTACATATCATTATGTACTCGTATGTATTTTTAAATGTAGCATAGTAATTAAAATGTCACTTCTTAATATAAGTTAAAGCATATTAGTAACAATATGCGTAGTTCTGGCGGTCTGTTGATCAAGTTATTAGATATTGACAAGGCAGTAGGCACTCACTGAGCTAGAAGTCGTGGGATCATTACCACACATTCTTTGTGTGATTCGAGGTTTATTGTTCGAGAGTGCTTGTGTTTGTATTAATATATAATTGTTGTTCTCAAATATATTACATATCTAAAGTCCAATAAAAATACATTTTTCAGTCAAAAATAGACGCTAAATTTTTATCGAACATTTTTTAAGAACAAACAATTAAAGCTCATATTTATCCTACCTCAAAAGCTTATTGCAAGATAAAAGAAAACTTTAATAATAGAAATAATAGACAATACAAACACATAAAGAATTTTGCATCTACGGCTTTCTTAAAAACATACTTTTATGGTCTCTTATTAGTTCATAAAACAATTGTTACCTGATAGCGACTGTAATGAATATCAATATCAACGTAAATAATAACGATGTCCATTGTTTTATAAAAAATGAGAAAATTTGACGATTCTCACAATAGTGTTATAAATAATCATATATAGGTGTAAATTTTTTTATAAATCTTCTTATTAAAATTAAGTACAGATACTGATACGCCTACAGTTTCTTGTCTATGTAATTGCAATATTTTCAAAAGTATGAATTCTCTATTTTTATCGCATTACCCTTATTTCGTAGTCGTGACACCAATTTTAAATATTCTGACTTCTTGTAACACTTATTTAATTGTTAAATAGTAACCAAACTGAACAATATGACACCTATTTAGTATAAATGTACCAATGCTTACTTTGAATAGACCTCATTAAATTTCCGGTTGTGATAAAAATATTCATTTAATGGTTAATATTAATACCATAATTACGAAGGCTTTATACTATAGAAATTTATTCCAATAGCGATTTAATATTGTGTATTTTATATATTTATGTATATGTTTTTGTTCCGAAAAGAGAAGGTGGTTTGGATATGATGGTGATACCAGCGTAGCGGGATGGTATCACCATCTTTGACGACCGGCTGGAATCTGATCATCCGGATTTGGTTTCCAATTATGTAAATAACCATAGTCTTCTACGTAAGCTGTATTAATTTAATAATAAAAAAAATAACTACAACATTTAAGGTACAAATAAAATTATATCTCCGTGATTACCTACACCCTGAAAAGAATCTCTTTTCAAATCTCGAATAGTAGTTCCATTAACTTCTGAGTTAAAATGATTAAGGAAGACTTACCAATCATAAAACATTATAAAATTAATAGGTTTTATAAACGTCACAATCTAAACATAGTTTCTATTTACGAGCCTGAAACGAATATATAATTTGTACATTCCATTAGTTCATAGATCACTTAACAGTAAATGAATCATTACCAGGTATAAATTACTAATTCAGTAATTAAAGCTCTAATTATCTGTTTAATAGCCTGAAAACATGCCAACGCTATCGACTTTGTTCTTGAGGAATCCATCCATAACCATCGACCACAAATTATGTTCTGTTCAATACATCATTAACTTTATTGTAATAAATGTATAAATTGCGATTATAATTTTAATGCATTTATATTATTTATCATTTGGTAAAATGTAATAAATTAATAAAATAAAAATGACTTGTGTAAAGTATTGTAATGGTAATAGTAGTGTATTTTAAATATTTATTACTGATTTTTTATATTTTAGTTCATTATGTTGAAATTACAATGTATAGCTATAATTAATATTCATATTATGTAATTTTTTCGCTGATTTATTTTATAAATGTAGAACTAATTCGTATTTTAGACTTTTATCAAAAAATTTACAATATAGTTTATGTAAATATAGTTATAGTTGAAAACGATTTCCTTCTTTATTATATCAAAGATCCTTTTCTATAGGAGGTCAAACTATGTAGAGGTTTTAGATCGGGCAAAGATATTCTAGAGCCTTAATAAATATCAATTAAAATATAAATCTATCATTAAATACAATAAATTATAAATTAAAGAAATACGATTACGTTAGAAATAGAAGGTTATATACAATTATTGAAAGATCCATTAAGTTTGTTGGTAGAAATACTAAAGCATTGAACAAATATCTGTTAATGAAGTCGGTCAGGTTTGAAATTGCAGTTCTATTCGCAGCTTTAAATCACGTTGCATTCAAAATTCAGCATTGAGTTTTCAAAGCTATGACCAAACGAATAACTATCCGGTTATATTTTCCGTCCGCCATAAAATATTCATAATAATAATGAAGTAATTTTAAACCAATGTGACAGATTGGAGTATACTTAATCAGTATCTAAAATAGGAGAAAAATGTAGCAATATTCTTGGTAGCCTATCTATAATCAATTCACATGTTAAATCTAAAATCATGTTTGCTATCTACAAACGTGGTCTCTGCGGCTCATCAACGTTGATGCAGTGAGATTACAGTCGCAATTCTAAAGCTTGTGCTAGATTGTGGACCAGTAAATCTGGCAACTTGCCATAACATCCAGCATACACAAAATCGTTTTTTCCACCGATTGCCCAAAAGTATTGAAACAGCTTTGTTAGTTTCGGGCTATAATTATTAACAAAGGCGGTCGAGTTGAAAATTAGACGATTCATTTCACTTTGTGTTTTATTCCGAATTTGGGTTTCTTTAAATGGGTAATCAGATTACTGTTATTACGAGAGATATGCAATGAAATATTTATATATATTATTCCAAATTTGATTTGTAATTCTTAGCAATATTTCCGATTAATAGGTTATTTTCTATAAATAGTACAAATAATAAAGAGAAAATAATACCTATCGCCTAAAAAAAATAATCTACTTATTCAGAATTATAGCAAAGTTAAAATTATTAAAAAATATATGCTTATAATTATATGTATATTTTTTAAAATTATTGATACAGTTAATTTTAACTTAACGTTATGAAGTCACTGACAACATTTAGTGTATAATTTTAAATATTTTTTTGTGGATTTAATGTATAGAAGAAATAATAGGATTTATCAAAAAAAAATCTAAATCAAAAGACTTTATTTGGATATCACATAATTCAAAAATAAAATATTCCTGTATTTAAATATACAGGAAACAAAAAAAAAACACCAAAATATCAACTATAGACTGTGACATCCAAAACGGTTGACCACTCAGCATTTACTGGAGTATATATCTCCAGCGCTGGTTTTCAGTGGCCGCCGTGCCGTGACGTAGTGCCAATACTAGTAACAGTTAAACATAAAATAACAATAAATAAAATAAAATACAATTAAATACATTATACATCTTTAATTTCACAGTGTAGTGACTTTAATTGACGATATTAATAATAACAATGATACCCTGTTTAACTGTAATGGAATAATAGTGATAACAAAAATAATAATAATAATAATAATAATAATAAGTGAGTAGCGCTTTATAAATGGGTTCGGAAGTATAAGGTGAATTATTCATATTGTTATACTTATGTTTTTAGACTTTGTAATGATACTTGTAAAATAAGATATATACCTAGCGTATATTTATAATTTGATTAGTAATATAATAATAAGATACAATGACTACTTACTACTTTTGTATGTGGAGCAGATGTTTTTTATATTTAGTTTTAAATGTCATCTCCGATTTTAGCATGCGCAATGGAGAAGGAAGATTGTTCCAGCAGCTGGAGGCAGCTTATTTAAAACTACCACATACATACAACGAATGCAGCAGTTTTGTCCAAAGGAATGCACAACATGTTAGTAGCAGCTCTTGTTTTGTGGATCGGATTGTAGTCACTTAACTATTTCAACTTATTATACCAGTATATTGGTATCTTATATTTAATTACCCCAAAAAGCAGACATGCCAAATGTAATTGTCGTCTATAATCCATTTTAAGCATATTTGCAGAATTAAGATAGGAAGTAACATGCGTTCGCGGCGGGATATTAAAACAAAACCTAGCACATGCGTTTTGAACACGTTGGATGAGAGTCTTACTACTCGCAAGCAACCTCTGTCCTATAACAGAGTCAGCATAATTAAGTTTAGAGAGTACAATCGCCTCACAAAATCTAATTTGTACTTCGGTGGTTAGGTATTTTCGTATACGATATAATAGTTTAAGTCGATAAAAACAATTGCGAACACAATTAATGACGTGTTTTTCAAATCGTAAATTCTCATCTATACCTAAATTTCGTGCTTCTGAAACACGTTCAATTTGCGAATCATTTATAAATATATTAGGAAGCCTTTATGATATATTTTTATATGCATATTATTGCCAATAATTAAGGATTTATGTCATACAGTAGTGTATATAAATATGATATCGCTCATATTTATAATATAAATGCAGACAAAACTCTTAATTATAATTAATTTAGTATAAGCCTTTGAGAAAAGTTTTAGGTAGTTGTCTCAAAGCATATAGCCCGGGTTTATGGTGACATGCTTTATCACATTTTCTATTACTAATTATTAAATATGGAAAGTTTATTATATACCAACATTTTAATGCAACTAAGGTCGCATCAAACAAACATACTTTTATCATTTATTACACCTAGCAAGAAATTGATCATCAAGCCTGTGTTTTCACCGCATGTCTCAAAATATGAATTTAACACATTAAAATTACTTCTTAATTATCCATTAGAGTTATTTTGTAAAAGATGGGGTTTATTTTTGAGTAATATTACACCATAAATGGCGCAATGAAACTCTTTAGGAATAAGAGATCAAGCTAGGCTTTTATTTAACTAAACCATTACAAATAAGACATTAAAACTATATGTGATAAATAGAACTTTACAATTAACCTAACTAGCATTCAAGAATCTTTGTAACATGAGTAACAGCAACCAATATACACTGATATTGTTATTAAATTGTAATTGCTTTGTACTTCACGTCATTAAACTTTCCCTGCAACTTGCTTGCATCGGCAAATTGATTTGAAAATCAATTAAAGTGAATATTAGAAACAACAATCTCGGAAGATATATTTTCTTACATTCTTTTCAGTTAGGATAAATGTGTGTAATATTTCTGTTGAAGAAATTCTCCAACATAATATGCAACAGGTAGTTATTATTATATAAAAATCTAAATTAATAATTAGGTTAAGGTTAAGAGTGTCTCTATTCATTTTGATTCTTGTTTTCTCGACGGACCTAACCATTGGAAACGTGCAAAAAGATTGCCTTTTCATAAGTGCACTGTATGCCTGTATTTTATTGATAGCAAGAAAATATATTAATATTATTAACAAATCAAAATGTGTTATGTGTGTGTATTTTATGTTGTGGAATACAAAGTAAAGTGTGTGTAGTGTTTGTAGACAGATACTTCATATTACTAAACTCAATTTTGACAGAAATGTGCGTGGAATAACGAATTGTCATACCTCAGTGATTTGATCCTATTTCTTATATAATAAAAAAAAAGATTTTTTGTTCTTATTATATTATTATTAAGCTTTCTTTCGTTGTTCGTTTCATTTGTTACTATTTTAAAATTAGATACTGTCATAACTCTGGGCGTTTTAATATTTTGTATATATATAGATTACCAAATTATCTATTTTTCTACTTTATTTTGTTTTATGTCCCAGTTTAAAGCATTATTAAGCAGTAATAGAAAATATATATAATTTTGTGTCATTCAAATTTATACGAACTTTATGCAAATACAAAGTGTGGACAAAAACTTAATAAATATTGTCTAAATTGAAGACTCTATACAGATCCGTTAATAAACTTTAAGCCCTTTCTATTCACATACAGAATTAAAGAGTTAAAGAACAACACTACGATTCCAATTAAAATAAACATAAAAGTTCTCTTACTGCAACAGATATAAGTAGGTTTTGCATAATTAAATGTTTCTGGGTCAGAATGACGACAACGCTCATTGCCGCACTTGCACATGTAAATAATTAATTAATGCTGAAAATAGCTCTCTCTGTTCCGTATAACTTTACGTTAGATGGTGGAGAATACTTACTTAGTATTAAGTAATCAACTTTTGTATTTTGATGATATTACGGATGCTGTGGGGGCTCGCTCCTTGAGTCTTAATAGTCAGCACTTTGACATCTATCTATCTATAATCTCATGATGATGTTGGACTAGGAGAACTGGAGATTGGAGCTTTTATAGGAGTTACCAAGACTCATATTAGTGTTTTTGTTTAGTCAAATATATAACACAGACATAAATAAAAAATCTTTCAAAACTATAATATCGGTAACGTAAATTAAGGATAGCAGGCAAGTAGGCAATTACGAGGGGAGGTCCAAAAGTTCGTGGAATGGAGAGGATGGAGCGGGGGTAGGAGCGCTCGCTTGGTGTCATACGAATCGAAGACTCATCATTAGTATAAATTCCGAGTTTCAACCCGATTGCGTCACTCGTTTACGAACAGTCGCTTGCTGAACAAGTCAATCCGGAAGAAAACTTAAACTATGGAGAAAATTGAACACCGCGCTGTGATAAAATTCCTTACCAAGCAAGGAAAGAACGCTCAAACCATTTTGAATGAAATGGAAATCGTTTATAGGGAACAGTGCCCTAGTAAATCAATGATTTACAAGTGACATGGTCTTTATAAACATGGTCGAGAGTCAATTGAAGACGACCCCCGCTCAGGAAGGTCAGTTGAGGCCACCACATCGGAAATCGTCGAAAAAGTGGAGAAAATTGTACTAGAGGATGCCCGGTTGAAGAAAAAACATTTATCTGCATTAGTTGGAGTATCAGATACCACCATTTTGCGAATCCTACATGATTACCTGGGTATGACAAAAGTCAGTGCAAGATGGGTACCGAGAATACTCACGCCGCTTCAGAAAGCGCAGCGCGTCGATGCGTCAAAGCATTTTTTGGAGTTGTGTGGAGATAAACCTGCACAGATTTTGGCCCAAATTGTTACGGGAGATGAAACATGGGTTCATCACTTTGAACCTGAGTCCAAACAAGAGTCCATGAAATGGCATAAAAAGGGGACACAACCGCCAAAGAAATTCAAGGTGATGGAGTCGGCTGGAAAGATGATGGCTACTGTTTTTTGGGATTGTGAGGGGATAATCTTGATTGATTACAAAGAAAAGGGAAGGACTATAACCGAAGAATACTACGCAATAATACTACGCAACGATATTAGAAAAATTAAAGGATGCCATCTAGGAAAAGCGCTGAGGAAAATTGACAAAGGGTGTGTTGCTTTTGCAAGACAACGCGCCGGTTCACAAGAGCAGAATTGCAATGGCTGCTCTGCACACGCATGGGTTCAAATCCCTAGTTCACCCACCCTACAGTCCAGACCTGGCCCCAAATGACTTTTTTTTATACCCCAATTTAAAAAACGACTTAAGGGGAAGGAAATTTTCCGACGACAATGAGGTAAGGGAGGCAATTTTGGCTCATTTTGACGGAAAAGATAAAACATATTTTATAGTGGTTTAGAAAAATTTATTCATAGGTCTAAAAATGTATTGAGCTTAAGCGTGATTATATTGAAAAGGAAAAATAGTTTTGTTGTTTTATTTTATTTAGATCCCTTTCATACCACGAACTTTTGGACCTCCCCTCGTATGAAACTAAACTAAATATATATAAAAATGTTAGTTTATTTTATTATTTATATAAATCTTATAATAAAACAAAAAAACTCATAATACAGAATTAAACAGCAAAAGTAAAGTACGCACAATATTAACAAAAGTGCATCTATTGCTATTATGGTGCCATTTTCAAATAAAGGTGAGGTCACACAGCATGTTAGTAGATAAGGTATTGTTTACGTTGATGCTTTGGATAATTAAAGAACCACTTTAATGCTTTTATTTTCTTTGATTAAGGATCAGTCTATCTTTTTTTTAGATTTGAACGTAGCTCCCTTAAGTAGGTATTTTCTTAAGAAAAATGTGTGTAAAAAAAGAAAAGTGTCTAAAGAAAGCTTAATTTAATAATGTTTAATGGTCGAGTGATGGAGTTGAGTGAGTGAATGAGTGAGTTGGTTTCAATAACACTTATTACCAAATATTGCGGTTTTCACTAAAATAATATAACATCGTTAAAATAAATTAATCAAAACAAATCATTTCAACCGAATATCAAACGTACAAATATATTAATAATGGAGAATCTATTTTAGTGGACTTTAATCAAATTACCGTTTTAACAAGACAGAAAAAAAATTGTTTTTTTTTTAAGTCTACGAGTATATTAGAAAATTTGTTAATTTGGATTAACAAAGAGACAAAAAAATATATTTATATGTAAAGATTTGATGTCATAACTTTCTCAAAAACGATTATGATAATCTAGGTGAAGTTAATGTTAGTGGTAACAATAAAAACAATAATGAGTTTTCTACGAATTTCTGATCTCAAAGTGTATATAATGGCTATGTTTAATCGTATATAACGAATTCGTGTTTATAGGAAAGCTGAACTGTCTGGTCTTATCTAGTTTTATTACATTCAATTTTGTGATCTTGTGAAAGATACATATTTCAGAGGAGCAATTTTCTCAAACAATCTCCTAACCCTACGTGTTTTATCAAAATGAAACATCTATTAAACTGAAATTCTACAGAAGTAACATTATTACTACATAGAAATTTGGTCCGAAATGAATCAAAGGAATTGCAATATTTTTTTATTCATTTTAATGAATAATTTTCTTTTTTGGCATAAATTTATGTTTAAGAAATTATCTAAACGTTCTTTTATTCTGACTAAAAGATCACATATTCTTGCTTTTTATAACGTCCATTAATATTACACGCTGCTGCTAATTAATATGTACAGTGAATGTCCTTGTAATGTAAATTTAAAATTGGTTATGTAAAACGAAGTTTCAATTGAAAACGTCATCCTGTCAAATGCAATAAAAAACTTAAAAAATAAATTTCCATGAACATAAATCCACAGAAAAACAGCCATTCATTTATGTCGTATCAGCATGTGGTAAATAAAATAGAATCGTTTGAACAATAATTAGAACGAAGTAGATTCTCACAAATATATTCATTCTGTTACTTTACAAGTTATAATTAAATAATGATTTATCTGAGATAAGATTCAATGGCGTATTTAATTGAACACGCAGATTCTGCAAACAAATTTAGTCGCGACAGTAATTTGTAACCAACGGTTGGATGGAGACATTAATTTAGTTGTCTCTATATACTCTGCTCTATTTCTTACTATATATATACTTAGTTCTGAATTAAGACTTAATTTCAACTATTCAAACTTTTATATGATAATTTAGGGGCATAATTTCATATATTTTTATTTCATAACAGTACTTTATATTTTCAAATTAACGCAAATGTTTAATATGGTTATATATTCCAATAATGTTTATTAAAGACGTTGAATATTGTTAACCAACTTCCAATAAATGTTTATAAGTGTGGGGTACTTTTGTAGGGTAACAATGGTAAGGACTCCATATTCGTATGGCGTCAGATAATTGTAACTGCGATGGTCACATTAACTCTATCTGCCAGTGAGCGAGGGGAGGTTCCGTAGTATTCGGTGATGGGTTTTCTCGCTACCACATAAAGTTCTGGTGCTTTGGATGAAAAACAGGTAGCTATTATAACATTTTTATACATACATCTTACAATAACTGAATCTTTTTAATTTCTTTTGAATCACAGAAACCTATATAAAAGTTACTTACGACGTCTTTGTTCCCAGGTAGTGACCACTGATTTACATCATTCATGTACCACGGATCATACTGTATATCTGTATCTGCTCCTCTTACGGCTGGAAGATGAAGCGAGCCAAAAAAAATATTACTTTGAGGGACTTGAAGTATATTGGTGAGATGACCTATATTAGGTATTTTAAGGTTTTCAAGAAATTACCAAACCAAAAATGCCAAACGTTAGATAAATAATGTGACTGAAAATAGATAAAATTAACTTAATTTGATATTGTTTTTAAGTAACTGTCAAATTTAAAGAAATTCATTCTTGTTTTAAAAAAAAATAATTAAGAATATCTGAAGAGGTAAAACATAAGTATTTTTCACTTTAGATCATAATTATTAAATGGCTATAGATATTCTCTAGTTTTGCTAAAATACATTTTTTTTCTATCGCGACAAACACAAGAAGCTTAAATATGACATTGATTGTATTAACTTTGACTTTCTTTTTTAACACTGATTTCGTATTTAATTTGTTCTAGCGAGTCCATATAAAATATGAGTCGTTTAAATGATATTATTTTATTGCATTCTATTTTATTGTTTAAGTATTTGATTCCAAGCATCCAAACACATTCCAACAATGCTTGAGTACATGGAGTGACTAGAGAGAACGTTTACAGAGCAGCTGCTGACAGCGGAACAATACGATGAGCTTTGTGTAATATACGTGTAAGCTTGCGTAATCACTCTGTCGACTAACAATAGTTATGATATTTGCTCCATTGTACGTTTATAATAATAGAGTTTTAGAGACCGAATATAAGTAAGAAATAAGTTCTTAAATCATATGTATTATTTTAGTATTATGTTCGCTATTGCCATTAAAGTAAAACCACTTCGTGACAATTAGTACATTATGCTGAGTCTACGCCTCGTATGCAATACATCATACTTCAGCTATTCGACTAACTTACAGCGCAATTACTGAACTTGGAGCAGTCAGTGGAGCTCTTTATCACTACATACACAAGTATCAATAAAACCTCATTTCAGTTTCTACGTTCTCAGCTCTCTAAGAAATTGAGACTTGCGATTCTAGTTTATGACACATTTTAATAAAACTTACTTTAATATAACAAAGGTAACATTTTTTTATGTAAGTAAATAATTTTATGTATACATTACTCAAATGTTTTACTCTGTAAGGCTTTAATTGTAAATTGTGTAGGTGCCGGGAACGTTGATTAATTTAAAGGCTATGTGAAGTGTTAATAGCTTTGGCATTACAGAATTCAAGTCCCATTTTAATATAAAGGTTATTTTACACACACGTTAACATTATCAAAGGCGGTCTACAATATAAACTTATAGTATTATCCTAGGCCGGTAATAAGGGACTTAGCTAATATCTTTTAATTAAACCTTTAGATGCCTTAGGTTATACAATATTTCAACATAGATAATGAATTAAATGAAACGTTACTTAGGACTTAAAGATAAAGTTACCGATGTATAAATAAATAAAGTTGTCGGTCTAATTTCAGTTGTTCTTAAATTATGCAGCATTAAACGGTGCTTGGGGATAGAGCAATTAGAGAGTTAATTTTACGACAGGCCGCAATCATTGTACTTTAGTATTTAAATATTTATTTTTAGTTTTAATTTGTTGAAGAATTATTGGTTTAGTTTAAATAGCTTTTATGTAGAGCTTAGACCTTTTTATTAATGTAGACCTCGTGATTCATCTCGAGCTGTTTTATATTCCTGGCCTTTCAAGTGTGCAGGCGTGCGTGTGCGTGTGGGATGTTTCGATGCACACATGGGGTGAGTCGCCTCTCGGGGATTAGCGATTAGAGGCCTTAAACGAACGCAGGTTAAAGGGTAGTTTAAAACCAATATATAGTTGATTTATATCTAGGTATTGTATGAAATCAATTGCCAATACTGGTAATTATAATCCTAACACATTACATTGCATTGAAAGTTTTTATAAGAATATCAATGAAATATCATAAATTTATTTAAAATGCGCCATTTTTTATATGAGCATAACAGTCACGTTGGACTTCAATGTTATATATTTTCAATACTTTACAATCAAAAATATAAATCACACAAAGAAAAAGTTATAAGAATAAAATAACACCTATTTGTATTTAATTATGTTACTTTATATATAGAACATGGGAACTGTGCATGTGACTAACATTCTATTCTGGAAGGTAAACTCTTAGTATAATCCACGAGATATTTCTAACTTTGATATTAACAACTAGAAATAACACATAAATTGAAACTGACCTTGAAAATATATTAAGATACTTAAAGGGAGTTAGTGAAAGTTACGATTTCTATATTCCTAAAGCTAAGGGACCCAAATTTAGCCAGTTTTGATACCGTAAATTAGGCGACTATACAAGACTGGTCGTTAATGTTATACGGAAAGAGCACACCAGCTGCTAGATCCTATACCATTTAGAAATACTGTAATACGTAATAGGAGCAATGCGCCCCGATCCTTTATAATTCAAACCGACCTAAAACCACAGACTTACACAGTGTGACTTACAAAGAGAAAAGAACAATAATTCAATAATAAGAATAAATAAATAAAAATAAACTTGATTTGAATGCTTGATTTTATATTGCCTTCCAAATCTATTTAAATATATGTATCTGATCAATGTATTACTTTTTTTATCTTATACTTTTCCTTTTTTTTCAAATTGAAATACATTTTATTCTGTTTCTATAATTAACTTCAGTTTTTCTTATAATTTCTTCTGTATGTGTTTTTGCTGCAATTTAAGTTTTAGAATTAATAAGGGGATGTACAATATTTTTACTTAATTATGCCTTGTTCAAGTTGCCATTTCATTAGATAAGTGATGGCAGGCTTTAGTTGTAAAACCTTGAATATATGTGAATAAATGAGTTCCTATTTTCAAACTGCGTTTTATTTAATCATGAAAATATTGTGTTTTATTTACCAACATGAATCGTTTCCTGATTAACTGACAGCTAACAAGGACATGGAGAAACAACTGTTCAAGAAATATGGTTTTGTTAGTGAGTACTAAAATAATTACTCTAATAAGGGTTTTCTCAAACCCTGAATAAAACAAACATGAATTTTTTTAATTGAGTGTAATAAATGTTAATAATCCGAGTCATTAGATAAGTAATAACTTACCTGATGACTCGTCTGACATGAGCAGTAGCTCACAATGTGAAATCAATTTTAAGGCTTCCCTATTTTAATCGTTTTTTAGTTATAATTAATAATGTTAATAAGAAGACAATAGATAAATGTCATAAATCAAGTAGTTAAATCGTGAGTAAATCTACGATTTAAATTTCTGATATACTTTTTTCTTCTTTACAGTACAAACATGTGTAAACTGTCTAGTTCAATTTAAATCTATATATATGAACTTAGTATTTTCGAGCATACTATAATTTAGATACATTGTGTGAACAGCCCTTTATAGTTAAAATATTAGTATGGACGTATACATGTCAGTGAACTTAATATATTATGCCCACTGAAACAATTGAATATTCATAATTTGATATCTCAGTGTAATTTAATCTCTGAGCTGATTAATTTAGAAGAACGGTGCTTCAGAATTGTTTTGTTACCTAATTCATAATTAGAATATATTATTTGTAATATTTCATTAGTCTTTCAAATCGACATTTAGGTATGTCAATATTTACGGCATAAATCTGTAATTTTTTTTTTTTTTGACGTTTCACATACATTCAAATATAACAATATTTTATGCTGAGATTTTCACATTGAAATAAAACTCCCAACATGACGATGGTGATAACAAAATTTTGTCTTTTCGTGATTCGTCATTCGAAACGCCAGTTAAAATTAAAGTTTCAAATGTTAAAAATTTATACGGCAGTTGAATAGCAGCTACAAATAGTTTTATTTCAATAAAATTAGTTTCCATTGTTGATCTAAAGCGGTTTAATGCGGAAATATTTATTCTCTCCCTCACGATGTTAGGACGATCAATAAAATTAATATGTCGAGTAATATAAGAAAAACATAAACATAAATGCTTACTATTTGTTTGATTATTTCATAATACATAATGGTTCATCCATTATGTACATACTATGAAAGTTCTACTACATTTTAGTTATTTTTTAAGTAATTGTAAAATATTAATAAATATTACTCAAGGATAGAAATTATATTCTAATATAAATATTGATGTGTCATTTTTTAGTTTCTCCTATGTATAAATGTTCCTTAAAAAAACTTTTCATAAATTATTTGTTTTAGTGTAAAACATTTATAAGCCCTTCTTTAAAAATGTTAAAAAAGAAAAAAAAATAACATTCATGCTTATAAAACCAGTTAGTATAGTAAAAACGACAATAATACCATTTTGTAAGTCACATCCAGCCGATCTGTCTCTTTTATTCTTTTTTATCTCAATGTCTTCTTAAAAATTCGAGATTCTTCCCAAACAATGCCAATATTTTCAAAGGCACGAAAAATATTCCGCTCGCCCCCTAATTTGTTATCATCCCTTTGAGTCATAGCGTCGTACATGTGTCACTAAATAACTCCTAAATTGAAAACAGAATACGAGTATGTATTCACATATGTTAGACCGCGCGATAATTTACTCCAATGTATTTATTCTTTATATGATATTATAAAGAATATGCTACAGTGTTCTTACATTCGATTATTGTGGTAATTAAGTATTTTTTACTTTTCTATTTTTATAACCTGTGAATAATGACATTTATTTTTTATGAAGTTTATCTTCTTTTGTAGCTTATGGATACTATATTTTAAAGTTCGTTTTAAATTCATATTTCATTATAATTTGACTTTGAATAGATTTTGGTAATTGCAAATTGTAATTTATTACTTTTTAATATCAATTATTTTTTCATTTATATGTGTGTAATATATATAATATTGTTAAAAATTTTGGGTTGGGCACCTAGTTAAAAAACAAAATACGTGTTTATAAATTATATCCTATATACGTTAATAGACCCACACGTCAAGTATCACTCTGCAAGGATACTCAATAAACAACTCAGGAGAGCTATCTTTAAGACTTTTATAGACTCATTTATTGATCGATTGTGCGAAAAGGCAAGCAATCCAATCTATTTTTATTGTGATATCGCCTAACTCGAGAACCTTTAAATCTTCATAAATCCAACAAAATAGTAATAGAATCGAACAAAAATAGGCTGTTTATGCCTTTTCAATCTTAAATAGATGTTAGTTAATAATAAATAGTTTTTAAGGTTAAATATTTTATTACCAAGTAATAAATAATCTTGAATAAAATTATATTTTATTCAAGATTATTGTTTTCTACTAAAGAAATATAAATAAACAAATTAATATGTAACATTTCTAATAAATAAAACGTTATCTATAAGTTTGATATATATGTAATGATAATTGGTTATAGGCTTTACGCTAAGACACTATCCTACACTCATCAATAAAGTCCATCCAAATTTTATCGGTATCGCTGGTAGCTAATGCAGTTAATCAGTATTTTTTTTATTAAATATAACTTATTGTATCGTTAAATATTATTTAATTGAACATTTTTGACAAGTCCTTAGTACTTTACCTACAAAATAAAAAAACTATCCTATGTTCATAATACACACGTAACTAGTGGCCGTAACACTAAATAAAGACTCATATTTTTTATGTGTTGAAAACTATACTATCCTCTCACAGTAAATAAATGTGAGCCATTAGCGATCCAGCAGTAACTTGGTTCTTTTATAACATTGAATAAGTAAACCATAAGTTATTTTTTATCACATCAAATCATACTATAATTTAATAATAATAATAATACTTTAATTAGTAGCACGACAGATCGTTATTATCACTAGTAAAGAGACAATATAAATAATTCAGTTACTATGTCGGAGTCTGATGGGTAATTTATTTTTATGATCTTTTTCTGCACTCGTTTCGGTGCTGGACGAGTAGACTATACCCCAATAAATAGAAATCTGTAAGAGCTTTGGAAGCTTTTAATTGACACACCGAGATAAGATAATCAAAGTCCTTTAAGATTTATCTTAATCTATCCTTTTTATCTTCATTTTAACGGTTCAAAGTAATCGTATATAAGAATGAAAAGAATAAAATAAATCCTAACAATGACACTAATGAACATTATTAAAGCTGTCTTCGATTCAGTACCCTTAAAAACTTATCAACTATTTTTGTTTCTATATTTTAAACCGGTTACCTTTTTAGATATTTTGAAATGTTATATATAAGTTATACGTATCTAAATTTTATATATTACGTAATAAAATTATATTATAATATTACATTATTGTAATATATTGCCATAATTCACTTATAGACGCGAAAATTTATTTACTTCTGATTTGCCAGAATAACGTACAGATTAAACTTTGCAATGAAAAACTATACTAAAAGAACCCGAGTGACACAACTATCTTACTGTTATAATACTGTTAACGTACGTAGGAAAAAGAAATTACAGTACGTACGTACTGGTACCCATGCGTCACCCCAATTTAATATAATTAAGTTACATATTTTATTTTAGGTAGACACCTATGAGACAAATATTATTTTAAATACTTATGCTATTTTGCCTTTAAATTTCAAAATCAAATAATTACAAATATAGGACACCCTTGCGTTATGCTCGTGAACGAGTGCTGCTTGCGGTGATTGGTCGTATTGCTAGCCACAGATTTCCTTTTCTTATTATTAATTATCATTAGGACGGCTTATCGAATGGATTGCGATGGTTCAAGTTGTTCGTACAATGCTCATTAAATGTATTGACGTTTATGAAACAGCGATAAAAAAAAACCCGGCTGAGTTTATTGTGTTGTTCCTCTCAGACCAGGGACAGGGACTCGTTTGGAACCCTCGTAGCCTTATTGTAAGTTGGAAAGTACAAATGGGCTTATTTTGATGATATGTATGATATCAAAATAGGCCCTCTTGTCACTTCCATTTGACGTACACAAGTGATAACTGGTAGGGATTCAAAGTGGAAAATTTATAAATAAATATATAAACACTATGTTTACCTGCACTCGGAATTACAATGTAAAATAAAGAATCCAGTTTTTCGCATCACTTAGTGACAGTTAGGATCATTAGGTATTTGCTCCATAGTTCGTATAAATATTTCATTACATTAATAGAATCTGCAAACTGTAAATAACTGTAGAAAATTTTTACTTTATCCTATGAAATTTGAATAATTACTTAATCCTAGATTTTTATTCAAATTGAATTTTTAACTGATTATATTCAAGAATGATTACAACATGAAATCGGTCTAACAGAAAACAGTGTAAGAAAACGTTGTAAGACCACGGCGTAAACTGTAAAGTCTGGAATCTCTTAGTTCTTCAACTTCTCGCTTTATATAATAGTTTTGAATGTGGTATTCAAATCATACATTTTAAAAGTAACCTTTTGAATTGCATTCGTATGTGAAACTAAAAAGAAACCGTATAAGTTTATAAAATGTCCTCTAACATATTTAAAAAGTTTTAAATAGCTAGGAAATTGGTTTTGGTAGAACTTTCTCAATAGATGCATTTTTATAGAAAATTGAGTATTGTTAGGAAAATAATTTCAAAGTATCTATGTGTGCACAACTTATTTAATAAAATACGATAACCATTTAGAATGATTGTTTAAACAATTGCTTTTAGATGCTTTTAGTCCTTTTTTCATTTATCTTAAACTACTCAATTAAAACACCGGCTTGCGAGTGTATTAACTTAGTTAATTTTTCAGGAGCTATAAAATACATAGAAAATAGGCTTTATACTTAGAATAAACTACTCCTATATACTTTTACAAGACCGGAAGCTATTGTAAGAGGAAAAGAAGAGGAGAAGCGTCGAGTAGTACAGTTAACAAATGTTAGCTCATTAAACTTTCCTGGAAACTTGCTTACTTCAATGGCAGTGAACAACTTTCCTGCTCAGAACTGAAGTGACAATTATAGCGTTTACTTACCAGATGAGATACGAGGTTATAAAGTAATGTAAACTAGGCAGGTATAGAATTCGAATGAAGAAAAGTTTAGATAGATTTAAATAGATTGTAATATATTTTTTTAATCCCCCTTATTACTCAAAAACAACCTTACTGATCTCCGGTACATAAAATTGCCGAATGAAAGTAAAACCGGCTTATTTACTTTTAGCCCGTTAATCTCATATCTCGCAAACTAATTTTTTACATGGTACCACAGTATTCTTAAATTCATATTATTCCAAAGTTCCGAAATAACGTTCCAAATAATTAAACAAAGGACGATCACCTTTAAGTATTCCACTTAAACTAGTCAATTATATTACCATTAAATATTATTCAAGTTTCGTGAGATATGTTTACGAAGTTACGTTTGCTAAATGGCAATGTAACTTTGAATGGATACGAGCGGGTCACAATTAACTGTAAGAACTTTTGAAGAACATTACTCGTACATGAACTGTTGATATGATATCTTCGATTGTGCGAACTATCTATAACTATAAACTATAATAGTTCTAAAGTACCTCACATTATATATTTAAACCAGAAACTGGTGCTTATTACAATTCTTTTAAATAAAATAAAATTTGTTTGTAATGTAATATAATTTACTACTTTTCTTAATGTTATTTAAAATTTATCGACGCGTAAGTTATTTTTTGCTCGATCCAAAAGTTATATTTATGGGATAATTCTATTTTAATCTGAGTATACTGTTATCTGGAGCCGATAGTGTAATTTATGGGTCGTTTGTTATAGAAAAATATATGTTATATTATAACTTACTACTAAGTATGAAAATGTGGGAGGAAACAAATTATAATATTTACTTTATTTATATCAAAATAAGTATTTTTTATTATGTTTTATGACTTTTTTTCAAAGAATTATTCTAAACTGAGTTTTATGAAAAATATAATATATATAATAATATATATAATATTTAAAATTATGATTAAAATATTTAAAATAATATTAATTAGCATAATAATTTCTTTTTACATTCATGGTATGTAATGTGAAATTATCTGAATAAACATGAAGTCCGAGTTATTCGTGAAATGCGGTCGAAAGGACTCTTTAAATTTCCCATGATAGTAGAACAATTTATTGCTTATTAATAAGCTTTGGGTCTCCACGATATAATATCTACCGTATTTAGTTTTTAATATCAACAAATGTTGATTATTACGTATTTGTAGTTTATAGAAAAATAATGTTATAAATATATGTATAAATAGAATTTTTTATTTTTTTTGATGCAATGATAATATTTTTATTTTGCACAGAATACTTTATTTAATAATAGAGTAAAATAAACTCGAGACTGTATTAACTAGTTGTTCCAGTATTAAGATTAATATAATATTTTCTTTCTCCCAAACTAAGTACCGTGTTATCGCAAAATTTTCTTAAAAAAAATTTACCGTCTATCGTCGGCTTATTCGTTCTTATATTTTTAGTTCTTTTATTTTGTCGTATCTACAAGACATTTAAATCTTTGCATATGATTACCTGATAACCAAATGATAATTCTGTCCTCTGACTGATGAACTGTCCCGTATTAAAAGTATTACTGGGCCTTATATCTTGAGAGGAATACCAGAAAACTATAAATATATATTTCTTTTTAAATATTGTGTTATAATTTTATAATTCGATCCTTTTCTTATAACGATCCATTCTGTCATAGAAATTACAAACATTAATAATGCTTCATTTCATTCATTTTTCCTTCACTAAAAATGGGATAATCAATTTGTAAATTCGACGCTTACAAGATCCTTTGGATTAACCTAATTTATGAAGACCAGATCAATCGCTTTTGTTATCTGTTCACATTTTTTATCTTAGATGGCACTTGGAATATTTAATGGTTATCTTTCTTCTCTTTCGTAAATTGTCTTTTTGAAGATTAAGTACTTTTATGATATTAATTATGAAATGGGACGCTACGGATAATGTTCGTCCATTAAATTATAGCAGAAGAAAGGATTTGTTTTCAGCTGATTAAATAGAACTTTGTATTGATAGATTAGTGTTTTGCTTTGAATTCCTTTTAATATGAGTATAATAAAAATAATAAATTTACGTTTTTTATTTGCAAACACTTTTACAACAAAAAATATATCTACAACTGAAACATTCTTTTTATACTCTAAAAAAAATGGTTACATAAAGGTTTTTAAAATATTAAATATAATAAAAATGCCTTTGGAATATCGTGGATGATATAAATTATTTTAAAATGGTTATCGATAACAAAGAATAAATTGTATTGCGATAAATATGGTAATACAACCAACAAAAAATAAGGTGTTTAATATAATACCTATATATCTTGTTTATAAATTCATTAATCAAATACTTTAAGGCATCTCATAATTATTTGATTAAGTAAATTCAGTTTAGTTAATAATCTAGTTCAGATAGTATAATAAATTAATATTGGCAGGCTTTTAGTTCGTAAACCGCAAAATGTGGTCTAGGCCTTCTGTAACAATATGTATTAATAATGATATATTCATAAACTGTTAGTATAATATAACTTTGCGAATTTATCAACTTTTTTATTATAAGTCCATTTAAAACCAAATATACTGTCATAATATTATCAAAATACACATTTTAAAATATATAAGAAAAGTATTTGCTTTGAAACTTTTTGATGTTGGCAAAAACTTAAACTGCTAGATTGCAAATTTAAGTCAAGATGCATCAAAACTAATTAATGGAATAATTTTTTGGTTAATCACAGCTATACTTTTTTATATTTTAGTAGACGGAAATTATCAATTTAAATAATCGCAAGATTATTGAGCTTTATTTTAATTGAGGTCGGAATATATTTTGCAAATTATTAAAAAATTTACTCATTAATATAACAAATAAAACTAAAGTATTTTATCGTAGAGCTATCACCGCTATTTCTTTATAATGTATATTGTAAAGCTTACAATATAAATTATAAAGAAATAAGATGAACTATTTTTAGGAAGGGAGGAATATTATTTTTACCAGAATTTTATCTCTAAAAATACAGAAAATTATCCTTTGAAAAACCACATTGTTGAACAACGTTATTCTAAAACTGAAGTTTGAAGTTCTTAACAAACATATTTCCATTTAATTTTTTTTATCCTACAGTGTATGTGATCTTTTTTAAGCTCTGTTAGATAATAGGGGTTTTATTAAAAAATGGTTTTATTATATTCTTACCCAATTCTCTTGAAAGTGACAAATTGTCGGGAGGGAACTTGGTCTCCCGCACCAAATTAAACCCTTTCATCTCCAATGTGATCGACCTTTTCATTAAAATTATATAATCTCGTATATGGTTTGAATTTTTATAAATCCATATTTAAAATCCTCGAACGTAGTAAATAAATATATTTTCAGTTACGTGGAGTAATTTTTTTGTTTGTAGTTTAAATAATTACAATTAATAATATATCATATTGTTAATTCTCACATTTACGGTTTATGTGATTAAATAATTAATTAAATTTATAAATATTCGCATATATAGTAGCTAATAATATATACTCTAACTTACAATAACAATAAAATTTAGCAATTCACGGTTCTCATACGTTAATAACAAAAACAGATAAAGACGCAAATACTATATATATAAATATAAAGTCTATAACGTCTATAAGACTTAACGAAAATACAGGCTCTGGAAGATTGAAGTCCAGATAATTATCTCGTTAAGGAGTATCAATGTTTGAAGCTGATCACTCTTCTGTGAACCAATAACGCAAATCCATCAAGTCATAACTTAGTATACAGAGTTATGAGAAATCTTCAGTATTTTGATTCACAGAAACTTTGTTAATTCACTCTATGATTGTTGGTGCTTAGAATAAAATCTTGGTAGGAACTGTCTAACGGACTTTCAATTTGTCAACTAAGCACTAAATTGGAATAAATCAATACCCATCAATAACCTTGTTATACCTACTAAATATATTATTATGTGATTTAAATTATAACATAATAGTAATTCAATGAAGCAATCAAACTGTAAAGCACAGAAACTATTAAAATTCATTTAAATTTTCAAACGTTCATTTAATTGCAATTAAATTTCTTTGCCCAATAAGGTAATATTTTGTTTACATTATAATTAATTCTAGATCATTTACCTTATTCGTGTTGAATACTTTTATGAATTGCCTTAATTTTGTCGTTTCAACTGAACGGAATAAAATATTTGTTAAGGTTTTAAAAATGTATCTAAATAAAAGTATATTTGTTAGTAATATTTTATTTAAAAATACCAAAAACTAAATATATTCAGTTTATGAAATGAACTTTAATATCATAAATAATAATAATTTTTAAAACGAACAAACAAATAATATTTAATAAGTAAACCAACAAAAAATCTAAACGTAAGGACTAAAATAGATTATTAGCAATATAATATTTATTACATATAACACAGGCAAACCCTAAGTATAAAAAAACTTTACATATCATATAAAAAAAAGGATTCTATAATATAAAGATATGAATGGACTGGCCTTATTATTATAATTTAGTGTTAAATGCTAAGAAAACTAAATGCGTAGAGTTTACACTTCCTAATGTAAAAAGTAAAAATTGTAACTTGCTCCTTAACAATGAAGTGTTAGAATTGATTGACTTAACAAAATTCTTAGGTTTAACATTAGATAGAAAGCTACAGTGGAACCCCCATCTCTCAACACTCGCAGCCAAACTCAGCTCCGCCGTCTTTGCAATTAGAAAAGTTAGACAATTAACGGACATAAATACGGCTCGACTTGTTTATTTTAGTTATTTTCACAGTATTTTATCTTACGGTATTTTATTATGGGGCAGTGCTGTCGAAATTAATTCTATTTTTATTTTACAAAAAAGAGCTGTGCGGGCTATTTATAACTTAAAAGCTAGAGATTCTCTGAGAGATGTTTTTAAAGAAATAGGTATTCTTACAGTCGCTTGCCAATACATATTTAATAACATTTTATATATACGTCAAAATTTAAATAGTTATATAAAAAACAGTGACAGACACGCGATAAATACGAGAAATAAAAACAAACTCGTAACGCCAAAGTTTCGGCTTCAAAAAGTTAATAAATCCTTCATGGGTTTGAGTATACGCATATATAATAAAGTTCCACAAGATATCTTAGACCTTCCATTTCTTAGTTTTAAATCTAAAATCAAAAGTTTATTATTAAATAAAGCTTATTATAACGTTCAAGAGTTTTTAATGGATCGAAATATGTGGAACTTAAGTTGTTGAATCATTTGCAGGATATATATTATATTATAATATACATCACCTATTGTTATATATCTTTTAAAAAGAGCAACTGTTGAGTTTCTGGCCGGCTCTTCTCAACAGAGCAGCATTCCGAGCCGGTGGTAATTTACTTACGGACTGACTACACTGACCTTTTTTTGTATTGCAGTAATTGACGATTCAAAAGTGCGTGTAAATGCCTACTTGAATAAAGATATTTTGAATTTGAATCTACAATTACTGTTAATCTATTACCGTCGAGAATGTAGTCCTAATTAGGATTTTTTATTATCTTATCTGAATGTTAATATCTTACAAAAATCGAAGCAATTAAAATTATAAAGGTATATAGAAGATATAAGTAAAGCATCAAAATAATTATTGAATAACTTAATCGAATTTAAAACAATAAATACATTTAATAGAACTCTAAAAAAACTGTTACACAGAACAAATGAAATTAAGAATGGAAATGGACAATAATTTTAGGCAAGTAAAAACAGACATCTTGAATTTAAATTTCATCTTAAATTTAAATCATAATGATACTTTAAGTGTAAATCTATTAATTTGTGAGTATCTTGAATTTATTTTGTTCTATTTTACTTTCATATATGCTCAAAGTTAACTCTTGTAGGAATATTTATTGATAAAAATATGTTATATTTGTCATAGGTGCAACGTGTATGGCCCGTTTACTAATTTAATGTAAATGTTATTTCGATTGAAATAAAGCTAGAAAATATTTATATTCCACGTATTGTTACAATTTCGTAAAGGGTACGTAATAATAGTTTTGTAATTTTGTATTCTTAGGGTTCACCAAAACGGCAAAAATAAAAGTATCTTTTTGATGAATGTTCAAAAGTTGAGTAAAAGTTACACTACTCTTCTGGGATCAAATGTTTTTTTTTCAATATTTACTATACCGACTACGCTAAATTTAATTTAGCAAATCTTATTATTATAAATATTTAAACAATTTCTAGACAAATAATACTAATTATCAATTTAGTATATTTTGTTTACTGAACAATTTAAAATATGATCCAATGTGAAATTTTCCGTATGAACAATTTTAAATTCTATCGAAATGCAAAATCGCTGTTCTTTGAACCTGTTATCTAACACGTTCATCCCGGACTCAAACGTTGTCAATCGCTTTGTTCATGCAAAATGCACATGTCACAGAATTGAATTTTCCAGAAAAGATGTATTATAAAAATTGAATCATTCTACTAAAAATGTATATTTATAAAATAAATAGGTAAGTGACGATGCCCAGACAGTTTTCTGTATCAACTATTACATTAATTACACAGGCACACAAAAAAAAAAAGTCATGAACCAGAGGGGAGACCCCATTATTCTTAGGTTTTTGGGATCGCTGAAACCGAATATGACAATAAAAACTAATTTTAAATGCCAGTTTTCCCGCTAGCACCCCCTTACTACCTCTTAAGGGGTGAAAATTGAAGTTTTTGTATAAAATCAAGATAGATGTCTATTTCTACGTTTTTTGGGATGCTGAAACCGAAAATGATAATTAAAAATAAATTCATGACCACTATCACCCCCTACCACTCCTTACGGGAGGTGAAAAATTAAATTTTTCTATAAAGTCAAGATAGATGTGTATTTCTACGTTTGTTGGGATGCTGAAACCGAAAATGATAACTAAAAATAAATTCATGACCACTATCTCCCCCTACCATCCCTTACAGGGGGTGAAAATTTCAATTTTTATATAAAATCAAGATAGATGTGTATTTCTACGTTTTTTGGGATGCTGGAACCGAAAATGATAACTAAAAATAAATTCATGACCACTATTACCCCCTTATCACCCCTTATAGGAAGATAAAATTTAAATTTTTCTATAAAATCAAGATAGATATGTATTTCTACGTTTTTTAGGATGCTGGAACCGAAAATGACAACCAAAAGTGAATTTGATACCTCTTTTACTCAATACCACCCCCTAACCATCCCTAATGGGGGTTTCAATTTTGTATAAAATCAAGATGTATGAAGAAATTTTAACGATTTACAGTAAGTGACATGTTTATCAAACTAGTTTGAGGTTACTCTCTCTCTCTCGCTCTTATATTAGAAATTCAAATGCTTTATCGATCAGAAGTATCTGATATATATTCATGATTTAATTCTACTCTAATCCTGATGGAACCTTGCATCTTGCTCCTCACTGTAGTCTCCTTAATTGTCAGGAAAATGGTCCCTTCTATTTTGGAGGCATAGAATTAGGTTCAGCATCTTTTAGTCTCCTAAATTTTCAGGAAAATAGTAACAATTCTATTTCGGAGGCATAGAATTAGGTTCAGCATATTTTAAGCGTTTTACAACACTGCCGGATGGGTAACAGTATAAGTAGTATTAAATAGAAAGCAAAAAAAAAAACAAAAAGTGAAAAAACTTGTGAAGAATATGACAAAAATCATGATTCAGTCTTAAGGGTTGGTGAGGGGTGTTAATGGGTGAGAGAGGTCTTAAATTTTATTTTTAGTAATCATTTTCGGTTCCAGCATCCTAAAAAACGTAGAAATACACATCTATCTTGATTTTATAGAAAAAATTAAATTTTCACCCCCTGTAAGGGGTGGTAAGGGGGTAATAGTGGTCATGAATTTATTTTTAGTTATCATTTTCGGTTCCAGTATCCCAAAAAACGTAGAAATATACATCTGTCTTGATTTTATAGAAAAATTTAAATTTTCACCCCCCGTAAGGGTTGGTAGGGGGTGATAGTGGTCATAAATTTATTTCTAATTATCATTTTCGGTTTCAGCATCCCAAAAAACGTAGAAATAGACATCTATCTTGATTTTATACAAAAATTTCAATTTTCACCCCTTAAGAGGTAGTAAGGGGGTGCTAGCGGGAAAACTGGCATTTAAAATTAGTTTTTATTATCATATTCGGTTTCAGCGATCCCAAAAACCTAAGAATAATGGGGTCTCCCCTCTGGTTCATGACTTTTTTTTTTGTGTGCCTGTGTTATCAGCATGTGTTTCATCTGTCTATAATCTTAGAATCTTTGACGTATAGTAATTATGTTTTAAAATGTCTTCTAAAGTGAAGTCAAATTACCGCGCTAACATTCAAAATATCAAGAATGATTATAAAAATGATATAAAATAAAGTTTATACAAAAAAATCTCAACAATGAATGCGCGGTCAGAGTTCTCAAGAAAAGAAATTAAAAATATCTTGTGTCGAATTTAAATGTGGGCACAAAAATATAATAAAAAGATGAAATGAAATTCATTACCAAAATAACCTTTGTCCCAATATAGGAACGAATAAAATATTTCTGACCTTTTCTTAAACTTCAACATTAAATATATATATACATATATATATATATATATATATATATATATATATTTATATTTATATATTTGTAGAAAAAGCTATTCCTCAAAGATTCATCAATAAAAGTAGCGGGATAACATAAAATGTGACTAACAACTTTGTTACTGAATCTATGTTTACCACCGAATTGGTGATATCTAATTAGAAAAAGACCAAGGTGACACGTGAGATGATACACTATGTTTCTTGGTGTTTGAAATAAAAATAAATTGCAATAACGCGATAAATTATTTTGTGAGTCATTTCAAATAACTTCTGAAGTGTCTAGGTTTTAATTATTTGGTTTAAATGAAGATTTACTTCCATGTACATATTTTCTCATTTGTTGTGAAATTGAATTGATTGTGAAATGATATTTTAAAGAGTTTGGTTCAACTGTAAAGTCAAATAATAATAAAACTGCATTTTGCCTACCTACCTACCTTTAACTGATATTGTGACGACGACGTCACGTACATGTCGTACGGTGTGAGTACGTCGTGGTATCCTTTTAAAGCAAGTTTTTACTTCAAACTACCGTTAACTAGTAAATAATACCATAAAACACTATCTGAGAGGTGGCATTCTGCAAGAGTAAAGAGATCTACGTAACTTGCAGACCTGGTGTCTAAAATTGATGTTAATCAAATATTTATATTTTAAAATAAAAAGGAGATAAAAGAAAACATTGTGATATTTAACGAATTTTGAATGAATTCCAGTATACTCTACATTAGGCATTAGCATGTGAGATAGGTTAAGTTATCGTTAACGCACACTATTTGAAGTTACATTACCGGTAAGTAATAAGGTTTAAATAATCTGTAAAGACGAGAGGCAATTTCTTTACGTGTTCGAAAAATATTGATTAAAAACAAACTGGATTTCTATAAATAAAATTACATTTTATGTCGTTAAAATATCTATTGTATACTTAAAACACTGCTTAACTTAAATTATTAAGTATAAAAATATAGTTAGTAATAACCGCCGACAATTCAAGGTTTTTACTTGTTTCATAATAAAAACTATATAATGGGTATAATTTATTTGATATTAAAATCTTCAATAACAATATTTATTCAAATCACTAGAATCCCTAAACACAAATCTTAATCTCACGAAATAAATCTTACATGAAAAAATGTTAACGAGTTAATTATTATCGCTTTATCACAAAACTAAAATTCAGAAATTACATTATATTCCTGGTAGTTAATAGTATTTATGAAAAAAAATTCTTTAGCCTATGTTATAACTCGCAATAATTCCAAAAAAAGCGGATATTAAATAAAAGTGAAGTTTTAATATTCCTTTAAGAAAAACCTTAATCATGGCTAATAATAATTTTATTATATCACTTCAAATTCTATGAATAATTTTTTTGGCGCTTTTTTAAAACAACATATTATGTCTTATAAATATAGCTCGTCTATATAATTTTAATAATGTTATTAACTGATACCACTTATTTTAACTTAAAGTGTTTAATAATACTTGCTAAATATATTGTTAAATAATGTATCTTCAGATAATCACATTGTTTTGTGTTCTTGTTATGAGACAAGACCATTCTTCTTGTTGTTTATCAAAGTAATTGCCTCATCGAGAAGGACGAACAGTTTTAAGGGCTCTGTATCTACCCCCAATTTGTTACTTGTCACTTGAGCGAGAAAAATATCCTTGCATTATATTAAGTCCTGTAGCTTGTTTCCTTCTATTATATTTCAAATAGTATTCAATTAGACGACTTCTATTATAAATCTTCAGTAAAGTAATTTATTATATATAATATTATTAAACAAAACTTGTTTGAACATGTATTGGGAGTTGACTCGTAACCCTTATGATACCGCAGCAGAAAGTAATTTCATTAAAATAGTAAACAAAATATTATAGTTCCAAGAAAAAGCAACTTTAATTATATATAAAAAAGATGCTTCTACTTTTCAGTCGCTTCCCTCAATTCGTAATTCAGCTTCGTAATTAAATTAATTAATTAACAGACTGCTTTGTATTCAGGTAAAACTATAATTAATATGAAATTGTTTTATCGTTTTTCTGTAATGTTTTCCAAAAAGAAACCTACAAATATTTTTATATGAAATATCACATAAATATCTCAAGTAATGCATTTAATCCTATCGAGTATTTTTTTGTTATTCCTCAAGCCCTAATTTCAATTGCCAATTGGATGTTATATGTTATTGGCTTAATTTAGATGCTCAACAAATATTAGTTGTTATAATATTGATTTATTTAACACAGAATGAGATGTTAACAAATATACTCTGGTTACCCATGTTTGGAGAAACAAAGCAAATTAACTAACGTATTTACATTAAAGCACTGACACTTGAAATATATTTGCTGCCAATACCAGTAAACATATTGACAAAATTTGTTAAAATTATTTCACATTGTATAAATTTATGTCATTAATTTTGATAATATTTTATATAAAAAAAAATATTTAAAATTGTAATATCTCTAAGTTGCTGATAACCCCCCCAATAATATAAAAGCTTATTATTTGTGAAATACTTCAAAAGCTTTTTCTATTGAGTTTCAACCAAACTCATTCAAACACAGAAGGAAGAAGAACATGCACATGCGTAAGGTCGTCATATGGGTTTATATTGTATATTGAAGAATGTAAATATATGCTATAAGAATGAGTAAAGCATCGATATTAGCTTTCGATTCAGTGAGTACAAAACTAATATTCTTTTCTGTTTTTCATAACATACTTCATTACTTTTTTCTTGTAATGATATTGATTGATACAGACAGAATAAGATGCTAACTAATGTGTATAAAACATGGACAACCATTTTTTTATTTATTTGTAATAAATATGTAATCAGTCCCATTTAGGTTATAATATTGCTACGACCAATTCGGATGTAAACACATTAATAGCTGCAGTTACCGTCGTTATACATGTGCGGGCTTCACTGCCATGAATTAACGATATTAATGTATATATTCCAATATTTAGCACTGAGTGAGATTATATGACAACATAATAACTATATAAGACTCTGTATTCATGTCTAAATTTTTTAATATAACAAATATTTGTAGCTTCTAATATCTATGCTTTATAGTTTAAAATGTATATATTTTTTATTTTTTTTATTTCAGTTCGTCACCACATTCGTTATTTTAATAACATTAGTATCCGAGGACAATGTTTTTGTTTTCAGAGTGTGTATTAATTTTACTAAAGTAATTAGAAATAATTATGTATCATGTAAAAAAGCGTCAGATAGACAAAAAATCTTACTTACAGTAATCCTTGTCAAAAGGCTATTAAGGTTTTAGGCTAATTAGCCGTATACAATTATAATAGTATTTTTAAATTATGGTATAATATGATATATATGTAGAATAGATATTGACTTATTATGATGGATACTTTTGTAGTTACAATTTATAATGTATGTATGTATGTTATGTATATCAATCTGCATTGGGTCTTTGAAATCATACACCTACCCACCCACCCACCACCCACCTACCTACTCTGGTAGGATATCAAAAGATTTTCGTGATATATCTGAAAAGATCGATCCTTGATTTTGATTACTTTGCTAAAATAAACTATAATATAATATTTTTATATTGAGTTTTGGTAAGGGAACCTATAAGAAAACATTACAGATATCTTACTTGTTTACTACACAAAGAAACCGATAAAGAGATCAACAATAGAGGTACCAGGATAACATAAAATATGATTTACTATTCGTCATCGAAACCGGAAATATTCGATAACAATATGATCAAGATGACAATTAGTATGTAGGAACATAAATTAATATTTGTATTCCGCTTAGTAACAATAAAACTTATCCTTACGATAATATATTATTTTATTTTTGGAAATAAAATAAAAAATATTATTGTTTCTAACTAGACAATCATAAAAAAAACATTTTTTCCTCATTTGTGTTACAGTTGAGTGGTAAAGATTGACCAAAAACTATTTTATATTGGCTAGTAAAGTTGTTATTATTTTATACGATTTTAAATGAAGTATTAAATATTCATTAATCAACTAGAACTTTAAAATACAGTACAGTACTTTAAAAAAATATAATAAAACTTATTTTTTAGTACTACTACTACTTTTAGTTTGAGATTTATTAGTTGTATTGGGTATTAATAAAACCTGTGTGTCAATTTATTGGCTTTAATTTTATATACAGTAGATATTAATTGTGAAAAGTAGAATGATAGAGTAAATAATTAAACAGAAAGTAGGAATGAATGTCGCTTATTGAAACCGAAAATAAGATTGCAATTTATTTATGTTTTTAAAGTTGTTAAGGAGTGTTCACTTATAATGAAAAGCAAGGAAATAATTTTAAGCATTGAATGATATTTTCAATACTTCATTGCTTATTACAGATTTTCTTTTACAATAATTAAATGCTATTATTCTTAGGTACAGCTTAAAATAAAATACGATAAAATCTATCGTGTAATTGTATGTATGTACATTGTAAAATAATAAACAAGAAACTAGATGATTTCAATGTTATTTGTATCTGAGTTTCATTTTCCAGTTGGTTTAAATTTACGAAATGCAAAACATGCAGTCTAAGTTAATCTAAGAACAGGAGAACAATGCAATAATTTATCAGCTTATTAAGGCTGTCATATGCTTCCGTTTCAATAACACGGTTCAAGAGACATACAACGCCCCGCTGGAGTCGGATTTCCTTTATCGTTTGATATAACTAATAATAATATAATTATATAAATGTCGCAGAATTATAAACATATTTCCGAAAACTGTTTTTTCCATTAATAATTACACAAAAGAATATGTTGATAATTGATAATACGTTGTCACGTACAATAGTGCTATAACTTAACTCATCATTTTATTTTATTTTAATTCTTTTATTTTCAAAGAAGCAATATGAGCCGCATTTGTTTTAATATATGGTATATGTTGTACTTACTGAGCTTACTGGTTACTTACTGATTTTCTTTAAATTAGTGCTTTAATATTTTTTAAATTTAACCATGTTTAATCTTACTGTGAAACTAACTAATATGTGAGTGACTTTTATATGCACAGTTTTCCATATATATATATTAATATATATATTATATATATATATATTGATTTTTGAAATATTTTACCGCGGACAATAATACTGGAAATAGCTCGTTTAAATAATTTTAATTTCGTTGTTATGAAATATTTATCATTTATTTTTAATACAGAGATATTGCCATGTTGCATGCATAATAATTATATAGCTGTCAAGAATTGTGTATAGCTAAAATATAGTTACAAATAAAACATAAAACAAAATAACAAATCGTTTTAATAAATCCTTGTAGTATACTTTTATGTACTTTAAGAAACAACTTTTATGCAATAATTTGAGTAGTATTGCTCGTGAACTGAGCCTTATGTTTATAACTGGGTCATGAATGTTATAGTAAATTACCCGAAGCAAATTTTATTTCAAAAAGGTAACAATAACTTCCACTTGGAAAGACTCGTCTTAATACTTTTTTCCTTGCTATAAAAAGGTTGGTATATAAATTTACCTAGCTTGCTAAAAAAATAATAAATATTCAACATAAAACTAATGTAGTCATGGCAATAAAGAATTGTAAACGCGTAAGGCTTTATTTACCTGCACAAATTAGATAGAAGTGCTTGAATTAAAATGGTTTATTATATCATTATATTTAGGCGTCAAAAGCATTTACGTTGTGAACTGTTCAATTAGATGACAACCGCCAAAATCTAAAATAAATAAAAAATTATGAATAAGAAAAACATTTTGTATAAAAATAATGTAAGAATATTAAAAATGGAATTAACGGTCATTCAATAAATTACGGTGGCTTAGTAGGAATTTGGAAGTGGTACTAAATTTCCTGAAGGTTTAATGTTTTAGACGTCGCTGCACAATTACTACGAAAACCTTATTTTACATCTTAAGTATGGATTACTATGAAAATCATTGAATGCCTCATTTCACACCAAAATAATCTGCAATATTTTGGTACATTACAATAATAATAATGATTATTATATGTTCAATTAGTATAAACAAGCAAGATGGTCAATCGAAACATAAGCAGTAGCGTATGGATTTTTAAAATAATAGTATCAATGATTCATGAAATAATTAACATTTTAATAAAAGATATGTCGGTATTCAATATTAATAACCATTATTGGACGAGTATACTCTCATACAGTCTATTTATTGCAGGCCTCGTGTGGTGTGATGTGGTATAATTTATGTCATGTGACTCCACATTTCAATTACTCATATAAAATTTAGCAATATTAAATATTTTCGTTAACCTGTCTAATTTAAACGTATTTAAATTAAAACACCTTTGTTTGAGAAGAAGCCATAACAAAGGGTTAGCAATTTAAAATAAACATATTCTGACCAGTAAAATAATATGTTATTTAATAATAATAATAATATGTTATGACATAGGTCGGAAAAAAAGTCTTCTCGTTTTTTTTAGTAAAAGTTCTAGTATAATCTTTCCGGTTATATCGTTTGTAACTGATCGGACTAGATAATATCAAGAGATTATATTTTTTAAAAGGACATTTAAAATTAAAAACTAGTTTCCCGCCATTTTCATTTATCTGTCAAGAAAAAAATTTAAAGTTTTACTTAGAAAAGATAAAAATACGACTTAAGATACCTGTGACGTTTCTTTTTGTGACTAATACGGTGTCAGTAAGTGAAAATACTTTTTTTTTTTTTAAGAATAGCAAGTTGGATGTTTTTTGGACGAAACATTTTAAAATCTTTCAAAAGAATGTAGATGTTTAAAATAACTTTTATAAATAAGAAGTAATTAATATCGATATAATTATTGAAACCGATTACTTAAATAAACAGCGCAGAGAAAAATAATTGAAGTCTTTAATATATATAATGTTGTATGTTGAAAAATATAACGAAATATAAATCAATCATGAAGGAAACATATCGAGAAAAAAAAAGTAAAGTTTTTTAAGAAATTATTTTTTTTTCGGATTTCTCTCACACAGTTATATAAAAAGTCAGACTAGGAGACGGATTAGCAGAGAGACAAATAGTCATATAAAGATTTAAATATTATTATTTTGTATTTTTGAATTTGGAACTTTGTTTCCCTCAAAAAAATATTTCAATGTATAAAACCAAACACTTCGCAATACTTAATAGAACAAACTTTGTTAAACTTTATTGGTAACGCGATGCCCATATCTCGATCAGTCACACGCGGCCTGTGATGGATTGGAGGCACGTGTTCTTTCTTGTTGAACAATCGACATCAATGCTTAGAACACATGCCTAAATTTATATTTGAATTATTCAACAAATAATTAATTATGCGCCTCTATAAATCAGAATGTACCAAATATATGATATTTACTACAATATTCGAGATATCGTCTATCAGATAAAGTTGAGATGTGATCCGCTGCACAAAGGATTATTTGTGTTTAGGATTACAAGTCATAAAGCTTACTCAATTTACATTTGGGTGAATGGAGAACATTATTCTATATTTATTCTCTCATTTCTTTATTGTAACAAATTAAATTTCTTTTAAAAAAATCTTTTTTCCGGTTTTATTTATATGTTGATGTTAATAATAAGCTATTCGTGTTGAAAGATTCAATAAAAATGGTTATTGACTCATCATATTTCTTTGTACCGAGATAATGTAGATCCTCATAATGATTATTATAAAGTTTTCGAGTGAAAGTACCTTATATTTAACATTTTTAAAAGGACTTATATACTAACGACAATAAATTTTTATTTATAACAATGTAATTTTGGGTTATAAATAATTATGAATTATCTGAATCTTTAATAATATAACACATTATTATTTTTAACATATATTACACTAAGAAAGACTAGTAATACTACTAATGTTTATGAATGAGATTTCATAAACATTACATTTTCAAGAACTTTTCTAATGTTCATAACATGTTGATCCAATTTTCTGTTAGCTTTATCACAGTACTTATGATTTAATTATAATAAAACGTAATATCAAAATTTTAAAAACTATGTTTCAATTTATTTAAATTGAATTTATATTCGAACTCGAAAATCCGAAGATTACAAATTGTAATATTATTTCAACTGGAAATAAATAAATTAATCTATTAAGTTCTTAAGCTAATTAATTTACTCTCTAATTATATACCAAAACACAACTTGATTATGCTCAGGACTACTACAATAATCCAATATTCATCATAGGTTATTACTTTTATATTACAAATAGTATTTAAGTACTAGACGTGCTTAATTAATTAATTAATTTTTATGTGCGATGTATTATTTCATTATTATTATTATTATCATAGATTAATAAGTAACTAATCTAATAACAAAATATTAACGGTGTTCTTTTAACAATGGAACTTTAATAAACTTATACTTTGAAGTATCGACTATTATATGAATAAATATTTTTCTGTGTTTCTCAATGTGCTTTATTACTGGCATTTTAAAACTAATTCTTTTTTTTTCAAAAGTATAGTGTGCATTGACAACCTATATTCCTATTTTTTATCATACATATTAACGTAAAGATGGATAAATTTTATCATCTCCAAGACAATCATTTAATAATTAATGTTATTTTAATAGAATTATCACTTTGGACGATTATGTATCAGTTCTTTATATATTTTAAAAGTAAGTATAGTGCTATGTTCTCAATTCACCCAAACGTAAATTGTGTAAGCTTTATAACTTGTACAAATCTTATACAAATAACAATTTGTATAGCGGATCACGTCTCAACTTGATCTTGTAGATGATATCTCGAATATCGTAGTAAATATCATATATTTGGTACGTGCTTATTTAATACAGATTTTTAACAATAGTTTTTGCACTACACTCAACAGTAATTGAAATTATTACTACTAAACTGGAAAGGTTTAAAATATCCGTATAGCATCTAATTCCCGTGATATCGCTGTATTTCCTCTTCTTCTTGCTGTTCCTACTTCTCATAATTATTGACTAAATTTGCAATATTCATTAGCCAGCGTCACCAAGGAAAGTGAAATAAAATATTAATCTTAAAATAAGTGAGAATAATAATGAAAGGAAACAGCATTTAAAGCAAACATAATTAAATATTGAAAAATAATAAAATTGGGGAATAATAAATCAAATAGATGCGACGCCAAAGAAAATTATAATTACGTTATGATTAATTGTAATTATAAATTATGCTTTATTCTTATATTTATATTATCTATTATTCACAGAATTTGTTTTTTAGCTAAAAAAATTATTCTAAATGTATTATAATGACTAATGCGCAGATAATTGTTATGTACGCCAAACAATTTTATGTATTAAATTCTTTAAAGAAATCATTTAACAACAATTTTCAATAAACAATTTAGTATTTTCTGAACGAAAACTATTTATATATTTTTAACAAGATCTTCAATTATACGACAAATAGTTTTATTTTTTTATTATTATGAAACAAGAAAAAACAAAACGTAACATTGTTGTCAATTTCATTTTATTGAAGCCAAATCAGTTTTGTTGAATCTAAGTGTTCGACGTTATTATTTGCATTATGTAAAATGTCTCTTTAATAGTCAATCCTCTTTCTTCCTCTGATGATAATAAGCATTCCATTATTAAGAACTTCAAATAGAATATCCATCAAACACCTTTAAGGAAATTGTTTTAAAATTCGCATACAATTATATAAAATAATACCGATAGAATAGATAATAAAGGTAATATAAAGAGAGGATAATTACTAAAGATAAGAGGAATTAAAAACTTTGAAAATTAAAACATTTTATTTCAAGTATTTAACAAATCTGCACTTCTGATTGTAAGAAAACATTTACCAAAACTACTAATTGATTGCAATGAAACTTTCACATACATAATTCAACTGTTTTCATTGCTGTGTTCACTAGCATTAATAGAATCAGTTTTATATTTTCATACACATAATTGTAGAAATATTTATATTTAACACTAAACCTACCGACAATTCTTGTATACCTGTTCCTACCGCACGAGGTCAAATTGACCGGCAATTAAAAGTTATTTTATTATATAACGCAGATAGTAATGGAAATAACTAAAAGTAAAGAGTAAAGAAAAAAATATATTCTTATTCTAAGAATTGTCATGTAGTTTGATAACGATATTATAACGTTTAAATATGTGTAAGTTTTACAAAAGTTTAAGAACGGTCAATTTAACCGGTACTTGGTAGGTTTAGTGTTAATATAAAGAAGTCTATTATATTTAGTAGTTACAAAAATTTTAATCGCGAAACAAACACTAAGGATATAGTTTTCGTTTTTTGTTCTATTTCTTTACAACTCAAAACTGAACAACTGGATGTTTTCATTGTTACTGGTATTATGATAACAATGGAGAATTATACAAAATAAGATAAAACATATTTATTATTCAAGAAATCTGTTTACAAAACTTGTGTTAGTAAAAACTCTAGGAAAATTATATTCTGATTATGAAAATGTAGTTGTATTGTAGTTTAGTAAATAAACGTAGTATGTTAATGCTCTTCTTATCGCTCGCTATTTTTATAAGTAATTATTCGAGATACTTTTAACCGTAGTAATAAAATGTTTTACATGTAGATAATTGAAGTGCTGTAGATATAGATTATTCATTGTGATACTTCTTTTTTAAATGTTATAATTACATACGTAAAAACATATGCATATTTTAAAAAGTTGATTTATTTGTTGATTTTCGAAGATAATAATTATTATTTTATTGTAGGTAATATCGATTTTGTCTAGTATCGTATCCAAATTCGACTATAGCATGATTTAAAATGAGATGTAGTTTTATAAGGCAGACGATAATATCATATACATTGTTTGTTTGTTTGTTTGTATATCTACAGAATTAAAAACAAACTTATATTGTACTTAAATCTCAAATGAATGTTAATATTTTCTAACAATTGTTTTCGTATCAAATATATTGTAAAGAAAATGTTTTAAACTAGTTTATAACTTAAAATTTGTATGGTAGGAAAAGTTTTAGTTTATAAATCGCTTCAGCTGAAAGCGGTTATTCATCGTATCTTAGATTCGATAATACTAACATTTATAGATACCGATTCGTAACTCCTATTTAAGGGTAGGATCCTTGACAGATGTACTCGTATTAATCTAGTGTTTTGAAGTACATGCAGTTTCATCACAAATCGATATCGGATTTTCGATTTGACTGCTATACAGTTTTAATAGCTATATATCATTCGTATCCTCTACCTCCAAGGTCATTATTTAAATTATACAATCTAAAAAAAAACAAATTTCTTTTTTCCCTTCTTCTATCGTAATTTAAATTAGATATCATGTTCCCGATTATCAATTTATTCCTTAATCTTACATTACAAATTAAACATAACCTTCATTTTTATTTAATATCTTCATAGAGACAATGTAATGAAGGGTGACGGTATCATATTTTACATAATATTTTTGGAAATTCTTCAATCTTGATACCGCTTTCATCCTCATTCGTCATACGCTAATTATTAAAGTAAAATATGATACGCTTTTTAAGATGAGAGTTATTACAGCCCACACTGGCTAACAGTCGAATAAAACGTTATTAAGTGACGTTAGAGATTAATAAAAGAAGAAGAGGCTAGTAACTTTTTCTTAGTTGTTGCATTTAAGAGAATATTGTCTGAAGTATTTTTGCTTACAGAATTTTAAACCCTTATTATTATTTTTTCTTTGGCTTTATGTTGGTATTTTAAAGATTATCTATGAATTTCCAAAACTGTCCAAAGTCTATTAATAATACCACTATTAAAGCAATAAATGTCTATTGCTAAACATAATTATTAAAGAAAACAAATAAAAAAAGTTAATCTGGTGTAGCATGACATGGCTTAGCAAAAATAAAATACTTTAAAAACGAATATCATTTTAATATTTGAATACGATTTTCAGACGAGTTTGGATTAATATTTGCAAATTGTAAACAGATTGTTACACCATACTATTTACACAAAATTATTGTTGTGTTGGTTTAATTTGGAACTTATACTGAAAATTGTGCAATTTTGCTTGATATAGCCACATTAAATAGGATAACTCGATTTGTTAAAATACAAATATTTGATATAAATGAGAAAATAAAATGTAAAATAAATTCTTAAATAGTTTCTTTCAGTTTTTCTTTTTTCGGTGTTCTAAGCAAAACATATAATATTATCAACAGTAGTATGTTAAAACGTAAATGAGAAACTGTTTTATATATTTTTCTAACAGAAATTCCAAGATATCAATTTCAAAAGCATTTTGTCAAAAGTATATTTAGAATTTTTATATGACATGTTCCTGACAAACAAACAATTCAACATGTGAATAAAAGTCTGAAATACTTTTACATAAAATAGGAATAAAGGCAAAGGACATCTCGACAAAGGTAATATGAAACAGTTTGTCACTTTATCTATTTTTATCCCGGAATTGGAATTATTCTAACAGAAAAGGATAAAGGTGACGTGATCCTTTAAATAAATTGTTATTTGTATTGCAGTTACTTATAATAAAGGTTGTTGTAAAATAATAAATAGAAACTAAATATCGTCCCTCTAATTGAAAATTTATCTATTTATTAAGATTTATTTAACATTTGGCATATTTATTTTAAACAAAATCTAATATTACGTTATTTTATTTCGTTTCTTTAATATTAATAATTTACTACTAAATGTATAACATTATTTTATATTTTGCTTGTACGTCTCCATTGTTATACTTATGTTAGTTTTAAAGTTGAAATATATGTAATGCCTCTAATAATACAAAATAAAAAACAATTGTTTAACTTAACAATGTCAATGTCAAATACACAATCTGATGCAAAAAGAACACATGGTTGCCTGACGGAAGAAAGTAAAATAAGTGCAGTGATTATAGGGGGTTTACTTTTAGTCCAAGCCCGCATAAACCTTCTAGATTTGAATTATGGATGAATTTCGGTCACCAGCCGACATCTAGTTATTGTAAAAGAACGTTCACGTATTTTGAAAATTATAAGAATGTTTAAATTCTATAACACAATTGATGAGATGTTTCAAAATGTTAAACATCTCGTTAAACGAACTGTGTTAAACTATGTAAAAGTATTTTATGTTTCATTTAAAACAGGCATTAAAATGGACTGTCAAAAATTGCCATAAATCGAATTTTGTTAAAATTTATTTATTTATGGATCAGAACTTAATATACTGGGATATCTGTTGGCCATATATTAATATTATTTAAATAGTATTATAAATATATATTGTTTGATATCTAGTATGTAAACCAAGATTTTGATGCAGTTTTTTTATTCTTTGGATGCAATGCCTGTCTTAATAACAGGGTGTCTGCCGTTACCGAGGTAATTATTAAACAATCTTAACTTTATGAAATAAAGATTATAATTTTCTTTCAGTTTTTCTTACAAGAATATAACCGCAGGCACGCAACAAGGTTTTATATCAGCGGAGATAATGTCTGTTAAGTGTCTCGTGACGATGTAACGTAGTGTGACTACTTTATGTCTGGTGTCAGCTATAACTACAAATTACATTACACTACTAGACACCGTTATTTTTACTTTATTTTAATTGAAGTAATAACACATTAAATAAAAATTAATCACTAAGCAAGAAAAGAAGGTATGTTTAATACAATTAATAGAAATAAAAACATTCAACTTGGCGTTCGTATAGATATAATATCTGGCTAATTTATTAGAAAAGACAATATCTGAAAAAAAGTAATTGACCTGTCTCTTATGTTATAATTGCATTTCAGATATTCTATATCTTTGACGTGTACTTGAACTGGGACGTCGGTTTCGATAACTGTCCTGACTCCCTGACAATTTATTTCTTTAGAAAGCTAAAAGATAAGTGATCTTTAAATGTTATGTAAAATACAATAGCCATTGTAGTCTAAAATAAATGTTTCTTTGTACAAACATTTATTAAAACTACTACTGTTTCGTACATTTACACTGATTGTATGTTTTGTGAGTACTTGCAGGACATGAAACCGTCACGATATCTTTTTGAGATGTACAGGAAAGCCACTTCCATTATTTCCATACATTTTGATGCTTTTCATCTTTATAAAGACAAAATAAAATCTATGTATGATTATTTGTATACAAAGAAAACAACAATATTTAATGAATTATTTTCTAAGTAAACAAAAGCGATGACGGGAAAGAAATATTATCTTTAGAAGTATGAATAAATATTTAGATTATAAATAGGCAGCGAAGGTTGTAATTAAAATCTATTAATTTTATATAGTTATATTAATGAACTACAATTTAAGTTTACAATTAATTAATACTAGAGAAAAGTGGATTCTAAGTCAGCTATTGATTTAATAATGTCTATAGTGCCAGTATTTTCTAGCTGAAATTAAAATTAAATTCTTATTTCATTTTCTGCAGTTATATTTCATAATATACCAAGTCAATTCTCGTGAATTGACTTGGTATTTGTTATATGGATTTGCTCTGGCCGTGATTACGTAACACTTTGACAATTGTATTTACTATGACACCAATACGTAAAGATTTTTATTTATTTTTTGTACATGTAAGCTAAAGTTTAGGTAAAGCGGACTACATATAAGCTAAAATTTATCCCAGATATATTTTAAATATATGGGACATTACTTAAATGGAAATGGTATTTTAAATTATAATTTATTGTAAGTTTAAATAAATAATCATTAAAAATCTCATTAAATAGTCTCCTTTTTTATGAATCTTACAGTTTTATTATATGAAAAGTAAATTGAAAGGAATGAAATATTCCCCTTCGTTCGAAAAAAGTTCCCGATTTTCTTTTATGTTTGTGTCGTTGAACTAATAATGGTTACAGAATGATTGAGGCACCATATTGTTGTATTGTTAGTACGCACATTATATATCGTATTGTTCTATCTTTGTGTGGATCCTAAATATTCTATTGTCTTTGTATTTGCCCAATCAACATTTAGAAAAACGTTTCCTTATCATCAAAATTATTCAACGAAGAGTGCCGTTAAAAAAAAAATATTACACACTTTTTTATCTATATTCTATATAATTAAATTTAACCAAGGTGCTTTGCTGTTACATCAGTTACCACATCTTCAAATGATATTATTAAGAAGGAGCCGTCCATTTAATTGTTTGTGAACGTAATTGCATTATGGAGAGTGATAAACATTTTTAACAACTTTTAGTCTCAACCAAAATGTATTTGTAACTTGAATGAATTAATAAAACCTGAAAAAATTAATCTTGTCAATTTTTCCTAAAGGTTGGTTCATATTATTATTTTGAACATTATATACTAACGTGCATCCAATTTGATGAACTTCCTTGTTACTTAAAGTTGATACTAATATATAATATATTAATAACTAATAATAATACTACAAAAAAAAGTTTTTCGAAAGCAATTTTCAAAACTAAAGAGATTAAAGAGAGATTCAATTTCCTTCTTCTTGGTTTATATGTGATACTCGTAAATGTACTACTTACAATGTACTACTCAATATTTTAAAGCATTTGTATAACTAGTTATTTATTGTTTATTGCTTTATAACAAAACTATTTCAAGGATTTAACTCACGTGTAGTGGTTACATTTTGATGGAACTCCGATGTTTCAATTGCTTTTAAATTGTTCACAGTAAGACTAAATAAAGGTGACCACGAATGGTGAAAAGTATTTGAAATATCGCTTAAAATGGTACCAATAAACGCGACTTAAATCCATAAAATGTTTTAATCTAAAGTCTAATAGTTGCATTTTAGGATCAGTATTTATATAATTATTACAAATTTCTGAAAAACTATAAAAATTATATTTGTATTTTAATAAACTTTTGATCGAACTTCAATCCAAATTAAATTCGCCCATTAATTTATAGAACATATTTTTGTTTATAACCTTATATAGGTTATAAAAAAAAATGTTCCTAAAAATATTCTAGTACGTTGAATACAAATTTAACTACGACAAGAAATAATTAACTGTGGCTTCAGAAAAGTGAAAACGTTATTAGTATGTTACATATAACATTGTATGTGTTGTATATAAAAATGTCAAAAAATCATTGTTAATAATAAGCAGTTGTGAGTTCACTTCCGTGTTTTGATTCGTATAAATTTGTCATATACACTGGTTGTACTAAATATTATCTTTGTTCAATAAAAAGTATCAGGAAGTTTTAAGATAACAACTAACAACAAAATGTGGTTTATAGTTATTAACATATATGTAATTAACACTGTCTAGTGCGGGCCATGATAACTTATTCTAATTAGTGAAATATTCAAAATACAGTATAATGTAATTATGCATTATTATTTTACTACGAAAATGGCAAAATGAAATGTTGTAGTTATGTTACAATGTTGTTCTTTTATTTATTATAAAGTTAATACAAATAAATACATTTCAGAAAATCTTAATCGTAACATTATAATGCTTAAATAATTTGGAAACAAAATTAATAATTAGTATCTATTTTAATATAAAATGACTCCCATTAATTGGAAGTGGACACATTAATGGCTGCGGTTGTAGTTATTTATGTGAAAGCTTCGCCACAATCAATTAGTGACTTTTGATTAATATTTTTCTAGGTTAATTTAATTAGAAGTATGTCATTTCCAAAATTGCATATATGAATTTAAGTCTACTAAATAAGCATTTATTTATTATATAGAATTATTTACCATTAAAAAAAAGTAAAGAATGTTAATGTTTAAAATATAGTTTTAATAATTAAAATAATAATACTGGTAAAATTTTTTCAGTAGTCATATAACTTACTTAATATAACTTACTATATATAATATACAGATTTCGACAACTATTTGAACTCCAGATTAAAATTATAACACAACCATGTAGTCATGTCGTGTGATTGAAAAATAATAGTAATAAGCAAGTCAAGTCAATATTATTTAATTAATTGCTATATTCACGTTTAATTTTGATTTAACAAATTGACTTACTAGTTTTCAAACCATTACTTAATCATGAGCTCGGAAGACGAGAAAGATCTCAGGAGAAGGATGTAGTGTCTTCAGCGAAGCTCAAGACTAAATCCTTACAAGTTACAGTTACGAATTGTATGCACGTTGAAATGATTTCCCATTTTAACCCAGATAAGCCTACTGTCCTATATTTAGGACAGTAGAAATAAAAAAAAATATCAGAATACCCTCTTTATCTAAGATTATTTAGTCTTATGATTTGCAGTAAGAAACGTGTCAGCTTTATTAGAAAAAATAAAAAGACAGTTATTTTAACAGTTTTTACCTTATATTTTACCTTATAAGTGTGTAATAAAAGTGCGTTGCAGACATGGCAAATGACAGGTATGTATAAAAAGTTATATTTTACTCGTGAGTTGTTTTTTTCTGTGTTAATATCTAGTTGATAACCTTAACTTTTGTACTAAATAAATATTCTAGCAAAATAATATAAATAAATTACGTATAACTTGTTACAAATACTAGCGTACTATATATAGGACAGTAGGATAATATACATGAGTACAATAATACAACTTTTTCTTTACAGACCGTTAGCTGCGCATGAAATTTTAGATGCTTTAGAAAATGTTTCTGATAATGAAGAAGATTATAGAGAACGACTGATATGTATTCTACCTCCTCCTGTTGATCCTGACTGTCTCACTGACGAAGATTCGGGTGAAGAAGATAATGTAACTTTGAATAATTTGCCACGAAACATTCTGCTTCAACCGGCTGAAGTAATGATTCAAGGGCAGATTATGGTGAGTGATACAGAAGAAGAACCTTCTGATTCTACAGGTCGAACTAAACGTAGGCGTACCTACGCATGGAGAAAACGGGACTTGGCAAAAAATCCCGTGAATTTTCCAGATGTTCAAGGCGCTTGCCAAGATAAGCGCCCAATTGAGTGGTTTGAAAACTTCTTAGATGAAGATGTTATTTCGTTTTTGGTGTCAGAGAGCAATAAATATGCTGTCAAAAAGAATTTGCCTGGAGACATAACCACTGAAGATATGAAATGTTTCATCGGCATATTGTTGGTTAGTGGTTATTCATGGCTCCCCCGTAGAAGAATGTATTGGGAAAACTCCCCTGATACAAAGAATGAATTGATCAGCTCGGCTATGACTAGGGATAGATTTGACTTTATTTTTCGCCACCTTCATGTAAATGATAATCTGGATTTGCAAGGCAAATACACAAAAGTACGCCCCCTAGTTACACTTCTAAATAAAAAGTTCTTAGAGTTTTCTCCTCTTGAAGAGCATTACAGTGTAGATGAGGCCATGATCCCCTACTATGGTAGACATGGCTGCAAACAGCACATAAAAGGTAAACCTATTAGGTACGGGTTCAAAGCTTGGGTTGGTGCTACACGGTTAGGGTATGTTTTATGGATGGAACCATACCAAGGTGCTACAACTATGTGCAATCCAATATATAAAGAATTGGGGCTGGGTGCGAGCGTTGTTCTCACTTTTTGCGATGTGCTGATTTCACGTGGCTTCGACCTTCCTTACCACGTAGTTTTTGATAATTTTTTTACTGGGACGCCTTTGCTGGAAGAGATAACAAAGAAAGGCCTTCGTTGCACTGGGACAGTTCGAGAAAACAGGACATCTAGTTGTCCTCTGATTACATCGAAGTTACTGAAAAAAAAGGAACGTGGTGCTGTCGATTACAGAACGACACATGACAACACGTTCATTATTGCTAAATGGCATGACAATAATATATTCAGTATTGCTTCTAATGCTGTAGGAATAAATCCTAAACAATCTGCCAAACGCTTCTCACAAACTGAAAAGAGAAACATTGTCATAGAAGAACCACATATGGTGTCCATCTATAACAAATATATGGGAGGAGTGGATCGGTCTGATGAAAATATTTCACATTACCGAATTGGTATACGAGGTAAGAAATGGTACATGCCGTTGCTTACACACATGATTGATCTTGCCGAACATAATGCATGACAGTTATATAAAATAAATCATGGAAAACTGGATCATCTTGGCTTTCGCAGAAGGGTAGCAATTGCTTTGATTGAATCAAACAGAAAAAATGCCAAAAGAGGGCCTAGCCGACCCTCCCATCATGAACATGCTGATAGTCGTAAAGACCAAATGAATCATCTGGTTATTCCTCAATCGAAGCAAACACACTGTCGTCAATGTCACAAAAAATGTTTGACACGTTGCAAGAAATGTGATGTTGGAGTGTGTGTCAAGTGTTTTGAAACATATCATTCATAAATAGTGTTAATCTAGTAAATTACATATAACAATGGGTAATATAATCAATAGTTATCTAATAAACTACACTTTTTGATTACATTCTGTTTTGTCATAAATGGTCTTTTATTTCCTCTTATTATCCTACTGTCCTACATATAGGACGGCTGTTTCCCTGAAAGCCTTACACTTAATTTTTTTTTCATAATTTTTTTTATGTTGCATAAGATCTAATAAACTAAATAATGTAACTTTTTTCAAAATTTTCAGAAAATTTTAGTTTCAGGCTTATCTGGGTTAAAGCCGCTGGTAGCAATCAACCATTATCTCTTTTGAATATGGACAGACAACTGATTTTAATAGCTTTACATAAATTAAGCAGTTAAAATTTTTTTTTTACTAATTTGTACTAATAAAAACGCTAGTGTAAATAATTATATGAAAGAATAAAAAACTCAAAATATAAAGGTATAAATTTATATGTTATAAAATCTGTATTTTGATCTTGAGAACAAGTACCGTTTATAACAATATATATTCCGTTACAAATTTTTGGGAACCCTTTTTGAGGGTGACATCAAATTATTACCCGAAAATATTCGATAAACGCTATTCATGTCCGACAATTGATTAAGGACTGCCTTACCCTTGTCTAAATATATAAGACATAATATTGTGTTATACTTTTATGAATATTTTTAAATGAAATTTATTACTTATTATTACTAATAGGTTACTTGTTAAATAAATAAAAAAAAACACTAAGAATGGCCATTTTAACTGTATTGACCCAAAAGTCTTCTGTTTAACCGTTTTTTATAACATAAAAGTAAATCTTCAGTTTCCGAAATGTCCAGAGATATTTTGCTGACAATAATACTTCCTTAGAAACTACAGAGGTTGATTTATAGACGTACAACCGGTAAGGACTTAAGTATCTTAGGAAAAGATCAAGAGGGATACGTTACTGACAGAAGAATGGACTTTTCTGTCGGATAAGTATCTACTAAATGTAATGCCTGGTTTCCTCAGAGAAAATGTTATATATTTTTACCTTTATCTTAGATACTATCCTTTGCATCATTTAATAAATAGAGGTTTTATTTTAAATATAATCTTTAACGAATACCATATTTAATCAACGATAAAACGGAGATAGATTAGATAGATGACATACAAATTCTATTTACTAACAAAACTTTGCATAGTATTTTCATAATTAAGTTATTAATTTATCTACGAGAATGTATCCAAACCAATACATATTTTAAAGTTTATTGATTTAAGTGTATTAGCTACATAAATATATGTATATATTATATATAATCAGTACGTACATAATACAAATTCACGTTTTACATTCCATAATTACCATCTTATACATAGCAATACTTTTGATTCCATCATTAAAACGAGCTTATATTTATGTTTTAATAAATTAAATGTGTAAAGTTTATCGTGTTAAAATAATATTGTTTTTGTATATTGAAATACGAGTAATACAATTAGCATTGTTTTAGTCTCTGTTTGTTCTAGAAACTGTTGATATATTTAAGATAATGCCATATCCTTTTTACTTTGATAATTAAATTAATAACGCTTTTCTTATTTGTGACAAAAACAGAATATTGTTATAATTTAGTCAGTTGTGTTCGACTAGAAATATCTAGTAATAGTAGAAATAATAAAAATTCAGAAACAATTTGACAAGTATCACTACTAAACCTGTTGTTTTAAACTGCCTGTAGAATGAAACATCGTCAAACGCTTAGTCATGCCATAAATATTCTTAGAAAGAAAAACAACTTTATTTTATTTTACGTAACATTTATTACTATTAAAGTGGGTTAGATTAATAAATTAATATACAATCATTAAAAATATATAAAGCTTTTTCGAAGTACTCTCCATTGGATACAATACAGTCCTTTAAATGTTGAAGCCAGTTATCAATAGCAACAAGCACTCTTTGTATGAGACATTAGGGACTCCAAATGGTGTTTAGCAAGCTTTAATCACTAAAACTGACCATAAATACTAAGCTAGTTGATTAAAATCAGGACTAATTAAAATCCGGCACGGTCGTTTCTAATCAAGATTGAGTGGATCGAGCTTTATGACCCGGCGCCGAGTCTTGCTAAAAGGACCATTTTTGGTTACTGAACATGGTGTTGTTAAGGGGCTTAAGTATCTATTCAAGAATAATGTAACTTGATACGTTTGTGCCGATGTTTTCATACCTTTTTCAAAAAATATGGGTCAGTCACTCTCTCCTAGCTAACACCAAACCAGCATTGAAGTCGGATGATGTCCACTTTGTACTCCGTTGACTAATTGGGAAGCTGTTTTAGAGGTTTCAGCATAAAAGCGGTTATTTTGTTTTGTAATAATATTGCTTAATTATTAAAATTTTCATTACTGTAAACATAATTTTTCTTTGCGCTCGCTTAAGTTTTTGTTTTAATTTTACCACCCTATTATTTCAATAAGTTTAAGAAAGATATAACTTCGATAATTGAACGTCGACCCCAAACCACGCCCTTTACAAAATTGTAATAATATTACAAATGAAATTCTTCCTCACCCTGAGCGTTAAATCTTGATTAGACTTTAATTGGATTAGAAAGCTGACGCTGTTTTCTATTAATATCTTTTTACTGTTTTTTTGGTATGTTTTATTTATAATGTGAATTTTATGTTTATTCAAACAAATAAATAAATAAAATGAATAATGAAGTCCTATTTTCTAAATTATCTATTACTGAGACAAGAAAATAAAATTAAATAAAATAAAAATAGTAAGTTAGTTAAGTTTTAAAACGATAGCTTTATCGAATAATATATATATTTTTTTATAAGAAATAAGGAACGTCAGAGTTATAAACATAAAATTCGTTATTCATTAAACTACATTTTCCTTTCAGACGGCAAGGAATACCTATTATGCAATAATTGTAATAAATCTATTTGTTTTTTTTTTAACCAATTTCCATTATTTTTTTTAATTTATATGTATTATTTATATTTTAATAAAAAATAAAACAATTGATATGTCTGTCAGTCTGTGATACGTACATATGTTAATTTGAAGGTTAATAATCGTTAAAAGACTGATTAATTTATATAAATTTAATTTTAATAAGCTGGTAAGGTAATAGTAGGAAAATAACAAAATATTCTTGAATTCTGTAAATTTTAATATTACTAAAATAATTATTGCATTTTTAGAAGCAGTGCTTACTTTTTTAGAGTATATTTTACTTAGCTTACAATGCTTAGTTTACAATAGCTGATTTTTCTGCACAAAAAACTTAGTTCGTTTGTAACTTTGTTTCTGACTAAGAATACATAATTATCAACTTTAATTTTTATGTTTTTAAACTAAATACTGTTTTAGCTTGAAGACCCAGAGCAACAATAAATGATAAATTATTCATTGTCATGGCAAATTCCAAAACTCATTTCAACCACATTTCACGAATAACTAAGACTTCCGGATTATTCAGATAATTTCACTTTACATTCCAGGAATATGAGGAGAAATTATGAAATATAGTTTATTACTTGAATATTATATTAATAAAATGATCCATTTAGTATAATTTATCTCATTTGTTTAAAATATAAAATAAAGGTTATAAATATCTAAATTTAAGAGTTTACACAGTTCACTAAATAAATCATAAACTATATTATCTCTCTCTCTCGTCTCTTCGAGAACACTTCATTAATTGCCTCATCAAATCTCAGAATTCTGGTTCTCGACATTCCGAGCGATTATCAGTTTCGTAGTCACTTGGAGAGCAAGGCCAAGATGGTCACGATGAAATTGGGAGTGATTAATAGTGCGAGGCAGAATTTCAAGCCTTGCCAAAAACTTGTGCTTTATAAGGCGCAGGTCCGACTACACATGAGTACTGTTCTCTACTCCGGATCACCCCAATATCAGCTTCTACCATTTGAACGCGTACGACGGAGAGCTGTTTGTATTTTCAGAAAACTCGGTGCTCTGCGAACGACTGGAGTATTTAGCATTGCGTTACTACTCTGTGCATCTTCTACAGCATTTGAAACGGGAAGTATTCCGCTGAGCTATTCGATCTGACGCCTACCACCGAATTTCATCACCACACATCTTGGATCTTCCACTCTGCCGTTCTCAAGGACCTTTTTTCCACGTACCACTCAAATGTAGAATGATCTCCCTTCGGCAATATTTCCAGATCGCTACGAGTTACCTTCAAAAAAGGCGTTTACTCCTATTTCCACAGCTTGCGGCGATGTCATGAATTCGCGAATGTTGCAAGAGTTCTTGGGCAGCAGTGATCGCGTATCTGTGACCCGCAAGTTCGTTTGCCCTCCTTTTATATAAATATATATACAGCTTTTAGGTCGTTAGAGAATCGAACGACATTTGTGTTTTCGTGAAATTATTTTAATTAGAAATGTAAGATATGCTTTGTAAATATTAAATTTCAAAAAAGATTTAAGTGTTTGATGTTCTATATGCATTATAAATAACAAAGCAAAAAATAGATCAATCAAGTTTAATTTTTTCTATAAAATATACAAAATATAAAATTTCCAATTTAAGATCTATGCCTTAAATAGATTAAATACGTATATTCCTGATATTTAATTAAAGTTTTATATTATATTTCACGTGAAAATCTCAAAAAACAAAATTAAACGCATTTAATTTTATTATATCTCAGCACTCAGCCCTTAATAAAAATTCGATACCGCCTAAAAGGTGCTCTCAGGGCAATAAAAAAAGCATATAATAAAAAATGATTCAAAAGAAATCCTCGTGTGGATTGTATTTGCAGGAACATGAAGAAGATAGGTTTGGATGTTGTTGTTGTTGTTGAAAGTAATTACTGAATTTTGCACCTTTACTAATTTGGAAGTGACATCGTCTTTTTATGTCAGTAAAAATGTGTCACTTAAGAAAATTGAGAATAAAAACTGAAAAATGATAAGTATAAAGCATTTTATAAAAGATTAAAAAGGACACATTTTTAATTTCTTTGTTACTTAAATCAAAAAGTGTAAAGTTCCAGTGATACGAAAGAGGATTAAATTATTTCTCAACGGCAATAAAATAAAAAATAACCTCATGATAGCTTTTGTTACTGGAAACGGTTTCTGTAATTTTTTTTAATTTCTACGTTATTGTACACAAAATGATAAAACAAACCAGGTCAATTTAAAATACATGTAAAAATGACTACCAGAAACTTGAAGTTTCCAATCACGATTTTAGAATGAGAACTATAATTGAAAATTCTTGGGAGTATTATTGGAAAAGTTGTCTATACCGCGATCTTTTGATATAGAATCCTTCAATGCCAAAATAAATTAATCGAATGATATTTAAAACTCAAGCTTTAAAACTACGTTTCTATTTTATTCATTTTAACAACAATATAACGGCGTTTCCCTTTTTGTTAAGAATTTTTACAAAAATAATTTTCCAGTGTCAAATGCAAAGTTCTCGAACAGTGGTTTTATAAAGTTAATAAATCTATCCTTTGCTCGGACATAATCATTTAGATGAAAGGTTAATCTTTACTTTACTATAAGGGGATTATACTATATATATACTATACTCTTTACTAAAGCAATAAAGGGGATATACCAAAAATACCGATATCCAATAATGTTGAAATTTCTAATACGGGGTTTGAATGGATTGGGTCAATACAAATATTTCTTTTATGGTGATATGAAACAGAATTACGAATATAAGGCATGGAACGGTGCAACCCAAGGGTACTTCGAAGAGTAATGTCAAATCCATCTTACCCTGGAAAAAGTTCATTTTTCATAGATTTTACAAACATATTTCAGCGACTGTCGGTGTTGAAAGGGAAAATATTTGCCAAATTTTATAATGGTTTAATGCTCTTGAATATAGGATGACGTTATTTTCAGAAAAAGACAGTATCGAAAATTATTGTTACCAAAAAAAATTTATTAAAAAAATTTAAGACTAAATAAAGCAAATATTTAAAATGAATATCCCAAAAGTACACAGGGCAAAAGTTTTAAATTACGCTCCTATATTATCCCGATATCAATAATTGTATATAATTGGATCAATAACAGATTAAGCACAAAATTTAATTGGCAATTATTATTTCCCCAACAAACGACGTTATTATAATCTAAACATTGTGCTAACCGTATTTTATGAATTTATGAATAACGTGATCTTTATTTCGTAAAAATTTCATAAAATATGATTCAATAAAATTTATTTGTCAAAATGCAACTGAAAATTGTTTGGAGAGCATATTATTATTTTCCCTAATTATCATAAAGTTATCTCTATACAACGTATTTATATATTTAAAAAAAAGCTGATACTAGAAAAGGCAAATGTAACAAATATTTTCTAAAGTGGGCATCAAATCCACGTCCGCCGATAAAATAAACAAAGTTACGACCGTTGCGCCTATCAGTCGTACAATTTATAAAAATATACAAGGAAAACAAATTATAGAAAGAATAAAGAAGAAAAATTAAAGAAACATAATAAGTAATAATAAGTTTTTTATGTATTAATAAAAATGTTTTATTTGATAACGTATGTTTGTTTTATTGAATTTCTATTAACGTTTTTATACTCACTTCAACGTCACATGTAGTTAATGCTATACGGCTCTTGCATACGACTCCTCTCACGTCACCGTCATTAATATGCATAACAAAACTTTTACCTAATTTTCATGTTACTCAAAGGCACTTATGTTTGTTTTTTATTATTTATAAATAAAATTAAATGCATTAAAGATTTTTTTAAATGTTTTTTGATATAATAATAATTTACAACCACAATCTATTTTATATATTTATCTGAACAACTTTCAGTGATTCAGCGTTGAATTAAAAGGTAGAAAAGTTTAAACTTTTAACTTTAAAGTTGCAAATATTAAAACAATAATTAATATTTGCAACTTTCATATTTCAAAGCGAATCTTATCTAAATTGGTAACATCTAAAAGATATAAAAGATTTAATAGAATGATAGATAATAAACACAGGTTTCAAAACCTAAATTTTCTAGAAAGCCGATAAAATAAACCAATACGAAAATATATTATAAATTTAAGATCTAAAGTAGTTTCACAGCCGCGGACCCGAGTGAATTTACTTCAAATCCCATCAATTTTCGAATAGTAAATAGAAATTAATTCCCTCTGCTGCCTTTGATTCCGGTTTTTCCTTAAAGGCAAAAAGTCGGCAACAGATTTCCTATGAACCTCCTACGATAAGCAATGACAGATGTATATAATTAAACTTTGACATTTCTTTAGATGTGCATACCACGTGTTAAATTATAAATTATATCTAATATTACAATTTCTTCTAAATACATCGAAAATTGTGAAAGTATTTATAATATAAAAATTTATTCAAATCTATCTTATAATAAACTACATAGATAGAGAGAGAATATCATAAGAAACAATCTATGTTTCTTTATAATTTACTTTTAATTTTTAATAAAATTTTACACGTTACACTAATGACACCTTTAATTAGCTCTTGTAAGTTTAAATTTTCCCATATTAAATATTAAAAAATAATAAATTTGGTGGAACAAGACCACAAACTCGATCTTATTTAAATCAGAAATATGTCCTCATTTAATGATATAAGAAAGTAGGATTTAGCAATAAAATAATTCTTCTTAAGCTTTAATGGAAAGTTTACACAATTGAAGGGTCGGGACTGAAAGCCTATTGTTATAAACGGATCCGATTCTATGATATTTGATTTGGAAATGATATCAGAGCAAAACAAACTTAAAATACAATAAATGGGATAACTACAATGAATATTTCAATAAAGACAATATTGGGATTAAATTTAATCAAAATAATTACAGCTCATATAAATTTATTTATATGTTATTGCTAACTTTTACCTTAATTAGATCTACAACTTTATCAGCATAGGTTTACCAATCTGTTTAATAACCTAACATTTGCGCCGTCACAATTTTTTGGTACATATTATCTATTTAGGTCGCTCAAATAGTTCTTGTTTTGTAGAAATATAGACAAAAATGGTGAAATTCGAATCAGTGTGTAATCATTATAATATGATTGTTTTTAATAAAAATTATTAAAAACCAAATGTACAAACAGAGAATCATCGATTTATATACCATTCGCAATATATATATATATATATATATATATATATATATATATATATATATATATATATTGCGAATGGTCCGGATATCTTATTAATTAAGTTATAGACGAGTCCAGTAAAATATCACAGACTTACAATGCTACTGAAATTCCTTAGCGTCTTGAGAATCAAAACTGCAAACCAACTAGATACATATTTTTTTAATTATCCTATAATTACAATGCATACATACTAAAAAATAATTTTAGTATTGTCATTGTAACGATGTATCGTAAACTACAACACAATCAATCAAAAATATTGTGCATAAAGTTCGTGTTAGGGTTCTGATCTAAAAGCGCATTTTAGATTTAAAAAAAAACTAGTCTTTTTCCACCTACAGGAAAGTCTCTTGCTAAAAATTTTAATACAAAGTTTTATTTACATAGTTTCGAGCCATAACGACCGTGCGATGTGAAGTCAAAAATAAAAATACTGAATTATAACGTTATAATAAATGTATACCATAGTATAATACGTATTGAAATAAAGGGGCTTATGGATGTATATTTATTGTTATAATAACTATCTATTACTTATAAATATATGGTGAAATAGTGATGACATTTAAAACTGTAAGGTCGGTATAGTGAAGCGTTTGCTAAGGACTCTTCTTGTTTGAGAGCTTTCGTGAACATAAGCATCTTTACTAAAATAAAAACATTAGACAAAGGAACTAGATAAGAATATACAAGTAACCCAAAAATATAACATGTAATACTATTTTCTAAGATACGGTTTTTCAAAATATTTTAACTTGAATTAATTATTTAGAATAAAATTTTTCAACTTTTCAATTTCAATACAATCGGATGAAAAATCAATAATACAATGAAGTTCTGACTTCACTCTGCGACCTCTGGGAAACTGTTCAATATTTTAATCTCAGAGATCTCAGATTCCAATCCAGCTCGTACTCGAATTTTTTATTTATTATATATTTAAAATTTAAAAACGCTTAACATGACTACACATGTTTATAGATAATTTTAAACATAATTTAAATTAATTTTCAATTGTTGCTACCATACTGTATTGACCACTTTAATTTAATAAATAGCTTGATTACTTTCTAGTTTATATTTGGCCTTCCTCTTACATAACTTATATATCTATATTCTATAAACATGATTTAAATACATACAGTGTTTAATCGTTATGGATCCATTGATTAATATATGATAATGCTTCCAAAAGCTTTTAATATATTGTAATGAAACGAAATGAAATACCAATGGCATGATACGTAAAGTAAAATATATTTCATTACAGTTTTACTGATTGTTTTAGTTATAAAGTAAAATAAAGCCGCTTGTTATGCACATAATCAATATACAAAGAAACTTTTTTCTTTTGCTAATTTTCAACTAGAGGCAAGAGCTTGCCAAGCGTTATTTTTTTAAATAGATGACTCTTTTAGAAACTGAAGATATTGTGACATAAAAGACGGAAAAGACTAATAAGCTTCAACGTATTAAACAGAGGGTGAAATTTGGAACTTCTCAAGTAACTTGCCAACTTTGACGTTATACAAACGTATGAAAAAACAAAACAGAATCGTTTAGAATTAGTTGTACGCATTTGTTGATTAACAGTTTCTTATTCGCATGGAGTTCTTTTGGTTATATAAATGTTTATAATTAACAGCTATTAATAACAAAACTCCATTAGTTTAATAATTTATCCTTATAGTTTATTAGTTTATTACTACATTAAATAGTAACTCTGTAATTAATAAAAATATGGAATATAATTTGGTCATATAACTAAAATTGAACCGAAATACACTCGAATTTCATTGATATATTAGTACACAATTGATTTATTTTATTATATTTATCTCTGTAATGGTACGACGAACGACCTTCCGAAGTCGTTACTATCCCGCTTGACACTATAGAACTGGAGGATCCGTAAACAAACAAATTGCCTGATATATTTACGAAACTCGAAAAAGTTATTGAGGTTAGAGCGAGCGTAACTAAAATTACAAATAAGGGATCTCCAAGGAACAAGAACAATAAAGAAACTTGTTGAGCAACTCACTAACTCGCCTCTCATTTACTGCGTGTTAAGTTTTTCACAATATGATCTAAGAATATAATATCTTATTGAAGTTTCAGTACATTTTTTTACAAATGGTGATAAAATATTATTTAAATTACATGTATTGGTCTGTCTCATAAACGTTATTAACACAGGAATCGATTGTAAAGTACTGCAATATTCACAATATGAAATATTGGTAAAAAAGATAAGTTTCTAGCTAGTTTTTCGTAATGAAATCTTATTAAAACCGTACTAATTGCAATAAACTATATAAACTTTGAATACAAATGTATAATTTACCAAAAGTAAGTAAAATATTCAAAATTACCCAAAATTATTAACTTTAGGTTAATTTAAATAATAGTTAATTTAAGCCCCAATTAGCGTATTATGTTACTAATTACTGGACTAATTAATATCAATGGCACACATATGTATGTCTTTGTCTATGTGTATCTATCGGTAAGTGGTTACATCCTGGTTACATGACTAAAGCTCGGTCATTACTATAATTAGCTCTATTTGTTTGTATTCCAAATGTGCAAATTACGTGGAGAATCATATAGAATGATGAATGAAATTCTATTTATACAATATTAATTTTGCCGTGTCTTCTCTGGGGAGTTTAGTCACTACTTTTGTTACTTTCCAATATGTATGAAACTAAAAGACGTTAAAGTTTACTTCTTTGGGAATTGAAAAGAACAGTCAATCATTCCTACACGTTAATGTTATAAATCATCAAAGTTTTTTTATATGAAATACAATAGAAGTAAAGTCAATGGAAACCCTCTACGTTTTACACAATTTGTCTAGAATTCTTATTCAAAATAAACTTACTTTCTTAAATATTTATATTTTAGTTTCTGCCTACATATTCGTTTTAATTTGGTTTATTTGTTCATAAACCTAAGTGGGTTATTACTTTTAAACTTTGAGCTTTTATTAACTATATATCTCAGATAACACGACCAAGATATTCCATAGAGATAGGTGCTTAATAAACCACAGAGTTTGTACATATAACGTATGATACACGAACTAATACGAACACGTACACAATGCTTGTACATCTAATAAAGTAACCCACATTACGTAAACAAAGTTAGTGAAGTTATGGCTGAAACAAATTACGTTTTATTTTTATTTCTTATCTGACTAACATAAATTTATATTACGTAATTCTTGAAAAATATCAAAAGTGTATATGAGTTTCAAGACCATATTATAGAAGCCAATAAGAATTCGATTTGATGAAGTTAAAAAAAACTCAAGAATTAGTTCCAACAGCAACCACTTGATAGTTTGCCCATGAAGTTGTCGCTAAGAACGTCTACAAGTCACGGGACATCTATACACGGAAGTACTATCGAGTTAAGGAACTATTTACCTAACGAGAGTTGTAACTGCTAATTAATAAGAATATATATTAAACATTTTTAATTATATGGGTATGTTTCTACCTTTTAGGTTTTGCCAACGACTAGCTCTTGCCAACGACTTCTTCCCTCTCTGTACTAAACAAAAAACCAAGTCTCACCCTAAAATTGATAAAAAATCTGTACAGGGTTATTGTCATTTAACCCCAAACAAATATTTGTGTGTTGCAGCGCATTCCACGGGAATATCGGGATGAAACTAGCCAAGAGTAATAGCTGATAATACACCTATTAATGAGCAAATGAATTTTTAAAAATCTGTTCAGTTATTGAGTCTACTTGTAACAAGAAAATAAACACAGAATACCTTCCTCTTTTTGCCTTCGAGGAAGATAGTAAGGCCAACATCAGATGCATTTTATCCATTCTCAGACCTCTTATTCTTGGATTAATTAACTAAAACACATTCATGTACAATTATGTATAAAAGTATTAAATTTTAAATCTTAACTCTTTGATTGTAACTTTACTAATAATCTATTATAACCCTATGAATATCAGTTTGAAAAATATCGTTTTTTTTTCATTATGAGATAACTTCAAATAAAACACGGCTGCTTGTAAAAGATTTTGTGCTTTAGTGTTTTTTTAAAAAAGTTTAATAGAAAAGATTATAGACCTGACAAGCAGCTTAAGTGAAAAGCTTTCAATTATTAATCATTTAGAAAACTATTCATTTTTCTAACTGGGTCAGCAACTTTTATTTTGTATTATTTTTTAAACATATTTAAATAAAATAATAATATATCACATTCAAACTATCAAAGTATGGAAGTGTTATTGATTGTACGAAGTTCGTCGGGTCATGTAGTCCAAATTCATAAACTAAATATATTTCTGTAATCATACAGTGATAGTAAAATAAATTAATCCTTAGCAACATTTAATTCTCTAGTATATTAAATATAAGGGCGCATCTCTAAAGGAGATGTTAAAATCATTCCAAATTTCAATTAGTGAACATAATGATACAATCGATAGCCATATATTCTGAAGCACCCCGGTAACATAATTGGCAATGGGGTTCTATAATATTAAATTGAACCTTAAAATATGCCAATATCGTATAACTTCAAATATTAAAAGTAAGAATATATTTAATTTATAAACATGTATTATCTATACACAAAACTAAATATTTTTAAACAATAAAACTTATTTATTGTAATTATCGAACTTGTAAGTTAGTTACTTAAACATTAAACACGATTTCGTGGAAACAAACGAACTTTACAGTTAATGGCAGTGGTAGTGTAATTAGTGTGATAATTTTACTTGTGTGTGACACCGGTCAATATGTGTTTGGAAGCCAGCCAAAGCCAACTGGAGTCTGAAAGCTACGTGATCGGTGTCAAGGTTACTTAAATCCTCAAGCAATTAATTATTGTCCGTTCTGTTATGTTTTCTTTGGTGATATTATATATGATTTACTGATTTTGAAGTCAATAATTTAGTCTTAATTGCTGAAAAAAACGAAATGCTTAGAGTTTACAATTCCTTATGTAAAAAGTAAAAATTTTATCTTGCTCCTAAACAATGAAGTGCTAGAACTGATTGACTCAACGAAATTCTAAGGTATGACTTCAGACAAATATGGAACCTCCAGTGGAACCCCTATCTCACAGCACTCGCAAGCAAACTCAAAATTAGACAATTAACGGACGTTAATAGGTCTCTACTTGTTTATTTAAATTATTTCCATAGTATTTTATCTTACGGTATTTTATTATGGGGCAGTGCTGCCGAAATAAGTTCTATATTTATTTTACTAAAAAGAGCTTGTGCAGGCCATGTTTAACTTAAAAGCTAGAGATTTTCTGAGATATGTTTATAAAGAAATAGGTATTCTTACAGTTGCTTCTCAATACATTTTTAATAACATATTATTTATACGCCGAAATTTAAATAGTTTTTAAAAATTACAATGAAAAACACGTGACAAATACGAAAAATTAAAACAAAGTCGTAACGCCAAAATTTCATCTTCAAAAAGTTAAAAAATCTTCATGGGCCATAAGCCATATATAATAAAGCTTAACAAAATATTTTAGACCATCCTTTTCTTAGTTTTAAATCTAAAATCCAAAGTGTATTATTAAATTATAAATCTTTTTAAAACGTTCAAGAGTTTTTAAGGAGTCGAAATGTGTGGAGTTTATGTTGTTGACTCATTTGCAGGGTTGATATTATAATGTACATCATTTCAGATTGTTAAATTTCTTTCAAAACAAAGAAACTCTTTTTTATTGTAATAATTGACGAAAATTGCGAAAGTGCGTGTAAATGTCTACTCGAATAAAGATATTTTAAAATTGAATTTGAATTTGATAAAAATAATCTTGAATGTGTTTGAGTTAATATTATAACACTGTAAATTAATAATATGTTAAAAGACTATAAAGTTTCTTGCTGGTATTTTATGGACTCATGCAAATGCAATCTGACATTTCATAAGTGCAATGGACAACTAACTGAAAAAAATATTTTAACTTTAGCAGTTTTAAGTACCGATAATGATTTACACATACAAAATTGCATGACTTTTCAGTAGCAAGAGGTTCGGCTTTTTTGAGTTATTATTTATTTACGGACATTAAGTGATCGTTCACGAAAAATTTTTTCAGTGCCTTTCATGTCCATATTAGTAGTATTAACACCCCTCGTTTTATTTAAGCCTGATAAAATGGCGTCTTTGAGGCCTTAGCTCTTGAGTTTTGCGGCTAGTGTTTTTGGCCTGTTTAAAATATGTTGAAAAGGTTGTACACCCGTAGTAAACTCAATTTGCTCGGGCAATAAAGTCACACCCGCATGTTTTGTTTATGAGAAACCGCCAAATTCAATCTGCTTGAATTGCATGTGTCCCATAGTGATAGTTAAAACACAATATATAACAAAATAATTATTTTGCAGACTTTAACTAAATCATAACTTTTTGATTATATTCTCACTAAGCTTTAAGACGGATGTAATACTATAAACCTCAATCCCGGAAGATCAATAAGTTCTTTACTTAACTCGATTCACCATTGACCTTAGTCTAATATCTGGAGACTTTGCGGTAGAATAAGCCCTTGACAAATTACTCTGCTGACCGCAACAATGTATCTCCACATTTTACCTTGGAGAGATATTTTAATTCCCTTTAAGAAGCTTTTAAGTTTTCATGTAGAATTTTACAATATAAAATATGATATGTATTTTTTATATTTATAGCCTTTATCTGATATTTAAAAAAAATTGTAAACACTGCTTTTTTTTACACTTTTAATACTTATATTATATTAACAAATATTAATAAACAACTGAAACAACAACAAACTTATTATTCAGCAAAAACAAAACCATTTTTTTAATGATTATGTAATTAAACGAAGCAAAATTTAGAGGATAATTTCGTAAATGAATAGCAGACAAACGCTACCGGCGTGCCGTCTGGACATTAATAAACTACAAACATTTATTTTTTTAAATTCTACGATCCTTTTGTCTTTTATAAAGTTAATTAATTTTGGCTTCAAGAAATCAATATTCTACTCGTAGCTGTTGTGTCCTACGAGAATTGTCCAAAATTTAAAGTTTGCGAGTTGTACGGTAATCAATTTTGGTTTTACTTTGAGGTGAAATTCCTGGATTATATTTTTGTTTAAAATAGTACATTATTTTACTATTATTATTATAGTTACTTACTTTCTTTCGTGATCATTTATTTAGCGAAATACCTGGATCTAGAAAATGAGGATTGTTGCGGCTTAATTAATTTAGTAAAATAAGATTTTATACAATTATGAAGGTAGAACGAAGTAAGCCGTCTCTCGTAAGTTTGTTAAGCTGAATTTTTACTGTGTGGTTTATTTTAAGTGGAGTATTAATATAACTTTTTATGCTGAATATAAAATACAGCGAATTTATTTTTATTTTTGAAGTGAATCTTTTGACCTTATGATTTAAATAATGGATTAAGGTTTCACAGATTTGGTTTTACGATGAATTATTAGTAAGTCTTTTTTCTTTTATGGATAGTAAGTGGATTAAGTATTATTTATTTTTTATTTAAGAAACTGAAAGATTTTTATTTGAGTAAAAATATATTTAAAAAATAAGATTTTAAAAATATAATTCTATTATATTGTTATAATAGAGACAATCAAGAAATAAATAAAATTGTATATTATGTTATCGCCAATATTTTTCGGAGGGTATTTTTAACATTCTCAATACTACGTGCGTGAAGTTTGCCATTATTAATTGTTAAAGAAGGTAGCACCGCTATTACAAGACTTGCCTCAAGACGGTATATAAGTCACTCGCCGGTTAGTAGGGCTCATTCGTATCGTTGGAATTGCCAGTATCAAGAGGTGAAGTCACTAGTGATTAGCGACTAAAGTGGTTAATAAATTATACCGCGGGAATAAGTCTTCTAATACTTAAATAACTTTTCTTCATTAAGATATTCTTAGAAATATATATAAGCTCTTAAACTCGACAAATATAATAACAACATAAAAGATTTTTTATTGAAATCGGCATCAATATAAACGGAATCCTGAGGGAGGATAAACGGATTGATGGCGGAGGTCTATGCCTTGCAGTGAGCGCTAATAGGCTGGCAAGAAGAAGAAGAAGAAAGCTCTGGTACAAAATTTGTCGTAGTATTAGTTTATGGGTTCAAAATTTTAAATATTTCATGTGATTTTGGTAACATAAGTTTTTATTTAGCACACTTTTGTAGGATAAACTAAATTTATAATAAGAATATAACTTAAAATGTATGAATTTATATCAAGTAATTAATAATAATAATATTAATAAGATTAAGATTTTCATCTTGAGAGGGTAAAATTTTTAGCTATAGAAGTCAATTCAATAATTTTATTATTCAATAAGCATTATTTTTATTCATAACTAGCAGACCCGGTCACGCGTTGCTGTGACTATTATTTTTGATATATTACATTGTACTAAACTATTTAAGGGGTAACGTTCAGAGTACATCTGTCATGAAAACCATAATGTTTTCTTATAGTCGATATTAAGCAAAAATCAAAACAAAATAATTATAATTATTTTTTTAATTTTATCCAAGTTTATAACACTATTTGTATATTACAAAGTTTTTAGTAAATAACTTGGAACACTAAACTTACGAATGAGGTAGGTAGGGTAGATATCTCATTCGTAATTACTCAATCCAGTCAATAGATACCGCCATCTTTTAGAATTGTTAAGAGCTAACTGCAAAATGATAAACTAATAATTTGCAATAAAATAATACTGCGACTATGAATTGAGTTGAAAATTATTATATCTTTTAAGTTAGGTCAAACTGTACGTGGTGTGTAAATTTATTTAAATCAGTTAAGTAGTTTAGGAGTCCATCGCGGACAAATAACGCGACACGTGATTTATATATATTAAGAATTCTGGTGGATTTTTTTTATCATTTAATATTATAATAAATAAATCGTAAAATTTTCCTTTTATTTAATATGTTACTTCATCATTTTATTAAGACGTTCATAATTAAAAGTATTTGGTGGTTTTTACTAATACATACAATGAAAGTAAAACTCAAAACATTTAAATTTTAAAAGATTTTTTTTTTTTAATAAATACAATTTTTATACAACTCGGCAGAATTCGTTCTGTCAAATAGATTTGGAATGTGGCAGTTTATATTTCGAACTTTAGACGTTTTTACTCTGCTGATCCTCACACATCGCCCTATCATCATGGTGACGTTTCTGTTCAGGAGAATTAAAGAAAAAGGTCAGCTCGGGTGACTTAAGTATCTTAGCTTCCACGAACTTTGGTCACCCTTTTGAGACCCACTAAAAACCCCGATTGGGATGTCTGCCAGAGGGCTTCAAACCAAGAGGGGAACTTAAGGTTCAAACCTGATTGAAAAATAATCTAAAGGGATAGTGGGAACCTAAAGGTGACAAATATTTATAAAGTGGGTGCTTCAATTACAAAGTATAGAGATAATTAATTATTTATTACTATTATTATTAACATAGGGTTCATAACCGATGAAATAAAAAATAATGAAATAAAACGTACATAAGTATTTTCAGTAATCGCGTTATTGTAAATCCAGTGAATCATAATTATTAACAAAAATCTGTTTTATTTTTATTTTAGTGCTTTATGATACACAATGTTTTTTGTTTGATTACCTGGTGAATATATAAATAAATCTGATGGTTTTCCAACACGGGAACAGGCAACATACAATTGACCATGTGAGAAACATGGGTTTTCTAGATTAATACCACAAACACCTAATGATTGCCCCTGGGACTTATTTATGGTCATAGCAAAAGCAAGCCGCACTGGAAATTGTAGTCGTTTAAATTCAAATGGTACATCAGTCGGAATCATTGGGATGCGTGGTATCAAAACGTCTTCTCCTTTATACTTTCCTTTCAGTATAGTTGCTTCTATCTCGTTGTTCAATAATTTTTTTATCGCTAACCGTGTGCCGTTGCAAAGACGCGATTGGTTGATATTTCTCAACATTATTACTACCGAACCAACCTTTAATTGAAGATTGTGAGGTGGCAATCCTGGTAAATCCAGCGAGTTTAAAAATTCAGGCGGATAGTTAACGACATCATCTTGGTTAGTAGCCGAATCAACTGATTTATATATCCTCAATTCGCCTGTAATTTGTTCTTGAATTTTGAAATTTAATTCACTTACATCTATGTTTTTTGCAGCCAATATAGCCCGTTCGCTCAACCAATCATGGTTTCTATAATTTTGAGCAACATCTGGAAACACCTTTTGAATAAGTTCATCTTTTGATCTAGTTAACTGACAAAAACCTTGAGGAAAGTTAATGCAACCAGTCAAGGTGTCTATAGGAAATTTGCCATTACCAATGTCAATGAGTTGTTTAGAGAATATGTCTCCAGATTTGTCATTTTGCAACTTGATACGCATATTCTTGCTTAAGTGTAATATCTTCACATGTTTCCACAAATTGGAGGACTTTAAACAGGCATTAAGTTCATCAGCTGGCGTTGATCGTGGAATCACTGGCAATGTTTGACGAAAATCTCCTGCTAATAAAATCATTGCACCACCAAATGGGTTATTATTGCTCCGGAGATCTTGTAAGGTTCTATCTAAAGCCTCCAAAGATTTTTTATGTGCCATCGTGCATTCATCCCAAACAATCAATCCACATTGCTGCAAAACCTTTGCCATTGCAGAGTTCTTCGAAATGTTGCAGGTTGGAGTTTCATTGCTTTGCATGTTTAATGGTAATTTTAGTGCTGAATGAGCTGTTCTACCACCTTCAAGCAAAGTTGCTGCGATTCCCGACGAAGCGAGTGCAAGTGCAATTTTATTTTGTGAGCGAATTGTTGCTAATATCAATGAAATCAAAAAAGTTTTTCCTGTACCACCAGGTGCATCTAAGAAGTAAATCCCTCCTCTTTTATCATTTATTACTTTCAAAAGTGTATCAAATACATACTTCTGTTGTTCATTCAATAGTGGAAGATTCGTTTGAATTAATTCTTTCAAAGTGTTGAGATCATACAGTTTTTCTCGGTGCAACTCTTGGTTAAAAGCATCATGCATTGGACGATTGGGTGCGGCCAGGCCTAATTGAAATAATAGTTTGTTTGACATCATCAAGCACATGTCCTCAATTGAAATCAATACTTCATTGTAAATTTCTTCGCTTATTTGTATATTTGGATTTCCCCTTCTAATCCGTATTTGATACAAAATATCATCACACATATTATCTTTGTACTTGATCCACAAATCCTTTGGGTTTGATGGGAAGCAGGTAGATATGATTATAGAAAACAATGTTCGTATTTGATGAGCTTGTGATGATATTACAGCATCATTGAGAGTTTGATCCCAATGAGCATCATTGTCTAGCAATCGCAAACGTTGGCAAGCTTCTCTATATGATCCACACAAATCACCATTAACAGTTCGTACATGTTGGAACGATGTTGGGCCACGTACATTGACTAATAGCAGTCGTAAATAAAAACATTCATCATTGCTTGGATGTACTGAATAAATTCGACCAATCGCATCGGTAGAAAATATATCTGGGTATCCTGTAACTGGTTTTCCTTGTTTCCGTCGTATAAATCTTCTTGAGGATTGATTCCAAGTATAATATTTTGGCATTTCAGAATATAACAATGTTTGAGCAAAATCATCGTTTTGACATATCTCAAAAAATCTGGTTAATGTAGTAGATGGTGGCTGTAAAGCTCTTTCTACTGCGTTCTGTGCTGTAAAATATACTCTTTGTCCATTTTCAAAATGCACAGCTAAATGAACAACAGTAGGGTGTTTTTCATGAATAGGAAAAGAAAATATTCGCCAAACTGCTTCATTACTACTAACATAGCGACCCATTTGGTATTGGGTAACTTCATCATTGGAATTCTCTGCATTAATACCAATCACAACCATATCACTCCCTTTGGTTACATATTTGCAAATGTATTTAATAGATTTTACTGAATGGCAAGATTCAACGTTGATGTGCGCTTTGAAGGTCTTTGATAAAATGGGTGAATATGGAACAATCCAGCGATTATCTATTTCAATATCTTGTTGATTTAATTTGACAATTGTTGATCTTCCATTGTCTGCTGTCGATCGGCGACGATACAAAGGATAACCATCATTACCAGTGATTGTTTCAGATATTAATGTCCGTGGATATCGCTTTGAACATTTACCATCCACCATACACGGTGAATTTTGATTAAGAGTTCCACAGGGACCATGTATCATGTTTTTAATAACTACCTCATGCAATCCAGGATCTACTTCTACATTAGGAATTTCAGCTGATATTACTGCATCAACTTCATTTGGCCTTATCTTTTCAACTAACCAAATCAAAATGTGTGCATGTGGCAATCCCCGTTTCTGCCACTCCACAGAATACATCCAGCAGCGTGTTTCTCCAAACACATAATGTTTCACAATGAAATCCATCAAAGATTTCAACTTTTGTCTAAAGACTCTGGCTGTAATATCATGACGATCAATAGGTGATTGCCCAGGGAATAACTCCTGCTTGATTTCTATCCAGTGTGGATTGCATGTAAATGTGATGAACAAATCTGCTGTACCATAATGACGAACATATGACATGGCATCTTGAGCATATTCATGCATATGTCGAGGGCTTCCGATGTATGTTGCTGGAAGAATAGTCATCCGACCAACATTCTGTGCATTTCCATCAGTATTAATCGCATCTCGAAGGTGAATATACTCTTCAGATCTGAGTTTGGTCTGATTCAACCTGATGAATGTTAATCTCTCCGTTTCAATTTTAACATACATGTCTACAACATACTTGTGATATAATCGCCGACATTTGAGTATGTGATTGTCTTCATTTTCACGAATCATTAGGCGGTAGGAATAATAGTTCATTGAACTGACTTTTTTGTTGGTTTCGGAACCTGAAAATAGATTTTTGTTTTCATAATATTGAAAATTAAAAAAATAATAATATAGTGACTGATAATATAGCTCGATAGCTAAACTAATATTTTTTATTACCTGTAATGGGATTTATCATCTTGTTTGAAAAATCATAGCCATCTTCACCTTGCCAAAATATAATGGGATATTGCAGTGCGTCATATGAGCAATGTGTTTCCTTTATACGTTGTAATTGATCATTCCGACGATGTAAAACAATATCACGGGATTCCAAGTTTTCTCCAACTACAACGATGGCAACTTCATCAATAGTTGGTGCATTAAAACGTCTTGCATGTTGGCCAACAGGTGTTTTATCAGCTCTGATTACAATTTTGTGATTATCAGATGGCATCCGATCCAGTGCAGTTTTAAACAACATAACCAATCGATTGTACTCATGAAATAAAGTTTGTAATTGTTCTACAATAGACCTCTTTAGTGAATTGTTATGTGAACAACGCATATCAATTTCTCGTGGTGAATTGCCCATGAAATAAATTTGCAGAAATTTGTAATTGCTATCTGACACTGGTAACAGTGAATCTGCTCTATGATATATTTGGCCTTGTATCTGTAAATTAAAAAAAATGATTTTTGCCAAATAGAAATAATATTTGTTCCTAAAAAGTATATCTGTCTCTTAATTTGAATCACCAAATAATAATTGATATGCTTAGGTATGTCAATATGTAACAATTAGTTGTAACTAATATCCATCGTCAAATAATTATATTGTGTTTCAAAATAATAAAAGTGTTGCTAATACTGAATCACCAAATAATATAATGACTAAGTAATATATGTTTTGGGGTTTAGGAAACTGAAGGTTAATGACACATATTTACTTAGTTAACAGGAAATTTTGTTCATTAAAATAATAATGATTAACTGCTATAGTACATACCTTAAAAGTTGGCATGAAATTTTCCCGAACTACGTTTGTTGCCCCAAATGATGTCATTTGAAAGCAATTGTTATATCGTTGAATATTTGACAAAAAGTGTATGGAATCTGGTTCTATTCCTGAAACCAATGAGTACAATGGCTCTGGTGGTGGATCCAATGGTATCAATTTCACTTTCCCATTTGCGCAACACAATCCATTTGCTTCATTTTTGTATTTCAATGCCTTACAATAAGAGCAAACCAAGTTCATAGATCCAATAGCAACCCATTGGTGGTTACTGTAGTCAATTGACAAATCGTAATTGAAAGCAGCTCGATTCAAACTTTCGCGATTATTAGTTGAATCTCTCGCTCTCGCTTCCCGCGTTCGTGATATACGAATTCTTTCGCGTTCATTTCGGTCGTCACGTTCATGTGCAGTATGATAAGATCGGTAATTCATTTGGTTTGTAGCATTTCGGGTTCTTCTACTTAAATTACTTCGTCTTATAGGAGGCATATCGTATATAATTACCTAAATTTATTCACATGAAATAATTATTAATCACAGGTATTTATACAATCAAAATTAATTATTAAATATTATAAACGCTTTTTAACGCAGTTTGTTTGACAGATGCAATGACGTGAAAACTGATGACAATTTATGTCGCATTCCGAAACTAAAACAAAAGAAAGAATATTCCAAGGCCAATCAAATCTTACATTTACTTTTTTTGACTTTTCAATTTGGTCGGGTGTACACATTCATTTGATTAAATTTGAACGTTGTGCAGCGACAATAAAGCGCGAATTGACTCTTTGACGTTAGCAAGACACCTACATTGTTTAGACAACAATGAGTGCTTGTAATTTAATATCAACTTTATTGAATAGCAATACAGTTCAAATTGACTCTACATTTAGTTATTTATTCTACATTTAAAATATTTGTATAGGAAAAAGAAAAGGGCTTTTTTAGGGTTTCCCTGGAAATTATTCAAATTTTTCTCGCCGTTAGAGCCATCCTTGGACTTCAAGGAACATTTAAAAAAAAGAATTGTTAAGATTGGTCCATGCGTTGTTGAGTTATGCGCTTACCAACACATTTTGCGATTCATTTTTATATAATAGATTTATCATAAATTCTTAAAGATAAATATGCTATCATTTGAGGAGAACAGTGTGATGGTGCTTTTTGGAACGTCAAAACGGTTTTCCTAAAATTACTAACATTGTTAGGCAACACAGCATACGATAAAAATAATATGCTATAAAATCTTAAGAGGTCATCCTTCAATAAAGTAACGTATGGCTTTTGACCTGTTTCTGACACACTAAAACCATTACGGGTTGAACGTCTACAAATTAACCTTTGAAGTTACTAGAAGAACTTTGTTATCAGCAAAACATATCTAGTCCTTCGATCAATTACTGAAGCGTTATTTTAAATTAGATGAATATAGAAATAATTATTTTTTTAAATATGAAGTAATATTTTTTAGCGCATAAATGTTAATGAAATATATTTCATAATCCCATAGAGTGCAATATCAATATTGCTATATGCAGGAAGTAAGAACAAAAAAGGATACATTTTTAATAACTTTGTTACCATTGTTAACATTTTTACATTCACCTCAAGGTTGAAGCTTTGAATTATATATAGACTAGTATATAGAATAGTAAAATGCGAAATCTGAATTTGCTTAAATTTTTATAAAAACTTTAAGCTGAATAAAAATGTGAAATACCATATTAGAATTACAACGTAAAGGACCCTTTTATCATTTCATGCAGGCAATAAACTAACATCACTTTGTATATAGGTATACAATATGCTTACAAAAACCAGGAAACCTATTGCTTTAAATCTCCAACACTGACTGGATGGAATTTTTACTGGTGTGCTTAAATTTATGGCTTGATATCGACCCACATGTAGCGACAGTATTGAAACTGTATTTCCTAATATTTCCAAGTATTGTTCTCTAACTGCCAGCTACATTGCTGGGGGGAACTTGTTTTTTTTAATATACATTATAAAATAACATTTTTATGAATCATCTATTTTAAAAATAAAAAGATTTGTTACTTATTAAATAAATAAATATTCAGTTATTTGTATAAAATTATTTATATATATTTATTTTATTTATTTTATTTATGTCACCACCAATGAAAGGTAGAATATTAAATTAAATAGGTAGACAAAAATCATTTGTGGGAGGCTGGTGCCTGTATATGTGCCATGTATCGTGTAATATATTATGTTCTACAAATTTTGTCAAATAAGTAAAATTATGATTTGATTATAATTATGACTATATTCAAAGGAATTATTAAAATTTTATAAAGATTTTTCAGCATTTTGTTTACACATTCTCAATTTACTTCTATCTCACTAAATGAGGTGAATAATATTAGGTCCTTAGATATTAAATCTGCTTTTGGTATGGGAGAACAAAAAGAAGAATGTTTTTCAATATAATATATTTATTTAATCAAAATACTCGTATGAACCATTGTTATATATTTCACTCACTTTTGCCATCTTATAGATAGTTCATTGATCCCTAAAAAATTATTCGGACGGGAAGCAATGAAATCTCTGAAAGCGGTTTTGACAGCCCTTCGGAGTTGAATTTTTTTCTTTACAATAAGTTTTCAAAATTTCAATTTGAAATAAGACGTGAAACTTTTTTTAATATTAAAAAATTTTTTTTGGAGTTTCACTTAAGAACTATCGACAGACAAAAGACGTATATGTATTACTTTTTTATAGTATGTATACATCCTTCAATATATCAATTATAATAAAGACGTAATATATATGTACTTATGTAAAGTAGCAATTTATGCACACTCTCTACTAATACATTAATACACTCACACACACTACTAAAGAAAACCCTATGAACATTTTATTGTTTAATTTTTCATTTTATTTTATTTCATTAATTTTTATTTTAATGTACTATAAGTGTGACATTATAATTTCCATGACTCCAGTCACATCGTGTATGCTTCCTGTTCATTGTTAGTATCTGATGGCCGCAAACATCATAGTATAATAAGAAACACACCATAATAAGAAACTTATATTAACTCTGATTATCAAAGTATTATAAAAACCGAGAGGCATAATTTGTACACCAAGGTTATTTATATCCAAAATAAAAAAAAAACTTATTTCTTATATAATATATGAGAATTTATCTGAGAATTGCATTACAATTTATACGGGAATTTATATAAGATGTAGCTAGTACCAATTTTGTTAGTTCTACTGATACTAAATTATAAGTTAAATTAATTAGCTCTGGATCGCTTACTATTAATGTTTTGTTTACGTATAACTACTATTTCAGGTACTTACTTTAAGCTTTATATCTATACTATGCCAGTCTTGATAAGGCGGACGGCCAGTTAAAAGTTATTTTTGTATCTTTCTGAATAGGTGACGATGTGTGCGAAAAATTGTATAATGACTGTTTTAGTAGTTGTATATGCGTTATAACCAATTAAACTCATTTTTTCATACATATACGAGTATATATTATTAGTAAGATAATAATTGAAAAAAAAAATGTTTTTCATATTAGCGGTTAATTTATTTTACGTTATAACACTAATCGGGAACCGAATAGTAATTTATGATTATAACTCGTTTTAAAAGGCATATATTGTATTCTGTAATTCAAGTGAATGTAACATACTTTATATTACATTATCTACGTCATATCTCTGATTAAATATAGTAATTGTTCCGAAATAATTAACAAATTTATAGGATTAGAATGGCCCATATCAGAATTATAAATATTACACGTATCCTAGAAAAAGTTCTAAAACGTTGAAAATTATGCAATCACATTTGAACATTCTCCATTCACAGCATACGTAACAACTAAATTAAATTCCCAAAATCACTAATAACCAAGCAAATATAAATTAGAGCAATAATGATTAAGCTTTGCGTCGGTAGCTAGTAGTTCCTTGTGAGTGTGGTGCGCTGGCGGTAGATGCTTCAAAAGTGAAGAATGCTCACCTCACTGCAACCTGCCTGATGTTCCTCTAGAATGATAACTGTTAAATCTGGTTCCGACGTATTCTGACAGATAGCTTTTGGTATGCGCCGACAAATAAAACCAAGTAATGTAAAAAACATTACTTTTAAATTAAAAAATACTTCTAGATTATGGATATATTACTAAATAAAAATACAAACATAGATAATCCATTCCTTTAGCTTCGCAGCTTAAGAAAAATGAATAAAATACCTGGTACATACTTTTCCGACAAAAAAATGTTACTAAATTGAAGAATGGAAGGACTATTCTTCAATTTAGTAACATATCGCTCTAGGAACTTGTTCTTACTATAGGATTATTATTGTCAGAAAAATGTCTTTGGACCATTCGAAAACTACAGATTTATTAATAGTTAGAGGAAAGAGGAAGAAAATCGAAATGCATCGAATACATAGTCCTCTTATTTATCAGTACAAGAAAACCGCAATCAAATACTCCAAGTATTTGATCTTCAAATTATAAGGTATTGATGATATATAAAAAAAAAATCTCCAAAAACTTTTCTATCCGATATCAAAGGTCCGAAATGTAATAATTACTGTGTTACCCACGTTTGGCTGCCGTATAACAGCGTCGTTAGCAAAACTGCATTGTGTACAGCCAAACGTGCAGCTATACTGACGTTTTGCCGTCTCAACAATGCAGTCAAAGCACCATTGACTCTGTTACCGGCAGCAATACGCCTTTCCACATCCATTTCGTATCTTCCGTCTCTGCTAAACATACTTCCCAAATATACCACTTCATTCACTTGTTCTATTATCTTATCATTCACGTTGATCTTACATTCTATTCTTTCTTCATTTCTTTCAAATATCAGAACCTTCGTCTTATCTACATTCAGGTTAAGACCATTAATTTCACACCCATCTTTCAGAGTGGTGACCAATGCCTGCAAATTGCATTCTGATGATGCAATGAGCACTGCATCATCTGCATATAGTAAGCAATTGACCTTAAGGTCACCTACTTTCACTCCCATATCACTATCTTTCACTCCTTGGAGACAACTATCCAAATACAAATTGAACAATCAAGCTGACATAGCGTAACCTTGCTTAACACCCGATTGGATGTCAAACCAGGGCGACATGCCAGTTCCTACTCGCACACAGGCTGAGTGATCTCTGTAAAGAGATTTTACAGCCTGTAGCAAGGGTCCGTTCACATTGTATCGGGGCAGTATCTCCCATAACTTCTTTCTCACATCCCTGTCAAACGCCTTTTCCAAATCCACAAAAGCACAGAAAACCTTTTGGTTTAGGGCCAAAAACTTTTCCGTGATCATGCCGAGGGAAAAGATATGATCTATACACCCTCTTCCAGGTCTAAAACCTCCTTGTGCCTCCCACAACAGCCTTTCAGATCTCTCTTGCATTCTTCTCGCTAAAATTTTAGCATAAACTTTACCGCCCAAGCTAATCAAACTGATGGCCCTATAGCTTGCACAGATTTAAAAATGACCATGAATATTTAATTATTAAAGAAATGACATTTGTACAACACACTTCATTATCAATAGTTCCCAGACACCATCAATCTTAACTTAATTAACGAGTATTTAATGGGATTGACTATAGAAACGCTTTGAGATATCAAATACTATAAAATCAGAATTGTTCACAAATGGTTTCAGTCAAAGATTTTCTGAGTATTTTCTTCGAATATTCAGTTTCTTTTATAAATGTTTTATTTTGTTGCTAAGAGTTTTCTGTATTATTAGATCGACTGGCTGGCTGGTTAGTCGATGGCTCTTAACAATACATTACAATTGTAGTTATAATTACCATGAGTGCATCAGACATAAGGGCGCAGCTCATTAGGCTCATTAAAATTTAGTTGGCAAACATGTATACGCTGTTAAAGTGGAATATCGAAAGTATGAGTAGGTTTCGACCTAACACAATTCGTTGTGTTAGGACGTCAGGAGTTCAAATGTTGTATATAACTGTTATTGAGCGATTTGCCTGCAACGCATATCCTAGGAAATGAGTCAGAAAATTCATATCGATAATATGCAGTTAATTTTCAACAACCCGTTTGGCACTACAAGTCAGCGGATTGGGATGGAATGCGGTCTTTTTTTGCATCCTACCCATGGGGGCCGATTTGTTTCCCTTCCAACGATTCTAGTGACTGCGCTGCGGCTGTAGCTGATGTGATACTACAGGGCATGGAACTGTTTGTACCAAGCTCTGTGGTACCACTTGGTGGCATATCGCGGCCTTGGTTTGATGCGTCTGTCAGGGCTGCAGGAGCTGGCAAACGGCAGGCTTAACAAGCTTGGGCCAATGCGTTAGTCACTAAGGATCCGAACTCTAGAGTTCTGAAGAGGAAATACAACCGTGCCTCCAGATTCTTCAAACGGCAAATCGCTAAAGCAAAATTCAAGCATGTCGTCAAAATTGGGGATCAGCTGGCAACGTACCCGCCTGGCACGCGCAAATTCTGGGCGCTTTCAAAGGCCAGTCTGGGCAACTTTAGCCAGCCGTCCCTACCGCCGTTGCACATGGGGAATGTCTCTCTGGCCCACACGGCAAAAGAGAAAGCCGATCTCTTGGGCACTCTTTTTGCCTCCAACTCGACTTTGGACGACCAAGGGAAGACACCGCCTATCATCCCGCGGTGTCAGAGCTCAATGCCGGAAATAGTTTTTCGGCAAAAAACTATCAGGCAGACTCTATTTTCCTTGGACGTTCATAAGTCGAGTGGGCCGGATGGCATTTCTCCACTGGTGCTACGAACGTGTGCCCCTGAGTTGACTCCAGTGCTAACGCGTCTATTTCGGCACTGCTACCTTAAAGGCGTCGTCCCGGTCCCATGGAAGTGTGCCCTTGTCCATCCGATCCCTAAAAAAGGTGATAGCTCGGACCCAGCTAACTACAGACCTATCGCCATTACCTCCCTTCTCTCCAAAATAATGGAGATTATCATAAACCGATAGGTCCTAACGTACCTCGAGGATCACCAGTTGATTAATGACCGGCAGTATGGCTTTCGCCATGGTCGATCAGCTGGTGATCTTCTGTTATACCTCACTCACCGTTGGGCAACGGTTATTGAAAGCAAGGGAGAGGGTCTGGCAGTTAGTCTGGATATGGCAAAAGCCTTCGATCGTGTATGGCACAAAGGGCTTCTTTCGAAGCTACCTTCCTATGGGCTTCCCGAGAGTTTATGTAAGTGGATAACCAGCTACCTCACTGAGCGGAACATACAGGTCGTTCTCGATGGTTTTTGCTCGGATCCCAAGCCCGTGAACGCTGGTGTACCCCAAGGCTGCGTGCTATCCCCAACTCTGTTCCTCCTGCACATCAATTATATGTTGGATATTTCCAACATACATTGTTATGCGGATGACAGCACTGGGGATGCGGTATATTCCGGTCGTGCAGGTCTCTCTTGGGAAAACGTTGATGAGTGCCGAAAGAAACTTGTGTCTTCAATAGAGACTTCCCTGGGGATGGTCTCTGAGTGGGGTGAACTGAACCACGTTCAGTTCAATCCCCTAAAGACACATGTTTGCGCGATTACCACTAAAAAAATCCCATTTGTCGTATCACCGCTCTTCGACAGCACTCCTCTTATTGCCTCGCCAAGTATCAGAATACTGGGTCTCGACATTTCGAGCGACTGTCAGTTTCGTGGTCATCTGGAGAGCAAGGCCAAGTTGGCCTCGACGAAATTGGGGGTGATCAATAGAGCGAGGCAGTATTTCAAACCTGGCCAAAGACTTGCGCTCTACAAGGCGCAGGTCCGGCCACACATGGAGTACTGTTCTCATCTCTGGTCCGGATCACCCCAATATCAGCTTCTACCATTTGACCGCATACAACGGAGAGCCGTTCGGATTTTCGGGGACCCGGTGCTCTGCAAATGGCTGGACTCTTTGGCATTGCGTAGAGACGTGGCTTCTTTGTACGTCTTCTACCGCATTTACAACGGGGAGTGTTCCGAAGAACTATTCGATCTGATGCCTACCGCTGAATTTCATTACCGCACAGCTCGCCATCGCCTCCTTTACCATCCATACCACCTGGATGCGTGGCGATCTTCAACTGTGCGGTTTTCAAGGACTTTCTTCCCACGTACCACTCAAATGTGGAACGAACTTCATTCGGCGGCATTTCCAGATCGATACGCCATGGGTACCTTCAAAAAAGGCATATATTCCTTTCTCCAAAGCCGGCAACGCTCTTGTGAGTCCTCTGATGTTGCAAGAGTTCATGGGCGGCGGTGATCACATATTAACGGTGACCCTCAAGCTCGTTTGCCCTCCTAAAACATAAAAAAAAAAAAAAAAAAAAAAAATTGTCATTGAATCCATGGTATGGCGTTGATAAAGTAAATGATCAAGGATTAATTAATAAGGATTCTTAAAAAAACCGTCAAAATTATTAAATTTAGGATACTGTTTGGGAATTTTATATTTAGTAAGCATTTTGGGTCTTTCTCATGAACTTTATTGTTGTTTGCAATATTAGGATTTAAGTAGTTGTGTTAAATCGGTTTTAATTCAATAAATAACAGGACAACACCTATTTTGCTTAACAAGCTTCTGTTAAAAAATGTATTTTCTTAAACTACAATCATATACAATTTTATCACTTTTGACAAGTGCATTTGCTCTTTTAAATAAAGTAACGGTATCTTATAAAACGATAGCATATTTACTATTTACCAAAACGAAAATTGAATTATCTTTAATATTCTTATAACAAATAAGAATTTGTGTAGCGGATCACGTCCCAACTCGATTTTGTTCTTGGTTATTTGGAATTTCCAAGTAAATTTAATACATTTTGTACATTTTGAATCAGTGAAGAGAATATTACATATTTTCTTCAACAGATCTGATATTCATATTAATTAAGAATTACAATCATAAAAATATATCAATGGTAATAGTTATAGCCTATAATTATAAGTTCAATACATAATAATAAAAAAACATTTTGATATTCTCCAAGCTTTTAAAAATTTACGTATAACAAGTATATTATATGGTTTTTGGACTATTAAGACAATCGTTAAAGCTAAACATCAAAAATGTCTTGATTCGAATAATAATATAATATATTGTGTCTCAATCTCTATTGATTTCTTGCCTCTTAAAGTTTAAAAAAAAATATTAACAAAAAAAAAGCAAGGTACGAATTTTATTAAACACAACATATGCTTTTAACCTGTAACGGTTTCATTATATTAAATAAATTTTTCGGTCATACTACAATTTACGATCAAGGCTATACAATAACCTAAATACCAAATATATCTTAGCCGATTTTCTTATACAAGTAGCATATTTGATATAAAGAGTTTTCCAAATTTTTAAATATTATATTGAATATGTGATATACTAACTCACGGCAGTTCCTAGTCGGGTAGCAGTGTTAATTAAATTTGCAAGTTTATTTTTTTTTTGTAACTTTGTGTTAAATATACGTTTTACAAATCCCCGAGGAAAAATGTACTATTATTTTGAATCTTGTCTATCTGAATATTCTTCAATTATTCAAATACTCAAATATATTGCAAATAATTGTATGGATATGCGATTTCGAAAATGATAGGCTATAAATAATATTACTCAATCTCATAAAGTACTGCGCGGACGTACCCGATGGCAGTGGCTAGTGTTATATAATACTATGACCTAACCAATATAAAAACAGTTTTATATACTTTAATTATACTGTATACAATACTGGAGACTTTGATAGATATTTATGGGGCGAATAATTGTCGATAATTGAGTAATAAATTGGAAAAACACTTATATATTTTCCTAATTATTATTATTACTTGTAACGTTCATTAATTATCAGAAAATATAAAAACCCTTTTGCCAACACTTATAAGGTTGCTGAAACTCATCCTAAGTGAAAACCTATTCATTTACTTTAATAGATTCAAAGCAATAATTTTTAACAAAAGGGTTTATAATTAAAGCTAATTATGTGAATACATTAATTGAACTAATTGATAGCGATGTAGTTCCTGCATGCATAATTGTGGTGACCGCAGCTATACTATTGTATCTCCTTGCCAATTAAAGCCATATAATCCTAACGCGGCTATTTATATTTCTAAATTTATTTGTTAGTTTGTAAACGATATGTCATTGTATAAATATTATTCCTCAATGAAACGTATTGTGTCGATTTATTTTATTAAATATAATAAGTATATATATCTGGCTATGAAAATAAATTAGTAGATATTATATAATATATGTCTTAGTACTAAAAATACTTAAGTATATTAAATTTCCAAAAATATTTGTAAATAAAAATATACACAAGCGTCTTAAATATCGAAAAAGTATATTTTATTTGACTTTCCAGTTTGCCAACACACAAACAGAAATGTAATCGTGATAATAGTGTTATTTATATACATTTTTAAAATGAGAGAAAACAAAAAATATTAAATAAACCATTAAAATAAATAAATAAATAAATTTAATTCAAAATCTATTTTTTTTATAAAAACTATAATTTATATATTGGAATATTCAATAATATTTTTTTCAAAAAGATTTTTACCCGATATTTTTAGATAAATATTGTTATGAAAAGTTAATAAAACAGATTTTTTTATAAATTTTCTTTCTTTAAAACCTTCATTATTCATATTATACCTATACATCATTGTGTATTGGAAAGATGTCAGATAACAAAATTACTTATAATATTAATTACAATGTCCTAAATTCAATAGACTGTAATTTGTAACCGGAGTACTTAGATTGTAGACAGACCTTATTACTATAATTACGATTTCAATCTCGAACAAGATACTCCCATTATTATCAGTTGGTATATATCAAATATTTGTTGGTATATATTTGGTATACAAATAGAATTATTTATAAGGATTTTGTTCATGTTCACGAGTTTAATTTAATATATTCTTAACATTATTTTCTAACCTAATACTTAACCTTTAGTGAAACAAACAGTTGCTGTAAATATGGCAGATAGTTGAGTTAATGGTCAAATATCGAAATATAAATTTTACTAGAGGCTTGAGAGATAAAAGTGAATATTATTCATGTAACGATACACTTTAAACGATTTACAATATGGTACACATGTTTTATGAAAAGATTACAATCTTTTTATTAGTATTTTTTCTAATATACCCTCAAAATAATAAAATATCTGTTTTGTTCTATGCAATTTATAGGATAAAATTTAATTTAGCTGTTCACAACTACGTATTTAGCATTTTCAATCTTTATTTTATACTAGCTTTTGCCCGCGACTTCGTCCGCGTTTCCGTCGTTTTTCGAAAAAAAATTAGCAGATGTCCTCCCTCATAGTTTTGACGTAACAGGCAGATTCACTTTCGTATTTTAGAAGGGCAATAGTAATATAATATGCCAATCCACAAAACTGTTGAAAAATATAAGTAACCGCAGAATATTATAATATACCCACGCTATACCCACGACGGTCAGCGTGTAACTCCTTGTTTTTTATTAAGATAATATATTGCTAATATTTTTAGATCAAATTAAAATGTTTCAGCGCAAAGCTTCTGGGTAGACTATGTTAAGAGTCGACCCGTCCGGCACGTGAACGTAAAGATTCCTAGAATTGCTAACCCGGGAAAGAGCGACGTATAATTGACCATGCGAGAAACAGCTAACACCGAGATCTACTCCAGCAACACGAAAAGTCTGCCCTTGAGCTTTATTGATAGTCATGGCATAGCACACCGATACTGGGAATTGCGTTCTTTTAAATTGGAATGGAAAATTATTTGGTATTATGGGAATTCTGGGAATAAAGACAGTTTCTCCTGCACCGCAACCTGTTAAAATTTGAGCCTCGATTACATTTTGTTGCAACTGGGTTACTTTTAGCCGAATTCCATTGCAAAGTTGAGGTGGTCTTAAATTTCGGAGCAGAATTATCGGTATGCCAATTTTTAAACAAATTATATGAGAAGGTAGTCCAGGCATACTTAAAGAATTTAAAAATTCTATCGGGTAATTAGTGGCTTCTTGTTCATCAACCATTCTATTTATTGAACTATAAACTTTGCTTTCTCCCTGTATATTAGACAGTATTTTATTATTAATTTCAGATGCCTGGTCATTGCGAGGAGTCAAAATGGACCTTTTGCAAAGCCAAGAATTGTCCCTATTTAATATAATTGTTATGTCACCGTAAACCGAAGATATAAGATGTTGTTGGGATTGCACTATACAACATAACTCAGGTGTCAGAATAAGTTTTCCTTGGTGTAGTTGTGGATAGGTACCTTCACCAATCTTCAATAATGTATCAGAAAATTCACGATTATCTGCGTTGTCTCCAGTTCTCACTCGCATATTTATAGTCAAATGCACCGATTGTATATCACGCCACAAATAAGAGCTTTTCAGGCAAGCCCTAATCTCATCAGCTCGGGTTCCCCGTGGTATTACCGGTAAGGTTTGTCGGAAATCACCACAAAATAAAACCGTAATACCGCCCATTGGTCGATCATTTTGTCTTATGTCCCTTAGAGTTCTGTCTACTGCTTCTACTCCTTTTCGATGGGCCATCGTACATTCATCCCATACGATTAAATTACACTCACGCAATACCTTAGCTTTGTCGCTATTTCTTGAAATACTACAGGTTGGACTTTCCGTGCGATCTAAATTAATTGGTATTTTAAACATAGTGTGAGCAGTCTTACCTCCTGGTAGCAATGTTGCAGCTATACCTGATGAAGCCACGGCAAGAGCGATTTTACGCTGATTTCGAACATAAGCTAATATTAATTTAGTCAAAAAAGTTTTCCCAGTTCCTCCAGGTGCATCCAAAAACCATATTGTTCCTAAATTATTCTGCACACTCTCGCACACGCGATCATAGACTAAGCGTTGTTCTGCAGTCATCATTGGGACACCGTTTTCTAATGTTACCAGCAGTTCCATTGGGTTGTAACCAATCTCTGCGGAATATTCCCTATTGGTAACCTCTCCGACTGAGGTTGGCGTTGGCAAACCATATTCACAAAGTGATTTACCGCCTACTGCTGTTAAGTCTTCCTGAAGAGCTAATAAGCACTGATTTATAGCCGGATCTCGAAAATTATCATTAGTTGCGCCTTCATTATTGTGAGATAAATTCCGAAGAAAGTCTTCTGCAAATTTTTCTTTATATTTTTCCCATAATTGGACAGGATCAGATAAATTACAAAATGTGAGTAATGTTACAAATAAATGGCGTAACCGTCGTGGATTATCACTAACACAGGATTCTGCTAAAGCGTCATCCCAATGTTGATCATTTTCAAGCAAATGACGCGCTTGGCAAGCTGCATGATAAGTTGGATAAACAACATCGTCTACTTTTCTCAAATCTATAAATGATGTTGGTCCTCGCACTGTATGTAATAATAATCTCAAATAAAAACACTCTGCGTTGTTAGGATGAACAGTATACACTCTACCAAGAACATGTTCTTTGAAAATACCTGTCTCGCCATCTACAGGCCTGCCTCGGCGTCTACGGTTAAAGACACCTCGTTGTTTATCGTAGGTATAATACGATGGAACTTCTTCATACAAAAGAGACTTTGCGAAATTATCAGTTTGGCAAAGTCGAAAGAATGCCAATAAAGTTGTTTGTCTAGGGTTCTCTAATCGTTCTGTAACATTTTCGGCGTTAAAATATATACGTTGACCGCCTTCCAGATGAACATCCAGATGGGTCACAGGTGGATATCTTTCGTGAATATTAAAACTTACGATCCGCCACACAGCTTCTGAAGAGCTGATATATCTGCCTGACTGAAATCTAGTCTAACTTCATCATGTTCATTTCTTAACGCAAACGTAGCTTGGTCACTGCCCTTGTTAATGTACTTACAAATATATTTAATTGACTCTACACTATTACACATTTCTACATTTATGTGAGCTTGAAATGCTCTGGACAATACAGGCGAATACGGAACGACCCACCTATTATCTAAAGTAACCTGTTGTCCAGACATTCGCTTTTCAACAGTAAAACCACCATTGTCTCTTGAACGGCGACGATATAATGGGTATCCATTATGTCCTGTTACAGTTTCATCCACTAATGCTTTTGGATACCTTTTAGTGCAACGACCGTCTTGCATTCAAGGAGCATTTGCGTTAAATGCACCACATGGAGCATGTATCATATGAGTTTTAACAATGTCGTATAACAGGGGATCTGCAGTCGGATCTGGAATTTCAGCACTGATTAATCTGTCTACATCATTAGGTCGAACCTTATCTTTTAACCAAAGCAAGATATGTGCGTGAGGTAAGCCGCGTTTTTGCCACTCAACACTATACATATAACACAATACTTCTCCAAAAATGTTATCTTTGGTAAGAAGATCTATCATTGATTTTAATTTTAAATGAAACACTCTTGCAATAATATCATGGCGGTCATGCGGTGCCTGACCCTCAAGAAGCTCCCGAGTGATTTCATCCCACTTGGGATTGGTAGTTACAGTAACAAATAAGTCGGGACGTCCATATTTTCTTACGTAACAAAAAGCGTCTTGAGTACGTTCATGCATGTAGCGTGGACCACCAGTAAAAGAAGAGGGTAAAATAACTAAACGACCCATATTCACAGTATCGTTATCTTGCTGCATGGCATCGCGAAGGTGCACGTATTCTTCAGCGCGCAGCTGCCTTTGATTAGATCGTATATAAACTAATCTTTCGGTTTCAATTTTTGCGTACATGTCAACAATAAACTGATTAAATAAGCCACGAAAACGTTGAAAGTATACCAATCTATTCCGTCTCACTTGCAGGTGGGAACAATAAAATTGAAGGCATGACACCTTTTTATTATAATTAGGTGCGCCTGTGCGCGGATCGGTTTGGTATACAGCGAAATTATAACCATCTTCCCCTCGACAGTATATCATAGGATATTGCAAACTGTCGTAAGCCCTGTGGGTTTCGAAAATACGTTGCAAACGATTGTCTCTGGAACGTATAACGATATCACGCCTATCACATTCCTGGTCGACCAGTACTACAGCAACTTCATTCGTGGATGGAACGTTATGACGCCCAGGGTGTTCCTGAGTTGGACGCTTATCGGCATTTAT